>OY776111.1:17082437-18444437 GCA_963675035.1 Allygus modestus
TTAATCTTTCAAATTTTGAGTTTTTGGGCCCAAAAAGGGTCATAAAAGCCCCGTATGTAAAATACATGCATGTAAAAAGATGGGAATTGGAGAGGCGAAAGTTTTAAGCCCTCTCTTGTCATTCTAGCATAAATATTTACCGAGTTATTAAAGAAAATGTGTATCGATCAAACACAGTACGTTGTCTTATGGGGATTTTACATTAGAAGAGCCTGTTATTCATTTTTTGGTGTACTTTTATCATCCCGTACCACTTCACGCCTACTTTAAAGCCTGACTGGACCTTCTCCTAACCTTATAATGCGCAAAATTGTGTTCCCAGCATTGCAGGTAAATAGAACCAGGAGCATCAGAACAGCCAAAAAATCAATGTTTTCAGATTTGAATAAAAGTTGGAATAAATGTATGTTTTAAACTGATTTTGAATTTTTGTAGTTTTTTATGTGGAAATTCACTTCCCTCACGTCAGCGTGCTGCGTGCGAACTCGTTTCCAGTTTATCCTATACTCTAATATGAGTAAGGTTTGCTTGCTTGCGACACTGATCTCAAAAACGGCTCCAACGATTTCCTTAAAATGTTCAAAATAACTAATTTCTGGGATAAAAATAAGTTCTAGACAGGCCTCATCCCCAGGAAAAATCAAATAATTTAAATACTAAAATGAAAAGTTAAACAAATTAACATTGGGCTTATGGAGTTTCAAATCAAAACTAAAGAATTGTAACAGCTGTTCATCATCAACCAGGGAACTGTCAAAGTAATACTCATGATTTTTGTGATTATTAACATGTGGTTTCCTGAGAGCAGAGATTAAAAGATTTGAGTGAAGATTACATTTATAGACTAGTAAAATAAATCAAAGGGACATTGAGCTATAAATAACAACTGGATTGACCTTTAAATGTAGAAAAGAGGCAAATGAGTTATACAAATCTGATTATCAGTAGGGGAAGTTGTGAAATATTACTCCAAGTCATCTAAACAAACTGACTGCCCTTCCCCCGAGCAAAGCTCGGCCCCCAGGTACTCTGCTTAAAACAGTTATAGGGAGATATCTATGACTATACTATGATAGTTATTTTAAAAGAAAGTAATTACTATTTTTTTCAAATGTATAAAAGTAGTTGAAGAATAATATAATATTCTTAAGATTTCTCTCCGAATGCTGTGACTGACTTGAGTATTCATTTCTAACCACGCAGTGTCTTTAAGAAAGTCCATTCTTTTGTCATAATGGCGTTTGTAAGCTCATTCCATTACACAATACTCATAAAAATATATATATAACAATTTAAAAAATGGCGCTGGCATCTGGGGACCTTACAGCTAAAAGTTATTATTGTCCACGGACTGGGTGTCAGCTACTGGTCCCCGTCTACGGTAATAGGTTATTCCCTTTGCAAGAAGTTCGCTAAAAAAGCAAATTTGTTATTATCAGTTATAGTTTTTATCTCGTGAGAGCTAATGGTAAAGAGTGATTCAGAGTTATTTTATTTTTCTAAGTAAAGCGCAGAACAATGAGGGCTTTACTTTCTGGAAACTACCTATAGAAAACACGAATCACTTGAATATAATTTAACAACACAACTGGTAAAAGCTACCCCGAATTCTTTGATCCAATAAGTCCCAACGATGCTCATTTTATGATGTCCTGTCGAAGTGGCCCTCTGTTTAGGTTCAATGTAGGACTCTAGGAAATATTACCAGATTACTTAAAACCATCAATAAGAAACTTGAACATGCACTGGAAACGTAAAACTCAAAACGAAATATTGTCAGGTTTAAAATCAATATCTAAATACAAATACACACCTACTAACACACACAAACGTAAAAATACACATACGGAAAAAATAGCAAGAAACTCAACAAGTTTAAATGGGAAAATAATTTATAATATTTGCAGAGAGAATCCCGAACACACTATGCACATAAATGAAAACCATGGAAAGGTGCATTAAAGAACGTAATAAATTAGATGATCATGCATGTGTTTTAAGAAAGCTATAAATAAACACTCGGTCAATCGGTTAGAGGTTGTTGAAAGAGACTTAAAGTTAATAGCAAAACCTAAACTCAGAAAATGTTCCTATTCAAATACACATAGCAAGCCCTCTTAGCTCATGTAGCAGATTTTCTCAACCTATCATCGTACAATAATAACTGGATCACGTGTACAGTACTTTCTTGAATATATAAACACCCGCAAATAAAGTATTTTTATTACGTGCTGTATTATTCTCTGGCAAACAAAATGAACTCTCTTGGTTAATAAACACATGTTTTAAGTAATCACCTGATGTAAACAAACTTCTTCCATAAGGTTGCTTATGGTCTAGTCTAGATCTATATGTTGACCTATTGTAAAAATGTTTGGCTAAAAAAGCTGCGTTAACAAAGCTATACACGAAAAATGTCTATTCAAATATATCCTTAAAAATTCAATCTTCGTTCATCCTCTTACGTGAAGAATGAGCGTACTCCTAGTATTTATTTAGGTCAATATTTAATACTGGACGTATTCTTTTGAATAACGAACTCGTTAAACATGTTTTCAAACTTCATGTGGGAGGTTTATGGACTATATTTAAGACAAAATAGGTATTTTACCTTTGTCAATAGTCCAACTGTGTCAACAAATGTTTTCTTTAATGTTGCGTTTGCAACAAAACTTGCAACAGCTTATTTTAGTATGTTTTGTTATGATAAACCTATTAGGTTAATATTTTATCGTGAAGAATTTCCCTGGAAGTTTAAGGGCGATCTGAGAAACCGTTAATGATTCATGATTGACAAGCAAATTAACTGACACAGCACCATAGTAATGACCCTGCGCATTCGTTGCCCAAATAAGTGTGACGTAATATTTAAATTAAAAAATAGATGAATAATACATAACTTTTGTAAAATTGAATATTTTAGTTCTGCAAACGTAAAAAATAAATTCATCTGTTCATCTGTTATTATTTTTTTATGTTAATCTAAAAATCTAAATTTTTAGTATATACTTTTAGGGTTCGCCTTACGGCTCATCGTTGTTCCAATATTATTCTTATAGACCTTCAATTGATCCTAGATGTTTCATTAAACATTTGTTCATTAATAGAATCAAAAACTTAACCACAGGATTCAGCACATCACACGTTAGTGTATTCTACCGACTACAGAAAGGTAATTTCCTACAGAGTGAGAAACTTAAGGAAACTTTAGTAGTAAATTCGGAATTATTCTGCGCATTGCAAAATCCAAAAAAACTTTTACTGACTCAGACGTAATTTTACCCAAACCTTGAAAGTCGGATTCATAAGCAAGGTCAAAACCAAAGAAAACAAAACATTCGGCGCCGGAGGAGCCTCATTAGGAATTCCGTCTTGTACTTTACACTTAACCTTTGTAATTATAGCGCCCGGTCCTATCGGAGTCCTAATTGAGGGCGGCTGGCGAAAACGAAACTAAATTGACCAGTTAATCGGCGTAGCCGCGGGCTCCGGTGATACGCGGGTCAGAGGTCACGGGCGGGGCTGGCGCGGCTCCCAAGGTGACGGCAGTGACAAGCACTACAATAGATACGGCGAGTAACTGCCCCATCTGGAACACTACACAAGCACAGAGCTATAACACACTATAGAACGCGGATTGGACTAGGGGAAGGGCTGCGCTTCCGTGGCAGCACCACGAGTCGGGTCGCCGTGAGGAGAGGAGAGGTAGCGAGTGCACTCGAATACACCCCCTCTGAGTGACAGCGCCACTAGCGCTCAGAGCGGCCGGTGACAGAACTAACCGGTTTAATCGAAACTGTCGTTAATATTGTAGTCAGGTTTCGTAGTGCTTTATAATTTTCTGAGATACAATTGTCTGCTAAAGGAAGCCAAAGTGTTAGGAGATTCATTGTTGGCCAACTAAGGGCCATACACACCGCTCATTGACAAAGCCAACTAAAACTATCAATGAATCATAATAGTGTTTAAAAATCAGCTGTGAATAAATCTTATAATCCTTACTCTAATATGAGTAAGGTTTGCATGCTCACTTGCTTGATGCGACTCTGATCTCAAAAACGGCTCCAACGAGTGCCTTCAAATGTTAGAAATAACTAATTTCTGGGTTAAAAAATAAGTTCTCGACAGATGTCATCTCCAGGAAAAAAACAAATAATGTAAAAAAACTATATGAAAAGTTGAAAAAATTAACATTGCACTTATGGAGTTTAAAATCAAAACAAAAGAATCATAGCAGCTGTTTATAATCAGTGAACTGTCAAAATAATACTCATGTTAAGTAAACACATGTGGTCTCCAGAGAACAGTAACTACAACCTTTGAGTAAAGATTACATATAGTATGGTGTGGTTATGACATACTGTATCCGAAATGAATCAACAGACATCGAGCTATAAATAACAACTGGAGTAAACTTAACCGTGCACAAACAATGTAAATGAGCCAAGAAAATCTGCTCATCAGTAGGGGGACGTGGTAAAATAACTCCAAGTCATCTAAAGAGACTGACTGGCCTTCCTCAAGCAATGCTTGGCCCCCCGGGTGCTGTAAAACAAATCAAACCACTTTTTACAATGGCATTAGTAAGTAAGGGTTGTGGTGGGGGTAGTTTTATTCTCACTTTCTGTTTACAAGCTAACTATCAAGTTATATCCGTACAGTATATAACTTTACATGTTGTATATGGTGTTTTAACGCAATCCAGGATTTGGAAGTAGTACAAACTTCAAGTATTTCATATAGCTAAACTATGTTTTATGGATTTAGGCACTTTTTATAACTAATTGCTATTACTTGATAAAATATCGTTTAAAGTCAGGCCACCTCCTTTATGCAATATTCCGCTCTTTTTAACAAATTCAAAAAACCATATTTGGACTTTACGTAATAACTTCAAAATAACAGTAAATAAAATAAATAACATTGCAGAAATTAAAAACCAAACTGATGTAGTATGAAGTAAAAGAAATATTTTTGCCTAGTTAAGAACTTTTATTGATTTTAACCAGATAATTTTGGTTTTGTAAAACCGCTTTACATGAAGAAAAACACCCTGTACGAATGTTAAATAAAAACAACATTAATCAGTTTTTTATTTTTAATATAGAATCTCTTTCGAGTGCAATAGAATGCAGTTTATTATAAGTACCGAAAGTGGCATTTTCCGGTACAAAGGAATATTGATTTTCACGTGTGACGCGGAGGCTCCAAGGGACAAGGATAATTTCATCAAGCACCGAAAAAAACGCTTTTAGGACGAGCTGTGAACGGTACTTTTCACCATACTGCAAAATGAAACAACAAAGCCAAAATACGTTTTGGTACGTATGTTTATCGCTACTTTAATTAATTCCATAAATAGCTCATCAGTGAACTGAAATTTTCTGGACACTTGCTGATATTCGGGACACTTTTACTAATGATCTGGGAATAGCTCTTTTCGGAATTTCATGCATGGACTCTATTATATGCAGTGTGTTTTGAATATAATACCCCAGCAATAAAGTTTACTTTACATTTAATAAGTATTTGTTTATACGAAAAGGAGATGTAGACTACATTTGTATTTTAACCCAGCAACAGACACATGTAATACCTTTAAGAAAAAAGAATTTACAATCGAACTAGTTTCATTATTCAAAGTATATTTTACCGAATAATGTACTAGAGTAACAATTTTTGAGTGATTTTGACATTCCTTAGACCTCAATAATCTTCTAATTGAAGAACAGATTTCAAGACCGTAAATCTAACTTCATCATATTTGTTAACAAACCTAAACTGATAAACCTTAATACGATACTTTCATTGTGCATTGTCGTCGAGATATGTAAAAGTTGACACAACTAGGAATCGGTACTGAGTACTCATTACTGAAATGTAACAGTATCAGTTTTAACCGGTACCAGAAAGTAACCGGTTAATGTATCTACTATCTGCGGGCTCTGTTGGATGTGGAATGTTGTATATCGTCCGAACAACTTTCACTGGGAGCACGTGACTCTTGAAGTATTATGAATATTGTTTCGATTATAAGAAATTTAAAAGTAACAAGTGTACAGTCTAGAATGTCATTTACATCATTGGAATAGGTAGTTTGTACCGAAATCGAACATTTCTTTGAGGCATGTTGATTTAACTCGTGGGTTTGAACGGTGTATTACGACTGTAAGGAGATCACTTGATGGTCAGCTAGGTTGAGAGGGACTAGTATACATTGCCCACAAGGTCTGCTCACTTTATAATTCAAAGCTTTTTAATAATTAGTTGGAAAATACCTCGATTTCAACCACTTAAATGTCAATATTTTATTTTGGCAACCTATAGTTAAACAAAAATATATCATCGCTAAAACAAAACACTGTTGCATGACCTACATTCATTAAATTTGTGTATTTACGAGTGAACGTGCATCGGATGATCTAAGCGTGTAAAAACATCACTGATCTCCCGAACTATTAAAATTCCAATATTAGATTTATAACATCATCGGATATAAATTAAAAATTATAAAACCCTGTGGAGATGAATACAAGAGTGTAAAAATGGTTTCTAAACGTGTTTCATATAAAATACCCACGCGCTCACAGTAAACCCAACTGTGCGTCTATGTAAATAAATTTTAAGGTTATATTGTTACAACACAACAGAGCTGCCAGACAAAACAGATAGCCTGGGGGATTGGAGGATCAACCAGAGCACAGTCGTGGGAGGCGAACGGACGTGCTGGCTGTGGGAGCTGCCAGACAAAACAGATAGCCTGGGGGATTGCAGGATCAACCAGAGCACAGTCGTGGGAGGCGAACGGACGTGCTGGCTGTGGGAGGTGCCAGACAAAACAGATAGCCTGGGGGATTGCAGGATCAACCAGAGCACAGTCGTGGGAGGCGAACGGACGTGCTGGCTGTGGGAGCTGCCAGACAAAACAGATAGCCTGGGGGATTGCAGGATCAACCAGAGCACAGTCGTGGGAGGCGAACGGACGTGCTGGCTGTGGGAGCTGCCAGACAAAACAGATAGCCTGGGGGATTGCAGGATCAACCAGAGCACAGTCGTGGGAGGCAAACTGACGTGCTGGCTGTGGGAGCTGCCAGACAAAACAGATAGCCTGGGGGATTGCAGGATCAACCAGAGCACAGTCGTGGGAGGCGAACGGACGTGCTGGCTGTGGGAGCTGCCAGACAAAACAGATAGCCTGGGGGATTGGAGGATCAACCAGAGCACAGTCGTGGGAGGCGAACGGACGTGCTGACTGTGGGAGCTGCCAGACAAAACAGATAGCCTGGGGGATTGCAGGATCAACCAGAACACAGTCGTGGGAGGCAAACGGACGTGCTGGCTGTGGGAGCTGCCAGACAAAACAGATAGCCTGGGGGATTGCAGGATCAACCAGAGCACAGTCGAGGGAGGCGAACGGACGTGCTGGCTGTGGGAGCTGCCAAACAAAACAGATAGCCTGGGGGATTGCAGGATCAACCAGAGCACAGTCGTGGGAGGCAAACTGACGTGCTGGCTGTGGGAGCTGCCAGACAAAACAGATAGCCTGGGGGATTGCAGGATCAACCAGAGCACAGTCGTGGGAGGCGAACGGACGTGCTGGCTGTGGGAGCTGCCAGACAAAACAGATAGCCTGGGGGATTGGAGGATCAACCAGAGCACAGTCGTGGGAGGCGAACGGACGTGCTGGCTGTGGGAGCTGCCAGACAAAACAGATAGCCTGGGGGATTGCAGGATCAACCAGAACACAGTCGTGGGAGGCAAACGGACGTGCTGGCTGTGAGAGCTGCCAGACAAAACAAATAGCCTGGGGGATTGCAGGATCAACCAGAGCACAGTCGTGTGAGGCGAACGGACGTGCTGGCTGTGGGAGATGCCAGACAAAACAGATAGCCTGGGGGATTGGAGGATCAACCAGAGCACAGTCGTGGGAGGCGAACGGACGTGCTGGCTGTGGGAGCTGCCAGACAAAACAGATAGCCTGGGGGATTGCAGGATCAACCAGAACACAGTCGTGGGAGGCAAACGGACGTGCTGGCTGTGGGAGCTGCCAGACAAACCAGATAGCCTGGGGGATTGGAGGATCAACCAGAGCACAGTCGTGGGAGGCGAACGGACGTAATGGCTGTGGGAGCTGCCAGACAAAACAGATAGCCTGGGGGATTGCAGGATCAACCAGAGCACAGTCGTGGGAGGCGAACGGACGTGCTGGCTGTGGGAGCTGCCAGACAAAACAGATAGCCTGGGGGATTGCAGGATCAACCAGAGCACAGTCGTGGGAGGCGAACGGACGTGCTGGCTGTGGGACGTGGCGAGGAGAGAGATTTCTCTGTTGATTTAATATTTGTATCATTTAAAATTTATTTTCCCATTTGCTTTAAAAAAAAAACATTGAATTACCATAAAAGCAACTGTATAAAACTATATTTTAACGGGTTTATTCTGTATTTGAAAACATATATTTTTTTTATTTTTTTTAGTTTTTCGACAGAATTTATATCTAGCAACTTCTTTCAAATGCGGATTTATTCTTTAGTTGAATTCAAAATTATACCTTGTGAGTCACGAAGTTTAATGTTTCTGTCTGATTATCCTATAATTAAGGCCAATGTTAACCGTAAAATTCCGTCCCTTCTAATTGGATTATTCGAAATTGTTGATTCATGGCTCATCTTAAAACAGAAAAAAATACCTTGTGATTTCAATGAACAGAATTTTGATATCAAAAATTATAATTGTTCAATAAATACCTAAATATTCAATTTTTTCTCACGGATTAACTATTTGTGGGATCAACATTCTGCTCACTGAAATCGCTAGGGATTACTTTGCTCGATTGATTGAGCCTTAAATCGACAATTCTGGATAATCCGTTGATGCGGGAAAGGATTTGAAAGTTAAAGTTTTCTGATGAGAGAAACAGATAGAAGCAAATGACTAGAGTCCCCGTTTAACATTTACCATAGTCATTGAAATAGCGACGGATGTTCGGTTTGTGTAATCGTCTAACAAAAGAAAATCTTCGTCTTTAAAAGTTAACTAGGGATAACTAGGATATCGCTCAGGAGATCCCGATATACAAATATTATTGTCATTCTCAATTAGTAAAAATAGTTTGTTTTAACATTACTATTAGCGAATTTCCTCTATAGGGAAGAAGCTATTACCGTAGTCGGCATGGAAAAACCCGGGACCCGGACATGTAGGCCCGGGACCATGATGACTTTTCGTTTTGAGGTATTCGTTCAAAACTGTATATACATATATATATATATACATTATATATACATTTATATGTGCCGTTGGTACGATAACTCTCGTAAAAGTGGCCCGATTTTGATAAAATTTGGTACAAACGTGTAAAGCATTATTTATGGCTTTAAGTTCGAAAACCAGACAGATCGACCCATCCAAAGTGGTATTTTTGGGGGGTTTTGTATCCCAAAAATGTGTTTTTTGAAGTTGTTACATGTAATATTAAAAAAAGTCAAATTTTAGTTTTCACCATTGGATTCAGCTTAAAAAAACACACAATTTGGTGTTTTGATCATTTCTCTGCGTTAATTGGTTACAGAGATATTGAAAGTGCTAAACACAGTTCGTTGTCCAATGCTATTCTTATGGAGAAAAAGAAAAAAAATTATAGCTCGCTTATTTATGTACGTATACTAACGAAACTTGGTATACGGCTTCATCTAGTTGTGGTCTATTATTATTTTCACAAAAAACACAATTTTTACCGATAATTCCCGTAGCAGCAAACCTGCGTCCTCAGCCCCCATGTTATTCTTATGGAGAATAAGTAAAATGTAATGTATCCCTTAATTATGGAAATAAATTAATAAAATTTGGCATGTTGGTTCAACTAGTTGAGTTCTATTGATATTTGCATAAAAACCAATTTGTTGTGTTCCTTGTTGCAGCAAACCTGCGTTCTCATCCCCCATGTTATTGTTATGGAGAATAATCAAAATGGTATATATCGCTTATTTATGAATTTATATTGATGAAACTTGGTATGTGGTTTCACCTAGGTCAGTAATATTGATACCCCATATTTGTTGTTCCTTGTTGCAGCAAACCTGCGTACTCATTCCCAATGTTATTCTTATGGAGAATAATTTAAATTTGATATATCGCTTATTTGTGAATATATTTTTATGAATCTTGGTATGCGGCTTGATGTGGTATTAAGACATATATTTTGCATTGGAAATTCGCTGAGTACGCAGGTTTGCTGTGACGGGGGGTATTAACATCACTATGACAATTTCCTTCTAATACGAATAGAACCAAAATAAATGTCATAGCTTTAAAATTGTTGGTGCAGAGATATAAGAACCATTTTATAATTAAAAAATGTAGTGAACGGTTAAGATTTATACATAGTTAAATAAATTTAAAGGCTGAGAAATAGCAAACTAAAGGCAGTAATTGTATTCTTATCGCATATCTAGTCAGCGTGTAAATCAGACTGGAATGTCTTACGAGGTAAATCAGGCTTAAAAGCCTCGTTCAATTTTAAAATATCGACCAGGGAGAAGTTAACCGATTACACTTTTACGAGCAAATTAATTAACTCCACTTGGAGTTGCTGATCAATTATAGCGGGGGAGATAAGGTAAGCGATAGCGGCAGGAACGGTGGAACGGTGGAACTGGAGAACCGGTCACGGGTCTACGTCACGTGGGCCCGGTCACGTGACTGCAAGGTCACACGGGTCACGCGTGACCTTGGACCTAACGGCACGGCGTGTGACGTTACGCCAACCTTGATATTTAGTTCTTCCTATGACCGGCGCAGCGCGCTCTATTGACATTTCCTCTGAGAGTAGGCGGTGTGTTGCATTGGTCTGACACAAGAGTGATTGCAGGAGAGGCCGAATGGTTGGGAGAATACAGATTAACTTGGCGGAGAAACTAATTTTACTAATTTCTAAAAATTGTTAGTTGAATTTTAATTTTTACAAGTTTTGTGTCTCACTCAGTAAAATTAAAAGTAAAAATATCAGTTTGAATATTTAAAATAAAATATTAGGTGCTTTTCGTATAATTATTTGTTGTATGTGCAAATTCTTCTTAATCTCACTAAAGATGCTGATTCGACTAAGGCGAAATATGTTGTGGAATTTTATGTCTTGATGGGCAAAAGAATTTTTATTTCGTGTTAATTGCCCAAATGGAAGGCGAGGCTTTTATTCAGACAAATTCCGTTTTGCAATTAAATAACCAACACAAAATAGAAATGAATTAGAAACAAAATCTGACGTAACTTCATATTTTGTTGTTGGCGTAGAAATTGTACCTTATTTTGCAGTTAATTTCTTGGGATTCGACTTTTTTAAAGTTTAACCTGAAATTTACTTTGTTTGAGAACAAAATTTCCCTCACGAATGTTTGATTTTAAAAATTCCTTCAACTTTTTAGACAGTGACGTTTTATTGGCGGCCTATTATGGAATTACAATTTATTCTTTCTTAACTTAACCCGTTTCAATCTGGGGACATGAATCAGCAAGAAAAGATGTTGTGTTTAGTTGTAAAAAAAACGAGCGATAATAAATGTTTTTAAAACTCTCTGAGATATCCGTATAGAAAAACTTCTCAAAAATAATATTTTTACTTTCGCCTTAATTTACACCTTTAACCATCAACCTTTTTTCTCTGCAATAAACTTCACAGCCAGCACAATCCTCATTACAAACTTACGAGAAATTTAGACTCATACGTTGATCAACATAAAACACGAGATTAACTGTACAAGCTACATCGGCATTAAGCTTTTCGTTCACCTGACTCCATAAGATCGAAAGTTAATGATGGAATCAGCTTTGGTAAAATGGTTGTGGGAATGATCTCCTGAAGGAAAAATGTTATTATAGAGTTAAAGCTCTTATTAAATTTCAGGCTCGTAAGCCCAAACAATTGTTTGTTTGTAAGTTAGTGTTTTTATGAATCAATTGTTAACTCCTCTGGCTGTCTCCAACGAGTGGAGTTGTAGCAACTTGATCCACCTTCATTGCTGACTGATTATGGGCTTTCGAGCTTGAAATGAATATCATAACACATCTTCTATCGGTCCTCTTCACCGAAGTCCTCGAGGCTTGGGACTTATAAAATTAATTTAATATAAATATATATTTGCTTATGCAATTGTAAAAATTGTCCAAGGCAATACATTTATTATTATTATTGTTCCCAGAAGATATAGGGAAATAACTGTCAAGATATCGTTTGATATGAATACGATTTTCAGTGTCATTTGGAAATGCAATTTATTTACTATTCTCAAGAATCTTTTTTGTTGAGTTACAATTTTGAAGCTAATACGCAAATTTATAGTATTTTTAACTTATATTAATATGTAAAACAATCTGGACCATGAATAAGCAAATTTGGGCCGTAATCTAAACAATTGACCAATTATTACCCTTGAAGCCTAAATGTAAAAAAATACTCTAACCCAACTTGAATAAAATAACAAGCCTGCCAGTTGCTGTAAATCATTAAAGCCAATTTTCTAGAGGTAAATTCTCATTAGCGTCATATTAGAGAGTGGAGTAGTCGAAGGAGCGAGCACCTGATCGCTAAACAGTTAAATCGAGAGCCTCAAGTTTCCTAATTATTCCAATATCTCGGCTAGGGTTCTTGTAGCGTTGCCCGGGGCAGGGCACACTGAGGCTCCATCTCCCTCGACCTAATTATCGCCTAACCCATTTACTGGGGTTGCTGTATATTAAATAATAGAGGTTTATCGTTGAAACACATTTTCGTATGAAATGAGAATATTGCTTCGGACTTTTCAAAACAAGTTTTAAAAGAGGAAGAAAATTATTTGTTTTCCTTTTACGAATATAATATACAAATATTTACACCTAACCAAATAAATTCATTGACTGACATGGATAAACATTGGAATTTTTAAGGTCAAAGGGCTATTTTTTTTATAAACCCTTGAGATAATTTTGGATTTTATTAAATTTTGACATTCTTAGGAACCCTAAAAACATTTTGATATTCTTGTTTGGGGGTTTATCGCGTTAACACATTCAGATTTGGCACGGTGGTTTTCCCACATGATACATACAACCCCGAATTTTAATTTAAAAAGTGTAGACATTTAAAAGTTTACCTTTGGCCATATCTTAAGGCTCTTTCCCCTCGATGTCGTTACCACCAGTTTATAACTTTAATAGAAGTGTAATTATAAAAAGATTAAAACATAGTAAACCACAAACACTGACTTTCTTCCTTTAAATTCAATTTGCAGTGTGGAACAGTATTGTCGTAGACGCGAACAGTAACCATTTTCCACGCTAACGTAGCAATATATTTTTTCTCGGCAACGAATAGTTTTCCGTAACGCTTACGAATCTCAAAGTTTTAAGGTGAAAAATAGTGAGACTTACAACCCATTTCCCACTTCTTCATCAGGTTGACAAACTCTAAGATTTAGAGCCCGACTGTTAATGTACACAGTTCGCTCTTACATAACTTAGTTGTGGTGAGTAATCGCAATATAATGTCCGAATGGCTGAGTCGCCGTTCTTGTGGGCCGAGGTTGTAATGGCCCGTCTTGATATAGTGCGCGCTCCCAAGTTGTTCCATCCTCCCTCTCTCACTCACCCTCTGTCTCTGTCTCTGAATATTTAGCATGTACAACATCCGGGACTGAAGCATGCAACAACTCATTTAGTAGAAAAGACTGATACATGTTGGCCGTTTGTTTACTAATTGACGCATAATACACAAAATGAAACGTCTTTAAAGAATGATCTATTAGTTTTGAAAGTAGTAAACGAATTCGCACGCAGCACGCTGACGTGAGGGAAGTGAATTTCCACATAAAAAACTATAAAAACTCAAAATCAGTTAAAAATATACATTTATTCCAATTTTTATTCAAATCTGAAAATATTGATTTTTTGGCTGTTCTGATGCTCCTGGTTCTATTTACCTGCAATGCTGGGAATACAATTTTGTGCATTATAAGGTTAGGAGAAGGTCCAGGCAGGCTTTAAAGTAGGCGTGAGGTTGTTGGCGATGGTAAAAGTATACCAACAAATGAATAACAGGCTTTTCTAATGTAAAACCCCCATAAGACAACGTACTGCGTTTGGTCGATACACATTTTCTTTAATAACTCGGTAAATATTTATGCTAGAATGACGAGAGAGGGCTTAAAACTTTCGCCTCTCTAATTCCCATCTTTTTACATCCACTTATTTTACATATGGGGCTTTTATGACCCTTTTTGGGCCCAAAAACTCGAAATTTGAAAGATTAATCCCCAAAAAAGGGGTTTAGAGTTTTCCGATTGTTTTTCCCAACGAACTTGTTCAACCGATTACAGAAAGGAACGTTCCTACCAAATTTGAAGTAAATCGGACAAAAATTGCGACCGCTAGAGAGCAAACACATATATATATATATATATATATATATATATATATATATATATATGTTTATATATATATATGTTTATATATATATATATGTTTATATATATATATACATAAATATATATATATAAAATTTTGAACGACCCCCCAAAACGTGTTCAGGGGGTCATGTTAGGAACTTCTATGGTGGTCCCGGGCTTAAGTAATTTCACCGTGCGGGTCATGCTAATAGTTCACTTTCCAAAGGAAATTCACTAATAATTTATGAACTTTGATGGGAAAATTTTTATCATTGGGCTTATTAATGATCCTGGCTAAATAATCAGTCGGTCTTAGTCAGTAACAGAGCTACACATGGCAAATCACCCATTTTACACTCACAGTTTATCAAATTCGCCTTAAAATGTAATCTAGTTGCGTTGGGATCTTACATATAGTGATTAGTGAAGTATCTCTAAATCTGTATGTATATAAATCAACGTTTACTTTTTGCTTTGTTCCTTTTGAGTTCCTATATCATTCATCCGATTGCGATGAAACTTTGCAAGGTAATTCAGGTTAACCATAGGAAGGGTTTAAGCCATTAATCAAAATCTTATTACTCCGCCCACTGGGGATCCATGGTAACAATATTTGTATCAACAGGAAAATAAACCGGAATCAAGACAGATTACTCGGTTAAGTCCCTGGTACCAGCTAGTGCAGTATACAATTTGAATTGTTGGACCATTGGCCCCGAAAATGGCAAATAAAAAACTGAGATCGAAAATATAAAATGTCTAAAGCAAGTTAACTGTCTCTAAGAAAATTAAACTTTGAAAAGTCAATTTTTGGACTGATGAATTGGACCTTTACAAATTAAATAAATCGTAAAAATATGATTACGTTAGCAAAGTTAATGGTCTTGTTATAAAATATGTGCCTGAGTTCGTTCAGTGACTCATAGGAACTACATGTATTTTGTGCCCAGTTCGCTCCACTTTCACCGTTTAATGTATCCTGCTTCACGTGCCGTTCCCTATTAATTGGCCGGTTTTAATTAATTTCGAAACTGTTTAGCTGCGTTCAACATCGCAGTGCCCGCATACCTCAGGGCGCGCATGAGAACAAGTTGAAGTCACGCAAAGCCAATAGTATTACCCAACAGAGAAATTGGTTTCAATATTTTTCTAAAAGATAGGACAGGACGAAACATTTTTTGAAAATATCTATTTATAGTCTATTATTAATATAATAATTCGCTTTTTGTTCGGCAATTTTCAACCCATAAAATTATTAATTTTTATATATATTTTGCATCAATCAAACATTCTCACTCTCTTTGGGGGTTTGAAAAACGCTCACCTTCAGGGCTTCGTCCCATGGGCCTTCAAAGTGCCAGTGTTAATGAGTTACTTTATTCAGTTAGTCAGCTGGTCATAATGTAAACTAGTCAAAACATCAGCCTGCAAGAACCCCATTCGGAGAACTGGACACCATAGCATGCCTTCTTCATTCTTAAGAAAAATGTTTTAGATTGATTGTAAAATATTATTTGTTTTCACCGGTCAAGAAGAAGAGTTCGAATGTATTAGAGGAACGTTGACTTTAAGACGACATTATATAAGCAACCACTTTGAAAAGTTTTTAGGCTGGGGATTTTAGAAACACATTTTAGACGCGCTATATGTCCCTAGAATATGACAAAGTAAATGACCTAATTTATGAGTATCATTGCACGTATAATTGGCTTCAAAAGTCAAAATATTCAAATTCGTAAAAATATTAGACACCAACTAAAATTTTAAAATAATTCTTCGAACTATTCAGTTCCTCCTAAGAATTAAGAGCGCAAAATACAGCAAAAGGTCATATAAATAGCATTGTAGACAGTCTCAAATGGTAGGTACTATTCGCATAAATAGATATCGCATTTAATTATGGGGCCCTCAGTTCGACCTCTAAGCCTAACATGAAGGGGCGACTCAAAATTTTCTAATCAGGAACAGAGATTTTTGAACAATGCCAAGACTCTAGTGTTGGCCCTTTCGTGTAGTTGTACGATAGGCAGACATTCGTGTAGTTGTACGATAGGCAGACATTCGTGTAGTTGTACGATAGCAGACATTCGTGTAGTTGTACGATAGGCAGACATTCGTGTAGTTGTACGATAGGAAGACATTCGTGTAGTTGTACGATAGGAAGACATTCGTGTAGTTGTACGATAGGAAGACATTCGTGTAGTTGTACGATAGGCAGACATTCGTGTAGTTGTACGATAGGAAGACATTCGTGTAGTTGTACGATAGGCAGACATTCGTGTAGTTGTACGATAGGCAGACATTCGTGTAGTTGTACGATAGGCAGACATTCGTGTAGTTGTACGATAGGCAGACATTCGTGTAGTTGTACGATAGGCAGACATTCGTGTAGTTGTACGATAGGCAGACATTCGTGTAGTTGTACGATAGGCAGACATTCGTGTAGTTGTACGATAGGCAGACATTGAGTTTGACTAAATCATGTGCTTGAGTAAATCCTGGAAAGGTTCACAATTGAATATTGATTTTTAGCGAATTTCCCCTATAGGGAAGAAGCTTACCGTAGGTCTCATGGTAAGACTTAAGCCCGAGACCATGATAACTTTTCATTTTGAGGTCCCCAGATGCCAAAAACACCATTCGTTCAAATTTTTATATATGTATATATATATATATATATATATATGTGTCCGTAAGCACGATAACTCTCGTAAAAAAGGTCCGATCTTAATTAAATTTGGTACAAATGTGTAAAGTACCATTTATTTGAACGAGTTCGAAAACCAGATGAATCGCACCATCCGAAGGGGGGTTTTTGGGGGGTTTTGTACCCAAAAAATGTGTTTTTTGGGGTTTTCACATGTAATTTTAATTTAAATCAAATTTTAATTTATACCATTAAATTCAGCTTAAAAAAACAAACAATTTGGTATTTTGATCATTGCTCTACGTCAATTGGTTACCGAGATATTGAAAGTGCTAAACACAGTACGTTGTCTAATGTTATTCTTATGGAGAAAAAGAAAAATTGTAAATCTCGCTTATTTATGAACGTAAACTGGCAAAATTTGGTATATGGCTTTATTTGGTTGTGGTCTATTGATATTTGCACAAAAATCCATTTTTTGCCCGATAGTTCCCGTAGCAGCAAACCTGCATACTCAGCCCCATGTTATTCTTATGGAGAATAATTAACGTGTTATCTCCTTTAATTATGAACATAAATTAATAGAACTTGGTATGTGGCTTTACCTAGTTGAGTTATAATGATATTTGTATAAAAGCCCATTTTTAGTGTTCCTTATTTCAGCAATCCTGCATACTCAGCCGCCATGTTATTCTTATGGAGAATAATTAAAATGTCATAAATCGTTTATTTATGAATGTATATTGATGAAACTTGGTATGTGGCTTTATGTGGTATTAAGATAAATTAATATGCATTGGAAATTCGCTGAGTATGCAGGTTTGCTGCTACGGGGTATTGTATTTATATTAGTCATCGTCTAATATTTGTCCTTATTTAACCGGATGAGTAGCGTAGTATTTTGCGTGATCGTCTGATAATCTAAGTTGGGACCGCGTCTAGGTGTCACCCCGTCAACCTGTCACCCCGACAAACCGTCACCTTTTAAAACAGGTTTTGAGGTGACGAGTTGACGCGCATCGTCCCCGACAACCCGTCACCATTTGAAGGAGGTGACAGGTTGTCGGGGTGATACCTTGATGCGAGCGTGCGAGGTGACGGGTTGTCGTGTACGGAGGCGTCTAATCGTCACCTCCAAAGAGAGGAGGTGACACCTTGTCGGGGTTACACCTTGACGCGAGCGTGAGAGGTGGCGGTTTGACGTCGATGCAACCGACAACTTGACACCACAGCAAATCGCCACCCCGATAGGCTCCTCCCTTTGAACTAAAATTACATATTTGCACACATAATCAATTCGTTTAACACTGCAATAGAGAGAGCTTCTTAGACTTTATATTTGGTCTGGTCCAACAAAACCGCTGATGATTTTTGTGGTGAATGGTTCTATCAGTGGTTTTAAAATTTATAATGCGTGAATTCTACTAAACGTATTTTTCAGCTTGCTTCAATGCTGTTTGTCATGTTTATAATAATTCTAAGGTAGTTAAAAACTTTCGCAATACCACAGAAGTAGTCATTATAGAAATGATTTTGCAATTTCGTCAAAACGTCATCGAAAAATTTGAACACAATCCCCTTAGTAGTTAAAAATAAGTTTCACTGGGGGGTGACCATAATGAAAATGTGTTTCATGTGCAAGCTGCAGTTGGTTTATACGCATAAGGCAAGACATTTTTCAAAGCGTACTCACGCGTACTCATTCGTGTCTATATCATTGCATTTTTTCCGTTACTAGATGGGATCTGACGAAATGTTGTTGAGTTTGTCATTACGTATTGCTAGATTCAAAGTGATGTGATTGATTATCGTGGGAATTTGATCAATCCCGCAAATCACACTTCGCATAGAATTTACATATTATTTATTTTCTATGCCGCCTTCATGAGAAAAGTTGAATAGTTGAAACCACTGATATGGAAAAAATTGTAGTATATAAAGAACCGTTCACCGCAAAAATCATCTCTCTAACCAATGAAATAACTGTGCTGTCACAAAACAAAATGTGAGCGCTATTTTTGGACCAACCGTTATACGATTAGGCCTACTAGCAGTTTCCCGTGGCTACGCACACGCTCAAACTGAGGTTATAAACCAGTTTCTTGTTGTTGCCTTTAAGACGAAACCCCAAAGAATAAATTATAAGGTAAAACTTCAACATATATGCTTTATTACAGTTATTGCTTATTTGGTTTTATCAGTTGGTATGTTAAAAAATTAAGACGCTATTATGAAGGTTTATTAAGATGGCTTATAAGGACTATGAAACGACTACCTATCATGAAGACTTCACACGCTATTCTTTAAGATATAATTTTTTTGGAGTTGAGAATAAACTATGTTAGATCAATCTCGTGTTAAGGTTATAATTTATAAGAAACTATCTTTGTTTAACTGGTATTTCTTTAACTTTAAAAGGTATTTCTTTAACTGAATTTTAAATTTTGTTTCCGAGGTTAATGATAAGTTTTCTGGTAATTTGTTAAGCGATTTTGGCCCGAGATTTTAAGGTAGTGTAGCGGCTAATTCCAATCTATGAGAAGTTTGTCTATGTGTCTTTGTCTAGTAATTATGGCTATGAATATCTGTACTGGTTACTATTGTTGTTGATTTAAATTTATAATATAGCATAATTTCAAAAATATAAATGAAATGTAATGTTAGAATTTAAAAAAATGTTAAATATTTTGGCAAAGCGTTCTTTTCTAGACTCTAGACTCCCAGAGAATAATACCGTATCTTATACAAGTGAAAAATTATGTGTTCAAGTAATATTTATTAGTACCTGGTTGACCGTTGCTTGGGTGAAAATCAGATTATGCAACTTGGCTTGTTTTTGAACACCTGATGATTCTTTTGTTTACTATTTCCTTGTTATTTTGTAACCAACATGGCAACCCATAAGATTCTACATCATAAATTTTTCAACTTTTAAATTCAATTTTCTCGAAACATTGCGTTTTTTACACAAAATTTAACTGCATGAATGCAGTTAAAAGTTAAAAAAATCATGAGAATCGTTAGAGCCGTTTCCTAGATCCGCGAAACATATAAATATACAAGGATATATATATATATAAATATATATGGATTGATTTCTGAAACAAAGTTACGAAAATTGTTCATTTAAAGTAATAGGATTTTTAAATTTTAAAGTCGAATGAAGCCAATCTAAAATTTTATTTGTAGCCACAAAGATACAATTCCTAGCATATCATAAATTTATTTGAAAACATACTTGATCTTTGGACGGGTTACAGAGAATATATGAATCCTGATGTGTCAGCTTTTTCAGCCTTTTACTTGCGAAACCTACTCTTTGTGTCATCTTCTTTGTTTACGTTTTAAAAGTCAACTAAAATTGAAATGAAAAATTTTAAAGTGATTACTTTTGATATATTATGATTTTAATCTTTATTCATAGTATCATAAGGCACTTCTATGAGAAAAAATATGAGTGACTTTGAAATTTTATTTAGGTTTGATGAGAAATAAAGTCGCTAGGCTTTCTGAACATCGAGGTGGAAGATTCGATCACAATTTACGAAACTTGTAATTTTTTGCTAGTTAAAACTCTAAAACAAACTGTCGTATACTTTGGTGTTTTTTAACGTGTTAAAACTGAATTAGGTCAAATTAGGGCTTTAAATTTCTTTTTTGGTGGATCGAAAAATCGCCTCATTTTCCTTCGTGTTAATAGTTACTCACGTCGCGTCGTCGTTCGCTCGTCGTCTGCTGGTGGACTTGGCGACGACACACGACCGTGCCTCTAAATTAATGTAGTTTTAAATACGGTAGAAGATTAAACATGAATAATTTATAATTTTTAAAAGTTTATTATTTGTTTTAAGCATGGTAGCGCTGATAAGCCAAGTGGAGAAAGCCTATTTTTGCGTTATAAGAAGACGGAAACAGATGGAGCGGGTTGGCAGGTTGTCGGGGTGACACATTGACGCGAGCGTGCGAGGTGACGGTTTGTCGTGAACGGCGACGACAGATCGTCACCTGGGAGTAGAGAAGGTGACGGGTTGTCGGGGTGACAGCTTGACGCAAGCGTGCCAGGTGACAGGTTGACGTCTCTGCATACGACAAACAATCACCTCTAGAAAAGAGGTGACAACTTGACGGGGTGACACCTTGATGGCATCGGTATATTTTTATGAGGTGACAGGTTGTCGCCTGTGGCCAAAATGCCGAGGTGACGGGTTGTCGGGGTGACACCTAGACGGCTTCTCTCTAAGTTTCATCAGATTTATCCTGAGCGAAATATAAAATTGTATTGAAGTTTCAGCACTGGATCCAGCTGCTATTTGTCGTTGGGAAATGTTTATTTTCATTACTCTACACACGAAAGTACACTTTCTAAACGTAAAATGAGCTAAGAAATTAGGTTATTCCCGCTACTGCACGGCAAAATTACATAACGTTAATTTTCTGTGCATTTGTGGTGCACGGAAAGTAACCGTTATGGGATTTTGCGGTGCAGACCGATCAGCTGTTGCATTAGGCCGATCAGCTGTTGCATTAGGCCGATCAGCTGTTGCATTAGGCCGATCAGCTGTTGCATTAGGCCGATCAGCTGTTGAGTTTCCGTGCGTATGTACCTCGACATAAGCACGGAAACTCAGCGTTATGAGTTCGGTTTTTTTTTCTTGATACTAAGTTGAATAAACAAAAATATTCATTTTGTTTACAAGTTTATCGATGTCGTAATGAAAAATAATGTTCAATACTCGTCTCAAAAGTGCCATTGCGGGGCTCGATAGCTTTTCCACGCTCGGCTTCGCCTCGCACGTAAATGCAATCTCTCCCCGCAATAAGTCACTTTCGAGACTAGTAATGAAAATTACTATTTTTCTTATATACGCCAGTGCTATACTGTTAGAGGACAACGTTTCAAACCTCTCAAAGACATGTGAGTGCCCGGGAATCGAATATGTGACCTCTTCCACCAAAATCCAAGACGCTAACCGTTAAGCTAGCAAAGCGTCCAGCGGAAAAGTCTATCTTGTACAACAAGACCAGCGTTTGGACAATTTGTCGTTATAAAACGTTAAACAAAATGTCTCTAGCGTAGACACAAAAAATCCACACACTATTCCATTGATAAATCCGTAGAACCGTTAGCACTTTCCTGGAAGAAATCTTTACAGATTTCAATTAAGAAGCCCATTACATATAACACATCTGTATTCGTTCTGCTACGGAAATATTTATAGGCCTGTTAGATTTGAATTTATTTCCTAGCACACGATGGCAGGTGGAATGCCAAGACGGATATGTCGCGGTCCGTTGACCAGGAGGCTGGAGGCGGTAGTTCGGTGACCAGTGCTGCCCCCTGTGGACCAGCTGATTGCTGGAGTTGGGCGCTGCCGTTACAACACTATGATCTACTGTCGGTACGCTTAGATATGTAGAGTAAAAGTTGGCCGTTTGAGTAGTTGGTTGCAGGGGCGGCCCGTCAGTTTTTCAGCGCCCGTTCAAAGACCAAGCTTGCCCTCCCCTAGTGTCCTTAGGGCGGTGCACCAGATACAGCCGCACAGGGCATGGCGCCTACGAAAGCATCGCGCTTGAGAGATTTTGATTTTGACGGGGAAGCTAGAGGCGTCATGGCCATCGCAGGGAGGAAACTGTAGGCTATTGGCGATTCAAATTTAAACAACTAATGACAATTACAATTACTAGTACTAGTAGTATTTTTGTCTAGTAGTCTATACATGCTTAGTCTAGTAAGGCTCGGTTCACACGAGCGAGAGGATCGCCACGATCTCACGAGCGATCTATTCCCGGCGAGATTAAATTAGTCAAGGGCAAAGTTTGACTGGAACAAATTAATTTGTTATTAAGTTTTTAATGCATTTATTATAATGTAATATTTGACTTTTCCCCCGTAAATAATCAAATATTTCAGACGTCATGGTTATTTCACAATCTACATGATTAATATGGTTTCCAGTGAGAGGTTCAGTATACACATTCATCTGGTGGAGTTCTAGATTTATTTACATAAAACGAATACCCTTAACACTAACTACCTCTTTCGAAACAGATATAAACGCAAAATTCAAGGTTTTGAAAAAAGTCATGTGTCCGCGACACGCCATGAGCGCCGAGCGCCGCGCCCGCGCTGGAGCACGGCTCGCACTGCCCTAGAGCCGGTACTGGTTGGTTGGGTAGCAAAGTAATTAGCGTGTTCGCTTCATATTCTGAAGTTCGCCAGATCAATCCTGAGCAAAACCTAAGAAAATGTGAAGGTTCGATACTGAATCCAGCAGCCATTGGTAATTGGGCTAAGCAATGATCCTGGCTGAAGATCATCAACCGATGTTAGTCAGTAACAAGGCTACACCAAGCATCTCACCCAAACTACACTCATCATTCATTCATAGTCACCTTAAAATACGCCCTAGTTTCGTCGGTGTCTTACAATGAGATTGAGAGATTAAGCTTGGAAAGCTTACTTTGGGTAAAAGCGAGATTGTCTTGAAGTTCAGTGTTACTTTGAATGAAACTTGACTTCTGATAAACTCTCAGACAAAAATTAAAACTATAATTGTGTTCATTGAACGAACCTGGTTCTAAATTTGTTGGTTGGTACCCGGTTTATTGTAAGAATTTAATTTCGAGAAACTCACAGAGAAAAAACTAAAATTGCATGATCATGATTAAATTGCATTGGATGAAGTTGTCAGTGTATTTCATTGATTAATTTAAATACCCCCGTAGCAGCAAACCTGCATACTCAGCGAATTTCCAATGGAGATATAAATGTCTTAATACTTCGTAAAGCTACTTACCAAGTTTCATAAAAATATATTCAAAAATAAGCGACATATACAATTTTAATTATTCTCCATAAGAATGGGGCTGAGTATGCAGGTTTGCTGCATCAAGGAACACAAAAAATGGGGTTTTATGCTAATATCAATATAACTCAACTACGTGAAGTCATATACCAGTTTTTATTCATTTTTGTTTATAATTAAAGGTGACATAGCATTTAGTTATTATCCATAAGAATAACATGGGGCTGAGTATGCAGGTTTGCTGCTACGGGAGCCTTTGGCAAAAAATTATTATTTTGAACAAATATCAATAGAACACAACCAGATAAAGCCGTATACCAAGTTTTGTCAGTATACGTTCATAAATAGACGAGATATAAAATTGTTCTTTTCCTCCATAAGAATAACATTAGACAACGTACTGTGTTTAGCACTTTCAATATCTCGGGAACCAATTGACGTAGAGGAATGATCAAAATACCACATTGTGTGATTTTTTAAGCTGAATACAACGATAAAAACTAAAATTTGACAATTTCAAAAATTATATGTAAAAAATTCAAAAAATTCATTTTTGGGGTACAAACCCCCCCCAAAATACCCCTTCGGATGGAGTGATCTGGCTGGTTTTCAAACTTAAAGTCATAAATGTTGCTTTACACGTTTATACCAAATTTCATCAAAATCGGATCATTTTTACGAGAGTTATCGTGTTCACGGACACACACACACACACACACACACACACACACACACACACACACACACACACACACACACACACACACACACATATATATATATATATATATATATATATACAGTATCGAACGAATGGTGTTTTTGGGGTCTGGGGACCTCAAAACGAAAAGTTATCATGGTCCCGGGCCTAGGTCTTACCATGCCGACTACGGTAATAGCATTGACTATATAGTCAATGGTAAGCTTCTTTCCTATAGGGAAATTCGCTAAAAGTATATTTTCAACAAACTAACTGGCAATATTTGTATTTGCTGACGCAATGACACCTTTTAATGATATCAGAAACTTACCATTTATTGGTAGAAGTAGCCCATTGGTGTCAAATTGTTGATTTTTGCAAGACCGGTTTCAGATTAATGACAATCCATCTTCAGTCGCAATCTTCCTAACCTAGTACATTATACTACTGCAGCACACTTTCGTGGTTGTCGGGATCCAAAAATGTTTACTACACAAACAAACAAAACGCACACAATCGACATTTACTAGATTGACACCGAACCGACAGGCCTGCGCGCAAATTTCACTTTTAACTGTAGTCTGTACCGTACGAACCCTGTACATTTACTCTGCCGCAGGCCTGCCGGTTTGGTGTTAATGTAGTAAATGCTGATTGTGTGCGTTTTGTTTTTAGCGAATTTCCCCTATAGGGAAGAAGCTATTACCGTAGGTCTCATGGTAAGACTTAAGCCCGAGACCATGATAACTTTTCAGTTCAAGGTCCCCAGATGCCAAAAACACCATTCGTTCAAATTTTTATATATGTATATAAATATATATATATATATATTTATTTATATATATATATGTGTCCGTAAGCACGATAACTCTCGTAAAAAAGCTCCGATCTTAATGAAATTTGGTACAAATGTGTAAAGTACCATTTATTTGAACGAGTTCGAAAACCAGACGAATCGCATCATCCAAAGGGGGGTTTTGGGGGGTTTTGTACCCCAAAAATGGGTTTTTTGGGGTTTTCACATGTAATTTTTATTTTAATCAAATTGCAATTTTTACCATTAAAATCAGCTTAAAAAAACAAACAATTTGGTATTTTGATCATTGCTCTACGTCAATTGGTTACTGAGATATTGAAAGTGCTAAACACAGTACGTTGTCTAATGTTATTCTTATGGAGAAAAAGAAAAATTGTATATCTCGCTTATTTATAAACATAAACTGACAAAATTTGGTATATGACTTCATCTGGTTGTAGTTTATTATTGTTTGCTCAAAAAAACAATTTTTCGCCTATGATTCCCGTTTCAGCAAACCTAGGTACTCGGTCCCCATGTTATTCTTATGGAAAATATTTAAAATATTATATATCGCTTATTTATGAATGTATATGGATGAAACTTGGTATGTGACTTCACTTAGATGAGTTCTATTGATATTTGCATAAAAACCCATTATTTTGTATTCCTTGTTGCAGCAAACCTGCGTACTCATCCCCAATGTTGTTCTTATGGAGAATAATTAATATTTTAAATATCACTTGTTTGTGATTATATTTCTTATGAATCCTGTTAAGTGGCTTAATGTGTTATGTTATATATTCATTGGAAATTCGCTGAGTATGCAGGTTTGCTGCGACGGGGGTATTGTTTGTTTGTGTAGTAAACATATTTGCATCCCTTCAACCACGAAAGTGTGTTTCAGTAATATAATGTACTAGGTTAGGAAGATTACGACTGAAGATGCCCGGTCTCGCAAAAATAAAAAAGTTGACACCTATGGGCTTACTTATAGGTTACCAATAAATGGTAAGTTTCTAATAGAACTGGCAGTATTTTTAAACCACGCTAAATGTTTATATTGAACCATCCTAATTTTAAAGTTATTGATATTTAATGATTAATTTAAAACTTTAAGGGTATTTTTGATAAGAGTATACTTGTAACTTTGATTATAGTAAATTCTTCTAACAGCCACTAACATATATACTTTATTGAGAATCTCTGGTTTACGAACGATTCACACAAAATTACAGGAATTCCTACTCTTTTATCTGTTTAAGATAAAAATGATCATCTGATTTATATTTTACAAAAAGGTGGTGAAACATCGCTTGATTTTCATTCAAACCTCTTAACCTTTACAAAAAATATATAAGTAAAACCAACAGTCACTAGAAAACCAACAGTACTATATAACCAATGAATTAACAAAGTTCATGGAATCATAATAAGGAACTAACCAGTGATTCATGTATTCTATTAATCAAAGTTATGTGTTCTTATTTATGCGAAAATTAAGGAAGAATTCTTTGCCATATGTGGAAGGAGCAGCCAACTAGAACTGAATAATATAAGTGGAAAATTATAATTAAATTGTGCCACAACTTACCCTTTGCTCGATGATAAATAATTTATTTTTAGTTTCATAATATTTTCTCTCTGTAATATTTTTTAATTAAATTACAATGTGGTACTCGTTACATCGGGTTTAGTTCAAAGCAATAAAACCGTGCGCAAGTTTAACTTTATTGTTTCAGTCATAAATAAAATGCTTTTCATATTCAACTGTTTTTATTTGTCAATGTATAAATAACCCTATGTATACATTGTATATATTTAATAAGTTTAACATTATTCACTCTGGATTGGTTTCACTCCAATCACAAAAATGTTCGCGAACCTACCTGCTTCCCCCACAAGGCCAATGTTAACTTTCAAAGTCCATTCCTCCTCAACGGACTATCCGATATCGTTGATTTACTGCTAATTTTAATAAGCAAAATACCCCCGTCACAGCAAACCTGCAAACTCAGCGAATTTCTAATGCATATATATGGGTCTCACTACTACCTAGAGCCACTTACCAAGTTTCACAAAAATACATTCATTAATAAGTGATATATAGCATTTTATTTATTCTCCATAAGAATAACATTAGAAATGATTACGCAGGTTTGCTGCAACGAGGAAAATAAGAAATGTGTTTTTATGCAGTTATCAATTTAACTCAACCAGGTGAAGCTACATAACAAGTTTTATTAATTTAGGTTCATAACTAAGGGAGATATAAAACTTTACTTATTCTCCATATGAATAACATGGGGGCCGAGTATGCAGATTTGCTGCTACGGGGAAAATCAACAAAAAAAGAATGTTGTAGTGCAAATATCAATATACCACAACTAGTTGAAGCCACATACCAAGTTTCATCAATATATATAATACATAAATAATCGAGATATAAAATTTTATTTATTCTCCATAAGGATAACATTGGACAACGTGCTGTGTTTAGCACTTTGAGTATCACTGCAACGGTTGGACGTAGAACAACAATTAAAACACCAAAATGATGTTTTTGTAGAGCTAAACTGATTGGTAGAAAGAAATGTGGAGTTATTAATAAAATTATCTGAGGAAAATCTAAGAACCGTATTCCCATAAGATTAACATGGAAAATTTTATGGACGCGTTTTTTGACTTTTCTCCACAACTACTTAACCTAGCTTAATGATTCAAAATACTAAACTGTTTGTTTTTTAAGCTCTATAACATGGCTATAACCAAAATCTAGGTTTTTTTTATTTTAGGGTAAAAAGTTCAAAAAACTGATTTTTGGGAAATTATAAATCCCCATAAAACCCCCTAGAGTCATAAATGTTACTCTCCCCATTTGTGCCAAATTTCATCAAAATCGGGCGTTTCTTTCAAAAGTTATCGCGGTAACGGACACACACACACTCATATATACATGGCATTATAGCGGAAACGCGTTGTGTAATAAAAATGTTTAAAAAAGGGTACTCTGGAAATTTTGTTTTCAATCTAATAATGTGTATATATATAATACATATATATACATATAAAATTGAACGAATAGTGTTTTTGGCATCTGGGGACCTCAAAACAAAAAGTTATCATGGTCTCGGGCTTAAGTCTTACCATGCCACATACGCTAATAGCTTCTTCCCTATAGGGGAAATTCGATAAAAATACCTAGCGATTTCAGCGAGCGAAATTTCAATATCATAAATAATAGTTGTTTAAATAAATTCCAAAACATTCTATATTTACGATTTGTTTCATAGCATTTAACAAATGGGAGAAGCAGGTTTCATTTCCTCATTATTGGAGCTCCTCTATGTGAGAAAAATAGTAACCCCATAGGTGAACTATTTGCTCTTCCAAAAGGAACCATAGATCATCACTTTAAATGAAGAGGAACGAGCCGTCATCCGCTGAAGAGGTACGAACCGTCATCAGCTGAAGAGGAACGAGCCTTCATCCGCTGAAGAGGAACGAGCCGTCATCCGTTGAAGAGGAACGAGCCGTCATCCGCTGAAGAGAAACGAGCCGTCATCCGCTGAAGAGGAACGAGCCGTCATCCGCTGAAGAGGAACGAGCCGTCATCCGCTGAAGAGGAACGAGCCGTCATCCGCTGAAGAGGAACGAGCCGTCATCCGCTGAAGAGGTACGAACCGTCATCAGCTGAAGAGGAACGAGCCTTCATCCGCTGAAGAGGAACGAGCCGTCATCCGTTGAAGAGGAACGAGCCGTCATCCGCTGAAGAGGAACGAGCCGTCATCCGCTGAAGAGGAACGAGCCGTCATCCGCTGAAGAGGAACGAGCCGTCATCCGCTGAAGAGGAACGAGCCGTCATCCGCTGAAGAGGAACGAGCCGTCATCCGTTGAAGAGGAACGAGCCGTCATCCGCTGAAGAGGAACGAGCCGTCATCCGCTGAAGAGGAACGAGCCGTCATCCGCTGAAGAGGAACGAGCCGTCATCCGCTGAAGAGGAACGAGCCGTCATCCGCTGAAGAGGAACGAGCCGTCATCCGCTGAAGAGGAACGAGCCGTCATCCGCTGAAGAGGAACGAGCTGTCATCCGCTGAAGAGGAACGAGCCGTCATCCGTTGAAGAGGAACGAGCCGTCATCCGCTGAAGAGGAACGAGCCGTCATCCCCTGAAGAGGAACGAGCCGTCATCCGCTGAAGAGGAACGAGCCGTCATCCCCTGAAGAGGAACGAGCCGTCATCCGCTGAAGAGGAACGAGCCGTCATCCGCTGAAGAGGAACGAGCCGTCATCCGCTGAAGAGGAACGAGCTTTGAAATTAAATATTGTACTTAAGGGAGAAGCAGAGGACTGGAGGCCCCTCTTAATAAGACCGAGTAAGTGAATAATTGTTTGATTGCCGAGCAAGATATTGCTGAGCCTTAGGTCGACCTTGCAAGGGCATTATTGTTAACAGTTTCTATCGCTAACCTATGAAATCTTACACGGAACATGCAACTAAAAATAAATGGTTAACCTTTTTTATGTGATGCACATCAATTGTAGTCCAATACTTGAACCTAATGTTCTTGCTGTTAAGTTAGGTTTTACTATGAGTTTCTCTGTATTAATATTTATAAATATAATATTATATTTATATTATATAAATATTATTTATATATATATATATATATATATATGTATTAATATTTATCATATTATATATATATTTCATTATATCAATAAATGAAATGAAATGAAATATTATTTGTATTAATATTAATAAATATTAAAGTAATCATAAAACGGCTTTAGAGGAATAATATAAAAATATGTATACACCTGTATAGCTTACGAAATTAAGCATTTGTGGCAAATTTCACTTTCATATCTAGGCTATTAAAAATATGGTGTCAGAAATTAGACAGTCAAAGGAAAATATAGTGTTTTCAACTATATACAGGGTGTTTATGAAATCTCTATCGAAACTTCAGGAACTTGTTACCGGGGTCAAAACATGTTATACTAGGGCTTGTTACCCGTCTGTATGTCTGTTTGTGTTTTTTAATCACTACATCATATCTTAGTAACCACTTGAGGTACTAACTTGAAACTTGGGACTTGTGTTATAGTTGCTTAGGGCTAATTTGCTATTGAGTTTTATGTTTCCATCCTTTACCATTTAAAGTGACATAGATCTAAATTTGTCACAGCTTAATTACTTAAAAATGGCAAAAATCTGGAAAATCTAGATATTTGTATCTAGATATTGAAAGGATTTGACGTTTTAAGCCAAAATTGATGGTGTAAAAGCTTTGAAAATCCCTCAGCTCACAGCTAAGCAATTACAATCTTTATGTTTAAAATCGTGCAAATTCCATGTAAATTATCAACAATTACCACGTCTTTATTTTGAAAATTGCGATTACTATGCTATTGGTTGACTGACCAAAAACTGTATACGTTTTTATGTTTAAAATTTCATAATTTTAGCGAATTTCCCCTATAGGGAAGAAGCTATTACCGTAGTCGGCATGGTAAGACCTAGGCCCGGGACCATGATAACTTTTCGTTTTGAGGTCCCCAGACCCCAAAAACACCATTCGTTCGAAATATATATACATATATATATATATATATATATATATACCAGCCATATCAATCTACCTTAAGAGGTATTTTGGGGGGTTTTGTACCCCAAAAATAGGTTTTTTGAATTTTTCACATATAATTTTTGAAATATTCAAATTTTAGTTCTCACCATTGGATTCAGCTTAAAAAAACACACAATTTGGTATTTTGATCATTTCTCTACGTCAATTCGTTACCGAGATATTGAAAGTGCTAAACACAGTACGTTGTCTAATGTTATTCTTATAGAGGAAAAGAAAAATTTTATATCTCACTTATTTATGAACGTATAATGACGAAACTTGGTATATGGCTTCATATGGTTGTGGTCTATTGATATTTGCTCAAAAGAATAATTTTTTGCCAAAGGATCCCGTAGCAGCAAACCTGCGTACTCATCCCCATGTTATTCTTATGGATAATAATTAAATGCTATGTCTCCCTTAATTATGAACATAAATTAATACAAATTGGTATATGACTTCAGTTATATTGATATTATCATAAAAACCCATTTTTTGTGTTCCTTGTTGCAGCAAACCTGCGTACTAAGTCCCAATGTTATTCTTATGGAGAATAATTAAAATTATATATATCGCATACTCATGAATATATTTTTATGAATCTTTATAAGTGGCTTGATGTAGTATTAAGACATTTATATCTCCATTTGAAATTCGCTGAGTATGCAGGTTTGCAGCGACGGGGGTATTTAAATGTTTAGATAATTTTTTTAATTTGTTGCTTTAAAGATAATAAATCCTTTGACAAATTTAAATGGCCACAATTTTTTTTTAAATTGAAAGGTTGAAACTCAATACTAAATTATCCCTAAAAACAAGTATAACACACGTGTCAAGTTTTAAGTCATTACCTCAAATGGTTTCTAAGAAATGGCGTATTGATTAAAAAACACATACTGACATACAGACCAGTAACGGAGCCTACGTTTGTACGACATATCTTGTTTTTTTCACCCCAGGAACAACTTACAAATGTTTCGGTAGATAGTTCAAAAACACTGTATTTATACGTTTGTTATTGCTTGGACCCGAGGAACTAATCCATAAAACGGGACCAGAGAATTTGGATACAACCAAGACCTTACAGTACTTTACAAATAAGTAACATGTGGATACATAGTAATTTTATCTTCTCCAACGTTTCAATAAAGCACAGAATTTTTACTTAACCTTCAACAAACATTACTGGGACTATAAATGGTTTAAATGTGATTTAGTTTAGCTAACTAAGCCGGATACAAACGAAACATCCATTCAAAAACATAAAACAAGCGGAGGTTTGTGTATTTGAGCGATTCTCCGTTCTGCTGCGTAATGAATGTTTGCAGAATCATTTTCTCTCTGCACTTGGTCAAACATTTGAAGCTGCAATTTTTTTAACTGTTCGATTTACCACTCGATTATTTGCCCAACTAAACCATTCGGGTGGAAATACGATTTATTGTTGAAACGGTCAATATAAAACGTAGTATTTGTTTTACATTGACCCAATGGTCTGTTTCAATAAATCTTGTCGCCATTTTTTTTAATACCTAGAAATTCATGAGAGCAGATTGATCTCGTATAATAATCGTAAGATTCCAAAATATCCAGGTTTTTATTGTGATATAAAAGTTATGCTTCCGAAATTGCTTTAGCGGTTTTTAGCGAATTTACCCTATAGGGAAGAAGCTATTACCGTAGGTCTCATGGTAAGACTTAAGCCCGAGACCATGATAACTTTTCATTTTGAGGTCCCCAGATGCCAAAAACACCATTCGTTCAAATTTGTATATATGTATATATATGTGTGTGTGTGTGTGTGTGTGTGTGTGTATGGTCCGATCTTAATGAAATTTGGTACAAACATGTAAAGTACCATTTATTTGAACGAGTTCGAAAACCAGACGAATCGCACCATCCAAAGGGGGTTTTGGGGGGGTTTTGTACCCCAAAAATGGGTTTTTTGGGGTTTTCAAATGTAACTTTTATTAAAATCAAATTTTAATTTTCACCATTGAATTCAGCATAAAAAACAAACAATTTGGTATCTTGATCATTGCTCTACATCAATTGGTTCCTGAGATATTGAAAGTGCTAAACACAGTACGTTGTCTAATGTTATTCTTATGGAGAAAAAGAAAAATTGTATATCTCGCTTAATTATGAACATAAACTGACAAAATTTGGTATATGGCTTCATCTGGTTGGGGTTTATCGTTGTTTGCACAAAATACAAAATTTTCACGTATGGTTCCCTTAGCAGCAAACCTAGGTAATCGGTTCCCATGTTATTCTTATGGAGAATAATTAAAATGTTATATATCGCTTACTTATAAATGTATATGAATGAAACTTGGTATGTGACTTTACTTAGATGAGTTCTAATGATATTTGCATAAAAAAACCATTATTTTGTGTTCCTTGTTTCAGCAAACCTACGTACTCATCCCCAATGTTATTCTTATGGAGAATAATTCATATTTTTATTATCGCTTGTTTGTGAATATATTTCTTATGAATCCTGTTAAGTGTTAATGTGTTATGTTAAATATTCATTGAAAATTCGCTGAGTATGCAGGTTTGCTGCGACGGGGGTATTGTTCTTTAGAATGAGCCATAAATCAATGATTTTCTGGATAACCCTATTGAGAAAGGACGGGATTTAAAAGTTAAAATGGGTCTCATGGGGGAGGCAGGTAGTTACATTCATGTCCTCATTATTGGAGCTCCTCTATGTGAGAAAAATAGTAACGCCAAGTTTATTGTTATTTATGCAAACCTTTTGTTAGATTTTATAAACTAAGGACCTAAACTCTATTAGATGGAACAATCAAATTCACGTCGATAGTCCAGAAAATATAGTCTAATAGGACCGATCCTCACTGACAATTCTCAGCAGGTGTCGTTCTTTTTAAAGATTTATGTTTTAACGTAAAAACACACCAATTTGTTTTACTTTTCTAATTTTTACTTTTATAAATTATTTTGCTGATCCGATTTAATTGTATTCTATGACTATAAAAACAGACATTTCAACGCATGACTGAACTTTGAGTCAGCACTGACTTGAAGCGGTAATGTGTCATAACGTAGTTGAGAGATCGCTAGCCTCAGGCCTAACTGAGAACGTAGTGTTGTGAAACTGTGGCGAGCATTCAGGCTGTTTAAATACCACAAGATATTGATTTGTGTTACTGGTCTACCTATTACTATTGCAGTGTCCAAGCAAATCGATATTGCCGGCAGAATAATCCAGACTGAATATAGTTTATATTAGACGTGCACAGTTAGAGGTCCACAGAATGTTATTGGATCCTACACACGCATAATGACCACGGCCAAGTATAAAATATGAGAAGGAAAACAAAATTTCAATATTTTAAGGCGCATCTGTATCTAAGCAGAATTCAGACGAATGATCGCGAAAACGAGATTGCGAATGTTACGTTCGCCACATATCATGTTATTTCAGCTAATTATTTACGTTGTCAATATGACTCCATCGAGTCTCGATTCACAATACTGTATATATTTAAAGTAAGTGATTCGGCTGAAGTGTGGATGCGAGTAATTCACTCTTACTTTGATCGAATCTAGACGAATGTAAATAATGAGCCGAAATAACACGAGCGGTGGCGATCTATTTATTCATCTTCCCTCACGTGTTATTCCCGCTCGTCTACATTCGGCCAAAGCCCCCATACATTTATACTCTGCTCCTGCAGGGTCCAAAAGGTGGAAACTTTTACCTCATTTGTTGTCAAAGTTAGTTCCCTCAATTACAATCAGTGATGATTGTACGTCCCTCAAAGGAGGCAACCGACTCGACGCAACGCTGCGTCGGTGCCGAACGCTAACTTAAAATACTGATCTTTATTTAAAATTTGCTGTACACTTGAATGTTTTACAACCATAATCAATTTGAGACAAATATAAAATGGAAATTCAACATATTAAATTTGTAATTCCTTACATCTTTGATAAAATAGGTGCAAGTCTGATAAGACAAATAGGAGGTGACTCACAAATTTTAAGCATTGTACACATTTTGAACACTGTTTACAACAAATGAATAACTTTTATTGTAGTTGGGCATTAACAATAATACATGACCATATAAAAGAGCAATAAATTTAGTTACATTAACACTAATAATTACTTAAATTTCTTCTGTTCCAATAATCTTCAAATAATAATCTTCAAACGTTCATCAATTAAGTAAGGGCAGTAATTTTCTTTTAAAGCTTTCTTTCACTTAAAATCTTCCAATCAGCAGATAGATGTACTGATTTATTTACTTCTATAAAGTCCCATTAATTGAAATTAGTTACTTGTGTGAAATATATTTTCTAGCTATTAACTAGCTAATTATTAACTTCTAACTTTTAAGCAGCTTTATACCGAGTGTCCCAAAAGTCACCCCGCCCGCCCCCCCATTATTTTTTAATGACTGCACATAACGAGGTTATCTGCCGGGTAAGCCTTAGTGATCCAAAAAGGAAACTTTTGATGGGTCAAAATGTTCAACCCCCTTTCCCAAAATAGGGGTTTTTGGGGGGTGAGTCAAAAATTTTAAATAACAACCCATACTGAGTGATACCTCTTTTTAAAGGTCTTAACAAACAACTTTTGTATTAGCATATTAGTGTTGTTACTTACGGGATGTAATAAAATACGTCTTACAACACTTAAGATATACCTTATTCTGATTACCGGTACTTAAGATATACAACACTTATACTGATTCACATACAGACGCTATCGATTTCGACCAGTCACACCAGTCATCATCAGCCCAATGAGAGAACTGTCAGTTCTCTGGTGTGATTGGTCGAAATCGATAGCCTAGTACCATCTGTTATATATATATATATATATATATATATATATATATATATATATATATATATATATATATATATATATATACCGTCTGTATGTGAATCAGTATAAGTGTAAATAAATCTTAAGTGTTGTAAGACGTCTTTTATTACATCCCGTCTTAATAAAAAAAAGATGAATGGTGCAAACTAGAGGTCTCTACGATGATCTTCCCCTAAAATATAGCAGCTTATTAAATATCAAATTTTACAGTGATATTTAATAAGCTGTTATGATAATAACCATCGTAGAGACCTCTAATTGGCACCATTCATCTTCTTTAATTAAGACATTTAAAAAGAGGTATCACTAAGTAAGGATCGCTATTTAACATTTTTTACTTAGCCCCAAAAACCCCTATTTTTGGGGATGGGGCCGAACTTGTTCACTCACTAAAAGATAAATGGCTTGGTTACTTAAACGTTCCCATCAAAAAATCATATTATTTCGAAACGTTTTAGGTGAATTTAAATTACTGCTATGCAAAAATAATGCAAAATGACGTTTTAAAATTCAAATATTCAATTGAACGCTGTGTTTGATAGAACAATGCTAGAAACCCCTAACTTGCGCCATTCTTCTTTTTTTACGCCCTTTAAAATGATACATCACTCAAGGGGGTTACCATTTAAGTTTTTGACTTACCCCCCAAAATCCCTATTTTGGGGGAGGGGGGTTGAAAATTTTGACTCATCAAAAGTTTCCTTTTTGGGTCACTAAGACTTCCCCGGAAGATAATCTCGATATATGGAGTCATTAAAAAAATAAAAGGGGGGTTGGTGGGGTGGGTCTTTTAGGAGACACGGTATAGAACAATAGCATTTGTTTGGATATCATACAAAATAATGATGCAGGGGAGTATGATGTAGTAAATGCAATATTGATGTAGGGAAATATGATCAACTAAATGTAACTATACGTGAAATAATTCAACAGCGCTGCTGAAAAGAAATCAAATTACTGTACCTTACTAAAATTTAAATATCCCCCAAAATAATTTTGTTAGCGTGATTGCACTGTCAATCCCCACTGATGGCTCTTCTGGGGGTGTTGATTAATAATTCACAGTAATCCTTCCATTAGACGTGGGCAAGACTTTCAATCTCACAACTGGTTTATTAGTTAATTAGTGTATGCAAATCACTGTATTAAAATGACTAAAACCTTATGTACTGTATTTTCGTTTACAGCCGACAGCCAAAACAGAAATACGGTGTGCCTCCGATATAATCATTTATATGCGATTACAACTTTATGTTTTTATAAACTATCTTCACCAAGCTGGTAAACTTCTTTTCCTTTTCACTATTTCACGTGTTTGTCATGTTGGTTAGTTTAGGTTATGTTTACATTTTGCTCGTCGGCTGCAAGTATATTAAATGAACTCATATTTCCTGCATGTCTTTACTTCAATTTTTAGTGTTGCACTATAGAAAAATGTGCAGTATGAAAGGTAATTATCCATAAAATATAACCCTGGTATTGAGCTAGTCCCAAATCTAATTTTGGAGCATTGATCTGTAACATGTTCATTAGCATAACGCAACGTTTTATATTATTAAAAGGAAATGCCACTAGCACAAAGTAAAAGGCTACTCAGAAAACAAATTTAAAATTTAGCTAAGCTACTTATTAACTAAATAAATATAAGCAATCACTTAAGCCTTTCAGTGCTACGGACCGATCGATATATCGTCTTTTGAATCTGTTACCAATAATCACTGTTACTGCTTCATAAGCGATTGTACCGTTAGGCTCAGTCTGCAGTCTGAGTCTAACATGTGGTAGACACAAATTGAACTAACTCGTCCACCGCCTAGGCCCTAATGCCCCCTGGTCCGCTACAGCTGCTTGTCTGATCAGTGGCTGTGCAGTCTAAGGCGTTACCTTCCCGGCCGGGAGTAACACTTGGATCGAGGGTTCGAATCCCGTCACAGTCGGTGGTTTTTATGTGCAACTCATGGAGAGTTCACCTGTCTGTGGCAGAGTTGAAGGGGATGGCGGATCTTAAACAAACGGTGGACAGCTCGGGTCCAAGCTGACAGGATGGGTAATAATCAAATAGAAATTAATTGATTATTTATATCAATATATAACGATTATTTTCATTCAATTGTTTTACCGGACGTCTGTGGAAGTGCAACCGATGATTATGAGTAAATGTATTCACCCAAATCCCGAAATGTTGTTGTTAAATTTGTTTTCTCCAGTTATTTTAGTGATGGCAAATACAGATAAGATGACCATATCTGTAGAGGCCTAAAGCGGGACATAGTTTTTAACTGTGGAGGGGGGGAATAGGGGTATGGAACACTCCTACAAAAATGGGGGGTTCGGGCGGATCTTCCCGAAAGATTCTCTCTCACAAAAACAGCAAACACACAATACACCTTTTGTTGTTGATTTTGAGTTCCGACAATAATCCAAATCGACAGTTTCATTAAAAATCTAGGAAGAACTAACTTTGGTCACCTTGAACCAACATTTAGGCTACATCATGCTACAGTACCCTCTTTCAACCGACCCTCTCGGGACCGGGCCTAGGTCAGATAACCCAAAAGGTCGGTTAAAACAGGCATGTACATATACATGTAAAATACTGTAGAAATAAGGTCTTACCACGCCGACTACAGTAACAGCTTCTTCCAAATAGGGGGAATTTGCTAAAAACACCACTATACTGTCATCACACGGTACAGTATACAGTACAGTACTGTACTGTGATCTGATAGGCTGTACACACGCGCGACGCACAAGCGGAAAAGCTCTGTACTCTACTCGATGCAGAGTTGCGATAAACTGACGTGGAGTGACGTTCCACAATATTGTGATTTCCCATATGATTCATAACAAAACTTACCTGAACGGATACATTTATATTTTAGTAAACCGATAAGGATAGGAACGGAAGTCTCTCCATTCCTAGAAAAGGTCGGTTTAACCGACCAGTTTTATAATTCAGGGTGGATAAACCGACCTCTATTTTATCCCAGAGCAGAGACGGTTAATCCGAGCGGTGGTTGATCCGTGGTTGGTTAAGAGAGGGTCTACTGTAGCATGTTACTCAAGAAGTTTAGGAAATTAACATTTAAGACATCGCCTATTATATATATATATATATATATATTTTTTTTTTTTTTTTTTTTTTTTTAAAGGGAGGGACTTACATAAGTTTTTTTGTTTCCAGATGTAGGCTGTCCAAAATATGAGTGACTCTGAACATCTAGAACAGGACTGGATTTGTAACAACCCTACTAAGGATGAAATTAGATTTAATGGTGACAGTGATGTTATAAGCTCCGATGATTCTGTTGTCGAACAAAGTAATTCTGTCTTATTAAAAAATTATAATCAGCTTCTACCTAGAGGTAAATCAGTACACAAATTGCTGCATTCAACTAAACCTGCATTTAATAAAAGCTGGAGGGCTGTTGGCTGTACACAAGATTTTCTGAATAAATTACCTAAAGATAAAATTGGATTTAATCATCACAGTAATGATTTTAGATCTGGTGATTCTGAAAGTGACGAAGACAATTTCAACATAGCTAAAGAGAACATTCAGTCAACATCTACATCCAAAACAGCAGTCAAATCCATGAACTCTGTTAGATCTAAAGGTAATGCAACTTGGGAGAGTGTAAACAGTAAAGTAGATTTGCAGAAGGATACAGATTCTGATTTGGAAACTGTAAGTATGAAACACAGTAACAGTGGGATTGTGGTATCTAGACCTATTTTGTAAGTGTCCTTATTTTGGATCATAACCGGTAGGGGTTTCAAACCGGGGATACCAGGAATATACAGCAATTTGATTTTACATAGTTAAACTAAACTTGTTTGGTCAATTTAAGTATTTTGTTTGAGGGGGCAGGAGTGATTGGTGATCATCGACTTCTCATATACGTTAGACTAAAATTTCCTTTAACCCATTGGCTTACCTGAAATTTGCCACCTGACAAACCGTTCAGTTTCCTAAGAAAAATTACATAAATGTAGACTTTTACTAAAACTGTCACTATAGCAACAATTATTGCTCAATTTACTTAATTTTTGCACTAATCTTTAGAGAAATAAATTATCTACAAGAAGAAGATACTTTTGACAGCATTTATGTATGGTAAATATTATATATATATATCATATATATATATATATATATATATATATATATATATATATATATATATATATATATATATATATAGTTTATAAAAAACAAATTTTAAAAGGAGTTACATGTAAATAACAAACAAAAAAAGTTTCAGCCCAACAACTATTATGCACTTTTGGGTTATTTATTTTTTTACGTGAAAATAAAAAATGTTAGTGATACATTTATATTTGACCTAGATATAACATATTTTCCAAAATCATATTTTTCCTAAATTTGACTAAGTTTCCCCAAGGATGGGCATATGCATAAAAAATACATTCAAACAAAAAATGAAAACAAGTTAAAACAACAAATAAACAAAAAAGAAAAAATTTTAAAATACATTTTTTTTTTTTTATATATATAAAAAGTGCTATCCCGAGTATACTCGGGGTTGCACGTCCGGGCTACTTTCGGCGGCCACGAGTAAACTCGGGGTTGTGAGCCAATGGGTTAAATGATTTGTATTCTCCCGAATCATGCCAATGGCTTTAATTGATCACAATATTTTCCTGCAGGATTTTTTGACTCAACTAGTATAGTGGACTCTGTGCATAAACACAAAGAATGACAATGAACATTTAGTTGTGTAAAATTACTTATATGAAGACAAATAATATCTTATCGGTATATTTTAAGCCTGGTCTATCCTGGGAAGTAATTGCAACTTATGTTTGGATATTGTACTGGGCAAGAATGTTGGTCAGCTAATGGGATTTATTTCTGAAGGATTTGAATTGCCCCTTAGGAATTTCATTGAAAGATTACTAACAAAAACAAATACAAAAAAGGTGTTTGATTTTCTTTTTTGTGTCAGTCAATCATCAATGTTACATCTTTGAGATTATTCACATCCCTCAGTACAGAACAGGCAAAATATAATTTATATTTCACGGATTAGATAATACAATTCTCTAAGTATGTTTTGCTAAATATTTGTTGTAAAATATTGACTCTTTTGGCAATTTACTGATTGATATTATTTGTGATACTAAAATTCTGCTCCCTATAATCACTAGGTAGTTTTTGAAAATTAGGTATAAATCAGTGATTTTGGATAATCCGTTGAAGAACTTGAACCTTAATGGCGGCCCCACACTTCTCGCGAACAGGCTTGAACATTCGGCCGAAAATTCTCCCGAATGTTCCAGTATGTATTCAAAAGTTTGTGCAGCTCCCACACTTCTCGCAAATACTCCGAACATTCAGAGTTCGACCAAATGTTCGGGCGTGTTTGCGAGAAGTGTGGGACCGCCTTAACTTTGGTCTAATGGAAGAGGGAATTGAATCGCTTAATCTGTTTTGACTGGAGCCACCTCATAAACAGCATAATGCCAAAAACAACATAAAGTATTTAGTACTTGACCCCACAATCAACTTATAATTCGACCAATGCCCTGTCTGTCAGCTCGCTCTGTTCATCATTTTGACGATAAAAACTGCATTATAGTTAGTATCATGGGTAAAGGCACGGTTCTTCAGGTAGAGCATCCCGTCCTAATCTTTTGTTGACAAACCAGCGCTTTTGTTGGGAGCGGCCACCCGGCACGGCCGGTATCCCTCTACTTTTTCCAATAAATTGCATGTCCTACTAGAATTTCTAATATATTGAAATTCACATTTATGTCAGTAACGGAACATTGTAGAACTGTGATTCAAATGTTGGTCTTATTTGTCTACTTTAGACAGAAAATATTATCCATTTTATTATGCTTAGGCCTAATGGATACATTTATAAGAAATAGTAGTAGGACATGGAATTTCTTGGAAGAGCAGAGGGATGCCGGGTGGCCGCTACCAACAAATGCGCTGGTTTGTCCACAAATTATTAGGATGAGATGCTCTGCCTGGGGAACTATGCCCCATGACATTAACTAATAACTGTACATTGTATAATCTTTGTTTATGTCTGTAGCACACTGTTACTGATGCCGTTCAGACAATACTCTGTGGCAAAATTAACCTTTTGTCCATTCATATTCAGCCTGATAGATTTTCCCACAATGAATTGACAGCCTGGATTAGTTTTAGTTTTTGGTGATTTCAAGTGCCAGGAGTTTGTTTAAAAAATAAAACTTATGTGGGTACTCATTTCTGCCCTGCCCAGTCAAAATAGTCAAATGCCTAAGCTCCAGTATTTTAGTGGTGAGCCAAAATCACAGCTTTTACTGTATGGAGATCACATGATGGCCATTGAAAGTGCAGGGGGTTTTCACAAGAGGAGTTAGCCTAGACCAAAATTCAGGGATTCTGGGGTTGAGTTTATGGCTTAGAGCCTCTACCTATTTTGACAGACAAATTAAACTGCCATTTAGTAACTGTCTGCCTAGTTAGCTTATTCATTATTTTATATTTAATATATAAAATATTATATTTAATATTATATTAAATTAAATTAAATTATATTATATTAATATTTAATATTATACAGTAGAACCTCGATAACACGACTCTCAAGGGGATCTCTAAAATAGTCTTCTTATCGAGGTGCACTTGTAATTGAGGGTCGTGCTATCAAGGTGGTTTTCACAACAAGACGTGCTATCGAGGTCACAGACTTTTTGCTATACCAAGTACATTTTCTATGAAACATTTCTAATAAGTTGTCGTGTTTCTAAAAGGAGTCGTGTTATAGAGGTATTTATAACATTGAGTGTTATGGGAGATTCACGGGGATTAGAAAATCAGACTCATTATCGAGGTTTTCGTCTTATCGAGGGTCGTCGTAGCGAGGTTCTACTGTATTTAATATATTTTATTCATTATTTTATCTTAGTTAATATGATGAGTTTTAAAACATTGAATTATTTTAGGTATCATCCGAAAGAATGGCTAAAAGTCAGAAACGAAAGCGTGAAGTAAGTGCTTCAGATGAACAAGAAGCTAGTGTTTTAAAGAAGATTAAATCTAATGAAGATAAATCAATTAGCAAAAAGGTTAAACGAAAAGAAAATAGTCACAATGTGTCCGCTAGTGAAAATGAAGATTCTGAAGGAAACTCTACTAGAATACAAAGCAAGGGACATAAAAGCGTAAATAAACCTAATAGAAAAGTGTTAAACACACATTTATTAAGTTCTGAAAGTGATAACGGAGCAGATCTTTCATATGATTTCTCTCCCAGTAATGCAACTTCAAAAAAGGCTGCTAGTGAAAATGGGGAAGTTAGTGATAGTGAACGTGAATCTGTTGAAAATTCGGAAGAAGAAAGCAATCACGTTGAGAATACTGTGACGGAAACATCTGTTACGTCTGAGAGTAGGAACAAGGTGAGTAAATAGGAAATGTGACTTAATATGTTCGGTTTTTGATGTCTTTTAACAAATTTATAACGTACATGAGTAAATTATTATTTGTTAAGGAAAGCTCCAGTATAACTTATATTAGTTAATACTAGAAATTGGTGCCTACATCTATTAATAACTAGAATATGCAAAGGTCAGATGACGTTTAAAAAACAATAAATTAAGGGAACACTACATTGAAAATAAGTTTTGAAAGATAAAATCAAATATTTCTTTATTTACTCAATACGTATCATGTGCATAAATAGTGTCAGTTATCTTTCATACTAAATACAAAAACCACAAAGCAACATTAGTACCTAAACTACCTACTTATTTGATTGAAATCATAAGATATTCTACTCTATATCATAGAGTGTGAGTTTCAGCTTTATAGTACTTGTATGATTTTTTTAAGTAACAAAAGACCCTGTAGCAGTACAAAGAGTGGCGTAACAATTAGACGTAGGCTACCCAAAAACACATCAGCAGTTATATTGGAATCCTGTGTTCTGTGGTAAGAGGTAGAGAACCTATTTGTAAAACCTTGATTGTCATCACTGGATTCTAAGTTGAGAGTTAGCAATAGACAGCAAAAACATACTTAAGCATTAATTAGTATACTATATATATATATATATATATATATATATATATATATATATATATATATATATATATATATATATATATATATATATATATAAAACTATTTGTTGCTATCGTATCCGGGAGTAAAAACCTGTTGTATATGCTTCATTCTCTGGTTAATCAGTGGAACTACTATAAATAATTTTCAGCTGTTTAGATTTTCATCAGCTCAAACCAAAGTGAATGCCTATAAAAATAACACTGGATTGGAACTTTGACACCCCGTGGGGCGGAACCCTATGATCATTTCTTAAAATCCTTTCTTAGTGGATACCTACGTTGTAGAAAGAGTATACGTCCCAAATTTAAAGGTTGTAGATGTAGAGGTTTCTTCTGGGGAATTATCAGTTTTTCAATGTTCATAAGAATAACATTGGATTGGAACTTTTGATTCCCCGTGGGGCGGAGCCCTATGGGAATTTCTTAACATCCTTTCTTAGTGGATACCTACGTTGTTGAAAGAGTATACGTGCCAAATTTAAAGGTTTTGGTGTAGAGGTATGACCTGGGCGATGATCGGTTTTTGTATTTATAGAAATAGATTAAAAAGTAAAGAGTAAGCAATTTTCACCACTAGCTATTGCATATCATAAATCATCTTCATAAACATGGTTTTACTGCTGTAATTACAGTGTTTGAATTTGTATTTCAGCCTCACCGGATACCAAAGTTCACTCATGAATTGAATGAAGAAGTTTCCAAGTTTTCACTGCTACTTGATGAGAACTTAATTGAAAAGAACGACATTTGGCTTTTACAGTGTCCCAGTAATGTGAGTATGAGTACGACGACAGTCAATTTACAAAACATATGAGTTCTTTGTGTTATATTTCTTAATTTATAAGTAGCCTATAGAAAATAGTTGCTGCTTCTAATAGGTTATCCCCAGATTTTAGACTTCTAATTTATTGTGGGACAGTCCCACTTTTGACTAATAAGTCACAATTAGTTATGTGCGTAGTCTATACATGTGCTGCTTTTGAGTGGAGTTTTTATCACCAAGAAATAGTTTTTTAGTTAATGTACTGTGGAAATGTTATTAAATTATATAAGACCAGTGGCAAGGCCTAAGGTCACCTTTAAATTCGGCGATGACTAAAATAAATTAATAGATTTCATGAATTTTATTAAAATAATATTTCATACATATCCTTAACTATTTGCTTGAATTTATAGCAAACACAAGTCCGTGAATTTCAGGAAGTTTTGCTACCACCTGCCTTTTGCACTTGAAAATACGCAAGTGCTGCCGAGCGCATACAAGGTTGCGGAATTTCCCCCCTTCCCCCTTCTGCTCATCAACAGTCTTTCTACTTCCCCTCCCAGCCAGGGCCGTACTCAGCTTTCACAGGTGCCTGGGCAGGCCGTCCGGATCTAAGTTGGTGACCTTTTTAGACACCGGCCCGGCCGGACCCCCCTTCAACGGGACCGGGCCCGGGCCCCGGGGCAGTGGTCCCCCATGCCCCCCCTCCGAGTACGGCCCTGCTCCCAGCCGTCCCTACTCCAAGTCAACTTACGGCCGTTAAAATGGAATAGCAACTCTGTCGCGATTCTCGTGGTTTCAAGCGTGCTGGTCAGAGTTTGGCACTGGTCGGCTGCGCTCATTTGCAGCAGACAGCACGAAGCATCCGATTTTGAGTCTGTCCTAATAGAGCTAAATCAGTTGTGATGTAATACTGGTGTTAACTATAAATTTTAGAATTTATACCTCTTCAGTTGGTACATGACTATGAAGAATAAATGAGGGATAAATTACAGAAGAGAGAACGTTATGATGTAATTTATTTTCACCAACTTTAAATTAAAGCTAGTTGAATTATTACAAATAATAAGACGTCTCCCTGGAAAAAGATGTCATTTGAAAAAGTGATGTCATATTTTGGGTTAAAACTACTCGCCAAATTGTGACGTATTTATATCTTTCCCAAAGGTTGGAAGAATGAAGGCATACTATGGACAGTTCACATTGATCCATAACTTTTGGCTCCTTTCTCAAAAACATCATGGAATATTAATCTGGCTTCAATCGAGTCTGAAGCATCTAGGTTAATGTTTGCATTCAGCATTGAAATAACGAGAAAATTGTCTATATTTCAGATGGACTGCTCAGCACTTGTCAGCCAAAGACTCAGCCTGGGGGGCAGTTGTCAGCTGAGCGACGGAGAGAGGACTTATGAAACCTACAGCTACCGGAACACTCAAGCAAGATCTGCCACGATTGCTGTGCCCAGTGAACGCAATAAATTAAATCTGCGTAAGTCAGTTCTTTCGTGTTGAATAAGTAAGGTTTATGTATGGTGCCAAAATTGTCTGAGATGATGTAGTCTACTTGGAAAACTAAAACTTTTTAAACGTTAAATCTTGGATTACTATAGATAATTTTGGTGAACAACACCTATATTTGATATATGTTAAATGAGCTTGGATAATTTAAATGTTTAGATTGTTATAAATCAAAAAATTCTCTTCAGTTTTTAATTAAATATGTCCCACTGTATTTGTAATAAGACCAAATACTTCTAATTGACAAGTATTGTTTTACACGCTTGAACCAATTTGATAGCACAAGGCTACTCACCTTCCAAATATATAAAGCAGTTATACATAATTCATTACTGGATGCAGGTTATCTAATCATTATGATAGCAAACATGTTACTATTTATTTGATGGCTTTGTATACTAGAAAATATTTATGTTTTGAACATTATTGGCCTCGTTGGCCCTTCAAAATTTACATGTGTCTTTATAGATTAACCCTTTGGCCGCCAGGCGGTTGCAGCCTACCTACTCTAGAGCGCCAGGCACTGCGGGGGTCTGTGTGACCTTGGCCGTCGCCGCCCGGCAGCATCACGATTCGCTTCTCCACCGGGCAAAAAAAGGCCCTTTTTGTAATACTACAAAGAAACATTAACACATTCGCTGCTGAAAATGTATATTAAGACGTAACATTGGTACTAAAAATTGTTATTTCATAAAATCTTTCCTTTTATGTTCAAAAGTCGGGATGATTTTATGTTCATAATCTAAATTCAAGACTCTACCGATGTTTTTTTGGCGTAAAGATTTATTGGTCGCCGGCAGACCCTTAGTACTGCGCACCAAAAACAGCACAACAACTATCACACACCTTCGCCGCACCGCAGTCCTGCGATGTTGCAAGTGACACAGTTAGTTTTCTTTATAACCTATTGACTAAAAATTATTTACACTATAAACGTGAACCACTCTGAGTACATACTATATACATAAACACGTAATAGGTTGCTGCCCCGCCGGCAACCAAGCCGCACCCGCAAAACGCCAACGAATGGCACTGTGCTATGCGCACACACTCTAGGAACAATGCGTTAACAGATCAACCTTCCTCTCCGAGTGGCTGAACCACACTGAGTACACAAACACAAAATGGCACGCTGCCCCGCCGGCGACCAAGCCGCACCCAAGCGGCAACTCCTGTAGTCCGCCGGCGGAGCAGCCGCATTGAATGTGTTAATAACTCGGTTATTTTTTATGCAAAATTCATGATTTTGTTTTGTTTGTTATTAATTATGCTTTTAAACACTGCAAATGATTATATGTTTTTTGTAAATAAATTTTATTATTTACAACAACAAAAATGTTAGTTATGTTTTTATTTTTGTATTTTCTACATATTATATATGTAAATATGTACACATTTTTATGTATAACATTTATATAATTTAAAAGTTTATTTTACCATGATTATTATCTAAACATTTCATTAATTTTCTGTAATAAATAACAGTGCTATGATTGTTCTTGTAATTCACAACAAAACTGGAAAAGGCGAATGAGCTAAGCAAATTCACACGCCATGTAGAAAGGCTGAGTTGAAACATTATTTTAGGGAAAGGGAAAGTGATCCAATATGTAAGTAATATGGATAGGAAAATAAATGAAAGAAACATATTGAATAATAATAATATATAATATATGAAATTCAATAAATGTTATAGTCTACTCTCTACCACAAATTAGAAAATGTTGATATTACTGTCTAAAAATACAAACATAGGCCTCAAACTCTTTCTTTTTTATAACATAAAGTAAAAAGTTACAGATTACTTAAGTACAGGGATATTGTTATTTTTATTAGTCTGACACTTAAAGAGACACAAAGCATAATCAAACAAGCGCCTGAGTCACTACCTCAGTTGGAGCCACAGCCATCAAAATATTATGACTTTTTTTGAAAGTATATACTTTTATCAAATATTCATCAGTAAAAAGGAACATACATATTTTTAAACGTTATTTCATTGCGTATTCAATGGTGCTAATGTTTTTAGAATCGAGTTATAAATAATCATAAAAATTACAAAAATGCCGGATGCAGATATATTGGCTTGCGGCGGCGAATATCCACATCACTCACGCTTATATAGTGGCTTGCGGCAGAGAACGCGTCACACTACTCACGCCGATATATTGGCTCGCGGCGGTTTATGAAACCTATTGCAAAGCCGATATATCGGGTTTTGGCAGGGAAAGGGTGAAAGTGGGGAAGTGCAAGTGCCATAAAAAAGAGGGAGTATGGAATTCATTAAAATATCTCTAGGGGCTTTTTGAAATTTAAACCAGTACAATAAACATGGTACTGATGAAATATTTTATTCTAAAACAATAGGGATTGAATAATTATATAAACATTATAGACATTAGCTATGCTATTTTAGGTACTAGAGATAATTTAACCTTGTGCAGGGTGAGGGGAAGTACTGTACAGTAGACACTCTATTATCCGGCTTTCCAAGAACTGTCACACTCTACTAATCGGCATCAGCGGCACCACTCACGAATCACGATCGGTTGTTTGGATATGTTCAGGCGCACACAGACCTCTAGTGACATTATTGTGCAGGGTGAGGGGAAGTACTGTACAGTAGACACTCTATTATCCGGCTTTCCAAGAACTGTCACACTCTACTAACCGGCATCAGCGGCACCACTCACGAATCACGATCGGTTGTTTGGATATGTTCAGGCGCACACAGACCTCTAGTGACATTATTGTGCAGGGTGAGGGGAAGTACTGTACAGTAGACACTCTATTATCCGGCTTTCTAAGAACTGTCACACTCTACTAACCGGCATCAGCGGCACCACTCACGAATCACGATCGGTTGTTTGGATATGTTCAGGCGCACACAGACCTCTAGTGACATTATTGTGCAGGGTGAGGGGAAGTACTGTACAGTAGACACTCTATTATCCGGCTTTCTAAGAACTGTCACACTCTACTAACCGGCATCAGCGGCACCACTCACGAATCACGATCGGTTGTTTGGATATGTTCAGGCGCACACAGACCTCTAGTGACATTATTGTGCAGGGTGAGGGGAAGTACTGTACAGTAGACACTCTATTATCCGGCTTTCCAAGAACTGTCACACTCTACTAACCGGCATCAGCGGCACCACTCACGAATCACGATCGGTTGTTTGGATATGTTCAGGCGCACACAGACCTCTAGTGACATTATTGTGCAGGGTGAGGGGAAGTACTGTACAGTAGACACTCTATTATCCGGCTTTCTAAGAACTGTCACACTCTACTAACCGGCATCAGCGGCACCACTCACGAATCACGATCGGTTGTTTGGATATGTTCAGGCGCACACAGACCTCTAGTGACTTTATTGTGCAGGGTGAGGGGAAGTACTGTACAGTAGACACTCTATTATCCGGCTTTCCAAGAACTGTCACACTCTACTAACCGGCATCAGCGACACCACTCACGAATCACGATCGGTTGTTTGGATATGTTCAGGCGCACACAGACCTCTAGTGACATTATTGTGCAGGGTGAGGGGAAGTACTGTACAGTAGACACTCTATTATCCGGCTTTCCAAGAACTGTCACACTCTACTAACCGGCATCAGCGGCACCACTCACAAATCACGATCGGTTGTTTGGATATGTTCAGGCGCACACAGACCTCTAGTGACATTATTGTGCAGGGTGAGGGGAAGTACTGTACAGTAGACACTCTATTATCCGGCTTTCCAAGAACTGTCACACTCTACTAACCGGCATCAGCGGCACCACTCACGAATCACGATCGGTTGTTTGGATATGTTCAGGCGCACACAGACCTCTAGTGACATTATTGTGCAGGGTGAGGGGAAGTACTGTACAGTAGACACTCTATTATCCGGCTTTCCAAGAACTGTCACACTCTACTAACCGGCATCAGCGGCACCACTCACGAATCACGATCGGTTGTTTGGATATGTTCAGGCGCACACAGACCTCTAGTGACATTATCGTGCAGGGTGAGGGGAAGTACTGTACAGTAGACACTCTATTATCCGGCTTTCCAAGAACTGTCACACTCTACTAACCGGCATCAGCGGTACCACTCACGAATCACGATCGGTTGTTTGGGTATGTTCAGGCGCACACAGACCTCTAGTGACATTATTGTGCAGGGTGAGGGGAAGTACTGTACAGTAGACACTCTATTATCCGGCTTTCCAAGAACTGTCACACTCTACTAACCGGCATCAGCGGCACCACTCACGAATCACGATCAGTTGTTTGGATATGTTCAGGCACACACAGACCTCTAGTGACATTATTGTGCAGGGTGAGGGGAAGTACTGTACAGTAGACACTCTATTATCCGGCTTTCCAAGAACTGTCACACTCTACTAACCGGCATCAGCGGCACCACTCACGAATCACGATCGGTTGTTTGGATATGTTCAGGCGCACACAGACCTCTAGTGACATTATTGTGCAGGGTGAGGGGAAGTACTGTACAGTAGACACTCTATTATCCGGCTTTCCAAGAACTGTCACACTCTACTAACCGGCATCAGCGGCACCACTCACGAATCACGATCGGTTGTTTGGATATGTTCAGGCGCACACAGACCTCTAGTGACATTATTGTGCAGGGTGAGGGGAAGTACTGTACAGTAGACACTCTATTATCCGGCTTTCCAAGAACTGTCACACTCTACTAACCGGCATCAGCGGCACCACTCACGAATCACGATCGGTTGTTTGGATATGTTCAGGCACACACAGACCTCTAGTGACATTATTGTGCAGGGTGAGGGGAAGTACTGTACAGTAGACACTCTATTATCCGGCTTTCCAAGAACTGTCACACTCTACTAACCGGCATCAGCGGCACCACTCACGAATCACGATCGGTTATTTGGATATGTTCAGGCGCACACAGACCTCTAGTGACATTATTGTGCAGGGTGAGGGGAAGTACTTTACTGTAGACACTCTTTTATCCGGCATTCTAAGAACTGTCACACTCTACTAACCGGCATCAGCGGCACCACTCACGAATCACGATCGGTTGTTTGGATATGTTCAGGCGCACACAGACCTCTAGTGACATTAGTTACCAGTGCACTGGACTGTATGCATCAGTGTTTAAACTTTACAATATTTACTCTATGTTTTACTTCACAACCTTTTCATGTTAAAATATATGTTTCGTTCATTTGGGTTTTGAATGGCGTTAATTATCTTCAATATCCCCTTTAAAAGCTATGTTTGTTCTATTATCCGGCAAAATCAGTTATCTGGCATGGCCGTGGTCCCAAATTTTTCGGTTAGAAAGTATCCACTGTAAGAAGAATTCTGTATGTATTCATTGGTTGCGCGTGGTGGTTCGGAGGAGGGGGCAGCAGGCTGGCAGCATTGTTGCTACTGTCTCCTCCTCCCTCTCACAACAAACCAGTGATCTCTATCATAGAAATAACTTTGTTAATTGAGGTAGTCCAACATGTTTACCCCAAAATGCAGTATAATCAACTGATGTTAACTACAGAAAGACAAATGAATGTAGAGAGTTTGCTCCACGTGAAAACAAGGCGCACAAGTGCAGGAACTCGGCTCGTAATGTTAATTGACTATAAACCTCTCGTGAGCACTATAACAAGCGGCCTTTTGTACCTTGGAAATAATGGAAAAGGGTAAGCATTTTATTTCGCTGTAAATAATAAGGGATACAAAATTAGTTGGTTATTAGATTTCAACGCTATTTTGTAGACAACTTTATCTCTCATATACATCATTGTACTAGACATAATATATTGTTGATTAGTTTTAAAATACCTAGTTTTACATTTTCGCTCTTTTATTTTAGTTTTATTCAAATTTCAGGTAGGATTCCGATATCTGGAAATATAATCGTAGAAGAATGCGTCAAAGCTGTAAATAATGTTAGACGTAATGAAATTATCTTGGAAACCCCAAGTAGAGTGGAGTTCCCAGAAAACCTGAGACTACGGCATCCCCTGCTTGGAATCGGTAAGTTATGAAAAAAAGGAATTTGTAATCTAATAACAATAATATTATGCTTATCACCTCGTTAAATACTGTATTAATACAGTTTTACTTACAGAACTATCATTTTCGATTAGTCTAAGATATGTAGAGCTAGCTCGTACCCATCATTATACTAATTGATTTTTAAAATCCCATAACATTGAATACAGTGAATTATGTGTTTGGGAAAATTAAGTTTGAGGCTTTGTATTGGTTTGAGGCTTTGTATTAGTTTGAGGCTTTGTATTGGTTTGAGGCTTTGTATTGGTTTGAGACTTTGTATTGGTTTGAGGCTTTGTATTGGTTTGAAAGTTTTTAGTGATTCTGCTCACTTATCTACAAACACCTGGAAATAAAGTCTTCACAATGCCATTTAGGCATGAGAAAGGGTTAATGCTGATGAAAAAAGCAAAGGCACTAACAAAGAAGAGAGGCGAGGCAGGCCTACTAATGAATATCTTTTTTTATACTGTCTTAACAATTTTCAGAAAAATATATTTACACAAAGTCACAATGTCTATTGGTCCTCCCAAGTCCGTTTTTTTCTTCAAGATTCTTTTTTTATGTTATATAAAATGCTATGAAAATGTGTATTGTTTATTTCAAGCCCTCAAGTTTCCATCACACATTTTTCCTTAAAGTAAATACGACATAGTCGGATAGGGTTCTTTAAATCTTTAATTAATGGACCTCCAAAAGTCCTCCATTCTTTTTAGCTTTGACTAGGTTGTTAGAAACACGGAAACAATGCCAACAATCAAAACTCCAGATTATCTTTTAGTTGTGGTGTAGCTACATTGACTTCTGTGTTTGTCAGTGGCGTTACAACTGGTTGGACAATTTTGAAAATTGGCTGGTATACCCATTAAGCAGTATTATACCTGTTGCAGTGCTGGCAGTAACCTCAATTTTAGTTAAACCTCAAAGGTGTTTTGGATCACGATTTTTGTCTGATTCATATCTTGGTGTCCTCTACATTGGAGTGTGTCGTTCAGTCTGCTAGGACTGGGGTCCCAGTCACTGAGCCACTGAGTAACAGGCCTTAATCGTTAAACCATTATGTGTAAAAAGCTGCCGATATAAATAATGTGAGTCAAGATAAAAAAAAAACAAAAAAACACCATTGTTATGATGGTAGTCTATTATGTATTATTCAAAAATGATATTAACATGTTCTTTATCATATGAATTTTAAATATTCAAATGATTCTAAAAAATAAACGAGTACGCTCATATGGATAATAGGTACCCAAAGCCTTCAAACTATAAATTAACAGTTTTTTGAAATTCAGATTTTAGCAAACAACCTCGGACAGCTGAGAGGATTGCTGAGAGTTTACCAAAAAAGAAAAAGCACTCAAAGAATCATAGAGAAAGTTATAATGGTAAGCTTAATGGTTTTCTGATTTTAAATAGTGTTGTCTAATTACTGTAAAATTAATTTGAAAATGCTTATGGTAGTGAAGTGGGAATCTGCAGTTCCACATTTAGGGGTGTTATTTTGACAAACCCCTATAAAAAATGTATCAAAATGTTTGTTATGGTTTCTGCATGTTTCAAAATCATAAATTATTTCAATGTTTTTGAGCTTTGCTCCATTCCCCTTTTAAATACAAAGAAGGAAATTAATTTAGGTATTTGATCTTGTAACTATTTAAACTAATGTTTATTAACTAAAAAGGTTCTGGTTTACTGTTGAATGCTGTACTGGTAACTGTTTCTTTGTAGAAAGTATAGATAATTTATCAAGAATTTTAATGTTGTTAGTCGTATTTTAAGCCTAAGGTAAATTATCTTTAGAACTTTCATGATTTTATAATTCACACCATTTATTATCTATCAGTTCATAAATAAACTGAAATTTTACACTATTGTAGAAAAACTGAACTTGACTTAGCTTTAGGAATCTTTAGTGTCAAAACATTTTAATTTTTAATAATTCTTCTGATACTGTTCATTGACACGATTTAGATTATTTATAAACCTTCAGGCACTATTGGGTGGTTGGAATTTCTCAATTCGAAATTTTAGACTTTTAAAATTAGTTTTGAACTTTTTCTTTATTTGTCTTTACATGTCAACTTGGACCATTCAAATTTTTGGATAGTTAAGAGTTTTTTTGGTCCCTCCAGCTTCAATTATACAGTTCCACTGCATTATTTTACCTCGTTCTAAGTAATTGCTAATATTATAGATTTAACACTGTCAGACATGGGTTCTCCCAGCACTCCAACACCTTTGAAAAAGAAGAAAAAGAACAAACATAGAAGCAAAGAGGATGTCACAATGTCAGGTAAGATGTTATTGTGAAATAAATAAACAAGACATAAATAATCTTCCTAATTTGTCATGTATGGATTGAAATAGTTAAAACATTACATTAAAATAAAAACTTTGTGTTATTACTTTTGCTTTCCCCTCATTCTCAAAAGAGGAGGGTGAATCATAGAAGAATAACCTTTACCTTCAGCGTGGTCTGCAGGAATGTTCGCCAACCATCACCAACAATGAATTTTAAACAAAGAAATGTTTTAGCTATGTTATTTAAGAGATTATTGCGGACATTTTACATCACTGATTAGTAAAAACTCAAGTATATGAACAAGATATGAAAAATTGAGTTAAACTTGATTTTACTAATTAGTGATGGAAAATGTCCGCAATCCTATACTCTAATACGAGCTATGCCTGTTTGTTTGTTTGCAAAATTTATCTCGAGATCCAGCAGAAGGATTTTGCTGAAAGTTTGGGATTAGGGACTTTTGGGTCTAAAAAATTAATTGGTGAAAACCACTACCTCAGGAAAACTCGTATTTTCTAAACAACTCACTTGAAAATTGAAAATGTTAACATTGGGCTTATGGAGTTTAAAATCATAACACCTGTTACTATGAATAACAAAAACAAACCATTAAATCAGCTTCTATAAATTAAAATATTGTAAACGGCTGTTTATCGTTATGGAAATAAAAAACCTACTGGAATGGCAACTCTCATAATGGAAATAAAAAAAATACTTGAATAGCAACTCAAACTCTTTTTTCGATAGGCGAGTGAGTGTTGTGAATGAACTAATCCGGGAGGCGAGTGAGCGAAGCGAACGAGCTCATATTGAAAATGAACGAGTATTTGAAATAAAACAAATTCAATGCCTCTTCTGCGGAATCAAACACCGAGCATGGCTCGGTCCCCTGGTACTAATCTCTTAAATAACATAAACTCACCATCACCAACAATGAATTTTAAACAAAGAAATGTTTTAGCCAGTTGAACGCCCACAAAGATAGTAACCAAAAGTGGAAGTGAATTTAAACAACATGTATACAGAAGTCTTTTGAATCTGATCCTAATTCTGATCCATTTTAATCATATTGAGAATGTCTGTAATAGTAAATGACATGTGTTTTGCCTTTCCCAAGATCATAAATGTAAAATAACAGCTTGCGCTTTGAAACACCTATACCCAAATTTCCTATTCAAAATCGCATTCATTTAAAAGTAGTGTCACCTGTCTAGAGTTAGTTTAATATGATGCTGTAAGATTATGCCATTTGATTGGCAAATAAGTAAGTGAATGAAAGTCACCCACAAGTTGTAATTTATATATATTTAAATTGTTTGTTTTGTTTAAATTGTTGTTTTGTTTGTTTTTTAAATTGTTTATTTTTCATATTTAGTGCTGAAGGTAATCTTCAAAATGATAACTCACTTATTAATTTTGATAAAGTATTAGTAGAGATATGGTGTACTGAAAAAAGAGCCCTTGATAAATAATATACAATTTTAAATACACCTATATGGAAGCAGACATTAATCCCCATGCTTTTCTTATGGGGGATGTTTTACATTATATTTGTCGTGTGCTGGTAATTTTTCAGAAATACTGCTTTTTTCCCCGAGTCCCTAGGATCAAGACCTTTAATTTGAGCCGTCTTCCATCATTCTGCAATTTGCCAAACTCCCACAATTTTGACTTAAAAATTTTGATTACAGAATTAAAGATTATTTAAAAAATATATATAATGTTCTTTTAAAACTGTTAGAATTGAACTGTCAGCCAGACCCTGCCTTTTTGTTTCCCTTTACATGTTTCACCAAAGGGAAAGTTTGGTAAAAGTTTGATGTTCGGATAACTTTCATATGGAAGTCACTTGGAAAACTTTAACATTTGGTAGCAATTATTTTAGGCTTTAAAGTAGTTCGCTTAGTTATTTTGTTCTGACTTAACTGTGATATCGCGACACTTTGTATAAGGTAGGAAAGTCTGTTTTTTCCTGTGGAACTTAAAGAGAATTAACTGATTTGTCAGCTTTCACTGATCTTGCTATTGCTTGTTTTGTGTTGGCCCCCTGCCAACATTGCCACAATAAAACTGCGAGTAGACCTACTACGCACATTCCTTCATACACATCAAAATGTGTTTGTAACTGTGAACATTTCATCCATCAACACATCCTATTTGGATGAACAAAAGTTGTAGTGTTGAACACCTGAGGCAACGAAACATTTTGTGTTCATCATCGCAACGAAACATTTTGTGATGTTCTAAAACATAAATTGAACTGTTGGATGTCGAGGTATATAACCTATTTTAGTCTTAACATAATCAGTATCATTGAAATGTTACAGATCATGAAGGACATCTTCTGGAAGAATCCATGATTAACAGTGCTGTAAAGAAGAAAAAGAAAAAGAAACATAAAGATAACGATAGTTTTAATTAGATTAACTAATTATTTTATACCAGTATATAATACATTTTTAAATCTTAGCTGGATCTTCCCTATATGACTATACATTTTATTTATTGTTCAGGAGATCAGTTGTTAACAAAAACTGAATAATGAACAACTGAGTAAGTAAAACCAGTTAAACTGGTTAGATTGCTTACAGACACATAGAAAAAAACCCCCTTCCTTAAGTTGCATCTAACCTCAGTAATTCATTTTGATTTTAAAAATATAATAAAGTAAAAATATAATAATAATCTAATACTAATAGCTTTAAGCTACCCATCCATATTATCCCGTCCACCTATTTTATATATTAATAGATTCATCGAGAGTGTATTATCTTAAGCAACTTAAGAGTCTTCATCACCGGAAGTTGCTAGACGCCATCTTTAAGTTTTGTTCCATAAGGCCAATGTTAACTTTGTGCCTCCGTTACTCCTCACCTGATCGTCACAATCAATTAATTTTGGTGTCAAATTAAAGGTTTCGTCGTCCTCTAAGGAAATACAATAGTCAAATTTGGATTTTATTATAAATTAATGAGAACGTGTACAATGTTTCAGTTCAAAATTAAACTATTTATTGTAGAACGATGACACCCAAATTAAGGAATTCGACATTGTATTTCCCTAGAGGAAGACAAAACCTTTAATTTGACACCAAAATGAATTGTATGTGATGATCAGGTGAGGAGTAATGGAGGCACAAAGTTAACATTGGCCTTATGGAACATAACTCCGAGATGGCGTCTAGCAACTTCCGGTGATGAAGACTCTTAAGTCCTTGTGGTGGTGAAATGCTGCCACCTTATTAGTTTTCCTATTTTACTACATTTAATAAAAGTAGTGGCTGAACCTATTCTAGAACACCCTTATTTTTCTTGTTTAAATCCAACGTTCCAAAGCAAGTGCCTGTAATTTATAGTTAATCTTTTTGATAGATTTGTAATAGTTTTGGTGCTGTTATTGTAAATATGTATAAAAAGGGATATGCATTGCACTAGTTTAAGTATGTTTATTTTAATTCAGTGGACTTTATTTTTTATTGTGTGGTAACTTATTTTATCAAATACAATTTTGAAGTAAAATATTAGAATGCTTTTAACAACCCTCTTAAGGTATATGTTGTACTTGATTTAGTTAAAAATGTTACTCAAATCGAAAGATAAATTATTTTCTGTTTACATTTCTGGTCATAGAGATAGGGAAACCTATGTTTAACCCTTTTAACCCCAAGTGCCAAAACATTGTGAGTTAGGATAAGCAATTGTACCATTAGAAGCAGTGTTATACAGACTGAGTCCGACATGTGGTGTGACTTGTCTTTGGGATACAGAAATATAACTAATACATTAGTTCCAAGCTTGTAGTTCTACATGGTCCCATCTAGTTGATCCCATGGTCCCATGTAGCTGATCCCATGGTCCCATCTAGCTGATCCCATGGTCCCATGTAGCTGATCCCATGGTCCCATCTAGCTGATCCCATCGTCCCATGTAGCTGATCCCATCGTCCCATGTAGCTGATCCCATCGTCCCATGTAGCTGATCCCATGGTCCCATGTAGCTGATCCCATGGTCCCATGTAGCTGATCCCATGGTCCCATGTAGCTGATCCCATGGTCCCATGTAGCTGATCCCATGGTCCCATGTAGCTGATCCCATGGTCCCATGTAGCTGATCCCATGGTCCCATGTAGCTGATCCCATGGTTCCATGGTCTGATCTAGCTGATCAGATTGGATGAGCAGGCTTAAGGTGCTATCTCGCCGTGAAGGAAGTATTGCTTGATCGAAGGTTCGAATCCGGTCTCAGTCCGTGATTTTTTTGTGCACCTCAGAGAGTTCACCTGTCTGTAGCACAGGTGAAGGGAGGGAGGACCATGACCATTTGCCTTACAGCAAGCAAATAGTGGACGACAGTGGTCCAAGCTGGCAAGATGGTGAATTCTTTGTGATTTGCATATCTGATCATGTGTTTTGCTGCTGTTAACTCATCCTTACGCGAGTATATCCACTGTAAGCACGTTTTTCACAAAATATAAAACCAACACAGATTTAATTGTTGTCTGGCTAATGACTATTTCGGCACTTTAATCATGTGTTATAAGGAGTATGCAAATACTCAAAACTTTTTAAAATACTCGAAAATTAAGAAGGTTGTTGGTGGTTGTTGGTGTCTGTACTACAATCGATAGCTATTGTCAATCACTATCGATAACAAATGCCTAATTGCCTAGTGTTGTTATGTGCATGCGATATCTACTTGTAGTGCCATAAGAATAGGAATGGTCAAAGTTTGATTAGCAAGAAAATTTCTTTCAGACATTGAGCTAAGAAAAATTACTGAACTAAAAGCACATTTGCATTATTTATGTAAAATAGCTCGTCTCCAAAGTTGAAGTAACTTTCATGTGTGGAGGTGGGGGGTTTGTCAAATTACATTAAGATGTTTGGCCAGTAGGGAGATTACAAATTGTTGTAACAAATTAGGAGGTGATTTACAGATAGCCCTTTGTTGCTTAGTCTACCTTCATCTACTGAGAGTTTTGTTCGTATATTTTTTGGTCAAAATCAAAAATGTTTTTAATTGCCGCTTTGGAAAAATCTTATTTGAAAAATGAGGAATGAAGTGCTCCAGAAATAAAAACAAAAAAAACAAATATAAATTAATAAGTTTATTCTTTTCATTACAAGCTAAACAATGTACAAAAAGTAAACTTACTCAAGCAATACAAAAATATGTTTATGTTACAATAATTATATAGATTATAATGTGTCTCCTATTTCTAAAATATTAAGTGAGCAAGTAGGCACTTTCTCCTTTAAACTGAAATACAAACTTTTAATAAAAGTAAATAATAATTACATTTGAAAAGTGGCATGTTATAAGCTAATTTTGTTTCAACTATGAAAATGTCAAGGCAATCCCACAGTGGAAACTTAAATTACTGTCTTAAGTTAAATATACTATTATATAAATCACAGTATGTCATTCCTGGAATTTTCTTTGCAATTTCAAAGACAATTTATGAATAAGCACGTACAAAAATACATACAGGGTGTCTCACGTAAGGTATCTCAAACCGATTGCAGACAAACCAATTGACCTAGAAGGATGAAATCAAATTATTTCCCACTAAATTGACCCCAAGGAATATTGTAAAAATATTTTTAGTTTGTTAAAAACACAGGGTGTTACAAAAACTGAGGGTCACTAGTTTGAATGTCGGAATTTTCATATATAAACAAATGTCAAGTTATACATCATTTTAAAGCTCTACAACAGAGTAACATTTTAGTGGAATCCGAACTCACTTATCTTTATCCGTTTCAAAATGGCGGCCATTTTTTTGAAAAATACTGACATTTACGGAATACCCTGTTTCTGCCAAACCACAAGACATAGCTTTGTTCTGATTTAAAATTCTTACTCGTATTAAACTCAGCGTTACCCTGATATGCTACATGACAGTATTTAAAACAAAATGCAAAAATACAAAACATTATTTTTGAAAATGTTTATATACCCAAAACTACAAAAAGTCAAAGAGTAATGTATGTCTAAAAGTATGTCAAAAGTATATAACAAATATCATGCATTTTATATAGGGAATTGATGATTTTTGTTGATTGCTTGAAAACAAAAAGAGATACAAGGTTGGTGTAAATTTGAAAGTTGCTAGGATTTTTAAGACCTTAAGATTAATATTTGACTTTTTGGGGTTTTGGGTATATAAACATTTTCAAAAATAGTATGTTTTGTATTTTTTTAATTTTGTTTGAAATACTGTCACGTAGCATGTCAGGGTAGCGCTGAGTTTAATACGAGTAAGAATTTTAAATCAGAACAAAGCTGTCTTGTGGTTTAGCAAATACATGGTATTCCATAAATGTCAGTATTTAAAAAAAAATGGCCGCCATTATGAAACGGATAAAGATAAGGGAGTTCTGATTCCACCAAAATGTTACTCTGTTTTAGAGCTTTAAAACGATGTATAACTTGACATATGTTTATATTTGAAAATTCCAAACTAGTGACCCTCAGTTTTTGTAACACCCTGTATTTTTAACAAACTAAAAATATGTTTACGTTATTCCTTGGGGTTGATTTAGTGGAAAATAATTTGATTTCATCCTTCTAGGTCAATTGGTTCGTCTGCAATCGGTTTGAGACACCTTACGTGAGACACCCTGTATATATAATGGGAACTAGTTCCTCGAGTTGCCTTTAATTTAAGCAACAATTTACCAAACATTCCCAATTTATCTGAAAAAGCTCTTACAGAATAATAGTATAGATAATTCCCATGTCAAAGAAAACAAGGAACTCATTTCCTTAAGGAGAAATTACAAACTTTGAGGGCAGCTAGTCCTTACATTTGATTTTTTCGAAATTGGGGCACAAGCTCTACCCAACAACATCAAAAACCATTTTAAACTGAAGGAGGATTTCCAATCACAAAAAAACACTAGAGTAAGTATAGATTAAATATGTATCGGTTTTGAAATTTAAACTGTGCACGGTATAGTAAAAATGGTTCAATGGAATGTGGTCAACCTGGTAGTTTATACTTACTACAAACAGCTATTGGCATAAGCGTAATTTCAGTAATTTTATTGAGGGGCGAAAATGGTTGTGATCGTGATTATTGTGACTTTTCATAAATTACGATAATATTTCTTCCAAATTATTGGGGTGGCAACCCCCCTTACCACCCCCAAATTATGCCCGTGGCTATTGGATTATGTGAAATTTACTATAGGTAACACGTTATGCTGGCCGGAGAGAATGAATATTTAGCTATTCGCTAACCCAGCGCTGTCTGTGAGCGAAGTTAAATCTACTTTTAATTCAAACAAATTTTCCTTATCCCGTTTTCACCATATCCTTGGGTTCATATAGAGTGAAACATGTTAAGATCTAAATTTATTTGTAAACTTTAGATTGATATCCATTTGACTTACATGATGATTTAAGACTTATGTAAACTATAATTTCACTATATGTAGAAAAAATAATGATACAATAACTATTTCAAGTAGGTACTCACTATAACTTCATAAACCTGCAATAGGCTAGACAAATAAAATGTTTTTAAGTAAAGGCCTCTTTTAAGGTACATAATTTATGAAGAACTATCTAGTTCAGTACCATAATGTTAAAATGTGCAAAAACATAAGATTCTTTTGTAAGGTAAAGACTACAAAGGTTTTTTGGGAGAACAATAATTTGTTCTACTAACATAAGTACATTTTATTAAATTTATATTGATCATTGCCCCTATTTCATCAGCGTGCACAAGTATTTTTCTTGGCATCAAGTCAAATATGGGGCTTGGATATGTTTCCATCACTTGGTTAGTCCACTATTGGTGATTTTATTATGATTAATGAGTTGTTCTTCATTAGCCTTAGGTTGAACATTTTTCACTTGTAAGAGGATTTTTAACATTATAGTACAAGTTTGAATTTGACCCTTAAAGTATCTTTGTAAAGGTGCCCAAATATTCTTTAAGATGGGGCTCAGTCATAAGATATTTCACATTTCTGGACTGGAACCCCCTCTTAAGATTCTCTACAAATAAATATTGATCTTGGGCACAGCATACACATCATTCCATGGTTGGCTTTTGGTAGACTGGACCAGACATCTCATGGGCACAGCACAATAGTGATGGGATAATCGAATTAAAAAAATAATCGAATGAACCGATGACGATTATACCAATAATCGAATCATTCGGTTTATTTTAATCAAATTTTTTTTCTTATCCTTCTACCAACTACATCAAACGTATGCTATTATATAGCATTGCAGTATATATTATGCTTTTCAAATTTGGTATTCAAACACTATTACGCATTTACATTTTTTCCCCATTTTCATGACATTTACAACTTCTCATTGCATTATATAAGAAAACGAATAACTAATAACTCTTGGAAAACATTTTGAAACGTTTCTCCCCAAATACCTTTTATAAGTTCATATTTCCTAATGTGACATATATTATGATTTTTGTATATATTATACATACGTTTTGATATGCCGGTAGCATTAAAAGTCTGGTAACGATTCTCATTCTCATCAAATAACTGTTTAATCTTAAATTTTTAATAACGTTTAAGGTTATCTAGCAGTTAAAAAATATGAATAGGTTTAATTTGTACTTCTCTTTCTGAATTTTTTTTAAATTGTATTTCTTACATTTTTAATTTGCTAACATAAATGTTTAACAATAAATAGTCATAAAAGTTCATTTGGTTTTTATTTTTTCAGGATTTTCACAGTTAGATTTTGTACCGATTATTTTAAGACAATAATCGATTATTTTTTAAATAATCAAATACTCGATCATTTTCCAATAATCGAGCAATCGATTATTTTTCATTCGATTATCCCATCACTACAGCACACTCACCATCCTGTGGTTGGCTCATGCTAGACTGGACCAGACATCTCATGGGAGACTTGTACAACTCCTATCTGATTTAGCCTATACAGATCGGGGCACGGTGCTTGGCGTTTGGGAAAGGCAAGAAACTACTCAAATTTCTCATAAACAAAATCAGACAATAACAAAAATAACCAAAACAAATGTTTTAAAATAAAAATTTTGCTTTCTGATGACAAAAGTATGCTGTAACACTTACAGCACTAAGCTAAATAGAGGCAAAAGTTATTCCAGTGCAAACGCTAAGCACTGTGCCCCAAACTGTACCACTGAATCAAGTGTGTAGCGTGTTGTGCTCCTGTGGGTCTGCATAAAGCTCCCTAATATAATGTAAGAGTAAGTATAAAGTAATATTTTTATTGATTAGAGCCCTTTTTGTAATATTTAATTTGCATGGTATAGCCCCAATAAGAAATTTTAATTTTACGGATGGTTTCTTATGTTCTCCAAAATGTTAAAAATGCAGTACTTTTCTGAATTACAAAGATTGTGTTGTGGTAAGATAAAAATATGATTTGTCTAAATAGCCCTTTTCATGCTTTTGGGAGACTGTTTAGATATTTTTTGAAGGATGGTAACTAAAGGATTTCAATTAATTGGGAAAGAAATTACCAGGGAGGAGCCAACAAGTTCAACATAAAGTGGAGAGCTCAAGGAAACACCAAAGTCACAACAGAGTGTCCTCAGCTATTCAAGCAGACAAGAGAATTGCCAGATGCAGGGCTATTAACCAAGACCAGCCAATAGTAGATGTACTGCATTGCCAAAACTTCATACCGTTTGATCGGAATAATATTCGAGTGATATTTTTCTATGGCAAAATGGCAATGTTTAACCATGCTATGTGCTACAGCCCAACTGTCAACTCTCTTGTCCGCTATTATAGTACTCCACTTGTCAACTCTCCTTGTAATTTCTTCCTGAATTGCCTCTGGCTGATTCTAACTTACATTTCTTTTCAAAGGATTTAAATATTTTGTGAACTCAAAATTCAGAGCATAAAATTAACAAATTTTTTACTTGGAAAGGTTACTTTATAATTAAACTCTTACTGCACACCTGTTAATAAACTATTGTTTTAAACAAAATTGTCTCTGCTTGGTAACGGTTTGGAAAACTGTTGTATGTTTGTATTAGAAGACGTTTTAAGATTGTTTGCTACCTAAAATAAATACCGATTTAAAGGAACTCTACACTATCACTAACAGTTCTCATATCACAGCTGGTTATTGCTGGGACCACAGAAGTTGCGCGTAGTGTCCGCCACTGGCCAGTAGTTGCGAGTGTGAGCCCATCTCTACCACCGCTCCCCGACTCAGCACATAGATCATGTCTGCGTTGGTCACTGTGCTGAGTCTGTGTGCGATAATGATACATGTGCGGCCGGTTGACGCTTCATCCAAGGCCTCCTGCACCATCTGGAATATTTTTTAATTTTAACATTTTCCCACTTATCAATAAACTGAGCGTCTCACTAGTTTAATGGTTAGCATCTTGGATTTCAGTGCAGAGGTCACAGGCCTACATGGTTGAGAGGTTTGGACTATTGGCCTCGGTGCAGAGGTCACAGGCCTACATGGTTGAGAGGTTTGGACTATTGGCCTCGGTGCAGAGGTCACAGGCCTACATGGTTGAGAGGTTTGGACTATTGGCCTCGGTGCAGAGGTCACAGGCCTACATGGTTGAGAGGTTTGGACTATTGGCCTCGGTGCAGAGGTCACAGGCCTACATGGTTGAGAGGTTTGGACTATTGGCCTCGGTGCAGAGGTCACAGGCCTACATGGTTGAGAGGTTTGGACTATTGGCCTCGGTGCAGAGGTCACAGGCCTACATGGTTGAGAGGTTTGGACTATTGGCCTCGGTGCAGAGGTCACAGGCCTACATGGTTGAGAGGTTTGGACTATTGGCCTCGGTGCAGAGGTCACAGGCCTACATGGTTGAGAGGTATGGACTATTGGCCTCGGTGCAGAGGTTACAGGCCTACATGGTTGAGAGGTTTGGACTATTGGCCTCGTGCAGAGGTCACAGGCCTACATGGTTGAGAGGTTTGGACTATTGGCCTCGGTGCAGAGGTCACAGGCCTACATGGTTGAGAGGTTTGGACTATTGGCCTCGGTGCAGAGGTCACAGGCCTACATGGTTGAGAGGTTTGGACTATTGGCCTCGGTGCAGAGGTCACAGGCCTACATGGTTGAGAGGTTTGGACTATTGGCCTCGGTGCAGAGGTCACAGGCCTACATGGTTGAGAGGTTTGGACTATTGGCCTCGGTGCAGAGGTCACAGGCCTACATGGTTGAGAGGTTTGGACTATTTTCCTCTTAACAACATTAAATACAAAATACCACAGGCGTAGAAAAGCAAACAAAAAAAGTTTCACTAAAGTCAGACTGGGGAAGAAGTGTTGTACAAGAAAATTTGGCACATGAAGGGATGGTAGCAGACCAACACCTGATTTACATCTATCCCTTTCCACATTACCTTGCAGACAATAAAATAACCAATCGCTTCAACTAATGGAGAATGTAAACATCAAACGGGTAGTGGGGAACAGTAATCATCTTTCTCACTTCCATTATTCATTTTATCTCTCTCACACAGTTTTCAAAAAGGTTACCCAACTTTAGTTCAATATTATCAATATCTTAAACCCATAATTTCTGGTACCTAACCTAAACTTTTCCTTAACCTCCTCCTACCCTAGAAATTTTGAGGATTTCTTTGGAAAGCTCTTCGGTAATAAACTTCAATTTTTATGAAGTTGTTTATTAATTTTCTGGACGATTTCCTGTCACCTTAGCTAGGTAGCTGTACATCTTGTCATGATTACTCTTTTTCTGTTTTTCCTATACTCTAATATGAGTAAGGTTTGCTTGCTTGCTTGCTTGCTTGCGTGCTTGCTTGCTTGCGACACAGATCTCAAAAACGGCTCCAACGATTTCCTTCAAATGTTCGAAATAACTAATTTCTGGGATAAAAATAAGTTCTAGACAGGCCTCAACCCCAGGAAAAATCAAATAATCTAAAAAAACTAAAATGAAAAGTTAAAAAAATTAACATTGGGCTTATGGAGTTTCAAATCAAAACAAAAGAATTGTAACAGCTGTTCATAATCAACCAGGGAACTGTCAAAGTAATACTCGTGTTGTTTATGATTATTAACATGTGGTTTCCTGAGAGCAGAGATTAAAAGATTTGAGTTAAGATTACATATATAGAGTAGTAAAATAAATCAAAGGGACATTGAGCTATAAATAACAACTGGAGGGACCTTAAAAATGTAGAAAAGAGGCAAATGAATAATACAAATCTGATTATCAGTAGGGGGAAGTGGTGAAATATTACTCCGAGTCATCTAAACAAACTGACTGGTCTTTCCCGAGCAAAGCTCGGCCCCCCAGGTACTTAACTGATTAACCCATTAGTGTTCAAATCCTTCAGTCACAATCCTATGTTCTTCGTTAATAGCTGCCACTGATTTTGGCTTTGCTGTAAATAGCCTTATTATAACATGCACCACATTTCAAGAAGCTACAGACTAAGAAGTAGGGACCTCATGTTCTTCCCAAGACCAGACCTGATTGCTGACTTATTCACCATGCATGTCTGCGCAAGAAGAGTGTTGCTATCCCCTCTTACTATTTTCAACACAGTGGGCAAACGGAGGCTATGTGGAATCTGGGTGGGATATGTAAAAATAACATGACCCACTAAATACAATAACAATTATTATTGTTATATACTTAATTTTGGAAAAGGCTCTTTGCTTGGTTAACCCATTGAGGTAGTAATTTTATTCTATTCGTAGTAGCCTATAACGGGAATTGATTGGTGCTGCACTCTAGTAGCAAAATATTTAACTAATGACCGCGGGCGTCTACGGTTCTATCCGCTAGGGGCGCGGACTGACTGAAAACCCTTAATATCGCCGCCAGGCCTTTGGTCGTGTTAGCTGAGTTGGCTACGTCGTGGAAACACCTTGGCCAGGTGGCGATACGATGTTCGTGGGTTCGATTCCCGCACACGACCAAAACTGACCAGTTGTGCAACTCTCAATGAGTTAACCGGTCTGTGGCAACGTTGGTGGGAGGGCCCAAGTAAAATAAACGGTGGCAGGCTTGCTTGGAAGTTGACGGGATCGGTTAATTCTTTGAGACTTGCACATGGTCAACACTGATTTTGCTAATTTTTACTTATGTCTACTGTGTGTGTGCCAATGCGACTCTCTAAACTGAAATAAAACAATATTTTAATTAAAATATGCCATTAATCCATTTAAAAACACCAATGTTATACTCCAATTCACACGTTAATAAAATTACAAGTAAGGAACGAGACCTGCTCGTATGTCTACGCCAATGGGTTAACAGGAATATATGAATAGGACAAGCAAGTTTTCTTCGGAAAGTGTAAGCATCCCACTTATAGAACACTAAAACACACCACACTACCCTCAAAACACTATCCTCTTTGTCTACTGGAAGAAGCTTTTGTAGTGTTTATTATAGTGTTCTATACCAAGGATATGTTCACTTTCCAAGATAAGCCTGCTTGACATATCATATATTCCACCTATTGTTATACAGTGTACCTTTTCACTTTGTGAATCCAAAGCTGATGTTGCCTCATCTAAAATTAAAATTTGAGGATTGCGAACTAGAGATCGGGCAATTGCAACTCTTTGTTTCTGGCCCCCAGACAGTTGGGCCCCTCGACTTCCCAGTCTGGTTTCGTAACCCTGGAAAAACATTAAACACTCTTTATAAAATATACTTCAAGTGTGACTATTATAGGCAGATTTACAATAAGTTCAAAATGTACTTTGCTGACTCTTTTAATTAAGGCAGTATCTTATGATTTTGTCAGTACTGTGTTTCAATACAACTTTAAATGCAGAAAAATACATAACATTTGTGACCTTTACCGTTCTGCAACACAACACACAAACTCGCCGGGATAACTGCAGAGCCAAACAGACAAAGCTCCTCTACCATATGTATGTAGATAAATAGTAAAACAATAAATGACATCTACGTATAAAGCCAAACCGCACCAGGAATTTTTGAGAGAACCATCCACAAACCATATACTTGAATGAAAGGTATTGGTGATAGAATCAGAGTAAAATTATTATTGGTTTGTTGATAACACCTCTCCTAATTCTATAAACTAAATCAGAGTGTCAAGTTAAAACACATTTTTAAATATTGGAATTGTATCAGTTGTGTGATTTGATTTTTGATTTTTTTTCTTCACACGGCGATCTCACAGTCATCAAGCGATTTTATTTTACCTGGTCCTATTATATATGGCACTCATAGATAGTAAATATCACAGACTCGGGACAGATTTTCAGCAACCAGAAATCACTCGCTATTCTTACAATTTTGTCCTATCATATTTTGTCAATTTGTAGTGCGGGGAGTCTAGTTTCTGGAGCTTAACCTGTTGTGCAAGCGAGGAACAATGAGCGAATAGCAATCAAACTATTAGGATGGGGAAACTATACCTGAGACATTTCCTACTCATCTTTGATGACTTTACTAGGAAATCACTGTTGCATTTACTGAACCAGAAAAACTCACAGCAGGAAGAGATGATATGAAGGAGTGAACGTTAGCGTGTTTGGCCACTTCCACGATCTCAGCCATCGTGACGACTCTGGAGTTGTCTCCGTAGGCGATGTTCTCCGCGATGGTTCGGTCGAAGAGCACCGGTTCTTGGGATACGATGCCCATCCCCGCCCTCAGCTGGTGCAAGGGAACGTCCACCGTGTCCATGCTGTCTATTTTCTGAAAATAATTTTCTCATAACATAACGTGAATTATTTACATGAAAAAAATATGGCGACAGATTGAGAAGTAGTGATGTGTAATATGATCTAACATCAGGGCCGTGAAGGGTGTTCATGTTATTTGGTCTACCATGGATATCTCAGAAACCACACGATTTACAGCAAATTATAAATGGAAGATCTTCCATACTTTTTAGTATCCATTAAAGATATAAATTCTGAATTTCAAAATGCAGCTGTCATTTTCCAATATAGCAGGCAGTTGAAAATTTCAAACACAGACCTCTATGACATTTTTAGATTTTATATGTGGTTTAAACTCATTCTTATTCTTTGGTAATTTCCCCTAAACTTAGTGGTTAAGGACATAAAAGAATCATTCAATACTTATCCCCTAAGAAATGCACAGAGCAAACTATGACGGCCTTAATGACTGGGTTAGATAAACAAATACCAAAGCACAAAAATGTCTCAAATTGATATTTTATTTGTGTTTAATTCGTAAAATAATTAATAAAAAAATATTTAATAAATTTTTTCAAAAAAGTGTGAAGTTAAAAATACAGGATGTAAAAGTTTTAGTGGAAGTTATGTAAATTATATGTAACTTGGAGGCATTTTCATTCTAGGGTATATTTTATTCAACCCAACAGTTTTCAAAATAAAAGTCTGCCACGCCATATAGTTTGTTGTACCAACCATTTTTTATGGGATAAAATTGAAAAATTGATTTTCTATTGGGATCAATTACTACTGAAAACACCCCCGTGCGGTGCAGATCGGGGCCCTGTCCATTGCTTTCAGTGTTAATCTGTCAAAAATGTACCTGTAACCAACTATGTAAAACAGTCAGAATTGAAGTAAAAATAGTAAATTAAATGAATAGTTTTAAAGTTATGTACTTTCAGATGGTCTAAATTGTCTTTCGTTCAGAAACTTGTCTAATCATGTTAATAATCTTTTAAGAATATGATTTTGATATAGAATAGATTGTTGTATCTCACATTAATTAGCATTTTTTAAATTATACATAGATTCATGCTAAAACACTTCATCAAACACATACATTAAAATTACTGATTTTGCCGTGAAAAGCTCCTGTGACATGAAATTCAAAAATTAATTTACTATATTGATAGGATTGACTGTTTTGTTGAATAATATCTAGTAAATTGTACTGATCGTTGAATTGATATTTCCACTGTTTGCATTCAAATGGCACCTCAATAGTGCTAATATCAGTGGTTTTACTGATCATCAAATTTAATGTAGGTATACCTTTTAGGATTGTAACTGTCTAAAACTCTTAACCTATCAAAAATTAAGAGTCACAAACAGTTTGTAAAAACATTAGTTTGTAGAATCATGTTTTGTTTTTAGAAATATTGGGAAATAGGGTATGACATATGTTACCAAGGACCCAGATACAGGATCGTAGAATCTCTGCAGTAGCTGGACACAGGTGGACTTTCCACATCCACTAGGGCCCACAAGAGCCACTTTCTGGCCTTTGGCGATGCTCAGCTGCAAGCCCTGGAGTATTCTTTGATCCGGACGACTGGGATAGGCGAAATGGACATCGCAGTACTCTATGTCCCCCTCAACTTTCTGTAAAAAAGGTCACAAGTTATATATACTTATCAACCTTGATGGTCTCAGACTAAAAAATTATGTAGGCCTAAGCCACAATTAATGTTCAACTGTTATTTATGCTACAAACGATAATGATTGTTATATACACAGTATATAAATTGAAAGTTGTTTCTTGCAACATTCGTTCTCTATATTTTTGTTTATTTTTTATTTGTCAACACGAGTGGCATTTTGTATTTTTAACTTTATTAGTGGACAACAGTCTAAACCTCTCAAAGTCGTATGGGTACCCAGGAATAAAACCGATACCTCTTGCACCGATACCTCATGGAATCCAAGACACTAATTAACGTTAAGCTACCAAGACATTTGATGGTTGATACAACAATTTCATCCAGGTGGGCCTTCTCTTTTTGGCGAATTTCCCCTATAGGGAAGAAGCTATTACCGTAGTCGGCATGGTAAGACCTAGGCCCGGGACCATGATAACTTTTGGTTTTGAGGTCCCCAGTCCCCAAAAACACCATTCGTTCGAGACACATATATATATATATATATATGTGTGTCCGTGAGCACGATAACTCTCGTAAAAATGATCCGATTTTGATGAAATTTGGTATAAAGGTGTAAAGCAACATTTATGACTTTAAGTTCGGAAACCAGCCAGATCGCTCTACCCGAAGGGGTATTTTGGGGGGGTTTTGTACCCCAAAAATGGGTTTTTTGAATTTTTTACATATAATTTTGGAAAAAGTCAAATTTTAGTTTTCACCATTGGATTCAGCTTAAAAAAACGCACAATTTGGTATTTTGATCATTTCTCTACGTCAATTGGTTACCGAGATATTGAAAGTGCTAAACACAGTACGTTGTCTAATGTTATTCTTATGGAGGAAAAGAACAATTTTATATCTCGCTTTTTTATGAACGTATAATGACGAAACTTGGTATATGGCTTCATATGATTGTGGTCTATTAATATTTGCTCAAAAAAACAATTTTTTGCCAAAGGATCCCGTAGCAACAAACCTGCGTACTCATCCCCATGTTATTCTTATGGATGATAATTAAATGCTATGTCTCCCTTAATTATGAACATAAATTAATAAAAACTGGTATATGACTTCACCTACTTCAGTTATATTGATATTAGCATCAAAACCCATTTTTTGTGTTCCTTGTTGCAGCAAACCTGCGTACTCAGCCCCAATGTTATTCTTATGGAGAATAATTCAAATTGTATATATCGCTTACTTGTGAATATATTTTTATGAAACTTGATAAGTGGCTTGATGTAGTATTAAGACATTTATATCTCCATTGGAAATTCGCTGAGTATGCAGGTTTGCTGCGACGGGGGTATTTTATCTCGGATGGACAGCACATTAGTTATTTATGCAACAAGTGCGCAAGGTGCCACTTTGCTGCACTCGAGGGAAATGTATACGCACAAGCTGTAGGCGAGTGCGGAATAGTTTCTCTCGAGTGCAGCAAAATGACCTTGCGCACGAGTTGCATATTACATTTTTCCTACGTCTGCCAAATATTTATTATACAGTAAGATATGTATAATATTTATGATAGCCTGTATGATATATATTTCCTTCAGTTAGAATAAAGCGTTTCAATTATATTTATTCGTTTTTTTTAGATGAAGGCTGCCACTATTGAAAATTATATTAAAGATATACTATACCTGATTGAAGTAATAGTAACATAACTAGGTCTACCTACAATTTATGGACACTTTTTTTATATAAACACATTAATTAAACTTCAACAAAATACAGGTTATGTTTATGTTTATATTGTTCGGGAACAACAACAATAGATCAGATGTTTATTATCCAGTTTGGCCAACATAATTTATGCATAAACAACGTTACCTGCATACTGTTTTTGACTATGTTTGTTAAGTTGTAACAAGTTTTAAGTTGTTAAGTATTTTCTTAAGTTGAAACACTGGAGTACGCAAAGTAAATTGAGAGTGTGCAAAGTAAAACTGGGTGCGCAAAGTAAAATGAATACGGGAATCACCTGTTTTGCGACGTATATCGAGTGCGAAAACAACCGCTTTCTCGGGCAGACGTAATAATTTCTCGGGCTTAAAATAATTTAAGCTCTTCTAGGTAGAAAATTCATTGTTTGGTGAAGTTGGTTTGCCAGTCATATAATAACAAATTTGTAATTATATGTTGAATAACCATGAGTAAGTAATGGTTTTAGTAACACATTTATAGCAGAAAAATGTGAAGTAGTCAGTGTTGCAAACATGCGTTTCCTTGAAAAATTACTCAGACATAAAATACAGGTGGCTGTAAGAATTTATGAAAATTGGAAGTTATTATGACGTATAATAACTCATTTAAATTACAATGTAATCATAATCTGTAGTGAATATGATTTGCAGTGCTCATAGTCTGTGTGGGTAAATTATTTTATTTTATTATAAGTTAGTCTATTATAGACTGTGTTTTAAGTAAACACTGATTTACCTGTGGACTCTTTTCTGAAGATATATAGAAGCTGTACACTCAGTTTAAATTAGCAGACCCATAGCGTTGGAAGTGTTCTTCCAACTGTTACCTGGTGATTGTTTGCACAGTATCGCCGTCACACCGGTTACAGTCTGCACTGTGATATAAGAAGGGGAGTAAGCGCCCTGACTGTCCAGTACACTCGGGAATGTGGTCTAAAGAACTCACACCAATACTTGTTGGCTTCCTTCTGGTATTCTTCTGTCACTATGAGTGGTATAATGCGTTCTTATCATCACAGCTGCCCGCAGGTGGTGCTAGGGGTAGTATTTACAAATGTGTTAATGAAGGACCCTGGTTCGTTGATGTTTTCTTCAGGCTCAAATTTGTTAACGTCCTATATCGTCTGACCAGTCACTGCACTCTGAACAGGCACATTATAAACAAGATCCACTGCTACAGCTGTCAAAGTAAAGAGAACAAAGTTCAAGAACTCTAAGGTAATTTGGATGAAGAAATTCCATGCGTAAACGAGTATAGGAGCAATTTTATCCTTCTATGTTGTTCTATGTCCCATTGTGGAGAGGTCCTTCTTGCTCAAACTCTTGCTGCCTCCATGGCTACCAAGATCCACTGCTACAGCTGTCAAAGTAAAGAGAACAAAGTTCAAGAACTCTAAGGTAATTTGGATGAAGAAATTCCATGCGTAAACGAGTATAGGAGCAATTTTATCCTTCTAGGTTGTTCTATGTCCCATTGTGGAGAGGTCCTTCTTGCTCAAACTCTTGCTGCCTCCATTGCTACCAGGACTCGGGGAAAATGTATTGTCTGTTACTAAACTCTTCTTTATCTCACAAGACCTCATCAATGTAAGGTTCATATTCACAGCCTGAAGACTCCATAATCCGCTGGCCACTGGTTGCTCCGGCCTTAAGGATCGTTTTCACCCTGACCTGGATTAAGCACGCCAGGCAGAAGTCATCGGCTGGACGTGGGAGACGAGACACGTCACAACGCACTCTCCCCTTGTTAATGTGTTCTCGATCGCCGCACTTCACTCGTTCACGTAGAGCTTCTCCGAGGGCCCGGTCGTCACCACCCGCCGGCAGAACTCCGTCTACCCCGGGCACTCCTGGGCCTCTGACTTCCGAGTTGAGACGTTTGCGGATCCAGTCGGCTTTATTAAGCCCATCCCCACGAGCCAGGATTCGTAGCAGGTCGAGGAACAACCGCTCGCCTAGAAGATCTCTCTTCGGCACGCCGGTGTCGCCCCCTCCCCGCCTGCATCGGCGCAACGCTCGACCATTGTCACCGTCACCGCATTCTCCAATGCCAAGCTCTCGCTCCACTTCCCTGCCGCGCCAGGCGCCGTCTCCAGCGAGGCTTGAGCAAGCGCTCACCCAGACACAAGAACAGATGGCCAGGACGCAGGAGCAGCTGACGCAGCTCACGGCAGCTGTCCAAGGCATGCTAGGCCACCAGGCAGCCGCTGCTGCGGCACCACCACCAGTGGCAGAGGGACACATCGACCCGCCCGAGGACCCCACCTTCGATTGGGACCGCTTGTTCCTGGAGCCGCCCACCGCTCTTCCTACCGGCTCCATTGGCCAGGTGCAACGGTTGGTCGCAGCCCTCCTTGCTAAACTGCCCACGCTCACAGGGAGAGATCACCATGAGGTCTCATTCCTACTCACAATTACCTCTGAGTACCCGGACATGCACGAGCGTGTGAAGAACGTCGTCTTTCAGAGACTCAATCTCTTGTATATAGCGACGCACCATGGGTGGGGCACAGCAATCGCCGCATCTTCGGCGGCCGCAGCCTCCCTTGCTTCTTTCCCGCCAGGCTTCATCCTGCCTCCGGAGACTACGCGCCGCAGAACTGCTGTTCCAGTCGCGCCAGCTGCCGCAGGAGCCGCTGTTCCTCCTCCCCCTCCAGCCCTGGCTGCTGCTCGTGGTCGTCGGGGTCGCCAACGCGGCCGCAACTGCGGCGGACGAAATCAGTGATTTGTCTTTCTTGTGCAGTGTCTGTGGGTGAAGTGTCACAGTGTTTTATCTTCTCATCGCTTCATCCGCTCTTTCTTTCGTAAGTCCTTTGTCTTCATAGTTTAGGACCTTCCGTCCACAATTTCATTGTTTCTTTTACAATTGCGTCCTTCTGACGACCACATTCTTTTGTCTCCGTGGCCTGCCGGCCAATTTATCTTGTTTAGCGTCCTTCCGATGCCTTGTTTTCTTGTTCGGTTCTCCCGGACCTTTCGTCCGGAACCTTCTAATCTTTCGGGATTGACCCGGGTAATGTACAAACCCTTGGTCCCATTCTTGGCCTTTCCCTGGGCCCAACCTCATGGCCTTTGTCTCCATACCATTCTAACTTGTTTGATCTTAGTTTTAAGAACGAACTGACCCTTCTGGTCGGGGACCTTCAGCCCCGTTGCCTTAGTGCCATGTAATTTGTTCTCTTTATCCTATAAGCTTGTTTATTGACCCTTCTGGCCAGGGATATTCGGCCCTGTGGCCCTTGTGGGCATTGTAATGTTTTGATCTTTATTAAAAGTACTGTGGCCGGGAGCCCTTCAGGCAACCACCACGTGACGTGCTGTTGCCCCGACTCCCTCGTCCGGTCGGCGCTGCCGCGCGGTACTCCACCTCTCTCTTGCCTCGCCTCGAACGAGGGAGAGGGAGCGGGTCCGCACCGGCAGTCATCAGCTGGACGTGGGAGACAAGACACGTCACAACGCACTCTCCCCTTGTTAATGTGTTCTCGATCGCCGCACTTCACTCGTTCACGTAGAGCTTCGAGTACTAATGTGTGACAGTAGTATATTTCGCCACTAGGATCAAAAGTGGATCTTTTTAATACGAGCTCCAGTTTAACTGCCGAGGCTGGGAAATGAGCGAGTATTAAAAAGACACTTTTGATCCGAGTGACGAACTATATTTTTCGTCATACTGTCAAAAATCTTAAGGTTTAAATAAAAACAAAAGTAAAATTTACGTTCTGTGTCTTCATAACCTCAAATGTTTCTTTCAGCTTGTCTCTTGAAACAATTAGCTATTGCACATGCATAACGGTTCATTCATATCTATCGGTTGTTGAGTCGATCACTTCAAACCAATCATTGTGGTTCGAATCAATCGGTTTTTCTTCAAAACAAACATTCGATTTGGGCACAGTTGTCATGGAAATATGATAACCCTAAATTTACCTTAAATTCCTTTTATTTATTTTGATACGAATCGTTAGGCCTACTAACTTCGTCCATCGTTGTCACTCACAGTTGTCACTCACCAGTGGTGTATGGGTAACGAACGCAAAAATAATAATACAACAATGAATGTTTCGATAATAACAATGAATGTTTCGATTAATTATAATCTAATGAATTTTAATCGATTTATGATGACCTCGAATCAAAAGTATCATCAACAATGATCTTTTTAGTACTAGTACGATAATGATCATCAAAACATATGTTATTATCCAAAAACTAAAAAGAAGAACTTTTGAATCTCAACACATCTGTCAAAAACAGTTGTTTTTGAAGCAGTATGACGAAAACTAATTTATAACTATTGGTCCCCTTGACACGGGGTTTGGTTTTCATTTGCATAGTTTCAAAGGAATCTTACCCACAATGAAGAGGAAGTTTTTGACACCGAATACATGTGTGGTTTGCGATCCAAAATTTTGAACAGTCTTCCTGCTGCTATCTTCGCCAGGTTCAGACTCGGGGCAAACGAGGCTGCTTGTGCCAACATCCAAGCTCCAAACAATAGAGCTTCTGCAACTCTGAAAAATAATAATTGTTTAGACTAAATTCCGCTTGTCTTTTTCACTTGACTAAGGAATGGATCTAATTTTATTTGGTACATATGAATGTATCTATTGAATTTGAGTTCAACCAATACCAAGCTAATTTCTGGAGCATAAAATATTTAAAACGTGAGTTGATAGAGATCAAATATCTTGGCCCTAGAGGAGAGGCTTTCCGTCAATTCCAGCAGCACACTTTTAGCGAATTTCCCCTTTAGGGAAGAAGCTATTACCGTAGTCGGCATGGTAAGACCTAGGCCTGGGACCATGATAACTTTTTGTTTTGAGGTCCCCAGATGCCAAAAACACCATTCGTTCAAAACTGTATATATATATATATATATATATATATATATATACATATATATATATATACAGTGTCTGTGAGCACGATAACTCTCGTAAAAATTGTCTGATTTTGATGAAATTTGGTATAAACGTGTAAAGCATGACTATAAGTTCGAAAACCAGACAGTTCAACCTATTCAAAGAGGTAATTTGGGGGGGATTTTGTACCCCAAAAATTTTTTTGAGTTTTTTATAGATAATTTTTTAAAAAGTCAAATTTTAGTTTTTCCATTGTAATCAGCTTAAAAAGACGCACAATTTGGTGTATTGATCATCGCTCTACGTCAAATGGTTACAGAGATATTGAAAGTGCTAAAAACAGTCAAATTTAACTTATGGTGTCATTTTCTGGAGTAATCCAATTAACTGTAGAAGATTATTTAGCTTACAAAAAAAGATTATTAAAAAAATCAATAAATGTGCCTTTGTTATCATCAACCAAGCCCAGTTTTAAATCATTACAGATTCTCACATTGCCATGTATTTATATTTATAATACTATTCTATTTATGAAAAAACACAATCAAAATTTGACTTTTCTTTCTAGCTCACGTTCTTATGACACAAAATATAAGCATATCCTGGCATATCCTCAACACAAAACAACCTCATTTGAAAAATTACCGTATTACACTGGGATTCGCTTAATAAATAAATTACCCAATGAATTAAAAATTGAAATATCTTTAAATAGTTTCAAAAATAAATTAAAAGAATATTTATTAACAAATTGTTTTTATTCGATTGAAGAATATTTAAACTGTTTATAAATTTGGTTTGTAATTTTTAAAAGTACCAAGTTACAGTTTTTAAATGGTAATTAACTGTAGGAAAAAATGTATTATAATTCAATTAACCTTTACTTTACATGTCATATTGTTCATTTGAATTATTATTTTGTATTTGTTTATATTAAGACCAAATTTATGTATTACTTACTTACCGTTACCTGTCATATAAATATGATTTTATGAGACTGACTGAATAAACAATAAACAGTACGTTGTCCAATGTTATTCTTATAGAGAATAAGACAATGTATATCTCGCTTATTTATCAACTTATCCTGATGAAACTTGGTATATTGCTTAATATCGTTGTGTTGTATTGATATTTGCACTAAAAATCTTTTTTTGGCCGATAGTTCCTGTAGCAGCAAACCTGCGTACTCAGTTCCCATATTATTCTTATGGAGAATAAGTAACGTGTTATCTCCCTTAATTATGAACATAAATTAATAAAATTTGGGATGTGGCTTTACCTTCTTGAGTTATATTGATATTTGTATAAAACCCCATTTTTTGTGTTCCTTGCTTCAGCAACCCTGCATACTCAGCCACCATGTTGTTATGGAGAATAATTCAAATGTCATAAATAGTTTATTTATGAATGTATATCGATGAAACTTGGTATGTGGCTTTATGTGCTATTAAGATACATATATATGCATTGTAAATTCGCTGAGTACGCAGGTTTGCTGCTTCGGGGGTATTTAGTTTATGTAATCACCCTCCCCTTACTATATTTAAACCACTGTTCATAATATAAAAATTGCTGAACACACATTGTCCATGTTTACTAGAACACCTGGAGGTTCGGTTTGTGTGAAACCTAAGTAAAAAACAAAAAACCCGTCAGCAATTCAGCCTACATAGTGTAGGCGAACATTGCTGTTGATGAAGCATAAATAAATAATATCCTCTTTTTTATTGTGCCAAACAGATGTGAGACTATGCGTTATAATCATTACATTAAAAGAATAAGGCGACTTTTGTGCAGAAGATTATGGCCAAACTACTGGGTCGATTTTGATGATTTGCGTGTCGTTTGAAAGCCCTTAACATCTAGATGTGCCTTTTGGGGGTCTCAAGTCAGTGCGTGGAACCAGACACCCTTGGGAAGCCCTCAAAGTACGGTTTTGGCCCATTTAAATAACATTGGACAGCAAATCAATACAAAAGAAGCAGAACAGCTGGGATTAAAGATACAAACATATGGTTTGCTAGTATGTATTAAATAAAATATATTTCTATTAGGAATTGTAAAATGTACAAGCTTTTTTTCAGAAACACACTCACATATTTATGTTTCGAAAAGGGACGCCCTCTCTAGCGATCAAGTATCCGCCATATCCGAGACTGACAGCGTAGGCGAAGCAAGAGGCAGACTGTCCGAGGCCAAAGACCAGTCCTCTGTAGCGAGTCTTCCTGCGCAGAGATTGCTCGGCCTCCATCAGTCTGCGTGTGTAGCGCTCTAGCACCGCAGACTCCTGTCCTAGGCTCTGCACTGTGCGTACCGATGTAATAGCCTCCACTGCTATCTGCATCAAAGACCAGTAAATACTGACATTTTTGTAAATTATAGAGGAGTAATTCTGAAAAATTGTCAAAGACCCACTCATTTCATCAAAGGTTTGAAATAAATGCACTCATACCATGTTCGATGTGTTTTAGTCTTATAATCGAAAGCAAAGGTTTAAAATACAAAAAGGGAAATAAGGGAAAAACAATAACACTTGTAAAAGTTTTATTACCTTAGTAGCATCTTCCAAGGCTTTCTTTTCTATAGAATCCTCTGCATGCATGACCCTACTCTCGAGGAGTATGGAAAAGAGAATTATTGGGATGCAGAGAAGACACATGATGGTCATCTTCCATGAGTAGAAGAGGGACATGACTGTGCCTACACCGATAGTGCTCACTCCTTGCAACAGCATCCCTAGCTTACTGCCTGTGGCCTGCACAGAACAGAGAAAATTATAATAATTTGTTATTCAGACATAATTATACTTTTTGATAACCATAAAAGACTAAGGGATTCAGCTCTATAATAGAGGACAAATAAATTGACAGTTGGGCTGTAACCAATAGCATGGCTGTACCCTGACACTGTTGCCATTTTGCTATAGAAAAATATCACTCGAATGTTGCTCCGATCAACTGGTGTGGAGTTTTGGCAATGCAGCATGTCTACTATTGGCTGATCTTGGTTGATAGCCCGGCAAAGTCCGCTATTATAATGGTGTAAGATAGTTTGAAGTCCTTAACACCTTTTAATAGGTGGATTGAAATATAGTAATCCAGTAACGTACAAAATGTGGTCCGTATGCATAATGGACAGACAGAACAATAATTAAATATTACCAGGGAATGCTTATTCCCCAACCTAATTTCAATTCATTTTTCATTTTAATTTTTTTTAGGGACTTTCTTTACCAAGAGAAGTTAGAATTGTGACTCTCCTCAACTGCCTAGCTGGCATGGTAGGGACCTTAGGGGGACCCTTCAGCATTTGCCTTGTAGATTGAGAAACCATACGAATTAACAATGACCAGTCCAAGCTAGATAATTTTAATTTAAACGTAAATTAATAAACATAACGATTTGTGCAGAGTAGCAATGCATATTAGACTTCTTCAGCAAAAAAAAACCAGTAGGTCTAGAATTAAATTTCTCTACAAAGTCCTTCAGGAATTGGTAACTAATTTGACTTGATTTGAAAAGGAGCTTAAAAAAATACAAAAAACACACTATTCTTTTGAGGAATTTTAAAATCAGTAGCAGGTATGTTTATTTTGTTTTCTGTGATTCTCCTTGAATGTATGTATTTGGTGAACTTATTCTCTTCTAAGTCTAACATACAGTACCATTATTATGTTTAAAACAAATGTTTTTATATAATTGAATATGTATTGCTACACTTAACTATACTTTGTACAATGTCTATAAGTCCTAAACGAAATAATGTTTCAGTTATACCCCTTTATTTTTACTACAATTTCTGTAAAACTTGAGCAAATTGTGAATAAAGACATTTTGATTTGACAAACTGCCCTTACCCCTTGCACAGTAGAGGTGTCGCTGGACAGTCGGGCGGAGAGACTGCCCACAGAGTGTCTCGCGTCATCGAACCAAGCCATCTCCTGGCGCAACATGGCTCTGAACACGTCCACTCTGAGACGCGTCGTCATCCTGACCCCCGCCAGTGTGAGGCTCGAGAACTGTACCACAACTGTTACTAAAGTGTACTGCCCTTACCCCTTGCACAGTAGAGGTGTCGCTGGACAGTCGGGCGGAGAGACTGCCCACAGAGTGTCTCGCGTCATCGAACCAAGCCATCTCCTGGCGCAACATGGCTCTGAACACGTCCACTCTGAGACGCGTCGTCATCCTGACCCCCGCCAGTGTGAAGCTCGAGAACTGTACCACAACCGTTACTAAAGTGTACTGCCCTTACCCCTTGCACAGTAGAGGTGTCGCTGGACAGTCGGGCGGAGAGACTGCCCACAGAGTGTCTCGCGTCATCGAACCAAGCCATCTCCTGGCGCAACATGGCTCTGAACACGTCCACTCTGAGACGCGTCGTCATCCTGACCCCCGCCAGCGTGAGGCTCGAGAACTGTACCACAACCGTTACTAATGTGTACTGCCCTTACCCCTTGCACAGTAGAGGTGTCGCTGGACAGTCGGGCTGAGAGACTGCCCACAGAGTGTCTCGTGTCATCGAACCAAGCCATCTCCTGGCGCAACATGGCTCTGAACACGTCCACTCTGAGACGCGTCGTCATCCTGACCCCCGCCAGTGTGAGGCTCGAGAACTGTACCACAACCGTTACTAATGTGTACTGCCCTTACCCCTTGCACAGTAGAGGTGTCGCTGGACAGTCGGGCGGAGAGACTGCCCACAGAGTGTCTCGCGTCATCGAACCAAGCCATCTCCTGGCGCAACATGGCTCTGAACACGTCCACTCTGAGACGCGTCGTCATCCTGACCCCCGCCAGCGTGAGGCTCGAGAACTGTACCACAACCGTTACTAATGTGTACTGCCCTTACCCCTTGCACAGTAGAGGTGTCGCTGGACAGTCGGGCGGAGAGACTGCCCACAGAGTGTCTCGCGTCATCGAACCAAGCCATCTCCTGGCGCAACATGGCTCTGAACACGTCCACTCTGAGACGCGTCGTCATCCTGACCCCCGCCAGCGTGAGGCTCGAGAACTGTACCACAACCGTTACTAATGTGTACTGCCCTTACCCCTTGCACAGTAGAGGTGTCGCTGGACAGTCGGGCGGAGAGACTGCCCACAGAGTGTCTCGCGTCATCGAACCAAGCCATCTCCTGGCGTAACATGGCTCTGAACACGTCCACTCTGAGACGCGTCGTCATCCTGACCCCCGCCAGCGTGAGGCTCGAGAACTGTACCACAACCGTTACTAATGTGTACTGCCCTTACCCCTTGCACAGTAGAGGTGTCGCTGGACAGTCGGGCTGAGAGACTGCCCACAGAGTGTCTCGCGTCATCGAACCAAGCCATCTCCTGGCGCAACATGGCTCTGAACACGTCCACTCTGAGACGCGTCGTCATCCTGACCCCCGCCAGCGTGAGGCTCGAGAACTGTACCACAACCGTTACTAATGTGTACTGCCCTTACCCCTTGCACAGTAGAGGTGTCGCTGGACAGTCGGGCTGAGAGACTGCCCACAGAGTGTCTCGCGTCATCGAACCAAGCCATCTCCTGGCGCAACATGGCTCTGAACACGTCCACTCTGAGACGCGTCGTCATCCTGACCCCCGCCAGCGTGAGGCTCGAGAACTGTACCACAACCGTTACTAATGTGTACTGCCCTTACCCCTTGCACAGTAGAGGTGTCGCTGGACAGTCGGGCGGAGAGACTGCCCACAGAGTGTCTCGCGTCATCGAACCAAGCCATCTCCTGGCGTAACATGGCTCTGAACACGTCCACTCTGAGACGCGTCGTCATCCTGACCCCCGCCAGCGTGAGGCTCGAGAACTGTACCACAACCGTTACTAATGTGTACTGCCCTTACCCCTTGCACAGTAGAGGTGTCGCTGGACAGTCGGGCTGAGAGACTGCCCACAGAGTGTCTCGCGTCATCGAACCAAGCCATCTCCTGGCGCAACATGGCTCTGAACACGTCCACTCTGAGACGCGTCGTCATCCTGACCCCCGCCAGCGTGAGGCTCGAGAACTGTACCACAACCGTTACTAATGTGTACTGCCCTTACCCCTTGCACAGTAGAGGTGTCGCTGGACAGTCGGGCTGAGAGACTGCCCACAGAGTGTCTCGCGTCATCGAACCAAGCCATCTCCTGGCGCAACATGGCTCTGAACACGTCCACTCTGAGACGCGTCGTCATCCTGACCCCCGCCAGCGTGAGGCTCGAGAACTGTACCACAACCGTTACTAATGTGTACTGCCCTTACCCCTTGCACAGTAGAGGTGTCGCTGGACAGTCGGGCTGAGAGACTGCCCACAGAGTGTCTCGCGTCATCGAACCAAGCCATCTCCTGGCGCAACATGGCTCTGAACACGTCCACTCTGAGACGCGTCGTCATCCTGACCCCCGCCAGCGTGAGGCTTGAGAACTGTACCACAACCGTTACTGATGTGTAATCCTTGGTTTAGAACTACTAACACGAGGGTTGTCCAGTAAGTAAAGAACGTTTGCACACTGTGCTGAGCACAGCTCCCCCCACTGCGACTGTCGGTGAGGTGAGTGGACTGCCGCACATGCAGTTGTGAGCAAACCTTCTTTTCTTTCTGGACAACCGTTGTATAAGTACCATACTGTTAACTGTTTCACCCCTGACCACTCCTTGATTCGATAGAGCAATACACTAAACTGTACTACCAAAGTGGTTATGTCTGAACCAAATGAATCCCTTGGGATAAAATTAACATTCAAATGGAACATGATTTTTTTAATATTAAAAGAGAATCAACCAGTGCATCAAACTCTTATTATTTGTACTTTTATCTTACTGATTTGAAAAAAATCATCTTTATAAAAATACAATATCTTATAGTAACACTATCGTTATTAAATCATATTGATTTGTTTTATGTATGAGTGAAAACAATAATAATAATTCTAAAAACTCACCTACTTCTTCAGCCTGCTGTGTCACAATTTATTCCTTTAGTGGAACCGGTTTCAACTCAATTACGAGTCATCATCATCCATTTCTTGACATTAAATACTATGGTCACATATCCATGATTGTCGTCAAAGTTGAAACAAACATAGTTCAAAAACATACAAAACACAGTTTACAAATCATATAACACACGGTACAATTGCACATTTAAAATTCCGACCGGGTCAATATTTTTATATTACTTGATCCACGCACGGCGACATTCATAGATCTACAAATAGATCTAATAGATCTTTGAAAGAGTGGTTTAAAGAACATTCAGCCCAAAAACAAAGCAATCCAGCATTTAAAATGGCCCAACACCATAAAACAACACTCTCACCACAAAGTAGATTGTAACACATCAGTAATGGTGTTAAAATTATGCAATGACAAATCAAAAGCAAAGGTTTGGGAGGAGTATTTTATTTATAAACAATTGACTGACAGAGAAAAAGAGACTATGCTAAATAAAAAGATGAATTTTCGGATAAAATAACATTTAAATTATTCAGTTTCCTGGATAGGGACGAGCAGCTGATAGGCATGTAACCTTTGACCACCCACGAGATGAACAAGCAAGCAATTTGCAGTAGATCTACGAATGTCGCCGTACGCGGATCGAGTAATATAAAAATATTGACCTGGCCGGAATTTTAAATGTGCAATTATACCATGTGTTATGTGACTTGTAAACTGTGTTTTGTATGTTTTTGAATTATGTTTGTTTTAACTTTGACGACAATCACGGATATATGACCATAGTATTTAATGTCAAGAAGTGGCTGATGATGACTCGTAATTGATTTGAAATTGGTTCCACTAAAGGAATAAATTGTGGCACCATAGGCTGAAAAAATACGTTGAGTTTTTAAAATATAAGGTGTCAAGACTTTGAAAGATAATCATTCTAAGTTATAAGTGGTTCTTAAGAAGGTATCGTCATTGCTGTACTCAATTATGATTAACATAAATAATAAATATAAAATATATGCTGGTCTTTAATTCAGACATATACAGGGAGTGGCAGAAATACCTGGCAGTTTTCAAATAAAAATAACTCCAATGTTTATAAACATTTTTGCATATTTATTACATATTAAGAATTGCAAAAGATAACAATTAATAAAAAACACTGCGAAAACATATATGTAACCTTTTACAGTCTCAAAAAACACAAAACATAAAGGCTACATTATTTAAAGATAACGTCATTTAAGTGGTGGCCATTCTTCAGCATACATTCCTCAAGTCTCGCAGCAAAGCTGTCAAATACTTTACTCAGCATGTCCGTTGATATAGACGCAACCACTTGTCTAATACCGTAGCTTCTTTCAAGTCTTCTAGTGTACGAGGTTTGTTTGCGTACACTATCGATTTGAGGTAACCCCAAAGGAAAAAGTCGCAAACACTGAGGTCGGGGGAACGAGCGGACCAAGCAATGTCGCCATTGCGAGAGATAACGCGGCCTCGAAATTTCATCCTCAAGTAGCTCATTGCAGCATTTGCTGTGTGGGCAGTTGCTCTGTCTTGTTGGAACAAAATCTTCTTCAAACCAAGACGTTTTCTTTTCAGTTCAGGAAGTAAGAAAGTGTCCAACATTCTCAAGTAACGTTCTTGGTTCACCGTATCTGTTCCCCCTCCTTCCTCAAAAAGTACGGCCCGATAACACACTTCTTAGTAACTCCGTACCACGCTGTGACTGGAACTATGAAACTCTAGTGGGTTTGTGTCTGACCAAGCGAAAATTTTGTTTGTTGACATACCCATCAAGATGAAAATGAGCCTCATCACTCATTACAAGAATTGTTTCATAATCCATCAAATCAATCATTTGTTCAGAAAATCTCTAACGATTAGCGTAGTAATGAGGTTAAGATGTTGAACAATTGGAATTTTATAAGGGTGAAAGTGTAGCTCCTCGTGCAGTATTCTTCTCAATGAGCGGTTGGACATTCAAAGAGCAGCAGCTTGTCTACACATGGGTTGATGCAGGCTAGTCAGCACGGCTAGCCTCACTCGCTCAAGGTTTTCCGGCGTTCTCACTGACCTTGGACGTCCTTCAGGCTGTTGTTTTAACGTTGAACCAGTTGACCTGAAGTTCTTGACCCACAACTTAATAGTTTTACGGGATGGATCTTGTCTCCTACTATAGCGCTGTTACACAGGCTATAATTTTTCTTGTGGATTTTAAGAAGTGGTGGTCATAAATAAAATATTTACATTTTTATCCAAGTCCATCTCTTTATCAAAGTGTCGAGAAAGAAAATCTGCCACATGATTATCTTTACCTGGGATGTGTTTTATTGTGAATGGAAGTGACAATACAACTTCAATCCATCTACCCAGTTTGTTCAGTTTTCGGTGGTTTTTCAAAAGCCAAGCTAAACTTGCGCAATCGGTGCGTAATTCAAAGCGTTGGTACTCTAAATACTTCCTAAATTTATTAATTGAATAAACAACTGCCAAACTCTCCTTCTCATAGGCGCTCAAACATCTCTCAGCGTCATTAAACTTCTTAGAATAATACGCGACCGGTTTCTCCACTCCATTCACCATCTGGGACAATAGACTTCCGGCCGCATTATCGCTCGCATCACACGTTAAAATAAACTGTTTAGAAAAATCCGGAATTTGTAGAACGGGAGCCTCAGTTATAGCTTGTTTTAATTTAATAAAACTTTCCTCGCATTGTTCAGTCCAAATAAATTTCACATTTTTGCGCCTTAATTCATTTAATGGTGCGCAAAGTTCCCCAAAATTATCAATGAACGTGCTCAAGTAAGACACCATTCCCACAAATCGTGACACTTCTTTGGCATTTTTGGGCCTAGTACAATTCCTAATAGCAACGGTACGGTCTGGATCAATTTTAACTTCATCTTGACTGATAAGGAACCCCAAAAACTTGATTTCTTTGTAAACAAACAACGCCTTATCTGGTTTAACAGTTAAATTGTGACGCCTTAGTCTTTTTAACACTTCCCTCACATGTTTTATGTGACTTTCATAATCGGGGGAGTACACTATGATATCATCAATATAATTTAAACAAAACTTATACTTGATATCATACAACACATCATTGAGGTATCTTGACAAAATCCCTGACCCACTAGCAAGTCCAAATGGAATTCGCTTAAACTCAAAAGCTCCAAAAGGAGTACTAAACCCCGTTAAATGTTGAGATTCTTTCGCAATTTTTATTTGGAAAAAGGATTGCGTTAGATCAAGAACTGTAAAATATTTGCCACCCTTCAAGTGCGCTATCAGTTCTGACATAACCCCAATTGGATAACACACAGGTTCTAGCTTTTTATTTAACTCTGCATAATTAACCACAAGTCTATACTGGTCCGTATTTCCCTTTTTTACTAAAAATGCAGGCGAGATCCAACTTGACATGCTCGGTTTAATTACGTCTTGCTGTAATAATATATCCAATTCTCTACGCATTATTTCACTTTTAGGGGGAACAAGCGGATAATACTGATATTTAACTGGAGTATTATCTTTAAGTTTCAAATCAATTTCAAAGTTTATTGCACTTCCAATCTGATCACTAAAAACATTTCCAAATTCCTTAACTAATTTATTTACATCCGGAATAGCTTCATCACATCCTATGTTTAGGTTACAAACAGTCTCAATACTTTCTTGCTTATTTATTATATTTACAATGTCATGACAGGGTATTTTAACACTTGGCGCAAACCCAAAATAAATTTCTTCCTTATACAAATTAATTACACAATGGCTCTTCTTAATGTATGGTGCACCCAGAATAATGACCCAGACTAAGTTTTTACCAATCTGAAAATTAACTTCCCAGGTGAAGCGCTCTATTTTTATTTTTAAATCACACTGCCCCACTAACTCTAGCTTATCGCTACCTGCACTCTTACAATCGATATCAGTTTCTTTCAGTTTACCAACTATCTTATCTTCTCTTAACCTTGTAAATAAATTTTCACTTATTATGTTAACACTGCTACCAGTGTCTATCAAGGCCTTACATTTTTGTTTATCATTAATTAACACTTCCACTGTAGGCAGCAGGTTCTTACTATTGCCTTTTACATTTAAACTTAACTGTCTATTTAAACATTTGTCCCTGTAGTGAGCATACTCCCTATTTCTTAATCTCCTCTTCATAAATTGCCCATTAAATTCTTTTTTTGTCAGAGAACCAACAAAATTCGGGCTTAATTTAGCTGGCTCTCTGCTTACAAGTTTTTTGGAACCGCAGGCTTCGAAAATTCTTTGTTGACATTTTGCCGGAAACAATTTCTTGTAACGTGCCCGACTTTCCCGCAATTAAAACACTTTATCCCGCCTCGCTCGATCCGATATGGCCCGGGGAATCTCGATTGTTGTTGACCGCTAGTGGGATTTTCTCTGCGCCTGCAAAAACTCGTATAGGCAACGTTCGCACAGTGTACAGCTAGCTGCTCGAGTTCTAAATACGTTTTAGGCATTTGCATAAAAACCAAGTAACTTCTTGTTACTTCATTGAGGCCGATTACAATTAATTGCACAATTTCTTCCTCCTTGTACTGGCATTTGAGCAAGCGCGCATGCAACTTAATTTCCAAAATATATTCGTTCAAGTTTTCATTTTGTCTCTGCGGACGCAAAACCAAATCTCGTTTCAACGATTCTCGCATCGTGATAGGTACAAAATGCGCAATTAAAATTGTGTGTACTCGTTCAATGTCATGACCCTCACTTAAGCTCTCTAAGATTTTTGCTCTCAATGCCCCTCTACAGTAACCTAAGCTTAGTTCTAAAATCTCACTGGCTTTGAGCTGTGTTTCATCTGAAAGCGTTAACAGTACCTTCACAAAATTTAATAACAATTCCACTACCAGACCATCAGTTGGCTTAAACATCCTTAAATATTGTTCAATGGGGTTGCTTAGTTTCATGTACATTTTACTAACACTAGAGCTAGCATTATCTACCTCAGTCTTATCTCTAGCTATTTCCTTATCTTTAAGGCTAGAACTGCTTAGGTTTAACTGTGTTTCAAATTCAATTTCATCTTGAAAACTATCCTCGATTACCTTCAATGCTTTAGTTTTTTCCTCTTCTGTACATTCTACCTCCGTTAACTTAACTTGCATTGCATCTAGTATCTTAAACAATTCACTTATTTTATCTACAGACTTTTTCCTTACATCTAAGATCTTAGCATAGTTCAATCTGCGGGCATAATGTTCTAATTTACATTCTAGACGCACTAACTTATTTACATTTTTGGCTCCCTCCAACTCACTAATAAGTTCACCAATTTCATTTAAACGAAACTCAATCTCTTCTATTTCCTCCTTAATATTCAAACCCTCCAAATTACTCACATTCTCCTTGACTCCCAATTTCAAAATTTCTCGCAAATCCTTTCTTAATTGTAGCACAACATCGTCCTTGGGACATCCTCGAACTTTCAACTCATACATTAATTCTTGCTTTGACAGAAGGTCCACTTTTAAAACTCCCATTTTGACTGTTTTTTTTTTAATGACCAACTTCTTTTTAAATAGCAGAGTGGCGCAATCTATAGCGTGTGAACCAGCGCTATACTACTACCCACTTGAAAATGTCTGCGAAACTGATGTTGTGTGACAAGAACAGAATCGCCACTTTTAAAATACGTCTCAACGACGAACATGCGATGCTCCGTGGCAACTGAAACTCCTTCGAGTGGCCTTGAGAACGCTGCGCTCCCCACCACCCCCCGCGTCTGCCGCACTGTGCGTGAACAAAAACCATCAGGTATTTCTGCCGTGCCCTGTATTTTTTATACCATCTTAGTTGTAAGATCAGTAAGGGTAATTGTAATATGACATATTAATACATCCCATTGTTATAACAACATATACTAAGCTAATAAAAAAAAATTAAGGTAAAAGAGCAAAAATTTAATAAATTAACCTAGTTGTTTATGTGTTTTGTATGTTTAAAACTAGTTACCTGTAAAAAGACACAGATGAAGGCGAATATACTGAGTCCAACGAAAGAGAGAGCGTATAAGTTGCCAGCAGCGAGGACCACACTGTCATCAGGAGAGGCGTACGCCTAGAACACGAAACCTCTAACTTTCAAGTGTCAGGGGAGCAACTTAAGTTGTTGTGTTTCAATTTGTAAGCTAGATATGAAAATTAATGATTTGTAAGCAACTTGTATTAATATTTACTAGTATACCGGTCGCGGCTTCGCTCGCGATCATCATTTATAAATATTTTGTTATCGTTCTAAAGCCAACATGGCCTGCTGATTAACTGTTTTTAATCTATCCAGCTGATTGCTTAAAACTTATAGTTATTTCCCAATGTTAAGCTTATGGGAAAAAACTCAACTTTAAAGGGCCCCAGGGCCTCACTCACAAATTATTTCTCTATAAAAAAAGTTTCCTGCACAACTTCACGATAGGCTCTTTCCAATGACACCAAAAACATGAAAATCGGTTCAGTAGTTTAGGAGTGATTGTCACAAAAAACCTGCTCGCCTATTAAATAAGTATAGATACCAAGTTTTATTATATTATGATTTTTTCAAAATTAATCAAAAATAAACTATATTAAATCAATACTTTCTGTAATACAAACTTACCCAAAACATGTCTCCAAAAAATATAGCACTGAAAGGTGGGGTGCAGCCATTGAGGAATGACATCACGGAACCCAACAACACATACGGCCACTCAGGCTTGTTGAGTCCAAGAATTTTCAAAATAGGAACCACGTATTCCTAGGAACAACACCTTTTTAAAATTAAAGTGTACACATGACACGTATGATTTACATGGCAAATGAAACTTGTTAAGATACTAGAATACTTTATAAAGAAATGAAATACACATGGGGACCTCATGCTGAAAAGTGAGAAAGGTTTTGTCTATTATCGGGGGCAGGAAAGATGACAGTTGGTTCCAGCCAATAAAAAAGCTCCCCGCTGTCATTGTTGCCATTTTGCCATGTTATATTATGTGTGTTATGTGTTGTTGAAGAGATGGCTTCAGAGATCCCCACTCGTCAACAGAAGCTTATTGTGTGCTCCTAGTACATTAGTTGGGTAAACTAGTACCTGTACCCTTTACGAGATCCATGAACTTAATCCTAATACTAACATCACCTGACTTCTTGCAACCAAACAGAGCCCTTCTTTTTGACCAGAGACTCGCAGTCCAGTATGATGTGCTTGGCAGTATCCTCAGACGGATTGCAAAGTCTATACTCCTGACTCTTGTTTGTAATTTCAAGAGTATTGAGATGTTTCCTGAAGTGGCCCTGTCCAGTTATCAAAGCAATTTCCTGCTTAACCCGACCTCTGCCCAAATTCACCAACCAGTTAGTGAAGTGAGCGCTCTGAAGGTAGCTTTTTGCCTAGGGCTTGACAAGAGTAAAGGCCATTTCACACCGGCATCCGTGGACGTCCACGAACGTCCATGGATGCCACAGATTGCAGTGTGAAAAGCCATTGCCCTTGTGTGACGCTGCCATTGCTGACGATTTAAGTCCCTAGACCATTTCTTGATCGTGTGAAAAGCAGTTGTTTTACGTATACTACAACTTGGCTCCGGACCAAAGAATAACATGCCTGCACCTCTTTTTGCAAGCTGTTCTGCACACTCATTGCCACCTATGGTTTTTTTAAGGTGAACATGGCCAGGTACCTATTTGCCATACAAAAATATCACTCGAGTCGTATTGCCATCTACCTGGTGTGCAGTTTGGCATTGCCTAGGAAATTTCATGAGAACTTATACTGATTAAAAAGACTAAAATAAAACAACAGTATATTACTTTCTGGCTAGATCTAATATATATAGTTCAGTGTGAAAGTGGTTAAAAATATTAATCAATACTAGTAGTGAAATAAATCTCTCTGTTTGTTGGAGATATCTTGCGCAAGTTTAGTAAGAAGGTTGCTTATTTAACTTTAGTAACCACTGGTTTTGCTGTTGCACTAACAGCTGTTTTATTATGAAACTAAAAAACCATATTTCTTTTATTAATCTTACAGAAAATGTTTACTACTCAAAATATGTTTTAAAATAATTGCCATTGCTTATTGTATATGGGGATTTATATACTTAAAATAAAACAAATATATAAAATATAATAAAACAAATATTTATTGTAATAATATTCAATTTCACTCACTTCTTCAGTTGATTCTTCCTTTTTTTCAATCTCCTTTGGGATGACGTCAGCTTCTTCTAGTGGTATATGGCCGTTGGTCTGTGTTTCAACTTTGTCTTTTCTACTGACACTGGAATCTAAAAGTAAACCATTTTTCTACATAGTGTTATGTTAGGCATTTCCAAGAAATAAAAATTGCCTGAGAAATTCTTCGAATACGACCAAGCGTTGAGTAAATAGTATTAGAAGACCAACCACAAACTATAAGACCATAAAATCCTATCTATATTTTTAAAATCCTAAATTAAAAATAATTTAATCAAATGAGTAATTTGCTTAATACAATTTTAAGGTTGTATTAATATAAAACACTTCAATATAGTCAATACATAAATTTATCAAAATCCAGAATATATTTTTAAAAATCCCTTTGAAATTGAACCTTATGTGACAGGGGTGCAGTTCCAGTATCTGTCTGTTCTGTAAAAATCGATATATATCAAATAATTAAACTTTATTCGATTATTACTAATTCATCGAATGTTGTTATCATTATTAATTAAAATTGTTTATTTACATGTTATTATAAAGTAAATAAAAATAGAAGAATAAAATCAATGTAATTTTGTTAATTTTAGAAATTTGTCCAAAATAAAATGTATTTAATTCAATTGAAAATTGAGTTGGTTTTCTATAAGATAAAGAACCGAACCAAGACTAAAATACGTGGTGGGAACTTGGTAAACATCTGATGTCACAGTTGAATCTTCTTGGCGTGCACTAACAAGATCCCTTAAAACTGGCATTAAATCAGATGACTGGCTTCCCATCTAGTGGAATACTTGTACCACACGAGTAAAACTCCAAGTAAGGCATTCTCCAAGTAAGGTACTTTGGGATTTCTCCAAGTAAGTATTTTTATCTGTAAGGTAAAAATATCTTTGGAAGATCCTTTTCTTCATTTTTTTTAAGGTGATAAGAACAGTTTATCCAGGAAACCGAAGTTTATATTTAGTTTTGTATTTTAACACATCAATCAGATAATTTTAAATTAATAAAATAAAAAGTTTGTTTTTTATATGGTTATCTTATTGTTATTTTAATTTGTTTAGTTAATTACTTTTAGTATTCGATATATATCGATTGAAAAAACTTTGATATTTTCATTCGATAGTATGGTAGGACAGATACGGAACTGCACCGTGTGACAGAGCAAAAAAAAAAAAAACAGAAATATTGAAGGGGCATCAAGTGAGTAGGCCAGCTAACGAACGTGATCATTGCATGATAAAAATGTGCCAAATCTGATTGAAATAGACCAGAGCGTTAATGAGTTATCTCACTAATACACACAAGGACAAGAAAGCTTTGCTAAGTATAATGACTGTCTTTGTCAGCCCAATTATTAATTACAAGGAAACAAAATGTATAATACATGGTTTTAGCCCCTGAGCAGTTGATATTAGTTCAGTTTGGATTTCTTACGTTCCGTCACTCAGCTCAATTAGAAATTCCAACTCGAACGTAAGTAATCCAGTTACCGGACACGGTAGCTCAGAGATAAATTGCCTGACTAGCAAGTCAGACATGGTCGGTTCGATCCTGGTCCCGGCCGACTCCTGTAAGATCATGAGCGGTCACCTCTGGCTTGACCATGTGACTAAATGCCGTTACAGTACCTTTAGTTCACCGCAAAGGTCAATAGCCTATGGTGACAGACAGTTGAGGTCTAAACAAAAAATAAATATAAAAAAAAGAAAGAAAGAATCTAGGTTTTAGGAACAAACAGATCTTACTTACCTTCCTGAAGAGAAGCATCAGCTGTAACCAGTGAGTAGTAGTGCCCCTTCCGCTCCATTAATTCTGAGTGTGACCCCTCCTCAACAAGTCTGTTCAAATCATAGCATATTATTAATCCTTTTTTATTTAGTTATTAATAGTTAGAAATTATTATTATTATTTATTAAATGGCTTGATGGCAGTAACTAAAGAGAAACACCTTGTCCAGCGGCAACTAGAGTTTTTGACGCCCAGGAAAAACGCTGTTTTTGGTACGCCCCCACCCCAAAAAAATCAATGTGGTTAACAATAAGATCGCCGTCGATCTGTTAACATTTTAACAGTCATAATCTTAGCCTAGTAAGTATACATTTATTCTAACTATTCTTTATCAAAAATATAATATATAGATATTTAACCCCTAAAATCCATCCGGACCAAAGAATAATATGTCTGCACCTCTTTTTGCAAGCTCTTTTACACACTCATTGCCACCTATGGTTTTTTTAAGGTGCCTGCCATAAAAACCACCTTAAACAAGAACCTAAGTACCAATCTGAAACCATTGATCTACGGAATAGATAAACTTAGCTTTTACGCAACGAGCGTGCCTCTGGATTGACCAATAGTTTCCTGTGATACCGCCATAGCGCTACCAGCTGTCTCTCCCCCTCTTAATTACCTCCCCTCCGTATCCCTCTCACTATGTCGCTCTCCCTTCTCCCCTCCAGACTAGTCAGTAAGTGATTGCCAAACGGGAAGGATGCACATGCTGTTTCTTGTGAAACTACGAGCCCCCTGCCATTCCCGCTACTTCAATGCTGAATTCACCTGCCGTTAGAGAGTACGAGGATCCGGTCCACGTTGCGGATGGAGGAGAGGCGGTGGCTGATTGTGATGGTAGTCCGTCCGTGACTGGCGCGCTCGAGTGCACTCTGCACCACCGTCTCATTGGCCATGTCGAGCGCACTCGTCGCCTCGTCCAGCAGCAGAATGCTGGGTTTGCGCAGCAGCGCACGGGCGATGGCTATCCTCTGCTTCTGCCCCCCAGACAGCTGCGCTCCACGCTCCCCCACCATCGTGCCGTAACCCTAAACAGAATTGTGTTCTAAAGAATCATCCACAAGTAAAGTTGCTCGACTGTGGCAATCAAAATCAAAATCTCTTTGACTTCTGGTAAAAATTACAATAGACATTGTCAAAAATGCATAACACATTATTGTTAACATTTGTTTAGAAGTATAAAATTGCATATACTGGTCAATCATTTTATAAAAACTTCTGCAACTCCAATATTAACGTTTTACTGATTTCATGACAGGTAAAAACAATTTAATAACTTACAATAAATATCCATACCCTAGCCTAATCTTTTATTTAGAAATGCAAGTTTATTACAGGAAAAAATGCATCTATCGAATAAAGGGATTTTGTTTTCAACCATGCATTAAGAGCAGCTTTGAACTTGTTAATTGGTGTTCGTGTTGTGATTAAAGGTAAATTTATTAAAGACTGAAACGTTAAAAAAAAAACTCAGTGACAGTGGAATTATACCAATGTATATTGTGTTACTCTCAGATGTATCAATATGACGCACAACACAAAATTAATTATTAATAAGTAGCTACATTTATACTATTTTTTTATATATAACAAGTGTTAAATTTCTTTCTAATAATAAGTTATTTACTTAATTATGGACTTTAGTTTATAATTGCAGCAGTGTATTATCTTATTTCTTGATTTCCCAGGGAATTTGTTGTGTGGTTAGCTACATTTAGATTTCATGACCGAATTTTACGATTGAAATGTAAAATTAAAGATTTCTCTCAATATGTTTTGGAATGAATTGATTTTCCCCCCAGCCAGAACCTTAAAGTGATAGTTTGATGTCCAATGGCAGCTGCATCCGGGTTCGAACCTCATATTTTACTCAGAATTGATCTGACGAACCTCAGATTGTAGATTATGAACCTCATATTTTACTCAGAATTGATCTGACGAACCTCAGATTGTAGATTATGACAGTTCCAACCATTAGACTACCCACCCAGTATTAAACCACGTTTCAATATCTCTAAGTTGTCTGATAGCTTTAATTGCAACTAGGACAGTGTTGCGAGTGTTCCGACTTACCGCAGTAAGTTTCATTATAAAGTCGTGAGCGTTGGCCTCGCGAGCTGCCTGTTCCATCTCGGCTCTTGTCACCGTCAAGTCGCAACAGATGTTCTCTGCTATGGTTGTATTGAATAAGACAGGCTCCTGCCCCACCAGACCCACTTGACTTCTAACCCACTTCAGGTCCAAGTTCCTCAGGTCCACACCGCTCAGGGTAACCTGCGGGATAAACTTAAATAGTATGGTACTTTCTGATTAAACGGAGGCCAGTTATTTTTATTAGGAAAATGATGCTTTAAAGTAAAAATTAGTACGTTTACAAACAGAATAGACTTTTATTTCAATCACACGACAATTACAAATCATTAAAACTTGGCTTTGTGGTCGGACGGAGCCCCAAAACTTGACGATGTCGCCGAGCAGCTCGTAGAACGCGTTGTCACCGGCTGTCGAGCGCCACATGTACTCGGCCAGATACGAGTCCAAATGGTGACGAGATGTGCCCCTCTGTCTTTTATTGCGCCATTTGGCCGACCCCCACATACGCTCAACTTGTTGAGTATTTGCCCCGGTTTTAGGGTCCACAAAATTGTACGTATGGTTGACGGTCAGGTGGGTAAAGCCAGCCTTCTCTAGTTCGTCATGACAATAACCCTTCCAATAATCGGACATAATAGTCGAACCAGGTTCAAAGTGCTGTTGGATCTGTTCAAACAAAGTTTTAGCACTTCTATTTGGCACATAATTTACTTGACGGCAAACACTCTTTCGACTGTAAAAAAAACACAGCTTCTTCTTTTGTTTTAGGCAAATCCCAAATTAAGATGGCGCTCACTCATTTTCACTAGCACGAACGTTACTCAGCAAATGACAGGTAAAAACTACATACTCGACGAGGGCGGTGTACTATTAGCAAAGACTACCGTGGCAGACTGACAGACGTCCACCGACAACAGATAGCGATAACAAGTATTGTTGCCGCGCGGAGCACTGATCTACCCCGTGACCTTGACCTAGTCGAAGGTGTACACCGCTGGCCAGACTCGATTTCCGAGAATGCGATAAGCTTATTCTACATCGTAGGCAGTAAATAAACTTGATTTAATCATCGTAGAAACTATTATTCGGGTGGCCTCCGTTTAATCAGAAAGTACCAATAGGATTTAAACTTCAATAAGTTTAAACCATACAAGAATGGTTGAAAATGTTATATTGCCAGAGTCTAATTTTGTTCCTCATTTGAGAAGCAACTTATTACCACCAGAAAAAATCAATTAAAGTTTAACCCCAGAACATTTGATTATAATCTATTAGAAAAAGTTATTGTGTCAAAGGATAACAAGTTTTCAACTGGATGGGACAAAGTACCTATGCCAGTTATCAAGAAAGCTCGAGCATATTTGTTGCTTCCATTGTTACATGTCATAAATTCGTCTCTTATTGCTGGAATTTTTCCTGAAAAGTTATAAATTTCCAAAATTAAGCCCTGCTATAAAAGTGGTGATTCAAACGAATTTTCTAATTACAGACCAATATCCTTATTGTCCTCATTTTTCAAACTCTATGAAAAGTAATGCATATACAGCTATCACAATTTCTGGAAGACAATAATTTACTTGATGAGCAGCAGTTCGGTTTCAGAGAAGGAAAATCGGTTATCAATGCTGGGGTTGATTTCTGTGAATCAGTTATTGATTCTTTTGATGAAAAAGAGCAGGTTATTGGAATTTTTATGGACCTTACTAAAGCCTTCGACAGTGTCTCTCATGATTTGTTAATTGAAAAATTGTGTTGTCTGGGTCTGAAGAAAGAGCTTTACACTGGTTTCAATCATACCTTGTCGGCCAAAAACAATATGTTACAAATGAACATGTTAATAGTTTAACCAATTAACTACTTATTCCTCTCCAACCAATATTGTTAAGTACGGAGTCCCACAGGATCTATATTGGGACCATTACTTTTTTTAATATACCTGACTGGGTTACCTTCAATAATAAAAGAGCCCAATAATATTTGTTTGTTTGCTGATGACATAAATATAAAAATAGCAGGGCTTCCAGGGCCCTGACATCAAAATTTTGTCTTTCATAAATCTTTCAAATACCATCCAATATTTACATAACAATAAACTTGTTGCCAAACCCAGATAAAACTAAATTCAAATTTTCCACTTCATAACATGCCAACAGGAATAGCAGGAATATTTTATGGATAAATACCAGCTAAATGAGGTGGAGACTATCAAATTTTTGGGATTAAATATAAATAAACATTTAAGGTGGGGTAGCCATATAAATTCATTTTGCAAGAAGATATCTTCGGGTCTCTATGCATTGAGGGCAGATTTCTAAATTCACTAATTTTGAAACTTTAAAAATAATATATCATGCCCTAATTGAACTACATATTGCTTTTGGTTTATGTTTTTTTACTTCAAGCAATAATTTGGACCGAATACTAGTACTGCAAAAAAGGACTTTGAATCATGTTAAAGTTGAAACCAAGGGAATCTGTAAAAGAACAATTCAAAAAGGCAAAAATATGACAGTTTATATTTTATTTGTTTTTCAGTTAACAATTTTCATTAAATCAAACTTGGATAAACTTCCAAAATTAAATACTTACCAAGAGTATAAAACAAGGAAAGGTAACCAACTGGCAAACAATAGGCATAACACATCTATTTACACAAAGAAACCCTCATATTAGGGAGTACAGTTTTTTCATCATTTGCCTAAAGATATCAAGGAAATAAAAGATCTTAAAAGGTTCAAAAACCAAGTAAAAATGCTTCTCATAAATAACCCACTATATAAAATAGAAGATTTTTTTACATGTTTCAAATAAGTGGACCTACAACCTTGCACAAAGATATGTATAACATTTAGTTATTTAATTTTTAACCTATCTCAGACTGATTTTAATATTATGTATTATTTTATTTTATTTTTTGTAAATGACACCATTCTGTACAACCTATGAGCTTCATGAATAAAGTTATTTTGATTTAATGACATACCAAAAATATATAGTTTTCCTACTTAAACAAGCTACTTTCATCCTATTATTTTACTTACACAACCACTTTCAGGGTCATAAAAGCGTTCAATCAGTTGGATGGTGGTTGATTTGCCACTTCCCGATCCTCCAACAAGGGCTACGCTTTCACCTTTCTTTACCTTGAAACTTAAACCCTTGAGTATCTGTAATGAAACATAGGTTTGTTATTAGATACCTTGAATTCTGTGGCAGAAAAACAGAGGAAAACCGGAAAGATTCAGTAGATTGGCTGGAAAAAAGTAAAGACTTTCGTAACTACAGTTATAAATAACAGTAATAAAAGTAATATAGTCTATTTAAAGTAGGTTCAGGATTGACTCTAGAGACACCTGTTGATGGGACTAGTGGTAACTTATAAGCAGCAGCGTCTCGCCCGGCCAATGACGGGACAGCTTTGACCGAACACAACCATAGCAACCAAAAATATGTGTCCTGCAGTGCCAGATTGCTGTTTGTTTACTGGTAACCATCTGAGGCGTCAGCTTGGAGGAGTAAATTTTTGGTTTTATTTGCTCATAGAAACTATTGTAAATGTGCAAAATGCCAGTAAAAATGTAAACGTTGTTTGTTTTGATTTTGATTATTTCAATGTGTGGTTAAAGTATTTGAGGTATTTAATGCACAGTTATATTTTGATGTTTGTATGTTTTATATTATTCACAATGAGTTCTTTGATTATTGTGTTGAAAAAAGTTCAGAACAATCACGCACGAAAAGAGAACGTCTCCGACCTCGACCAGTACCGAATTCTTCTTATCTTAAATTACCTTTTTTAATTGTACTTTTGAGTTTATACCCCAGTGGTCTTGAAAATGTGTTTATTATCCATTACGCACCAAGTCCAACACTTAATGAGATTATTTTTTCGGAGAAATTTAGGTGAAAACCCAGAATCAGCCTTACGCTCCCTCCTGTCCCACCCTTACGGTCCCTCCTTTCTTTCTTTCTTTCTTTCTTTCCTGTTCCAAAAGTTATATCTTATTTAATCAACAGGTTGACCTAAAATGTCATAGCATAGAATATATTCTATGGTCATACAATCTTAAGCCATAATCCTGAGTCAGTAGTTTTAATAACTCACAGTACCTAATGAAAAAAAATATCTAAAATATGTTGTACAAATGTCAATTATCCTATAACTTATTAACATAATATTGTGATCGCGGGCGAAGCCACGACGGGTAACGGTAAACTATTGTATAATCAATGGTAAAACGCAGTCCTGCTAACCCTGGCCTTGCACGACACCTAGTAGGCCCCACCTTGCATTGCTTAGCAAGGATAGATATTTGTTTACATTCGCAAGTCAAATGTAATTCACATTGTTTTGGCAAGTTGAGGAAAGTGATTCCATAATGTGATTCAACCATATATGTAGCGTCGTCTTCTGTTGGTTGTTGATTTGGCAACATTGCAGCACAACAACTTCCGAAAACTGTCACTTGGGCGCTACAGTCAATACTAAAGCTACATTAAATAGACTATAAAATCCAGTGCACTAAAAGTGGAAATTATGAATAGAAACAGATGACTGGATCTAGTTTCTCAAATTCAAGAAATGTTTTCAATGTATTGTCATTCCAGCAGTAATTTTATTTATTTACATTGTTCTTGACACATCTGTTCTTGCTGTTAAGCTGTGTTTTTATTACATGGAACCAATTGGTTGCTTCTTCTAGAGTAGATTCAGCTACATTTTTTAACTTAAAAACATCTGAATTCAGAAAAAATAAAACTGTATCATCTGCGTACATACGAGGGTCATCCAGAAAGTAGACAAAGATTGCTTACTGAACCTATCACAGCTCCCCTATCACCGTGATTGTGTGTGTGGCAGTCCATTCACCTCCCCACCAAAGTAAGAGCCGAGTCTCGTTGCTGTGCGAGCGATCACATGTCTTATTTCTACAGCGATTCAAAATGGCGACGGCAATCGAAAATCCCAAATTTACAGTTCTGTATGACCCTTGTACATGTAAAGACATTATGTTTGCAGGCAAATCATTAATGGAAATAAGGAAAAATAACGGACTAAGAATCGATCCCTGAGGGACGACACACGCAATCTCAGTGGTTCTGGACCATTCTCTCGACATAAACAGACTGACTTTGGTTTTGAAGATAGCTCACAAACTAATTCAACTCATTTCCGTCAATCTCATAGTACTTTGGTACTTAAATTTTTCAAGAAAAATTGTATAAGATAAACATTAAAATGCCTTGCTTAGGTCACAAAATGAGGCCCAATCTAAGGAGTTTATTTTTAAAACTGGATACAATTTGATTTACAATTATGTCAACTGCGTCGATTGTAGATTTGCTTTTGCGGAACCCAAATTGGAAGTTATAATAAACAGTTTTTTTATTATTTTTTTTATATTCATATACTGTACTTGGTGGAAGATGATGTATTCAAAAATCTTTGCAAGAACATGGATTAATGAGATTGGGCGATAACTACCAGGATCCCAACTATCCCCATTTTTATAAACAGGAATAACTTTAGTCAGTTTTAGTTTGCCAGGAAAGTAGCCCTGCTGCAAACACATTGAAAAACAGACTGTGAGAGGTTCTACATAAGAACAAATGGTTGTCTATACAAAGTTATTTGACATGTCATATCTATAAAAACTTTTGGAATTTTCATGTTTCTTACAATTTAAAAAGCTTCCTCTGAAAAAACGTTTCTCCACATGAAACTCACACATTTTACATTTTTATTTTTAAATACCTAGACCGAGCGCCTTTTGTCGCTCCAATATTTTCACCATAACATGGCAACTTTTTAAGGAAACTGGGGCGGGTTCCTAAGGTTGTAAAAACGTATCCATATACATACTAACAACGTGGTATGGCGCAGGAGCAAATTTGAATAGCCGTTTTCAAGCCTTTTAGATGTCATATTTTCATCATAATTATAAAATGGTCACTTTCGAGGCCATTGGAAACAGAGCCATTGGGGAGGGGGAAACGTATTCAAAATATTGTTGGTCTCCTACAACGTAGTATGGTGTGTGAGTAGTTTTGAGGAGCCTTTTTCGCAATCAGCTGGAGTACAACTTTATTAGTATAGACCTTTTTCTCCATAAGAATATCATGGCAAAGTTTTAGCCAGTGGGATGGAGCCCTCAGTTTGGGGTTATAAAAAAGGTATCAAAATAATATAGATCAATAACAAGTGGCTAAAATCAGCATCAAAGTAGAAAGAATAATATAGAAACTTTGCCAGAGGGCGGAGCCATTGACTATAAATACTGAAGTAGTTTATTGGCAGAGCCCTAAGTATATTGCGTGGGGGGACGTATCCAACATTGGGCCTTTGGTTTTTTTAATCAAATCCAAATAACCATCACATTTCAAAACTGGAAGTCGGGAAGTGGTAGAAAAAGCCAGTGGGGTGGAGCCCTGTGGTCGGGGAAAAAAGAATCCTAAGTTTGTTATCCTCCCAACAACCTGGTATGGCCCGGGAACAGATTTGAGGAGCCTTTTCCGCAATAACCTGGAGTACTATGTTTTTTATAAGAATAACATCGCATCATTTTAGCCCTAAGCATCGAAAACTTTAGGGCCCTAAGCTTCGGGATATAAAAAATGTATTAAAATGTTATGGATGAATGACAATTGACTACAGTTACGCATAAAATCAGAACGAATAACATGGCATTTTTGCCAGGGGGCAGAGCCCTAAGGTTGGTGAGGGGGTCATATCCAACGTTCATTCAAGGCATGAACCTTTTTAACAAATTCCAAAGAAGCATCAAACGTCAAAATTGGACGTTGGGAAGAGATAAAAGAAGCCAGAGGGGCGGAGCCCTCAGGTCAGGAAAAAAGGATCTGTAGTCTTATAGTCCCCAACAACCTGGTATGGTATGGGAGCAGACTTAAGGAGCCTTTTTGGCAATAACCTGGAGTACTATATTTTCTATAATAACAATGTAGCAATGTTTTAGCGTTTTAGCCACTGGGGTGGAGCCCATAAAACTGTGGGTCGGGATCATAAAAAAAACCTACCCAAATGTTATAGATAAATGATTGGCTGAAATCCCGCAAATAAACGGAAAGAACAACATGAAAATTGTTCAGAGGGCGGAGCCCTAAAGTTAGTGGGGGGAGGACATATCCAAAGTTTGGGAATCATTCAAGACATGAGGCTTTGTAAAATAAAACCAAAGAACCATCACATGTCCAAATTGGACGTCGGAAATTGGTAGAAGAAGCCAGTGGGGAGGAGCCCTGAGGACGGAAAAAAAATATCCAAAGAATTTTATTCCCTCAACAACATGGTATGGTACGGGAACAGATTTGAAGAGCCGTTTTCGAACGATTTCGGAAAAACCTCTTCTCCATAAGAATAACATGATAGCTTTTGATGCCACTTGGGCGCAGCCCTGTGGTCTGAGGGGAAAAAATAGTACCTAAAATATGCCGTTTTCGAAATCATCTAGGACACACACACACACATTCACAACTACTTTATTAGTATAGATTAAAATTGTAGCATGGATTATCAGTTACCGTATCAATACAATTATTTTACTTATGTCCATATACAATCCTTTTTTCAAATTCTTGGAATTTACATATGTAGACGATTATGCGCTCTCCAGCACCTTGATATTCCGGCTACGCACAGACCATAGAAAGTTTTCCCCATAGTCAGTGCGGTTACGTATCAGTAACGATATACAAATTCCAAAGAACCATCACATATCAAATTGGATGTTGGGAAGTGATAGAAGAAGCCAGTGGGCCAGTGATATGTTCGTGGCCTTGAAGCCCTGTCGAATCATCAAGAATTTGAAAAAAGGATTGTATAGGCATAAGGTTGTACGATTTAATAACAATAATATAGTAGTTGTGTGATTTTTAAATGGTCGAAGATTAAATTCATAATTAAAAGCATCTGACTCACATACCTTGACATCTGGCCTGGCAGGATATGTGAAATGCACATCTTTGAATTCTATATCCCCCAGCTTAGAGTCCAACATAGCCCCACTCCCATTGACATTTATCAGCGGTCTTCTCTGTAGGATTGACATGACGGATTTGTACGCTCCCCTGGCTTTGGCAAATGCTTCTATGTGAGGTGTGCAGAAACTCAAGTTCACTGCTCCGCTGATCACTCCAAACAACACCTGTAAGTAGAAAACAAATTTAACAGCAATTGGGGAAATTAAGATATGGAAATAACACAGAATGAGAATACCTATTTTGTATTTATTTACAGAATGTCGTTACATCACAGAGAGACAATGTATGGATACAGGCTCAAAGGGAAAAGAAAATCTGTTTTGTATTTACTCCTAAATAGCAAATCGAAATGTATTCTAATCTTGAAGCTTATGAATAAGGAATTTCTGATTTCTCTCTTTAACAGGACATTTGTCAATATGAACAATACTTAAAACTAGTTTTAGCTAAACAAATTAAATAAATATTGTTAACAAATCAACTGGCCCAATTTCCGTTAAAATGTTCATCTAAGGAGTAAAATGTCATCGTTAACAACCATTGAATAAGTTTTTTTCTAAATTTAAATAGCACATAAATAGTTTTTAAATCTTTAGGTATTTTACTAAATATTTTTGGCCCAATATATTGAGGTGAAGTTTCGTACAATGTTAATCTATGGGCTTAATACTATTCTTATATCTAGTGTTATATACATGATCTGCTTGGCTTTCCCTGAAAGTGTAGCTCCGCGTGGTACTTCTCAATAACGAAACAACATTTTCAATTAATAATGTTTATTCAGGACAACCAAATAATCAACGATGGATTATGAGTCCATCACAAGCCTTAGGGTCACCGATCTTGAAACCGACCTTGCTGCCGTGCTCCAGTACTGTTATATGGAGCAGGATGATCACTCGCTTCTCGTGGTTCTCAACAAGGCTAATGAAATGCCAGTTGATCCGAACAACGGAAAACTCAGTCAGCTGATTGTCCTCTACCATAGAGTTGAGCTGAGTAGCCAGCATCGTGTAGGTGTTGAGGTAGACTCCGATACCGGTCAGAGTTGCCGCTCCCCACCAGCCTCCTATGTTCTAAGATCTGCAGCACTGGTCTGAGAACATCTCATCCTTAGAGGATTGTCCAAATGACCTTCAAGGTTCTGTAGCTCCACATGGTACTTCTCAATAACGAACTTTTGCAATTAATACTATTTATTCAGAACAAACAAATCATCAAATAATTCACACTTTAGATTCAAACTAATTTAGTTGGAAGTTATTTAAGCGTTACACAGTTATAATTTGGAAAACAGTTACTTAGACAGAGAGAGGCACACCTCACATACGCAACTTTCATGAGACTGTGGTGAGGCTTCTGCTCCGCGATTTCGACACTGAGGCTCTCCGACCAATCACAGACAAGCCTGAGCTTGGCTGACACGTGACGTCATAGGACACTTGCTGTTCAGTGCTACCCCCCAACGATTAACTTTGTCATTACCAAAACTAAGAGGCTCTAAATTTGAGCACACGGCGTCGAGCCGAGACGCAAACTGCTGAAGTTTGCAAATTCCATCAGGCTGGTGTGACCGTCTCGACCCCCCAAGAGTGTATGACTTTTACATGCGTCTGAGTTGAAATTAACTTGGAGTAGAATATTTATTTCTAGGGACTGGTTGTTAATTTATTATTTTGTACTAGCCGACTTCTCAAAATAAAATATGAATATCGAGAGTACCGTTCCTTACTCCCATTTATTATTTTTAGTGACGGTAACAATTTAATTAATAGGAATGGCAACCTGTAACCGTTTGATTACAGAGTTATAGCTGTGGCATTTATCGGCCAAGGGATTTTGGGCCGTCACAAAAGTGAGGCAGTTGTTATATATTAAAAAAGCTATTTCTAAGATGAACTGGTCATATAAAGTAAAAATCTTGAATTTCTTAAAAATATTTCGGCATGAATTTCTGGGAGGTAATTTAGTAAGGTTTCGCATAGCTTTCTTTTGAAGTTTAAAAAATTTGTTGGAATGGCACGAATTTCCCCAAACAAGAATTCCATATATGTTGTAAGAAGAAAAATAAGAATGATAAATTGTTAGTTGAGTATTTATTTACGTCTGTAACTTGAGCAATGATTCGAAGAGAGAAATTGGCTGAACACAGCTTTTTCCCTAATTTGTCAATGTTAGGAAACCAGTTAAAATTTTGGTTTATATGGATTCCCAAGAAATTAACTGCCTCCTCAGGCACTAACTGAAAAATTGAAAGAATTATTTCTTGTACTATCTCTGTAATCTGCTCTAAAATTGATTATCTGGGTCTTGTTCAGATTCTGGGTAAACCCATTCACCCAAACCAGCCTCCTAGAGTGGCCATTTCTCCATCGATGGCTTGCTGTAGAGATTCAATATTGGGTCCCTTACACAACAATACTGAGTCATCAGCAAACTGAAAAACTTCCATCTTCCATATTTGTTATGGACTGGTGACAATATTTTAAACCAGAACCTAATATAAACGTATTGTTGCATGGAGAGGTACTCAATAAACAATAATATATAGATTTGGTTAGAGTTCAGAGATTTGTCTTCAAGAATTCAAGTTGAAATATGTAATCAGTGGAAGTAAACAAACTTCACAGCACATTGCAGTTTCTGTATGTGGCCTTTTTAATATTTAGAATTGTTTAAACCCGGTCTTTTTTCCACTTAGATAAAACCCAGTAGTGTCTTGTATTTTTTGTCGGTTGACCTTTTGCAAACCCCCCTTTTGTACCCCTTTTGGTACCCCAATGGCAAATAGGAACTGGGTTCAGTATCAAACCTTTACAATATTTGTATGTTTTTCTCAGGAGGCAAAAAAAATAAAATTATAAGGCAATCACTCTAACCTTTATGCTACCAAGCCAGTCTGGGTATTAAGGTACAAATTTAATTTTACTGCTTTTGCAGTTCTATGCTTTGCCTAATTTTGTTGTTCCTGGAATTCTTTTCACCTGAAACCAGATCAGGTTCCAGATTCTGAAACGTTGTGAATCTTTGTTTTATCAATCAGTGATAGAAAATGTATACAATAATTTCTTAAAAAAACATAAACTTACCATCTTTAAACATAAATTTAATACAACAAATCTTAAGATCAACTACACTCAACACACTTACAATAAGCAGCACTCCTGGGGTATAAATTTTGTCTTCTTTGTCACGATCAGCCAAGATGAGAGGAGTGCCATACCAGAAGGCAACAGAGTAGCTGAAGTATATCAACAGCCAGGACATCCCCCCTCCAAAACCTGAGAATATACCACTTTTGATGCCTGCTTTTCTGGCAGGAACCAGTTTTTGATTGTATCTAAAATTGAAAACAACCAGTTTGTTTAGAAAAAATACCAAGATTAGAATTTTTAAATTCAATTTATTAAATTTAGTTATATTATCGCTAAATCTACATACTATTGTTCTTCCTTATGAATTTATCTACTGAACGGTATGAATAATCAATCTTTGATCACTTTGATCCCATCATATACACACTAGGAAAATACCTTAACCTAAAGAAGCAGTTTGATTTGTATTTAAAATGATTGGGATTATCCATCTTAGGTTAAATATTGCAGAAAGGGAAAAATAGGTACAGAATATTTTATAGCTTGATGATGAGGATTAACATATATTATAATCAACACACAATACTCAAAGAGTGTTTGCGTTGAGAAATTTCTTTTAAAGTCCTTTTATGCTGGGTTAGGTCCTTTGGGGATCCATTCCGGCATACTTAGGGGGAGATGAGAAACCGTACAAACTCTACTCAGAATGGCCGGACCGGGATTTGAACCCGGGACCTCCTGAATGTGAAGTGCAAGCATAACCGCTGTGTCATCTACTCGGTGATTGATGCAAGGAAAAAATAACAAATTTATTAATCAACTGATTAAGCTGGTGACAGTTTTCATGTCTTAATTATTTTGAAACTCGTTATATTTCAACGTTACCTCTCAACTTCCTTAGCTTCCCCACCGAAAGCCACCACCGTCCTGATGTTAGAGAGCACCTCCTCCACAACTGCACTTGCATCTCCGTAGCTCTCGCCCTCCCTGGCAGTTAGACGAGATTGGACCTGTTAGCCGATACTTGTAATTACAATACAGGAGAAGGAAATCATTTATGATATAACGTTTACTAATTAAAGAACTCGTTCCGTGTTATTTTTTACTTGTGTTTTCATTATTATTCTTGACTTTTGTGACAGTTGGAGTAATTTAATGATAATTTAACCATTAATTTGATTTACTTTTACAATTTAAGTTGTGTCATCATAAATTGAAACCTTAGATATCAATTACTTACTGAACACTTTACCTCTGTAGTATTCCTTAGAGGTGTCTTTATTATTAGTCATGATCAAGTTACATATAAAATAAGTGGCGTTTACCCACAAACAGTAGGTACCCGCCTGATGAACACAAGAGCACGTGAACCTCCAGTAAAAATAATTATACAATATAAATAATACATCTTTATTGATACAGTAATAAAAAACATCGCTTATCTTTAGTTAACTAGGCAATGTAAATGTTATCTATAATATTATAAAGAAGAGGTGGTTTCTGTCTGTCTGTCTGATGTTCCGGTTGAATGCAAAAACTACTGAACCAACTGGGCTGAAATTTTACACATAGGTAGATCTTGAACCCATGCAACAAATAGGCCTATTCACTTCCTTAAAATCCCCTCGGGCTACGCCCCGTGAACGTCCTAAGTTTCAATGTTTACATTTCAGAAGAAAGTAAACATTCAGAAACTGTAATGCGAACAGCTGTGGACACTTCGATTTGACAGCTTAAAGAGCAGAAGCAAGAACAGCTGTTTCAAGCTAACTAAAATGGAAATTGCATTGACTAAAGAACGGGTAGAGAAACCCCTGTGCAAAGAATGGGTACGTCAGCTAGTATGACAATAAAGCCAGTTTCAAAGTTTCAAAGCTCTATAATGAAAAACAGGGTAGAGCGCGCCAAGAGAGGGTGAGTTTGATGACACGCCAGTGGCTAGGAGCGGACTGAATGTACCACTCTATGTGATGTACAAATAGCAACCGGCAGGTTTTACCTTCATTAAATCATTAAACAGTATTCAACTCGCAGAGGCCAAACAGAATTGAAAACTCGAGGATTCACACACCGTCTTTCTGACCAAGTTTGAAAAACAGTAATTTTTCATTTAAATTTTATTTGAATCTAATTGTAAAATGATTGTAAACGGTATAATTTCTGATCTTTTGAAATTACATTTAGAACCTCCTTAACTAAATACCTTTGAAAAAAATCAGTTTGATTATCTATGCATGTACGTAAATGTATCAACCCCTAAACAAAGATATGGAAACGTTGTATTTTAAAAAATATTTGTAAAAGAGTATGCAATGAATAAAAACATATGTTAAAGGTAGTGAAACATAAAATTAGTCAGTATATAAATATGTAAAATATATAGTTTAAATTGTGGAAAACCCCATTTCTGACATAAACCAAATATAACTTTCAAAAATGTATTATAACTAAAAAAATTTGTAAAGTATGTGACGGCGTTCTTTGAATGATAAATGATGTACGTTGAACTGAATGATGAATGATGTACGTTGAATTGAATGATGAATGATGTATGTTGAATTGAATGATGAATGATGTACGTTGAACTTAATGATAAATGATGTATGTTGAACTGAATGATGTACGTTGAACTGAATGATGAATGACGTACGTTGAACTGAATGATGTACGTTGAACTGAATGATGTACGTTGAACTGAATGATGTACGTTAAACTGAATGATGAATGATGTACGTTGAACTGAATGATGAATTATGTACGTTGAACTTAATGATGTACGTTGAACTGAATGATGAATTAAGTACGTTGAACTGAATAATAAATGATGTACGTTGAACTGAATGATGTACAGTAACGGGGTACACCGCCAACACCCACAACAAATAATTTGTTTACAAAAAGTTACCCTCTCTACCACAGCATAAACAGTTAAGCATGACAGGTATGAGCACTTTGAACTGTTGATGCTTGGCAGTTACTACATGGGTTGAACAATTCTGTGTGCAGGTAAGGTAACTGCGGGTAATTTCATAACAGCCACAAATACTCAAGGAACCAGATACACCAATGAATCAAAAGAGAGCTGTTGTAGGTAAAGTAACTTCGAAGTTATTTTTAACGAGTATTTGCATGTGGCTACTGAAGAGTACCTGAAATTATTGTAACTGCTACTCAAAAATAACAGGTACAAGAAATGAACACATTAGCTGGTACTGACCCTTCCAACAATCACAGCTACGAGGATGAAAACAGGGCAGAGCGATGTGATGACGAGGGCTAGCTGCCAACCGGAGAACATTGCCACCACGACAGACATCACGAAAGTGGTCACAAGGTATGTGAACATCCCCACCTTCTCCCCTACTCCTTCCTGGACCTTGTCTAGGCTACTGCAAAAGGAAATAATACACTTTTTTCGTCCAATCTTTATATTTCTAGCTAAATGTACTGGGAGGGTGACGGGATATTTGGACGAAATGGGTGGATTCTTTGTGAGTTGCACTTCTGATCAGGTGTTTTGCTACCTTTTACCTATCCTTTACTGTGTGTGTGCGCACCGAAAGCACGGTTTTTTTTAAATTTAACTGTTCAGCGATTCTGTGATTTTAAAAATCAACAAAATATCACAGATTAAACTGCTTCTTTCAGAAGGTTAGCTCTGAAAGGGTTAATAAAGATTATTACTTAGAAGATATACTATATCCTATTTTATTCAAGGAGACAAAAGACAAGGTGTTAACCACAAGGTATTTTTTATTTGACAATGTCGATTACGAGCTGAAAGACATTAAAGAGACTTTATTTTGGAATATTAAGGCATGTACAGGACTCATTTCAAACTATCATAAATAGCAATATCTTTAAGGTAATCTGTTTTACTTACTCTGTAATTTGAGCCGCAAAAGCTCCAGTATTCTGAGTGTCGTGCCATGAAATGTCCTGATAAAGAACAGCTCTCAGGAAATGTCTTCTCATTCTTCCTACCTGGAATTTATACAAAACTACCAAACTTAGCTAAAAGTGTAGGTACTCAAAGCCTTGCTTAACATATATAGTTTTGAATGTATACAATTTTTTGAATGATCCAAAATATACAAAGTACTGTGAAGATGTATAATCCAAATACTACAAATAATGACTCATCGTTAAGGTCTACATTTTTTAAATATAGCTCTTGGTCCCTAGCTGCTTGTTAAGAAACGATTTGAAAAAATTATTTAGGGGTCCGCCCGTGGGCTTTTAAAGTTCCATGGCCATTCTTATAGACATACATTTTATTTTTCCAGAATATAACACACAACTGTTTTATTTTCGAAGCTAATTGGAGCGATGGGGAGGTTCTTTTCTGATGAAGCCGAGTACTGTATCAGCTAGTACAATATACTTCTATAATTCATTGTCTTATATGTAAAAATATATTTACCTCCACACTGCTTTACTGCTGGAATATAATCTTAAATTTTATGAACATTTTGAGTGAACTTGTAATTTTGGACTGCCTGTTATACATTTTGACCTTATTTTATAGCATTGATGAACAGTGGAGTTTGAAAAATGTTGTAAATATTTACCCTCTTTTGAGCAGTATAGTTCAAAAAGTATAAAGAAATCACTGCAAATACAATCATTAAGGCTGCCCCAACGCTTTCGGCTATGGCAAAAGCCAATGCATCATCTAGTAGACGATCCATCCTCTCCTCAAACGAGCCACTGGAACTGTAACACATATATGTTACTCATACATATGGAAGTAAATATGGACAACATATGGAACACATACATACATATGGAACTATACTTATACATCCTTAACACAATAGATTATCCAAAATATTATTTTATTTTAGTTGTGTGGAATTTGGAAGGAATTCAAATTAAAAATGGGGCTTAAAACAAACTATGTGAGGACTGAGGCTTTTATAAAAACTTTCACCAAATAAAAACCCATAAAAAAGCAAAATGTGGTGTTGACATCAATTTACATATTATATTCTATAACATTGTAAAAGAAAACGGGATGTCTCGATCATAGAATAGGAACGTCCAATGGACGTCCAGCAAATGTCCATGTCGGATATTTCGGATGTCCTTTGGACATCCGTAAAAGTCTTAAGGACATCCATAGGACTGTTGAAGTTCATGTCACTAAAAGTGGACATCTATCGGACATCCAAATTTAATCCTAGACGGATGTGTTTTGTACCTGTTAATAACTTTTTGATTTGATTAAAATCTATATATTTCACTTAAATTGCTTTATTAACCAATAATATATGTTTTTAAATAGGATTTAAACTACAAAAGAAATTGACCAGAACCGGATCTTGAACCTATACGATCCTCAACTCACTGAACACACCTTAGCACTCTCGGCTATTCTGAATCTGAAGATAGAATAGGCAAAGTTTATTTTATACATAAACAAACATAGGATATCTTGTTTGCCCCAGGAAAAAAGAAATGTTCAGGATGATGTTTCTATATCGGCCAGACCTCCAAAATACCCTATAGATATCCTTGGACATTTCGGACCTTAAACGGACATCCAAAGGACATTGTGTGCTGTCTGTAGTGCCAATTTTGTTGTTATCGGTTTGTATTGACTTCATGTTGTACTTCAGTCAATAAAGGTTATTTTTACTAAAACTTATGATTCATTGCAATAGATCCAGAATCAAAACATTAAACTGCAAAGAAGTTTTCAATTGATTATTTATAGTGGTATTTGTGCTGTGTGGGCAATCCTTAATTCCCACCGTTTATTTTTATTTTGTCTCCTCAATACTATATTTTGTTATGATCTACTTACATACATGATTTTCTAAGAATAGCTGATGTTCATAGACAGTACAGAAATTGGAGAAAATTAGGTATGAAGTCAGTCAGTTAGTGAGATCAAGTGGATTTAACATAGAATGACAAACTACTGTTCATAACAATATTAATCTATTACGTAACATACTTTGTACTGCCACCTCCGAACAGCTGGAGAATGAAGCTGTCTGGAATGATGCTATCAGGCGATTGTCTCGCAATCATGAGGTTCAAGAACTGAGCATACGCCACAGTCATGAAGGGAAAAAAGACACCCATGCAGATTGCTGCGAAGACACCCAACAAGAACAAGAGCTGTTCACGAATTGTCGAGGATTGGAACTGGAACAGAGGATTCTATGTGTTACGAGAAATATTATCTACCCTAAAAATAAAATGCTTTAATCCTTTGATGGTAAGTTTTTTGATGGAGTAGTTTGATTTTTGTAGTTTTGTTGAATTTTTCAGCGTTTTGAACTCCTGACCAATTAACCAAAAAATTTGTTTTGGTTAACAAGCACACAGCTAATCAGATTTTAAATAATATTTCAATATATCCCTCAATAATCTTTATTTTTAAACAATGTTTCAAAAGTAGTCAGATTACATAAAGGTAATCAGATACATAAAGAATCCACCCATCCCTCTACACTTTCGCCCAATCGTTCGTCCGAATGACTCGGGCGAGCGACTCGTGCTCGTGTGACCATCCACACTGCAGCGAGTCGAGACCGCGAGCGGCAATAAGTATGGAGGATCTGCCAATCGTCTCCTTTGACTCGGTCACAAAAACCGACAAGAATCGGAGAGATGGCGAGGCAAGCGCAACTATCCCGAGCGGTGGCGAACTAGCCCTCCACATTCTCGCATTTGTCAGCGCTCGGCTAGACTCGGCTACTACAGAGTGCGCGCCAAGCCAAGTCACAGCGCATGACGTCTGCGAGTCGGTTAGCTACTGCCACTCGTATAACTGTCTTATCAGTAACTTGCGCGTTCCGATTGCACGGTACACAGTTGAAACTTACTCAGAAGCGATCGGTAAAGTGACGTAGTGAATGACTAACACAACGTTGTAAAGCCTCCACAACATCAAAGTACCCCCGTATAGCAGCAAACCTGCGTACTCAGTGAATTTCCAATGCAAATATATATATATATATATATATATATATATATATATATATATATATATATGTATGTATGTATGTATGTATCTTAATACCACATAAAGCCACATACCAAGTTTCATCGATATATATTCATAAATAAATGATTTATAACATTTTTATTATTCTTCATAAGAATAACATGGCGGCTGAGTATGCAGGTTTGCTGAAGCAAGGAACACAAAAATGGGGTTTTATACAAATATGGGGTTTTAACTGAAGTAGGTAAAGCCACATACCAAATTTTATTAATTTATGTTCATAATTAAAGGTGATAACACGTTACTTATTCTCCATAAGAATAACATGGGGCTGAGTGCGCAGGTTTGCTGCTACGGGAACTATCGGCCAAAAAATGTTTTTTAGTGCAAATAACAGTAGACCACAATGATATGAAGCAATATACCAAGTTTCATCAGGATAAGTTGATAGATAAGCGAAATTTACGATTTTTCTTATTCTCCATAAGAATAACATTGGACAACGTACTGTGTTTAGCACTTTCAATATCTCTGTAACCATTTGACGTAGAGCAATGATCAAAACACCAAATTGTACGTCTTTTTAAGCTAATTCCAATGGAAAAACTAAAATTAAACTTTTTCAAAAATTATATGTTAAAAACGAAAAACAAAACATTTGTTGGGTACAAAACCCCCTCAAAATACCCCTTCGGATAGGTCGATCTGTCTGGTTTTCGAACTTAAAGTCATAAATGCTGCTTTACACGTTTATACCAAATTTTGTCAAAATCGGATTATTTTTACGAGAGTTATCGTGCTCACGGACACATATATATACAGTTTTGAACGAATGGTGTTTTTGGCATCTGGGGACCTCAAAACGAAAAGTTATCATGGTTCCGGGCCTAGGTCTTACCATGCCGACTATGGTAATAGCTTCTTCCCTAGGGGAAATTCGCTAAAATACATCCCAACTGATCTTCTAGTCTTCTGTTTGGTTGTGGATCGTGATCATATCGCGTTGCATTCAATATTTAGCTCATATTTTAAAGTACCGTAACACAAAAATAAGTTGCCGAAGCAAATGGACTTTTAATACCATTTGTATTGTTAAAACAGATTTCCTGCCATAAAATTAAACAATTTCTATACTTTTCTTTGTAGCAAACAATCGACAGCCTGCCAAAATATTATCGCATTTTCGTGGTGCATGTCGCTTTTTGCGACAATTACGACCGCAGCTTAAACCCTCACTGTTGATGAGCAGGAAATATTTATTTGTTGTCAAGCATTGCAACATGCACTGGCCATTATAAATTAATTATAAATATAATTATAAGGCATAAACCACACAGTAATTATCATTCCAGGTCTCACATGGCTACAAAACAAGGTTTCGGAATGCTCGTACACAGTGGCGGATTTAAGCAATTGCCGCCTAAGGGCTATTAGGAAATTTGCCAACCTCCCCCCCCCCCCACTATAATCTTTGTCCTTTTCGCCGCCCAGTTTACCCATATGTTATATATCTTGTTTGGTTATTTTGTGACAGTTTCTAAAGTTACAAATTAACTGAATAAATAAGTTTAAGAAATTTCTGTTATTTCCTAGTTGAAAAAAACAGTAAACTAATGTATAATTGACTTGATTCACTAACACAGTTTAATATTCAATATAGCCTACTCAATGACAATCAGGAACCAGCCCTAGAGACAAATGTTGGTGTTAAAAGCAGTGAAGCAGTGCTAGTGCTACTTTTAATAACAAGAAAATCCTTCAACAAAGGCCTAAAAATCCCTTCTTAGACTTCATAAAAACATTAATTTTTACACCAACGCATTGACTTCTGAAAATTATAATAAATAACTTATAAATAGATATGATGACACTGTATCCTTAAAATTCGGAATTCGGACCATTAGCCTAAAAATTCTGACTATTTTAATCTCATCTCACTTTGGCAAATGCCGGAATGGTTCCCAAAAAAGGGCCGGACCCCGCCAGGAAGGAAAAGGTAGGACTCAGGCCTACCTTACATGGTTAAAAGATTTCCCCATAAATTAACTATTTTGTTGTAAATTACAACACATAGTAAAACATTGTCACGGAATAAATATTATTAAAAATAAGTCAAGTCTTGGCTAAGGGCAAGAATGTGAGAAACACGGCTCACGGGTCTTTGCTTGCTTCAGTTCACTGAGACCTTGAAGTGAACACAGAAACAATCATTTAGAGATTTTTTTGAATAAGGGTGCCAGACGACTGACTTTGTTTTATAAAGACTTATATACACAATTTGACGGTTCTCATAGTTTAACAGTTTTTACTTTCTCCCTCTATACATAGTATATGGAGAAAGTATTGTTTTCGTCAAAATTTTCGAATTTTAGTTGTTAGTGGAAATATTTGTTTTGGTGCTCCCTGAACCCAAAAAAGTGGTTTTTACGTGATGTCTGTCTGTGTGTGTGTGTGTGTGTGTGTGTGTGTGTGTGTGTGTGTGTGTGTGTGTGTGTGTGTGTGTGTGTGCCCGTGTGTGTGTGTGTGTGTGTGTGTGTGTGTGTGTGTGTGTGTGTGTATGTGTGTGTCTGTGTGGATGTGTACAGAGCTAGAGCCCTAACCAATGGGCCGATTTTGATGAAATTTGGTATGTAGGTACTAATCCACGATATCTCCAGGTGTTTTTTTCATTTTTTTGAATTTTTGATTTTTAAGGGTAATTATCCCCCAAAAACCGCCAAAAAACATGACAAATCAAAATTTCTCAAAAACGGCTCTAACGATTTTGATTAAACTTTAGTCGTTTGTAGAACTTTAGTTTTCCAACAAAATGACACCACCCGCATTCCTGTAAAAATTCTGGTTCAGAAATTACGGGACTTAAAACATCCAAAATTCAGTTTTTTTGATTTTTCATAAAAATACATAAATATAAAAAACTTTTACTATTCACCATTAAAAAGAGCTCAAAAAACTAAATAATTTAGTATCTTGATTTACTGTTCTACGATTGCTGGTTTCGGAGAAAATTGAAATTTTCATTTAGCGGTAAACGCAGTACGTTGTTCAATGTTATTCTTATGGGGAATACAAAAATTACTATTTCTCTCTTATTTACTGATCAATTTCATTCAAACTTGATATGCTTGTCAATTAAGCATTGACCAACAGAGTTAATTCAAAATATGTTGCCCCTTAATATCCCTGGGGGGGGGAATAGGGGGCATTTCCCCTCTTAAAACCCCGAGTGTAGCAATGGATCCTGTAGTGCCTCCAAAGCAGGGATTTGGGTGGATGTTTTTTAAAACAACTTGTTTACAATATTTTCTGTACATTCTACCGTGCTTTGTATTCTATATTTAGTAAATAAAAAATAATTTATTCATTAAAGTTGGGCTAAAAGGGAGAAAGTATGTGTCAGTTTCCTGATACCTTTTATTTTATTGTAAGCTATATTAATAACCCTTGGTTCTTAAACAATATGTTTTCTTTAAGAGTATCCATTTTACAATTAAGAATATTATACAATTATAACTTCTTAGTTTTTATTTATTGCTGAACTGCTTAGGCCTCAAAAAAATGTTATATTCGATTCACGTAAATAATGATATGTTATATTTTTTAAATATTATATTCTGATGTTTTATATTTGCTTCATAAAATATATAAAATAATTCCCGGGGTAGGCCGATGGGCTTCTTGTTACTTTGGGGTCTGCTCTCAATAAGTTTGAGTATCAATTGCTGCAGTAATTATTGCACTTTTTCAATGAGCTCATAAACCACCTTTGCAGACTCTTAAGACCGAAAGTAACTTGAACCCTAAGAAAGTAACTCAGGCCCCCTCCGTAAATCAGTCCTGGAACCGCCCTTGAAGCCCGGGACCACGACAGAAGTTCCTACCATTTGACTTTTTTGAATTTTGAGCATTTAGGCATTTTAAAAATAAATATTTTTTTAGATATTGATTTTCTCAAAAATACCTGGCATGTAGCATACCAGAGTAAAACTGAGTTTATTACGAGTAAGAAATTTAAGTCGTAAAAAAGATACAAGGAGTGGTTTAGACAATACAGGGTATTCCGTAAATGGCAATATTTTACACAAAACTGACCGCCATTTTGAAACGGATAAAGGTAGGTGAATTTTGTTTTAGCCAAAATGTTTCTTTTAACGAACCTTTATAATGATTTAGAATTTTTCCTATGTTAACATATAAGACAAATTTTAGATTCGAACCCGTGACCTTCTGTTTTGGAACTTCCTGAACATAGATTTTGATGAAAATAATTTTAATTGATAGTCCACATGCGTTTTAGTTGGGAAGAATTATGTTTGATGACTTTAGAATAAATCGTTCTCCCGTTATACATGCTGATTATATTTATATATATGTGTGTTTGCACTCTAGCGGTCACATTTTTTGTCCGATTTACTTCAAATTTGGTAGGGACATTCCTTTCTATATTCAGTTGGACAAGTTCGTAGGACAGAACAATTAGAAAAATTTAATCCCCTTTTTTGGAGATTAATCTTTCAAATTTTGAGCTTTTGGGCATTCTAAAAGATGGGGATTAGTGGGGCGAAAGTTTTAAGCCCTCTTCCATCAATCTAGCATAACTATTAACAGAGTTATTAAAGAAAATATATATTGACTAAACACAGTACGTTGTCTTATGGGGGTTTTACATTAGAAAAGCCCGTTATTCATTTGTTGGTGTATTTTTATCATCCCCAGCATCAGCAACCTCACGCCTATTTTCAATTCTGACTGGACCTTCTAATAACCTTATAATGAGCAACATTGTATTCCCCGCATTGCAGGTAAATAGAACCAGGAGCATCAGAACTGCCAACAAAATTAATGTTTTCAGATATCGATACAAATTAGAATAAACGTATGTTTTAATGCTGATTTTTATTTTTAAAAGTTTTTTTATGTGGAAATTCACTTCCCACACGTCAGCGTGCTGCGTGAAAACTCGTTTATAAACATATAATTACGAAACTTTGCATATGTCTTCGTCTGATTGTAGTTTATCATGTTTTGCACACACAAAATTTAAACTACGGTGGTGGCACAGGTCTTTCGAAGCTGCAAACTTGGTATTTTACTTATGGTATAGTTCCTAACACCATATTAAAAAATAAGAACTACATGACCTTTTGCACACACCGGTGTTTGTTTTACTGGACTAAAGACCATGCAGCCATTGAGAAGACAGTCTTGTTGAACCTTGTGGTAATAAATTAAGAGCATTACATTATTAAGGTAATAAATGTTATTAATTTCTATTGTGTTATGTAGTAACATATTGGACATATACATGGTCTAAGTTAGTACCATTGTTGTTCAAGTAGAAATATTTTCTGCATATTACAGAATGGAAGCTCTAATAATATAAAAGTTCCAATAATTTAAATTATCATTAGAACTTCTGATAAAGTGAAGGTAAATGAATTCAACACCTAATACATTCTCACGGTTAAAAGTTTTAGCAAAATCCTTTTGCTGGATTACGAGATGAACCTTTAAAACCAACCAACTAACATACATAGTTTGTGTTATAGTATGATGGTATAAATATTACATAGACAAACCTTCAGGGAATTTTTATTTTATTTTATTTTTTGTAAATTAATACCACCACCGCCACCATAACAAAGCATAATACCCCCACCACCACCATAACAAAGCATAATACCCCCACCACCACCATAACAAAGCATAATACCCCACCACCACCATAACAAAGCATAATACCCCCACCACCACCATAACAAAGCATAATACCCCCACCACCACCATAACAAAGCATAATACCCCCACCACCACCACCAAGTTAGCCCCCAAATAATAGTATTTAGTTACCTTGTTTGATTCATTATTTTTGTTAGATAGTTGATCTAAAAGAGATGGTTTCCTGGATTTTGAAAGACAATACCTGGGAACCAGAAATATTTTAAACACCGTACGTAAAATAGATATTTTAAATACAATATAAACTAAGAAATATTATATCGATAACGATTATTGATATAAATTTGTATTAATATACTTATATAAAATGTGTATTTACAAAATACCATACTTATGTAAAAAAATGTAAATGGTATAAAAAAGGTTTTCATAATATGTATGAAAAAAGAATTAATGCATTAAAAGTAGTATTACAATTTAAAATTAAGATGCCCAGAAATTTTGCAATACAAATGTGGTAATGTGGTTTCTAGCTCTAAGTGAGCAGAAACAAAATTAGAACAGCTGCTTATATTTTGATTTACTAGCTTAGATCTAGAGTACCTGGGGAAGAGTTTTGCTCAATTCAAGGTCAGTCAGTTTGTTGCAGGTGACTTGGATTAATTATCACCACGTCCCCCTACTGACGATCAGATTTGCTTAGCTCATTTGCCTCTTTTCTGGTTAAGGTCACTATAGTTGTTATAGCTCAATGTCCCTTCAGGTAGTATTTTTATTACATTTATATTGGATGATTTTAGATATGACCACTCTACATGTAATCTTCTTTCAGTTTAATTTTTCATCATGCAAACGCAGTAAACTATAGTTTCCAGTACTATCAGCTGTGATTGAAACCAATCGATTCCCGACAGGCCGGGTAAAACTGCAAAAAGGTCTAGGCCTGGTAAGAAAAGAAGGTTCTAAGTTTTGTCACCACGAGCGCTGCTATTCTACTTACAGTATTCCATTATGTAATATTTAAGCAGCTGACTGTTTCAGGAACATAAACAAATGAAACAATAACAACCGTCTGATGTTGTTACTTTATTAGCCTTTAGACTATTGTATAAGTGTAAACGTACTTAATAATGGCTGATTCAAATATCAATATTTTTAAATCGATATTGAAAATATAAGGTGGTATGATGAAAAGTACTGTTCATAACTCGTCCGAAAGTGCTACACCCGTGCTTGATCGAATTCAAGTACTCGGCTTCGCCTCGTACTTGAAACTCGATCGTGCAACGGTAACGGCCACTTTCCGGACTTGTGACGAAATATACTATTACAATATTACCAGCTTCAAACAAGCTAAAGTAAAACAATACAAATAAAAAAGTAGGAGATATACCTTTTCTTGCACAAAAGAAAACCGAACATTTTCCAATGGGTAATCGTGTAATACCATCTGTAACAGAGATACAAATACTCATTAGAAGTAGTAACTAAAATTAGTTAATGTAACAATATTTATTCATTATCGAATGTCTCCAGAATCTATGTGACAATTGAAATATAGGATTACATTCCTTCAGTCAACAGTTCAATTTCCAGTATTCCTATTTTCCAGTATTTTCCAGATTTTTCCTACTTGTTTCACAACTCTTGTTCCATCATCCGGGGCTTACACAAATGTCGTTCTACTATTGTAAAAACATATTTTGTAAAAAAGTTTAAATTTAAATTAAATATTAAACGATAGCACATACATATATGCACATTTAAATGTGAAATACTTGTCGAGGCGGCCGGCAATAGACACCGAACTGTATTCTAAATGTGCTTATTGTGTGTATATGTTGGGCTTTAATATTTAATTTAAATTTTGAATTGTTGACAAAATGTATTTCTAGAATAGAAGAATGAAATTTTTGTAAGCCCCGGATGATGGAACAAGAGTTCAGAGACAATTGTAGGAGTAATCGACGGGAATAATGGAACTGTTGACTGAAGGTACGTCAATCTATATTTCAATGTATCAATAGATCAGTTTATTCACTTTAGCTTCACACTTCTCACTTGAAAGACAGTGCTTTTGAATGAGAGAATGGCACAGTCATACAAAGGATTTGCAAAATTTGTGATTTTACTTCTTAAATCCGTATGGTAAATAATGTTTTACAGTCAACGTTCTTATTTTATAATTGATTTGGACGATTAGGGTGTAAAATTATAAAGACTATACTCTTAGACGATTGAAGGGAATTAATGTCCGCTTCAGATATCAAGGCTTTGCTGCATTTGTGCCTTCAAAGTAGAACAAATAGCCACAATAGATAAATAGTTGATCAATGATACCGTCTGGTAGCCTGTGTTTTCATTATTAGAGGTTCAGGTCAGTCAGTTTGTTGCAGATGAGTTGGATCAATTATCACCACGTCCCCCTACTGACGATCAGATTTGCTGAGCTCATTCACCACTTTCCAGAACAAATGAGCTGAAAGAGACGGTTTCCTGGATTTTGAAAGACAATATCTGGGAACCAGAAATATTCTAAATACGTAAAATATTCAATTAAAAAAAATATAAACTAAAAAATGTTTCACCGATAAAAAAACATTGTGATATAGTGATACTTATATAAAAAAGGTTTTCATATTATGTATTAAAGACATATAATCAACAATAGATATACTTTAGCCTCAGTTGTCAGTTGCATGGTACAGTTGAGTAATATTTTAAAAAATATTACAAAACCCTAATTAAATTAGTTCTAATATATATATATATATATATATATATATATATATATATATATATATATATATATATATATATGCATTAGTTCTAATGACAAGCCAACCTACTGATGGCCACGGCACAGAGTAACTAACTCAACTGTACCATGCAACTGACAACTGAGGCTATCGACAAGCCACCCTACTGATGGCCATGACACAGAGTAACTAACTCAACTATACCATAAAACGGACAATTGAGGCTATCGACCGCGATGGCAACATAAGGCAGTGATTGTTGTGGCTGGTAGTGTGAGGTCCGCGGTAGGCACACGCCAACCTACTGAAGTTCACGGCAAAGAGTAACTAACTCAACTGTACCATGCAACTGACAACTTAGGCTATCGACAAGCCAACCTACTGATGGCCTCGGCACAGAGTGACTAACTCAACTGTTCCATGTAATTGACAACTGATGCTACTGAGGCAACTGAGGCATGTATCGACCGTGATGGCAACGTAAGGCAGTGATTGTTGTGGCTGGTAGTGTGAGGTCCGCGGTAGGAACACGCCAACCTACTGCTGGACATGGAACAGCGTAACTAACTCAACTGTACCATGCAACTGACAACTGAGGCTATCGACCGTGACGGCAACATACGGCAGTGGTTGTTGTGGCTGGTAGTGTGAGGTCCGCGGTAGGAACACGCCAACCTACTGATGGACATGGAACAGTGTAACTAACTCAACTGTACCATGCAACTGACAACTGAGGCTATCGACCGTGACGGCAACATACGGCAGTGGTTGTTGTGGCTGGTAGTGTGAGGTCCGCGGTAGGAACACGCCAACCTACTGATGGACATGGAGCAGCGTAACTAACTCAACTGTACCATGCAACTGACAACTGAGGCTATCGACCGTGACGGCAACATACGGCAGTGGTTGTTGTGGCTGGTAGTGTTAGGTCCGCGGTAGGAACACGCCAACCTACTGATGGCCACGGTACAGAGTCACTAACTCAACTGTACCATGCAACTGACAACTGAGGCTATCGACCGTGACGGCAACATACGGCAGTGGTTGTTGTGGCTGGTAGTGTTAGGTCCGCGGTAGGCACAAGCCAACCTACTGATGGACATGGAACAGCGTAACTAACTCAACTGTAACATGTAACTGACAACGAACTGAGGCTATCGACCGCGACGGCAACATAATAAGGTGGTGGTTATTGTGACTGGTAGCGTGAGGTCAGCGGTAAGTACACGCCAACCTACTGATGGCCACGGTTCAGAGTAACTAACTCAACTGTACCATGCAACTGACAACTTAGGCTATCGACAAGGCAACCTACTGACGGCCACGGTACGGAGTAACAAACTCAACTGTACCATGCAACTGACAACTGAGGCTATCGACAAGGTAACCTACTGATGGCCACGGCACAGAGTCACTAACTCAACTGTTCCATGCAACTGACAACTGAGCCTATCGACAAGGTAACCTACTGATGGCCACGGCACGGAGTAACCAACTCAAACTCAACTGTACCATGCAACTGACAACTGAGGCTATCGACAAGGCATCCTACTGTTGGCCACGACACAGAGTAACTAACTCAACTGTATCATGCAACTGACAACTCAGGCTATCGACCGTGTCGGCAACATAAGGCAGTGGTTTTTGTGGCTGGTATTGTGAGCTCTCCGGTAGGCACACGCCAACCTACTGAGTGCCACGGCACAGAGTCACTAACTCAACTGTACCATGCAACTGACAACTGAGGCTATCGACCGTGACGGCAACATACGGCAGTGGTTGTTGTGGCTGGTAGTGTGAGGTCCGCGGTAGGAACACGCCAACCTACTGATGGACATGGAGCAGCGTAACTAACTCAACTGTACCATGCAACTGACAACTGAGGCTATCGACCGTGACGGCAACATACGGCAGTGGTTGTTGTGGCTGGTAGTGTGAGGTCTGCGGTAGGCACAAGCCAGCCTACTGAGTGCCACGGCACAGAGTCACTAACTCAACTGTACCATGCAACTGACAACTGAGGCTATCGACCGTGACGGCAACATAAGGCAGTGGTTGATGTGGCTGGTAGTGTGAGGTCTGCGGTAGGCACAAGCCAGCCTACTGATGGCCACGGCACAGAGTAACTGACTAAACTATACCATGCAACTGACAACTGAGGCTATCGACAAGGTAACCTACTGATGGCCACGGCACGGAGTCACTAACTCAACTGTTCCATGCAACTGACAACTGAGCCTATCGACAAGGTAACCTACTGATGGCCACGGCACGGAGTAACCAACTCAAACTCAACTGTACCATGCAACTGACAACTGAGGCTATCGACAAGGCATCCTACTGTTGGCCACGACACAGAGTAACTAACTCAACTGTATCATGCAACTGACAACTCAGGCTATCGACCGTGTCGGCAACATAAGGCAGTGGTTTTTGTGGCTGGTAGTGTGAGCTCTCCGGTAGGCACACGCCAACCTACTGAGTGCCACGGCACAGAGTCACTAACTCAACTGTACCATGCAACTGACAACTGAGGCTATCGACAAGGCATCCTACTGTTGGCCACGACACAGAGTAACTAACTCAACTGTATCATGCAACTGACAACTCAGGCTATCGACCGTGTCGGCAACATAAGGCAGTGGTTTTTGTGGCTGGTAGTGTGAGCTCTCCGGTAGGCACACGCCAACCTACTGAGTGCCACGGCACAGAGTCACTAACTCAACTGTACCATGCAACTGACAACTGAGGCTATCGACCGTGACGGCAACATAAGGCAGTGGTTGATGTGGCTGGTAGTGTGAGGTCTGCGGTAGGCACAAGCCAGCCTACTGATGGCCACGGCACAGAGTAACTGACTAAACTATACCATGCAACTGACAACTGAGGCTATCGACAAGGTAACCTACTGATGGCCACGGCACGGAGTAACAAACTCAAACTCAAGTGTACCATGCAACTGACAACTGAGGCAACATATGGCAGTGGTTTTTGAGGGTTTTATTGGAGGTCAAAGTCCCGACCGAACACGCTAACTTTAATTTTCACTCCCTACGTATCTTGAAAAATGCATCCACACAACTAATAATTAGTTAAAACTGTATACATTATGTATGTTAGCACATCTTACATAATGATAACGTATCATTACTGAAGTTTTAATATTGTATCATTCCAGATTTTTGCTGGATTGAAAATAAAACAATTATTAACACACACACACACACACACACACACACACACACACACACACACACACACACACACACACACACACACACACACACACACACACACACACACACACACACACACACACACACACACACACACACACACACACACACACACACACAAACACACAGACAGACATCACGTAAAAACCACTTTTTTTGGTTCAGGGAGCACCAAGACGAATATTTCCACTAACATCTCAAATTCTAAAATGTTGACGAAAACAATACTTTTTCCATATACTATGTATAAGGGTAGAAAGTAAAAATCCACATGCACTTATTTGTAATTATTGTGATATCAATCGTCAGATTTGCAAAATAATCTCAAATATGTAAGTTTGTTAACACTACGCAACGATTATCACTTGTAATTTTAATGTGTATACTTTCGCATTAGCGATTAATCCGTATAGTGAAGAAGCTATTTACCGCAGTCGGAATGGTAAAGCCCAAGGCCTAGGACCTAGGACCATGATAACTTTATATTGCTGGTTCCAGATGGCAAAACCATCAAATTTATGTGTATAAGTGTCCGTTAAACAGGTAAACAGGATAATTCTCGTTACAAAGGTCCGATCTTGGCGAAATTTGGTACAAATGTATAAAGCAGCATTCATTTGAACGAGTTCGAAAACCAGCTAGACCCAACCAAACGAAGGTATTAAGTTTTTGTTTATACTTTCAGGCCCGGAACCATGTTAAATTTCCATTTTGCGGCCCCAGATGCCAAAAATATTATTCGTTCAAACTAATTAATAAGCTTAAGAACCATAAGTTTCTTTTCAAAGGATCGCCAAAAATCATGAAATGAAATCTCGGTAAAGTCACATATTTCCCCGTTTGTGTAGTTTACAGTTAGGCCTAATAAGACATTCACGACAGACATAAAGGTATTATTGACCTGGTCGATCGTCGCGGGTCTCATGACGTAGGAAGGCAGCGCAACTCCCAACTCAACGTCTCTTGTACTGCCGACACTGCCGTTCGTGAGTTGCGAATTCCATTCACTACAGTTTGTTGCGAATCTGTCAAACTTATCTAAAATGAAGGAAGACAAAATTCGACAAATTTCCATCACCTATTTTATTTCGCCGCAGATTCAAACTAATTAAAACTGTTATCTCCATAAGATTAACATGGGAACTTAGAATGTTTGTGGGGCGAAGTCCTAGAGTTCGAGGGGAAAATATTTGTTTAGTGCACCTCTAGGGTGCGAAACAAACGTTCATAAACATTTCTAGCCTTTAGCTTTTAGCGAATTTCCCCTATAGGGAAGAAGCTATTACCGTAGTCGGCATGGTAAGACCTAGGCCCGGGACCATGATAACTTTTCGTTTTGAGGTCCCCAGACCCCAAAAACAGCATTCGTTCGAAACTGTATATATACCGGGTGTCCCACGTAAGGTGTCTCAAATTGATTACGGAAAAACGGCTTAACGAACAAGGATGAAATAAAATTATTTCCCGCTAAAACAACCCCAAGGAATAACGTAAAAATATTTTTAACTTTTTTCCCATACAGGGTGTGTCAAAAACTGAGGGTCACTAGTTCGAATCTCGGAATTTTCAAATGTAAACATATGTCATGTTATACATCATTATAAAGGTATTTAATAAACAAACAATTTGGCGGAAACAGAAATTAATTATCTTTTTCCGTTTCAAAATGGCGGCAGTTTTTCTGGGAAAAATCAATATGTTTTTAATACTCTGTGTTTCCTATACCAATCCACATAGCCCTTCTCCGGTTGAATTTTCTTACTCGTTATGAAATTAGCTTTACTGTGATATGCTACAAGTAACGGTTTTTTGAAATAATAAAAATTCCAAAAAAATTGATTTTTGAAAATTTGCAAATGCCCATTGTTCAAAATTTCCAAATAGCAACATATGTCAAGTGGCACATCATTTTATAGGTTTTTTAATTCTTAACAACTTTCTAATTCACACTTACTTCGTATCTCTTTTACTTTTTGTGTAAATAACAAAAAACCTAATTTTCCTATATCAAATGCATGTTACTTCGGTTTAACACTAAATGAAATGGGGCCATGATCAGCTGTTAAGTGTTAAACCCAAATAACATGCATTTGATATAGGAAAATTAGGTTTTTTGTTATTTACACAAAAACTAAAAGAGATACGAAGTGAGTGTGAATTAGAAAGTTGTTAAGAATTAAAAAACCTATAAAATGATGTGCCACTTGACATATGTTGCTATTTGGAAATTTTGAACAATGGGCATTTGCAAATTTTCAAAAATCAATTTTTTTGGAATTTTTATTATTTCAAAAAACCGTTACTTGTAGCATATCACAGTAAAGCTAATTTCATAACGAGTAAGAAAATTCAACCGGAGAAGGGCTATGTGGATTGGTATAGGAAACACAGAGTATTAAAAACATATTGATTTTTCCCAAAAAAACTGCCGCCATTTTGAAACGGAAAAAGATAATTAATTTCTGTTTTCGCCAAAATGTTTGTCTATTAAATACCTTTAAAATGATGTATAACATGACATATGTTTACATTTGAAAATTCCGGGATTCGAACTAGTGACCCTCAGTTTTTGGCACACCCATATCGGAAAAAAGTTAAAAATATTTTTACGTTATTCCTTGGGGTCGATTTAGTGGAAATAGTATGTATGTATATATATATATATGTGTGTGTGTGTGTGTCCGTGGGTGCGATAACTCTCGTAAAAAAGGTCAGATTTTGATGAAATTTGGTACAAACCTGTAAAGCAGCATTTATGACTTAAAGTTCGAAAACCAGACGGATCGACCTATCCGAAGGGGTATTTTGGGGGGGTTTTGTACCCCAAAAATGGGTTTTTTGAGTTTTTTACATAAAATTTTTGAAAAAGTAAAATTTTAATTTTTCCCATTGGAATCAGCTTAAAAAGACCCACAATTTGATGTTTTAATCAATGCTCTACGTCAATTGGTTACTGAGATATTGAAAGTGCTAAACACAGTACGTTGTCCAATGTTATTCTTATGGAGGATAAGAAAAATTGTATATCTCGCTTATTTATTAACTTATCCTGACAAAACTTGGTATATTGCTTCATTTCATTGTGGTCTATTGATATTTGCTCAAAAATCAATTTTTTGCCCGATAGTTCCCGTAGCAGCAAACCTGCATACTCAGCCCCATGTTATTCTTATGGAGAATAATTAACGTGTTATCTCCTTTAACTATGAACATAAATTAATAGAACTTGGTATGTGGCTTTACCTAGTTGAGTTATAATGATATATGTATAAAAACCCATTCTTAGTGTTCCTTATTTCAGCAAACCTGCATACTCAGCCGCCATGTTATTCTTATGGAGAATAATTAAAATGTCATAAATCGATTATTTATGAATGTATATTGATGAAACTTGGTATGTGGCTTTATGTGGTATTAAGATAAAGTACCTGGGGGCCGAGCTTTGCTCGGGGGAAGGCCAGTCAGTTTGTTTAGATGACTCGGAGTAATATTTCACCACTCCCCCCTACTGATAATCAGATTTGTATTATTCATTTGCCTCTTTTCTACATTTTTAAGGTCCCTCCAGTTGTTATTTATAGCTCAATGTCCCTTTGATTTATTTAACTACTCTATATATGTAATCTTAACTTAAATCTTTTAATCTCTGCTCTCAGAAAACCACATGTTAATAATCATAAACAACATGAGTATTACTTTGACAGTTCCCTGGTTGATTATGAACAGCTGTTACAATTCTTTTGTTTTGATTTGAAACTCCATAAGCCCAATGTTAATTTTTTTAACTTTTCATTTTAGGTTTTTTACATTATTTGATTTTTCCTTGGGATGAGGCCTGTCTAGAACTTATTTTTATCCCAGAAATGAGTTATTTCGAACATTTGAAGGAAATCGTTGGAGCCGTTTTTGAGATCCGTGTCGCAAGCAAGCACGCAAGCAAGCAAGCAAGCAAGCAAACCTTACTCATATTAGAGTATAGGATTAATATGCATTGGAAATTCGCTGAGTATGCAGGTTTGCTGCTACGGGGGTATTATAGTTTTTACTGTGCGTTGACAATCAGAAAAACAGTTTATGTTTATAGACATCTCAAAAGAAGAGAAATGTCTCGCGGTGTATAACAATTAGCTATTAAATATAGAAACTAACACCAAGTAAAGACACCTATGAAAATTAAATAATTGTATCTATATATTAATATGCTAGGGGTTTTTTCTTCAGTCATAACTAGATAACAGCTGGACAGATTTTAACGTTTGAGGTGTCAAATTAAAGGTATGTTTACGTATATTTGCCAATACGTCTCAGAATTTTAAGAAAGGGCGTCACTTAAATACAGTAAAGGGCTGAATCTTCGGATCAGTGGTGCTATCCGACGGCGGAAGTCTATAAACTACGTGTTGATTGAAAGGACGTTGTTATAATCCTTTTTAGTATCAGATGTTTTTTTATGTTTTTTTACTTGTGAATTAACCTTTTGTTGGGTACAAACTTGCTCGGAATCGAGCAACAGGACTACTAGTACTAATTCTAGTACTAGTACTAGTTGTGCGTGTGTCGTGTGTGTGGAGGATATGTCCCACCCACCGACCTAGGGCTCCGGCCCCTGGCAAATTGTCACGTTATTCTTTCGCTTTTTTTGCATGATTTCAGTCAATTGTCATTGATTTATACCATTTGGCTAGGTGTTTTATGACTCCGACCTTAGGGCTCCGCCCCAGAGACTAAATCATTGCCATGTTATTCTTATAAAAAAAGAGTATTCCAGGTTATTGCGGAAGAGGTTCCTCAAACCATACTAGGTTGTTCGGGAACTAAAACACTTCGGATGCTTTTTTCCCAACCTCAGGGCTCCGCCTGTCTGCCTTCTTCTATTACTTCACAACATCCAATTTTTACATAAAGTAGTTGTGCGTGTGTGTGACAGATATGCCCCCTCCCCAGCAACCTACGGGCTCCACCCCCTGACAAAATAGTTGGAATGTTGGAAAAGGACGAAACTTTGTTTCGCACTATATTTTAAAGAATGTTTGAAAGATATGTTAGTGTGATACTTGGAGTCAGAGTTAATGTTGAGTGAAGCTGTCAACATTGGACATGGTACTTGACAAGGGTCTTGCGTTCTCTGATCTTATCTCTCACTTGGTTTTAGGAAGGTTTCCAGCTTTTTAAAATACATGTTCACCCTACTATCTGGTACAGTTGTTAGTGTTTCCAGTGATCTACTACAACTATGGCATAAGGCAATAAGGCAATAGACATTACTAAAGGAGAAATTACTCGAATTTAAAAATTGAAGAAAACCATAGATTAGAAGATTCGTTGATGATCTTCGTAGACGGTAGCTCATCTGCCCCAAAATCAGGTTTCTTGTAAATATGCATTTTTGTAAATGATTAGATCTAATTTAGTTTTAAGTTTTGACTTGAGTTGTTCTGTAAAGCAGTTTTGAACTAGGAAGCACTTATAAATTGGTTTGCGCATTTTGATTTGGTATTATGTTTAGAATAATTATTAGTTTGATATACTCTTTAGCAACGTATTCATCTTTTTGTTATTCATTGTTTCAAATGAAAAGCTATCGTACGTTTTCCGCTAGCTTTTATAATATTGTTGGTATAACTCTCATTTGAAATGTTGACTGTTCAAATAAACTTCACTATCCATCAACATTTAACTTTATACAGTAATAAATACACAAAATAAACTATACCATACACCTACTACAGTAGCATTTTTAATTAATTAACAACGCTTTGTTCATCATATTAGTGTTAAATTCAATATTTATTAACAATTACAATTACTACACTACCTATATCTATTTTACCATAGCAAAATGCAACAGAACATAAAGCATTTATATACATTTACTATATTTATTTTTTAATAATTCATCACTCAGAAGGTTAAACCTCTCATGAGCTAGATTATTCTTAGCATTATTAACATGTAACTTTCCTTGAAACAATGCGCGAAGCAAATAAAGTGCTCTGAGGGCGGGGCAATTACCATAACCCATTACATATCATTCTTTCAACAATTATCAACACTAACTTCCTTAACTAATTTCATTGTTTGCCCACTATTAAAAAGTTATCTCTATACGGGTCCAATTCACATAAAGCATATCGGTTTGAAGCAACTGTAGTTTGTTCTTTATTTACCTACACTCGTTACTACACATTTTAAGGGGTACCTGAGGGGGTCTGGGTAGCCCCCAGTGAGTAAAGCAATAATAATTCATTTGCTACTTATACGATATGATCGAGATCGTTGTAACCTGAGTCAAGTTGTAACTTGTGACTGATTTACCCTAGTAAGGCTTGGCCAAGGTAGTTAAACTATCAATTAACCGGAGATCCGGCCAAGAGGACCATAACTCACTCAGACACAGATAATTCTGCTTGACGCTGATCAGCTGGTCCGCTGATCAGGTGCTAGTCCGACACAGAGTAATTATCTTGCCCCAGACTCATTATCCCGTGTGATCTCGTCGCTATCACTAACCTACGCTTAACTGTGGGTTTCCGATAATGAGCTGTCAGTCATCTCTTCAATAGGTCGAAATATAATTGGGTCGTTTTATGAAGCTGTTCATGCGGTTAGTACGTGGCCTTTGAAATAGCGCTGCTCAATGTATTAACAATCGCAATCGCTAACTTGAAATAAACTAGCCTGATGATCCCAGTTACACCGGGAAGATGAACAGAGTGCGATCGTGCGCTGCAATTTGGGGAGAAACTGGTGAACTGGTACGAATAACATACCTCAATATAACACAAAAAAACACAACAGAAGCTGGGGTTTAGGGTCATTTTATAGTTTTGTTGTTGTGTTTGTGATTATATAATCACCTGGCCAAATATAATAATCCACCGCCGTAGACAAATTATGAAACGATTAATGGCTATTTGTTGAAGCCATGAGGGAAAGTCGGACATTTTTTTTGAATTTAGATACTTGTAGGAATTCTAACGACCATTTTGATACGCAATGTCAGGGGTTTGACTCGGCGGATTTCCCATTTGATTACACGCATTCCATAGTAATTAGTGTTTTTAGCGAATTTCCCCTATAGGGAAGAAGCTATTACCGTAGGTCTCATGGTAAGACCTAGGCCCGAGACCATGATAACTTTTCATTTTGAGGAAAATAAAAAATTTTCACGTATGGTTCCCGTAGCAGCAAACCTAGGTAATCGGTCCCCATGTTATTCTTATGGAGAATAATTAAAATGTTATATATCGCTTACTTATAAATGTATATGAATGAAACTTGGTATGTGACTTTACTTAGATGAGTTCTAATGATATTTGCATAAAAACCCATTATTTTGTGTTCCTTGTTGCAGCAAACCTGCGTACTCATTCCCAATGTTATTCTTATGGAGAATAATTAATATTTTTAATATCGCTTGTTTGTGAATATATTTCTTATGAATCCTGTTAAGTGTTAATGTGTTATGTTATATATTCACTGGAAATTCGCTGAGTATGCAGGTTTGCTGCGACGGGGGTATTTAAATTAATATCTAGGAGTATTATTCAATAATTTATAATCGAATTTTTTCCACTGATTCGAGTAGCTAATGTATTTCAAAGACGCGGACCGTTGAGAATCAACGTGGTGTGCAGTGTACCTAGTATTTAGTGCCATTAAAGAATAACGAGTTAATGTGTAACCATACCGTTCTGAGGTATTGGACTTACTCATTGCCTCAGCCACAAATTTTACCACAATCAGGCAGACCCCAGTGAAAGTGCTTACTGATACCCTGATACTCAGTTCATACCAGTTCTGATAACTTCATTAATTATATTGCCCGAATCAGAAGTATATGTTCCGGAACTGATAAATTATCTTAAACTTCTTTGTTAATGAAATACATCGTCTATAAATTTGACAATCGATGATTGTTCTGCCAATGAAAGACAGTTTTATCAAGACATAATTTATGGTTAATAGGCAATAACTCTTCCTTAGAAGTGTCTTTTTACAAACTCTAAAAGACTACTTTCTCAGTAAGCAATTTGGTTGGATTACAATAAACACGTTATTTTTGATTTATCACAAGGGTGCAATTAGTATTTTCATCGCCGTATTTCCATCTTAGTAGGTTTTACTTGATAATTGTTGCAACCAACAGTGACAGGTGATGAAGGGGCGAAATGTACAATTTAGGGATATTATATTTGAAGATTTTAGACTAAACCGTCCTCCCGTTATATAAAACACAAAAACAAAATTACCACAAATGAAACAATTATTGAAAAATTTGTATGTGAAAAGTTGATAAGCAGTTAACTACAACAAAGAAGTTTTTCTTTGAACAAGAAAAACAAAGAAACGTTTACTTAATCGGAAGTTTTAAGAGTCTAGGTTCCTCCTTTTTGTTTATAGTTGCATGCATAAAGCAATTATATTTCGTAACTATTGTTTATTAAGGGAAAATATGATGTTACAAACTACTGTATAATCTATTCTTAACTTCAAAACTATATTTATTAATAATAAAAAATATACTTACAGTAATTAGATTTTCGTCGTAACCGTTTAAAAACTCAATTAGTCTAATATTTAAAACAATATCTTATATTTATAAAAAACACGGTATCAGGAAACTGACACATACTTTCTCCCTTTTAGCCCAACTTTAATGAATAAATTACTTTTTATTTACTACATATAGAATACAAAGCATGGTCGAATGTACAGAAAATCTTGTAAACAAGTTGTTTTAAAAAACATCCACCCAAATCCCTGCTTTGGAGGCACTACAGAATCTATTGCTACACTCGTGGTTTTAAGAGGGGAAATACCCCCTATTCCCCCCTTCAGGGTTATTAAGGGGCAACATATTTCGATTTCCTCTGTTGGTCAATGCTAACTTGACAAGCATATCAAGTTAAAACGAAAGTGATCAATAAATAAGAAAGAAATAGTAATTTTTTATTCCTTATAAGAATAACATTGGACAACGTACTGCGTTTACCGCAAAATGAAAATCTAAATTTTCTCAGCAGCCAGTAATCGTAGAATAATAATTCAAAATACTAAATTATTTAGTCTTTTTAGCTCTTTTTAATGGTGAATAGTAATATTTTTCATATTTATGTTTTTGTTACGAAAAATCCAAAAAAACTGAATTTTTGATATTTTAAGTCTTGTAATTTCTGAACCCGAATTTTTACAGAAATGCGGGTGGTGTCATTTTGTTTGAAAACTAAATTTCTACAAACGACTAAAGTTTAATCAAACTCGTTAGAGCCGTTTTTGGGATATCTTAATTTTTCATGTTTTTTGGTGGTTTTTGGGGGATAATTACCCTTCAAAAAATCAAAAATTCAAAAAATGAAAAAACACCTGGAGATATCGTGGATTAGTAACTACATACCAAATTTCATAAAAATCGGACCATTGGTTGGGGCTCTAGCCCTGTACACATCCATGCAGTCAGACAGACAGACAGACAGACAGATAGACACACAGACATCACGTAAAAACCACTTTTTTGGGTTCAGGGAGCACCAAAACGATATTTCCACTAACAACTCAAATTCGAAAGTTTTGACGAAAACAATACTTTCTCCATATACTATGTATAAGGGGAGAAAGTAAAAGGATGTTGGTTTGTTTGTTTGTATATATATTTGAAGTTTATGGACTCGGACACCGTTAGACCGTTTGCCATGAAACTTGGTATATATATGTAAAATTTCACGAAGAAGGTTTTTAAGTCATCCATTTCGCCCTAACTCAATTGGGTTCCTCCCAAGAGGCCCAAAAGGGTTCCCATCTAAACCTTATGGAAAGATATTGTTGTTTACATAAAAGCTGACATGTTTACTTGAACAGGTGATCTTGGTGATATTGATTTTAGTTGGTAATAGTGAAAGGCATGACAACGTCTGCCGGGTAACAGCTATAATATATTAGTAAACATACTTTACTCAGTAATAGTTAGTAGTTGATATCTAGGTAAATAGTTAACGCTTTCAAAGTGCGAGTATTATTGTAATTATTAGGAAAAACAGCCCAAAAACACTAATGCAAGTTATTAAAATAAACCGTCAGTTAATAGTATATTTCACTTCTCGTCCCGAAATAGGACTTATTTTGTGACGATTAATGAACGATACTTTTCATCACGATGCAAATAACCGCATTAAACTTAAACAAAAATGATCATATATTTCATAGTCTAGTAATTTTGTATAAGTAAACACAACACGGGTTTACAATTAGTTTTAGTGTTAAAATCAGCTGTTTGAACACAGAATCGTCAAAAATAACGAAATCACACTGGTGCTCCTGTTGAGTAAAACGGGAACTTCAGTTGTTTAGAACAGGTAAAGTTTTGTTTGGGATAGGTAAAGTATTGTATGGGACAGGTAAAGTAATGTATAGGATAGGAAAAGTCAGCTGATCATTATTTGTTTTAGTGTATAGAAATCAACGATTTTCGAAGATCTCAGCTGTATGGTAATGGGCTATTTTCGAGTACAGAGTGATAAAAATAGTATATTTCGTTACTAGTCCGGAAAAGCGCTCTTTGCCAGTGCGAGATCGTGTTTACGTGTGAGACGAAGTCGAGAACGGAATTTATATCAAACACTGGCAAAGAGCTTTTCGGACGAGTATTGAACGATTCTTTTCGTCATACTACAAAAAAGTCATATAATTTCAAACCAAGAAACAAATTTTATTCTAGAATCAAAGTTTATTTTACTCAAAAAAAAAACACATAGGCCTAGTTATTATTTTACTATTTACATATTTTTTGAAACAAAAACCATAAGCCTAAGCTACTTAGCTTTAAAAATATTTCTTAGAAGCTATTTTTTATCAAAATTCAAATTGATATTTATGGTGCAATTTTCATTGTTCATGACATTTATACCTTTGTTTGGCAGTTTGTTTTGCAACAAATTAAGAGTTTTGTTACTGACTTGAGTAGCACTTCTTCCACTGTTGTCGGTTTCTCCACTCACTCCAATCCCATCATCGTCGTCAAAAATATCATTCACATTGAAATATTCGCCATCTGAATCAGTATTTATTTAATTGGTGTTCGCAGTGTTTTGATGGCCACGGGATGTTCCTGGTACTGGTGTAGGCCTATTCTGCACATTAGCAAACAATTTTTTTGATACTTCAATTTTTCTTTTTATAGAGTTTTCTACATATTCCCCAGCCACGCTAGACGATCTCCACCCACCAAGGCCCGCTCCTCCTTCTACAACCATTGTAGCCGAGCTTCTTCTTAAAGCGTAGCCAATATAGGTGTCTGGGTTTTCCAGCTTAAGCACCATTACAAAAAAAACACCATAACAGCAAATGTTTGTGGGTAGCAACATTTTTTGGCACACTACCAATTTTATGGATACCTACTTTTGGGCAACACATTTTCCTTTTCTGTAGCAAACGAGCAATTTCTCACTCTTAGCATGAGCTGGTCGTAAAAGCATGAATTTCCTAATCAACTGACATGGTTGGAATGGGCAATCTTCATCACTGATGGTAAACAGTCTGTTCCTGTGGGATTTATCATCTTTTATTTTGTCAGTAAAATAGGAGTCATTGCCATTTACATAATTTTTCTTAAGATTTAGTATGTCATCTCGTCTGCAAGATCCAAAAATACCTAAAGTTAAGATAACTTTTTCCAGTAACCATACGCTATCGGGAGCCTTGGTCATGAATTCAGATACTTGTTCTGCTGTAAAAACATTAGATTTTTTAGGTTCATAGCCAGTCGACTGTATTTTACTTTCTCCCTCTATACATAGTATATGGAGAAAGTATTGTTTTCGTCAAAATTTTCGAATTTGAGTTGTTAGTGGAAATATTCGTTTTGGTGCTCCCTGAACCCAAAAAAGTTGTTTTTACGTGATATCTGTCTGTGTGTGTGTGTGTGTGTGTGTGTGTGTGTGTGTGTGTGTGTGTGTGTGTGTGTGTGTGTGTGTGTGTGTGTGTGTGTGTGTGTGTGTGTGTGTGTGTGTGTGTGTGTGTGTGTGTGTGTGTGTGTGTGTGTGTGTGTGTGTGTGTGTGTGTGTGTGTGTGTGTCTGTGTGGATGTGTACAGAGCTAGAGCCCTATTTTTGATTTTTAAGGGTAATTATCCCCCAAAAACCACCAAAAAACATGAAAAATCCAAATTTCTCAATAACGGCTCTAACGATTTTGATCAAACTTCAGTCGTTTGTAGAACTTTAGTTTTCCAACAAAATGACATCACCCGCATTCCTGTAAAAATTCGGGTTCAGAAATTACAGGGCTTAAAACATCCAAAATTCAGTTTTTTTGATTTTTCATAAAAATACATAAATATAAAAAATATTACTATTCACCATTGAAAAGAGCTCAAAAAACTAAATAATTTAGTATTTTGAATTACTATTCTACGATTGCTGGTTTCGGAGAAAATTGAAATTCTCATTTAGCGGTAAACGCAGTACGTTGTCCAATGTTATTCTTATGGGGAATACAAAAATTACTATTTCTCTATTATTTACTGATCAATTTCATTCAAACTTGATATGCTTGTCAATTTAGCATTGACCAACAGAGTTAATTCGAAATATGTTGCCCCTTAATAACCCTGGGGGGGAATAGGGGGCATTTCCCCTCTTAAAACCACGAGTGTAGCAATGGATTCTGTAGTGCCTCCAAAGCAGGGATTTGGGTGGATGTTTTTTAAAACAACTTGTTTACAAGATTTTCTGTACATTCGACCGTGCTTTGTATTCTATATTTAGTAGGCCCTAAATAAAAAGTAATTTATTCATTAAAGTTTGGATAAAAGGGAGAAAGTATGTGTCAGTTTCCTGATACCGTTTATTTAAAAATGCCATGGTTTTAGGAAAACGGGAAGCTTCAATGTTTTCTTTTACTTGTAAACATTTACCAATCATTGACAATTTTGACCACAAAGTGGAAGGTTTAAACTGTTTTGATATCTCCGATATATAGACAAGTAATATTTCATCATTTACTTGGCTCATTGTAAGGTTCATTTGTACACCAGTTGACAAATATTTTGTATTCATCCTCGTATCTGTTACGAGATACTTGAGGTAGAAATTCATTTGATACTTTACTTACTCTGTCCAACAAGGTTTGGGATAAATTTCCACTTCCGCTAGCCATTATTTTATAAATCACAAAAACACAATGCCATAATATGCTTCACACGTGTAACATCAATGAGAGGTTAACTTTGGCCAATGATTTGACAACACAGTAATGAAAGTCAGCTGTTGCGTCGCGTTTGTAACTTCTAAAACTGATTGGAAAAGAACTGTCCGGCAAAAATGGGCTTTTACCATAAGATTAACATGTAGCTAATTTTAGTGATCGGAAAAGAAGTGATCGGGAAAGACAACAAAGGAACATATGTTATTTTAAATTAAATCAGCAAGTTTCCAGCCGCATTTTAGTATTGAAAGACATATGTTCCCGCGTAGTATTACGAAAACAGATTAACACAAGTTGGCCTACGTTATAATACAGACTGGTGCCGAATCCGTTTACCAAACTGAAGAAAAGTACTCTTTTAATCGAGTTAGAGGGTGCAGTGTCGTTAGTACTAAAATAGAATAGGATAATTCATCGCTTAGAAGTTCACAACCACCGGAGCCGCTCAAACCCCGATCACAACTAGGCCCGAGAAATGCGTTAGGACCCGATAACGACATGCGCATGAAAGACAATGTGTTTTTGTGTGAAACTGCGTGTTCTTTATACGATTGCAAACATGTGTATCACGTATATAGACGAACGAGTCATGGGCGAATACAATCAAGCGTGCTTGAACAAATATTCGTGTACCATATGGTCATGAAAAAGTAAAGGTTAGGGACTTATTAATCCGGATGTTAAGACGGCACGAACGCATTGAATTGAATCAACAATCCCATTATCATTGCATTACATTATATTGCATTACATTACATTACCAGTGTGATATCATTGCATTACACTGCACAAAAAAATGTGTCTTGAAGTTTCGACTAGAGATTTATATATATATAAAATAAAGGTGAGTTTTTAAATGGATAAAATATATTTCGTATTACTACCTTAATGACCCTTGTCAGCCCTTTTTATGAACAAACAATAAAATCAAGTATTTTCTGCGTTACGACTCTTTTTTTGCTAAGAAGTATTACAGTGCCCCTAACAAGTGTGTTGCAATTATACAACAGCGAGTTAATTGAGAATGGAACATCGTTTTTATAAACCAAGAACCAAATATTTTAAGGCAGTGAACCTAACTATTAAAAACAATTGGGGTAATTTTAAATTACTACAATGAGCTTAAAGAGAAAATGGGAACAGGACGGGAGTACATTTTTTTCGACAAAATAAGCCCTAAATGTGTCACCACTCATTTTTAAAGTCTTTTAAATATGACCGTGAGAGTGTATCAATACACCAGAGCCTTGCCTCACGTAGTGCCTGGCGCCGTGTCACCTCCTCCTACTCACGCAGTGTCAAGGCCGCCACTGTATACAGTGATCGTGAGAGTGTATCAATACACCAGAGCCTTGCCTCGCGTAGTGCCTGGCCCCGTGAGTGTCAACTCCTCCTCCACACGCAATGTCAAGGCCACCAATGTATACAGTGATCGTGAGAGTGTATAAATACACCAGAGCCTTGCCTCACGTAGTGCCTGGCGCCGTGTCACCTCCTCCTACACACGCAGTGTCAAGGCCGCCAATGTATACAGTGATCGTGAGAGTGTATCAATACACCAGAGCCTTGCCTCGCGTAGTGCCTGGCCCCGTGAGTGTCAACTCCTCCTCCACACGCAATGTCAAGGCCACCAATGTATACAGTGATCGTGAGAGTGTATAAATACACCAGAGCCTTGCCTCACGTAGTGCCTGGCGCCGTGTCACCTCCTCCTACTCACGCAGTGTCAAGGCCGCCAATGTATACAGTGATCGTGAGAGTGTATCAATACATCAAAGCCTTGCCTCACGTAGTGCCTGGCGCCGTGTCACCTCCTCCTACTCACGCAGTGTCAAGGCCGCCAATGTATACAGTGATCGTGAGAGTGTATCAATACACCAGAGCCTTGCCTCGCGTAGTGCCTGGCCCCGTGAGTGTCAACTCCTCCTCCACACGCAATGTCAAGGCCACCAATGTATACAGTGATCGTGAGAGTGTATAAATACACCAGAGCCTTGCCTCACGTAGTGCCTGGCGCCGTGTCACCTCCTCCTACACACGCAGTGTCATTGCCGCCAATGTATACAGTGATCGTGAGAGTGTATCAATACACCAGAGCCTTGTCTCGCGTAGTGTCTGGCGCCGTGTCAACTCCTCCTCCACACGCAATGTCAAGGCCGCCAATGTATACAGTGATCGTGAGAGTGTATCAATACACCAGAGCCTTGTCTCGCGTAGTGTATGGCGCCGTGTCAACTCCTCCTCCACACGCAATGTCAAGGCCGCCAATGTATACAGTGATCGTGAGAGTGTATCAATACACCAGAGCCTTGCCTCACGTAGTGCCTGGCGCCGTGTCACCTCCTCCTACACACGCAGTGTCAAGGCCGCCAATGTATACAGTGATCGTGAGAGTGTATCAATACACCAGAGCCTTGCCTCGCGTAGTGCCTGGCGCCGTGAGTGTCAACTCCTCCTCCACACGCAATGTCAAGGCCAGCAATGTATACAGTGATCGTGAGAGTGTATCGATACACCAGAGCCTTGCTTCGCGTAATACCTGGCGCCGTGAGTGTCAACTCCTCCTCCACACGCAATGTCAAGGCCGCCAATGTATACAGTGATCGTGAGAGTGTATCAATACACCAGAGCCTTGCCTCGCGTAATACCTGGCGCCGTAAGTGTCACCTCCTCCTGCATTCGCAGTGTCAAGGCCGCCAATGTATACAGTGATCGTGGGAGTGTATCAATACACCACAGCCTTGCCTCGTGTAATACCTGGCACCGTGAGTGGCAAGTCCTCCTCCAATCGCAGTGTCGAGGCCACTACACTTCATGAAGTGGTAGATCATTTTCATGGTGTTATCTGTTATCAGCAAGACCACGTGTAGTACTTGAGTTGATAAATACAATGTACAATGTTAATCGAACTTGATTGTACTCCAATTGTACTTTTAATTTATGTTAGATCAAAATACCCCCGTAGCAGCAAACCTGCACACTCAGCGAATTTCCAATGTATATAAATGTATCTTAATACGACTTAAAGCCACATATCAAGTTTCATCAATATACATTCATAAATATATTATTTATGACATTTTAATTATTCTCTATAAGAATAACATGGCGTCTGAGGATGCAGGTTTGCTGAAACATGGTACACACAAAATGAGTTTTTATGAATTTTTTTATAACTAAACTAGGTGAAGCCACATACCAAATTTTATTAATTTATGTTCATAATTAAGGGAGATAACATTTGACTTATTCTTTATAACAATAACATGGGGGCTGAGTACGCAGGTTTGCTGCTATGGGAACTATCGGCAAAAAATATTTTTTTTGCAAATGTCAATAGACCACAACGGTATGAAGCAATATACCAAGTTTCGTCAGGATAAGTTGATAAATAAGAAAGATATACAATTTGTCCTATTCTCCATAAGAATAACATTGGAAAACGTACTGTGTTTAGCACTTTCAATATCTCTGTAACCAATTGACGTAGAGAAATGATCAAAACACCAAATTGTGTGTTTTTTAAAGCTGAATCCAATGGTGAAAACTAAAATTGGATTTACTCAAATATTATATGTAAAAACTTGAAAAAAGAAACATTTTAGGAGTACAAAAACCCCCCAAAATACCCCTTTCGACAGAGGGACGTTGCTGGTTTTCGAACTTAGTCATAAATGTTTCTTTACACATTTGTACCAAATTTCATCAAAATCGAACCTTTTTTACGAGAGTTATCGCACCCACGGACACACACACACACACACACACACACACACACACACACATATATATATATATATATATATATATATATATATATATATATATACAGTTTCGAACGAATGGTGTTGTTGGGGTCTGGGGACCTCAAAGCGAAAAGTTATCATTGTCCCGGGCCTAGGTCTTACCATGCCGACTACGGTAATAGCTTCTTCCCTATAGGGGAAATTCGCTAAAACATATAATCAAATCTTAATTTTGTTGGCAAGAAAAATAACGTGCAGTTTATGCGGAAAAGTAGATTTTCACATTTTAATCTTGCATATAACATGTAACTCGACGTAGTAAATCAAACAGGCGTTTAACATTCATGCATACGGCTTCTCCGTGCGTTTACAGTGAGCCGTCGTATCGTTTCCAATATTGGATTAGTACTATTGACTTGGCTTTTTACCCTTTGTTGGGGGTCTTCTTTTTATGCAACAAAATATTTCTGATTTTTCTTTAGAACTATTTTGTGCTCTTTCGACATTAAACTTAGGATGGTTAAGTTCCTCGCTCTTTTCAGATTGTGTTCTAAATAATTTCATATTATTGTTGATTTATTGTGTTTTATTAAGAGTCAATAATATCCATATTATTAAAAAATACATTTATATTTTTGTTCGGTAATTTTAGGCCTTTAAAGCTCCTTATTTTCTTACATGTTTGGTATCAATCAAAAGCCGTTACCCTCAATATGTGCCTTTTGGGGTTTGAAAAATCATTCATCTACAGAGCTCCACGCCATGGACGTTTGAAATTCCAATGTTAATCTTACGAAGTTGTATTTTATTTCGCCAAACAGCTGATTATAATATGAATATTTCAAAACATCTGATCCTATGAAAGCGAGATTCCCATGCGGAGAACGGGCACCAGCTAGCCTTCTTTAAAAGTGAGTACCTGGAGGGCCGAGCTTTGCTCAGGGGAAGGCCAGTCAGTCAGTTTAGATGACTCGGAGTAATATTTCACCACTTCCCTCTACTGATAATCAGATTTGTATAACTCATTTGCCTCTACTACATTTTTAAGGTCCCTCCAGTTGTTATTTATCAATCTTATAGCTCAATGTCCCTTTGATTTATTTTACTACTCTATATATGTAATCTTTACTTAAATCTTTTAATCTCTGTTCTCAGGAAACCGCTTGTTAATAATCATAAACAACATGAGTATTACTTTGACAGTTCCCTGGTTGATTATGAACAGCTGTTACAAATCTTTTGTTTTGATTTGAAACTCCATAAGCCCAATGTTAATTTGTTTAACTATTCATTTGAATGTTTTACACTATTTGATTTTTCCTGGGGATGAGGCCTGTCTAGAACTTATTTTTATCCCAGAAATTAGTTATTCCGAACATTTGAAGGAAATCGTTGGAGCCGTTTTTGAGATCCGTGTCGCAAGCAAGCAAACCTTAATCATATTAGAGTATAGGATAAAATAGACAAACCTGTTTGTCTGATACAACATTTCAAAATATATAACAATTTGATAAGTATATCAAATCGTTGTAAGTATACAGCCTTATGTTTTGAAATATACTCAAAACGGTATTGACATATCAAAGAATAAAACTCAAGGCATCTAATTTATCTATCTATAATATTATAAAGAAGAGGTGGTTTCTGTCTGTCTGATGTTCCGGGTAAACGCAAAAACTACTGAACCGACAGGGCTGAAACCTTACACAAAGGTAGATCTTGAACCCATGCAACACAGGCCTATTCACTTCCTTAAAATCCCCTCGGGCTACGCCCCGTGAACGTCCTAAGTTTCAATGTTTACATTTCAGAAGAAAGTAAACATTCAGAAACTGTAATTCGAACAGCTGAGGACACATTTGACAGCTTAAAGAGCAGAAGCAAGAACAGCTGTTTCAAGCCAACTTACCTTTCTAACCCGTGCAAAGAACGACCACATTCTACTAGTATATATTATTAAAAGAATTTCTGTATTCTTGTTAAACTGTGGTTTAAACTGAAGTTTAAATATTTGTTTTTCGCCCAGGAATCTTATGGTAAAATCATTTAAATCCAAGCAAAAGTGCAAAACTCAACTAAGAAACAACCAATACAAAATGTGCAAGAACCCAATCACATGAAGTTAAACTTAACTAATTCCACAAAAAACTGGAATTATTGACAAATTCTCTAATCAAAATTACATTGAAAGTAGTTATTATATAGTAAGGCTATCCTGAAAAATATCAATCGATTAATTTGCTGCGATTTTTATATTGTTGTATCAAACAAACAGTATTTCTTATCTTGTTTAAACTTGATAAAAATTCAAGTTCATTGGTTAGAAATACAAGTGCGTTAGAAATCATTATTTTACTTTGTTTCATAATTAATTTATATCGCAGTGTTTTTTAAAATGTACACTTTGCTAGAGACAAACAAATACAACCCAATCTCACTTAGTTTTTGGAAAAGTTACATTTAGTTCACATTGTGTTAGATATGCGGTATAGTAAAAATAGTTCATCAATATGTACTTTGATTTTATTAATATATTATAATTTGTTTTATCTACTCGCGAGTAAATATTTCAGTTTTATGCATCATAAATTAAAGTACCTGGGGGCCGAGCTTTGCTCGGGGAAGGTCAGTCAGTTTGTTTAGATGACTCGGAGTAATATTTCACCACTTCCCCCTACTGATAATCAGATTTGTATTATTCATTAGCCTCTTTTCTACATTTTTAAGGTCCCTCTAGTTGTTAATTATAGCTCAATGTCCCTTTGATTTATTTTACTACTCTGTATATGTAATCTTTACTCAAATCTGTTAATCTCTGCTCTCTGGAAACCACATGTTAATAATCATAAACAACATGAGTATTACTTTGACAGTTCCCTGGTTGATTATGAACAGCTGTTACAATACTTTTGTTTTGATTTGAAACTCCATAAGCCCAATGTTAATTTTTTTAACTTTTCATTTTAGTTTTTTTCATTATTTGATTTTTCCTAGGGATGAGGCCTGTCTAGAACTTATTTTTATCCCAGAAATTAGTTATTTTGAACATTTGAAGGAAATCGTTGAGCCGTTTTTGAGATCCGTGTCGCAAGCAAGCAAGCACGCAAGCAAGCAAGCAAGCAAGCAAACCTTACTCATATTAGAGTATAGGATAGGATATTTCAATAGGTATAAAATACATTTCTTCTCGATACTACTCACTGAAGCATCATCTTATAATATTTTTAGCAATATACAATTTTACATTAAGTATAGTTTTAACTAATATTTTTTTATTATTCTCGGTAGGTATAAGTATCACAAAACTCTGTTTTATCTCATTGAGAAAAACTCACGATTTTTATTGAATGAAACAATCTCGAAGTAAAGTTTTAAAGAATAACGTCAAACTTATTAAGAGTTATTTGTTTAAAATAATATTATTTTAGTGCATTTTATTTTAGAACGTAAAACAATTTTTCATATTTTAAAAATCAACGCATAATTTTTATCTCAAGCTCACTGATTGATACATACAGTTTAAAACAAACAAAAAATTTAGATATCGGATAAATTGAAAAAAATACAGTTAACCCCTAAATAAATTATTATTTTATATTCGCTTGATATAATTCTTCGATTGTTATAAATGCACACAAGAAGTGATTCAGTGATAAATAGCGAGATATAAAGTACCTACCTAGAGAGTGTGTGAGAGAGAGAGGGAGAGATTAGCGTGCGAGACTGTGTTGTGGGCACGTCAACAGTGCCGCAAGGCTGCAGTGCCGTGGTCGGCGGCGCAAGCGCCCTCCCTCAACCGATCCTCTGTCAAAACTGAGGCAAGTTGTAGGGTATAACTGGCGCTTTCTCACTTTTATTGAGAGGAGGCTCCAATCACGAAACTTCGTCCTTTCTACCTTCTTCCCCCAAAAGGTCAATCCTTTCAAATCCCCTTTCAAAGTATGTCTGTATGTTTGTGTGTGAGGTAATCTTATATATTAATACACAAGCTGATTCTTTGAAACAGCAAGATATATAAAATACCCCCGTCGCAGCAAACCTGCATACTCAGCGAATTTCCAATGAATATGTAACATAACACATTAAAACACTTAACAGGATCCATAAGAAATGTATTCACAAACAAGCGATATTTAAAATATTAATTATTCTCCATAAGAATAACATTGGGGATGAGTACACAGGTTTGCTGCAACAAGGAACACAAAATAATGGGGTTTTATGCAAAATATCAAAGGAACTCAGCTAAGTGAAGTCACATACCAAGTTTCATCCATATACATTCATAAATAAGCGATATATAACAATTTAATTATTTTCCATAAGGGTAACATGGGGACCGAGTACCTAGGTTTGCTGCTACGGGAACCACAGGTGAAAAATTGTTTTTTTTGTGCAAACAACAATAAACCACAACCAGATGAAGCTATATACCAAATTTCGTCAGTTTATGTTCATAAATAAGCGAGATATAAAATTTTTCTTTTTCTCCATAAGAATAACATTAGACAACGTACTGTGTTTAGCACTTTCAATATCTCAGTCACCAATTGACGTAGAGCAATGATCAAGATACCAAATTGTTTGTTTTTTTATGCTGAATTCAATGGTGAAAATTAAAATTTGATTTTAATAAATATTACATGTGGAAACCCCGAAAAACCCATTTTTGGGGTACAAAACCCCCTCAAAACCCCCCTTCGGATGGTGCGATTCGTCTGGTTTTCGAACTCGTTCAAATAAATGGTACTTTACACGTTTGTACCAAATTTCATTAAGATCGGACATTTTTTACGAGAGTTATCGTGCTTACGGACACATATATAAATAGATATAAATAAATAAATAAATATATATATATATATATATATATATACATATATAAAAATTTGAACGAATGGTGTTTTTGGCATCTGGGGACCTCAAAATGCAAAGTTACCATGGTCTCGGGTTTAAGTCTTACCATGAGACCTACGGTAATAGCTTCTTTCCTATAGGGGAAATTCGCTAAAAACACTTGATCGATATCCATGCTTGATATGATAATTCAAAAAGTTAGATGTGTGAATTATTCTATAAATTTGATTAGAATTTTTATTTGTCTTAAGGGCTCACAGACCTTCAAAGCTTCAAAATAATGTTATGGAAGAATAGAAATAAATTGAGTTACACCATTAGTGACTGTTGACACTTTAACGTAATAAAGTTTAAAAGCAAGAATAGACGTTACAAAAATTATATCAATCGAATTACTACTTGAATGACAAATCAGGATGCACATTATAACAATTATCATCGATTTTTTTAATGTCTCGTGAAAATCCCAAATAAGAAAATATATGGTTAAAAAATAAATTGTGTTGTATGAATCAAAAATGAGAAACGTTATCAGATGGTTGGTGAATAGATCAATGTCTATAAATGTTATGATCAAGTAATTTTGTTGAGGAGACTAGAGGGGCACTGTTATTCTGTATACTCTTACTGGAAAGGGTATACACTATGAATCAAGTTTAAATCAATTATTTGTCACATAGAAATTCAACATAATTAATAATTTACAATCAGGGCCGCATTCAGCTTTCACGGGCCCCTGGGCAGGCCTGGTGGTGCGGGCCCTTTTTCCCGTACGGATCCAAGTTGGTGACCTTTTTTGCAGACAAGAGTATCCTAAATAAGACACTGGCCCAGCCGTCCGGGCCCCCATTGACGGACCCGGGCCCCCCTAGACAGACCCGGGCCCCAGGACAGTTGTCCCCCTGACGTTTACAATATTATTTACAACCAACCTCTCTGACAGAAGAGTCGATGCAACCCTGGGGAGTTGATTTTATTTCCCTGTTCCAATTTGGAAGTGAGGGCTTTTTAATTTTTGTCTTGGAAGGTCCTTGTTCAAAATTGTACGAAGGAGTTGTTATCACACTGTTTACTCAAGTCATTTTTAAACATTTACTTTAACGATAAGTAAAACATCACCTATAGTTAAAGTAAATGTTTAAAAAGGACTTGGGATGTGCAGTCATGTTATGCCAGCTTTTAAATGCGATACTGAGAATTCAAACCAGAAATTGGAATAAAATGTACAAAACTATATCTCAAACAGATTCAGTAAAGGATACATAGAAATTTAAACAAAATAAAAATAAAAATTTCTTACAGCAACACAATACAAAAACATAATAATATATGAATAAGCAGTAGACGTACCAACAAATAGAACTACTTTGAAGTGTTATACGCAACGTATGAAAGACAGGCACACGTTTTTACACATTTTTAATGGCTTTTCTAGTAAATTAAGTTACAGCTATAAACCGTGTAAAATATCTTTATTTGTACTGATAATAGGTTATTAATTTAGTTAAAATTACTAAATCACATTTGTTTACAACAAAATTAAGATCTACCAGTCTGGGACATTGATGTTCTCAAGTTTCACGCATTTGAGTAAATTTGAAGACACTGTCACATATTGGTGTTTTGTTTTACACAAACTTAGTTTTTAGCGAATTTCCCCTATAGGGAAGTATTATCGTAGTCGGCATGGAAAGACCTAGGCCCGGGACCATGATAACTTTTCGTTTTGAGGTCCCCAGACCCCAAAAACACCATTCGTTCGAAACTGTGTATATATATATATATATATATATATATATATATATATATATTATATATATATATATAATAATACATGTGTGTGTGTGTGTGTCCGTGAGCACGATAACTCTCGTAAAAAGTATCCGATTTTGATGAAATTTGGTACAAACGTGTAAACCAACATTTATGACTTTAAGTTCGAAAACCAGCCATATCGCTCCATCCGAAGAGGTATTTTGGGGGGTTTTGTACCCCAAAAATGGATTTTTTGAATTTTTAACAGATAATTTTTGAAAAAGTCAAATATTGGTTTTTACCATTGGATTCAGCCTAAAAAAAACACACAATGTGGTATTTTGATCATTCCTCTACGTCAAATGATTACAGAGATATTGAAAGTGCTAAACACAATACGTTGTCCAATGTTATTCTTATGGAGAATAAGAAAAATTGTATATCTCACTTATTTATCAACTTTTCCTGTTGAAACTTAATATATTGCTTCATATCATTGTGGTCTATTGATATTTCACTAAAAAACATTTTTAGGCCGATAGTTCCCGTAGCAGCAAACCTGCATACTCAACCCCATGTTATTCTTATGGAGAATAAGTAACCTATTATCTCCCTTAATTATGAACATAATTTAATAAAATTTGGTAAGTAGCTTTACCTACTTGAGTTATATTGATGTTTGTATAAAACCCCATTTTTTGTTTTCCTTGCTTCTGCAAGCCTGCATCCTCAGCCGTCATGTTATTCTTATGGAGAATAATAAAAATGTCATAAATCCTTTATTTATGAATGTATATTGATGAAACTTGGTATGTAGCTTTATGTGGTATTAATATACATATTGCATTGGAAATTCGCTGAGTGCGCAGGTTTGCTGCTACGGGGGCATTTCATTTTGGTTTGTAAATAAAGAGTTGTAGTTTAGTAACAATACAATTACGTAGAAATTTTGTTAATTTAGTAACAATAAAAACAAGATCTTTGAGAAAGATATTCAAATAAAGGTAAGTTTGAACGAAGTATAAAATATATGAGATAAAAAATAACTTCCCAGTAGTATACTTAGTAAATAGGTCTGTTTTATGCATTATACTCATACTTACGGATTTGGATTAGTTCCGTCAACACTTGAAAGATCATATAACTGAACTTTATATAGGGCACTTGCCCAAACAGAGATAACAAGTATCTGTAGGTATTAATCAATTAAGGAAATTGTACTGATAACACATAATGAATGATTCAACATGACTTGCAATTGAGTTTCCACAAACCATGATATTGCGTTTTCTTAAGGGATATTATGTATTTTACTAATAATTCACTGGTATTATAACCATTTTCTATATAATACCTGTGATTTCATGAAACCCAATAGTACAGTACTATTCTCATAACTATCGTAGAGTATTAAAAGTATTATTCCCCCAATAAGTTAGAGGAAGTTGTGCGTAAAAATATATGAAAAATACGATTACAATTAAGTTTTTGTAATAAATAAGACATAATATTTAGCTATTTTTAGAAATAGTAGTTTTAGTTTTAGCGAATTTCCTCTATAGGGAAGAAGCTATTACCGTAGTCGGCATGGTAAGACTTAGGCCCGGGACCATGATAACTTTTCGTTTTGAGGTCCCCAGACCCCAAAAACACCATTCGTTCGAAACTGTATACAACACAGTATACAGTATATACAGCTTGTATATATATATATATATGTCCGTGGGTGGTTTTTAACTCTCGTAAAAAAAGACCAATTTTGATGAACTTTGGTACGAACGTGTAAAGCAGCATTTATGACTTTTAAGTTGAAAAACCAGACAGATCGACCTATCCGAAGGGGTATTTTTGGGGGGGGGGGGGGTTTGTATCCCAAAAATGTTTTTTTTGGAGTTTTTTGTATAACATTTTTGAAAAATTAAAATTGTATTGTCTTTCATTGGAATCAGTTTAAAAAGACGCACAATTTGGTGTTTAAATCATTGTTCTAAGTCAATTGGTTACTGAGATATTGAAAGTGCTAAACACAGTACGTTCTTATGGAGGATAAGAAAAATTGTATAGCTCGCTTATTTATCACCTTATCCTGACGAAACTTGGTATATTGCTTCATTTCATTGTGGTCTTTTGATATTTGCATAAAAACCCATTTTTTTGCTGATAGTTCCCGTAGCAGCAAACTTGCATAATTAATTATGAACATAAATTAATAGAACTTGGTATGTGGCTTTACCTAGTTGAGTTATATTGATATTTGAATAAAAACCCATTTTTAGTGTTTCTTCTCTCAGCAAACCTGCATACTCAGCCGCCATTTTATTCTTATGGAGAATAATTAAAATGTCATAAATCGTTTATTTATGAATGTATATTCATGAAACTTGGTATGTGGCTTTATGTGGTATTAAAATAAATTGGTATGCATTGGAAATTAGCTGAGTATGCAGGTTTGCTGCTACGGGGTATTTATAATTTTGTAACGGGAACATTATTTATTGTAACTCAGTTATTGTAGTAGTTAAATAGTCGGTGATAATTTGATACAAATCGATGGAAACCATAAACTGTAGTCTGACTTTTCCCGTGGCGATCAACAGATTTCTTGTTAACGGGTCGCCGAGTAGCAGAGGTTGTGCGGAACAACAATAACCTTCTGGTCTCCTCTTGTCCATTGTTTATAAGATGGAGATATTAATCCAAATTTAACTGATATTGGTACTTCTCAACTTAACAGATAGAAATAAATACTTCTACTTTCATTTTGATTTTAATCATTCTCGTCCTCGGATTCAAATCAATGGTTTCTTTACGAATGTAGAGAACACTTCTAGTTATCATTTACATATTTGAATTGTGAAATTTATTGTGAATTCATGTAATAAGATTCAAAAGGTACGGTAACTTAATAAACATTAATCTTTAGTATTCTGGAATTGCTTTTCGATGCAAATATCATGCCTAATAAAGAATTATTATTTTTTTTTTTTTCAAAATAAAATTCTTAATGTACGGGTTTCGAGATTACGGTAGTTTGCCATTCAAAACCATTCTTTAATTTCGCTTCTGCATAGGAGGGGGTAAGCGTTATAAAAATTTACCTGAAATATGTGTTAGGCAATTTAAATAAATATTGTATACTTTAGATAGATTTTTATTTTATCTTTGCTTATAGTTTTTAGTGTTAACACTACACCAGTGGAATTTTCAACACCGATATAGGAAAAGTCCCAGAATTATCGATATAAATAAAAATGCCATCGCTCTCACCAAATTTAAGAAATCCAATTTTATTGCTACCTAGGCAAAATTTAACAGATTAATTCTTCCTGAGATTGAATGTTCTTGATTTTTAATAATTTTTAAGAAAAGCTCTCAGAAATATACAGGTACTTTAATTATTTATTGATAATTATTTTATAACATTATCCTTTTACCGAGAATTTGGAGTGACGTCTGGCCTGCGCGAGATATTGTTTTTTAGAAGAAGATAATGTAAAACAAACAAACAGAATTGTTGTATACTAAACATACAAGTATACTGAAAATACATCACTGTGTATTTTTATTGAGAAATTTTAGAATATAATTGTTGCAGTAGCCAGTAACTTGTTCGTAAATGAAACGCACGTTATGATACATCAAAGAACACTAAAAACAGTCTGTGATCTATATATATTAATAGGCTAGGGTTTTTTATTCTAAGTTATAACTCAATAACGGTTGGACGGATTTTAACGTTTTAGGAGCCAAATTAAAGGTAGTTTTACATCAATTTGCCAATACTTCTCAGAATTTTAAAAAAGGGCATCACTTAAACACAGTAAAGGGCAGAGTTTTTGGGTACAGTGGCGCTATACGACGGCGGAAGTCTAAACTACGTGTTGATTGAAAGTACGATGTTATCATCCGTTTTAATTTCAGATGTTTTGTTATGTTTGTTTAAAACTGGAGAAACCTTTCGTTGGGTACAAACTTGCTCGGATTCGAGCAACAGGACAACTAGTTATTTTTACTGTAACAAAGTGTATCGATTAAAAATTTTACTCATGAAAGGTTGTCAGCTTGACGTACACTAGTAGTAAGGGACTGAAAGAGTGGAAGGTGGAAGAGCGGCCGGTATAATCCTATGCTCTCGTATGTGTGTTTGTGTGCGTGTATCGGTACCTTTTTTCCAGCCGCAGTACCAAATGTTCTAATGGAATGGTGATATGGGGGGCTATAACATTTCTTATAATAGGAGGGTAGGCCATGGGCAACCTTGCCCCCCCACCCCCAATCGAAATGCTGAAATTACGCCTATGGAGACAACATACTTAGTAACGATTTTGATTGAAAAAGCGTGAGGAAGATTTTGTCAGGTTGGTACGCCGGTAAGGAAATGTTCATGTTCTTTGAACTGCAGTAATGGATTGTGGGACTCTTCTAAGTAAATATATAATTTTAAAACACTAAAATAAAAGTAATCAAAATTGGAAAAACTCATTTTTTTGTTTAATTTACGTATCTATTCTTGCCGTAAAATATGATAAATTATGAAAAATTAACAAATACAGGTTTATTAACTTTCAGATTGTGAATATTTGTTTCTTAGATTCACTTTTGCTTTATTTGAGCTCAGCGAATTTCCTCACCAAAACATAGTGGCGGCACAATTTTGTTAATCAGTGTTGTCTCCAAAATTACCAACAGACCTCCTTGTAAGTATTTATTGTAAGATTGTTACTGTTATCGTATTCTATAGTTGTGCCAATTAAAATTGTGCACTGCTTATTGATCAATTCACCCCACATGTCTCCATTATTGTTGTGATCCCCATCTATCAGCTGACAGCTGCAGTCGCCTTGAACATCATAGTCAATACAGATCACATCAATCTCTCACTTGGTCAATATCACCACACCATGTTTTAGGTCATTCATTGTTGCTTCTGTGGCCCTTGGCTCGATGAAATAACACAGGACAACAAGCAATTCAATGTCACGCCTCTAGAACGAGTGTGCAATCAATATCTTTGGCACCAGTAACTACAAGTTAGGTTTATGGAAATATAAATATATATTACTATAAATAACTTTCCAGTATCACATACACAAAGGACAGCTCATGAATAATTAAAGTACTAGAATAAACTGTTTAAACTTTATGAATAATAATAATAATTTTTATGAACAAATAATTTTCATTGATTTACTTTTTAATTTTTGCATTTTGTAGATCTCGCTGACAAGTGTACTATGTTATACTACGCTCATGTTGTACTATGCTCAAATAGGTTTCCGTGGATTGACATTATTAAGATGCTTAGAACCTGGGACAAAATTATAAAAAAGGTTACCACATAGCACAATTTGCACAAAAGCATAAGGGAAGCAGATTTCCATATTGAAAGTTAACATAATTTAATGCTATGTTACGTTGAAATCATTAATCAGAGTTTTTTGAGAGCAGAACTTTTATTTCTAGCTGGTCAGGTATACATGATGTATTTATTATTTAATTGTTAGATTGTGATACTGCTAAAGGAGGTTTAAATGATATCGGGTGTTTCTGAACAATTATATTTCTAATTTCTTTTAATGTTGTAAAATATATTACCTTTTTAATGTTGAATCCACATTAAACTGTGCACTGAATGTCCCCTATAGGGAAGAAGCTATTACCGTAGTCGGCATGGTAAGACCTAGGCCCGGGACCATGATAACTTTTCGTTTTGAGGTCCCCATACCCCAAAAACACCATTCGTTCGATACTGTATATATATATGTGTCCGTGAGCACGATAACTCTCGTCAAAATTATCCGATTTTGACGAAATTTGGTATAAACATGTAAAGCAGCATTTATGACTTAAGTTCGAAAACCAGACAGATCAACTTATCCGAAGGGGTATTTTGGGGGGGTTTTGTACCCCAAAAATAGGTTTTTTGAATTTTTTACACATAATTTTTGAAAAAGTCAAATTTTAGTTTTGACCATTTGATTCAGCTTAAAAAAACACACAATTTGGTATTTTGATCATTCCTCTACGTCAATTGGTTACCGAGATATTGAAAGTGCTAAACACAGTACGTTGTCTAATGTTATTCTTATGGAGGAAAAGAAAATTTTTTTATCTCGCTTATTTATGAACGTATACTGACGAAACTTGGTATACAGCTTCATCTCGTTGAGGTCTATTGATATTTGCTCCAAAAATTTTTTTTGCATAATTCTCCCGTAGCACCAAACCTGCGTACTCAGGCCCCATGTTATTCTTATGGATAATAATTAAATGCTCTGTCTCCCTTAATTATGACCATAAATTAATAAAAACTGGTATACGACTTCACCTAGTTGAGTTATATTGATATTAGCATAAAAACCAATTTTTTGTGTTCCTTGTTGCAGCAAACCTGCGTACTCAGCCCCAATGTTATTCTTATGGAGAATAATTAAAATTGTATATATCGCTTATTTGTGAATATATTTTTATGAAACTTGGTAAGTGGCTTTATGTAGTATTAAGACATTTATATGTCCATTGGAAATTCGCTGAGTATGCAGGTTTGCTGCGACGTGGGTATTTATAATATCCAGAACAAATATTTACAATGCTTCTAGAAGGCTTTATTTTATTTCAGTCACTAAAATAGATTTCAAAACGAGAACAAAAATATCTCCTTTTCATTTACATCATTTATGACCAAAAGTAAGAATGCAATCGACTAACAAACATTGCCGAGTTCATACCTAAGTTTCGTTTCAAGCATTTAATCTTACTTAGGGGAAGAGGACGATATTGATTTATAAGTTGTAGCTTGGAGAGCCAACAACATACTCACTAATGAAATGGACGTTTATTTACCCCAAGTACGTCTGTCTGCAACCATGTCGTATTGTGTTGCCAGGTGAGAGTGAATGCCAGGTCTAACAGCTATCTGGCATGCAATAGCCTTGCTAATTTGGGGCTCTTTCACCAACCCTACTCAATAAATCCTTCTTGACCGAAATAGTTCAGTTTTAACAAGTTTGTTATTCCCTTTCTATGTACTCAGAAAGAAACCCTACACTGCTAATGCTAAAACAGCGTTCCCACAAAACAGTATTTATAGTATTTCATCTTTAGCACTGAAAGTGGTCTTTGAAATTCAAGTAAGTTACAAAATAATACAGTAGGTATGAGTTATGAACACAAACTGTATTTGTGTGGCTTTTCATTATACACTGTAAATAATAATTATAATGAAACATCTTTTTCACAACATAGTGACAACAATAGTGTTTACTTTGTTTTAGCAAACCTCCCCTATAGGGAAGAAGCTATTACCGTAGTCGGCATGGTAAGACCTAGGCCCGGGACCATGATAAATTTTTGTTTTGAGGTTCCCAGACCCCAAAATCACCATTTGTTCGAACCTGTATATAAATGTGTCCGTGAGCACGATAACTCTCGTAAAAATGATCCGATTTTCATGAAATTTGGTATAAACGTGTAAAGCAAAATTTATGACTTTAAGTTTGAAAACCAGCCAGATTGCTCCATCCAAAGGGGTATTTTGGGGGGGTTTGTACCCCAAAAATGAGTTTTTTCAATTTTTTACATATAATTTTTGAAAAAGCCATATTTGAGTTTGTACCATGGGATTCAGCTTAAAAAACACACAATTTGCTATTTTGATCATTACTCTACGTCAATTGGTTACCGAGATATTGAAAGTGCTAAACACAGTACGTTTTCTAATGTTATTCTTATGTAGGAAAAGAAAAAAATGATATCTTGCTTATTTATGAACGTATACTGACGAAACTTGGTATATGGCTTCATCTGGTTGTGGTCTATTGATATTTGCTCAAAAAACCATTTTTTACCAAAGGCTCCCGTAGCAGCAAACCTGCGAACTCAGCCCCATGTTATTCTTATGGATAATAATTAAATGCTATGTCTCCCTTAATAATGAGCATGAATTAATAAAAACTGGTACATGACTTCACCTTGTTGAGTTATATTGATATTAGCATAAAAACCCATTTTTTGTGTTCGTTGATGAAGCAAACCTGCGTACTCAGCCCCAATATTATTCTTATGGGGAATAATTCAAACTGTATATATCGCTTATTTGTGAAAATATTTTAATGAAACTTGGTAAGTGGCTTTATGTAGTATTAAGACATTTATATCTCCATTGGAAATTCGCTGAGTATGCAGGTTTGCTGCGACGGGGGTATTTAACCAACCCCCCGAGAGACCAACAGCACAAACTATTCTGAGGGGTATTTGTTCTGAGGTGTTTGGGTTTTGTACATAAAATCAATAACTTTTTTATTAACTGTGTGTTTTTCTGGGGTGTTCGGATTTGGTTATCTGCTAACCAAATGAACAAGATCAGCTGATTTGAATGCATTACTATTAATAAAAGCAACAAGCTACTAGCACTACTACTGGTGTCAGAATACGATACAAATAACAGTGCGGGAAACATCTTCAGCTGTTTTTCTGGATCTAGAGCATTGACTATAAATACTGAAGGAGACATCCCATCCATATGGTTTAGCTGTCCCACTTTTAGTGTATGCTAGAATTTAAAATTTAAGTAGTTTGATTAGGTCACCGACAGATTGTGCTACTGTCAACTATTTATTTTAGTTATTTACGTTAACTTTTAAAATATCTCCACCCCAGAAAGCAATTAATAATAAACTTATGTTTGATCTCTGACACACCAACTGTTGTATTATCCCCTCCTTGAGAGGATAAGTAATAGTTGACTTATCCTCTGAGAGTATACTCTGTTGTTGATTAGTGTAACTACGACCTCTTTCAATCCTGGCATACACAAAACTAGGGACACATTTTATAATGGCAATGAGAAGTCTACTTCAGTATTTAAAGTCAATGATCTAGAGTAGGAAAGTATCACTTTCAGTATTCACTGATGCTGATAACAAATTAGCCCCCTGACTTGTTTCTAAACATTTCTAAAACAAGTCATAAATCTTCCTTAAAATATGTATTATTGCCACATGGCGATCAAAAAGAACAAATCTGTATTATTTGAAGAGGCCTCTATAATTGGTTTACTGGATATTGTTCAATAGTTTGAGTCGCCAGGATACTACCCCCAGAAAAGTACCCCGAAGAAAAAACGAATTCGTCACTATTAGGTAACTAAAATAAATAGTTGACAGCAGCACAATCTGTCGGTGACCCAATCAAACTACTTCAATTTTAAATTCTAGCATACTCTAAAAGTGGGGCAGCTGGGCCATATGGATGGGACGTCTCCTTCGTAGTACTTTTAGCGAATTTCCCCTATAGGGAAGAAGCTATTACCGTAGTCGGCATGGTAAGACCTAGGCCCGGGACCATGATAACTTTTCGTTTAGAGGTCCCCACACCCCAAAAACACCATTCGTTCGAAACTGTATATATATATATATATATATATATATATATGTATGTGTGTCCGTGGGTGCAATATCTCTCGTTACAAAGGTCCGATTTTGATTAAATTTGGTACAAATGTGTAAAGCAGCATTTATGACTTTTAAGTTAGAAAACCAGACAGACCGCCCTATCCGAAGTGGTATTTTGGGGGGGTTTTGTACCCCAAATATTGTTTTTTTGAAGTTTTTACATGTAATATTTATAGAAATCAAATTTTAATTTTCACCATTGGATTCAGCTTTAAAAACCACACAATTTTGTGTTTTGATCATTTCCCTACGTCAATTGGTTACAGAGATATTGAAAGTGCTAAACACAGTACGTTGTCCAATGTTATTATTCTTATGGAGAATAAGAAAAAATATATACCTCGCTTATTTATGAACGTATACTAACGAATCTTGGTTTACATCTTTATCTGGTTGTGGTCTATTGTTATTTGCACACAAAAATTTTTAAGGATTATTCCCGTAGCAGCAACCTGCGTACTCAGCCCCCATGTTATTCTTATGGAGAATTAAGTCAAATGTAATGTCTCCCTTAATTATGAACATAAATTATTAAAACTTGGTATGTGGCTTCACTTAGTTGAGTTAAATTGATGTTCACATAAAAACCCATTTTTTGTGTGCCTTTTAGCAGCAAACCTGTGACCTCATCCGCATGTTTTTCTTATGGAGAATAATTAAAATTGTATAAATCGCTTATTTATGAATGAATATTAATCAACCTTGGTATGTGGCTTCACTTAGTTGAATTATATTTATATTTGCATAAACACTAATTGCTTATGTTCCTTGTTTCAGCAAACCTACGTACTCATCCCCAATGTTATTCTTATGGAGAATAATTAAAATTGTATATATCGCTTATTTATGAATATGTTTTTATGCAACTTGGTAAGCCGGCTTTATGTGGTATTAAGACATATATTATGCATTGGAAATTCGCTGAGTATGCAGGTTTGCTGTGACGGGGGTATTTTATTTAGTTATTTCGCTGTTAAAACAGCCTGCGGCCCAGAGTATCAATAACAAAGCATTGTTTAGGCTTATCAAATATAATATGGACTACTAAATAATCGATAAATGATGTTCCTATTTAGTGGTAGTAAAACGTTACCTACAGTGGGGAGTTTCATTTGGGGAGATAGCTTTCTGGGGGTAGTATTCCAGTGGTCTGCAGATTGTTCTCTGGGGTTACATTTCTGGGGCTCGTTTACTGGGGGTAGTATTCCAGTAGTTGTACTCTGCAGATTACTTCTCTGGGGGTAGTTTTCTGGGGTTAGATTTCTGGGGGTAGTTTTCCAGTGCTAGATTTACTGTTATATTTATTAAATGACCACCACTTAATTGAAATACTTCAACCATAAAATTTTTGTCTACTAAAATACATAATAATTCGTCTGTCCTTAAATTTCGTGACCCCAAACCTCTGACGTCAAAATGACGGAGTTTTTTTATGGGGGTACTTTTCTGTGGGTGGTTTTCCGCCAACCCAATAGTTAAAATGCACAACTCCTATAAAAACATCGACGTATCATTGTAATTCTGTTCATTAAAACAATCCCCCAATGCAATTATGTAAAACTAAACTCGGTATTATGGTAACTTTACTGTTAAATATGATATATTTTACTGAATATATTGTAATATATTATATTTTAACTGAATAAGTGAATATTATAAAAATTTTTCAACTTTCTTGTTCTAAATATGAGTTTTCTCGTTGTATTATAAAATATAAAAATCTTAGAAGTCATTAATAAATCTTCAACGTTTTGAAATTATTAATAACTAGTGGCTTGAAGGGGTCATAGCCCCTAACGTTGCCCCAATACTTTGCCTTATCTGAGTTTTTAAGAAGGAACACATGTTAGTTCATAAACAAAGTAGATACATAATCACATGTTTTAATATAAACAAAGCAGACGTTTTAAATCCCCATGCTTTTCTTATGGGGAATGTTTTATGTTATTTCTCGTTTGCTGGTGAATTTTTATAAATCCTGCTATTTTTCCCGAGTCCCTGGGATCGACACCTTTAATTTGAGCCGTCTCCCATCATCCTGCGTTTTGTCAAACTCCCACAATTTTTACTTAAAAATTTTGCTTACAGAATTATATATAAAGATTTAACCATCATTTACCTTGGAATTGATTTTTTTATCTACTGAACAAAATTAAAAAATTAAGAGCAATAAATAAAAGTTACTTTTTAAGTAGTGTGTATGAGTGATGTATTTGTTCATGGACATACGTAACAAGAGGTAACATAAATTGTAACTGTATAATTTGGTTACTTTTAAGATCGGTTTGATTTGAAAAATTTAGAATCAAAAGCACTAAAGCTAACAAACACAACTTAATTCTGGTGAAATTCTCATAAAAACTTTTATAATAAATATTAACTGTGGATAATAAGCACAGTTTATAAAAGTTAATGGCACAAACATAATATAAATTTTAAAACTGAACTTAACGGAATAACTACATGAACCCAGTGCACTGACTTTCAACAAGGTTAAGTTCTATTATAGTTGAACTTTAAATACAAATTAAAATGGCTATTACGGATAAAAGGTTTGCAAAGGAAAAGCACTTGGCTTGGGAGTTTCATTGAGAAAAGGTGGGATACACAGCTAACTCACCTGAAGAAACTGGTTCAGATGAGCACAGCAACAAAGAAAGTATTTTTACACACATATTACATAATATTTCGTCTCCATTTGAGACTTCTTCAGATGTAGAGAGAGACTGTCAGTTAAAATACTGTTTGAATATGAGCTTGTACAGTTTTGCCAACACTAAAAACACCAACACTAATTTCTTGGAACTATATACATATAATACACACTATTGCATGAAACCACATACCACCCTGGCCTACAACCGCTAAACAGTCTCCTTAAAACAGGATTTAAAATTCTAGAATCTTCCAGCCAAACGAAGAACCTTCTACAGAAACCTCCCACCTTGGTCTACAGACAACCTCCGAACCTAAAAAACCTTCTAGTACATCCAAAACTACCGGACCCATCAAACTCATGTTTAGAAAAACCATCTCCAGGCTCATATCCATGCAACGAAAATAGATGTAAATCCTGCAAAGTCAACCAACCATCAGAATCTTTTACTAGTTCATACCATCAAAAGCAATACAAAATCCAAGGCCACCACACCTGCTGTTCTGAAAACCTCATTTATCAATTAGAATGTACACAATGCCCCGCTCAATATATAGGCCTTACCACCGAAACCCTCAGGAAACGCATGAATGGACACCGACATGATGTAAAAACTAACAAAGAAAAACCAATAGCACAACATGCCCAGATTCACAGCCTCCAGTTTGATGACTGTTTCACAACAAAAGCCTTGAAATCCTTCCCCAAAAAACATTGTAATAGCTCAATGCTCAGGAGATGGGAATTAGCTTACCAATAACAAATTCAAGGGCTCCACCAAACCTGAATATTAGATAAAAGATCCCAGTTAACACCTTTCCATACTTACCCTTCCTTACACAGCTAACTGAAACATTTCATGCAATAGTGTGTATTATATGTATATAGTTCCAAGAAGTTAGTTTTGGTGTTTTTAGTGTTGGCAAAACTGAACAACCTCATATTCAAACAGTATTTTAACTGACAGTCTCTCTCTACATCTGAAGAAGTCTCAAATGGAGATGAAATATTATGTAATATGTGTGTAAAAATACTTTCTTTATTGCTGTGCTCATCTGAACCAGTTTCTTCAGGTGAGTTAGCTGTGTATCCCACCTTTTCTCAATGAAACTATTACGGATAAAAGAAATACGAGTACAAAATTGCAGCATACAAAAAAATGCACTCTCAAGAGTTTTAGTATTGCAATTTTTAGTTATTTTTCAGTAACTTCAGATATTTCCCCTGACTTTTGGCATTTTCATAAAAGCTTCCGTGGCCCTTAACCATTTCTATAACTTTCCAGGTCTATGGAAACCCTGTAAAATGTTTCATTTTTTAACTTTCCAATATACCAGCTGTTTTTTTAGCCTTTCCTGATATTCATATGCACATTTAGGTAGCTGATCAGTAACAAGTTATAGTGGTAGTTTAGTAAACCAGGAATTTATGAAAACATTTTTACTACATGATACCTCAGAGGCAGGTCGTAAAATAAAAACAAGCATGTAAAAGTATGAAAACTGGAACAAATTGAAAATATATTTTGTTAAAGTTAAATAAGTCAACAAGTACAAGAAATTGATCCCAGCGTGATGTCAGTCGTCGCTGATGCTTGGAGCTCGGTGCCAAAGGAAACCAGGTGAGGATTTGTGCTTGGGGCTGGATAACCAGCTGAAACATTACATAGAAACAACTTAAGTTTCAGGAAAATTACAAACATAAAACAGCTGTTTTGTTCAAACAAAAAAAAAAGACTCTAGGGGTGGGTGAGTACTCGAGTTTTCGAGAACCGGTAGAGTATTTTCTAATACTCGAAGGCCGAGCGAGTATTAGACTCTACTCGAAAATTCTAATCGAGTAGTTGACAATGGCATATGTACTCCCATTGCTAACCAATGTTTTACAAAATAAGTGACTGAAATAAAGAAAAATATTCCTATAGCTTGTTTTAGCGAATTTCCCCTATAGGGAAGAAGCTATTACCGTAGGTCTCATGGTAAGACTTAAGCCCGAGACCATGATAACTTTTCATTTTGAGGTCCCCAGATGCCAAAAACAACATTCGTTCAAATTTATATATATATATATATATATATATATATATATGTCCGTAAGCACGATAACTCTCGTAAAAAAGGTCCGATCTTAATGATATTTGGTGCAAATGTGTAAAGTACCATTTATTTGAACGAGTTCGAAAACCAGATGAATCACACCATCCGAAGGGGGGTTTTGTACCCCAAAATTGTGTTTTTTGGGGTTTTCAAATGTAATTTTAATTTAAATCAAATTTTAATTTATACCATTGAATTCAGCTTAAAAAAACAAACAATTTGGTATTTTGATCATTGCTCTACGTCAATTGGTTACCGAGATATTGAAAGTACTAAACACAGTACGTTGTCTAATGTTATTCTTATGGAGAAAAAGAAAAATTGTATATCTCGCTTATTTATGAACATAAACTGGCGAAATTTGGTATATGGCTTGATCTGGTTATGGTTGATTGTTGTTTGCACAAAAAAACAATTTTTCGCCTATGGTTCCTGTAGCAGCAAACCTAGGTACTTGGTCCCCATGTTATTCTTATGGAAAATACTTAAAATGTTATATATCGCAGCAAACCTGCGTACTCATCCCCAATGTTATTCTTATGGAGAATAATTAATATTTTAAATATCGCTTGTTTGTGAATACATTTCTTATGAATCCTGTTAAGTGTTATAATGTGTTGTTATATATTCATTGGAAATTCGCTGAGTATGCAGGTTTGCTGCAACGGGGGTATTAGTTCATATGATAGGAGGCAATGATAGGTGAGCTATTTATGGATACCTGTGATGAAGATAAGTAAGAGAGTTATTGCTTATTGTAGATAAGGTAGTCTTGCATATCCAAGACGTAAATCTTCTGGTTATGAATTTTCACCATATTATTCTGGAATTAAATTATATAATTGCCTGCCTGACTCTATAAAGCGTGTGAATTCACTGAGGTTATTTAAAAAAGGTTTATTTAAGTTTTTATGTAATAAATGTTGCTATAAGGTAAATGATTTTTTCAGCTAGTATATCTTAAATGGTTAGATTGTAGTATTAACTTAAGTGACAATATTCAGGTATGAAATGTACAAAACGAGTAAAGGATGTTCTGATACTGATACTGATACTCACACACAAAGTGAGCAAAAAATTACCTTGACTCCAAGCTCCCCACAGCTAACCGTTTGGTTTTTATCTGTCTTGAAGTTAAAAATTAGTAATCACTTTCTTGTTAAAATGTTCTGGTTTTGATAAACTAACCCAAAATATTTGTATGGATATACATTTGTAATATTTGTTTTCTGTTTGTTATGTTTGATGAAAACAGTAGATATATATATATATATATATATATATATTTCTTTTGTTTAAATTATTATTCATTAATTGTAAAATAAAGGTTAAAATAAAATAAATATAACATTAATAATTCAGGAAAATTTTAGATTTATAATTAAAGTTTAAAACATTGTTTTCAATTTTAAAAAAATAAAATGAGTTTTTTTTACTTTTAACGAACTACTAGACTTGACTCGACTTTTATATTATTATATTTTATTTTATATTATATTATATATATTAGACACTCGAGTAGTTGGTTCAATACTCGAATATTTGGTTCAATACTCGACTCGATTAAAAAAATACTACTCGCCCACCCCTAAAAAACTCCTCGATAAAAACCGCATGGCAATTCTATTATCTAGTTTGAATGAACTTATTCCCTTTAAGCCAGGTTTACTCGATGCAAGTTAGGAAGGTGGTAACCTTGCAAAGGTAGCTGTAGCAGGTTACCTTCTTCCTAACCTGCAGGAAGGTGGTAACCTTGCAAAGGTAGCTGTAGCAGGTTACCTTCTTCCTAACCTGCATCGAGCAACTGCAGCTTTAGGTGAGGTAAAATTATTCTAGGTCCTATTTTGGCAAACACTCACTTCAAATTTTTATGTTTTATCAGTTACCCAAAATAAGATCGAGAATAATTCTACTACTATTGCAAAACTTAAGGTAATTTTGAAGTTTGTAAAAGACACTATTCATAAATTGCTGGATGGATTTTTTAATACTTGAAATCCTCATTTTGATTGCACTGGAGAAATTTGAAGATAATCAATACAGCTGTTGATACTACTGCGTCCTTAACAGTCAAAAATACTCAAGCCACCAACTGTAATCCCTATCACGCTCGGTATAATGAGCTTCTATTCGTTCAACAATTAAGTAATATTTCAGCTGTCTGTGTGGCATTTTCAAAACCTAAAGAAAATGGCTGGTAAGGTACACATTTTTTTAAATGCAGCCAATAGTGCCCACATAACTCAATTTATGGTTCTCACATTTACAGTAATCCCACAATATTTAGTACAATAACATTTTGTATACTTTAAGAACGGACTCATGTCCAAGATAGGTAGTTTAGGCTTGTTAGGGAGAGCAGGCTTGGCTTAAAACGGATGAAGTCCACCTCCATTGTCACAATAATAAAAATACTATAATAGTTTTAAATACCGGGTGATTGAAAAAGAATGGTACAAATCCTGGAATATCGCCTGGATGAATGCACGATTACCAGCGGCGCTCATATCGAGCATTTTTAGCGTAAATTGAAATTGGTGTAATGTGTATAAAAACTCATTAAAATAATGAATTGTCTGACACTGTTTTCATGTAATTTAGTTTGTAATTAAACTAACCTTAATTTTGCACCATTCGTTTTAATCACCTAGTATTTCCTGGTCACAGACCATGTTATTAATACTAGTTTTTTATTACATACATGACACATTCAAAATATAATCTAGTCAAGTCTTTTTAATACAGTTTATTCTTTTTTTCTCTCAAAGGGAAGGAAACCCGAGGACAAAATATCAGCGTTTAAAATAGTTTTTTTGTCAAGATTTTATTGATAATGTTTAAGTGTGTAGTTTTGAATTTCTTATGTACGTCAAATCAACACTAAGCACCAATTACAGAGCAATATAACTGACCAATCGTAATTGAACTGAATGTTTCCCAATTTGGCCATGAAATTACAGTTACTTTGCTATTCAAGTGCTGTTAAAATAAACCATAATAAGATTATTACTTGTTAATCTGAAGCGATTGTTATTGTGAAAAATAATATTCAATGAATAGCAAACTGGTAAAAACTAATACTACAATAATATTCTCACCTTTGTCTTTCACATTCAGAGTGAAGTAAAACGAGATGGCGCCATCGACAGATGTTGGGGAATTTGGCTTTGTTGAGCTCACTGCCTCTTATGGCTTCCATCACAGCTACGTCTAACTTACTTGGTGTGTTTCTGAAACAAAATGTAGTTACTAACATCTTAAATAAGGCTGTCTTAAACAACTTATTTAAATGCATGCGCTATTCAAGCTACTGATAAAAAAACTGATAACATTGTAAAACAATAAGTTTTCAATTAGCTATAGCTTAAAAAATCCAAAATTAATCCCTCCCTTGCTTGATTATTTAATTTAATTTTTGAAACCATTTAACTCTAAAGAACATCCTAAAGTTGACTACCGTTACACACTTTTTGAACACCTTACAGGATTTATCCTGTAATTTACAAATATAAAATTTACAATAGGTACCTATAGTTAAAATACCCATTTTGGAATGCATACAATCAAATGATAAATGGGCCGAACCAAATTTTAAGGCGTTATTATAACAAAAACCTATCATATTACATATCAAAATGTCCTTTAGTATTTCTATGTGTATCAAAATTCAGAAAATGTATTTAATTCAATCTGGGCTCTGCCTCATCAGCCTTTAAAGTTTCAATGTGTATCCATAGCAGACGTTTTATTTGGTCAGGTGACAAAATAATAATGGGTATGTTAGGTGTAAAAGTCAATCAGTGCCGCCACAGAAAGCACAATCACCATTAAAGAACCACTCGACTCGACTCTACACTCAAATTGCTCTCGAATACTCGACTCAATTTAAAAACCAACCTTAGAATTTTGACTATGATGGCACATACAGAAACTGGTTTCATAAAATTTAGTAGGCCAAATAAATAGAATAGCAAAGAGTAAACAAATTGAGGTAGTGTTGCAAGACGTATTTCTTACATCCCGTTGGGACAAACGGACAGAAATAAGAATGAGCTCCCTAAACATTACTACAAACTAAACGACTAACCATTCTCAAAAATTCTGAATGGTTGTGTATTTTGGGATCATACTGGTACTATAATACTGTAGTGATGTGTCAAAACCAAAACTTGAATCTCAAAACCACCAAAACTTTGGAAAAGTTTCGGTTTCGAGATTCGATCGGCGAGTTTCGAGAATCAAAACTCAAAACTGCCGAGATTCTTTGTGTCATTGTTGTTTTTTTTAACAGAAATCACGCCCGAGGTTGATTAATAATGTGAAGGTCAAAAGCCAACTGTCATCGGTCGTCTACCTTCACCTTTTGTGGATTATTGATTTTTTATTTGTGGAAGAACAACTCTAACCAAAGTTTATAACTAAGCTACAAATAATTGGTTCACTAGTAGTTCTGAAACTAATATTTTTCTAGGATACTTCGAGAATGGCAGTAAGTTAACTGGTTTATTGGAGTAACTGGATTTATTTTTCATAACCATAACCAGGCAAGTAAATAGGATTTTGGAATTTGACTTTCGAGTTTCGAGATTCGATTTTTTAAGTTTTGGTTTCGGTTTCGAGATTTGAAATTTCTGGTTTTGACCATCACTATAATACTGGTACCAGTATTAGTACTATGTACTGGTCAAATAACAGTCCCAATATGTCTGATCATTTGGCTAGCAGAAATCAGTTGCCGTTTCACTCATAGTCCTCAGAATACATTAACTTTAACAACGCTGGCTTCATGTTGTTTAGATTTTTCCAAAATATTAATTGCGGTCAGGAAAACAATTGCCATCCATCTTGAAAAAAATCTACTGGTTCAAAGTTACTAGTCGCATTCAGAAAACTTTTCACCAGGACTTTTTTCCCCGAACAGTCCCAGTAGAAGTTCCCTGACAAAGTCCCGTAATATCCTCGATGTCTCTAAGGTTACTGTCGACTCACCCGTTAATGTACACGTCAGGCCCCTCATCCGGACTCTCCATGGCTTGGTCATCATCCGATCTGATCCCCGGGGAGGAGGGCGGAGTGAAGAACTCACACTCACTTGTGTCTGGAACATGAAACCCAACATCAGCTCATTGCTCCAAACTTAGGCAGTGACTTCCTTAATATGACTATCTAAAACACGTTGATGTCTTCCAAGAGAAACGAGTGAGGTGAGATAGGTAACTGAAATATACATAACATGGGTACAGAATTGTAGAGATAGTTTGTGTTTTACTATTTTCATCGGAGAAGCCTCAATAGATCCTTTCGGAGATGACTTGTGAACCACTTAGAGTGAATAAGGACATGGAAGAAAAATCCATCACCTTTTCCTTACTTTACTTTTCATGAAACTATTTTAACATTTCAATACTTTATATCAACTGATTTTGTTTAATATAATACATTTAAATAATAGTTTCTTAGTTGGCCGTACAAAAGTAGAAGTTTATCAACAGCAGAGGGAATATCTTCCCCTGAACATCAATTCATCACTGGACAAAAGGTTTTCATGACCAATCATTTCAAGCTTGCCAATAAACCAATTAAGCCTACATTTACTTGTTCAATAACTAGAGTGGTGGTTAAAGTTTATATAATTTTGTTATTGTTGAATTTAAATTATTTACTTAGCATTATTATTTGTACTTTGATGTATATTATGATGAATAAAGAATAATGACCATGCAAATAAGACTGATAATTAAACTTTTTATAGAAACTCATAAAAATTCAACAATTTGCTATGTGTAAGTTACAAAATATTTACAATCGTAATAAAACTTTGAAGGTTACAAATAAATCATTATATGTGTACTAGTTTAAATTACCTTTTATCGTCACGTGGGCATATCTTCCTTGAAAGGCGACCCGGATTTCAATCCAGTTGGGACCTTCATTAGGTGAATAAAGTTCTAGTTCTTCAATCCAGTTGGGACCTTCATTAGGTGAATAAAGTTCTAGTTCTTCTTGAAAGTCAGTCTTTTAAAAACAAGTCTAGACTCAACTTCCATCCATCCATTTGCCCGTTGTTTTGGCCAAAAATGAATTTTACATGTTTTCGTGTTTGTTTATGTGTTTTATTTTGTGATTAATGTCTCAGTGGGTTTTTAAAAACCGACATGTTCGAGAAGAACTAGAACTTTGATGTTCACCTGATGAAGATCCCATAGTGGATTTTTTTCAAGGAAAATAGGATTACTTGGCGATGTGATAATTTAAACCAGTATACATATCAGTGATTCAGTAGCTTAACTAAAAAATAAAAATAAATCATTCATGAAAAAATAAATTACAATTTACATAACGACAAAATCTTTGTTAATTTAATCTCTATACTATATGTATGTGGTTTGTATAAGATTTCAGCTTAAGGCTGAAATTTCCTAGCTGAACAAGGATTCCCAGGAGCCATCCAAGGGTCCCACCTATCATATTAACTATATTCTCTTTATTTAAGGGTTTTATATATTTGAGCTGCAAAACATTTATTAGTGCGATTGACACTGACGGCTGATACTACACAATCCGGTCATCGAAAATTATAGAACCAAAACCAAGAATTATTGAAAGGGGTTGTTATTTTCGGTTTTTCCCATAACCGAAGGAAGTATTAACCGGAACCAACACATCACTACTAAATCATAGTATAAACTGCGGTCAGACCTGACGTGTCGGACTCCTCCCCCGAGCTGTCCGCTGGGGCCACCCCGCGACTGCTCAGCGGCTCTCCGCCCCCGCAGCCCGCCTCCTCTGCAACATAACACACTGTCAGCCCCGCCGCTCCATAGTAAGGAGCTCCAGGCACAAAACAATCACGTCTCTACCTGCTGCCTTCACAAATCCAATGTTAACTTTCAAAGCCCGTCCCTCCACGACGTATTATTAAACATAGTTGATTTATGGTTCATTTTAAAGAGAAAAAATATATACCAAGCGGTAGCGATTTCAGTGAGCAAAATTGTTATACCATAGATAATAATTGTTCAAACAAACTTCAAAAATATTAAATATTTACAACATTTTATAGGCGAACTATCTGCGATATCGAATTTCTGCTCACTGAAATCGCTAGGAAGTGAAATGATTTAAAAGTTAACATTGGCCTTATGGGAGAAGCAGATAGAAGCAAAGGGCTGAAGCCCCGTTGATCAGAAATATAAAGAAAGCCATTCTCGCTGAGATTTACTGCAATTTGTATGGTGTGGGTGCAATGTGCGGCATCACTGTAAAGATGTATTTGTTTTCATTGAAAAAAGGTGGGATACACTGCAAATTCACCTGAAGCAACTGGATCAGATGAGCAAAGCAGCGACAAGAATATATTTACACACACATTACATAATATTTAACCTCCATTGAAGGCTTCTTCAAATGAAGAGTAGCGAGACACTGTCAGTTAAAATACAGTTTGAATTTGAACTTGCTCAAATTTGAACTAATTCAAATTCAAACTGTATTTTATCTGACAGTATCTCTCTACTCTTCATCTAAAGAAGTCTCTAATGGAGATGAAATATTATGTAATGTGTGTGTAAATATATTATTGTTGCTGTGCTAATTTTAACCAGTTGCTGTGAGTTAGCTGTGTATCCCACCTTTTTCCATTAAACTTTTAAGCCAAGTGATTTTCTTTGTAAACATATAAAGTCGTATTTAATGATGCTTGGGTATCTGCGGACTATGAAGCTTTTTGTCACCGCGTATCTGACACAACTGTGATGTTGTACCAACATGTGTGACGCCGCGTCACAACTGCTTTTTATGACCAATTGTCTTGGAGTCATAACCAAGTGATTTGTTTAAGATAGTGCTATTGTTAGAAAAGTTGTTTGAAATAATCAAATATATATTCGTTTTATTGCTCTCGTTGTTATTATTTGATGCGAACAAGAATTTTTTGGAACAATTTATATCGACTATTGTCAACTACATCTATGATTGTGCTTAAAGACAGAAAAATTACATTGAGGGTTTGAGTATCTTTATCAACATTTTGAAAATCTAACAAATACATCATAATACAGTAAAACCCCGCTTAACCGAAATAATGGGGGCGAGACCGCTCCGGATAACCCAATTTTTTGAATAATCAACTGTTGGTGTTTCAAGGTTAGTTTCAGAAAAATACGCAAACATCTTGGAGTGCAGCAGCAGGTGTGAGGGTTCATGATACACTGATCCCTTAGTGTGATGTAGGAGTGCGGAAAATGCAGGTCAACCCTCCTACCCCTCACGGCCTGATCAGGTATGTGGCAAAACCCGTCAATACAACCCCTACGTTCAGTGACTGCCGCGGCAGACGGTCTCTCGGTCCGCCATGAGTCATACGCCGGACTTATCTTCTCTATTATTGATTAAATATTTCTTGTAAACCGTTCCGGTTAACACGGGTTTTGATTTAGCGAGGTACAATTAAATGGGGTTTTACAGTAGTCATTTTACATCCGTATCATGTGTAATTATTAGGGGTGTGCGATTAATGATTCTTTGAATCGAGTTGAGTAAAGATTGAGTAGCCAATTATTTTCGAGTATCGTGTATTTTCGAGCGAGTATTTGCCATCAGTTGGTAGTTTAAAATAGTGTAATGGGATTTGGATACCACTCCAGATTTCATCATCTAAACATGATTTCTAACGAATACATGAGTAGCAATTAGCAATACAAATTTTTGGCCAGTAAAATCAAACTGGATTACGTATTGACAAACAAATCATGGTTTGGCATTCTTTCCGGCCGATAAAACTCAGTTAGGTTGTCATTTGGCCAATATCACCGTGTCCGGACATAATTGCTTACAATCAATATTAGATGACGAAATCATTTGTTATGGCTGATATCAAGTGGCCCGGTGGCCAATTTTGCCGAAATTATGTATATCATCGTAATTTCTGGCCTTTACTACAAGATCCAGTTGTCGTTTTTGGCCAATATTTCATTATGTTTTCGTCGCCATTTACGGCCAAAATTACGCGGTCCGGTCGTCATTTTCAGCAAATTTTACGTGATGCGATTGCGTTTTGCGGCCCTTACTATGCGATTTGGCTGGTCGCAATCGATAGCGATCATCCGGAAATCGGCGAGAAATACGCGCTCGAACTTTCGAGTAATTTTCAAAACTTCGAGTCGAGTCTGAGTATTAAAATACTCGGCCGAAAAAGTTTCGAGTACTCGCACACCCCAAGCAATTATTCCATTATCAAAATCACTCCATACTAATTTGCAATCAAATTATAGAACACCTTCTCTCCAAAATGTGATGGCTTACTAAAAAGATAAAAAACATATTTTTTCCGTAGGATGTGATGAATAGAGGATGTGATTATATAGTTAATAATTTTTTGTAACAAACCATTTTATGTTATAAGAACCACCTTTTAGTTCAGATTTTAACAATTTTCAAAGATATTTTGCAGTAATTTATTATTAATGACTTAATTTTTGCTTTTAGTTACTGTGGCACCATTCTTTGTACAGATTAAAAGTAATTGAATAATATTTTTTAAATTTTATTGGATAATTTTAAAACACGTTGGTGTAATTATGCTAAAATAAAAAATTGGGCTTAGGCCTTAAAACTATGCTGTAAAAATCTTAAAATATTTCTTACTACTACTGGCCTATACTAGAAGTTTACAAGTAAAAAGTAAACAAAAAAGCCATTCCAACAATAAATTCAGGCAATAGTTTTCTAGATTAAACTAAAGAAGCGATTTTCCACCTTATCTTTTATATTTTCAATGGCTACACAAAGTTTGGAGTAATTAAAAAGTGTTTTCTAAAATGTGGCAATGAATTATTTAATTTAAATGGTTCCGAAATTATCACAACACAAAATTTCCATAAGTGGCCCTTCTAGAGAAAGGTAAGGGTGTATCAAAGTGTGCCTCATGCAAAAAAAAAACAAAAAAAATGACCCTTAGTAGCAGCTATCTATTTAAAAAGTATCAAGTTCAACAATTGTTCATCAAAGTGGTAAAAACTACATCCTAAATTGGGCTGAAATATTTCAAATTTAAAAAAGTGCTATTACCGAAATTTTCATTAAAATTAAGTTTCTTGTGCGAAGACAGTTTGCGGCGAGCGTGTCTGGTGAGGAATGTGCAGTTGCAGCGAGTGGCTTGGGCCCAGACATCAGCACACGCTTGTTCCGAGGCCAGGGCGTCGGTGGTGGGGGCAGCGGTGGTGGCAGGGGTGGTGGGGGATGCGACGGTCTCCAGGGCCACCAGTATGGCCCGAGCCACACACAGCACCGAGGTAAACAGCACTTGTCTGTCCCTGCGGTCCACCCTGGGCCTCCGAACATACAGGTCTACTGGGTCCTCCTCATCTGAAGAGTAACACTCCTCCAGCTTCCTGCAACACAACCAACACACTGCTGAAACTTCCGGCCCAGTTCAGTTGTGTAACTGAATAAGGAAATATATTTTACATAAAGTTTCGTAGTTTTTCATCACAAGTGTCAATACCCCCGTAGCAGCAAACCTGCATACTCAGCGAATTTCCAATACATATAAATTTATCTTAATACCACATAAAGCCACATACCAAGTTTCATCACTATACATTCATAAATAAACGATTTATGACATTGTAATTATTCTCCATAAGAATAACATGGCGGCTGAGTATGCAGGTTTGCTGAAATAAGAAACACTAAAATTGGGTTTTTATACAAATTTCAATATAACTCAACTAGGTAAAGCCACATACCAAGTTCTATTCATTTATGTTGTCAATTAAAGGAGATAACACTTACTTATTCTCTATAAGAATAACATGGGGCTGAGTATGCAGGTTTGCTGCTACGGGGACTATAGGCCAAAAAATGGGTTTTTGTGCAAATATCAATAGACCACAATTAAATGAAGCAATATACCAAGTTTCGTTAGGATAAGTTGATAAATAAGCGAGATATACAATTTTTCTTATCCTCCATAAGAATAGCATTGGACAACGTATTGTGTTTAGCATTTTCAATATCTCAGTAACCAATTGACGTAGACCAATGATTAAAACACCAAATTTTGCGTCTTTTTAAGCTGATTCCAATGGAAAAAAATAAAATTTTACTTTTTCAAAAATTATATGTAAAAAACTCAAAAAACCCCATTTTTTGGGGTACAAAAGCCCCCCAAAATACCCCTTCGGATAGACCGATCTGTCTGGTTTTCGAACTTAAAGTCATGAATGCCGCTTTACACGTTTGTACCAAATTTCGTCAAACTCGGACCTTTTTTACGAGAGTTATCGCACCCACGGACATATATATATATACAGTTTCGAACGAATGGTGTTTTTGGGGTCTGGGGACCTCAAAACGAAAAGTTATCATGGTCCCGGACCTAGGTCTTACCATACCGACTACGGTAATAGCTTCTTCCCTATAGGGGAAATTCGCTAAAAACAAGTTTTAAATTCCCATATACTTCACACTTGTCATTTAAGATTTTCCCGCAGTAACATATTGTTCCCCCATCTGTTCTAATATTTTAGAATAATATTTTAACTTATATTATTCTGTCATTTCACAGGAAAATGTGTTGGACTGCATAGTTAATATGCATTTTGTTGGCAAAATAAGCCGGCCATAACATGAGTTAACAACCTTAAATGATTACAGAAATCTGGCTTATCAGCTGGAGTCAGCAAATTGACTGTGATAATTTGACCTATTTTACAAGCCAAAAATTTAGCATATTACGGGTTGTTATTACTTACGGGACACAAGACACGTCTTACAACACTTAGAATATATTTACACTTATACTGTATTCACATAACAGACGGTAAACATATACAAAAGATGGTACAAGGTAGAGGTGTGAGCGAATAGTAAATTTGTAGTTATTCGGATCGGATAGTAAGGGTTTCGGATCGGATAATTTTCGAATTCGGATATTTAGCCTACTTTACCCCAATTGGCATTAATAAATTATTTGGAATCAAATAATCTATTAGACAAAGAGCAACATGGCTTTCGGCAGGGGAGGTCAACCGTAACTGCTGGGGTTGAGTTTATTGAAAATATAATTGATGCAGTTGATAATGGTGAGAAGATAGTGGGTATTTTTCTTGACCTCTCCCGTGCTTTTGATAGTGTGGCACATCCTGTTTTAATAGAAAAATTTAAATCATTAGACATACAAGGGAAAGAGTGTGCTTGGTTTTCCTCTTACCTCAGTGGGAGACAGCAAAAGGTTGAAGTAAAATATTTGAAAATGAAAATTATTGTAGATACCTAAGAAAATGTCTGTGAACCTCAGGTGATTAAGTATGGAGTTCCTCAAGGATCCATTTTAGGGCCATTACTATTTTTATGTTACCTGGATGGTCTGCCACAAAGAGTTGGCTCCAGCTCCATTTGTTTGTATGCGGATGACACTAATTTGATTGTTAAAGGAAATTCTTGTTTTAATATAGAGATCTCAGCAAATTTGGACTTAATGAGTATTCACAATATTCTAAATGAGCCTTTTTTTTATTAAATGCAAACAAATGACTTTATCTTTTTCCACAAAACAAAATAAAACAGTACTAGATCCAAAAATCAAAGTTGGCAATGAATTAATAAATAAAACAAATCAAACTAAATTTTTAGGACTTACGGTTGATAGAAATCTCTCGTGGGATGAACATGTTGATAATGTAGTGAACAAAATGTCATCAGGAATATACGTACTATGGCAAATGTCTAAAATATCTGACCTCACACTACTGAAAACAATATATTATTCTTTAATACACTCACATCTATCTATGGAGCTATATCAAAACATAATTTGGACAAAATTCTAATAAAACAAAAAAAAGCAATACGAATTATGCTAGGTTTAAAAAACGCAGAAAGTGTAAAAACCTTTTTTATAGATCTTAATATCCTAACAGTTCACAGTCTTTATTTCCTGGAAACAATATGTTAAAAAGCATGATAGTGTTTTGTTGCTTGAAGCTAATCACCCTTATAATTCACGTAATCAAATTATTTTAGATAAACACAATCTTAAGTTTCTATAAAAACAAAACAAGGTACATGGGGAAAAAATTTGTTACACAACTTCTAAATTCACAAAATAACAATAAATTTAAAAGCTTACTCAAAGGATATTCGACTAATAAGGCACTTTATTCTTTTTCAGGATTTCCTTAGGACCTATTACTGATTGCCTGAGTTCAGTTATAATAAATAATGTAATGAAATAAAATGTGAATAATACAAATGAAATAATAATGAGTTTAAGTCAGCTATTGCAATATGAATGTATTGTCTAAGAAATAAAATGTGAATAATACAAATGAAATAATAATGAGTTTAAGTCAGCTATTGCAATATGAATGTATTGTCTAAGAAATTGATTAAGTTTTTTTTTTATTTTAATGGAAAATTGCAATCAAAATAACTTAAATTTATGTTTATGATTAATATTTTATTTTCTCTCCATATAACCTTTATAAGAATGTAATTTTTAGTTTTAGACTACAACTTTGACTCTATTCAAATACTGTATATGTATTGTCTCTGAATAAAGAATATTTTGATTTGATTTGAATCCGTTTCTCATCAGTGCTTTTATAGAGGAAGCCGGTAGAATTATGGAGTCTTTTTGAAATTGAACGTCTTCATAACTTGATTACACCGACAACACTCGGGGGTTAAACCTACCTATTTATAAGAGAACGAAGGCAGTTGGTGACTTTGGTCAGTTCTGCTCTGTCGAGCCGTTGCGCGACGGTCTGGCCCAGTCTGGCGTGGAGGGCGTGGAAGTCGAGCTGGGAGAAGCGGTTGTCGCTGCGGCACGAGGTCACAAGAACGTTGAGGTGCTTCACCTCCACCCAGAGAAACTCCGCATCCCCCTCCGACACCTGGAACCCGTCGGCTATCCGCTTGGCGAACACCTGCGACACGGCAAACAGCTTGTGTAATGATTTAACCCGACTTTTATAAACTACAACAAAGTGAAGACCATAATGTATGCTGATGACACAACACTTCATACACAGACAAGAAAAGAGGATAGAAATAAATAAAAAAAAACAGTGTTTTATTTACAAAATAAAATAAATCTACAGTCCATCAATAAATATTAAAAGCAATACATAAGAATAAATCAATAAAATAAGGAAAATAACTGCACTGAGTCAGCAATAGTCCAAAGGACCGTCTGCTGGGCTGGCACCCTGAATATTCAATAAGAACAATATTAAAAACAAAATACTGACAAGTTTCTTATTTCCCTTGCATATGGTACATCATACAAGCATTGATAGCAAATAAAATTAAGAAAAAACTATGGGTGTGCGAGTAGTGATTTTTTTAATCGAGTCGAGTCGAGTAGTGCCAATTAGTTTAGAGTATTGTCGAGCGAGTATTTGCCATCAGTTGGTAGTTTAAAATAGTGTAATAGAATTTGGATACCACCCTAGATTTGATAATCTAAACATGGTTTCTAACTAATACATGAGTAGCAGTACAAAGTTTTGGCCAGTACAATTAAACTGGATTACGTATTGACAAACAAAACACGGTTTGACATTTGTTTCCGGCCGATGAAACAGGGCCCGGTTGTCATTTGGCCAATTTCACCTGGTCCAGACATCGCTTATAATCAATATTAAATGAGAAATCGTTAGTTCCGGCCAAAATTACGCGGTCCGATCGTCATTCTCGGCCGATTTTACATGATGCGATCGCCTTTTGAGGCCGTTAATACGCGTTTTAGCCGGTCGCAATCGTTCGCGGTCGTCAAAATTCGACCGATTTTACGTGATAGGATTGCCTTTTGCGGCTGTTACTACGCGTTTTGGCCGGTTCCAATCGTTCGCGGTCGTCATTTTCGGCCGATTTTACGTGATGCGATTGCCTTTTGCGGCCGTTACTAGGAGTCGCAATCGTAGCGATCGTCCGGAAATGGGTGGGAAATACTCGCTCAAACTTTCGAGTAGTTTTCAAAATTTTGAGTCGAGTTTGAGTATTAAAATACTCGACCGAAAACTCAAAGTTTCGAGTACTCGCACACCCCTAGAAAAAACACAGGATATCACAATTATATCAATCAATAAATCAATAATACTTTATTCATTAGTACATAAAATGCACAGAATGGTGTCAATACATACATTGTTTAGGTGTATGCTGAAAACAAATAATAAAATACAATAATTCTTAACAAACAATAATTCAAATTAAATAAAATCATGGTTCTAATTCTAACTCTAACTTGCCAAGTTCACTACAATAATCATGAAAAAAAGTCATCAATACTATACAGTGGCTTATTGATAAGATATAGCTTTACTTGATTTTTAAACGTTTTAAGATCTGTTATTCGTTTAAGATATTCTGGCAAAGAATTAAAAAATCTTATTCCAATATATGAGGGTTTTTTTGTGAACAATGAAGAATTATGCTTTCTGTATGCCAGTTGATTACCTTTCCTTGTTTCATACTGATGATATACTCATACTGACTTAGCCTTAGCCAGATATTAGGCTAAGAGATAAGAGAATTGTAATATCCTGTTTTAAAATTATTCCTGGTAAATAAAGAAAGGATGACATTTGTGATACACAGACAAGAACATCATACATAAATTATGTCATTGAATATACCTACATAATACATTATTACTGGTGAATTTTGTTACCAGAGCATGATTAATGTAAATGGTAGTTGTTGCCTGTGATTCAACAAATTCTGAATTTTGTCATCGTCATGCGTGAACTCTATCTGAGAATGTGAAGTGTTAAAGAACTGTACAATTGAACTGTCAGAAAAATTAATGTATTTAAAAGATGTATAGTTTTGCCCTGCGCATTTCCTATGTGACACATGGCATTTTGTAATAAACAATAATTTGTCATGAATAAAATAACTCCATCTTGAACTTGATGTCATCAAAAAATAAAATGATCCAGTATTGTATTAAAAACTGCCTTCTGTCGGCGAGAGGAAAGAAGACCCCTAGTCACCTTGTTAGTGAATTTCCTATGGAAAAGTGAACTATTAGCATGACTCGCACGGTGAGCCTTAAGCCCGGGACCACCATAGAAGTTCCTAATGTGACCCCCTGAACACGTTTTGAAGGGTCTCTTAAAAACTTTATATACACATATATATATATATATATATATGTGTTCGCACTCTAGCGGTCACAATTTTTTCCCGATTTACTTCAAAATTGGTAGAGACATTCCTTTTTATAATCAGTTGGACAATTTTATTGGGCAAAACAATCAAAAAACTCTAACCCCCTTTTTTCGGGATTTTAAGTTTTCAAATTTTGAGTTTTTGGGCCCAAAATGTCCAGAAAAGCCCCGAACGTACACTTATTGCATATTACATTATTGTACGTAAAAAGCCAAAGATTTTAAGCCCTCCCTCATCATTCTAGCACAAGTACTTACCGAGTTATTAAAGAAAATGTCAATTGTCCAAATACAATACATTGTCTTATGGGGATTTTACACTGGAAAAACCAGTTTTTCATATCATACTATCGTTTTATCACCCCCAATACTCCTATATCAACTTGTTATCCCGACTATACCTCATTACCTCATTCTAACTTTATAATGTACAACATTGGCATCCTACTAGTGAATTTAAATACAACCAGGAGCAACAGAACAGCCAAAAAATAAAATTTTTCAATAAAAAAAAAGTAGCGCTGGTTTAAGGCTAAACATCCCAGGATTAGTTACAAATTCTGCCACCACGTCGCAGCACCAAAATGGAGTCATTTTGTACTCCTGTTTATTGGTGGAATTTTCGTCCGATGTTTATTTGCAAAACTGATTTGTAAACAGAATAAGATTGTTATTTAAGCTACTGAAGCATAATTTTAATTAAGTTGTTGGTTAGAAAAAAAATAATAAAATCTTCGAGTTACAAAAAGAAATATGCAAATCGCAGGTAGTCATTTTATAGACAATAATTTTTAATTATTTTACACTTTTAATATTTAAAATCACCCGAGTGGTTCAATCGGTATCATGTTCTATCCATTTAAAATAATGGGATGAGAGCGCGCGGGAGACACGAAACGGCTGCAGGGCCGGCCGAGGTGACTCACTGTGGCTCTCCCCCCACCACTCGGCTCAGCCGTCGCTCGTCGTGTCGTCGTACACTCCTTGTGCTGGATGACGACTTTCCCGCCCTTCCACCCACGTGCTCTCGGTTATAAGTTACCGTGATTCTTCTTACGGTTTTGTTTCGTCGTCTGCTTATTGTTTTTATTGCAAACGTTAATTTGTTAAACTTTTGTTCTCCATGGATCGCCGAAGAACAACCAAATCTAAAACGCAACTTCGGCTTTCAACGAAGAGGAAGAAGCGCAAACTGCCTCTCGCTTTGCTCGCTGCTAAATCTCACAGGTCAGTATTAGTTTTATAAACGAAATTAATAAGGAATATACAGTCGACTCTCGCTAACTCAAAATTCAAGGGACCACGATTTTTCTTCGAGTTATTTATAGTTCGACTTAGGCATAGTTCTAGTTATGGAGGTCTTTCCAGATAAAATTCGACTTTAAAGGTAACAAGTTATAGAGGTGAGCCGAATGAAAATTCGAGTTATAGAGGTACAAAATCGCTGAATTTATTCCCAATATTACAATTATTACAAATATACAAAACTCCCAAATATACAATTTATTGTAATCTTATTCAGATCCATATTTGAACCTCACTGTGTAAAAAAGTCCCATTTCTAACAAGTTAACATGGCCAGGGATGTGCTCTCTTGACATTTTACTATATACTATAATGTTAGTTTCAACTTCAGTTGAGTACAATTTTATATTTTAATTTGTTTAATTTTATTACAATTTTGTAGGAAACGGATAGAACATCCTGCCAATGAATTGACAATGAGTTCCACGACAAGTAACATTACACCTGTCTCCAACGATCCTGACACCTTTGCCGTTTGTGCAAAAACCCCTGATGTAGAAAAAATCCCTGATGTACAAAACGAAATGCTGGAGGAAAAAACTGAAAGGTAATCTTTTTTAAATATAATACCAATTGTGATAACGTTTCATGGAATATAACAACTTTTATTTTCGGAATATGACAATTAATTGTTAACATTGCGTTAACAATGTAAGTTGTGTAAATTGTAAAAGTATAAGAACGCCATTGCGTTTTGATAACTTAATAATATGCAATTTAAGTTAAATATTTAGCAAGTTTTAAAAAAGAAATTAACGTTGTGGACAATATTTATCGTGTGAATATTTATTACAGGCAATTTGACGAGTTGGTCGTAGAACCTGATCGAAGGCCTCCAAGAGATGATGTGGAAATGATTTCAGGACGATCTATTGTTGATGGTAAACACTTTGTCAAAGAAATGAGATCACTGGATTACCATAGGTTTGAATGTGAAAAGAATAGTAACGGATACATGGCATTAGTTACATCCAGTACTAAATCACTGGAATGGAGTCTCAGGTTTCGGTGTCCTTATTGCCTTAAAGAAAGGATAATTAAAAGTGAACCACACCAACTAAATGCAGGAAGCGGCAGTAACAGTTCCCTGTCAGACTCGCCCTCAAAAATGCCTCTTGTAGACCAAATAGTATGGGGATTTTCGTCAATCGGTTCTGGACACAGAAACATGGAAGAAGTATTATCATCGATTGACATATCACCAATCAGTGAAAAGGCTTTTAGAAGAGCAGAAGAACGCCTAGGACAGGTATGGTTCTTGAAATTATATTTAAGAAGTGGTGAAGTTGTTTTAAATACATTTTAGTAAAGAACATTGATGTATATATAAATACCATATGAAGCCACTTACCAAGTTTCGTAGATACATATTCACAAATAAGCCATATATAAAATAAAGTGTTCTCCATAATAATAACGAGTTCGCACGGAGCACACTGACGTGAGGGAAGTGAATTTCCACATAAAAACTTTTAAAACTCAAAATCAGTGTAAAAACATACATTTGTCCAATTTTTATTGAAATCTGAAAACATTGATTTTTTGGCTGTTCTGATACTCTCTGATACTCTTTCATTTACTTGCAAAGCTGGGAATACAATTTTGCGCATTATAAGGTTAGGAGAAGGTCCAGACAGGCTTGAAAGTAGGCGTGATGTTGCTGGGGATAATAAAAGTACTTTAACAAAGGAATAACAGGCTTTTCTAGTGTAAAACCCCCATAAGACAACGTACTGTGTTTAGCCGATACACATTTTCTTTAATAACTCGGTAAATATTTATGCTAGAATGACGAGAGAGGGCTTAAAACTTTTGCCTCTCTAATTCCCATCTTTTTACATGCATTAATTTTACATCTGGGGCTTTTCTGACCCTTTTTCGGCCCAAAAACTTGAAATTTGAAAGATTAATCCCCAAAAAATGGGTTTAGAGTTTTCCGATTGTTTTGCCCAACGAACTTGTCCAACAGATTATAGAAAGGAACGTCCCTACCAAATTTGAAGTAAATCGGACAAAAAATGCGACCGCTAGAGTGCATACACATATATATATATATATATATATATATATATACATATATATATAAAATTTTGAACGACCCCCCAAAACGTGTTCAGGGGGTCACGTTAGGAACTTCTATGGTGGTCCCGGGCTTAAGTTTCACCGTGCGGGTCATGCTAATTGTTCACTTTCCAAAGGAAATTCACTAACAAGGGTATTGAGTACTTGGGTTTGCTGCAACGAGGAACAGAATATCTCTTTAACCAATTGACGTAGAGAAATGATCAAAACACCAAATTGTTAGTTTTTTAAGCCGAATTCAATGGTGAAAAGTAAAATTGGATTAAAATAAAAATTAAATGTGAAAACCCCAACAAATCCATTTTTGGAGTACAAAACCCCCCTTCGGATGATGCGATTCGCCTGGTGATTATAGCTCGTTCGAAACTGTGTATACGACGTAACGTATATTCTTATAAAAATGTTTCTTGTATATTTTTGGTACTGTAAATTGTGTAACTGTTACGTAGCTGCATTAAGTAAATTCAATTCTTTTCCCTGTTTATTGTTTATTTATTTATATTTTTCGTGTATTAAAAGGTAAGTTGTATTTCAAACAAATATCTTAACTATTTAATAATTTAATTTAACATGGTGTTATTGAATGACGTTAATATGGAATAATGAACCCGTAGATAATATCATAAATCCTCTCTCTACCTCGTAACTATATTTTTCTACATTTGTACTAGATGTTTCTTTTCGGCTTACGGAAAATACCGTTAACATATAACAAACACCTGTCGTAATCAGTAGTCAGTAGTGTTTCCGGCCAGAGTGCGAATGCAAGTACTGAGTTGACCTATGCTACAGTAAGCAGCAGGGCCGCGCATCAGAGGGGTTGGGCAGTGTGGCGGTGCGCCAGGTGGGGGGGGGGGGGCGCTGGCGTGAGAGAAATAATGATAATATCTTTAAAACACGATTCCAATACGACCATTTGACCAATTTTATTTCTGACAACGGCAAAATTATTTTAAAATTTTTATTTACAAAATGACTACCTGCGATTTAAAAAAAAAATAATAATAATAATATTTTTCTATGCAATTTTTTTATAAACAAAGTTAAAAAAAATCACCTCAGTACCTTACATTTAGTATTCATGTTATTTACAAAATAACTTACAAAACAAAAATCGGACAATAACTACGCAAATTATCAGTAGTATAAATTTGCCACAGAGGTGCTGCTATCTATCGGGCCAGAAACACAACTTTTTCAGGGATGTTTAGCCTTAAACCATTTATTTGATCTTTTTAAGATTTTAATACGGAAATTTACTTCCCTCACGGCAGCGTTCTGCGTGCGATCTCGTTTATATTTCTATGGTTCTTATATATCAAAAACCAAAACAGGTCCATATTGTTACGGTCTCATGGTGTTAGCAGGCACTTGTCAAATGGTAACGATGAATTCCGCATAAAGTGCTAGCGAAGTGACTGTAGTTAGGGCCTGCAATTTTTGTATGGGACAGATTCCAGGGGTCTTCTTTTTCCTCACCAACAGTAGTAGTAGTAGTAAACTCGAAAAAACAAAAACTTGTATCAATTTTAGCAGGCGAAAGGATGATACACCAGAAATTCCTGATCTCTTGGCGAAAGAAGAAACCAAATTACTGGGAGTCACCATAAATGCTAATATTTCCTGGACCAACCATTTAAACTCTAAGTAAAAAGCTAGAATCAGGAATTATTTTTGTGAGAAGAATGAAGTGAATTGGAGGCCTTGATGCAGCAAAAGCGGCTCATGATCCGTTGGTGGAGTCACACAACAGATGCGGTTTGGCAGTTTGGGGTGGTTCAACAAAGCAAAATCAGAATAAAATTTGAATTCTACAAAAGAGGGCAGTAAGAACACTTTCTAATCTTGAACCAACACGGAGTTCCAAAAAAGCTTTTAATACACAGTGTATTTTAACAAAGCTATGTTTGTCCATCTACTCTGTGATTATGGTACCCATACATGGCCGCAAGATTTCACACGAGGGGAGAATTTCCTCATTATTAGATATTGGCATGAATTCAGTCTCGGAAACATTTACGGTGAGAATATTTTGATTCAGTCATTTTCTTACAATCATGAGATCATGCTCAACTTTTTCTCGCACCTTGAGCCGAGTCTTCCCTGAAGGAAAATTACGTTATCGTCTGCAATGAGAACATTTTACCAAAAATATTTAATATTTAATTATTTACAGAATCAAAAACTAGATTGGCATTTTGTCAAACTAATGCCGCAAATGGAAACAAACTGAGATCTATTGGAGAAGTAACTTTTGCACCAGGTTGCCACATGCAATCAGATAAAAGGTAAATTATCACATGCAATTAGGTAAATTATCGCTTATTGGCTGTTATAGAAATCATATCAAACAAAATGAGCCAGAATTCATAAGAAGTTATTAGTAACAAATATTTAATTAGTTGTTCCCTGAACCCCATAAGTTATTTTCCTGGTGATGTCTGTCCATTCGACTGTCTTCGACAACCCTACACAGATTACACTGTTTTGTAGACACGCACCTGACAAGACTTCTCCATGTAGAGGTGGGGGCTGGTAACGTGAGTGGGGATGCTGTCGTCAGCGTGTCTCGCGTCCCCGTTGTGGTGGAGGGTGGGGGCCCGGGGGGCCGGGGGGTGGCGGGGAGGGAGGGGCTTGTTGCCCCCGCCACTGCAACTCAGTCTACAAGCTCTCAAGGCACTACAGAGTTCAGAGATCGGGCTCTCCTGGGTGACACCGTTCATCTGCTTCGGAGGGGATGGTTTATTGTCTGAAATGCTAGAATCGATGCCTTCGCTCGCCTGAAATTGTCACACACCAGTTAGTAATACCACTGTAATACTATGAGTACTATTAGTAAGTAATGTCACTAGCTAAAGAAGTTATAATGACCCATGGAGCTGCCTTTAGGTTTTTTTTATGTTTTAGCGAATTTCCCCTATAGGGAAGAAGCTATTACCGTAGTCGGCATGGTAAGACCTAGGCCCGGGACCATGATAACTTTTCGTTTTGAGGTCCCCAGACCCCAAAAACACCATTCGTTCGAAACTGTATATATATATATATATATATATATATATATATGTGTCCGTGAGCACGATAACTCTCGTAAAAATGGTCCGATCGTGATGAAATTTGGTATAAACGTGTAAGGCAACATTTATGACTTTAAGTTCGAAAACCAGCCAGATCGCTTTATCCGAAGGGGTATTTTGGGGGGGGTTTTGTACCCCAAAAATGGGTTTTTCGAATTTTTTACATATAATTTTGGAAATAGTCAAATTTTAGTCAAATTTTAGGTTTTCCCATTGGATTCGGCTTAAAAAAACAAACAATTTGGTATTTTGATCATTTCTCTACGTCAATTTGTTACCGAGATATTGAAAGTGCTAAACACAGTACGTTGTCTAATGTTATTCTTATGGAGGAAAATAAAAATTTTATATCTCGCTTATTTATGAACGTATACTGACGAAACTTGGTATACGGCTTCATCTGGTTGTGGACCATTGATATTTGCTCAAAAACAATTTTTTAACCAAGGCTCCCGTAGCAGCAAACCTGCGTACTCAGCCCCATGTTATTCTTATGGAGAATAAGTAACGTGTTATCTGCCTTCATTATGAAAATAAATTAATGAAATTTGGTATGTGACTTCACCTAGTTGAGTTATATTGATATTTGTATAAAACCCCATTTTTTGTGTTCCTTGCTTCAGCAAACCTGCATACTCAGCCGCCATGTTATTCTTATGGAGAATAATTAAAATGTCATAAATCGTTTATTTATGAATGTATATTGATGAAACTTGGTATGTGGCTTTATGTGGTATTAAGATACATATATATGCATTGGAAATTCGCTGAGTACGCAGGTTTGCTGCTACGGGGGTATTTAGGCCTTGGTGTGGCGCAGATATCCTATACTCCAATATGAGTAAGGTTTGCTTGCTTGCAACACTGATCTCAAAAACGGCTCCAACGATTTCCTTCAAATGTTTGAAATAACTAATTTCTGGGATAAAAATAAGTTCTAGACAGGCCTCATCCCCAGGAAAATTCAAATAATGTAAAAAAACTAAAATGAAAAGTTAAAAAAATAACATTGGGCTTATGCAGTTTCAAATCAAAACAAAAGAATTGTAACAGCTGTCCATAATCAACCAGAGAACTGTCAAAGTAATACTCATGTTGTTTTTTATGATTATTAACATATGATTTCCTGAGAGCAGAGATTAAAATATTTGAGTGAAGATTACATATATAGAGTAGTAAAATAAATGAAAGGTACATTGAGCTATAAATAACAACTGGAGTGACCTTAAAACTGCAGAAAAGAGGCAAATTAGTTATACAAATCTGATTATCAGTAGGGGAAAGTGGTGAAATATTACTCTAAGTCATCTAAACAAACTGACTGGCCTTCCCCCGAGCAAAGCTTGGCCCCCCAGGTACTATTAGTTAAATCTACAAAAAACTTCGGCTCAATCTGTTCAGGAGTTTTTGTGTTATTCCGGAATAGAGATGATCACAGACAGTAGATATCGCCCTCCTATTGCAATTATTAACAATTCATCTAAATTAGCTCAAGTCACTGTTGTTTGCAATAGAAGACAGGGTAACTAATTGTATTAGGGCAACAAATGACAGTCATTCTCAGTGATCAGCTAGTAATTTAGTTAAAGTAGGCTATATTTATTTATTGACTATTGGCTCGGTGAGTCATTATACCCCAAAACATTGTCAATGCTTTATAAGTCTATAACCAATAAACTTTATTAGATTTAAGTCTATGGCCAATAAACTTGATTTGATTTGAGTTCATTAATTTTACAAGATCCTATATCAAATGTAGTGTGACCTGCTTATGTACTTAAGCAAGGCTTCGTCAATTTTTAAGTTTCCAGACATTTTTCATTAAAAAAATATTAAACGTTAGAAGAACAGACTTAATTTTGAAATTTTGTATCCAGGTCCTAACAATTAAAAACGAGTTCGCACGCAGCACGCTGACGTGAGGGAAGTGAATTTCCACATAAAAAACTATAAAAACTCAAAATCAGTTAAAAACATACAATTATTCCAATTTTTATTCAAATCTGAAAATATTGATTTTTTGGCTGTTTTGATGCTCCTGGTTCTATTTACCTGCAATGCTGGGAATACAATTTTGTTCATTATAAGGTTAGGAGAAGGTCCAGTCAGGCTTTAAAGTAGGCGTGAGGTTGCTGGAGATGTTAAAAGTACACCAACAAATGAATAACAGGCTTTTCTAATGTAAACCCCCCATAAGACAACGTACTGCGTTTGGTCAATACACATTTTCTTAAATAACTCGGTATATATTTATGCTAGAATGACGAGAGAGGGCTTAAAACTTTCGCCTAAATAATTCCCATCTTTTTCCACGCATTAATTTTGCATCCGGGGCTTTTCTGACCCTTTTTGGGCCCAAAAACTCGAAATTTGAAAGATTTATCCCCCAAAAAATGGATTTAGAGTTTTCCGATTATTTTGCCCAACGAACTTGTCCAACAGATTATAGAAAGGAACCTCCCTACCAAATTTGAAGTAAATCGGACAAAAAATGCGACCGCTAGAGTGCATACACTCTAAAAAAAAAAAAAATTATATATATATATATATATATAGACATATATATATATATATGTCTATATATATATATAAAATTTTGAACGACCCCCCAAAACGTGTTCAGGGGGTCACGTTAGGAACTTCTATGGTGGTCCCGGGCTTAAGTTTCACCGTGCGGGTCATGCTAATAGTTCACTTTCCAAAGGAAATTCACTAACAATCTGCCAATAGTCATTTCGGTTTGACTTCATAACACTTAAGTGTTCCTCTAAGGAAGTATCACAGAAAACTCCCTCAAGACCACTTTATTGGGATCACTTGGAAAAAATTCATGACACAGACATTTTTTTAATATTTGCTTTTTCATTTGACATGCTTCTTCAAGTGCAGAGATTTGAGATTTGGAAGGTCAGGCAAAAAAATGAAAAATGAAATGCTGTGAAGCTATCCATAAATTATGCCATCAGGGTGCCAGTTTCAGAACCAAACCGTCACATCACAGTCTTCTATAAGGAACCCCCATAGACACTATTTATAACCTCAATTTGAGCACATATGGTTGGTTAACGTTTTATTTTATTTTAATTGTTTTATATTAACAACATATTATTGATGCAACAAATTTATTTGACACTTACGCTTTTAAATCGCTTGCGAAGATAGTCCTCTAACAGTTGAAGGCCTTCTTGTGAATTGAGATCAACATAAGTATCGAGAAAAGGCCAGTACTCTTTCCAGGGAACTTTCCACTCCTGGGCCAACTCCCTGTGAAAAATAATCAGAGTAATATAAATCTTCATTCAGTTTCATCATAAATCTTACTTCAAATATCCTTCCATTAAACTGATTGTAAACTGCTGTGTTGAATCTGTACTGCCGCCATTACAAACCTTGAAGTTTTATAAATAAACATTTTTTTTTTATTTGCTATCTAGGCATAAATACTCATCATTTAAAAACACGAACAATAGAAATCTGCCAGACAAAACAACTCTAAGACTATCCCAATTCTACGTCGCTGTATCTATACTGCTTACCTGCCTACTATCTCCCACCCCTTGTCCTGGTCTTTGAGCTGGGGGCGGCGGGGGGTGAGGGGGGACCCTGGTATCCGAGGGGGAGTTTTCCACCTGCGGCGGAACAGTTCTGCCGTCTGCCGGGGCATCGGGCCCGCCACAGCTTGTACCTCCAGCACCGGGCTGATCACTCCTCCGTAATGCTCTTGCTGGATAACACGGTGGAACAAACATTAATGAACAGCAACAGAAAACAACAATTGATGTGCTTTCTATAACAAATAAGACAAGTTCGCACGCAGCACGCTGACGTGAGGGAAGTGAATTTCCACATGCAAACTTTTTAAAACTCAAAACCAGTGTAAAAACATATATTTATTCCAATTTTATTGAAATCTGAAAACATTGATTTTTTTGCTGTTCTGATGCTCCTGGATTAATTTACCTGCAATGCTAGGAATACAATTTTGCGCATTATAAGGTTAGGAGAAGGTCCAGTCAGGCTTGAAAGTAGGCGCGAGGTTGCTGGGGATGATACAAATACACCAACAAATGAATAACATGCTTTCTAAAGTAAAAACCCCTTAAGACAACGTACTGTGTTTAGCCGATATACATTTTCTTTAATAACTCGATAAATATTTATGCTAGAATGACGAGAGAGAGCTTACAACTTTTGCTTCACTAATTCCCATCTTAATTTAAGCATTAATTTTACGTCCGGGGCTTTTCTGACCTTTTTTGGGCCCAAAAACTCAAAATTTGAAAGAATAATCCCCAAAAAAAGGGGGTTAGAGTTTTTCGATTGTTTTGCCCAACGAACTTGTCCAACTGATTATAGAAAGGCATCCCTACCAAATTTGAAGTAAATCGGATAAAAATGTGACCGCCAGAGTGCATACACAGGGGGTCACGTTAAGAACTTCTATGGTGGTCCCGGTCTTAAGTTTCACCGTGCAGGTCATGCTAATAGTTCACTTTTCCATAGGAAATTCACTAATAAATGAGAGCATGCAAGGTATACGGTAACATTATCTAGTGTTTTCAAACTTTGATGCTTAACATGTTAAATACTGGAAAACACCCAATGTTTTACCCCTGATGTGGCTCTGTGCATGCTTAATGGTGAAAATAATCTCTAAACATACACCAGTAATAATATATTTGTTGATTGTTTTGTTTCCAGTTTCCATTTATAGTTAAGTGTTAGAAACAAACTTTTCCACAAATTATTGCACGAAAATCTCTAATATATCCCTTTAACAACCATTTTTTGCCTAAACTTACTAAAACCACTGTTACAAAGTAGTGGCATGAAAACTAGAGATAAAGCAACACCATATTACCTGGAAAGTGCTCCCAATACTGTAAAAAAATAACTGAAATCTACTTATTTACATGAGGAAACATTTTCGCCCACAACAAATTTAATATGAGGAACTACAACATAAGGTAAATAGTTCTATACGTCTGTGCACTAGGATATTTTTAATGTTATAAATAAATAGGAAAGCTAGGGCATCTGTTATTTCTGAGCCAATTCTGATGACTGAGGTGTAAAAAATAGCCACGATCTGTTGTTGCAAGAAGTGGTTTTTAATTTGTAGGTAATTTAAATCTTAAGGTTTCAGGACCCCAAAGTTTGTTTTGTGAACATAAGTATAAAATACAGCGATCATATAAGACCAACAGATGGAGCATCTGGCCTGAAAAGTGAAGCCAGTTTTTGAGTGACAAAACCCACAACAAGATGGCAGCGTTTGGAGAAAATTCATCATGTGACGCTCCTGTTTGGGAAAGGTAGGGAACAGCTGTATTAGAATTTTCGCCAAGATTTGATTGGTTTGTGGCCGAGTGACCTTTTGATTGGTCACATGATGAATCATACCCGACTGCCGCCATCTTTTTGTGGGTCCTGTTGCTAAAAAACTGGCTTCATCACCCGTCATACTTCATATCAGATGTGCTTCATCTATTGGTCTTATTTGATCGCTGGTATTATGAAAGTCAATTTTAATTTAATTTCAGTCTAAAACAGCTGTTCATGAACTAAAATACAGTTTAATACTTTATAACACAAGTAATTTCCAAAATATAAATACAAAAACTACTAAAATGGTAATACACTCTGTATAGTGCTTTCATGAAAGGACTTTCTTCAATGCCGGAAAAACCTTCATACAATTCGCCACAACATTAAACTTTGATTTTTGAAGCTGTAGTTAAATTTCAGTTATAAACAATTTGTTAACAAAGAAACATTAGGAGTAACATTTATTGACGTTCTGATAAATCAAGTGACTCATTGGAATCTGGGACAAAAATAGCGGTTTACTGGATCACACTTGTAATCTGGAATGTAGACTATAGTATTTTTCAGTAAATATTGATAAATACCAGAGGGCTTGAAGGAGAGAAAGGCTTGCCAACCATCGGTTCAACAGAGTGGTCTGGAGATCGCAACACAGGAACATAAAACTGCTCTTCCAACATAGCTGAGATTTCTTCCTTCAGGCACGAGTCAGCACTAGTCATTCTGCTGCAGACAACCTAAACATAACAAATATTTCAAATACTCCATTGAGAAATGAAACTCAGCAGTCCTTATCATGCTTCCTAAAGCAGATCCTAAAATCTGCTCCCGGACCATGCTACGTTGTTTGGGGGCTAAAATAATTTTTCTTTTAACATTTCCCGATGTCCAATTTTGACAGATGACAGTTCTTTGGGTTTGTTTCACAAAGTCACATCTCTTGAATGATGCCCCTACGTTGGATACACCCTCCCTCACCACCACGGTAATCCATAGATTAAATTCATTAGAATTATTATTATTCAATATGGAATTCTAACTTGGGGTCATGCCTCTCATGTTCATGAGATTCTTTTGCTGCAGAAAAAGGTAATCCGAATAATGGCTGGGGCTGGCCCTGTGGAGCCCTGCAAACCACTTTTTGTCCGTCTAAACATATGCACCATTATCAATCTTTACATTTACAATGTCTTAATCTACACCAAAACTAACATACATGCATTTCACACCAGGCAAGATTATCACACACACCATACAAGGAAAAAAGGACATTTAGAAATACCACACCACAGGCTGGCCATTACAGGTAATTCTTTTAAGTTAAATTGTGTGAAATTTTACAATAAGCTGCCTGAATCTCTGCATGCTACCAGCCTTAATAGCTTTAAGTCCAAGGTACACACATGGCTGGTAAGCAATCCGCTTTATAGCCTAAAAGAATTTGTTGAGTCTGAGATTGAAATTACCTGACTGTTAGACTAGGTTAATTACATTTTACATTTATATTTAAGAACCTGACAATGCCTATTTCAATCATTGTATTGGTCAATGGCAATAAAGATTTCTGATTCTAATTCTGACTCTGATTACTTCAATATTTAGGAACAAAATTGTACAGTAAGCTTCCCACGTCACAAACAAATATTTATAACACTGTTTTGTTTAAGGTAATACATTTTCTTGTTAAAAGGACCTATAATAGTATTCAAGAGTTCCTGTGATGTAATAAGTAAGAATTTTAATACTAATTTAATGAATTTAATGTAATAATTAATTTGACTTTAAGAAGCCTAAGCTGACAAAATTGTTTTTTCACCACACTATGCTGTAATCACCTGTTTTCGGAACATCATTTGAAAAAACGGCTTGAGCAAAGGAGAACACTAAGAGAAAACAAATGAGGAATGTGATGAGAAAAGTTAGTGAATATATAAATTCACCTTCAGTGAAAGGGGCAAAAAGTGAAAAGGTACCAACTCATATTTGGGGGCTGTGACAGCAAAATTAAATAAGTGGTAATCCTCATACAACTAGGATAACCAAACATTTCTGAGTTTATATAGTGGTGTAATTTGAACAGTTTAGTTTAGTTATTATAAAGTGGGGGGAAGGGGTAGAGCAGGTTTGGTCTGTTAAAACTTATTGAGGATTTTACATCTCAACCAAAGTCTTAACTAAATTACAGAAAATTACAGCCAAATACTAAAAATACTGAAGTAAATTATAAAGATTACAGAAAAGAGTTTTTCCGCCCAAGGGCCGAAAGTCAGCTGATCTATTTAGCTAGTGTTGCCAACTTGTTTTCAAGCGTACACGACGTTACTTGGTTAATACGTGCATACTATTTTGTGTTCTTTGATTGAAACACTGTAAAAATAACAACAAAATTCAAAACATTGTACTATCGATGTTTTGTTTATTGATTAACTGTTTTTACTCCGAGATTGCATGAGGCCGCTCGTGTTTTATGACCGATCACATTTAACCCGTTAATAATTGTAGTATGGTGAAAAATAGCGTTAACACCTCTGCCAAAAAGGTTTTGCATAGCCCTTGAACGATTTATGACCGAGACTTCGTCTCGGTCATAAAACACGATCTCGGGCCAGCAAAACCCTACTTTCGGCCCTTGGTGGGAAATATACTATAGGTTGGTGCATTTTATATTATTGACAATGCCACCTGGAAAATTTATTTTTGTGACAATAAAGATTTTGATATGATTTGTATAAACTATGATATTCCTGGAAGCCTGGAAGCATGGTACTATGGTATGGAGAGAAACATAATAATTGTGCAGTTTATATAAGCGATTACAGAGAACAATTAGATGTGCCTAATGAAATCTAAAGTGAGTCAGACAAGCATAGGGTGAAATTGTACAAGTTTCTTCACCTATTCATTGAGGTTTGGAGCTAACAAAGGTGATGGAATTGGAGCTGGAAACTTTTTACATTTGTATTTGTTAAAAATAAAACCTCAATTGCCTGTGTCACCAAAGGCCAATAGGCCTGTGCAGCGATCTAAAGACGGTGAGGTACATAACGGCAATAGTCACATAGACAAGCCAGTGGTGACCGCTCGTGAAAAAAGTATCACAGCAGCCAGCTGGGATCGAACCTACGCTTGACCAAATCCGACTTGCGAGGCCAGTGGTCTACTTCTGATCTACTGTGACCGGTGAATTTAATTGTTTTGCTAAATAATTGAATTTATAGAGTTCCAAGCAGTATGCTGATGTGAGGGAAGTGAATTTCTACAACAAAAATTTACTTCAAAAATGGTGTTAAAATGTGGATTTATTCACTTTTATGGAAATCGGGAAACATTTAATTTTTTGGCTGCTCTGATGTTCCTGGTTATATTTACCTGCAATGTTGTGCATTATAAGGTTAGGAGAAGGTCCAGTCAAGCTTAAAAGTAGGCGTGGAGATACTGGAGTGATCAAACTACACCAACATATGAATTTCACCTTTTCTAATGTAAAACTCTAAGACAACATATACTGAGTTTAGTCAATATACATTTTCTTTAATAACTCTGTAAAAATTTGCTAGAATGATGAGAGAGGGGTTAAAACTTTTATCCCACTAATCTCCATTTTTTTATTTTACATCCGGGACCCTGTGACCTCTGTGACCCTTTTTGAGTCTAAAAACTCAAAATTAAATCTATAAAAAAGGGGGTTAGAGTTTACCGATTGTTTTGCCCAACGAAGGTGTATAACTGATTATAGAAAGGAATGTCCCTACCAAATTTGAAGTAAATTGGACAAAGAATGCGACCGCTAGAGTGCAAACACATTTATATAATTATATTTACAATATAATATAATAATTATAATTTTTATAATATATTATAATATTATATTATATTATCATATTTATAATTTTTAATGACCCCCCAAAACGTGTTCAGGGGGTCACGTTAGGAACTTATATGGTGGTCCTGGGCTTAAGTTTCACTGTGCGGGTCATGTTAATAGTTCACTTTTCCACAGAAAATTCACTAAAAAACTATAAAACGTTTATGCAAAAGGTGGCAAAATGGTTGAATCAATATGATTTCCAGAGGTGACTGGTTACTCACGTCCTTGGCAGTCTGGTGGAACTTGTTGGTCGCGCTCCGGTCACACTGGGAGTACGCCACCAACACCTGCACCACTCTCGCCGCACCGAACTTGGCCGCAAAGTGGAGCGGCGTCTCGTTCAGGGCCTGCAACATCACGTTTTATTTCCTTAGCGTGCATTTTTAGGCCAGGCAACTTTGTTGCTACACTCAGGTATACAATTTGTGTTGAGCATTATGGAAAAGTGGCAATATCCAAAGCAACTCAAACTGTAGATTTATATATACAGTAGAGGCTCAAAAACTTGACACAATGTGGACTTAGACACTGCCGAGTTCGGTGAATGTGAGCTTCCCAAAGTTATATGGGGGGAGGGGAAGAGGGAAACCAAAGCTTTGACTTTAAATTGTACATTAGATCATATTTTAACATATTTTATTTAGGGATGAGTCAATTCCAATTTTTGTTCGTTTCTGATTCCGGTTCCGATTCCTACAAATCGATTCTCGATTCTGATTCCATCGATTCCTAATAACAGGTGAAATAGCAAAGTAGTGTTTGAAAAATGATTTAAAGACAATAAGTTAGTCAGTAATTGATTTGTATTTAATAAATAGAGGCAATCGGTTTGTAATTATTTTTCATTAATAAAATAAAATAAAGCTTACAAAAATAAATAATTAAAAAAAAAACTAAGTTCAACTGCATGTTTATTTTTCATATAGTTGTTATGCTCTCAGTTACATAAATCTCCCATGATATTTTTTGAAATTGGTTTGTTGTCTTATAAAACAATCACTTTGGATGTTAACTATTCTTGACCGATAAAATTCATTTGTAATGTTATTCATTGTTGCATCAATTTTCAGGCATAATAGTAAAAAAGAGTTATGTACACTTGCACTCTTATTTTTAAGCTCTCCTCAACGTTTCCTACCTTGTCCGGAGTGTTGAGGTAGAGATCTAGCAACACCGAACACCGTTGTTCCGCGTCCGTTGTGTCCCCGTAGAAGTGTCTCATGAATTCCGCACTGGCCACAGTCTGCAGGACGAATGCACAGATAGCTGCGTCGCGAGCCTTCGCTCCGATGTGCAGGGCGTTGTAACGAGAACCCTCCTGTAACAGCGTTATATCACATTACATGGTTGTATAAATGCATTTTGTATACACTTACCAAAGGTACAATATACTTCCCAGGTGAAATAGATATGTGTACCCCGTACCATCAAATCAAATCATAGCTCAGATGTAAGCCTGCTGACAATGTAATATTTTTCTAGGCTGCTGGAATTGACAGAAAATGTTAAAAAAAGTCCAACTAGAGACTTCCGCCCTTCCTACCTCCTAAATCTTCCTTCAGTCTGGTGTCATTAGTCAGTCTAATTTGGAAGGACCGTGCAAGTGGGTGAAGTGAAATGTAGTTTAGGTTGTGTTGATGAAAACTGATGCACAGTCAGACCTGATGTAGCTTCATGGGGGGGGGGGGGTAGGGTGACTTTGGGACAGGTAATAAGGGAAGAAAATACCCCCGTCGCAGCAAACCTGCGTACTCAGCGAATTTCCAATGCAAACTATATGTCTTAATACCACATAAAGAGGCATACCAGGTTTCATTAAAATATATTGACAAATAAGTAATATATCAAATTTGAATTATTCTCTATAAGAATAACATTGGGGATGAGTACACAGGTTTGCTGCAACAAGGAACAAAAAATATAGGGTTTCATGTTATAACATCAATATTACTTAACTAGGTAAAGCCACATACCAAGTTGCATCAATATAAATTCATAAATAAGCGATATATACCATTTTGATTATTCTCCATAAGAATAACATGGGGGATGAATATGCAGGTTTGCTGCAACAAGGAACACAAAAAATGGAGTTTCATGCAAATATCAATAGAACTCAACTAGGTGAACCAAGATACCAAGTTTTATTAATTTATGTTCATAATTAAGGGAGACATTACATTCTCCATAAGAATAACACGGGGGCTGAGGACGCAGGTTTGCTGATACGGTAATCATCGGAAAAAATTGTGTTTTAGTGCAAATAACAATAGACCACAACCACATGAAGCCGTATACCAAGTTTTGTTAGTATACGTTCATAAATAAGCGAGCTATAATTTTTTTCTTATTCTCCATAAGAATAACATTGGACAACATACTGTGTTTAGGTAAAAACTTCAAAAAAAACCATGTTTGGGGTACAAAACCCCCCCAAAATACCACTTGGGATAGGTCTATCTGTCTGGTTTTTGAACTTAAAGTCATAAATAATGCTTTACACGTTTGTACCAAATTTTATCAAAATCGGATCATTTTTACGAGAGTTATCGCACCCACCGACACATATATATATATATACAGTTTCGAACGAATGGTGTTTTTGGGGTCTGGGGACCTCAAAACGAAAAGTTATCATGGTCCCGGGCCTAGGTCTTACCATGCCGATTACGGTAATAGCTTCTTCCCTATAGGGGAAATTCGCTAAAACTGTCAAACAATAGAGAGGAAGTGGTCGAAATATCAATAACATCACCAAACTGACAAACTGTGAGTCCTTTGTTTTATTTTTCGTCTCTACAATATGCTCAGTAAATGATGCACTTCATTCTCAACTATGTTCACCAGACAAGCTGAATGAAACAATTCCAGGATTGTTTATAGATATTTTTAATTGCAAAGATTTATGTAGCATCATTCTAATTAGGATGTCACTCCATGCATGCTTGGTTAGATTTTAAATAAATTGATAAATTGTGTTACATAGTGTATAGAACACTTAATGATATAAGGATTATACGATTCTGCTATGACTTATCGATTGCACTGCTGTGAACCTCACTTAACCCATTGGCTTACCTGAAATTTGCCACCTGACAAACCGTTCAGTTTCCTAAGAAAAATTACATAAATGTAGACTTTTACTAAAACTGTCACTATAGCAACAATTATTGCTCAATTTACTTAATTTTTGCACTAATCTTTAGAGAAATGAATTATCTACAAGAAGAAGATACTTTTGACAGCATTTATGTATGGTACATATTATATATATTATAAAAAACATTAATTTTAAAAGGAGTTACATGTAAAAAACAAAAAAAAAATTTTCAGCCCAAAAACTATTATTTACTTGTGGGTTATTTATTTTTTACGTGAAAATAAAAAATGTTAGTGATACATTTATATTTGACCTAGATATAACATATTTTCCAAAATAATATTTTTCCTAAATTTGACTAAGTTTCCCTAAGTATGGGCATATGCATAAAAAATACATACAAACAAAAAATGAAACTTGACAAGTTAAAACAACAAATAAACAAAAAATAAAAAAATAAAAAATATTTTTTTTTATAAAAAGTGCTATCCCGAGTATACTCGGGGTTGCACGTCCGGGCTACTTTCGGCGGCCACGAGTATACTCGGGGTTGTGAGCCAATGGGTTAATGATATAAGGATTATACGATTCTGCTACGACTTATCGATTGCACTGCTGTGAACCTCAAAGTCTGTGGAAGAGAAATGCTCATATAATTACTCCGCTAAAGAAAGACATTTTTAGTGCTCCTTGCAGATGCGGTTGTTAACATTTTATAAAACTCCAAAGTTTGTGGACAAGCAGTATATAGCTGAACTTTATTTATGGAAATGAGAATGTGAAAATTAATTACATTCTAGATTACAACTGAGATTAAGACTTCATTGCTTCACAGTTATAAACTGTCGCGCTATGAAAGTTACCATGACTTTAATAGACAATAGACAAATCTTTATTGCAAATTACGTTCATAATCGGTTTTTGCTCCACAATGTTATTCTTGTGGGAATTTATATAGTTTAAGATCAACTTTGTAATAGTAAGTAAAATGAAAATTGTTTGAACCGCAAGAAACCCATACGGAGAACAGGACTCTGGCTAATTTCAAATAATAACTTAGATTAATTCCCTGTCCAAAATGTTGTGCATATTGCCAGCAGCTTTTAACTTACTCCTCAACAATACGTTTTCTAATAAAATCACTCCAACAACAAATAATGAAAAATATCTTATGGTATTGTAGTATATTGTTATTTTTTAAGCTGCATTGATAATAATAACTATAAACATAATATTGGATTTAAGCCAAGGAAATGAGTTCTAAAAATAGAAACAATAGCTCTAGATGTTGGCAACAAAACAAGGTGATAATAAATACTCTGGTGTTCCATTCCGTGCTCACCACTTCCTAACCAGCTGTGATTCTGGCAATGTTTCTCTGTTTGTCACATTTAATGATTTTTAGAGATTTTGGGTTAATAATTTGTTTACAGTCTTGTTCAAATGGGATGGTTAATGATAAAACCAATCTTTTTTTATTTTAATGTTAAATCAATAACTTTGTACAGTTCAATTTTAAAATTATTTTACTTTTTAATTATTTAAATTATTTAGGCCTAATTAATTATTTTAGTTTTTAAATTATTTACTTCAGAACAATTTAATAAATTCCAATTTCGATTGACTAAATCACCTTAAAGACTTCTTAAAGATCTTCTGTCAGTTTAAGAGCAGGGACTGATCACAGACAACAAATTTTAATTCAAAAGTTTTATCAAACGTTCTGTGATCTTTTAACCTCCCACTATCATATTAAAATGGTAAGAGTATTTTTTTTAATCCAGTTTGTATTATACAATGAAAATTTGTAATTTGCTGATAAATCTTAAAAATAAATTGAACTAATTTTCACCGATTATCTGATTAGGGATATATGAATTTCTATAACTGACTATAAACCAGTGCCATTTTTTTAAAATATGAATTTAACTTTTTCGTGGTAAACTTTTAGAATCTTGACCAATTTAACACAATTTGGTATATAAGCGGGAAAAATATCTTTGAAATTGTTGTCCCCCTTCATATTTGACGTTTACATTTTCAATTGCCTTATTGTAAATAGCCTGATCTTAACCTTTGAAAGAAAATCTAGAACTGAATAAAATATGCCAAGAATATATATATATTAAGAGTTTGAATAAAAAAACGCTGCTTAAGTTTCATTTTAGTCGAATCCTGCAAAATGCCTCAGGATAATAAATTATTGTGTATTTTAACTTAATGGGTGATGTGAATAATATAATAACATTTATTTTTCGAAACCTTTGAAAATCTAACAATCAAAATTTAACGAACCTCACTGAAAATATTTCTTAACCCATTGGATACTTAGTTTTTTAATGACTATATGGCCCCAGAACTTCAATTACATTTCAATATTTTGCAGTGTTTTAGTAAATATACTGTAAAAAATTTACTTTTGCTGCTAATTGGGCAAACATTTTTTTCTTGAAGATGTATACATTTTCTTTTTAGTATGTTAATAGAAAACAAAAAGAAAAAATCATACTTAAAATATTTTGCTATAAAAATATTTTTTTTTTTACTTTTTTGAAAAAAGAGTATAGTAAAAATAACAAAATAAAATAAATGTCTAATCAGTTGTCTAGTAAAGTGCAAAAACTATTTCCTTACATAAAATCTTTTAGTTTTTTACTTTATCTAAAAAAAAATTTGTTATAATTTTTTTTTGTAAAATCACTTTTTTCTTGAATAATTTATATTTTTACCCGTTTGCCAAAAATGGACCACAATGCAATATATTACCTAAAAAACATTCATGGATATAAGCTTAAAGTTAAAACAATTACAACAAAATTTAAATTTTAACAAAAATTAAAAATTTTCAAAAAAACATATGGTATTACCCATCACGGAACGACTCCATGATAAAGATTTTAGGCCAAAACGGCCATCACGGAACCGTTCCGTGAAAAGTATTCAATGGGTTAATATAGCTAGCAAATATTTTACTCAGTCCCTTCAGAGTCGTTGACTAGTTTCTCACCTGCAGGATAGCCGGAGTGTCCCCGCTGCTGACTAGGTAGCGAGGATTCTCCCAGACTGTCTTCTTGACAAACTCCAAGTCCCCCGCCTCAATGGCCTTCCTGAAGCGCACCATGTCCTGCGGCTTGGGGCCTCGGAAGGGGCTGGGCTTCTCCCCCGCCTCGGGGGGCGAGGTGGGGCAGGGGGTTGCACTCTCGAGCCCGCACACCGCAAACTGCATTGCGTCCGTGATCGTCCGGAAAGCCTTGAACCTCGCCTTTTTGTATTTCTTGACCAGTTTCAGGGCTTCAGACTTGTCCGTGAACACCACAGATCCTTCCGGATCTGGAAAATAACAAAGACAAATTAATATATTTATCAGGCTAACAGATTCTTTGTAACAGTGAGATATTCAACCAAAAGGAATCATTCAACCAATTTGTGTGACTGATCTTATAGAGAGGTCAAGACACAGAGTTGTTTAATTACATGATTTACATTCGTCATTGGGATTCTGTCTCAAAGGAATTCAAAGCTTAAACATAAAGCCTAAATGTATATTTAACAACTGTTGATACAATAACTAAATACAGCACAAAATCAAGAACAGACGAGACCGACAATTTGTAAATGAAATGACGACACAATATTCACAATATGGGTGTGAAGCAGCCTATATAAGTGTAATTGATTAGAAAGAATGAACATATTACAAAAGTATTTTAAATGAGCATTAATTTTCCAAGGGTATTGTTAAGTTTGTGATCCCATGATGGTAGTTGATAAAAATTAACCATTTATATGTAACACTAACCTAATGAAGGCCTAGTACATTTTTTGATTTTTTTTACAGTGGATCTTGAATTATCTTCATTTTAGCAAATTTCCCCTATATGGAGGAAGCTATTACCGTAGGTCTCATAGTAAGACTTAAGCCCGAGACCATGATAACTTTTCATTTTGATGTGTTCAGATGCCAAAAACACCATTAGTTCAAATGTGTATGTATATATATATATACACTACTACTATATATATACTACTTTTATGAACATTGTAAAAATAATTGAAACAAAGTACCATTTTTACTTTCTCCCCCTTATACATAGTATATGTATTGTTTTTGTCAAAATTTTCGAATTTGAGTTGTCAGTGGAAATATTTGTTTTGGTGCTCCCTGAACCCAAAAAAGTGATTTTTACGTGATGTCTGTGTGTCTACCTGTCTGTATAGATGTGTACAGAGCTAGAGCCCTAACCAATGGTCAGATTTTTATGAAATTTGGTATATAGGTACTAGGCCTAATTCAAGACATCTCCAGGCATTTTTTATTTTTAATTTTTAAGGGTAATTATCCCCCAAAACCCGCCAATAATATGAAAAATCAAGATTTCTCAAAAACGGCTCTAACGATTTTGATTAAACTTTAGTCGTTTGTAGAATTTTAGTTTTCCAAGAAAATGGCAATTCGGGTTCAGAAATTAAAAGACTTAAAATATCAAAAATTCAGTTTTTTGGATTTTTCATAAAAAAACATAAATATACAAAATATTACTATTCACCATTAAAAAGAGCTAAAAAAACTAAATAATTTAGTATTTTGAATTACTATTCTACGATTGCTGGTTGCGGAGAAAATTTAAATTTTCACTTTGCGGTAAACTCAGTACGTTGTCCAATGGTATTCTTATGGGGAAAACAAAAATTAGTATTTCTCTCTTATTTATTGATAAATTTCGTTCAAACTTGATATGCTTGTCAAGTTACCATTGACCAACAGAGAAAATTTAAAATATATTGCCCCTTAATAACCCTGAGGGGGGGAATAGGGGGCATTTTCCCTCTTAAAACCACGTGTGTAGCGATGGATTCTGTAGTGCCTCCTAAACAGGGATTTGGGTGGATATTTTTGAAAACAACTTGTTTACAAGATTTTCTGTACATTCGACCATGCTTTGTATTCTATATTTAGCAAATAAAAAGTAATTTATTCATTAAAGTTGGGCTAAAAGGGAGAAAGTATGTGTCAATTTCCTGATACCGTTTATTTATTTTCATTTAGTTTATTTTGACGACTAGTTTCAACTCTTAGGTAATTTTCAGGTCTAATTTATATGTGTCCGTAAGCACGATAACTCTCGTAAAAAAGGTATGTTCTTAATGAAATTTGGTACAAATGTGTAAAGTACCATTTATTTGAACGAGTATGACAACCAGCCAATTCACACCATCTGAAGGGGGGTTTTGGGGGATTTTGTACCCCAAAAATGGGTTTTTGGAGTTTCCACATGTAATTTTTATTTTAGTAAAATTTGTATTTTTACCATTGAATTCAGCATAAAAAACAAACAATTTGGTATTTTGATCATTGCTCTACGTCAATTGGTTACTGAGATATTCAAAGTGCTAAACACAATACGTCGTGCAATGTTATTGTTATGGAGAAAAATAAAAATTGTATATCTCACTTATTTATGAACATAAACTGGCAAAATTTGGTATATTGCTTTATCTGGTTGTGGTTTATTGTTGTTTACACAAAAAATTTGTTTCGCCAATGGTTCCCGTAGCATCAAACCTAGGTAATTGGTCCCCCAAGATATTCTTATGGAAAATAATTAAAATGTTATATATCGCTTATTTATGAATGTATATGGATGAAACTTATGGATGAATGTATGTGACTTCACTAAGATGAGTTCTATTGATATTTGCATGAAAACCCATATGTACTTGGAAAGAATGAACTATCTATACTGTGGGATTCAATTAATTCAATTTATGATTACCTATAGCAAAAGTTAAATATGCTAATTTAAATCTACAGTTTAGTAGAAGAACCATAGTAGATATTGCACAGTGAGTTTATAGATCTTATTATTTGATTACACTCGTAAAAAGAACTGATAACACAGGGTACTGGTAATTAAGTTTCTACTGTACAATTTTAAGTGACAGTAATAGACTGCATCCATTTGGTTATTCAATTTTAAAAAAGTATAGAAACTTAAATCCAACATTTTCAAATATATTAGCTTATCCTATTGGTATATAGGGCTAGTTTAAAGGGATTTTTTCTGTTTTAAGTCCTAGATAATAAAAAAAGCAAATGTGTTTTTATCTTGCAACCAAATTTTAAAACAACACACTGATATATACAAATAATTCAAATAAGTTGTATATTTTCAATTAAATTATACATACATACCCATGAAGAATGTATTTAAATTAAAAATACAAGTCAATGTATTGGTCATAGCCCTTAATCATATCTATAACACAATAACTGTATTGGACTAAGAACACACTACTACCAGTGTGTTTCCCGTACACTATATACATTCAACAGAACACTGAACTAAAGCCGCGTTTACACCGTAGTTTGGAACAAAATGTTTGGGACTTTTTGTTGCTAACCCTTGTTTCTAACATTCGTTTGTAACAAAAGTTTACAACAGATAGTGCACTTTTCTTTGATTTTGTTCGAAACAATTCATTCACCGTTCCCACGTTCCCGAGGACACGAGGTCAGTCCTTCTCGAGATGACTACAGAAGAGGATGTTTTACTGGCCGCGGCGGCGTGTGTGATCCTCTCTAAGCAACGGAGACCGAGACGGTACTGGGTGAGACCGTCACTGCAATCCATATCAAAATACAGTGGCAATGACCTGTTAGATGATTTAAATAGGGATGATATCGACCTGCTATCGGGAGAACTGCGGACTGCGGAACGGACGGGAGTTTCAAAAACTTTTTGAGAATGTCCAGTGCTGACTTTGAATATTTGACCCCTATGGTTGGCCAGAAGATTAGCAAAATGGACACTATTACAGGAAGGCTATTTCTCTAAAAGAAAAACTTGCAGTTACCTTGCGCTTTTTGGCTTTTGGCGACTCATACACTAGCTTGAGCTATTTGTTCAAGATCTCAAAATCGACGATCTCTTTATTTGTACCTGAGGTGTGTGAAGCTGTAATAGATCTTCTTAATGGTTAATGACAGCGCGGGAGCGGCGCGTGGTCACGTGGTGGTGGTTAGGCGCGGGGGATAGCGGGGAAGTGTTGTAAACAGCGTAGAAGTTTAATGTTTAGAACACCCTTTGATCTTTACTGACTTCTGGCGGGAAACAAAATTTCTGTGGTAAACACTAAAAACTGTTCCGAACATCAAAATGTTTCTTTTCAAAAAGTGGTGTTTCTTGGTTTGTTAGGAACTTTTGTTGTACACACGTGTTCCGAACTCCGGTGTAAACGCGGCTTAAGGAATAAGGAGGTTTCACAGTGAATAAGGAGTAAAATGGTCTGTAGAGACACCTACAGAAAGATATTAGTGAGTAAACCATTGAAAGTGGTAGTGAGGGTCTACCTTTTAACAAGCTGCTACTGGACAACTCTTGAAATGAAGAACATAATACTTCTCATCAATCTGATCAGATTGTGAGGAAATAAATTTGGATAACTTGGATCACTAGAATAACGCCTGAACCATATAAAGGCTTTGGCTACATGAAAACATTCTCCTATAAAGATTACCATGAGAAAAAATGTTAATCAAACTTTTCCAAACATATCAAGCAAACTTCCAAGAACGTACTGTAAGACATAACTTCAGAGTTACAGAGAAACAAGGCCTATTAATGTTCTCTCCAGAAGTAAGTCAACCTACTAAATGAATTTGTTCATTAGACACAAATAAACCACAATTCCTTAAAAAGAGCCAAAACCGTTGCATGACGGCCTTAGACGGTCTTAGAGATGTGCTTAACTTACCGTCTTACAGTTATACAGTTAGACCCTGAAGAAGTTAATCTTTTCTTTTTTATAACTTTTAATTGATTAGAGGGTTAGTAGACGGTCACAGCAAGTCATAAGTGAAGGTAATGTAACACGGTGCGGATGCCGGCCTGGGTCTTTTTGCCACCCAGCGGCCTCGGGGACCCCCTGCCTAAACCAGGAAACTTTTATGGTTTTACGGTAAATTTCTGATTTATGGGGGAATGGGTGGGTTACCTTTTGGTTGACTAACCTATACTGATGGAGTTAACATAGAAAATTAATATAACTCTACCTCTAGTTTTTGCCTAAGAAAGAAAAATTTACGGTACAGTTATCTAGTAAAATAAACATTGTTTTCTCTCATAATGAATGATGAGCCTACTATAACAAAAGATAATCCATACAGTACTGGGATAGGGATAGGGATTAAAACATCCTTTTGTAAGAAATATTAATTTTGATACACCCTGAAAAAAGAGGGATTCATAGTAATATCTGTGTTATCTATTTGGGTAAGTTAAGAACTAAGGACCAAGTCAAATTTTGATTAAATTCAGTAATTAAGTTAAATTATATAAATAGCTCTGAATATTTTTTGTTATTATTGAATTTGAAGGGTAATTTTCACCCCAAAACCGCTATAAGGGTCATCAAATACCTTTAAAATATTTAAAGTCATCAAAATTTGTTTTAGTACACTAATTTATTTATTTTTACAGTGCAGACATTTTATTTGTGTCTAGACTTATATGAAATCTATTTTTTAAATTCCTATATGTCACATTCAAAAATAATTTCAAGAAAAGACCGAAGGGTTAGGCCTATATTACATTAAACAGCAACTAAAACAACTCAATTTTACCTTCATTTGATGGCTGTACATCTGGTGGCAGGTAAACTCCATAATATACACTCTCGGAAGGCCCTGGAGTTTTCTCCGATCCTGGTTTGGCGGGGGACGGTCCCATCTGTAACATCCAATAACTTATACCACCAAATAAGCTCATATGTCAAATCCAAATTTATTAAGCTTGAGATATTTTTTTCTCTACAAAGATAGATAAATATTAGCCTACAGTAATTAAATAATTGGGTATTTTCTTTGGCAAACTCATCTTCTAAAAATAAATACAAAAATAAATGAAAATATCTCATTTTATTTAAAAAGTTATCTTCAATTTCAACTTAAAACGGTTTGATTAATAAAATAATATAATTTAAGTTTGCCAAAAACAAACCGAATAATATTAAGGTAGGTACCGTGAGAGAAAATTTTAATTGCCTCTAGGCTTTTCTTACTTCAGGCACGATGTGGGTTAAGATGAAGGTAACCTTGACAAGGTAGCCTTGCGTAGGGTGTGTGGTCAGAACCTTGATCAAAAACCGTGCAGGCTGCTCGTCATGTTTCTGTCCACACACTACGCAAGGCTACGTTCTCCCTAATCTGCGTTGTGTAAAAAAGTGGCTATACTGTAGGTAGTTTAGTTTCTTAACCCTTCGAGTGATGCGAATAGTTTACCAGGTGTGCTGTCGATGATACAGTTTTACCAAAATTTGCAAGGGTCTTTTAAAAAATTCACAGCTGGGCAAGGAATAGTGGAAATCTGTTGAACCTCATATTCTTTTTATTTGTAAAAGAAAGGGGAATTTGAAAATGACAAAATAAAATTTTTCAGATGGATCATTCTTGAAATAAATACAACAAATTTTAAAAATGGATTTCTTGTATTAACGTCAAAAGTACAATCGTACTACATCCATGCTGACTTACCCCTATGTGTAGAATGTATTTACCTACTTAGAACTGTATAACAATCACAACAACAACAAATGTATATATGTATTACATCGAATAATTTGAAAAAAGTGAAAATAGCCATTTTTTATGCAATCAGTTAGATGAGCCAAAAAACAATAACAATAAATAAATAAAATAAAACCTAACTTGTTTTGAAGGTTATAAAATTATAAATACAAAGATATAGGTAAGAATAAACAGTGTAAAAAAACTAATTCATAAGATTATTCAAATTTACTGTAAACATTTTTTCTAAGAAAGTATTTTTTTAATATTCAAAGTTAGATATACATTTTTTACACCTAATAATCCAAAATGAGCGAGCTAACTACTATGATTCTTTGTTCATTTCCCAACAAGAAAATATACGGTTATGTATACATATATCTGGAAATAAAATTATTATCGCATACTTTATAAGAAAGGATTGTTTATAGTAACAATCTAAAATTGATATAGTAATATATACACACTTTATAGTAATATTTACGCATAAATAATTCAATAAATATTACTACTGGGGTATACACGACACCTACACTAATAGTAGTTTTCATCACTCGGAGCAAAAGTGGCACTTTTTGGTGCGCAATTGTTTTAAAAACGATTAAGCACCAAAAAGACACTTTTGTTCCGAGCGATGAACAAAATTTGTTAATAATGCGGAATTAGACTTTTAATCGTTGAAAATGTTAACTATAAAGTTGTATTTTTGAGGTTATGTTTACAAAGTAAGTAATATACAGTTTTTACATTTCTGTTATTTACAAACAATATTTCCTATATCGTGTGGTAAGAAACGCTTCTATCATGTATAGATAGAGCAAACAGCTGACTTTTTACATCCTAGGACTTACCGGTCAGCTGTCAGAGTGGACTCAATTTTTTGTCCGGAGCTACCAACCAGACAAACAGTGATACTACTTCTTTCTCTGTTTCCAATGAATATAAAATCAATATATCAAAAAGATGTTTCACGTTTATAAATTGAGTTTTGCCGATCGACGAATGCAGTCGGTGTTATCAATTCCAGTAAACGTAAAAAAACTATTCATTTCTCGTTTCACCACAAGTCTGACGAATGCAGTCGGTGTTATCAATTCCAGTAAACGTAAAAAAACTATTCATTTCTCGTTTCACCACAAGTCTATCTAAAGGTATTTTGTAATTTTAACGTATACAACGAGAAAGGAAAGTTCCTAATCATTCCAGTCCTACCGCTCGCTTTCAGATAGAAACAAAATTTACCTCGCTCTGATTTGTTTAAACGTCATGTGCTTGGCGATTTTGCAACACAAACAAGGCGTAGTCGACTCACGCGCATATTGTCATTCAAATGTAATTCTCAATTACGATAATATATTGCTGCTAAAAGGTTCATTCGTATAATAAAATGGAAGTTTAGAATGTTATCTTTCGTATGGGTATTATCCGGTTTCAAGTGCTTTTTCTATGTTTTTTGTGCAAATGCAAAAATCCATCGGATATCGACGGCTGAAGTCACCCATCAATCCAACGAAGCACCTGGATATCGGTGGCTGCCGTCGTTCAACACTCGGAGGGGTAATGAAGTTATAAACAGCATAGGCCTATTTAATTATTTATTTCGGCTAAGTTTTTATTGGTAGTTTTACTGATTTCTGCATGTAATATTTGAACATGTCATCCATAGCCTAATCTGAAACTCTGCATTATCATTGAAAAAATTACCATTTCCATCAAAATGTTATTATAGACAATGGTACTGTAAAACCGGCTAAACCCGGACACTTTTTTTAGGTTAAAGTGCCTTTCAAACAACGACGTCACCAATAAAAACCATACCATTGTAAAGTGTGTGTATCATTTACTATATCCCTGTACATTTCTATGGGTTAGATGTTATTATAAAATAAATAAAAGTCCGGCTTAACCTCCACAAACGGTATAATCCCAGACACTTCCCTAAATATCATTAGAACGCCTAAACTAACCTCTGCTGTCCGTGGTAAGGCGGTGTTTTGAGGTCTGCAGATGCCTTTGCACTAGTCAAGGGCTTACAAATGAAATTTTAAAAAAATGTGAATGGGTTGGGGATGAATACTATACACACTTATTTTGTATTCCTACGTCACGTTTACAACTGTTTATTCTTTGCAACTAAAATGAAACTAAAAAAAGGACTAAGGGGAAAAGGCGTTAAAAATACAGTCTGAAACAAAGAGTAATACTTTTTATATATACAAATTTGTTCAACATGATCAGCGAAGACATTTTCTTCCTGTGGGCTGAAAACTGTCTGCTTTCCATGGGGCCTATTAACTTTATATATTTTCCACAGACATGATCATTGATCACGATCATGACAATAGCATTTTCTTTTACTGCCTGCTCTAACATCTTGGCTCTCGATTTATTTTCGTTCATCTTGGAGACTGTACAAACAATTTTTCATAGATAAAAGCACAAATTTTAATAACAAACACAAATACGTACCGTATCAGGGCTAAACACCACAATGTTGTTATTGGTTAACTTACGGTAGAAAATCTGCTTTGTACGTTAGTAACGGCAGCCGGTAGTCTCATCAGCCGGCCCAACAGTCACATCCACGGAGTATTATTAACCCTTTGAGTGCCACACAACGATATATCGTTTTGCACGGAACATCCGAAAAATACTTCACAACGATATATCGTCGTCGGTGGTCTTACCGAAAAATACATTGCAACGATATATCGTTGTTATGGACAATTTTTCTTACGTCATTACTTTTTATTATTTCTTTCAGGTGATTTCCAGGATAGTTTCTAGCTCTATAAATCTAGTAGTTATTTGGTGAAAATCTTATATTTGAACAATGTTTATTTATCTGAAAAATATATAAAAAATTTCCCGCATGTATAATATGTACCTATTCAAATTTTTTATTTTTTATTGTTTAGATATTATATATGTGCATAATATTATAGCTAAACTTTAAACTTACAAAACAAAAAAAGTTACATAATAATATCTTACCAAATAAAAAAGTTATTGATTTTATGTACAAAACCCTTACAAAATGTTGATTTTGTGTATCATTGTTATAGAAAATTTTTCTTACGTCATTACTTTTTATTATTTCTTCCAGGACATTTCCAGGATATGTTCAGGTAAACATATACTCCATAAATATACGAGGCCTAGTTAGTTTGCTTTATGAAATAATATTGTAATAAAACTGAAACCCTTGAATAAAGTTAGGCTACTGTCTTGTGTACTAATTTACCGTTTTTATATTTTTTTACATTTATGGAAATAACTCGTCCGCCTACAGCCCAAATTTGATGAAACTTTCAGGAAATATTTTGGGAAACATGTCCTCTATAAATCTAGTAGTTATTTGGTGAAAATCTTATATTTGAACAATGTTTATTTACCTGAAATAAATAAAAAAAAACTAAAAGAAATTTCCCACATGCATATATGTATTCAAATTTTTTATTTTTTATTTTTTAAATATTATATATATGCATAATATTATAGCTAAACTTTAAACTTACAAAACAAAAAAGTTTCATAATAATATCTTACCAAACAAAAAAGTTATTAATTTTTTTGCAAACCCTTGCAAAATGTTGATTTTGTGCCTGGCACTTTTTGGATATACTCTGTTAAAAACTCTGGCACTCTAGGGATATGACGACCGAAAAACTCTGGCACTCAAAGGGTTAAAGTGTCTGGGATTACAATGTAATAGGTAAATGTGATATATTTTTTTAAATATATGTTGTATATATCTTTAAATAGCATGGCATTATGCGCTCTTAAATTTCAAATACAAATAAGGGGTGCAGTTCCGTATCTGGCCTACCATACTATCGAATGGAAATATCGAAGTTTTAACAATCGTTATACTGATTATTCAAAAGTAATCGACAAACCAATTAAAATAACAATAAATAACAAAATGAACCTTTTATCGAATGAATTAAAAACCATCAGAGTTATGCATTAAAATACAAAACTAAGTATAACTTCAGTTTCCTGAGTAAACTGTTTTTATAGCCTTCAAAAAATGAAGAAATGTATCTTCAGAAGACATTTTAACCTCTCGGCGGGTCAAATATTCCACTGGATGGGAAGCTAAATCGTCTGATTTAATGCTCGTTTTAAGGGATCTTTTTAGTGCACGCCAAGAAGATTCAACTGTTCGTATATTTGCTAAAGTAATGGGATCTATGAAATTTTTAGAATGATTTACGGTAAAGTGATTGTAGCCCATAGTAGAAAGATTAAAATATGCTTTCCATAAATCAGTAACTATGATTGTACCCGGTTTCACATGTTTGAGAATCAAGGGTATTAAAGTAGCTGCGTCGCGTTTATTATCAGGACAAATTTCTATTCTGTACCTTCATCCCCTTCTTTCCCTTTTAGTCATATCAATATCTACATTTATCTCTATCATTCCTAAGATCCAGACTCCTTCAACCAACATTCCTCTATTAAACTTTCTTTTACCAATTTTGCATTCACCTATTTCAACAACTATCCCGTCACCCCCTAACAGTTCTTCTTCAAATTTGCTGTCGATGTTGCAAAAGCAGACCTCTCTACAAAACGACATCCAATCAGCGATAGTTTTCCTGCTGGTTTTAGATGTTGATGTGCTTGTTTCTCTTATTAACCCTCCGAGCGGCAGCAAATTCGTTATCAGTGTTTTCTGTAGTGGCAGGGTCATTTTGGCGATTTTACAGACTAGTTTTTAGAAAATTGTATAACATTCAATTTTGAAGTAAATATATGAACATGCATATTCGTTTTGTTCACAAATAACAGGGGAATTATGAAATGGTAAAATAAGTGAAATTTAGAGGGGTGGTTTGAACAAAAATGAAAAGATTGGAAAAAATGGAAGTTTTAGTAATAAATTTCAAAAGTAAAACGTTACAGTATGTAAGCTGATTTTTTTATGTAAAAATAAAAATATACCAAATGTTACTTATCTAATTCCCCACCTATAAATGTAGATAATTCATAGAAGAAAAAATTGTATATATAAATTATATAGAATAATTTGAGACAAGTGCAAAACGGATATTTGTGCGCCACCAATATGGTAGGTGTGCCATAAAAACCTCTAACAATACATAAATATAATAAAACCTTATTTTATTTGAAGGTTATAAAATTTTAAAAACAATGATATAAGAATGAATAGTATAAGAAATGTTTTTAAAAATATTATTATAGATGAAATTATAAAATTTATTTTTTGAAAACAAAATTGTTGTTATTAAATGTAAGTTAATTTTTTTTATAACACCTAATGCTCCTAAATGAGCTATGTAATATGATTTAGTAGTTATTTCCCTACTAGAAAATATATAGTTACCTATACTAATATATAAATACTCCCGTTGCAGCAAACCTGCGTACTCAGCGAATTTCCAATGCATAATATATGTCTTAATGCCACATCAAGCCGCATACCAAGTTTCATAAAAATATATACACATATAAGCGATATATACAATTTTAATTATTCTCCATAAGAATAACATTGGTGATGAGTACGTAGGTTTGCTGAAACAACAAACGATTGTTTTTTTATGCAAATATAAATATAATTTAACTAGGCGAAGCCACGTACCAAGTTTCATCAATATTCACTCATAAATAAGCGTTATATAACATTTTAATTATTCTCCAAGGAAAATATGGGGGCTGAGTTAGCAGGTTTGCTGCAACAAGGAACAAAAAAATGGGGTTTTTATGCACATATCAATATAACTTAACAAGGTTAAGTACACACAAGATTTATTAATTTATGTCTATAATTAAGGGAGTGATTACATTTTACTTATTCTCTATAAGAATAATATGGGGGCTGAGTAAGCAGGTTTGCTGCTACATGGATAGTAAAAAAAATCTTTTTTTGTGCAAATATCAATATACCAGAACTACGTGAAGCCACATACCAAGTTTCATCAATATACATTCATAAATAATCGAGATATCAAATTTGATTTATTCTCCATAAGGATTGGACAACGTACTGTGTTTAGCACTTTGAATATCTCAGCAACGGTTGGACGTAGAATCACAATTTAAACACCAAAATGATTGTTTAGTGGATCTGAACTGATTGGTAAAAGCAAATGTGAAATTTACATTAAAATTAACTGAGAAAAAACCAAAAACCTTTTTCCCATAAGATTAACATGGGAGATTTTATGAGTAGGCTTTTTGGATTTTCTCCGCAACCACTTAACCTAGGTTAATAATTCAGAAATCGATATTATTTGTTTTTTCAAGCTCTATAACATGGTCAAAACCAAAATTAAGTTTTTTTTAAATTTTAGGGTAAAAAATGCAAAAAACTGATTTTTGGAAAATATAAAACTCCCATAATTTAAACCCCCCTTCCCATGGTCCAATTTTTCTGGTTTTCGAACTTAAAGTCATGAATGTTACTTTACAAACACATTTGAGCCAAATTTAATCAAAATCGGACGTTTTTTACTCAAGTTATCGCATTCACGGACACAAATATATAGATATATACATATATATAAATTTGAACGAATAGTGTTTTTGACTTCTGGGGACCTCAAAACAAAAAGTTATCATGGTCTCAGGCTTAAGTCTTACCATGAGACCATGCTTAAGTCTTACCATGAGACCATGCTTAAGTCTTACCATGAGACGGTAATAGCTTCTTTCCTATAGGGAATATTCGCTAAAATAACAACACTGTTATCACGTACTTTATGATAATGGAACATACTGTTTTTCAGAAGAAAGATCAAACAATACCGGGCCAAAACAAAACACCAAATGGTCTAAATGACGCAATTTCCTGTCTGCAACCTTGGCAATACGGGCTGCTGCCAACCTCATAGATAAATATTCTGCGTTCTTTCCTCTACAAAATGATATAAGAGCATACATGTAATATGAATAAAAACTACTTATAACAAGTATTTTGCTATTCATTCTAATAGAACGAAGTGCCGTTTTTTGAAGACGTAAAACATGACGATTTTCTTATTATGCCAGATGTCTGTCTGATTACATCTCTGCATTATTCCGGATACCCCAAAACAGGAATTTTTCCCTGATTGCATTGGTACCACTCGTTTCTGGTTAAGAACAAAATTTACCTTGCCATGATTTTTTTGAAACGTACTGTGTTTAGCCATTTCCCGACACAAACATGGCATAGTCGAACTCGCGCCAAATTTTCATTCATTTGTAACTTTGGATTACATTGTTCTACTGCTGCTATAAGATTCATTCATGTAATAAAATTAAAGTTTGCCAAATTTTCATACAAATGTAACTATGGATTACATTGTTCTACTGCTACTGTAAGATTCATTCATGTAATAAAATGAATGTTTGGAATGTTATCTTTAGAATGGTATAAAGATTATCCGATTTCAAGCACATTTTCAATGCTATTTATGCAAATGAAAAAAATGACGGCATTCGTTCTAATAGAACTAATGCCGTTTTACAGAACACCTGACATTCATTCTATTAGAACCAATGCCGCTCGGAGGATTAAAAAATCATAATTTACAATATTTATACAAAAAAAATAAACTAAAGTTAGAATGTTAATCAATCCAACTTGAAATTTTCAAAAAGTGTTTTCTAAAGCGTTCTTTCTTACATCGTATCCCCGCCATTAACCTTTTTTTGGTACCGTATCGAAATTTGTCAGAATTTTTACCACGTATTAGTGTTTTTATTTTGTCTCCACACACATCACAATTTGGATTATTAGGTATTAGTTTTTGTCTTGAAGAACACCAACACATTTTTCTATTGAATTTAACACATTTTTACACAAATATCTAAAATTCACAAAATCACAATAACGTTCTACTTCCATTTTTATTCAGGCCTACTTTATTAAAAAATGTAAATAAACAATTTTAATTAATAATGTTTAAAAACATATGATTATTAAAAATCTAATACAGTTTAATTATTCTATATATATATATATATATATCGATTGTTAAAACTTCGGTATTTTCATTCAATAGTATGGTAGCCCAGATATGGAACAGCACCCCAAATAAGCCTTCGCGAACAAAAATCGGACAAACTTGACAAAAATTACACGTCTTAGTTAGACATGCATTTTTTTGTGAAAAGTTGTAAGATGGTAAACCTGCAAAATAAAACAAAAAAACGATTGTACCCAGTTCTAACCTATACAGCTGTGTAGAGCGTCTTCTGCTCCATACGAATGGATAACGATCAACTTCCCAACTTTGCAGGTTAGTTTAGAAATATTTATGTTTAAAAATATATGTGAAGCGTGTCTGGGAATATCCCTCCTATCTGGGATTAGCAGGTTTTACGGTACATTTGTTATTATATGCTTATATGGAATCAATTGTGAATCTCATTAGGCCTAAACTTATACCAAAATGGTGCTTGCCATAGAAAATGGGTGGGTACAGTTTCATAAGCGGCCACCAACTAATCGGATGCGATATTTCGGTTTTAACCCTTTGAGTGCCAGAGTTTTTCGGTCGTCATATCCCTAGAGTGCCAGAGTTTTTAACAGAGTATATCCAAAAAGTGCCAGGCACAAAATCAACATTTTGCAAGGGTTTGCAAAAAAATGAATAACTTTTTTATTTGGTAAGATGTTACTATGAAACTTTTTTGTTTTGTAAGTTTAAAGTTTAGCTATAATATTATGCACATATATAATATTTAAAAAATTAAAAATAAAAAATTTGAATACATATAGGTATGCATGTGGGAAATTTCTTTTAATTTTGTTTTTATTTGTTTCAGGTAAATAAACATTGTTCAAATATAAGATTTTCACCAAATAACTACTAGATTTATAGAGGACATGTTTCCCAAAATATGTCCTGAACGTTTCATCAAATTTGGGCTGTAGGCGGACGAGTTCCATTTCCATAAATGTAAAAAAATATAAAAATGGTAAATTAGTACACAAGACAGTAGCATCACTTTATTCAAGGGTTTAAGTTTTATTACAATATTATTTCATAAAGCAGACTAACTAGGCCTCGTATATTTATGGAGTATATGTTTACCTGAACATATCCTGGAAATGTCCTGGAAGAAATAATAAAAAGTAATGACGTAAGAAAAATTTTCTATAACAACGATACACAAAATCAACATATTGCAAGGGTTTTGTACATAAAATCAATAACTTTTTTATTTGGTAAGATATTATTATGAAACTTTTGTTGTTTTGTAAGTTTAAAGTTTAGCTATAATATTATGCACATATATAATATCTAAAAAATAAAAAATAAAAAATTTGACATATTATACATGCAGGAAATTTTTTATATTTTTTTCAGATAAATAAACATTGTTCAAATATAAGATTTTCACCAAATAACTACTAGATTTATAGAGCTGGAAAATATCCTGGAAATGACCTGAAAGAAATAATAAAAAGTAATGACGTAAGAAAAATTGTCTATAACAATATATCGTTGCAATGTATTTTTTGGTAAGACCACCGACGACGATATATCGTTGTGAAGTATTTTTCGGATGTTCCGTGCACAACGATATATTGTTGCGTGGCACTCAAAGGGTTAAACATTCGATATATTGAATCGGAACACTCAATATTTTTAATAGTGAAAATCAAAAATTATTCACTCTTTATTTATATTAACCCTAGCAGTGGCCTAATGTTAAAGTGGGAAATGGCCAAGTAGATTTGGCGATTTTGCAGACCTTTTTTTGAAAATTCGTATAAATTTAAAATGAGAACTAAACATAGCCAACCTCATATTCATTTTGTTTGTAAAGAACAGGGGAATCTGTAAATAGTAAAATATAAAAGATCTAGAAAGGTAATTTTTTCAGCAAAGTAAAAAAAATAAAAAAAGTTGAAATGTTTTTTGAAATTTCAAAAGCAGCCCCAGTAAAACTTTTTCTTCAGATTTTTTATGGAAAATTCATTATATACATTTTGTAGGAAATTCAATTCCCTACATAGAAATGTATAATATGTTAGGGAAAAAATTTTATTTGTAAGTATATACGGAAAACCGCAAAATATGTAAATTGTACAGTGTTAGTTAGTACTCTAAAATGGTAATGTAAATATGTATATACTAATAATAATATGTATATATTTGTAAAGCTAATGAAGTAAAGAATGTAAAAAAGTCATAAAGTTGATGGCAAAAAATTTTTATCACTTATGATTAGCAGAATTTTTGAAATTTTTGGGTATTCGGAAAAAAACATTTTTACAGTATTTAGTATATAACTTTTTTTTTGAAATTTATTCCTCCAAATACTATACATACATTTTGTAGGAAATTCAATTCCCTACACATAAATGTATAACATAATGGGGGGGAAAAAATTTTGTGTAGGTGTTATGAAAGAATATACGGAAAACCGCAAAATGTGTAATTTTTACAGTATTTAGTCTATAACTTTTTTTAGACATTTTTTTCCCCCCAAAATAATATAAACATGTTGTAGAATGTTCAATTACCTGCAAAAATATACATAACATTCATAATAAATTATATGTTTTATATGTGTTTTGTACTAAAAAAAATAATCGCGAACTTATAAAATCGCGGTTTATATCACACTCGCATTTTCGTGACATGGTGCTAAAGAAAAACACAACTTTTTACAAACACTATTTCACACACACTTCAGTAATATTTATGCATAATAAAATGCATAAAGATTACTCTTATATACACACACACACTTCACTAACACTAACACTCCGAAATAATAAAGGATTTAGTAATAATTCGCGGATAACACGAGAGCGCAAACTCACCGACTACAACGCGCAATTTCGTCAACAACGCACTAGGTATGACAGGAGTGACGCACTTCCTTCGTCTTCGAGAGAGCAGCCGGAAATAACCCTGAGGGCAAGCCTGCCAATCTCAAAAGCTATATTTCTTCCTCTTCAAAATGACATATTATATGACTAGTAATTATAACTTACACTGGATATAATTAGTATTTTCCATACCAGCTTTTTACGCTTACTGGCCATTTGCTATGGATTCCGAAAACAGCTGTGTTCATAAAATCGTAACTTTTGTCCAATCAATATTTCGTTCTAAAAATTAATACCACAATGAAACCAAACTCTTTGGCTATGCAGTGGTACCACCCGCAGCATCCTAAGACGAAAATTACCCGAGCAGGGTAATGCCAAACAAGTCGTGTTTTTACATTTTCCGAGAGTCGACTGCAGGAATGGCGCAGCGGCAAAATGTCATTGTAATTATAATTGTCGTGACATTGTTATACAACTTGTAAACAGTTCATTTATGTAATAAAATGAAAGTTCAGAATGTGATCTTTCGAATGGTATAAATATTGCTCACTTCTGAGTTGATTATTAGTGTTTTTTTACCGTTACAAAAATTTCGGACCGTACCAGCGCATTACGCTGGTGGCCACTTTAAGGCATCACGGGAAACCAGCGTATTAAGCTGGATGGCCACTGCTAGGGTTAATGTTATAATCTAAAATCAACACATTGTCAATCGTCAATAATATTATGCGATGCAGTTGCAAATATATTGTAATGAAACATTTAACAAATAACAAACAAACGAAAACTACAATAAAAAAAATACAGCAAATATTAAAGAAACATATAAGTTAACCAAGCTAAAACTTAGTGAAAATTATCTTTGCCAGGGTTCTGTTCATTCAATTCATGAACGCAGTCCATAAAGTTTACCCTTCGCTTAGTGTTTTCGTTCGTGTTGTTGCTTGTTAAATGTTTCATTAAAAAATATTTATAGAAAACTATGTAAAAAGTGCATATTTTGCTTATTTTGAATCAATTCTGAGATATGGTCTTGTTCTCTGGGGAAACTGCACCAGAATTCAGGACATCTTAATACTACAAAAGAAAGTGATGAGAATTACTGCTAAAGCTCATTTCAGAGAACATTGTAAGCCCATTTTTATTAATTTCCAAATCCAGACTGTAATAAATTTGTATCTGTTTGACCTCACAATTTATATTCTAAAACATCCCGAGTATTTTAAATTTAATAACAGTAAACATGACCACAATACACGAAACAAGAATAAGGCAGACATTGCCTTTTTCCGCTTGGGTAAATCACAAAACAGTCATGTGGTTTTATCACTAAAGGTATACAACGCTTTAAAGCACCTGATTGACCAGTATACCCAAAATCAGTTTAAAAATAAACTATATAACTGGTTATTGAACAACCCTTTTTACAGCCTAGAAGAATTTTTCAATATCAGAAAGATTTTGTTTTAAGGCAATTCATGACATTTCATGCATTCAGAGTCCCCTATTCTTGTTTCTAATACTGATTCATATTTTTGAAATGGTACTTAAATAATTTTTCTTTTACTTGGTGTTATTATTACCTAATTAATTTAATCTCATAATAATCATGTATTTCTTTGAAGGTAACTTTTATTTAGCAGTGTATTTTGAAATTGCAATATTTTTAATGTAAGTGTTTGTATTATGGCTTGCATGATGTAGGTAATCCTGATATATGACATTGTCAATGATTTGTAAAAAAATTAATATGGCAAATAAAGAATTTGAATTTGAATTTGTGTTGTTGCTTGTTAAATGTTTCATTAAAATATATTTGTAACTGACATCATCGCTCTTACTTCCATTTTTCAGAGACTGTTTTAACACACGACATGAGGACTCGAATGTTTGAGTGTTTGTGTTATTTAGGATAAAGATCGATTTAAAATTTGATTTGATATATCAAATGGGTACTTTGGTATTATACGGATGCCACCCTTATGCAGCGCGCTGCGGCAGTTATGTTAGGATGGGTTATCATAAAAATGATTGTAGGACTTTCCTTGTTTTGTTACGAATCGAATGATACCTGATGAGTCATACTTCCGGCCGCCAAACACCCTCCAAATAGGCCAAGGTCAGGTCGTTGACCGGAGCGCGTGCATCACCTGTCACCGCCTGTAATCTGGGTCCTGGGTCAGTGTCATGAGTGATTTATTGCCGTGCACTACGTTACATTTGTTTTCATAATGAGTGACGTTCTTTTCGTGTGGGATTTACCTCGAAATGGAGAGGAAACCGTACGCATTTTTATGATAACCCATCCTAACATAACTGCCACAGCGCGATGTATATTTGGCGGCGTACCTGTGGCGATCGGGTCTGGCTGCTAGCGGCGGCGACGCATTCAACACGATCCTAGCAGACATCGCTGCCTTTTGGGAGGCACAACACAAAGACCGCTCATCAGAATGATGTAAAATTTGTACAGTAAGTCAATAAAAGTACGTTTTTTCGAATTATGTAGTTATCCTTTGTATCCGGTAAAAATTTAATCTCCAAAAATAGTGGCATCCGTATAATACCAAAGTACCATCAAATGTTTAAAATTGATAAATTAAATCCGATTAGTTGATGGCCGCTTATGAAACTGTACCGTAGAAAATGAGTAAATAAATTGGTAGGGACCACCTAAAATCTCTATTTATCATTAAGATGGCAATCTTAAATCTCTCCTTTCCCAATTTAAAATTTACTTCCCAAATCTGATACCTATTTGTTTAGCAACAATTTCCGGTACTTTGGTATTATACGGATGCCACTATTTTTGGAGGTTAATTTTTACCGGATACAAAGGATAACTACATAATTCGAAAAAACGTACTTTTATTGACTTACTGTAAAAATTTTACATCATTCTGATGAGCGGTCTTTGTGTTGTGCCTCCCAAAAGGCAGCGATGTCCGCTAGGATCGTGTTGAATGCGTCGCCGCCGCTAGCAGCCACACCCGATCGCCCCATGTACTCCGCCAAATATACAGCGCGCTGCGGCAGTTATGTTAGGATGGGTTATCATAAAAAGACGTACGGGATTCCTCTTCATTTCGAGGTAAATCCCACACCAAAAGAACGTCACTCATTATGAAAACAAATGTAACGTAGTGCATGGCAATAAATCACTCATGACACTGACCCAGATACAGGCGGTGACAGGTGATGCGCACGCTCCGGTCAACGACCTGACCTTGGCCTATTTGGAGGGGGTTTGGCGGCCGGAAGTATGACTCATAAGGTATCATTCGATTTGTAACAAAACAAGGAAAGTCCTACAATCATTTTTATGATAACCCATCCAAACTTAACTGCCGCAGCGCGCTGTATAAGGGTGGCATCCGTATAATACCAAAGTACCCAATTTCCAATGTCAGGAGGGTTCCAAGAGTTAATTTAGTTAACCCTAGGAGTGGCCAATGGTGAATTGCTCGGTGACGGGGCAAATTTACTAGATTGCATGCATTCTAAATTTGGATTAAACATATGAGTACAAGTTTATGCATGAGTTATAGGTCTATTAATTTTGTTGGGAAAAATAAAATTTTAAAATAACTTACTATCTTAAATTAACTTCCGAAATTTGGAAGGTACCCTAATTTTTTTAAATAAAAGAAATGGAAAATTTGCAAATTTCAGAAGAATATTTTAATTCCCAGATAGGTACCTGGATATTAAAGACAGGCCTATGCTGGCTATTTACAATTTAAAGGTTAGGCTAGGCTTTATTTATTTAGCAAAGACTTGGTAGTTAACTCTTGTTCTATGAATAAACATAGACTAACCAAGAAACCTAATAACTTAATCTCAAACATTTTGATATTTAAAAAATAAGCCAATTTGTCTAAGCCTAGCCTGCTTTAAAATTAGCCTAAGATGTACGATATACCTAGACCTACAGTTGAAAAAAACACTACTTGACTTGATGGTGTAGAAAGGGTCAAATTGCTTGTAATTAACAAATGAACTGGGCATAGAACAAAAGACTACTTTAGCCTGCAAAAAAACAACTCTAACACAAGATATAACTGAAATCTGTCTAACACGCCAAACTAAAATACTGAGCTTATATTAAAGTGATGTTTTTACATTAATAACTCTTACATATCAACGCCTGACTTACAATATATTATTATTAAAACAGACAAGAAACATTAACCACTCACATTTCTACACGCAAACAGCAGCAACGGCCAATACAGTCAGTTAATTCCCAAATCTGACAACAACGACACTACGACGACTACGACACAGCATAACAAAAGAAAAAAAATTAATTTTCTCAATTTCTCTAGAAAATAAATTGGCATGGAGTACTAATAGTTTAAAAGCAAATTAATTACAACAAAAAATCACACCAACGAGAATGTTTTGAATGCTTACTTTACATACAAAATAATACCTCTTTACTGAAGTAAATATGAATATTGAATAAAAACAAATCAGACAACTGGTTTGCTGCAGTAAACCTGCAACAACTCGAACCCAATGTTATACTTATGGAGAATAATAATAAAGGCCGGATTTAGGAGCTGTGGGCCCTCGGCGCAGCTGGTCCTTACCACCCAGTCAGCAAGCTGGTGATATTTTTTATAATTTTGTTGCTTGTTTGAGGCAAAGTTATGGGGATTCACGCTCCTATGTAGCCTATGCTTAAATCCGGCCCTGATAATAATGAGTTCGCACGCAGCACGCTGCCGTGAGGGAATTGAATTTCCATATAACAAACTTTTAAAAATCAAAATCAGTCTTAAAACAACTTAAGTCAATTTATATGTCAATTATATAATATGTCAATTTTTATTGAAATATGAAAAGATGTTTTTGCTGTTCTAATGCTCTTGGTTCCGTTGCTTTGCAATGCTGGGAATACAATGTTGCGCATTATAAGGTTAGGAGAAGTTTCAGTCAGGATTGAAAGTATGCGTAACGATACTGGGGATGATAAAAATACACCAACATATGAATAACAGGCTTTTCTAATGTAAAACTCTCATAAGACAACCTACTGTGTTTAGTCGATATACATTTTCTTTAATAACTCGGTAACTATTTGAGCTGGAATGATGAGAGAGGGCTTAAAACTTTCGCATCACTAATCTCCATCGTTTTAAATCCTGGGCTTTGCTGCTCCTTTTTGGGCCCAAAAACTAAAAATTTGAAATATAAAATCCTAAAAAAGGGGGTTAGAGATTTCCGATTATTTGCCCAACGAACTTGTCCAACTGATTATTGAAAGGAATGTTCCTCAATTTTAAGTAAATCGGACAAAAATGCGACCGCTAGAGTGCAAATACACACACACATATAACATATATATATAATTTTGAACGGCCCCCCAAAACGTGTTCAGGGGGTCACGTTAGGAACTTCTATGGAGGCTTGCTCTACCGAGGCGAGTCTGTAAGGAAGTGTCTAATGCTAGCCACTTCGGGCCTGACCAGAGAGTGCGACATGAATGTACGATGACGGACCAGCATTTGTCATTGGTGAACCCCGGCACGTCAGGTTACCGGTGTCGGATATAAACTGAGGCCAGGCCTCAGGGAACTAGGGTAGGGTAGGGAAAGGGGCATCCCTTCAGAGGAATAGCCCTTTGCGAGCACCTTTGCTCACTTCTTGTGCGACAGCAGCACGACGACGCAGAAGCCGACGAGGCACGGCAGCTAAAGGAGGGCTTAGTAAAACAGACGAGGGCGACCCTTAAAATCCAGAAAAATGTGATTGAAGGCATAAATTTAGGCCTGTCACAATTAGGTGATCGGCTCGCTCAAATTTTGTCGTGTCGAAATGTAAAGGTGCAGGCCGTCACTCAGAAGCGGAAGGTCGTTGACCGAGCTTTCTCCGAGAGAGCGAACGGAAAGGAGCCTGCTGTGAGGAAGAGACCACGAGGTTTCTCCTCTGACAGCCTGGAAGTGGACCTGGAATTCCGGTTGCTCGCCATGGAGGAGAAGTCCTCACAGACTACTCCTCAGACTCCAGTCTCTCCGTACAGTCTGAAGTCACTCCTGCCCCTGGTGAGACCATCCCAGCCACGGCAACCCCTATTGCAGTGAGCAAAGAGGAGTCTGGCACCCCGAAGTCAGCTTCACAGGGGGAGTGGAGGAAGACACTCACCAGAAAGGAAAAAAAGCAAAAGAGACGAGTGGAGGAAGCCCTCAAGAAGTATGCAACGGTCAAGCCCCAGGTGGTCACGCCCGTTCTTGCCAGGGAGGAGCAACACCGCACGCTGTGTGCGGCCAAAAAACTCAGACCAAAACAGCCCAGGTCTGGGGCAATTTTGATCAAGCCCTTAGGGCGACAATCTTTTGTTGATGTCCTGGACCATATCAAGAACAAGGCCAAGTCGGAAAAGACGGAGACGGTGATATCAAGTTTATCCGACGTACCCAGAACGGAGATATTCTTCTCGAACTGGGGAAGTCTAAAGACAAGGCTGGCTTTGCCGCTGCCCTTAAGAACGCTCTCACCGCGTTAGAATATAAACTTATTTATTGTTTTATTTTAATCAATACAAATATGCAACTTGATTCCTTTTTTTACTTGCCGCCTTGGAAAAATGACAACTATAAACATTTGTAAATAGTATATTTTGAAGAATGCAACTTTAAAAAGTGATAAAAAACCAATTATACATAAATTGTTTTTGTTTAACCGAATTGTTTTCTAAATAATTCCTCTCATAGTTTGGCTGCATTTTTTCTACAAAGTTTGTTTTGATTATAACCTTATAATGAGTAGTATAAATTAAATGAGCATTTACGTGGAAATAGAAATAGAAGTATTATAACTTAGAGATGTATCAAGTTTGACTTATGTGGATAATCATCTTATGAATCACACCCAAAACAAATACCAAACACAAAAATCAATCATTATTGCACCATTTCATCAAACACTCTAGTTCTAATTTGTGGTTTACCCTCGACCGGTTTCCTTTAAGACGACAGACGACGCATGTATCATCAGACCAGGTTAGACGACCATTCACTGCTAAGGAAGAAATACCCCCAAAACGACCCGATTTGCTGTATACTATAGATACCTTTAGCTTAACTAAACCTATAAAATTACTCATTTCGAAATTTTAACTGTGTTTAGGAAAAATGTGGATTCATCTGTTTATTTGAAAACAATTTTGTTATAAATTGCTGGTTTAATTGTAAATTTCCCAACTCACGGTCTGAAATACTTCCCAACTCTTACACTTTTCAAGATGATTGGGGGGAGGGCTCTCCGCCTGCCCTCCCAGGGCGACGCCCCTGGGTGTCAACGCGCTCCTAGTCAGTGTACAGTACCGAGACTGGAATTCAAATTCTTGGTTTCCCGTCAGTCTCGGTACTGCTGCCTTTTGGGCGCGTAACAGACAAGAAGTACCAGTGCTGAGTCATGGACGTGGCCGAGGGTTCGTATGGGTTAGGTTTAGGGATGTAACTTTCTACAGTTGTTACCTCAACCCCAACGAGACCATCCAAGACTTCAGCGGTAAGATTGACCGCCTGGAAGAGAGCGCGCTCGACACAAGTGGGCAGTGGTGTGGATAAGTTGGGGGGGGCAGGGGGTTATATCCCCCCGTGTAACTTGGAAAAAATTCGAATTTATATCCTCCTGTAATCAATCTTATGCCTTTTGATTAAAAAGAAATGCTGTTACTGAAGAACAAAAAATGTGTGTGCAATATCTTCAAAATATCTTATTTATATATTAAGAATATTGTTCGCGTACAATAAATAGTAGCAGAAGAACTGCACCGGCACCGGCACGCGGCACGGTATTTGCGTGCCACAAGTGGGACGTGAGTCACTAAAGTCTACTCTCAACCATATAGCGGCCAGTTTTGACCTTGACCTTAGCGCACCTGACCTTGACCTTGACGCCTATATGGTCAGTGATGTGCCTATCTTTCGGTTGCCTATCAGATTTGTAATTTAATAAACTGCAGAGAGCCATAAATCTTCATACTGATTTCCAGCGTTCTATGACGGCAAATATATGTAAAAGTCAAAGATATTTCCCGACGAAATAAAATCAATGAGTAACAAATAATAGAGTTTAGAGTAAACAGGGAAAGAGGATTTAGTTTATTTGACAATCGTTGCATGACGATGAAGTTGCAAATGTAAATACATTTTCGTTCATAGATAGGATTTCAATGCATTTTTGAAAAAATGTCAAAAAAGAAGATTTTTAATTTTTTACGGATATTCCCCAGAGTTATATTTTTACCTTAAAACTCCGGGTAAATCCGGTAACTTGGCAACACTAGCTTATCACCAGAACTTGGACTTGTCACCAGGGCCTGGCTCATTGTCCTAAACGAGGGTGACACGCCAACATTCCGGCGCCCCGGGCAGAGAGGCACGATCCCCGACACAACTCTTGCGTCTGAGTCTCTTAATTCTATTGACCATCTCTGACTTAATTATTTATGTTCTAATTAAACTTATATCCGGCCAAAGAGTAATATAGACTAAGTAAGATAAGTTGTGAAGACGGGATTTGATTGGTAAACAAATTGTTGCCATGTACACCAGAGGGTATAGAGGGTCAAAATGGCGGTCAGAATGTAAGCTCAGATTTCTACCCCTGACGAGACCTCTATAGATATATACCTCGTTGGTTGAGAATTAAACAGAACATTTTTAAAATATATTATGATACATAGAGTTACAACTTTGTGCTCTTGAAATAAAGGCCTACATGAATCTGTTTAGTCCTTTTTTTAAAGTGTTTGCATAGCTCTTGTTTTAGACTATATATTTTTGCCATTGCTGCTCGATCCCCAGAACAATATTTAACAAGTCCAGCAATATTTAATAATACAGTAGCTTATTACTGTTTAGAAGTCTTGCACTTCGTCGTAAAGTAAAACGATTTTTATCATCGCAAACTATTAGGTAATTTTCCTTGGGTGGCAACATTGACTGCACGAATTGTAGCTTGTGACTTGTGACTTGTGACTCAGCGACTCAGCCGCCAAAACTATACTCAGTCTCAAGACTCAGGATGACGTTGGCTGATAATCTGATAATGCCGAAGCTGATACCGACTTGAAGGTTAGCGTTAGCTGATTTTTGTCGATCGGATTTCGGAAGACTCGTTGAGTTATCTCCATAAAAAATTCACGAAAAGTAACCATTGTTTAGCATTCAATTCTACGAAGTTATTTTGTACTCCGGTAGAAGAATGGTAAGTTTGGATTAATATTATCATATTAGTCTTTTGTTTAAAGGAATTTAACTACGCAATTAAGTACACAAACACACACACACTTGATATTACTGCAACACACTTCAACATGCTTAAACTACAGTAGACGCCCTCCATGGGACCGATCCCTGGGTCGGATAGCTAAAAAGAGCGGTTGAAATGAATAGCGTGTGTATTGTCATATTAATAAGCACAACAAAATATAAAACTTGTACCTATGACAGTTTAATATAGGTTCTAAAACTTGGTATTAAGATGAAATGGGCTACTTGATTAATTAAGGAAACATTTTATTCACTTGTTCTCTTCTGAACGTTTTTCCATTACATTATCGGGACATGGACGTGAGTCATTTCCTGGAAAGAGGGCGGTTAGGCCCTAATCCAATGGGCAGTTGAAGCGATGATTCTCAGTGTCTGTTAACCCCTTCCACATCTCTCATTTAATGTTATTCATTGCTTGAGGGGAAAGCCTCCCCGCCCGCTGCGTCTCGCTGTAATTATGCAAAAGCGACAAAGATACTTTATAATCCAAATATAAGTTATTCAGTTTTTCCTGCACCTGCAATTTTGAGATACCCACAAAACACACAAACATTTATTTATCCATTTTAGCTGAAATCATGATACTTAGGTCTAAATCTTATTTATGTTATCAACACCGAGTCAGTTAGTTTTGTCTAAAGCAACAATCAATCAAGTTACCTTCAGCGAGCGGTAATTAAGGTGCAGCGAGAGATAACAAGTTTTCCGCATTCTACATATATAACAGCGGTTTTAAAATGTGTTTTTAGATTGTAAAGAAACACTTTAGGTGTGGTTGTAGGAAAATGCTTTATATTCATAACTTGCAGTTGGACAGTCCAACAAGGTATAGGCTACTCCCCTCTCGGTCTCTAACCTATAGCCAACTTATCACATGGCTTCAGAGTAGGCCTAATTTCCGACAGATAAAATGTTATTTCAATTCAGGTAGGAAATTATTCAAGATAAATTTGTCTTTTCTCATTAAATTCCACACCCAATTAGCCTATCCGTTCTAAATCCACCGGGTCTCCCGGATAGTATTTTTGGGAAATTAACCATTTTTTCCCGATGGGAAAAATGTAATTTCCCAAACCAGGGGTATTTAGAACATTTTGAGAAACAACGTATTCAATTTCTTAGTGGTCGGAATAAATACCACAAATACACACAGGTTAGCTGCCCTCACCCTTAATCATCTTCAAGCCTACGGTGACACCGACAGAATGTCAAGTTGTAGCCTCCAGGGGAGACCTTTCTGAATGTGGGCACTGTGTGCATTTCGATGAAACAGCCTTGCCCATAGGGTTCAGATACGATTGAAAACAACCGTGACATGACGAGATTTGCTTGAAGTAATAGTCTACCTTGCCTTGCCGCTGTTCCACCCATGGGTTAACATTTGGTATAAGCCTAGCAGGCCAGTGTTCTAGGTCTTCTGCTCCTAGTTCCCCTGCCATTGCTGGTAGTTGACGGTGCACCCTTTCAGAAATAGAATTCACTATTGAGCTGTGGTAACTTATGCAAGTTTCTAAAATAAATTGTTATTTCTGATATTATAACTAATGCATTATGCTCAGCATGAGGGCTGCAAAAACATCCACTAGCATGATAGTTGAAAACCTGCGTGGCAGCAAATGCGACTATGTAGCTACAAACCTATAAAACCCAATACACAAGACATTGAGGTCATCTTTATCTCGCGGATTTGGAATAGGCTAACTTAATTGCTTTGCTAGTTTCACCTAGGTCCCTGATCTAAAAAAGAGATATAGGTAGCCTAGTCTACAAACAATTAGAGAGGTTTTACTCTATAAACAATCCGGTAGTGCTGGATTTTTTATGTATTGTTTAGGTTGATAGTGACATGGTAACCCCAAACCCAAACAAGTTCAAGTTTCTGTCACCCCAAACACTCTGCTCCCGCCACTATCTTGGAAAAATTATAAAAATTGGTACTTTAACTTACAGTTTTTTTAAAACATCTCTGTTTCTGAATGTTTTATCGCAAACTATGATATTATTGTCCTAAGTTTGTTATCCAAAAAAGCTCTTATAATATAGGTATACTATAGGCTTACTATAAGAATTTGAAAACAAGCAGAATTTTGAGAGTGCTTAGTGAATTTAGTTTTTTGGTAAGAACAGCTAACTTGCTGCAATAGCGCATTAAAAAGTCTTCAAGGGGTCAGCATAACGGCTTAGAACTGCCTTTCCAGCATCGAGAGCATCAATGCAGTTGTTCAAGATATCAGAGTCAGTTTTTTTGATTTGTTTTCTTCTGCAGCCATTCTTCCTGACAGCCAGAAGTATAACAGGATACCTAAAAGTTATGCAGCTAAGTTGTTACAGGTAACTTTTGTCAGTAAATCAAACAAATTGGTAAGAGAAATATCAGACAATATGTTGGTACCCCCATAACATCCCCTTTTTTGCAAAGCGTTGACTTTGGCCACCCTGTATCTGTAAAATGCCGCTCAGGATTAAGGCATCAATTAAGTTAATCAATGTTTTTATTTTGTTTTTTTTATTATCCTTGCAGTATTTCATTTGCTTTTTGTTAAGACAATTAATGTCTAGGTCAAGATTTTGGGAGAAAAAACAAACTATTTTTGCTTTTTCCATTTACAGGTGCAACATGTCTTCAGAATGAACCTGGGTCTGTTTTGTATCATATTACCTGCAGGAACATTGAAGACTTTCCTGATGTTCACAGCAATATAGTAGTTGTGGAATTTAAAAAGAAAGAAGTTAGCAGCCTCTTTTTTGCCCTACCTACCGTTTTCTTCACAGTTTTCCTTTATTTTCCTGTCACCTATGTCCTTTCTTATATTCGTGTGGGCTAGGCTTTTTTATCTCTATGGGGGTTTACAATTTTCTAGTACGGCCTATTCTGTTTATTTCAAGTATTTTCCATTATTTGGTTGTACCAGTCAGCCTTTGAGTATAAAATTAGTTGTCTGTGGGCAGAATTCTCAAACTTTCCTTAAAGCTTCCCCTCCTTTAACCTGCCTCAAACCGTTCTCAGTTAAAATTATAGAATTCACTATGTTCTTTAAACTTCAATTCACTATAAGACCTGGTATCCTAACTAAGCAGTCCTTTAATACAAAACTATTTGCCAAAAAACGATTGAGTATTATGTCGAGTTCTCTTGTACTGGTCTAGTCGTCTGCTGACCTTGAGAAACGAACACGGCTGCTTGTGTATACCTTTCCATTCTCACTCATCTTCTTCCATTTCCCACGAGCCCTCGTGTTATGCCGTTGGACCAGGCCCACGCAGTCACTGACACTAATGAGTATACAAACACTAAGAAAGTCAGGTCAAATGTTCAAAATTCAATTTTTCTTATTGCTTTTAGTGTTGCAGATGCATTCTGCACTCAAACAACAGATAGTGTCCCTCTCGTGCACCATCTCTCGATTAAGTGCAGAACTACATCAAACTGATGAACTTTTGGCTGAATTATGCCCACAATACCTGATCTTCTTAGCGTCTGTGTATTCATTGCTGATTCTCTTCTTGTTCACTTTGTAAACTGGCAATTATAATTAGTGTGCACGTATATTTACCTTTTGAAACCATTGTGTCATGAGTAAAAAACATAAAGGATGATCGTTTCAGTTGAAACTAAGTATAAATATTTACAGAAACTAGAGTTGGAAAGGTCAATTAACAGTGGAGAAATAAATTGACAGTTGGACTGTAGCCAATAGCATGGTTGTATGCTGTCACTGTCGCCAAAGAAAAATAACACTTGAATGTTATTCCGATCAGCTGGTGTGGAGTTTTGGAAATGCAGCACATCTACTATTGGCTCATCTTGGTTGATAGCCCGGCAAACCACGCCCTCAACCTGCAATTTATTTGTCCGCTAATATAGAAAAATAGGCCTAGTATGTGAACTAGGAGTAGAAGAAGTGGCATTAGGAGATTCCAAACAAAAGCTAAGTGATATTTAAGAAAGTTACAGTGCTGTTATTGTACATTTTTAATTGGAACTTACCTTTTATTGACAGGCAGTACACTCCCGATCTAGTTTTTTGCCAAGTTATTTTGTATTAGAGGATTGCTTTGTTAGGATTCCTGGACTAGTGTGAATTGAAGTTTAAGGAACGTTTGTGCATTCTGTATTTTTCTTTCAATGGTTTGGGGAGGTGGAGTGAATACAATTTGAGGAACCTTTGAGAATTTTGCCCACAGACAACTAATTTTAGACTAAAAGGCTGACTGGTATAATGGAAGAATATACAAAGCTGGAAACAAACAACAAGAATTATAGAAAAACTTTAAACCACCCTAGAGACAAAAAAAGCCTAGCGGACAAAAATATAAGTTTGTTTTTCTTTGTGTATTGATGCCAGTGGCATTTTTTAACGTTTTGATACGGGACGGTCCAAACCCTGGTCTTGTTACCATGTAAGGTTGATCTGATCCTAGAAAGCATCATTCGTTAATAGCCTAATGACAAATGGCAGCTGGGTCCAGACATCAGAAAATATAAGAGAGCAGCTGAAAACTGTTTTTATATTAATTTTTGTCTGATTTCTAGCTATTGTATTTCTCCAACATTCATTTCCTGTTCTCTATTATTTGTTAATTGTTATATTCCAAGCTTGTACCATTTTTATATTTATTTTTTTTCTGGGCAAGGTATGCCAAAGTAATAAGTAATAAAATCTCTACACATTTGTTGTATTTTCTATGTTTCAGGCAGTTTCATCAAACTCGTATAAAAATATGATAGCTTCACTCTTGAGGATTGCTGAATGCCCTGTGTGTTTGGAAACCATAAAGATTCCATTTAAAATTTGTTCTAAAGGCCATGGTATCTGTAGCAGATGCACAGAAAAACTGAAGGCCTGTCCAACTTGTCAGGGAGCTCTTATTTTGGAAAATCCAGTTTCCATGAAAAACCTCCTTGAAGCACTGCCTCAACATTGTCGTTACGCTGATGATGGTTGTGATATTATTGCTCAGGACGGCGATGACCATGAACATGTTTGTGGTTACAGACAAATTCTTTGTCGAATATCTAAATGTGAAAAAACAGTTCCTGTGATGAATTTACTGGATCACTACAAATCTGAACACCCTTCTCGTTTTGTCTGCCAAGAAGAAGTTGTGGACATTGCTGTGCCTGATTTCAAACCTCATGATTCTTTCTGGAGTTATTTACCGGTTTCATTGTTTGGGAACTTGTTCTGGATTTTAACAATAAACGACACCCGTGAAGGTTCTTTTGAAATGTTTTTTCAAGCAACTCCCATCGGTAAATTGGAGAACGATTATTATGTTCAAGTAAAATTTGAAAAAGAAAAGTTTGCTTACTCATTTACTCTGAAGGCATCTACACTTCACTCTTGTACTGTCAAGTACTCTGATAAGAACCCTGACAGCTACAGGGAAGCTATAAATGGTGAAGACGATTATTTCTTCAGAGTTCCTCAAAAAGAATTAACCAATTTTTTGAATGATGAAGGAAAACTTGAATATTCATTGACTTTTTTTGAGAAAGCCAAATAAGATGTACTTGTTCAGTTGTTTATGTTTTGAATGTTATTTTTATTGTTGTAACAATAATTATAGTAACACAATAAAACTGTACTGTCAAAAACAATTTGTTTTATTCTTACAGATGTTGAACCAATTTTGATGATTTAAAAAAATCCAATTCGCTGTTTAACCAATATTTTATTTAGGTACCTAGACCCAGTGCCTTTCGTAGCACACTAAGAAACATATTTTCTATATAAGAACAACAGAGCAACTTTTAAGGCCAGTGGGGCGGAGGCTTAAGGTTGGAATAAAAACAAGGCATAAAAAACCTTTTGAATTTAGAAGCTTTAATTATGTATTTAATTTAAAACCACCTAATTTAGTATTTATAAAAGTAAATTTGTAAGCTGTTTTTAGCGATTGCATCTTTGGCAAATTTGGTGAACAACCAGCGAGCACATAATAGAATAGAGAAGCTACCTGGAGTGGAGAGTGTGGCCAGTCTGGCGGACGGATGAGACAGACCAAGATGGCGGCGCCGCCCTAGTCCGAGTGTCTACCATGTACTGCTACGCACTATTTCAGTTAGTCGCAGTGAGGGTGGATACGGCTTTTGTTGTAGACCTAAGATTTCAAATCACACGACGAGATGGTAAATTGATTGCAATAACCAGACACCTACTTAAAACGGGGTATCAATCATCCTCTGGAATTACATTTCACAAGAGCACATTGTTTTAATTTAATTTGATATTCATATTTAGTGGTTAAAAAATCTGCTTGCTTGGTCATAAATTGTAATGAATATTCCTGTAATTTCTCTATGAAATCTAGTCGCTTTACATCTATTAATGATTCTTTTTGTGTTGGCCACAAAAACGAAAATTAAAGTACCAGTTATCTTATATATAATAAACAGTATTTTTATTTATGGACTAAAAGACACTTGGAATAAATAATATAATACAATCCACATTTGTACTATCGTTTACATTTTAAAATCATTACTTTTCCATTCGTAAATTAAAGTTTTGTACAACCTTCTAAAAGTGTGCCGACTTTGCGAAAGATGTTTTAGAAGTATCTAACTATAATAGTCTAAGTGAAAACGATATTTTCAGTAAAATGTTAAACCATGTACTTGGTCAATCTGTAGGTATGGTATGGATTTATTCCCCAACGTTTTGAATTTTTCTGATAATGAGTAGGACGATAATAATTGTTGTTTAGTGATAGAAATAATAGCTCATAAGTACTTTTCTGTATAATGAACCATCATTACAGTAATATTATTAATAAAGGTCTGCATACGTATAAGGTGAGACAACAACTGAATAATACTGTAATTTCTTTGGCTAAATGAACATTAATTAATGTCTTAAAAGTATCTGGACTAAGTTGTTTAATACGCTTAATCAGCTATAGCAAGTGAAACTTCGAAGATATTACAAACATATAAATAAGTAAATAAAACTAGTTACACAAATTATTTTTCATTTACTAGTCCTTAAATGAATACGATATCATTACTAATCCTAGCTAAAATAAAATTATAAATAAAAAGAAAAACAACAACGTAGCCGGAAAACAAACACACTGCACTGCCTATGGTCGGGCGCGGTACGGCAGCGGGCTGCAGCACGAAAGACAGTTTTGCCGCTTTCTTATACCTCGATTTCTGAGGAAACTAAACACTTAAGAAAGGAGAAGTTGGAGTAAAAATGAAATTTGTTTATTTATCTACAACTTTCCCGCTGACAAAATGTCTCTGACCGAAAAATAAAAAACTTTCCCACAGAACAACTTTTTCTTGTCTGGTTTTGACAAGTGTGTAATAAATTATTTATATACCATTTAATAACATTATTATTAACTTTAAATTATTACCATCGTTATCCTCAGACTCTATACTATAAGCAAGCAAAATTTCAACAATATTCTTCAACTATTACTGTTGATAATGGCTGTGTATCGGTCGCAAAGTTTTTCCGCGCTTTGAGCTCGCGGGTCGTAGATTTCAGGCTGTAAGCCAGACCAACATGGCGGATCTTGCCACACTTTTAATGCACGGGTTATAAGCACTTGTCTTCTCTATTCTATTATGTGCTCGCTGGGACAAACTCATTGATATTCAAATATCTGGACAACTGCTATTCTTTTATAAAAAGTCTAAATACAAACAAGTTTGTGTTAGAAAGACGTATACAAAACCAAGTTTACCAGAAACAAAGTTTGGCAATGTTAATTGAGATATGACAGGGTCTTTGCAGCAGCCAACTTTAATCACAGCTATTTTGGTGTTTTGCACTGGTTTTCATTTACTTCCTACCTGATGAAAGTTATGTTTTGGCATCAACCATGACCACAGAAAGTGGCACACTCCAATCAAAAAGTGCAGCTTTTTTTGGTGTACCTGATGAACTAATGCCTTTCTGAAGGTGGCAAGTAGTGTTTATTTCTGGCTGTTTAAAAAACATGTTTTTGAGTTCCTTGGGCCAGTAATTTTAAATTGAGGCAATCTCCCATCATCCTGCGATTTGCCAAAAGCTCACAGCTTTTCTCTTATAATTTCTCTCATAGAATTTTATTATATGAAAGGCAAAGCCATATACATTATGGCAAAGATCTCTGCGTGTTATAAGTTTTATTGATTTAATAAAAAGCCGGCCCTCAGTTTGTTTTGTCGATATTTATTTTTGGAGTTAGGATATAGCTTTTGCCGTACGATTTATGAAGTAACACAAGGTTTTTTTGTGAAACAAAAACAAAGTGATACGGTCACTGACACGCATAGATCGTTGCCGTTACCTATACATCATAAAACTTTGAAGACCAATGGAGCGAAGCCCTGAAATGGTTTTAGAATATTTCTAAAACGCGTGTAGGAATCATAAAAATATTTTGATATGCTACATAATTTGTTTTTGTTGCGAATACATCCTCAAATTTCCCACAGTATATTTCCGACTAGATTACATGTGTTCAAAAGTTAGCATTTTAAACATAGATTTGAAAAATTATACCATTTTCCCCGCATATTTTAGAATTATACCACTTTTTCCGTATATTTTAGATGCTACAGGAATATTTTTTTTATCATATTACTTGTTACTTAACAAGTTGCTACAGTTTAGGGATCTTCTGGAATCTCACACTGTAAATTGTGATGGTTTCTTAAGAGCAAGAGATGGGGGGTGTTATAAGTAATTTTTTATGTTTTTTTTTGTTTTACATGTAAGTCCGTTTCTTAAGGAATCTGAGGTATATAATAAATTGTGTACGTTCAGGGCCTCGTACATTGTCTACCACAGTTTGCACGTATGCACCTAGGGGCTTCCAGCTCCTAAATCCAGCCCTGGGTACGTATATGTACGAAACCATAATTAACTATTGTAATTATTTTGGTGACATCACGCCACACTTCACCTTTTCCTATAAATCCCCAACCAAGTGGAGAGAAGGGCATGAATGCAAAAAAAAGCAGAGGCACGGTGGCAGATTCATCCCGCCCGCTCATGTGAGAAGGAATGTAGGGGAAGGAGCAGGGCCACTGCAGCAAATTTGATTGACCACTTGACTTATGTACCTAACATTACACATTTTTCACAGTACTTGGCATATAGGGGAAGTAGTCCAAGAGGTGGTGAATACCCCCTTCCCTATTCCTTCTCCAACAGGTGCGTTCAGTCGATTGAACATAACAAAATATTGTAATTGGTGACCAAAATAGTCATAACGTGTTTTGATAAATAAAATGTAAATGGGTGAGCTAACTGTGCTAAGACAATAGGTGGGAAATAAGTAATATGCATGCATAAACCAGGCACCACACAGTGTGATCAGATCTGTACAAGTTTTTCACAGTATTGTGTATTTTGTTCAAATGGTAACTAGTCATTAAAATGTGTCTTATTGATATATGTATTAATTTTGTATTTATTCTATCTTCTATTTATTCCCTCGAGATACACTTTGTAAAATTTGTATGATTTCTTAGGGATTAATTTGTCCATTCTATTAGCTTGTCGTTAATATTCTGTCATTATATCAACCTCTATTTTATGTTTCAGGCATGTACATCAAACCCATTTAAAAATATTATAGCTTCACTCTTGAGAATTGCTGAATGCCCTGTCTGTTTGGAGACGATGAAGATTCCATTTAAAATTTGTTCTAAAGGCCATGGTATCTGTAGCAGATGCACAGACAAACTGAAGGCCTGCCAAACTTGTCAGGGAGCTCTTATTTTGGAAAATCCAGTCTCCATTAAAAATCTCTTTGAAGCTTTGCCTCAACTTTGTCGTTACACTGATGATGGTTGTGACATTATAATTCAAGCAGGCGATAACCATGAAAATGTTTGTGGATATAGACCTATTCTTTGTCGAAAGGCTGAGTGTAACAAAACAGTACCTGTGATGAATTTACTGGATCACTATCAAACTGAACACCCTCTTCGTTTTATCTGCAAAAAAGAACATGTTGCTATGTTTGTGACCGGATTTGAACCTCATAATTCATTTTGCAGTTATTTACCAGTTTCATTGTTTGGAAACTTGTTCTGGATTTTAACAATAAATGACACCCATGAAGAATGTTTCAAAATGTTTTTCCAAGCAACTCCCATTGGAAAGTTGGAGAAGGATTGCTATGTTCAAGTGAAATTTGAAAGAGAAAAGTTTGCCTACTCATCTACTCTGAAGGCATCTATAGTCCACTCTTGTACAGATAAGTACATCAGAAACAATCGTGACAGCTACAGGAAAGCTGTAAATGGTGAAGCAAAGTACCTCTTGAGAATTCCTCAAAGTGAATTGGTAAATTTTCTGAACGATATCAGAATATCTTGGAAGTCTTGAATATACATTGGACTTTTTTGAGAAAGTAAAATAAGAGAAATTGAACGCTACATTCAGTTTCCTGTTTTGAATGTTATTGGTAATGTTGAACAACAATACTTGAGTAACAGTAATGCTATAAAATAAATCTGTAAATAAATATATATGATTTTATAAATCTGTATTATCAAAACAATTTGTTTTATTCTCACAGCCAGGCTCGTACCTAGTATGTTTGCCGCCCTAAGCGAAGCTAGCTAATGCTACCCCCTTCACAGCAAACCTGCATACTCAGCGAATTCCCAATGCATGCATATGTTCCTCACTACCAAATAAAGCCACTCACCAATTTTGATAAAAATACATGAATAAATAAGTGATATATATAGGATTTTGTTATTCTCCCTAAGAATAACATTAGGGCTGAATATGCAGGTTTGCTGCATCAAGAAATATAAGAAGTGTGATTTTAAGCAATTATCAATATAATAACCAGGTGAAGCTACATACCAAGTTTTAATAATTTATGTTCATAATTAAGGGAGATATAAAACTTTACTTATCTCCATAAGAAAAATGATATGGCTGAGTGTGCAGGTTTGCAGCTACGGGGAAATTGAAATCAATTTGTTGTTCAAATATCAATATACCAGTACTAGATGAAGCCACATACCAAGTTTCATCGTATACGTTCATAAATGATCGAGATATGAAATTGTAATTATTATTCTCCATAAGGATAACATTGGACAAGGTACTGTGTTTAGCACTTTGAATATCTCGGCAACGCTTGGACGTAGAATCACAATTTAAACACCAAAATTATTGTTTTTGTAGAGCTAAACTGATTGATAAAAGCAAATGTGAAGTTTAAAGTCAAATTAACCGAGGAAAATCTAAAAACCATTTTCCCGTAAGATTAACATAGGAGATTTAATGAACACTTTTTTTGGGTTTTCTCCGCAACCACTTATCCTAGGTTAATGATTCAAAATACTATATTATTTGTAAACTTATGGCATTCAACATAAAGCTCTATAAAATGGTCAAAACAAAAACTGTGCGTTTTACAAATTTTAGGGTGTAAAATGCAAAAAACTGATTTTTGGAAAATTTTGAAACCCCATAAACCCATGGTCCGATTTTTCTGGTTTTCGAACTTTAAGTCGAATGTCACTTTACACATTTGAGCCAAATTTCATCGGAATCGGATGGATTTTACTCAAGTTATCGCATTCACGGATATATATATATATATATATATATTTAAATATATATAAATTTGAAGACATAGTGTTTTTGACATCTGGGGACCTCAAAACAAATAGTTATCATGATCTCGGGCTTAAGTCTTACCATGAGACCTAGGTAAAACCCTAGGCTTCACCCCTATAGGTGAAATTCGCTAAAATTATAAATAATTATTATATTGTTATTAGATTATATAATTAATTATTATTTGTGTTTTTACTATTTACACAAAACCATTTGCAGATTTACATCTACAAATATTAATATACCATGTACAATATTAATTTACAACAATTACATTAGTATAGCACATATAGGCAGTAAAATAAAATACATTATAACCTTTCGATTAAATATACTCGCACGGATATTACACAAATTCATGCATCACATACTTGACCACGACACGATCAGTTAAGATATGCGTAGGATAATGTTAAGAAAACAAAACGAACACCGTATTGTACATTGTGCTTACAAACTGATCATGGTTTTACTTTCACTTCATAATAATTTTAGTCAGTGATTGACTAGTATTTAAAAAAATCATTAAAATCATGAAAGCTTTTTTGTCAGGTAACAATAACAAATGTAGATACTGCGTTTAAACAACATTTGAGCCATTCCTTGAAGACTTCACCGATAGCAGCTCAATTATGCCATCAAGACTCGTTAATCTTTGCGAACAAAAAATTAAATAAATAGGTGTTAAAGATGATAATTGCATAACAAAAATTGAGGAAAATTTAACAGTAGGGACCACTTATAATAGCCTAAGTGTATTAATGAAATTATATTAATAATACCAGCTAATAGTGATTTTTTCCATTAAGCATTATGTAAGGTGATAATAAAAAACCTGACATTCCTCTTTTATTTATAATTTCCCAAACAAAACATCTGAAAACACTCTGAGTTGATGAATACAACCACTCTATAACAAAGACAATGCTTTACAAAATACAGTTGTAGCTTACTGTCTATGGGTCGTGAGCAGGCGTTGCGTCTTCACTCTTGCACACACACGTTCGCGCACACGCACACGCACAGTGCACAAATAAGCAGCTGCAAGTATTGACACATACTGTCCAATAAGATAACTTGCACACTTTAAGCAAAAATATTTAGAATTAATCTTTTTCACAGATTCTGTCTTTTACTTATTATTGACATCGTTTTGAATAATTTAAAACCATCCGATCTTTTATAAAGTATTTTACAATAGTTACAAACGTAATAGTTTAAAAGCTACCTATTTGATTTTCACAAAATAAGACTCGGTTACAATTTAAAATATGACAATTTAAGATTGTTAGACCGGTGTTCTACTCTTAATATGTTACAAGTAAAAATTTCCAGAAAGCAAGAATAACATTTAATTGAAGTACGATAGAAAGCATTATTACACTATTTACACTCACTATTACACTGTTAACTCGTGTTACGAGTTGTATAAAATCTATGTGAAACCAATTGTTTTATTTTATGTTGTGAAACAGTGATTGACGCTTGGTTCCATTTCTATTACTAGAACAACACAACATGGAAGTATTCAAATTAAAGTGGGGAAATAATTGAAGCTGCCTATTGTAACTCTAAAGTTACGAGTCTAGTTCTTACTACCCTACTTGAATGCTTAAGTGCCGTGAGTGGACCTCAGCTTAAGAAACTGATTGAAGCAAAACTTAAGTTATGAAAAATCTTGAAAAGATCAAATTGAAAGTTAAATATTCAACTATAATTTTACCTAGGCAATAACAAATGTTTCTATAAATGGTGTTGGTTTTATTTTTGGTATTAACAAGTATAATAGAATGACTGATTGATTGTTCCAAAATGATAAATAATGAGGTAGCCTTTTATTAACTTGAGTTCATACTCGTTTCTTAATGGAACAAACCATTATTTGTAAGACTTCATTTCTATTTGCTTCGGTAGACTCAGAAAATGCTGATAAAAAATCCTCAACAGATAATCTGATCCAAAAGATTCTTAAGCTGAGGGACCGAGAAGGAAAATAACGATTATAAATAAGATTAAAACTTTATGATTTGTCCATTTACCCATTAAAAGCTTTGCATTTCTACCATTCATCCTAAAATAACATATAAAATTATAATTCTAATGTGGAATGACTTTACTTACTCTATTAGTTATGTACGAAATCTATCATTAATTATAAAAGCATATTATATAACTGATTTTACAGATGGCTTCTTTTAAATTTAAATTTATCAAACGAGCTTTACAGGAGGAGAAATATCAAATATGATTTTTAATGAGAAAAACCAATGGTTTGTATCATTTGCTAAATGCTAATTATTTTTTATTTTTTTCATTTGTAATTTCACAATCGTCATATTCATAGTAAAATGAAAATACTATTTGCCTCTTGGAGAAGTAAATTAGTAAATTTTCCAGAAAATTTTGGTTTTAATAAATGATAATTTACCTATATGCAATGAGGTACAACAAAAATACTTGAATTGTGAATAACAAGAATAAAATAACATAATGAATGTTTAGCTAAATTTAAATAATTTTGTATGTTAATTAACTGAAGTAAAATGAAGATACTTGAATGCCCAACTTTGCCTCTAAAATAGAGGGATTTTGTTATTGATGTTATAATTTGAGTAAGAAATACATTTTAGGCTACCTGTTGGTGAATAATCTTCTACCGTCATAGTAAACTACCAATAATTAACCCTGCAATTTTGATCAACTTTATTATCCATATTAATGAGTATATTTATAACTCACAAACGAGCCACCTGTAAAAGTGGTAAGAAGTCAATTTTGCCTAACAAGTGCTTACGTGAATTGTAATCAAGCCACAATCTATTAACATTACATTATTTACATATGTCGGAAAATTTCCAATTCATTTGGCACATGATACTAAGGTGTCTTAATTGATGTCATAGTTATGATTTTGTTCAATGGAAAGATTATTTGTAAATGGTATGTTTCATCAAATTAATCAAGAAAAAAGTAAATTTGGGGATTAGTTCACACATCAATGGGTTTGATTTTTATATTGTTGATGTGCACTTTCAGGTGTAAAACGCCCACTCTTGGTGTAAACTAACAAAATTGCTTACATTTAATACACAACAATCTAATGTTGAAATTATAATAAGTACATTTGCAATACATTAATGCAATTAATTATAAAGTAATGTAATAAATCTACAAAGTAAAACAATAAAATCTGGAATCATAGTAACATATTTATTTAGCTACAAACTAAGAATAATATAGTAATTTGTCTGAAACAATAAATATATACTTTTTAAGAATACTTATTTTCAGTGTTATATTAAAAAGAAATATATAAATTAAGTACTGTTAAAACAATCTAGTTAAGTACTTTTTTTAGGAAACAATAAATACATGTAATACTGAAGTTTTAACAAAAACCTTCTTAATTACAAATACTGACTACCAGAGACGTTAAATTTCAATTGCACAACCTTAATTAACTTTTGACACTTTTCACAACTCCACGAGATGTATTTTTAAAGATATTTTTTAAAACCTTTTAAAAATAATGTTTGTAATATACTCGAGTGTCGACACTCATTAAATGGTTTTATAAAAAATAATCCTTCTGTTGACGAATCCGGTAGGTTTAGCATTAACAAAATTTAAACTTTGTTCATTACTTTTTAACCTTCCCACCTTAATTTTTACCATAAGAATCAACGTTCTATTCTACTTCTGCATGAACAAAAGACGATTTCAAGAGAAACAAAATACAGTTTTAAGTACAACGAGTAAAAATTTGATATAAAAATAAATGCACGACTTCTGAAATGCCTAAAATAAGTACAATTACTTTTACAATCACAGCATGGTAAAAGACTTGTTGATAAATTAAATTAAGTCACATCAATTAATTCCAGCTCCAAGGCTCGGCTCGGACTTAAAAAAATACATCGAGAAAGTAGCAACCGTTTTGAGTGTTACCCTGCATAACATAATCGAGTCAAGAGTCTGTAGAAAGTGAAGGATCTTCTGGGTTTAGTTCCAAGGTCTGTTCCAAGGAGGGTAACTCCAGAAGTTGGCGAAAACCTAGTAGCGCTGTTGAAACTCGTGGTGCCACCGGTTGAAGTCAATGTGGAAAACGACGATCGTGCCAGTCGCCAACCCGGCCAGCAGAAACCTTCAACAAGACACACGGGTCAGCTACCAGACATTTGAGTGGTTGTTTTAAGGTGTAATTCCAATTAATTACCAATGACAATAGGCATCACAGAGGTTGTGGGATTTGAATCATAAATCACTATTCGAGATTTAGGTCTTATCAAGGAGAGCCCATGTTTAGGATACATCGAGAGCTCTCTTCTGGGGTAAAAAAATGAACCGTTGACCACCATTTTCCTCAAGTAACCTATCAAATCCTCTCTTAACAAGATATATGACAGAGAGGAAAAAATGGCGGTCAGCATGTAGGCTTCACTTTTTTACCCTAGACGAGAGCTCTACATTTATTAACTTCGTCGGGTCTTATTATATTGGGATTTTAGTCATACAATATCACCATCTTACATTATCTAGAATCTAGATTATGAAGAGTTCTCTGACAGGATCTATATTGTGTGGGTGAACCACGACCAGACCGACACTGACCTCCTCCCCTCAAATCATCAGTTTTAACTAACCTCTTAGTAGCTAGATAAACCCCAACCGCTTAGTAACCCCTCCTCTTCGAACCCTCTTGGTGACTGGAAGCCCCTTGGTAGCTGGCTGTTAGAGGGCTGGTTGACCCATGGGCAACTCCACTAGTTCTATTCAACTACAGTATTACTAAACAATCAAATACTAAATTTAGTTTGTCAAATGCCTTGCTGAAGTCAAAAAATAAACTGGTGACTAGGTTGCCTTCTTCTAGTTGATAAATCATATGCTCTGTAAGTTGGATGAATGCTGTTGTTGTGGCTCTGCCTTTGAGAAAGCTGTGTTGTTGGCTTGTGATCGGTTCATTTTGTTCCAGATGGCAGACGAGCCTTTGAAGGACAATTTTTTTCAAAAAGTAGGTATTAGGGAAATTGATCTGTAGCTGATTGTGTCTGTGGTAGGACCTTTCTTATATTTTGGGTATACTTTTGCTGTTTTTAACTGTGATGGGAAGATGCCTTGTTAGAGTGATTTCTTTATTAGGTCTGTCAGTGGGTGGATTACTGTAGTTCATTTTTCCACCCTTTTACTAGTTTTCCTGATATTCCATCAATTCCGGATGATAATTTAGTGAGTTTATGGCGTTTTGTATTTCGGTTTCTGTGGTTTCTTGAAAGTGTAGCTCTTGATTTGTGAGTTGAGGTGTTGGTGTGATTGTGTTGTTTATGTGAGTGACATTGTTGTCCTCTAGAGTTTTTTCAGCTACAGTAGCAAAGAAATTATTGAAGTAATTTGCTATAGCGTGGGTGTCTTCTAGCGTTTCCTGTTCAACCTGAAGCTTCCATTGGTTCTCGGCCCTGGGATTCTGTATTTTTGAAACTCATAATAGCGATGGATTTGAATTTATTATTTATTTATGTGGACTTTACCTATCGCTTCAGTAACCTTCAGTTTTTGTGACGGGGTTTGGCTGTCTCCCCCACTACTCCCTACTTGCTCCTCAGTTGTCAACGTTTCTTTTGATATGTCAAGATTCAGTTTTTGTGGTGAGATTTGTGATTCCTTAACTGACATTTTGTTTTAGTTTTCCTTGTGTTTTGTTACATGCAGTGAGATGCTAAAATGGTTTTTCTTATATGTTTTTGTAGCTGCAGTTTTATTGAGACATTTTCTGTTTAACAGTGACGGTGTTAGCTGATTTGATTTTAAACTATTCTGGACAGTTTCCATATTTATTTCGATGTTAATTAGTAGTGTTTTAAGTTCGGCTATTTCGGTAAGCAAAGTCATGGTGGGGTAGTGAAAAGGTGCAGTGGTTTGGGTTTCGCTACTTTTTACTGATACAGGTCCTTGGTGTGTATTATCTTCATCTTCTAGGTGTTTTTCCAAAGTAGTGATTGTTTTTCCCAAGTCACTTATTTTTGATACATACCCTTCAATAAGTTGGTTTAGTTTTTTGTCATGTTGTTCAAATGTATTTTCTGATTCGGACCGTAGTACTTTTTCTTGATCAATTTGAGCTTATTTTTCCTCGATTAACTGCATCAATTCTTCTATCTTCCGAATGTACTTCTCTTCACCTTGCTCCAATTTTGCCTTAAAATGTGCCGATTTAGTCTGTAGAATTTAATTTTTTTCTTTCAGAAATGTGTTTTCTTCTAACAAAGCTGATCCTATTTTTGCTGCCATTTCTAATTTTCTTCATCACTCTCTGTATTTTCTAGGTTTTTATTATCTATTAGACTCTCTTCAAGCTCCTTACAGAGTGATTTAGGGTTTCAGTGTCATCATTTGTGTTGGAGTTGTTACCAGTCAATTTTTATTGATGGGCTCTACAGTTTGTACATTTGCAATTTTTTAACTGGGAAAAAATTGGGGGTCCATCTTTTTAGATCTGTCTCACGTATCATTTGGCAGCCTGCATGATACCACTTGCTATAGTATTCCTGAGTATCTGACTCCAACACTACATGAGCCACATGGATACTTTGTAGGCATTATTATACATTGTTTGAAAAAAATGTATTTAAATTAAAGAGTTAATTGTATAATTTTGTTTGATTTTAAGTTTTAATCAAAATACCATGCCAATACAAGTATACTGAAAAAGTAACAAACACATTGACAGTCAGCTGGTGCGTATGTAGGCAGAGTGCCTAGTCACTAGTCAGGGTTGCTGAGACTGCAGGTGTGGGCCACGAGCGTCAGCTGTGCTATCTATATGAGTGCCAAGTCACCATTGCAGTTGGAGATATAATGGTGGATTTGTTGAAATTTTTGTGTTGAAAGATATGTGAGGCGAGTTGGCTCTGACGTCACTTATAGCACATTTCCAGATATTTTCCACTTAATGGTTAAATATCACATCCATCAAATACACAATTAAGTTAAACTTCATTGGATCATTTCGATCCAAGCATTTGTAACAAAGTAAATGTATTTGTTACTTTTAGCGAATTTCCCCTATAGGGAAGAAGCTATTACCGTAGTCGGCATGGTAAGACCTAGGCCCGGGACCATGATAATTTTTTGTTTTGAGGTCCCCAGACCCCAAAAACACCTTTCGTTCGATACTGTATATATATATATATATATATATATATATATATATATATATATATGTGTGTGTCCGTGAGCACGATAACTCTTGTAAAAATGATCCGATTTTGACTAAATTTGGTATAAACATGTAAAGCAGCATTTATGACTTTAAGTTCGAAAACCAGACAGATCGACCTATCCGAAGGGGTATTTTGGGGGGGTTTTGTACCCCAAAAATGGGTTTTTTGAATTTTTTACATATAATTTTTGAAAAAGTCAAATTTTAGTTTTAACCATTCGATTCAGCTTAAAAAAACACACAATTTGGTATTTCGATCATTCCTCTACGTCAATTGGTTACCGAGATATTGAAAGTGCTAAACACAGTACGTTGTCTAATGTTATTCTTATGGAGGAAAAGAAATTTTTTTTATCTCGCTTATTTATGAACGTATACTGACGAAACTTGTTATACAGCTTCATCTCGTTGAGGTCTATTAATATTTGCTCCAAAAAATCTTTTTTGCATAATCATCCCGTAGCAGCAAACCTGCGTACTCAGCCCCCATGTTATTCTTATGGATAATAATTAAATGCTCTGTCTCCCTTAATTATGAACATAAATGAATAAAAACTGGTATACGACTTCCCCTAGTTGAGTTATATTGATATTAGCATAAAAACCCATTTTTTGTGTTCCTTGTTGCAGCAAACCTGCGTACTCAGCCCCAATGTTATTCTTATGGAGAATAATTAAAATTGTATATATCGCTTATTTGTGAATATATTTTTATGAAACTTGGTAAGTGGCTTTATGTAGTATTAAGACATTTATATCTCCATTGGAAATTTGCTGAGTATGCAGGTTTGCTGTGACGGGGGTATTTGAAAATGTAAAAGGAAATGTGAAAAATAAATCTAGTTACAGTAACGGTTACTGCAACCAACAAGAAGAGTTAGCCGTCATTAGGTTTTTCTCAATATCCTGATAGGTTGAACAATGAAGAGGGTAACATTTCTTCTCGTCATTCTGTTTATTTTGCGTGATTCGAGAGAGAGGCATGGTGGGGATTGGTACTTTCTTATTCTTAATATGCTAGATTTTATCTTTCAGGAAAATTCAATTATAAACCCTAAGTTTTAAAAATTCAAGTAAATAAAACGTAGTTTGTCAGCAACGCTTACTTCTGGTCGTGAGAGAGTGCGAGTGATCGCACGCTGCTGTCACAGGAAGGGAACGCGTACAGGAGCGCGAGGTTGAATGTGCGCCAGACTTCTACGATGCCTTTGTCCCCAGCCGTCATCAGATACTCCCCGTCTCTGCTCAGCAGTAGACACTGCAACACAGATATTCGTTAGCACTGGATACTAAAATGTAAAATAATATAATAAGTATTTTTGATTCAAAACTGATAAAGGTTTATAATTAAGTTCCAAGAGTTTTCTGACTTCTTGGATTTAGAACACCTATTTCAACTGGATTAAACCAAAACTTTCTTATGAGAAGGTATATGTCAAACTACCAATAAATAGTCCACTTCCCAGAGTTATAAATATTATAAATCAAGTTTCAGAAGTAAATGGATTAAATTTAGATGGTTCAGCAGTTCCCCGACATGTAGCAACCTGTATACCAACAAGCAACTCCTTTTGGCAGTACAGTGTGACCAGCTTCTCTTTCACCTAGGTATCTCCTTGTTTCTCCAGGGGCGTTTCTTGAAATCTTGAGACTTCCAGCTGACTCTAGATACCCAGTTAAGTCTGAGCCCTTGAAGGGAAAAATGGATTTTCCTTGCCTATACGATGCCACTTGTTGGGGTGTCTGAAAGGAGGGGCTCTTACCGAACAAATTCCTGAAAGTTCATAGGTCCGACCTGAGGGATAGACACTCCAATAGATTCTGGAAGCCTGAAGGTTTTGAGTGAAGGACCTTGCCCTGAAGGTCCTTTCCAAGAGGTCAACTGGGTAGGACAGCAAATCAACCTTTGGATGCCCACCTCCAACCCTGAGTGTTATTATTTAGGCAATTCTCTTCTACTTTGCAGTGACTTGCTGTGACTGTCCTATCCCTAAGATATGTTCCCTCCAGTGGATGTATATTAACCAGTGGTAGACTTAACCAGCCGGCTAATACTGGAGCCTTCTAATACCTCAAATCAAAATGTTGTCATTGATCGTGTCAATACAGAGAAATAGGCATTGTTAATGTTCTTAAACTAAGCTAAATTGAATGTGAATGGCATAATGAAATGTGATTTTAAAACAAATTTACTCAATGTTCATTGATGCTTCAAAAAATTCTTTAAAAGTATAAAATGGGCGATTAACAAGCCAAGAGTAGTCCTTGGCCTTAAAAATTATAAGCCAAACTACCTACTAACAGATTACTGGTAAACTGAATAGAATCGGCTAATTAATACCTCAAATAAAAATTCTATACATGCAGGGTACTGACCTGTAGGTTGTCATTGTGTGACTCATGGCGTAGCCGTTTGCCATTGATGGTAAACGCAGCGATGTGCCCTCGCTCGTAGTTGACTACGATGACGCCTTCTCGCGACATCGCAATGCTCTCGGGACTGATGAAGCCCACAGGAGCCTCGAGGCAGCGCAGGAGGTCACCGAACGTGGTGTGAACCAGGACAGGGCCGGCTGGAGCAGGACAGATTAGCTTTGGATGCGGCAGTGGTTAAAGATAATGGGGGAATATTGATTTAAAGAGCGTCTTTGAACTTTCCATGGCTGTTATGAAGGAAAAAGTACAGGTTTTTACTACAAGTATTAATCTTGAGGTTATGATTGATCAGCAGTCTATAAATAGAAGCAGTGTGTAATTTTGGTTACATTTCTATCCTTTAATTAAGACATTTCTTATCTCAAAAACTTAATATTTAAGGACCCCGTATTTGAAACACCCTAAAATACTACATGTATTCAAACTCCTAGATGTTATTTAAGGAATTAATGCGGACATTTTCCATCACTTAATGCCTGCAATAATTCCTTAAATAACATAAACCCACTGTCACCAGCAATGAATTAAAAAGACCCCCGTCGCAGCAAACCTGCATACTCAGCGAATTTCCAATGGAGATATAAATGTCTTAATACTACATAAAGCCACTTACCAAGTTTCATAAAAATATATTCACAAATAAGCGATATATACAATTTTAATTATTCTCCATAAGAATAACATTGGAGCTGAGTACGCAGGTTTGCTGCAACAAGGAACACAAAAATGGGTTTTTATGCTAATATCAATACAACTCAACTAGGTGAAGTCGTATACCGGTTTTTATTAATTTATGTTCATAATTAAGGGAGATAGAGCATTTAATAACATCCATAAGAATAACATGGGAGCTGAGTACGCAGGTTTGCTGCTACGGGAGAATTATGCAAAAAAGATTTTTTGGAGCAAATATCAATAGACCTCAACGAGATGAAGCTGTATACCAAGTTTCGTCAGTATACGTTCATAGATAAGTGAGATAAAAAATTTTCTTTTCCTCCATAAGAATAACATTAGACAACGTACTGTGTTTAGCACTTTCAATATCTCGGTAACCAATTGACGTAGAGGAATGATCGAAATACCAAATTGTGTGTTTTTTTAAGCTGAATCGAATGGTTAAAACTAAAATTTGACTTAAAAAAAATTATATGTAAAAAACTCAAAAAAACCATTTTTGGGGTACAAAACCCCCCCAAAATACCCCTTCGGATAGGTCGATCTGTCTGGTTTTCGAACTTAAAGTCATAAATGCTGCTTTACATGTTTATACCAAATTTCGTCAAAATCGGATCATATTTACGAGAGTTATCGTGCTCACGGACACATATATATATATATATATACAGTATCGAACGAATGGTGTTTTTGGGGTCTGGGGACCTCAAAACGAAAAGTTATCATGGTCCCGGGCCTAGGTCTTACCATGCCGACTACGGTAATAGCTTCTTCCCTATAGGGGAAATTCGCTAAAAGTATCCTAGATTTTGTTTTGCGGATTTGTTCTTAGGGCTACAAATCACATTAAACAACATATAAATATGTTGGAAGTGGTTAGAGTATGGATTTGTTATATAATTATGTAGTTAATATGTAAAACAAGTGTATGAAATGTCTTTTCTTTATTCAAAACCGTTACAATACAGCTGTAATTTAAAAGCTGTAATGTAACGTAAAATATTTCATGTCTATTATTTCAGGAAAATAGTAATAATAACTCACACAAAAACTAAAATAACAATGGTATTGAGAGGTAAGTAAACAATTTTAACAAATCAACCTAAACTTTTGTTTGCTGGGATCAGATTGGAAATATTTTAATTTTTAAAATAACACCATTTTTTATTATTTTTATTACTAAAGGTGCAATGATACCACAGAAAAAATAATAACAATAGTTTTTATCTTATTTCTGCAAACTACATGACTTTGATGTGTCCTTGACTTCCAGACTCTTTTCTCTCATAAACAACTGAAGTAATTATAAAGATTTTAATGAAATTTTACAAGAAAGGTTTTAAATGGGTGCCATTATGGTAAACTTCAGATAAAGATACATATTTCATATATTTGTTTTACATAGGTACTAAGAAACATATTAAATTTTTGCTGAATTTCAAGCTTGTATTTTGAACAATTATGAGTCGAAAATCCCAAATTCGCCAAATTGTGAGTAAAAATCACAAACACACTGACAGAAACAAATTCTACTATTTTAGACGTACGTTTAGTCTGAGTCATCTGTCTGTCTTGATCCAACATATAAACCTACAAAAAAGGGCGCAAGAGTTAGGGTACACCCTGTACAGATAAGCAACAACCAATCTTATTTTGATTGTGGTAAGTTAGCACCAAAACAACAATTAACGCAAAGTGGTAACTCACCGACAGAGCCGCTGACGACCAGTCCCAGCTCCGCGCTGATCACCACGCTCGTGACAGGCTGCTCGTGTCCGGTGAGCGTCGCGCGCGGCGTGGGCACCTCCCCCTCCCCCACAATGGTCTGGCTGCGAGCGTTCCAGTGCCACAGCAGCACCGTGCAGTCCGCCGAGCCCGAGGCCACATAGCAGTCTGACGTGATGTTGCACTCCGAGCGTGACAGACACGTGACCACGCCGTAGTGGCCGAACACGATCTGCACGATCTTGGCTGCAACAAACAATGATCATTAGAGTCAATGTTCAAAATGTGCTCAGGGTTACCAGACGTTCGAGTTTCGAGGCTCAGTCCAGTGTCCGGTCCGGGGTTGCTACTTGTACGGACTTTTAGATTTTGATAACATAAAAAAGTTAAACTTGTATTAATTAATTTTTCTTTTATTACCTATTTTGCCGCACTACTATGCGACTGGGGATATGTCGAACGACCGTACTTCCAACTGTCCTGGGTTGGCCTCATAAATATCTGGTAACCCTAGTTATAACTAATTTTGAAAATGCGATCTGGAAATACAGCAATTAGGAGGGCTAACTCGGAACGTAATAAATTTAAATAACTGCAAGGTTTTGCTTCTTTGTTAACACAGACTACTGAGTTTCGAACATAAAATTAAGTGTAGTAATATGGGATAAACAAACATTTTCTTGGTTGCTTGTAGGAGTGTGCAAGTACTCGAAACTTCGAGTTTTCGGCCGAGTATTTTACTACTCGAACTCGACTCGAAGTTTTGAAAACTACTCGAAAGTTCGAGCGAGTATTTCCCGTCGATTTCCGGACGATCGCTAACGATTGCAACCGACCAAACGCGTAGTAACGGCCGCAAAAGGCAATCGCGACCGACCAAAACGCGTATTAACGGCTGCAAATGGCGATCGCATCACTTAAAATCGGCCGAAAATGACGACCGCGAACGATTGGAACCGGCCAAAGCGCGTAGTAACGGCCGCAAAAGGCGATCGCATCACGTAAAATCGGCCGAAAATGACGATCGGACCGCGTAATTTCGGCCGTGACTAACGATTTTGTCATTTAATATTGATTATAAGCGATGTCTGGACCAGGTGAAATTGGCCAACTGACAACCGGGCCCAGTTTCATCGGCCGGAAACGAATGTCAAACCGTGTTTTGTTTGTCAATACGTAATCCAGTTTGATTGTAATGGCCAAAACTTTGTATTGCTACTCATGTATTGGTTAGAAACCATGTTTAGATGATCAAATCTAGGGTGGTATCAAAATTCTATTACACTATTATAAACTACCAACTGATGGCAAATACTCGCTCGAAAATACTCAAAACTCAAAAATAATTGGCACTACTCGACTCGACTCGACTCGATTAAAAAAATCACTACTCGCACACCCCTAGTTGCTTGTCATGAAAATTATTATTAACCCTTTGCGCGACCAGGGCCGATATCGGCTTTTCAATTTGCAACCTTAAATCAATGATAGTTCCTTTACAAGCAACCTTACCATTACGAGCTCTGCGGTCTGCGTCTAACATATGGTATAACAACGCAACTGACTTGTCCAGCCTGTATGCTGTAATACCACCTAGTCTGACCAATGACTGAGTATAGCCCTCAGCCAGGAGGTAGCACTTTGATGAAAAGTTTGAATCCCAACTCGGTCGGTGGTTTTTATATGAAACTCATGCAGAGTTCACCTATTGGTGGCAAAACTAAAAGGTAGGGCGGACCTTAAGCAAACTGTCGACAGCTCAGGTCCAAGTTGACAAGGTGGGTGAATTCTTCGAAATTCGCATATCCAATCAGGTGTTTTGCTACTTTTTACCTATCCTTACTGTGTGATTGTCCACTGGAAGCATGTTTTTATATCTTAAAAGTTTAGACGTTCAATGAATTAAAAAATCAACAAAACAACACAAACTCAAGTAATCCTTTGGCGTCCAAATGGTTGATAAAATCAGTGAACATTTATCTTTTCTTAATGCTCAATCATGAAATAAAATAAAGAAATAAGCATGAAAACTGTTATCAAACAGCTTTCAGTTCCTCAACAGGTTTTGCTTGACTGCCGTAAATTCTGCCGAGTGGGGTCAGGATGGAGTAAGGATAAAAAACAGATATGAGCTTACTAACTGAAATGCATTTTCTGCACCACCACACCCCTCCTAACTATCTTCCCCAGTCTTCCGCACTCTCGATACCAAAGGCAAGGGAGTACTACTGCCACCTGGGGGAGAGATCCTGTCCTTTCCAGTATCCACCACTAAACTTTGAAAACAGGCAGAAGTGCCCTCACAGGATTACCCAGGTATCCTCCCACAACAACAAGCGTCTCACCAGTCTCAGTCGAGAAGACACGGAAGCTGTTGTCCCAGAAGCCGCACGCGATGAGGAACCGACTGTCGACCGTCGTCACAAAGCAGTTGCTGCGGATCCGTAGCTTCTGGCTGAAATTGTCCCCGAGGTGTCGTCTCACCGCTGCATTGTTGTTGTTGCCTGTTTGTACTGAAAGAAAAGAGAGAGACAAAATGTTATTTGAAAATTCACTGTCGGTTATAATATGTTTTTTATTTAATTTTCTTATACAGTTAGCCTTTATTCAAACTGATGAGACGGTGCCCCGGTGCAGAAACCTAAAAACTAAAACCTAATAAACTTCTTGGAAACTATTGGCCTTTGGGCACTAAAAGAAGAATTGTATTTAACTTTTCAGCTAAAATATATCCTCTCAATAATTTTCAATTTACTTACATTTACAGGAAGCTTTTACACAATGTTTGAGACACAACTTTAGGAATATGATGAGGTTAAGGAAAACTACTTTAATAAACGGTATCAGGAAACTGACACATACTTTCTCCCTTTTAGCCAAACTTTAATGACAAAAATATTTGTTATTTACTAAATATAGAATATGAAGTATAGATAAATGTACAGAAAATTGTCTAAAATAGTTGTTTTCAGAAATATCCACCCAAATTGCTTTTTTGGAGGCACTGTAGAGTCCGTTGCTACACACAGTAGTTTTGAGAGGGGAAATGCCCCCTTGCCCCCCCCCCAGGGTTAACCCTAGGAGTGCTGATCCGCCGGTTTCCGGCGGATTTTTGTGTCGCCTACTGTGCTGACCGCCGGTTTCCGGCGGATTTTGACCGAAAATTTTGCAACGTAAATAAACCTCTATTAATCAACTCAAAAGTGAATAATATATATATCATGCGAAAGATAATATTCTGAACTTTCATTTTATTACATAAACAAACCCTGTAGCAGGTATATAACAATGTCACCGCGATTAGAAATCAAATGAATTTTAGGCGCGACACGATACTTGCAGCCGACACTTGGGAAATGTCAAAACATGACTTTTTTGAAATTACCCACCTCGGGTAATTTTCGTCGCACGATGTTGCGGGTAGTACCAATGCACAGCCAAGGAGTTATATTTCATTTTGGTATGGAGTTTTAGATCGATATATTGATTTGACAGATAATATGATTTTATAAACACAGATGATTTTTGTTCTTCTGTAAAATGCTGAACCGCCGTAAACCGGCGGATTGCAAAATCGAATATATATCCAGTGTAATGTTATATTTGCATGACATATAATATCTTATTTGAAAGAAGAAAGAATGGCGAATAATTTGGTGTTGCGCGATGGCAGCACTGAATGTAGCCGCACTCGATAGAGTAAACGTTCCATTGTGTTATATTTGTTCTGTCAACAGCTTGTATCAGCCATTTTGAGTTTCGTTTTATGTGCGTTGTGATATTTCTATCCGTGAGTTATTACTAAATAATTTAGTATTTCGGAGTTTTAGTGTTAGTGAAGTGTTTGTGTGTATATAACAGAAATCTTTATGCATTATATTATGCATAAATATTACTGAAGTTTGACAAATAGGGTTTATAAAGTGTTGTGTTTACTCCTACATAGGCCTAGTGAAATTTGCCAAATCCGCGACTGTTTAGTGCTACATAACACATATAAAAACAATAATTTACCCTAAGTGTTATACATTTTTATGTAGGTAATTGAATGTACTACAGCATGGTTATGTTGGTTTGGGGGTAAAATATTTGGTAAAAAATTTATATACTAAAAACTGTGAAATTTGTTTTTTCCAAATACGCAAAAATTCCAAAACATTATTTTATTTACATGTATTTATAAGTGACAATAATTTTTTACCATAAACCTATGACTTTTTTGGATTCCTTACTTCATTAGCTATACAAATATATATATATCATTATTAGTATACATATATATTACATTACTTATTTACATCACAAACTAACACTCTACAGTTTACGCATTTTTCGGGTTTCCGTTTATTATTACATTATGCCCCAAAAAACTTATAAAAAAAATTCTTTCCCCAACATGTTATATATTTCTATGTAGGGAATTAGATTGTCTACAAAATGTATATAATGAATTTTCCATAAAAAATCTGTAGAAAAAATTTTACCCTGGCTGCTTTTGAAATTTCAAAAAAAAATATCAAAAGTTTCTTATTCTTTTCACTTTACCGGAAAAAAAATGTCTAGATCTTTATTATTTTAATATCTCTAGAATCTCCTGTTCTTTCTGAACAAAATGAATATAAAGTTAACTTGTTTACTCTAACGGTTGAATTTATATGGATTTTTAAAAAAAGGTCTGCAAAATCGCCAAATTTAGCTCGCCACACTACGCGTTAACATGGCGCCACTCCTAGGGTTAAATAGCAACACATTTCGAACATCATCTGTTGGTCAATGCTAACTTGACCTGCATGTAAAATTTTAATGAAATTGATCAGTAAATAAGAGAGAAATAGTTATTTTTGTATTCCCCATAAGAATAACATTGGACAACGTACTGTGTTTACCGCTAAATGAAAATTTCAATTTTCTCCGCAACTAGCAATCGTAGAATAGTAATTTAAAATACTAATTTATTTAGTTTTTTGAGCTCTTTTTAATGGTGAATAGTAATCTTTTTTTAACATTTATGATTTTTTATGAAAAATCCAAAAAAAACTGAATTTTTGATGTTTTAAGTCCTGTAATTTCTGAACCCGAATTTTTCCAGAAATGCGGGTGGTGTCATTTTGTTGGAAACCTAAAGTTCTACAAACCACGAAAGTTTCATCAAAATCGTTAGAGCCGTTTTTAAGAAATTTGGATTTTTCATGTTTTTTGGCGGTTTTTGGGGGATAATTACCCTTAAAAATCAAAAATCCAAAAAAATGAAAAAAACGCCTGGAGATATTGTGGATTAGTACCTACATACCAAATTTCATAAAAATGGCCCATAGGTTAGGGCTCTAGCTCTGTAAACATCCACACAGACACACACACACACACACACACACACACGGACACACACACACACACACACAGACAGACATCACGTAAAAACCACTTTTTTTGGTTCAGGGAGCACCAAAACGAATATTTCCACAAACAACTCAAATTCGAAAATTTTTACGAAAACAATACTTTCTCCATATACTATGTATAGGGGGAGAAAGTAAAAATTAATCTGGAATTTTAAAATAACCATAAAAAGTACAAGTGCTTCTACCACTCTTTAATGCTTAGTTTATTCTCCTAGTATAAAAATCTTCGAAAACTATAAAAATGTTAAGCTGATACAGATCTGATAGACAATACATTCCCAAATTGTTAAAATGCAAACCCTCCAATTCCTTTCTTATACCGTACCACAGTTTACACAATGTTCAAGAATTATTTTATTCATTCCCATTTTAATTTTAGTAATATAACAAAGTATCTTTGCCTAAGGGAATTGAATTCAATAAAAGATTATTTTAATAAACTCATTGCTGGAAAAAATACTACTATATTTTTAGTGACACTTTTTAGTTTTTCTTTTCTGAAATAAAATTGAATAAGTGAGTTTATGAAAATTGACTTCTAGTACAGTGCCACACTATTCAGATACTCACGCAGTACTGGGTCCATGGACAAAGGCAGGTTGGCAGCTTGGTTCTGTGGCGTATCGGCATAACTCGGCGACTGGACTGATGCTGTGGAAACAAGGAACGTTTGGTTATTTTTTAACCTAAACACTATAGAATCATCTGCTGAAATGTTAAAACACACTCTATAACAATGGCACATTATATACAGCAGACTCTTAAAAACACAGAGTAATGTGGCAGACGGCCGGCCCGGATTAAAAAAAATCTGGATTTCCCGGAGGTGGGTCATACGAGGCAAAAAAACAAGACAATGTGGCGTCTGCACTAACAAAGCGGGCACAGTGAGACTCTTCTGTCCCCTCCTCTCCCCACGCGACATCTTCTACTGCTTATCACTTTCACTGGAACACTGATCGCCCGACGAAGCAAACTACGTGACATAGCAGGCTAATTAAAGGCGCTAAAGCAGGATGTTTTGTTTTTTTGTTTTATTTGCATCAAAAAATATTTTAAAACATTCGAGATCATCGGTCCAGACTAGGCTGATCCGGATTTCTGGGAGTGTACTTTTAAAAAGTTGTTAAAAATTGCAAAGTGTTTTCCTAAAATAATTACCAGTTAGCTGTCGCTGCACTGTCGATTGACTGACATTAAATTTATTTACCAAATTTACTGGTTTTGAATGTTGTGATTTGTATAATTTTAAACAACTGACGGCGTACTTAGTTTAATCCTGTTTGCATTACAAAATCCGCCTGAAGATTAGGGATGAGTCGATTCTCGATACCACCGATTCTTGGACATTGGTATCGGTATCGAAATTCATTCGTTCAATGTCGATACCGATACCCCCGCCGTTTACCCGCGCTCCAAAGGCACGGGGAGTGTTTGGGTCGGCGGCAAGATAACCAAGTTTTTCCCCATTATGAATTTATAATAAATAGTTTTATTTTTCTATATTACTGTAGCATACTAGTGAAATTAACATTAAATTATGTAAAAAATTACATTAAACAATTTGTTTGATAATTAACTACAAAATACTACTAAATAATTTTAAATGGTAACATACATTTGTAACAGTTTTTAACAATAGTTTTAACAACTATAGTACTGAAAAATCGAAAGGTATCGATGGTATCGGTATCGAGAATCGATAAATTTTGGTATCAACTCATCCCTACTGAAGATGAAAACATTTTAAGACTTTCAAAACTGATGTAATGCTGATTAATGTTAAAGCTGTTGTTTGAAGCGTACTAACTTATATTTACGATATCTTATTAACTTCAAAGGCTATATGACTGCTAAGAGGGAATTCCAGACACAAATCTTTTCACGTATCTATCTGCTTCCCCCTTAAGCCCAATATTAACTTTCAAAGGCTCTCCCTCCTCAACAGATTATGCGATATCGTTTATTTATGGCTCATAATAAGCAAAAATATACTTAGCGATTTCAGTGGCTATAAATGTTGACAATACAAATAACTGTTCAAAAAAATTCCCAATTATACTAAAGTTTCAATTTCTTATGGGTGAACTATTCTTTATATCAAAATTCTGCACAATGATTTTTTGCTCTTTTAAATGAAGAATCATAGATTTTGGATAATCCGTTGAGAAAACGCTTTGATATTTAACATTGGCCTTTGGGAGAAGCAGGTAGACACAAAGGACTAGAGCCTCTGTTAGTAAAGCATTAAATGCGGAGGTGCGGCTCACCAGCGTAGTTGGAGTTCCAGCGGTTGAGAGCGAACTGCTGGTTGGTGGTGACGGTGACGACGGAGGGCAGTGGCAGCTGGGGGTAGGTGTTGGCCGAGATGTGGCAGATCGGCGAGTTGGACGGAAACTTCATGGTCATACAGATGTCGTCGGGCACACTCGAGAACATCATCGGGCTCTGGGAACGTTAGAGATTAGAAAGTGGGAGTGGCTCCAGGCCAAACTACTCTTTAGAAGTTAAGTTTCCTAGCTTCATCACCGGGTGCCATCTTAGAGTTTTGTTCCATAAGGGGGTTGGGGATAACTTTGTGCTTCCGACACTCCTCACCCGATCGTAGTGGTTCTCAAGGGAGCTACAATTTCAATTTTAATAATTTTGGTATTCTGATTTTACAGTCAATTGTTTAATTTTTGTATGAATTCTCATTAATTTGTAAATCAATTCTAAACTCAAATACACCCGTCGCAGCAAACCTGCATACTCAGCGAATTTCCAATGAATTATAACATAACACATTAAGCCACTTCATAAGAAATATATTCACAAACAAGCGATATTTAAAATATGAATTATTGTCCATAAGAATAACATTGTGGATGAGTACGCAGGTTTGCTGCAACAAGGAACACAAAATAATGGGTTTTTATGCAAATATCAATAGAACTCAGCTAAGTGAAGTCACTTACCAAATTTCATCTATATACATTCATAAATCAGTGATATGTAACATTTTGATTATTTTCTATAAGAATAACAAGGGGACCGATTACCTAGGTTTGCTGCTACGGGAAATATAGGCGAAAAATTTTTTTGTGCAAACAACAATAAACCACAACCAGATGAAGTCATATACCAAATTTTTTCAGTTTATTTTCATAAATAAGCGAGATATACAATTTTTCTTTTTCTACATAAGAATAACATTAGACAACGTACTGTGTTTAGCACTTTCAATATCTCAGTAACCAATTGACATAGAGCAATGATCAAGATACCAAATTGTTTGTTTTTTTATGCTAAATTCAATGGTCAAAATTAAAATTTGATTTAAATAAAAATTACATGTGGAAACCCCAAAAAACCCATTTTTGGGGTACAAAACCCCCCCCAAAACCCCCCTTTGGATGGTGCGATTCGTATGGTTTTCGAACTCGTTCAAATAAATGGTACTTTACACGTTTGTACCAAATTTCATTAAGATCGGATCTTTTTTACGAGAGTTATCGTGCTTACGGACACATATATAATATAATATATATATATATATATATATATATAAATACCCCCGTCGCAGCAAACCTGCGTACTCAGCGAATTTCCAATGAATATATATGTCTTAATAACACATTATGCCTCTTACCAGAATTCATAAGAAATATATTCATAAATAAGCCATATTTAAAATATTCATTATTCTCCATTAGAATAACATTAGGGATGAGTACGCAGGTTTGCTGCAACAAGGAACACAAAAAATGGGTTTTTATGCAAATATCAATAGAACTCATCTAAGTGAAGTCACATACCAAGTTTCATCCATATACATTCATAAATAAGCGATATATGACATATTTATTATTCTCCATAAGAATAACATGGGGACCGAATACCTAGGTTTGCTGCTACGGGAACCATAGGCGAAAAAGTAGTTTTTTGTTTAAACAACAACAAACCACAACCAGATGAAGCGATATACCAAGTTTCGTCAGTTTATGTTCATAAACAACCGAGATATAAAATTTTTCTTTTTCTCCATAAGAATAACATTGGGCAACGTACTGTGTTTAGCACTTTCAATATCTCAGTAACCAATTGATGTAGAGCAATGATCAAAATACCAAATTGTTTGTTTTTTTAAGCTGAATCCAATGGTATAAATTAAAATTTGATTTAAATGATTATTACATGTGAAAACTCCAAAAAACCCATTTTTGGGGTACAAAACCCCCCCAAAACCCCCCTTCGGATAGTGCGATTTGTCTGGTTTTCGAACTCGTTCAAATAAATGGTACTTTACACGTTTGTACCAAATTTCATTTAGATCGGACCTCTTTTACGAGAGTTATCGTGCTTACGGACACATATATATATATATATATATATATGTATATTACAAATATATATATATACATATATAAAAATTTGAACGAATGGTGTTTTTGGCATCTGGGGACCTCAAAACGAAAAGTTATCATGGTCTCGGGCTTAAGTCTTACCATGAGACCTACGGTAATAGCTTCTTCCCTATAGGGGAAATTCGCTAAAATTTGAACGAATGGTGTTTTTGGCATCTGGGGACCTCAAAATGAAAAGTTATCATGGTCTCGGGCTTAAGTCTTACCATGAGACCTACGGTAATAGCTTCTTCCCTATAGGGGAAATTCACTAAAATGTAATTCTCTACAGGGTGACGAAACTTTTAACTCGACACCCATACGAATTGTACGTGATGATCGGGTGAGGAGTAACGGAGGCTGAAAATTAACGTTAGTGTTACGGAACTTTCTAAGGTGGTGTGCGGCAACTTCCGGTGATGAAGACACTTATCAAAGACTAGTTTCAAGATACTCCAAATTCCAGCTGATGTTGCAGGCATAGCCAATAGACCTGTCTAGTGATCTGAATGGCCCCAGGCACATGAGAGAGCCAGAGGTAACTGCTCATTAGAATAACCGGACTGTCTTAGGTGTTAGCCGCAATCTACTTAGGTTAAATGTTCTTTTTAAGTGGGCTTTAGGACAAATAATTTTAAAAATACTCTGAATTTTTGCTCAACTCTAAATATCAAAAGGAATCATAAATTGTATTTAAAATTTCATTTTAATCGGTCCAGTAACATCAAACACAAATAAAATGTCAGACATCACTTAATTTTTATAACCGTCTCACCTATTTTTTTTAAATAACAGTGGTTATTCAGCTATAACTATTTCCAGATCATAGATATATTTTAGTTATTTTTAAATCATCATGATAGATGAAACTTTGGTTATAATTTTTTCCCTCACTGATCTTGAGCCACACAAAATGAAGGGCGGACTACAAGATTACCTCCTCCACCATAAACACTTGTTTTATTAGTGAATAAAACTTAGTGCTATGAATATTACATGCATTATTCATCAATATATGACAAAAAACGTTACTGAAAATTCAATATTATTTATCACTTCTCATACCAATTCTACTTTAAAGGATTGAGGTTTAAAAAATTAATTTACAAAGTAAAGTAACAAATATAAAAATAACCCTCATATGAAACGAAAAAAAACTAATGTACGGTGTATAATTACTCTGGAGAAAAACAAATAAAATATTGTATTCAGTGGCAGGCGTGCAAGAACTGGGGTGGTGTAACTTCCCCTCCAAAAGTTCTGGAGTGGGGGAAGTCCTCCCGTCTGCCCCTACCTCCAACTTTTTTCCACAAGATTTCCAAAAAGTTGCCACCATGAAAATTTAGTTATATTAATTCATAGCCAATGGTCAGTTTCAGATTTTTAACGTGAAGGTGCCTCACCAGATGCATTGCGGAGCTGCGAGGGGGATGAGGCTCCATCAACAGCTGTGACGGCGTCTGGCCAAAGTTGCGAATCTGGTTCTCGATCGCCTGAAAACAACAGTGGAAGCTGGTGTAATCACTGCTCATTCGGAAAATTAATAACCTCATCACGCCTAATAACTTACCTCATCAGGAACTTGCTTTTTGACAAGAAACAACTTTTATAAAGTCTTAAAAAATAAAAGTTATGTATGCATATTTGTAGAAGTTATAAAAGCATTCAACAGAGTGCAACTTTGATTTATACTAAAATAAAAATGAGTTTTAAAAATGGAAAACAATTCTAACTGAGGAAATTAAATAAAACAGTGTGTGTCAAGATTTCCAATAAAATATGTTTGACCTGTTTCAGAACTATCGAAATTTTGTTTTGTAGAAAATCAGGATCAAACTGGTCACCTTTGACTCAAAACTTCATACTTAACTAACCAAATGAGCAGCAATGGGAGGATGTATAAAGTAATAAATATGATTCAAAAACAAAGTAGTAGATATGAAGTAATAAAATACGTTATTGAAACAAAGTTTCAGAACTATATGTTATGAATCATTAAATCAGTATTGTTTTATAGATCCTATTCAAAATATTATATTGAAATACCATTGAGAAATGAGAGAGTGAATGTCACCAAACTCAAACAAACAGGTTGAATAAACATTAAAGATGTTGAGATGTCCTTTTCGTACTTTTATTTCACTTATAATTCGTGCTACTTAAATTTACCCGGAAAGATGACATTATGAAGTTACCTCTTTCATGACAGGATCTGTGATGGAGTCCATGTCTACACTGCCTTCGTAGGTGAGATAATAGAACACATTGGACGCTCTCACTGCCTCAGGTCCTGCGGGGAAAGATGAGATTACAAAATGCAATGTAAACATTGTGAGTAAAAATGTACACATAGTTTAGACTTTCGCCGTCGGATAGCGCCATGTTACGAAAACTCAGCCCTTTACTGTATTTAAAAGTGATGCCCTTTCTTAAAATTGTAAGACGTATCGGCAAATCTACGTACGGGCAAAGGTACGTAGACATACCTTTAATTTGACGCCTCAGACGTTAAAATCCGTCCAGCCGTTATCGAGTTATGACTGTGAAGAAAAACCCCCTAGCGTATCTATCTATATATCTATATATCTATATAATATATAAATAAATCACAATCCCTTTTTTTGACGTGACTCCATAACTCGAGAACGAGTGCACCAAATTGGACGATTCTTTTTTTGTTGTGTTCCTTAATGCCAGGGGAAGGTTTGTATGAAAGAAAATGTTTAATCCACCCAACCGTTATTTAGTAATTTGACTTTAAAAATTGTAAAAAATGCCTTTAAATTAACATTGGTGGAAAATGCTTTTATTAAACTGTGAGATACAAAAGAGATAATTTCCAATTACAAAGAAACTGTCATGATTAAATATTAATCAAATACATTTCATGAAACATAACGTACTTAGTATATAGTGAAAGGTTTTCCCAAATGAGAAAAAGGGTTTATATTTATAATTCGTGAACAAATAAATCATTAATATAAAAATTTGAGGGACAACGTTCTCCTGTAGACTTATCCCAAACCATTAACAATTTATCCCCTAGATGGCAGCACCTGATATTTGAAAATTTCCAATGCCATTTGGTTTGATCATATGTAATCAATACTAAGATTAGAATGAGTTAAAAAACATGTGTTTATTTGTTTACATTTTGGTTTTTATTTTGTCAAGGATTTAGAAATTGTACTTAGTTCAAAGCTTTTTTAATAACCAAGGTAAAAAGTGTTATAATTTGAGCTGGAATCTTTTCATTTAACTGTGCTATAATGTGAACCAGAAGACTAATTATGTTGAATACCAAAAATCATTACAATAAACGAGTTTGTTTTTTTATATATTTATTGTTATTTATTCCATTTCACATTTAATATTCACATTAAAGACAGGACAACGTCTGTCGGGTCATCTAGTTAATAATATATAGATCAACATCACATTATTGAAAAAATCACTAAAGCTGATGACAGATCTTACCTCTTTGTTTGTAGCCGAAAATCAGGTCTATCCATTGGTGCAGCTGACAAGACACAAACTCTGATTCCAGGGCCTGCAACAACCGTTGTCTCGTGATACTTTGTAATATCAAACCTTAAGAAGTTCACATATATTATCGAGCGGGGGGAATTAAAAAAAAACTTATTAATCAACATTATACCATGTTTTCTGCCCATTGGCAGAATCAATGTGTAATTAATTTTGTTAAATTAAAAATAGTAGTCATGTCAATAACAAAAATATAAGGACTAAAACAATATCACGTTAAAAAACTTAACAGGGGCCACCAGTCTAACGGATTTGAATTGTATCTGTTTTTTTTATTAGACCAGAGTTAACTGTTAAGTCCCATCCCGTATCAACGGATCATCTAAAATCATTGATTTATGTTTCACTTAAAGAACAAGTTGTGATTCAGTATTACAAATTTAGATAGCTCAAATAATAATCGTTCAATACAATTTAAAAATGTATAATATTTGCAATTTTATCTGGCAATTATTTGTCATATTCAAATTCTGTTGACTGGAATCACTAGGGTTTTCTTTAAATTGTCATAAATCATAGACAATCCTTTGAGGTGGGACACAAATGGAAAATTAAGATTTGTCTTATGAAGAAACTATGGATGAAACATGAAATATTTTGGGACTGGAACTTTCCAGTTACAAAAATGTTTGCGTTTCTACCTGGTTTCCCAATAAGGCCAATTTTAACTTTACAACTCCGTCCCTCCTAAATGGATTATCTGATTTAGTTGATTTATGGCTCATTTGAACTAGCAAACAAACATCTAGCAATTTCAGTGAGCGAAATGTCAATCACAAGTAATAATTGTTTAAAAAAGTTCCAAACCATTCAATATTAACCAACTTTTTTACGGGTGAACTATTAGTGACATCAAAGCTCACTGAAATCGCTAGGTATTTTTTTCTTTTTAAAATGAACCACAAATCATCGAGTTAGGTTAATCCGTTATGGAGGGGTGAGTCTTAAGAGTTAACATTGGTCTTATTGGAAAAGCAGGTAGACCCAGAGGCCTGGAACCCCCTCTTTAAAAGTATAAGTAAGTTGTTGATTGACTAATCCTAGCTAACATTTTACATGGGGGTGAAATTAAATGTTTATTAGGAAAACATTTAATTTCACCCCCATTTAAAATGTTAGTTAGGATTAACCTTCCGGAAGTACTCAATACTCAATACTCAATTTATTGCCAGTAAGTAATACAATGTGTGGATTACATCTTCCAGCTCGTCATATAACATTAAGTAATACAATTGAAACATATCATTATCAAAAAAAGAATTAAACTCAAATAAAATAATTTCTAAAACTAGATTAAAAGATACAAGAGGAATGCCTTAGCTAATTAAGGCAAAAAAGTCTTCAGTTTTATACAAGGGATTGTTTAAGAGAAAAAGTTCAATTGATTTTTTGAATTTTGGATAGGCCAATATTTTTAAATTCTGGGGAAGGGCGTTCCATAATTTAGGTCCGAATTTTTGAGTTGCCAATGCGTACACTTTAGAGCTATGTTTTTCTATAACTAAGTTATTAGCGCCTCGAGTGTTATAGGAATGAAAGTCCTGGTGTTTTTTTAGTCCAGATAGGCCTAGTGCCATTTGTAGTAATACTTTATAAACAATAATACTGGGCAAAGTCATTATTCTAAGTTCTATAAATTTTCCCTTACAGGAGTCAAGATATCCTAAACCAGCTATACAACGAATAGCTCTTTTTTGAATTTTAAATAATTTGTCAATTTTTTTTTGATGTGTTACCCCAAATTTCTATCCCATACGTCACTTTTGAATAAAAAAAAGCAAAATAAGCCATCCTTAAAGTGTCAATGTTGCACATTTTACTTAATTTCCTGAGAATAAAAACAGACTGTGATAATTTTAAACACAGATCACCCACATGGTCATTCCAACATAAATATTTGTCAACAATAAGACCCAAAAATTTTACAGAATCAGTTTTTGGCATCAACTGATCATCAATGCTTAATGAACATTCAAAGGGTGACTTTTTTAAAGAAGTAAAATCTAAAACAACTGATTTATTTGCATTTACGGTAAGACAATTTGCATTATAAAACTGAACTATATTATTAACTTGTATGTTTGTAATAATTTCAAAGTTGACTATATTTGATTGTTTGCAAACTAGAGAAGTGTCATCGGCAAAAAGAATGGTTTGGTTTGGAATGCCAATTTCACCAACGTCATTTATGTATAACAAAAGAAGTAAAGGCCCAAGAACGGAACCTTGTGGCACTCCCCAAGTTATCTCGACCTTGTCAGAAAAGTACTCACATCCATCATGTTTAACACAAGTGAATTGTTTGCGGTTGCTTAGATAACATTTCATCAGGTTAAATGCATGTCCACGAATTCCATAGTTTTCTAATTTATCCAGTAAAATATCAACATGTACACAATCAAAAGCCTTCTGCAGGTCAAGAAAAATTCCCGAGACATAATCACCGTTCTCAATTCCTACCAGGACTTCTTTAATAAATTTTTGTATCGCAGTTGTAGTTGAACTCTTTTTCCTAAACCCAAATTAGTCAGTAAATAAAATACTATTATTTTCCAGGAATACCAAAATTCGATTACTAATAACCTTTTTGAATACTTTGTTTATTGTTGGTAATAATGCTATGGGCCTGTAATTTTCCATCAATTTTTTATCACCTTTTTTCTTATAAACTGGGATTATTTTGTATTCAGTTCTTTGCCTTTATCTCAATATCTCTACAAGACGCCGACATAACTAGGGCGTATTTTTAGACGAATATAAATGAATGATGAGTGTAGAATGGGTGAAATGCCTTGTGTAGCCTTGTTACTGACTAAGTCCGACTGATTATTGAACCAGGATCATTAATTAATAGCCCAATGACCAATGGCAGCTGGATCCAGTATCGATCCTCCACAACATTTTCCACCTTTACCCTCCTCTCCCGCCATCCCGCTACCTACCATCCGGTTGATCCTGATGAACTCCTCCGGAGAGTTGGCCCAGGCCGGCAGCTCCACATTGCCCACGGCCGTGCCGTCCTCCTGCTGGCCCAGGCGGTAGCGGTTCACGTTCACCAGCATCTCCGGCAGGAAGAAGAATTCGGGAATCAGCTCCTGGGCGGGGGCAGAGTAACGTGGTTTAGTGTGGGACTTGATAATAAGCTATAGTGGAGTGTGTGGTGCGGGGAGGGGAGGGGGGGAGGGGAGGGAAAGATAATCCAGAATGTCCTGTCATAACAAGTGGAATGGATTTTGGGTGGAAGAAGAAACTGGGGCAACTTTAAGGCTTAACATATATAGTCTATATTTATATTATAATTTATTTATCTTATTTTAACCCATTGAATACTTTTCACGGAACGGTTCCGTGATGGCCGTTTTGGCCCAAAATCTTTATCACGGAGTGGTTCCGTAATGATGTAATACCATATTTTTTTTTGAAATTTGTTTATTTTTTTTTAAGTTTTGAATTTTTTTTGTTTTAATTGTTTTAACTTTAAGCTTATATCCATAAATGTCTTTTTTAGGTAATATATTGCATTGTGGTCCATTTTTGGCAAACAGGTAAAAATATAAATTATTCAAGAATACCCCCCGTCGCAGCAAACCTGCGTACTCAGCGAATTTCCAATGCATTGATATGTTTCTCACTAGTACATAAAGCCACTCACCAATTTTGACAAAAATACATTCATAAATAAGTGATTTATTACATTTTATTTATTCCCCATAAGAATAACATTAGGACTGAGTACGCAGGTTTGCTGCAACGAGGAAGATAAGAAATGAGTTTTTATGCAATTATCAATAACTGAACCAAGTGAAGCTACTTACCATGTTTTATTAATTTATGTTCATAATTAAGGGAGATATAAAACTTTACTTATTCTCCATAAGAATAACATTAGGGCTGAGTATGCAGGTTAGCTGCTACGGGGACAATCAACAAAACATTTATTTTTTGTGCAATTATCAATATACCAGTACAACATGAAGCCACATACCAAATTTCATCAATATACATTCATAAATAATCAAGATATCAAATTTTATTTATTCTCCATAAGGATAACATTGGACAACGTACTGTGTTTAGCACTTTGAATATCTCTGCAACGGTTTGACGTAGAATCACAATTTAAACACCAAAATGATTGTTTTGTGGAGCTGAAGTGATTGGTAAAAGAAAATGTGAAGTTTAAAGTAAAATTAACTGAGGAAAAGCTAAAAACCTTTTTCCCATAAGATTAACATGGGAGATTTTATGAGCATGTTTTTTGGATTTTTTCCGCAACCACTTAACCTAGGTTAATAATTCAAAATACCATATTATTTGTTTTTTTAAGCTCTATAACATGGTCTAAACCAAAATTAAGTGTTTTAAAAATTTTAGGGTAAAAAATGCAAAAAACTGATTTTTGGAAAATTTAAAACCCCCATAAACCCCCCTTCCCATGGTCCGATTTTTCTGGTTTTCGAACTTAAAGTCATAAATGTCAGTTTACACATTTGAGCCAAATTTCATCGAAATTGGACGTTTTTTACTCAAGTTATCGCATTCACGGACACATATATAGATATATATATATATATAGATATATATATATATATAGATATATATATACATATATATAAATTTGAACGAATAGTGTTTTGGACATCTGGGGACATCAAAACAAAAAGTTATCATGGTCTCGGGCTTAAGTCTTACCATGAGACCTACGGTAATAGCTTCTTCCCTATAGGGGAAATTCGCTAAAATTCTTCCCTATAGGGGAAATTCGCTAAAAAAGTGGTTTTGCAAAAAAAATCAAGTAAAAAACTAAAAAGTTTTATGTAAGGAAATAGATTTTGCACTTTACTAGACAACTGATTAGACATTTATTTTATTTTTGTATTTTTACTATATCCTTAAAAAATAAATAAAAAATTTATTTCAGCGAATTTCCCCTATAGGGAAGAAGCTATTACCGTAGGTCTCATGGTAAGACTTAAGCCCGAGACCATGACAAATTTTTTTTTAGGTCCCCAGATGACTATTGTCACTATTTGTTCAAATTTATATATATGTATATATATATATATCTATATATATATTTATATAGATATATATATGATATATATATATATCATATATCATATATATATATGTCCGTGAATGCGATAACTTGAGTAAAAAACGTCCGATTTCGATGAAATTTGACTCAAATGTGTAAAGTGACATTTATGACTTCAAGTTCGAAAACCAGAAAAATCGGGCTATGGGAAGGGGGGTTTATGGGGGTTTTAAATTTTCCAAAAATCAGTTTTTTGCCTTTTTTACCCTAAAATTTTTAAAACACTTAATTTTGGTTTAGACCATGTTATAGAGCTTAAAAAAAAATAATATGGTATTTTGAATTATTAAGCTAGCTTAAGTGGTTGCGGAGAAAATCCAAAAAACCTGCTCATAAAATCTCCTATGTTAATCTTATGGGAAAAAGGTTTTTGGCTTTTCCTCAGTTTATTTTAATGTAAACTTCACATTTGCTTTTACCAATCAACTCAGCTCCACAAAACAATCATTTTGGTGTTTAAATTGTGATTCTACGTCCAACCATTGTAGAGATATTCAAAGTGCTAAACACAGTACGTTGTCCAATGTTATCCTTATGGAGAATAAATAAAATTTGATATCTCCATTATTAATGAATGTATATTGATGAAACTTGGCGCGTGGGGTCACGTAGTACTGGTATATTGATATTTGCACAAAAAATTGGTTTTTTGTTGATTATCCCCGTAGCAGCGAACCTGCGTACTCAGCCCCATGTTATTCTTATGGAGAATAAGTAAAATGTAATGACTCCCTTAATTATGAACATAAATTAATAAAACTTGGTATGTGGCTTCACCTTGTTGAGTTATATTGATATTTGCATAAAAACCCATTTTTTTAGTTCCTTGTTGCAGCAAACCTGCTTACTCAGCTCCCATGTTATTCTTATAGAGAATAATTAAAATGTTATATAGTGCTTACTTATGATTGAAAATTGATTAAACTTGGTATGTGGCTTCACCTAGTTAAATTATATTTATATTTGCATAAAAACCAATTGTTTGTGTTCCTTGTTTCAGCAAACCTATGTACTCATCACCAATGCTATTCTTATAGAGAATAATTAAAATTGTATATATCGCTTATATATGAATATATTTTTATGAAACTTGGTATGCGGCTTTATATGGTATTAACACATATATTATGCATTGGAAATTCGCTGAGTACGCAGGTTTGCTGCGACGGGGGTATTTATTTTTATAACAAAATATTTTAAATATATTTTTTTTATTTTTTGTTTTCTATTAACATAGTAAAAAGAAAATGTGTCCAGCTTCAAGAAAAACAATATGTTTGCTCAATTAGCAGCAAAAGTAAATTTTTTACAGTTTATTTACTAAAACACTGCAAAATGTTGAAATTTAATTGGAGTTCTGGGGCCATGCAGTCATTAAAAAACTAAGTATCCAATGGGTTAAATGCCAGAAAACATAACAAATCAAATTATATTGTAGCATATGAACCTATGTATACATACAAAACTGAAAACACACTGTTGTGATAGTCACTATTGTTCATACGTTCAGTGACAACTTAATTACATGAAATATCACAATGAACACAATAAATATTTTACAACTAAAAGTGCTTATAATGCTTATAACAATGCTGTATTTCAATGCCAATGTCATTTTTTGTTAATAGAGTACACAAACGCTTTTAGGGAAAGCGGTCCAAACCCCTCAAACTTTTACATACTGAGTGCTATATACTTTTTACATCTAAGAGCACATATTAATCCATATAAATAATTTATAATTCTGTAAGCGAAAATTTTAAGTCAAAATTATGGGAGTTTGGAACATTGCAGGATGATGGGAGGAGGATCAAGTTTAAGGTTTCGATTTCAGAGACTCGGAAAAAATAGCAGTACGGTGTCTCTAAAAAGTTACCAGTAAACGAGAAATAACGTAAAACAGTCCCATAAGAAAAGCATGGATATTTAACGTCTGCCTTTGTATTCAAACATGTATTAAGTGTATAATTTGCTTACGAACTGACATTTTGCATTCATAATTATAACGATTGATTTTCCACAGTATGTAAAGAGTACAAGAATCAGATAAAGCATAGTATTGGAGCAAGGTTAAGGGTTTTGGCCCCTTCAAGCCACTAGTAATTAATAATTAATCAAAATTAAATTTATAATAAATGTGAAATGTATTGACACTCCAAAGGCAAAGCCCGTATGTAAGTGCTCTTATACATAACCTAAAATGCAGCAGATTCTCACAAACTTGACTCCTGATAACTCGACACTCCGAGGCAACTTTGCCCACTCCTTCCTCCAACAAACAAGATTCAAGTTGAGGCAACTTTCCCCACTACTTCCTCCAACAAACAAGATTCAAGTTGAGGCAACTTTCCCCACTCCTTCCTCCAACAATCAAGATTCAAGTTGAGGCAACTTTCCCCACTCCTTCCTCCAACAAACAAGATTCAAGTTGAGGCAACTTTCCCCACTCCTTCCTCCAACAAACAAGATTCAAGTTGAGGCAACTTTCCCCACTCCTTCCTCCAACAAACAAGATTCAAGTTGAGGCAACTTTCCCCACTCCTTCCTCCAACAAACAAGATTCAAGTTGAAATAGATTTACTTGAGCTGCATTGTGATTAATATATCAATTTTACTTGGAAACAATTACAAATGTCTTATAAAAAGGTGGAATAAATAAACTAGATAAAAAATATTCTCATTGCTTTGGTTTTAAATGTCTAACATAATGTATTTAAGATTTAATGAATAATTAAATATAATTTTGATTATTATATTATCCAGAAGTGAATTCAAAAAATCACTTGAACACTTTTTTGACTCACTTTAACGTCGGAAGTGTCTCTCTGGCAGTTTTTCCAACTAAGCCCCACCGAAGAGAAGAGTCTGTTTGGGTGGTCAAACTTTCCCCCTTGAAGGGCCAGGAACATGGTGGTAAACGGCTCCTGGGGAAAAACAAAAATGATTGCATGACGGCAAACAAATTTCAGAAATATAATTCTCACATAAGCAATAATGCCAGTGTATATGGATGGTACTAATTGTTTATAGTTTCAAACTAAACTCAGTTCACTAAAACCTATACATTACCAAATACCCCCGTCGCAGCAAACCTGCATACTCAGCGAATTTCCAATGCATATATATATCTTAATACTACATAAAGCCACATACCAAGTTTCATCAATATACATTCATAAATAAATGATTTATGACTTATTAATTATTCTCCATAAGAATAACATGGCGGCTGAGTATGCAGGTTTGCTGAAGCAAGGAACACAAAAAATGGGGTTTTATACAAATATCAATATAACTCATGTAGATAAAGCCGCATACCAAATTTCATTAATTTATTTTCATAATGAAGGCAGATAACACGTTACTTATTCTCCATAAGAATAACATGGGGCTGAGTACGCAGGTTTGCTGCTACGGGAGCCTTAGGTAAAAAATTTTTTTTTGAGCAAATATCAATGGTCCACAACCAGATGAAGCCGTATACCAAGTTTCATCAGTATACGTTCATAAATAAGCGAGATATAAAATTTTTCTTTTCCTCCATAAGAATAACATTAGACAACGTACTGTGTTTAGCACTTTCAATATCTCGGTAACCAATTGACGTAGAGAAATGATCAAAATACCAAATTGTGTGTTTTTTTAGAATCCAATGGGAATAACTAAAATTTGACTATTTCCAAAATTATATGTAACAAATTCGAAAAACCCATTTTTGGGGTACAAAACCCCCCCAAAATACCCCTTCGGATAGAGCGATCTGACTGGTTTTCGAACTTAAAGTCATAAATGTTGCTTTACACCAAATTTCATCAAAATCGGATAATTTTTACGAGAGTTATCGTGCTCATGGACACACACATATATATATATATATATATATATATATATATATATATATATATACAGTTTCGAACGAATGGTGTTTTTGGGGTCTGGGGACCTCAAAACGAAAAGTTATCATGGTCCCGGGCCTAGGTCTTACCATGCCGACTACGGTAATAGCTTCTTCCCTATAGGAGAAATTCGCTGAAAATAAAAATAATTTTGTGAAATTGAACTAGATAACATGTTAACCCACTTCCACATATGCACTACAACATAACATTTAAACTTAAATGCTTTTCTTACCAGCAAAATAATATGTAAAAAAAAAATTAAATTTCAGCTAAGATAGCACTTTCCTTCCTCGATATGCACTTACTGATTGTAAACTTAACTGGCTTTTAATATTTTACTTTCCAAGACTAGCTCCTCTTAACTCCCAACTAACTAAGCATTCTTTTAGTTCTTGCTGTAAATAAATATTGTGACACCTAATTTTGGAGTAAACTACTGTAAAATAGGCAATATAAGTTTAGCAAAAGGAACATTGTTAAATTAAAATAATATATTCACGGTTCAGTTCAAATTTTTTACTTTAAAAGTAGGGGTGTGCGAGTAGTGATTTTTTTAATCGAGTCGAGTCGAGTCGAGTCGAGTAGTGCCAGTTATTTTTGAGTTTCGAGTATTTGCCTTCAGTTGGTAGCTTAAAATAGTGTAATGGGATTTGGATACCACCCTAGATTGATAATCTAAACATGGTTTCTAACTGATACATGAGTGGTAATACAGTTTTGGCCAGTAAAATCAAACTGGATTACGTTTTGACAAACAAAACACGGTTTGACATTATTTTCTAGCTGATAAAACACGGTCCGGTTGTCATTTGGCCAATATCACCCCTGGTCCAGACATCGTTTATAATCAATATTAGATGACAAAATCGTTGGTTACGGCCAATATTAAGTGGCCCGAACGCCACGTTTTGCCGATATTATGTTTTCCGTCGTCATTTACCGCCGATTTTACGACATGTGATCGCCTTTTGTGGCCGTTAATCCACAAACTACCCTCCTAATACCTTCCGGAAGTATTAAGTTCTTTGCGTTTATCTCAATATATCTACAAGACGCCGACATAAGTAGGGCGTATTTTAAGGCGAATATATTTATCATTCAATCAGATGAGTGTAAAATGGGTGAGACAGCCATTAAAGAAGGAATACCAGGAAGTTTTATTAATTTCCTGTTTTGGCCCGTCACAATCGTTAGCGATCGTCATTTTCGGGCGATTTTACGTGATGCGATTGCCTTTTGTGGCCGTTACTACGCGTTTTGGCCGGTCGCAATCGTTAGCGATCGTCCGGAAATCGGCGGGAAAAACTCGCTTGAACTTTAGAGTATTTTTCAAACTTCCGAGTCGAGTTTGAGTATTAAAATACTCGGCCGAAAACTCAAAGTTTCGAGTACTCGCACACCCCTATTTAAAAGACATCCAATATTTTCAAAGACAGTAATTATTGTGTAAAGAAAACTCTAGCGATTTCAGGGATAATTTTTTACATTTTTATTACTTTATATCTGTGATATCTTAAGAATTGGAATATACCTTTCAAATCTCAAAAAACACTTTTAATACAATATCAAAAGATAATAGGTACAGTAACTTTTGGAACAAATAAAAATAATATTAAAATTAATAACGTAGCACTTTATTATAAATACTTCATTATACTCATTTTCAATTTTATTTCACAAACATTTTTGAAATAGGAAATATCTGTGACGCCTCTTAGATTTATGACCGAGGATGAGTTGAAAGTAAACCAACATGAAAGTTAAACGAGGCAGATAAAACAACACTTAGCCCAGTGTATATCACGGCAAATTGTGTCATCAATCAAGGAGGCAATATCTGGATTATTTTAAGCGTGTGGCGGCTTCATTAGGCTGTAAATATAGCCACAAGACGGATGTAGCCCGACTAAACGGTCTCTGTCTTACACGACAGATGCCTTTCATCATCCCATTTATTCTGTCGATATTTCACCTCTTTAATGTTCCGTTTTCTTTTCATGTTCTAAAATTTTAGTCGATTGCTATCTTTAAAGCTTAACAGTGCAGGGAAGTTGAATTAGTACTTGGATCATAAAGATGTTATAAAACGATCCAAAAAGGATTTGGGTATGGAATTGATACTGCAAAGTGAGGTCATACTTTCACAATTTTATGATCTTTAATATTGATGGTGAATACAGATGTGTAATGGTCTAGCATGGTTAAACATGATTACTATGTGGATTGGCGGATTAGCGATTCAAGATCACCTCTTAAATTTTTGATGGTGCAATATAATCACATCTTTGATCTCAATTTAATTTGAAATACACTGAAAATTTGAAATACATTTGCACCAAAATCTAATACTTCCTAAAAAAATGTATTCATAATCCAAGAAAAGTGGAACTGCTTATAGAAATAGCTGGCAACTAGTTTCTAAACTGGATACTGAAATTAATATCCGACATTTAGTTATACCGCTCAGCGAGACACGTACCACCCTGATCAGCCAGTTGAGGACAAACGCAGCAGTGGAGTAGTGCGTGCCATAGTGGAACGGGGGAATGCTCTCATGCTCCCAGCTGTTGTAGCGCTCCTCGAAGTACGCTCGGCGGCTCGGATTGAGCGCTCCGATAGGCTGAAATAGAGTTTGATTTAGAGTGAAGACTAAAAAATGAGGAACTGCAATATATATAATCAAATCAACTCAAATCATCTTTATTAACAATATGAATACATAATACATGAGAATAGTGTAAAATTCCAAACTAAAAATTAAAGACTATAACTACGAGTTAAAAAACTCCTCAGATGAGTATAATGGTTTTTCAAATAATTAATTTTTTAACATCTTCTTTAATTGATTGATATTATTTTCAGTTTTTAACAAAATAGGAAGTTTACGTAAAAATTTTGATCCCATATATTTCCTGTAACGGTTCACCCCTTCGCTTAATACGTTCCACACAGACCCGAGACCCATGTGGACAAGCAAAGCCACCAAATTATTTTCTGTTTTGCAATTAATTTACCAAAATATTCAAATTTTTCAATTAAGATGTGTAAAGTCATCTACACTGGTTCATGACTCAAGTTGTCAGCTTCAGAACTTAACATTCTAAAATTCAATTCAAATATAAATATGATTATATTATATTTGATTCTGTCAGCCATTTTGATTCTGTCTGTTCTCTCATTGGCCTGATGATGACTGGTGTGACTGGTTGAAATCGATAGCCTAGTACCATCTTTTATATATGTTTACCGTCTGTATGTGACTCAGTATAAGTGTAAATATATCTTAAGTGTTGTGAGACGTCTTTTATTACATCCCGTATAAATATGACAAAAAAGTTATTTTAACTACATATTAAAGAAGGGAAATAAACAATTCACAATAAAAACTTCAGACTTATTTGAAAGTAGTGGAATCCAAAAATATATTCTAAACACTTTTAAAATCATTTAAATCCAAATTAAAAAATGTCTTAACACTGGTTTGTTCAGTGTCAGGACTGTTTAATTATACTCAATGTATATAAATACCCCCGTCGCAGCAAACCTGCGTACTCAGCGAATTTCCAATGCAAATATATGGGCATCACTACTACCTAGAGCCACTTACCAAGTTTCACAAAAATGCATTCATTAATAAGTGATATATAGCATTCTATTTATTCTCCATAAGAATAACATTATAAATGAGTACGCAGGTGTGCTGCAACAAGGAAGATAAGATATATGTTTTTTTTGCAATTATCAATATAACTCAACCAGGTGAAGCTACATACCAAGTTTTATTAATTTAGGTTCATAACTAAGGGAGATATAAAACTTTACTTGTTCTCCATATGAATAACATGGGGGCCGAGTATGAAGGTTTGCTGCTACCGGGAAAAATCAACAAAAAACTTTGTTTGTGCTATTATCAATATACCACAACTAGTTGAAGCCATATACCAAGTTTCATCAATATACATACATAAATAATCAAAATATAACATTCTATTTATTCTCCATAAGGATAACATTGGACAACGTACTGTGTTTAGCAGTTTGAATATCTCTGCAACGGTTGGACGTAAAACAACAATTAAAACGCCAAAATGATTGTTTTGTAGAGCTAAACTGATTGGTTGAAAGAAATGTGGAGTTTTTAGTGAAATTATCTGAGGAAAATCTAAAAACCGTATTCCCATAAGATTAACATGGAAAATTTTATGGACACATTTTTTGACTTTTCTCCACAACCACTAAACCTAGCTTAATGATTAAAAATACTAAATTGTTTGTTTTTTTAAGTTCTACAAAATGGTTATAACCAAAATCTAGTGTTTTTAAAATTTTAGGGTAAAAAGTTCAAAAAACTGATTTTTGGAAAATTTTAAACCCCCTTCCCATAAACCGATCGATCAGGTTTTCGAACTTAAAGTCATAAATGTTACTCTCCACATTTGTGCCAAATTTCATAAAAATCGGGCGCTTCTTTCAAAAGTTATCGCGGTAACGGACACATATATATATATGACATCTGGCATCTGGGGACCTCAAAACAAAAAGTTATCATGGTCTCGGGCTAAAGTCTTACCATGCCACCTACGGTAATAGCTTCTTCCCTAGCTATAGGGGAAATTTGCTAAAACAAAGATTGATTGATTGAGTAGCGATTGATGGTTAATAATTTTAAAGCCAACTACTGTCCTGCTTTAAACCCAAAATGTATTTGTCCTTTTATACAAGTCTGCAGCCAACTATGACCCTGAGTCAGCACAACTTGATTCAGTCACGAACAAGTAAGATGAAAAGTACAATAAATACTTGACTGCACCTTGGAGAGATCCCTGTAGTTGCTGGGCAGACTGAGGTCCAACTCCTTGGACTCATAGTTGGTGAGCACCCAGGGGAACACAGGGTACTGGTTAAGATCATTGTAAGTTCGCCCTGCAACATAGGCAACTGGTGAGTTTATGGACAGACAATTTTACGGCTCTTTTCTAAATGGCAGAAGAAAGGGTAAATGCTAAACTGGTTACTGGGTTCAAAAGTTACAAGGATTCCTGCAAATTGATTTTTAAATAAAGGAAATACCAAGTTCAATTTTACCAAACTTTTCAAACAAATAACCCTTCATATAGGCGTAATCTGGACAGTGCAAAGGAGCAGTTGCCTCTCCCCTTCCCCCAATAATTTGGAGAGGATATATTATTTTAATTTATAAAAAGTCAAAACAATCACAATCATTTCGACCCTCAATTGAAATATTTAAATTTTGCTTAAGACAAGTGTAAAACATGAGCCTTATGGACAAGGCGGCTGGCTATATTATAAGGCCCCAAGCCCACCTCTTGCACCAAAATCCAAAACCATAAGGCTAGCGAGGCGCCCAAATTGATCTGAAATTGATTCCTTCAATTGGAGGGATTTGAGGTATAACAAATCTTATGGTTTTAAATGGAGAGAGTACTAAGCAACCCTTCTCTATCAGAGACCTTTCCATATTTTTGTTTGCTTGGTAGATGAACACACAGAACAAGGTGTCCCAAACCCACCAATTTAAAGGCATTACCTCATATCAAAAATACTTTGGTAATTGGTTGGGTTCGAACCTGGAATCTCATAGACTAAATAAGGAGGCCAAACGCTCTAACCATTACTAAGCCGCGCCCCTCAGCGTCGCCGAGTGATCAAGTAGAAAGCGCACTAAGTAGGAATTGCATTTTCCTCATAACGGGCAAACAGTTTTCGAACTACTTTCTCAAAACCGGGAAGTAAGGCTGCAAGAGTGTAAAGCGGAAGAGGTGTGTTTCGAATTATTACATTTAAATATAGAGTGTCTAATTGGAAGTTTGAAACAATCAAATTTAAATCCGCCCGCGGGTCGGCGGCGGTCGGGCCAAGTTGTCAGCTGCGATCACCGGTCGCCACTTATCTCCCGCCAAAAAAACAGCTGTTCCTCCGAATCCGCGCCGAAATAACCTTGTGCACAAAGAGAAAGTAATGTGGGGCGGGTGCACGCCGCGTCCTATCCGCGCTAATTGTCATCAATGTCGCAGCCTATTGCCGCGCCGCGGTGTCACTGTCGCCATCTTGGGTAGCGCGCCAAGTCGTCTACCGTCTCCCGCCGGAATATACTATAGTCGTTCTCTCTAATCTAGAGAACTACAGTTATAGCTACTGCTGACAGTGGATAAAAATTACTTGGTAGGATTATAAAATGGGGAGAACTCTATCGTAAAAAAATAAGTTTCGAATTTAGTTTTAGATTAATTTAAAACCTCAATCGTCCTACTACCTTAATACCCTCAAACCCTCACCACAAATCGCCCGCCTTATCGCCTTAAGAGTGGGCTCTAGTCACAAAACATTTCGCGTTTATTCCTGATTCCCCCGTAAGACGAATGCTAACTTTCAAAGCCCGTCCCTCCTCAACGGATTATTAAATGACAGTGGCTACGTACACGTCCGACGTGAGCCACAACTGTTCACGTCCGTTCCAAATTATGCACCGTATGTTACTTTTTCTGTGATTTTTAAAACAAATTGAGAGCCAGAAAACCTCCTAACCTAACCTAACGTAACCTAACCTATCCTAACCTAACGTAACATAACGTAACGTAACCTAACCCAACCTAACCTAAGCGGTAGCGAAGTGAATTTGCCCTTACATTGGACGTGTATGCAGTCACTTCGTTATTAAATTTCTCTGTTTTTCGGCTCATCGGGCAAAAGATAACAAGCGCTTTCTGTGAGTAAAATGTCGATATAATAGATAATAATCGTTCAATAAAATCCCAATATATTCAATATTTCAGTATTTTTGTGAACTCATTTTTTGCTATAGAAATTCTGTTCATTAAAAATCGCTTGGTATGTTATGGTTCTTTAATACAAGTACCTGGGGGGCCGAGCTTTGCTCGAGGGAACGCCAGTCAGTTTGTTTAAATTACTTGGAGTAGTATTTCACCACTTCCCCCTACTGATAATCAGATTTATATAACTCATTTGCCTCTTTTTTACATTTTTAAGGGCACACCAGTTGCTATTTATAGCTCAATTTTTTCTGATTTATTTTACTCTTCGATATATGTAATCTTCACTCAAATCTTGTAATCTCTGTTCCCTGGAAACCACATGCTAATAATCATAATCAACATGAGTATTACTTTGACAGTTCCCTGGTTGATTATTATGAACAGCTGTTACAATTCTTTTGTTTTGATTTGAAACTCCATAAGCCCAATGTTAATTTTTTTCAACTTTTCATTTTATTTTTTTTACATTATTTGATTTTTCCTGGGGATGAGGCCTGTCTAGAACTTATTTTTATCCCAGAAAAAAGTTATTTCGAACATTTGAAGGAAATCGTTGGAGCCGTTTTTGAGATCAGTGTCGCAAGCAAGCAAGCAAGCAAACCTTACTCATATTAGAGTATAGGATTAAATAACCCGAGTCTGTGAAATTACTAATATTTTTAAAGATGGTACTACCTTGAACGAAACACTTACTAAATAATGGCACATATTTTATTTGTTAATTCCAAATGGCCGGGCCAGCGAGATTGACGTGCCTCATTCCCATTCAGACCACGGACACAGTACTTAAGACAATTAGGAGGGGGCTCCAGTCACACAACATTTCGCATTTATATCTGCATCTACCATAAGATAAATGTTACCTTCCACACTTGTCCCTCCTCAATCGCTTATCCGAAATAGTTGATTCATGGTTCATTTTACACGTTGGTAATCCTATACTCTAATATGAGTAAGGTTTGCTTGCTTGCGACACGGATCTCAAAAACGGCTCCAACGATTTCCTTAAAATGTTGGAAATAACTATTTTCTGGGATAAAAATAAGTTCTAGACAGGCCTCATCCCCAGAAAAAATCAAATAATGTAAAGACTAAAATGAAAAGTTAAAAAAATTAACATTGGTCTTATGGAGTTTCAAATCAAAACAAAAGAATTGTAACAGCTGTTCATAATCAACCAGGGAACTGTCAAAGTAATACTCATGTTGTATATGATTATTAGCATGTGGTTTCCTGAGAGCAGAGATTAAAATATTTGAGTGAAGATTACATATATAGAGTAGTAAAATAAATCAAAGGGTCATTGAGCTATAAATAACAACTGGAGTGACCTTAAAAATGTAGAAAAGAGGCAAATGAGTTATACAGATGATTATCAGTAGGGGGAAGTGGTGAAATATTACTCCAAGTCATCTAAACAAACTGACTGGCCTTCCCCGAGCAAAGCTCGGCCCCCAGGTACTAAATAATAATAATAATAATAATAATAATAATTAGGTAGTAGATAACGGCATGTTTCACTTAAAAATTCAGACATAAGGGCGGGCCAGTGACATGATGGACACTCGGAACTGGGCAGGTCAAAAAAGCCTTAATTTTACTAGCAAACCCTTCCTTTTGCAATCGGCAAAACTTAGGGTTAAATTTGTTATATCAGCTCTCTTACATCCTGGAAATTTAAATAAATTAAGAGTCTTCATCACCGGAAGTTGCCGGACGCCATCTTTGAGTTTTGTTCCATAAGGCCAATTTTAACTTTGTGTCTACATTACTCCTCACCTGTTCATCACATACAATTCAATTTCGTGTCAAATTAAAGGTTTACTCGTCCTCTAGGGAAATACAATGCCGAATTCCTTAATTTGGGTATCATAATTTCATAATAAATAGTTTAATTTTGAACTGAAACATTGTACTTCTTCTCATTAATTAGTAACAAAATCCAAATTTGACTATTGTATTTCCCTAGAGGACGACGAACCCTTTAATTTGACACCAAAATTAATTGTTTGTGACGATCAGGTGAGGAGTAACGGAGGCACAAAATTAACATTGGCCTTATGGAACAAAACACTAAGATGGCGTCCGGCAACTTCCGGTGATGAAGACTCTTAAATACAACTCCATTACTACATTTTAGTTGAAATCCAAATTGGTTGTTGACTAACCTAATATGACTTATAGTACTGGCGTGAAGTAGTTAATCCGGCGTATTTAGCCTTCAAAATCTAGCCGGCACAACCTCGACATCGATGCTTTGTAAGGAGTTGCACAGCTCGGAAAGGCGTCGACAAAGTACAACTCGCGAACCCAGTATGTCATGTAAACAAACCACCTTGCTTGGTTCAGGCTATAAAGTTTAAATACCCCCGTAGCAGCAAACCTGCGTACTCAGCGAATTTCCAATGCATATATATTTATCTTAATACCACATAAAGCTACATACCAAGTTTCATCAATATACATTCATAAATAAACGATTAATGACATTTTAATTATTCTTCATAAGAATAACATGGCGGCTGAGTAAGCAGGTTTGCTGAAGCAAGAAACACAAAAAATGGGGTTTTATGCTAATATCAATATAACTCAACTAGGTGAAGTCACATACCAAATTTCATTAATTTATTTTCATAATTAAGGGAGGTAACACGTTACTTATTCTCCATAAGAATAACATGAGGCTGAGTACGCAGGTTTGCTGCTACGGGAGCCTTTGGCAAAAAATTGTTTTTTTGAGCAAATATCAATGGTCCACAACCAGACGAAGCCGTATACCAAGTTTCGTCAGTATATGCTCATAAATAAGCGAGATATAAATTTTTTATTTTCCTCCATAAGAATAACATTAGACAACGTACTGTGTTTAGCACTTTCAATATCTCGGTAACCAATTGACGTAGAGAAATGATCAAAATACCAAATTGTGTGTTTTTTAAGCTAAATCCAATGGGAAAAACTAAAATTTGACTATTTTCAAAATTATATGTAAAAAATTCAAAAAACCTATTTTTGGGGTACAAAACCCCCCAAAATACCCCTTCGGATAGAGCGATCTGGCTGGTTTTCGAACTTAGTCATAAATGTTGCTTTACACATTTATACCAAATTTCATCAAAATCGGATAATTTTTACGAGAGTTATCGTGCTCACGGACACACACACACACACACACATATATATATATATATACAGTTTCGAACAAACGGTGTTTTTGGGGTCTGGGGAAAACTAAAAGTTATCATGGTCCCGGGCCTAGGTCTTACCATGCCGACTACGGTAATAGCTTCTTCCCAATAGGGGAAATTCGCTAAAATGTATTATTATGCTGTTTCTGGATCCGCACCACAAGCTAGTTTTGTAAAAAAAGGTCCTGGAATATTTTTGATTGAACAAACATGACGGCATAAGAACCGATATAGGCTATGTAGTAATATATTAATATTTCGAATTAATATTTCGTACGCACTAACAAAACAATTGTTTGAATTCAATAAAAAATATATACAGTATATAATCACTTCCGCAATCTTCCACTTTCCCGTTTTAATCGACGCTGCGTGGCACCTGGCGGAATTCATGAAGTCCCTTACCCAAGCAATTTCTTCTTTGTCTAAGGCCCCCTAATGCCACGGAGCATCCATTGCAAAATAAATATTATTTACAGCGTTCGCCATAGAAGGCTAAATTATTTAATGCCATAACTTTATTCAGTCGCTTCATAACCAAAATTGAAAATTTTCAGCACAAAAAATATACCAATGCATATTATAATACCCCCGTCGCAGCAAACCTGCGTACTCAGCGAATTTCCAATGCATAATATTTGTCTGAATTCCACATAAAGCCGCGTACCAAGTTTCATAAAAATATATTCACATATAAGCGATTTTAATTATTCTCCATAAGAATAACATTGGTAATGAGTACGTAGGTTTGCTGAAACATGGAATTGTTTTTTATGCTAATATAAATACAATTTAACTAGGCGAAGCCACATACCAAGTTTCATCAATATTCAATCATAAATAAGCGCTATATAACATTTTAGTTATTCTCCATAAGAATAACATGGGGGCTGAGTACGCAGGTATGCTGCTACAGGAATAACCAACAAAAAATAAATTTTTTGTGCAAATATCAATATACCAGTACTATTTGAAGCCACATACCAAGTTTCATCAACATACATTCATAAATAATCGAGATATCAAATTTTATTTATTCTCCATAAGGATAACATTGGACAACGTACTGTGTTTAGCACTTTGAATATCTCAGCAACGGTTGGGTGTAGAATCAAAATTTAAACACCAAAATGATTGTTTTGTGGAACTGAACAGATTTCTAAAAGCAAATGTGAAGTTTAAATTAAAATAAACTGAGGAAATGCCAAAAACCTTTTTCCCATAAGATTAACATGGGAGATTTTATGAGTAGGTTTTTTTGGATTTTCTCCGCAACCACTTAACCTAGGTTAATAATTCAAAATACTATATTATTTTTTTTTTAAGCTCTATAACATGGTCAAAACCAAAATTAAGTTTTTAAAAAATTTTAGGGTGAAAAATGCAAAAAACTGATTTTTGGAAAATTTAAAACCCCCATAAACCCCCCTTCCCATGGTCCGATTTTTCTGGTTTTCGAACTTAAAGTCATGAATGTCATTTTACACATTTGAGCCAAATTTCATCGAAATCGGACGTTTTTTACTCAAGTTATCGCATTCACGGACACATATATAGATATATATATATATATATATATATATATATATATATATATATATATATATATAGATATATATATACATATATATAAATTTGAACGAATAGTGTTTTTGTCATCTGGGGACCTCAAAACAAAAAATTATTTTGGCCTCGGACTTAAGTCTTACCATGAGACCTACGGTAATAGCTTCTTCCCTATAGGGGAAATTCGCTAAAAAGCGTTAATACAATATATATGACTTATTTTAATGAGTAAAAAATAGTAAAATCCCTAAACATCGCAAACATTGAATAGTGGACGATTATTACTTCTGATAAAATATGATTTTAATAACTAATACTTTTTGTTCTTTAACCAGACAAAATCATTGCGATCTCGGATAGTTAATGCTTGAGGAGCAACGGAATTCAAAAAGTTAATAATACAGTACTTTAAATCGGCATTTATTGTTTCAGTCTGACAGTAGACGTAGCTAAAAACGCGTTATCATTCGTAGCTCAAGCACACCATATATTATTTTATTTTCCACTACAGTACATGCATCTAACATACAATCATCAGTTACAAAATAGAAAACGACGAGTTTCATTTATCTTCTTCAAAATAAGAACTAGTTCGCACGCAGCAGGCTGACGTGAGGGAAGTGAATTTCCACATAAAAACTTTTAAAACTCAAAATCAGTGTAAAAACATACATTTATTCCAATTTTTATTGAAATCTGAAAACATTGATTTTTTGGCTGTTCTGATGCTCCTGGTTTCATTTACCTGCAAAGCTGGGAATACAATTTTGCGCATTATAATGTTAGGAGAAGATCCAGACAGGCTTGAAAGTAGGCGTGAGTTGCTGGGGATGATAAAAGTACTCTAACAAAGGAATAACAGGCTTTTCTAGTGTGAAACCCCCACAAGACAACGTACTGTGTTTAGTCGAAACACATTTTCTTTAATAACTCGGTAAATATTTATGATAAAATGACGAGAGAGAGCTTAAAACTTTCGCCTCACTAATTCCCATCTTTTCACATGCATTAATTTTACATCTGGGGCTTTTCTGACCCTTTTTGGGCCCAAAAACTCAAAATTTTAAAGATTAATCCCCAAAAATGGGGTTTAGAGTCTTTCCGATTGTTTTGCCCAACGAACTTGTCCAACTGATTGCATAAAGGAATGTCCCTACCAAATTTGAAGTAAATCGAACAAAAAATACGACCGCTAGAGTGCAAACATATATATGTCTATATATATAATTTTGAACTACCCCCCAAAACGTGTTCAGGGGGTCACGTTAGGAACTTCTATGGTGGTCCCGGGCCTAAGTTTCACCGTGTGGGTTATGCTAATAGTTCATTTTCCAAAGGAAATTCACTAACAAGAGCCTAAATCCCTAATTGAAGAAGATCCCTAATTTTAACGGTTACTTAAAGTAAATTCTCGACAAGCGCGTACACTCGCACAGCCTCTAAAATCCCGTTTCTTTAACCCATGAAGAAATGAAGTGCGAGGAGTATCGAGGACTCGCGGCGGTATCTGAGAAGCTTTTAGCGGCGATAGCGTTAGCGGCTCGGTTTAAAAGGGATCGGAAATTGTTAAATGCGGCGTTGAGTGGTTTTTATCCCTCGACAGCCCGTAGCTTACTGCGGCTCGGAGACAAATTCTCGCGACTTACGATACGACGTCGAGTTACGAGCTCTCGTAATTAGAACCACGTGCTCGTAACCGCTTTACGACGCCGCGCACCGCGTCGTATGTCGTATGTTTTGTAAATAATCCGCTCGACCATACAGTAAACTCCGCCTAATTATAATCTCTCCATTACAGCCTGTTCCTCGCCAACGTGTCTCCACTAAAACATTTCCCGCGCCGGTTTTTGTGTAATTTGCCCGCTCGTAAATGTCTTTATGACATGTGACATTATTTTTAGAACGTTTGTTGCTTGTAGGTTTCGCTTCCACGCTTCGTTGGTGGTGCTGTAAATCTACGGGCGAACATTGGGGTGATTTATTTGCCTCAGTGCAGGCTTGCGAGTGTATTGTACAAATACACTTATAATTGTCTAAGCTATTACTGCAAATTCTACAGGTGTTCGAGTACTATCATTTCCACTATAATAGTGGGTTTACTGCAACTTTCCTACTACTAAGGTTGTAATAGATTTATCTATATTTGATAAAATCTTAGTTTTTCTCCCAAAATGTTTGTTGTTTTTAAAACAATTAGGGATATGCTTGTTCCTCTTGGAATTTACATTTAACTGTGATTTATCTATATTTTTAACTGACAGCTTGAAATTTAGTACTTTTAAGAACATTTATTGTTAAAAACAGTCAATGATCCCTAAAAAATTCCAAAGTTTTCCTTTCCAAACAGTAAAGTTAGTCCTCAGACCTAATTGAAATATTTTAACACCGCTGATTACAGCGATTAGCCTAAATGTTATCCCAGACCCTATCCTCAAAAAGTAAACTATTTCTTGCATTTCTTGGGCGGCTGTCTCGAAGTCTCGAGTAATTTGTACCAAGAAGTACCAAGTACCAAGAAGGATGAATCAAATCATATCTCTTTATGTAGTCTGATTATCGAAAAAAAAGTGACTGGCGGAGCGGCCGCGCGGCGACCAAACATTGTATTTCGTATCCTCGTGGAAACGTTAAACACGTGGCTAGACATTTCCGATAAAAGTTATTTGAATCGTCAGTTAAATAAGTTTATAGCACATTTTCCAAATATTTTTTATCTTATTACGATGAGTTTATATTGATATTTATATTTATAAAAACACGAATCAAGACATTTTAAATTGTAATTAATGTTTTTTTTTTCAAATATAAACTCATCGGAATAAGGTAAAAAATATTTAAAAAATGTGCTATAGACTAAACGTGTTTAGCTGACGGTTCAAATAACGTTTATAGAACATTATGAAATTAACTGAATGTTCGTTCGCCATGCGGCCGCTCCGCCCATTACTTTCTTTCGATAATCGGACTATAATTCAGTTACCCCTGCATAATAGCCTTAAATAAAACTAATTTGTAAAAAATCTTCATATTTTTTACAATAACTCTTATTAAATTTGTTTGCGTTACTGTAATTATAATAATAATGCGTTGCTGTTTGTATTATAATAATGAAGAAAATGTGCAAGACGCTTTGGTGTTCCGTGATTCCCCTGAGAAACCTGACTGCATGGTTTGTATATTTAGGGTAAGACAATAAATTAAATATAGTTATACAGTTTTAAAAAGTTGGTTACAAAATATATATTTTTTTGTGTTCAGGAATTCCTATATCTTTGTCATCAGGTCATTAGCGGGAAATTTTTATATTTACCAAGATCTTGGATGCCTGTACTATCTTATCTTCATAACACCCCCGTCGCAGCAAACCTGCATACCCAGCGAATTCCCAAAGGAGATATAAATGTCTTAATACTACATTATTTGACTACTTCAAAAATTATATATAAAAAATTCAAAAAAAACATTTTTGGGGTACAAAACCCCCCCAAAATACCCCTTCGGATGGAGCGATCTGACTGGTTTTTGAACTTAAGTCATAAATGTTGCTTTACACGTTTATACAAAATTTCATCAAAATCGGATTATTTTTACGAGAGATATCGTGCTCACGGACACATATATATATACAGTTTCGAACGAATGGTGTTTTTGCGGTCTGGGGACCTCAAAACGAAAAGTTATCATGGTCCCGGGCCTAGGACTTACCATGTCGACTACGGTAATAGCTTCTTCCCTATAGGGGAAATTCGCTAAAATGTGAGGTAGTATATCATCGATAACAATGGGAATATTGCAGTCTGATATTGTTTTGTTTATCAGTCAGTCACTTAGAATCGGGAAACACTTTGTTTAATGGTATTGCACTTGTTGTTTTAAACTTTAATTTATCTTTCTAAGACTTATTTCAGTGTCTTAAAAGAATATTATTTTTTGGCATATTCAACTGAAATTGCTGTTTGGCATATCACTTACTTACCTGATGTATAAAGTCATGAAAATGAATTCTTAACCAACACATTTTAAATGGGAAATGCAATTAAGATATTCTTATCAAAGCATTTGTACAGGTGCTCCAAAACTGAAAGGCATGGGTTTGAAACACAGGATTTTATTTTATAAAAAGCAAATCATTCATCGTTTTAAAGGTCTTGTCAAAAGAAACATTTTGATGAAAATACAATTCACTTATATTTATCCATTTCAAAATGGCGGCCATTTTTGTAAAACTATTGGCATGTATAGAATACCCAGTATTTTCTAAACCAATATATATTGAATAGAATATTAGTGGTTCACGTACATTTCGTCATCAATCCTAAATGTAACACAATGGTTACCGTGGTTTCGACACCTTTTGTGTCTTGGTCATACCGTCAGTAGAGAATATCAGCTAAAGGTTCAGTTCATAAAACGTCGTCACTTCTTGTTTAAAAAAAACTTAACATAAAACAGTTTACACACACGAACATTAACACACCAGGGACTACGGACACGGGCACACCACATCTCTCCAGCCGAAGGTGTCAAAACCATGGTAACCATGATGTTACTTTTGGGATTGATGACAAAAGGTACGTAAACCACTAGAAATAGTCGTATCTTTTCCTAATTAAAATTTCTTACTTGTAATAAATTAGAATTTACTTTGATATGTTACTGTCCATCTTTTTTGGAAAACAAAATTAAGTAAAATAGTATTTTAATGCTTAGGCCTATATGCCCAAATTTAAAAAAGGTTAAATAGTAGCATATTATATCAAAAAGTATACCATTGTATAAAGGTCTTGTGAACCACAAAAATATTCGTCTATTGGTTTATAAAAATACATGGTATTCCGTAAACGTCAATATTTTTCACAGAAATGGCCGGTATTTTGAAACAGACAAGTGAAATCTGTTTTTCCCAAATTGTTTCTTTTGATGAAACCATTAACAAAATTTGTGATATGCCTTAGGTTCATCTGGAAAATTTTAAGATTCGAACCCGTGACCTTCAGTTTTGGAACACCTGTGCATGGATTTTGATAGACTATTTTTAATGTGAAATTTGGTAGTAAAGAATTTTGTTTGGTGACTTTAGACTAAACCGTTCTCACATTATGAACAATGGACAGGTGGTGTGACTTAACCTGTTTAAATCGCGTTTCCACACCAACAGACTCAGCAACCTGCGAGTTCACCTTTCACCCCTAGGTTTACTGCGACCGCAACCGGAGCTTTTTTATAAAATGTCCCAGTTTATGGACGAGTGAATGTCCGGGATGCGCGGCGTATAGTGGCGGGTTTATGGGGTTCTCGTCGCTGGTAACCCGATCCGGCGACTCCTCGCGTAAAACGCGCGATTTATTCCCGCGCGCCGACGCAGTTATGTGAACGCGCGCACGAGTAAGGGAAACTCTGAGTGACACAGGCAGCGTTGATGCTTGTAATGTAGTATATCACTCCTTATCGTGAGAGGAGTGTTTTGTTGGTTAAATAGTTCATTGTGCGCCGAGCAAACATTTTATATAGTCAATTTTTCAATTTAATCTTAACATTAAAGCTTCTTAACAGGGTTTCTACAAAATTTCAATTTTATATTTCCCTGACTTTTCCCTGACATTCCCTGACCCTTCTGTAAAACTCCCCTGACCAACTTTCGATGTACGTCTTACAATTTTCGCTTTGTAAACAAGCATGTATGTACAATTATTATATATTAAATACAGTATGTAAAACATTGTTTTCTATATCAAGCATGTCATAAATGTTAGTAAAACAAAATAAATATATATGGAATAGTAATCAATATTGTCTAAAAGCTACAAATTTATTTTTATATCTTTAATACATGGAGTCGAGACGTAACAAAATACGCTTTATATCTGGGTTCCCTGACTTTCCCTGACCGAATTTCCATTCCCTGACTTTCCCTGACCTCCCCTGACCGTAGAAACCTGATTAAGTTATCCATAGTTACAATATAAAATTGATTATATGAAATTTAAATTGTCGGGGCTCCAGTCACAAAACTTTGGGCGTTTCTACCGCTTTCCCGTAAGGCCAATGTTAACTTCCAAAGCCCGAACCTCATCAACGGATTATCCGATATCAATGATTTATGGCTCATTCAAAATGTAAACGAGTTCGCACGCAGCACGCTGACGTGAGGGAAGTGAATTTCCACATAACAACTTTTAAAACTCAAAATCTGTGTAAAAACATTCATGTATTCCAATTTTTATTGAAATCTGAAAACATTCATTTTTTGGCTGTTCTGATGCTCCTGGCTTCATTTACAGTACTTGCAAAGCTGGAAATACAATTTTGCGCATATAATAATATTAGAAGAAGGTCCAGGTAGTCTTGAAAGTAGGTGTGAGTTGCTGGGGATGATACAAGTACTATAACAAAGGAATAACAGGCTCTTCTAGTGGAAAACCCCTTTAAGACAACGTACTGTGTTTAGTCGAAACACATTTTCTTTAATAACTCGGTAAATATTTATGCTAGAATGACGAGAGAGGGCTTAAATTTTCGCCTGACTAATTCCTATCTTTTTACATGCAAAAATTTGGCATCCGGGGCTTTTCTGACCCTTTTTGGGCCCAAAAACTCAAAATTTGAAAGATTAATCCCCAAAAAAGGGGTTTAGAGTTTTCCGATTGTTTTGCCCAACGAAATTGTCCAACTGATTACAGAAAGGAACGTCCCTACCAAATTTTAAGTAAATCGAACAAAAAATGCGACCGCTAGAGTGCAAACACACACACACACACACACACACACACACACACACACACACACACATATAAATATATATATACATACATATATATATATATATATATATATAATTTTGAACGACCCCCCAAAACGTGTTCAGGGGGTCACGTTAGGAACTTCTATGGTGGTCCCGGGTTTAAGTTTCACCGTGCGGGTCATGCTAATAGTTCACTTTCTAAAGGAAAGTCACTAAAAATAGCGGTCTCTGTGAGCCAAATGTGATATCAAAACTAATAATCGTTCAATAAAATGCCAACATATTCAATATTTACGATTTTCTTATAGGTGAACTAATTCTGATAGATGTTTTGGTCACTGAAATCGCTGTGTATTTTTTGCTATTTAAAATGAACCATAAATCAATGATTTAGGAAAAAGTTGAGGAGGGACAGGCTTTGGTAGTTAACATTGATCTTATGGAGGAAGAGGTAGAAACATAAAATGTTTCGTGTCTGGAGCCCAAAAGTCAACAAAAACAACAATCATAAGCCTTTTCCACACAGTTTTAGTACGAATAATCAAAATAACAGATTTGAATTACCTATTCCCAATTCTAGATATCTAACATCTAGGGACTTTAAAATGTTTAAATTGATTAATTTTCGTATGGCCAGATTTGGAACAGATTCTATTTTCAAAGTATCCACTTTCAAATACTAGGGACTTTGGTTTGTTCGTCATTAGGGCGTTTTACAGCGTCACAACAAGAGGCGATGTCGTTATTCGTGAAATTAACGTCAAAACCAACCTTCTGAGTCCAATAACTTTTGGACCTCCCGGTTTTCGTTTCTTTGAGATTTAGGAGCCCATAACTAACCGGGTGTCGCAGTAATTTAAACGGTTGTCCCCGAGTGCAATGGGGCGGCTCGCGCCGCTGGGGTAGGAAATCCCCCCTCCCCCCTTCCACCGGTAATGAGGGACTCGCCACCTCGGCACGGCAACTAATTAAAAAAAACCTCTCATAGAAAACTGCAATGATTTTAAAAAATTGAAATAACAATTGTTAAATACAGTAAACCTCGAATTTTACGGACTAATGTGGCGGAACATTGATCCGGATAGCGAAAAATCCGGATAATCCGAAGCTAATATAACATCTAATTAATAACGATTGGGACACTAGCACCTGCAAAATATTAATGCTGCAAATTGCGTGGAAAACTATATCAAAGAATTGACATACAGTTTCTATGATACTTCAAGCATACATTTATTTTTGTCGGTTGCGTCTGAAATTTAAAAGGCTCTACCGTGGGCAAAAAGTTGCGTTTTGACTGTTATTTACAATTTTTTTATTGTACAACCTCGTCCGGTTAATACGGGATCCGGGTGATTCGGGTCCGGATATTCCAAGGTGTACTGTGCATTTCATAATTTTTGCATAATTTTTGACTGATGTGGCACAAACTATAATCTTTAAAGATGGATCCAGGCACGTGATTCAATCTGCTCCTCATGGAGGAACCCCATGAAACCCCATAAGACCAATTTTGGCATTCCATCCCTTCTAAACGGATTATCCAACATTTTTGATTTACGACTCATTCTTTAAAAAGCAAACAAATTCCTAGCTAGTTCTAGGTATTCATTCCACCTGAAGACGGGATCAGATTCCAGATCCCGAAACGTCGTGAAACTTTGTTTCACTAACCAGTGATGGAAAATGCCCTCAATAATTTATTAAAAACAAAATGTCTTTAAAGTTAGTGCTAACAAAAAACTCTGTATAAAAACCTGTTTGCTTTGCAAATTAAACAACGCCTATGCCGCCAGGATGGTCCAGTGAACACAGTCGTGGCGCGGCATATCAGGTAACAGGTTAACACGGACACCCTCCTACAAACCCTTACTACAGTGCCCGGCCCTTTAAACAGATCGAATTGCTTCACGTATTTTTTTACTTTGAGATAAAAAAGAGTAAAAAAATAACACAATAAAAAACGGAATATTAAATTACCAAAGAACGATCCGTTAAATTATGCGTCATTAACATAAGAAAACGAAAAACCATACAAGTAACCCAAGGAAAGTTTAAAATTGAACTAAGGAGCGATATCCACATTAATCATACTAAGTGCACTATAGCAATCAACTCACTTAAAATCTAAAGCGTAATTATCTGTTTTTTTTTTTAATTCGTAGATCTGCTAACGTTTTAATTCATGTTACTTTTAATTCACTACAGTGTATTCAAATTTATCTAAAATGAGGATGATGTAAACATTAATCCTCATTGTCAAATTGCTTTACAATGAGCACAGATTTATTACAAAACTTAATTTCAACCCTACAATGTTCTATAGTTCTTTACCATCGATTTATTTGTTGTTTCTGTTTTAGTCTTTACATACAACACGTCTCGTAACATCGGTTGACCGTAGCGTGGGAAACGCCGCAATCTCACACTCGTCACAACTTCCCCTCCGCGAATGTTTCAACATTCGAGAAACGTGTCCACGAAAAAATGTAAACGCCAATAAAGAAGCAGTGAATTCTTACAGTCTTTTTCCCCGAGTTTCGCCACTCGGGTAGGAATGCCGACTCCAATTATGAGAGTTTTGAATGAGGCAGAAGAAAGGACAAGGGGCGCAAAACGCGCGACATTCCCCGGTTCAAAAAGAAGTGTTGAAACTGGCACCGACGGCAAAAACGTGTGCGATAACGAACCAGTCGGGTTGACAATGGTGGTGACGGCGAACTGGTTCACGTGATTTGTGAGGACGACGGCCATCTTGCGTTGTGCGCCTGCGCCGTCACCGCGCAGCCGTCCGAGCCTCTCTGCGCATGAGTAACGTGTTGCACCCGGGCATCGGCGGTATCGGTACATTCGAGGGCTGTTTACTCAGATCTTTCAAATGGTGATTAAAATGTTGTGCCACAAACAGGGAGTTATTTCTCATACTTACAATTATAAACGAGCAACGAACATGTGGAACATTATTGGTTTGCAACTGATAGCTTCAAAGCTGAGTCTTTATCACAGTGGTATATAGAACTGGAATAGAAACTATAATAATAATATCGTGCATTGCCATTTGTATACATTACAGGTTGAGATCAGAACACTTAATGCTTTTGTGGGAAGAATGGATTTTTGAAATCTTACAGAAATGAGATGTTTCAGCCAAAAAAGATCCAATCCGACCGATTTCGCTTATATTCCTAAATGTCCGTAGTACAAAATTTATGACGTTTAAGTCCGTACCTCCCATTGATTTATAACTGATTAAAAAGAAAAACAACTACAGTAATTAAGTTTGTTTTTAGTGCATCGTAATGTTTAAGGGCGGGTCGATTTAGTGTTTATTGTAGCGCGTAAGGTCCCGGGTTCGATCTCCACCAATACCAGTTCAAACTTTAATCTGTAGATCCACCTTCTACCTAGCAGTTCTAGGAAGCAGAGGTTTACGTCACAAATAGTTATTCTACAAATAAGATGTGCGTGCATAGAACCAACCACAGTTTAAACCCTCGCACAAACTCACCGTAGTAACATTACTAGGAAACGTCTGTGTTAGTAATTAGCGAGTTTAATAAAGTTAGTTTGGACATTTGTCAATACTGATTAGAGAAAAGCCTGTTTCACGACGTAATTGTGTAAAGTAATGAATGACCAATGTCCGTAACTAACTTTCTAAACAACTCAGACCCTTTAATATGTTTACATCTGGAAGCGAGTGTAGCCAATTTCTGTCTATCAAAACGAACTTAATCATATCTCTATCCGATTATTTAGACACGGACCCTTCAATCTATCATCATCCTTCAAGCCACCCCACCGTTGCCTCGGGTCAGAAATCAATTAGCAGTACCGGTAGCTGGGGGAGGAGATGGGCGGGGGACGTAACAATCCCTTGACGGACAGCAAATCCAAACAAACGTCAGTACCTGTGAGAGCTTCAATTTGTCACGGGGCCGAGGGCTGTCTGCACGGGGGTGGCTAGATGAGACCGCGAGGGGTAGCCCAAGGGTCTCTGCTCGGACCGCTTTTGTTTGCACGCAATCCATATGTTTGTTCTCATCTTCCCTCCTACCGCATCCTTGATTTATCATGTGATTATTGATTGTAATGTTCAGCTGCTGATTGTCAGCTGATCGTTAACATATGTAATCCTAGATACCGCTAGGGATTTTTTCCTTAACATTCATAACTTGATAACGGTTGGACGGATTTTAACGTTAGAGGTGTCAAAAGGTATTTTTACATAGATTTCTCAATACGTCTCAGAATTTTAAGAAAGGGCATCACTTAAATACAGTAAAGAGCTGAATTTACGGACAAGTGGCGCTATCCAACGGTGGAAGTCTAAACTATGTGTTGATTGAAAGTACGTTATCCGCATTATTCTCAGATGCTATCATCGGTTTTAATATCAGATGTTTTGTTATGTTTGTTTGCAACTGAAGTAACCTTTCGTTAGGTACAAACTTGCTTGGATTCGAGCAAAAGGAGAACTAAAACTTATTAAAGAAGCTTGAAAAGAGTGTTACATGTGATGTCCTAGATCGATAGCGAATTGCAAATTTAAAACTCATTATGGTTATAAGCGGGCCCGCTGATTTTCATTTGTAAAATATAGGAGCTTGGATTAGGAGTTAAAATTAGGATAAATTGTGTTTTAGGCCATGGGTCGAGCAATGATTCCGTATTCTGATACTGTTTTTACAAGTGATTGCAATTTGGACGAAATAAGGGCACACAACTCACTTCATATGAGTTAGTTTTTAAATGGCGTGAAATCAAGGGGTTTCCTGTATATTAACGAAATTTGTTTATCAAAACTCCCTTTAGTCTCAAACATTTTCCTTTTATGCGTATATTGATCCTAATTATTAAACAAATACTGACATAACTTAAACGTTGCAGCCTCGTTTACTACTGCGTGTGATGGATATTTATTCCAACTGTTCGTTGGGATATCTCACGATAAATTCTTAGAACGCGTTCACACTGAGCAAATTTTTCGCTAGAGTTAAGTATGCAACTAGTTTTGTGTAATGAGATAAAATTAGCAATATCTAAAGCAACTCTGAATTTAGATCTAGTCTTTGAATTGCAATACCCCTTTCGCGATATTATATGAATGGCATTCAGTGGAAGAAACATATAAGTTAAAGCAACTTTACGTTTCAAGTGTTATTAACACTTTTATGCAACTTTTTAATTTGATTTAAGGTTGATATCATGGTTATGGACGTTAGAATGATTTTTACGGGTATATTAGCATTTCTTGCATAAAAGGTTGCACAGCAAAATTGCCAAGTCTAAACACACGCCTTGTATGGTAAAAGAATATAAATAAACTCAGGAATGTGACAGATTATATAGCAGAACTCTTATTTGTTTTACTGCAGCAGTAAAGTTAGATAGTGCTGTCAGACGTTCCCGTGCCAGCGTGCAGAGAGGCGAGATGTCCTCCCTGTTGGAATGCCGAGAATGTCGAGTCTAGATGGGATATGTTGCTGTGGGTACGCGGGTGCTCAATATGTAAATGCACTCTGAAGTTTGTTCCTTTGAGAGTGAATTCTGACATACCATAGATTTAAGAGATTATAAATATATGCTTGAAATGTCACTGGCCCTTGTTGGAATTTGCGAGTATAAAGTACAAATAAATGATCTTTGAAAGCCAATAACTACTAGTATCTGATTCAGACTAATTGGGACCAATAAGAAACCGGTACGCAGGTCTGCTGCGACGGGGTATTCATTTTTACTCTACGCCAATCGGTAATTGAGATACTGAAAGTGCTAAACGCAGTAAGCTGTCCAGTGTTAATCTTACGGAGAATAAATATTTTACTTCTTGCTTGTTAATGAACCTATATTGATGAAATATTGACTGAAGTGTTGCTCTATAATTGTACAAAATCACTTTCACTCAACTTTCTGAGAGTTTGAACGAAACTTTGTCTGCTACAACTAAAGCTTTATATTTGAGGTGAAACAGTTTAAACAAAAAATAAAATGGGTTTTGGGAGGTCACTTGTTGGGGGTGGGAGGGGGTGGTCGTAGCCGTGTATCTGCTCTGGCCGCCTGCGCCCTTGGGCATGTTCCTCGGGCCGCAGAGGGTCGAGCATGTCCAGGCTGTTCGGGGTGTTTCCGCTTGCGGCCGTCCCTTCTTCAGGGATAAACTGAAGCCCGTTTGGGGGAAAGGAACACGGCAAGAGCAAAACACCTGTTCCAGACAACCCCACAGACCAGCGGGAAATTTAAACATGACTACGCGACAGATCATATTTCATTTACCACTGGTTGACGATGGTGGCAGTCTGATCTGCCGCGTAGTCATGTTTCGATTTCCCACTGGTCTGTGGTGTTTTATGGAACAGACGTTTTGCTCTTGCCGTGTCCCTTTCCCCCGAACGAACTTCAGTTGATCCCTGAAGGAGAGACGGCCGCAACCAGGCACCCCCAACACCTGGACAGGCTCTCAGGAACATACCCACGGGCGCAGGAGGCCAAAGCAGATACACGGCTACGACCAGCCCTCCCACCCCCAACAGTTACCTCCAAAAACCCATTTTATTTATTTTAACTGTTTTATCTAGAATATAAAGCTTTAGTTGTAGCAGACAAAGTTTCGTTCAGCTCTCAGAAAGTTCAGTGAAAAATGATTTTGTACGTATCTATGGAAATATCAATTAATTTATTCATTGTTAAATATCACCAGGATCTACATACTGTTTAATTTAGTTTACCCTTTCCGCTCGTCTGTTGGGACAGCCCCGCCTGCCGCATTTAGCTGCGTTGTCGCATGTCGGGCCTGACCCGCAAATGTGTTTTCCTTTATTTTTGGAATTTTTAAATTTTTTGTCCCCTAATCAACTGTATCAAAATAACACTCCCGTTGCAGCAAATCTGCATGATGCTCAGCGAATTTCAAATGGTACCTCACTATGTCACGAAGTCACTTACTAACCTTCATCAAAGCATACTCATAAATAAGCGAGATATGACATTTTATTTAATCTCCAAATGAAAAGCATTAGGACTGAGGACGCAGGTTTGCTGCATCAAGGGCCATAAAAATCGGATTGTTATGCAAATACCAATGGATCACCACCAGATGAAGCAACACATCAAGTTTTACCAATATATGTTCAAAAACAAGCGAGATATCACAGGTTTTTTAATATCCATAGGAATAACATTATAGCTGCTGAGTACGCAGGTTTGCTGCCATGATTTATTTGCCATTTCTGGACAAACATCATGTTTTAACTTATAAAATTCACTATTACTCAGTTATTTAAAATCCTATAAATAAAATCTCCATAACATTATTTTTAGGGCAAAATGACACAACTTGTTTGATACCTACATAATTTTCCTAAATATCCTCAGAAGTTGATATTTTTCTCTAGTAAATTCTAGACTTGAATATGCTGGCGTAGTATTTTGGGGTGCACTTATTTTACCAATTTAAAATATATTTTAACCTTACAAAAGTTATTTGTTAAAGTAATTTGGAGGAAAACCAAGTGTGATGCCTATTATCCATGTTTTCAAAAGCTAGATGTATTTCCTGTAAGATCACTTTTCCTGTATAAAGTATTGAATTTCTTTCATATTTATTCAACATTTAATAAGGAGGATAATTATAAATTGAGGTTGAGAAATGCAAGTTTTTGTTATGTAGCGAAAGCAAACTCAACATTTTTCACTCACACATATTATTTCATTGCTTCAAGAATTTACAATAAACTTCCAAATAATGTTAAAACTTTGGTAAAACATAAGAAATCCATTAAAGAGGTTAGACAATGGTTGAAGGGTTTTAAAAATGTTCAGGTTTTATTACAAATAGTGTTTTAGTCATGTTAAGCATACTGCAAAATTGGATATTTGGAGTTTGGTTTAGTAATATTATGATACGTATTCATAAGTTATTCTATTATATTATTACACTTAAAATTCCTAAACTTACATAGAGCACAATATTTCATGTTAATAACCTGCACACAGAATGTAATGCATGTATTTGTTAGCTCCTGAACTCTTTAAAAGCATATTTTTTTATTTTGTAAAGGAACCCCTAAACGGACAATGTGTCTTAGGGGCCCTATTTATTTATTTTTTTCTGCACAAAAATTTGTTCCAATGGGTCAGCCTGGTTTTACTTTTTTATATGAAAGATTATTGTTTGTGAATTTTGTAATATTTATGTGTATGGAAAAAGAAAATAAAGATTTATTTATTTTATATTAAGGGTTTTAAGATATTTAGCTTTGAAAACAAAAATGGCACTCATTAATTCTTATTATTTAGAACATTTATAGGATATTAAGTCTTAAAGTAAAACTAATAGTGAATTACAATCTAAATGGGTCGTGGTCTAATTTGTTACCGTATCAAACATAAGCGTGAAGAAAACGTAAAACTCAACATTTTATTAAATATAATACATTTCACTGAAGGAATTAGACGAATCGGTCACACGAAATTATTAATATCGAAATTTTGTTCACTGGAATCACTGGTATTTGATTGATCTTTAAAACGGACAATAAAACAACGGTATAGTACAAACCGTTGAGGAGTGACGGTACTTCAAAGTTAACATCAACCTTAAGGTAGAAAGGCCAAATCTGTCGTGACTGGAGCCCACTCTCAAACAAAAATCATTAAATTTATAATGACATATTTGCAGGATTCCTTATGACGTTTTGATAGTGAAGCAACAAAATCAACCTGAAGCCCAAAAATATCAGACATCTTGAAGCCCTGAACGTGAATGTCTTTCAAACCCCCCTAAAGACACATCTAGAGGGTAAGAGTTTTCGAAATTATTTTAATATGGATATGCAACTCACCAGCGATGGTGTTGAGGAACATGAGGTACTCGAAGTTGGAGATCTCTCGCCGCTGCCACTTCTGCGTCATGTTGGAGTTGCGCATCAGCTGGCGCGCCGACATCATGGAGGCTCTCCTGCAACACAAGTCACGCTTGTCTTGAACAACTGGCTTCAAATATCAAGAACATGCTTCAAAGATCAAGAACATGCTTCAAATATCAAGAACATGCTTCAAATATCAAGAACATGCTTCAAATATCAAGAACATGCTTCAAATATCAAGAACATGCTTCAAATATCAAGAACATGCTTCAAAGATCAAGAACATGCTTCAAATATCAAGAACATGCTTCAAATATCAAGAACATGCTTCAAAGATCAAGAACATGCTTCAAATATCAAGAACATGCTTCAAATATCAAGAACATGCTTCAAAGATCAAGAAAATGCTTCAAAGATCAAGAAATGACAAATGCTAGTCAAGGCCTCAGCGAGCGAAAAAGTCTTTTTCGCTCGCTTTGTAGAAAACAGGTGTTTTACGAGGTTTTGTTGATCGGATAGGAGCACGGTCGTAGGAAAATGTACATCTCGCACTGGCTCCCCTACTTGCAACTATCGCAGCATTGGCATTGATGGGTTTAGTCTTCTTAGTAATCGAAATAGTGATAAATTTTCTCCAATCACATAAAAAAATTCACTTAAATTTCCTTTTTCAATACAATTTAATCGTAATCGCTCTTGATCGTTGATATGAAATTTGTCTTTGTGAATCAAAATGCCACATTTCACCTCTCCAGAATTTTGGAATGTTGCAGGGTTAGTGAAAACTTTGGAATTTATATTATGAATAATGAATATAGTAATCGTTCACGATAAGATAAAAAATTTAAAATATTTTCCAGTTGTTTGAGTTTCGTTACACTTAATGAGCTAGACAAATATCACCTTCCTACCAACGTAACTAGGGAAGATGGTTGAAAACGAACGGTACTCTCGTATGAAATGTACATACCTTTAAATTATTGCAACAATTGATGGACAGAGAATTAAGAGTCTTCATCACCGGAAGTTGCTAAAACACCAACTTTAGGTTTTGTTCCATAAGGCCAATGTTAACTTTGTGCCTCCATTACTCCTCACCTGATCGTCACATACAATTCATTTTGGTGTCAAATTAAATGTTTCGTCGTCCTCTAGGGAAATACAATGTCAAATTCCTTAATTTGGGTATCATAATTTCATAATAAATAGTTTAATTTTGAACTGAAACATTCTACATGTTCTCATTAATTTGTAAGAAAATCCAAATTCGACTATTGTATTTCCCTAGAGAACGACGAAACCTTTAATTTGACACCAAAATTAATTGTTTGTGACGATCAGGTGAGGAGTAACGGAGGCACAAAGTTAACATTGGCCTTATGGAACAGAAGGCCAAGATGGCGTCCGGCAACTTCCGGTGATGAAGACTCTTGAGTCAAAACGTTTCCTCTAGAAATAACAGGTTTATTTGAGTGTTTGGGCTTTTGTGTGTTTCATTTTTACTGTCGATGTTGTTGTTGTTGAATGCTTAAACCCTAAATTTCTGTTTTAGTTTGTTGTGAGTTTGTCCAGCTTTGCCTGGATTGCGCCTCTTATTTTGTTACGTTCTAGGTATTATCCTCACCTGAAGACAAGATCAGATTCCAGATCCCGAACCGTCGTGATCCTCGACTCTAATCAGTGATGGAAAATGTCCGCGATCGTTTCTTAAACAACAGTTATAGTTCCCTACAAAAACTGAAAGACTCCACAAACGTCTATGTATAGACTGAACAGATAATTTCGACAAGAAATAAAAAAGCATTAACGATAAATTACAATGGTATATCTCTCGCCAAGTCGAAATAAATAAATGTTTTAATGGAAATTTGATTAGCACTTCACCTAAAACACATTGCTAGAGCTACACTTTTATTAATATCACTCCAGTAAGGTATTTCACTGATGTAGGCTGACGCGGCTGATATCCAATTGCACCGGCGGTCGATGGAATTTGCAAGGGTCAAAACATTCCTCCGTCCGAAAAGTGTCTAATTGCACCGGTGGTCAAAATCTACCCACCCCACTTATCCCCGCTGCAAATTCCTTCGACCGCAGGAGCCGGTGCAATTGGAAGGCTTTCTCCCTTCCCCACCCCACTACATTTATCTTCAAACATAGTGGCATGCTTTCTTATGTATTTGTAACTAGGTTTATAAGTGTTTAACAATTTCGTAATGGAATATTTTATCAAACACTTGCCAATGGTTCCTTGCTACATACTAATGGTAGACCACAGCAAGTTCTAGCTAATAAATATGGTAACTATGTAATTAATGTTTAATTTTGTGTTTGTCCGTGGCAACACTAACATCTTTACATTGCAAAATAAATTTTACCAGGAATGAGGCTATACCTTTACTCTAACCTAACCTAACCTAACCTAACCTAACCCAACCTAACCTAACCTAACATAACCTAACCTACTGTACTGGGCATCCGGTCTGGTTGGCACTTTCTTTTATATAATAGTTATTTCTACAACCTCTATATTTTAACCTTTAGTCTTATACTTAGTTGAATAAAAAAAATCGTCTTAATTTAGATTGACAGCCGGTGCAATTGGAACACCCCCCAAAAGGGGCTCCGGTGCAACTGGACACAAAAATCGTCTTAATTTAGATTGACAGCCGGTGCAATTGGAACACCCCCCAAAAGGGGCTCCGGTGCAACTGGACACAAAAATCGTCTTAATTTAGATTGACAGCCGGTGCAATTGGAACACCCCCCAAAAGGGGCTCCGGTGCAACTGGACACAAAAATCGTCTTAATTTAGATTGACAGCCGGTGCAATTGGAACACCCCCCAAAAGGGGCTCCGGTGCAACTGGACACAAAAATCGTCTTAATTTAGATTGACAGCCGGTGCAATTGGAACACCCCCCAAAAGGGGCTCCGGTGCAACTGGACACAAAAATCGTCTTAATTTAGATTGACAGCCGGTGCAATTGGAACACCCCCCAAAAGGGGCTCCGGTGCAACTGGACACAAAAATCGTCTTAATTTAGATTGACAGCCGGTGCAATTGGAACACCCCCCAAAAGGGGCTCCGGTGCAACTGGACACAAAAATCGTCTTAATTTAGATTGACAGCCGGTGCAATTGGAACACCCCCCAAAAGGGGCTCCGGTGCAACTGGACACAAAAATCGTCTTAATTTAGATTGACAGCCGGTGCAATTGGAACACCCCCCAAAAGGGGCTCCGGTGCAACTGGACACAAAAATCGTCTTAATTTAGATTGACAGCCGGTGCAATTGGAACACCCCCCAAAAGGGGCTCCGGTGCAACTGGACACAAAAATCGTCTTAATTTAGATTGACAGCCGGTGCAATTGGAACACCCCCCAAAAGGGGCTCCGGTGCAACTGGACACAAAAATCGTCTTAATTTAGATTGACAGCCGGTGCAATTGGAACACCCCCCAAAAGGGGCTCCGGTGCAACTGGACGCATCAGTTTGGGGCTGATCCCTGACCACCGGTGCAATTGGACATCTCCCGCTGACGCAGTTGTAGTAAACCAAGAGTTGCGTACCTGGTCTGGGGGATGCCGTACTTGATGCCGACCCCGACCCTCGGCAACGCCTTGATGACGCGCTTGACGGTCGCCTGGTCCGGGAACGCGAACATGATGGACGCTGCAACAGAAATTGAAACCTTGCATAAATTGGGGTACAGTGTAAGTAAAGTATGTAGGTAGGTAGTGATTTTTTTATCTGGAGAAAATGGTTTTGTAGTGGTTTAAAAAAGTAGAACTGGTGGAACTATACCTCGAAACCGAGCAAAGTTATAAGTTGGTATTTATTGTTTCTACACCCTGTCCTAAGGTGATGAAATGCAGCTGAAATCTGCTGCTTTTCAAAACTTCCCTAGCTGACGAGGCAAACCTAATCCGAAACAGGGGAAATGCAAAAAATGTCGAGCCTTACCGCACTACGTATGTTTGCATTGTCCTAGGACTGGGTGTTGAAACAAGAAATATCAACTTGCAAAAGAACAACACTGCGAAATCCTCCGTTTTGACTTTTGTCGTTTGACATTCGTATTTGACTTTTGTCCTTGATTTGAGAAAATGACGGGGAAGTTGTCCTATATTGAACATTATTAAGGTCGATAGATGTCATCAGCACAGTATATATCGTGTTTTCACTTGAGTGGTTTGTGTTATAGGTAGTAGTGATTGTACATACAATTGATCTCACCGCCATCCGTGCGGGCTAAATACTACCTCTGCCGGCAGCCTGTACAGTTTAAAATGAAAATATACAACATTGAAAACCACTTTGAAAATTGTTTAAAGAGAGAAACAAATCGTTAAAATCAATCGATAACTAGACAAGGAGTTACGTTTTGAATTGCCTTAACGTATTATAAATGTATAAATAGAACATCCTCTATCTACGAATGTTCGATTGCGTTTATGTTCGGTTAACCTACAACAGAAACCATTTTAATTATATAAATCTGAATGTCTATGTAAGAAAATTAAGAAATAAACGAGTTCGCACGCAGCACGCTGACGTGAGGGAAGTGAATTTCCACAAAAAAACTTTTAAAACTCAAAATATGTGTAAAAATAAACATTTGTCCAATTTTTATTGAAATCTGAAAACATTTTTTGGCTGTTCTGATACTCCTGGTTTCATTTACTTGCAAAGCTGGAAATACAATTTTGCGCATTATAAGGTTAGGAGAAGGTCCAGACAGGCTTTAAAGTAGGCGTGAGGTTGCTGGGGATAATAAAAGTACTCTAACAAAGGAATAACAGGCTTTTCTAGTGTAAAATCCCCACGTACTGTGTTTAGCCAATATACATTTTCTTTAATAACTCGGTAAATATTTATGCTAGAATGACGAGAGGGGGCTTAAAACTTTCGCCTCTCTAATTCCCATCTTTTTAAATGCATTAATTTTACATCTGGGGCTTTTCTGACCCTTTTTGGGCCCAAAAACCCGAAAATTGGAAGATTAATCCCCAAAAAAGGGGTTTGGAGTTTTACGATTCTTTTGCCCAACGAACTTGTCCAACTGATTACAGAAAGGAACGTCCCTACTAAATTTGAAGTAAATTGGATAAAAAATGCGACCGCTAGAGTGCAAACACACACACACATATATATATATATATATATATATATATATATATATATATATATATATATATATATATATATACATATATATAAGTATAAAAATATGAATTTGATTCTCTAATACATATATATATATACAATTTTGAACGACCCCCCAAAACGTGTTCAGGGGGTCACGTTAGGAACTTCTATGGTGGTCCCGGGCTTAAGTTTCACCGTGCGGGTCATGCTAATAGTTCACTTTCAAAAGGAAATTCACTAAAAATCAATTAACTAAAACAACGATATGTAGTTCTAAGGGCTTTCTCCACACCATACCAAACTACCCAATCCGTCAATGGCTGTCGCGACAATCCGACCGGTTTTAATAATATTTATACTGGCGAGCGCCAGACATAAACGACGAAATGATTAGATTACAGACGAATTAAAGCGGGGAGGGCAGTTGTGTTTGTTGCTAAATGAGTTACCGAAGGGCGGAATCCCTCGCCCTCCGTTGTACCGGGTAATGTGATTACACCGGGGAGAGCCGACCGAGAAGCGGCTGTGTCTGCGACTGTAGCCGGACGATGGTGTAGGTAGAAGTTCGGAAGTGTTTGTTCCAAAAGATAAATGTCATAAACTGAGAATAAGAATCATTAATTTTCTCCAATTTCCATAATATAACGTATAACATAATCACAATATTCACGTATATCATCGACAATGAATCAACGAATCATTGAGCTATAATAACAATTGGAGCGACCTTAAAAATGAATATAATACCCCCGTCGCAGCAAACCTGCATACTCAGCGAATTTCCAATGGATATATAATGTCCTAATATTACAAAAAGCCACTTACCAAGTTTCATAAAATATATTCAAAAATAAGCGATATATACAATTTTTATTATTCTCCATAATAACATTGGGGCTGAGTACGCAGGTTTGCTGCAACAAGGAACACAAAAATGGGTTTTTATGCTAATATCAATATAACTCAACTAGGTGAAGTCGTATACCAGTTTTTATTCATTTATGTTCATAATTACGGGAGACAGAGCATTTAATTATTCTCCATGAGAATAACATGAGAGCTGAGTACGCAGGTTTGCTGCTGCGGGAGCCTTTGGCAAAACATTTTTTTGAGCAAATACCAATAGACCACAACAAGATGAAGCCGTACACCACGTTTTGTCAGTATACGTTCATAAATAAGCGAGATATAAAATTTTTCTTTTCCTCCATAAGAATAGCATTAGACAACGTACTGTGCTTAGCACTTTCAATATCTCGGTAACCAACTGACATAGAGGAATCATCAAAATACTAAATTGTGTGATTTTTTAAGCTGAATCCAATGATAAAAACTAAAATTTGACTATTTCAAAAATTATATGTAAACACAATTCAAAAAACCCATTTTTGGGGTACAAACCCCCCCCAAAATACCCCTTGGGATGGAGCAATCTGGCTGGTTTTCGAATTTAAAGTCATAAATGTTGCTTTGCACGTTTATACCAAATTTCATCAAAATCGGATAATTCTTACGAGAATTATCGTGCTCACGGACATACATATATAAATATAGTTTCGAACGAATGGTGTTTTTGGGGTCTGGGGACCTCAAAACGAAAAGTTATATGGTCCCGGGCCTAGGTCTTACCATGCCGACTACGGTAATAGCTTCTTCCCTTTAGAGGAAATTCGCTAAAAAAGAGGCAAATTAATGAGCTAAGTAAATCTGCTCGTTAGTGACGTGGTGAAAAATTACTCCAAATCAAATACGCTAACTGACTGACCTTCACCTAGCAAAGCTCGGCCCAGGAACTTTCCGATAAATATACCTACACTAGAGCTTCGATCTTTACCTATCAGAAACTTGTTCACCGCACCGTGTCCCCGGCCCGGGGCGCCGCCACGTCACTTCGCCCAAGTCCAATAAAGCAGTTTTTGACGCGGGCGGCGGCGGCGCGGCGTTTTTGATGTGTTAATACTGCGCGAGCGCAGCGCACAACACGCGGCGATTAATTACCACAATTAGACAGCCGAGCCGGTCACGAATCCAATCCTCGGCCGGTTTTTACACCAATTAAACGACACGGAAATAAATAATTCCCTGTAATTACACCGGGCAAACATAAATATCTGCGCGGCAGTTTGTCATAACTGTCAAAACCCGTGGCCGGTGACGAGAGTGGTAGACGGCTTATGACAGTGTTGTCGAGTGTTTGGTCCGATTATGACATTGACCATTAGTATCCGATCCTCCTGACCGGGATATCTGATCCGGTCGGATTAATGAATCCTCCAGGCGAATCTAGATCGGGACGAACGGACAGTCTTAATTAAAACCGGAATTCAAAGGCCCGTCTTGGATACAATTCATGGAAGGATTCACTAAAAGCCCTAGACCGTGAGGAATTTGAGAAAGACGCCGCCTAAAATACGTAGTTATAGTCGTGGGGTACGTAGCACGCCGTGAAACAATAAATAAAATCATATGGCAAAAGTTACGAGTATTTCGCGAACTGCTTGTACATCCCGCACTCAGACACAACCCTTGCATATACCAACATCGAATCCACAAACAATTCTTCCTCAAACTGAACAGGAAAAATATAACACACAAACTGACAGTTGCGAAAGAAACCCTTTCCAAACTTGCAAACACTGAAAAGGTAACGGCAACTAAGTTTTATCGTGTTTAGTTTACTGTTACGAAACAATATGGCAGCGCAATTGATAAGATTTAAATGTTTTCCAAAGATCCCTAGCTTCAGGACTTCACGTGTCTGTGTACTTTACTCTGAAGTTTTACCTCATACGAATCTCCTTACTAAAACTATCAACGAGTAAGTGTTTTCTAAGTTTAACAATTTTCAATACACTACAAGCATTTTTTTATGAAACCAAGATTGTATTTACCAAGTTTTCAGGCGGTACTTTAAATTACCTTCTTGAGTTTTATACCAATAAAATACTCTTACAAACATAACACGTTTCAACTGGGACTCAAAATAGTTATGATTTACTAAACCCCTAATCTACACGGTCTCTCACTTCATAATCCTCAATAACACTCTTTCAAAAACTCACCTAATTCTTACAGCCAATGGTGTCACAATGATTTTCCTGTAGGAAAACCGGTTTCAACTCAATGACCGGAGTCGTCATCAGTCAATTGTTGAGATTAAATACAGAAGCCAAATCACATATCCGTGACTGTCGTTAAACAAACACACTTACAAAAACATACAAAAGATAAGAAAGATAATATGATATTCTTTCGTTTGTGTGGATGTTTTTGAGATCCCAAAATAATATGCCTCCAGTCAAATCGAGCCACATTGTAAAACTGAGTGATCTGGCACCGGGAGCCAAAGTAAATACCGACCAAGAGCTACTTGATCTCCTCATGTCAAAATAAGCTAATTTCCAGAAAGGCTGGCAGCAGTTTTGGCTTAGACTGCCACATGGTTGGCACTATCCATGGCTGTAAACTGCCCCTAGACTCAACACAGCCGTGTCTTGGCTTGACTTTTATCATCACAGAAATTAGTAGCGATCATTACCGATTCCTGTGTGAGTTCAAAAAGAAGACTACTAATTCAAAAAGATCGGTGAGACTATTTCGAGAGCAAATGCACGTTCTAAAATGAAATATTCAAATTGTACCTTCACTAAGTTAGCGGTTGGCACTTTACTTATCATCCGCCTGATTTAGTAAATTATATAAATTAAATTAGAGTTTCTTCTGATCTTGGCATCTTAAACTCTTATTTTCACACTGTATACATCCGAGAAGCCGAAATCGGTATTTAAAAATGTTATTAGTGAATTTCCTATGGAAAGTAAACTATTAGCATGACCCGCACGGTGAAACTTAAGCGCGGGACCACCATAGAAGTTCCTAACGTGACCCCCTGAACACAATTTGGGGGGGTCGTTCAAAATTTTATATATATATATATATATATATATATATATATATATATATATGTGTGTGTGTGTGTGTTTGCACTCTAGCGGTCGCATTTTTTGTCCGATTTACTTCAAATTTGGTAGGGACATTCCTTTTTTGTAATCAGTTGGGCAAGTTCGTTGGGAAAAACAATCGGAAAACTCTAACCCTCTTTTTTGGGGATTTTAAATTTTGAAATTTGAGTTTTTGGGCCCAAAAAGGATCAGATAAGCCCTAAATGTAAGATTAATGGATAAGAGGTTATAGAACGTAAAAAGGCAAAAATTTTAAGCCCCCCTCATCATTCTAGCACTAATACTTACCGAGTTATTAAATAAATTAAAATTGAGAAAACACAGCACGTTGTCTTATGGGGATTTTACATTGGAAAAGGCTGTTTTTCATATCTTGATGTAGTTTTATCACTCCTAACACCCCCCATACCGATTTTTGATCGTGATGGTACATCCTCCTAAGCTTACAATGCACAACATTGCCATCCCAATACTGCATTTAAATAGAACCAGGTGCATCAGAACAGCGAAAAAACTAAATATTTTCCATTTTGCTAAAAATGTCACAAATTTTTGTTTAAACCCGTTATTTGATTTTTGAAAGTTTTTACTGGGGAAATTCACTTCCCTGACGTCAGCGTGCTGCGTGCGAACTCGTTTATAATTAAAATATTGCTCGCGTATAACGGGAAAATTGATTTACTGAATATGACCAAACCATTTTCACATTGTCCTGCGTAGCTGAGAGACAAATTTAGGTTATTTAAACTCATTGCACGTCATTAAACTGGAAAACCCCTTGCGGCGGAGAACGGGTCCCCAACTACAGTAATAATATGATAAAGGTGTACAACCCTAAAACCTAAATTCCAAAGTCTTATTCAAGCATTCATTGTACGAGAAAATCTATAAATATACTTACTATAGTAGAAAAAGAAACTTGGCAATTTTAATTACATCGGATAGTAAAAGAAAACACGTTTTTTAAATGCCGAGTAATGCTTCGAACTCTGACCAAACCTATGTCAATATCTCCGAATTACTTTAATATTACAAACAATTCGGACAAGTCGAAGCAAAACTTTTAACCTTTATAGTACGTTTGAGATAAAATAATAAAATATTCGGTCGGTTATGTTCCCATCTTTAATTTGAGTAATTTCCTTTTGGTTTGCCGGGCGGCGCCCTTTCAAAATGTCACGAAATGAACACAAATCGGTTGTAACGATTTCGTTTGGGACATACTTAAGTGTTTTTGTGTTTCATTGTTTGTGTGCGTGTGCGTGTGAACTGTATTTTCCGTGTTCTCCATCTGATGAATCGTCCCAAGGAATACCTGATTTAAGAAAAAATAATAAGAAAAGGAATTTGCGAAGGAATTTATCCACGGCCGATAACTCCAGACGATTTTAGACCATAAACCTATGACCCAATGAGTATAAAGATCGATTGGCCCCACTTGTACACGATTACCTTTGATGGAAACATCAGTTTTTCCCAATGTATCCTGTAGGTAAATTCGAGATGAGCTTCCTTTTTATAACACGAACACCGGATATTTAGAAGCGAAAACATAACATTAATGTAAATACGGTGTACACACTCAACAATCTCATCATCTCGTAACATATTGCGTGCTATTATGCCACCGGTGTAGCGCCATATGTTAGGTCCAGGTGGGCTCAAGCCTCGGCACTTGAGAGGCTCGGGACTTCCTCCAGGGATTAAAGGATTCCAAAGGCGTTAGCACGAGCCAGACCATATGTTGGGCTGATCCACTGTTCTACTTCGTGGGGCTTCTCGAACGAGTAGATCTAGTTAATTGTGACCGAATAGGTCAAAGGAGTACGACAACAGCTGCGCACTTGTTGAGGACTGTGAATATTCGAACAAACATTGATATAGCAATACAGCGTGGTTGCAAACGATTTGTAAAAGGAATATTTACAAGGACAAATAATGGCATAGTTTTACATCAAGTTTCAGAGAGATTCTAGCAAATCACAGGATGGTATTCTTAGATTTTCTTCATAATTTGTATGACTTGGGTTTTCGGGTTGTAATAAATACCGGTATGCTATTAGCTTGAGTATACTTTCCACCCGGAACTCTAGAATGTCTACTTAGCTGGTCAGTAACTGCTCGAAAAACATAAAGTAACGAAGTGGCTGATATTGGTTGTACTCACTTCTGCTGGCGAGGAAGATCTCGATGGCGACATTCTGCAGGAGATAGCGTCTGGAGAAGATGGCACGGACTTCGGAGAAGTACCACTTGCCGTGGAGGTGGTCGCAGTACTTGAGTACCTGGAACACCGAGTATCTAGCGTTAGTATCATAGTATTACAAGTACCAAGTATTAGTGTGGTTACTCAGAGACAGTCCATGTCTTGGGATTCTGTAATGCGAGAGAAACCACAAACTAAGAAACATCGTAAATTGCTTCAGTGAAAACCAAGAAGAAGAGGGGGCTCCAGTAGCGCAACATTCCGCGCTTCTTTCTACCAGCTGCTTCTCCCAAAGTCAGGTCCACCAAGACGGATTATCTGAAGTCGCTGATTTATGGAGCACCAAAATAACTAGGGATTTCAGTCTTCAAAACTTCGATACCACAATAATAACGTTCAAACGATTTCAGAAATATTAAATATTTATATTTTTTGTAAAGGTGAACTATTTGTGATATATAAATTCTAACTAGAACCCCCTCTTAAATTATAAGGTATGCTTGGCAAAAATGCAACGTTTATAGAAAGGTAGGTTTTCGAGAGTTTTTTTTCAAACTCTATCGATATTTTCTTTGTTTAAAATTAATTGCTGGTGATGATGAGTTCATAAATATTTCATGTTATTTAAGAAATTATTGCTGACATTTTCCATCACTGATTAGTAAAAACAGGTTCCACGACGTTTCGGGATCTGGAATCTGATTCCCGTCTTCTGATGAAAAAATTCCAAAAAACACATAATATCAGTAAAATTTGGTTTTTGTGTCTTTTTCTCACCTGAAGACGGGATCAGATTCTAGATCCCGAAACGTCGTGAAACTTGTTTTTTCGAATTAATGATGGAAAATGTTCGCAATAATTTCTTAAATACCATGTATCCATCGGTTTTAATATTTAACGGTTTGCACCACAACCTAACCTCTCGTGTTCCGAGGCCATTCCTATCATCACTCCCCTCGTCAGCAACCCCAGCATCGCAGCCAGCTCCGCGCCGCCGCCTCCCACCAACTCCTACCCGACACCCGACCCGGGCCATGCCCCATGGGACACCCTGTAGCTATCGGCCGCGGGATCGCGCGCCGGTTTTTGTCAACAAACCCGGTCCTATCAGCATTTCGCTTCTCCGATCATCATTTATCTCTATCACTTTGCCCGTTGACATCTTTAGTTCCCTTATAGCTTATAATATTTTCTCTGTTGTCTTTCCTTTTTCGGATCCGGTCGCTCCGCTGTGCGATTGCCAGTCGCAGGTTTTTGTGCTGCGACCAGGTGCGGGTGCAGATGTGTCCTGCGCAGTGACGACGACCACACATCACACCCTGTACATCAGAACACCGCGCCTGCGCACTCGTTATGCTGCGTACGAGAGTATAAGGAGCCGCCACTACGATGCTGACGTATGTCCGACTGCTCAGCGGATCCGTGTTTGGAATCAGTGGTGTTCTCATTGCATCCGATCATAGCCCGTTCCCCGAGACTTATACACACACTATTTACTACCGTCTCTTCATGAGGGAGTTGAACAACTTGTGCTTCGCTTATTCCCCTCCCTGGATTCTACAACAATTTTGAGGGATACAATTGGTGAAGAACAAATTAGCATGTTTAACTTTTAAACAATCACGATTCCTATTAACCTTGCCAATCTGAATGCTGATGGGACAGCGCTTATGCGAAGATTTCCATGTATAATTTTTCATTAGGTCAACGTCCTTGCGCAGCAATTCATTGAACAATGCAATTCATTGCACCGTTTTGAGTTAGTTGATGGTGCCACAAATAAGTTAAGTAAGTGAGAATCACTCATTACATTATAATTTGTATGGTATTGAATTAATTGTTTATCCGTCGCATTTAGAGGCGAAAATCTACAAAATGATGGCTTGATCACTGTTTTTTAAGAGAGGCATGGCCTATCAACAAAAACACAATTGAGAAATAATATATATTACCTTTCTATTAAATTGCAACTCAATCGCTCCAAAAGTGTGTGCTTAAGAGGAATCAAACAACATTTTTATGGTATTATAGTAGGATATTAGAAGAGGAACGATATTCAAAACTGTCACCGGTTTGTGTTTTCAAATCTTAAACTCAAGAGTAACGTACATTCCAAGACGAAAGGTTCGTCTTCCTCTTTGGGTCGAACAATGTAAACTACCAATAAAGCCATTACTGTCCCATAGAGACCGCAGGGTCAAAGGTAAGTGTAGCTGCATAGCCTGGTAGACACCGGGTCGAGGCAGAGCAATAAAGCAATTAAACACCACGACATCCGAGTGACAAAAAGAACAGCGGGGACACGCGAACAAATCACGACGCGCCGTCACAATGCGATCTTTATGGCGGGAATAAACAGCATTGAGGCCGAGGCGAGGAGACAATAAAAGGAGGGAGAGGAGGATAAAACAGGTGTGATAAGGCGAGCCGCGGGGCACGGGGACACTCGTAGCTGGCTCGTAAACCGGCCGAGGGGCATGGGGACCCAGGGACGGTCGCCGCGGATATAGACTACGCGCTGCTTGGGAAACCATGACTGGTCACCGCGGATATAGACTACACGCTGCTTGGGAAACCGTGACTGGTCGCCGCGGATATAGACTACGCGCTGCTTGGGAAACCGTGACTGGTCGCCGCGGATATAGACTACGCGCTGCTTGGGAAACCGTGACTGGTCGCCGCGGATATAGACTACGCGCTGCTTGGGAAACCGTGACTGGTCGCCGCGGATATTGACTACGCGCTGCTTGGGAAACCGTGAATGGTCGCCGCGGATATAGACTACGTGCTGCTTGGGAAACCGTGACTGGTCGCCGCGGATATAGACTACGCGCTGCTTGGGAAACCGTGACTGGTCGCCACGGATATAGACTACGCGCTGCTTGGGAAACCGTGACTGGTCGCCGCGGATATAGACTACAAGCTGCTTGGGAAACCGTGACTGGTCGCCGCGGATATAGACTACGCGCTGCTTGGGAAACCGTGACTGGTCGCCGCGGATATAGACTACACGCTGCTTGGGAAACGGTGACTGGTCGCCGCGGATATAGACTACGCGCTGCTTGGGAAACCGTGACTGGTCGCCGCGGATATAGACTACGCGCTGCTTGGGAAACCGTGACTGGTCGCCGCGGATATAGACTACGCGCCGCTTGGGAAACCGTGACTGGTCGCCGCGGATATAGACTACGCGCCGCTTGGGAAACCGTGACTGGTCGCCGCGGATATAGACTACGCGCCGCTTGGGAAACCGTGACTGGTCGCTGCGGATATAGACTACGCGCTGCTTGGGAAACCGTGACTGGTCGCCGCGGATATAGACTACACGCTGCTTGGGAAACCGTGACTGGTCGCCGCGGATATAGACTACACGCTGATTGGGAAACCGTGACTGGTCGCCGCGGATATTGACTACGCGCTGCTTGGGAAACCGTGACTGGTCGCCGCGGATATTGACTACGCGCTGCTTGGGAAACCGTGACTGGTCGCCGCGGATATTGACTACGCGCTGCTTGGGAAACCGTGACTGGTCGCCGCGGATATTGACTACGCGCTGCTTGGGAAACCGTGACTGGTCGCCGCGGATATTGACTACACGCTGCTTGGGAAACCGTGACTGGTCGCCGCGGATATTGACTACGCGCTGCTTGGGAAACCGTGACTGGTCGCCGCGGATATTGACTACGCGCTGCTTGGGAAACCGTGACTGGTCGCCGCGGATATTGACTACGCGCTGCTTGGGAAACCGTGACTGGTCGCCGCGGATATTGACTACGCGCTGCTTGGGAAACCGTGACTGGTCGCCGCGGATATTGACTACGCGCTGCTTGGGAAACCGTGACTGGTCGCCGCGGATATTGACTACGCGCTGCTTGGGAAACCGTGAATGGTCGCCGCGGATATTGACTACGCGCTGCTTGGGAAACCGTGACTGGTCGCCGCGGATATTGACTACACGCTGCTTGGGAAACCGTGACTGGTCGCCGCGGATATAGACTACACGCTGATTGGGAAACCGTGACTGGTCACCGCGGATATTGACTACGCGCTGATTGGGAAACCGTGACTGGTCGCCGCGGATATAGACTACGCGCTGCTTGGGAAACCGTGACTGGCCTTTCTGTGCGGTTCTAGTGAAAGACTAAAACCACTTCATTATTGAGGTCGATGAGTTTCGTCGTGTATATTGTTATAATTCCTCCATTGAATAGAGACTATACCATAAATGGCCAAATATCGTATATATTGAACAAGCTGATGTCTCATTCTCCGCACGGGAATCTTCCAACCATAGGGACAGACGTTTTGCAAATTTTACACTACAATCAGTGATTGAATAAGTAAAGTATAACTAGATAAGATTAAGACTGGAACTTTAAAAACATGGGACGGAGCCTTGAAGGCGGATATTTTCCAATCCCAAAATAAGGCACATGGTGATGAGAGTAAGAACTTCGAGTGGCATCGAATATGTAAGAAAAGTTATAGTTTTAGAGGCATAAAGTCGCCGAACAACAATCAAGAAGTTATTTTAATAATATAGATAATATATTTATCTTCTACATACAAAATTATAATTTTGTTTGTACATCGCTTAGAGCCCTTAGATGATTAGTTATTTAGGTGTTTTTATGATCAAAATAGTTGAAATTGGTGCTAAAAAATTTCTGTCTTCCCGTTACGCTCAATTTAATTGTGACCGCATTTTACGTAAAAATAACTAACATAAATTCAAAATAACTTTTTGGAAATAAATGTTGAACAATAAACCACATAAATACGTAATAAATAGTAAAGAACACTAATGTATGACCATAAATTAATGAGATGTAACTTTTTTCATTACACTTAAAATTATACAAATGTGGGAGAGTTACGTAACGCTCACCCCGACTCCATCCCCCAAACGCACCGGAACGCTACGCCAAACCCGCCCTTAAAATGTGTTACGTAATAAGTGTATAGTATAGTAAGGCCCCTTGGTGCTCTGCCCAACTGAATTCAAAATGGTCTATGTTAAACGCACCAACTAATGGACCGATAGAGGTGACATTTTGTAGGAAGATAGGCTGATACACCACAACTAAACATAGAAATGAATTGTGTGTGTGGTGTGTGTGGTGTGTGTGGTGTGTGTGGTGTGTGTGGTGTGTGTGGTGTGTGTGGTGTGTGTGGTGTGTGTGGTGTGTGTGGTGTGTGTGGTGTGTGTGGTGTGTGTGGTGTGTGTGGTGTGCGTGTGTGCGCGCGCGCGCGCGCGCGCGCGTGTGCGTGTGCGTGTGCGTGTGCGTGTGCGTGTGTGTGTATGTGTGTGTGTGTGTGTGTGTGTGTGTGTGTGTGTGTGTGTGTGTGTGTGTGTGTGTGTGTGTGTGTGTGTGTGTGTGTGTGTGTGTGTGTGTGTGTGTGTGTGTGTGTGTGTGTGTGTGTGTGTTACAATTATCATAATAAGAACTGAGGACCCTTGTTTTTTTAATCTTTTATTGAAGACTGACATGTTTCCATACCTTTAGGTCATTTTCACAGTCAAAATTATCTAACCTCAACATGTATCTAATAGAGGTTAGATAATTTTTACTGTGAAAATGACCTAAACGTATCGAATCAGTCTTCAATAAAAAATAAAAAAACTAAGGGTACTCAGTTCTTATTATGATAATTGTAACATTTATATTAGTAGCCCTATTCAGTGAACTTCAAACCAATAAAATATATATTAATACATCTTAACTATATAAGCGAGTGAAGCCGGAACGGGCAACAGGTTAAGAATGTAGTGTATAATATTTTTTGCTTCATAACTGCTTGATTCTCAAGCAAAGAAGTGGCCCCAGCTGGCCTTCCGTAAAATATATCACTCCTTAAAGTGCAATAAATTCATCTTCATATTCAGGGCATTCGATAGTTCGATAGTCTGTGGCCTGGAGACGGTAGCACAGACCACTTGACACTTGGCCCCTAAATTCGATCGCCTTCTCCATAACCACGTGGCGATACTGATTAACCATTAGGTATATATCTACTAGAGGGGACACCTTATGGGAGCCAGAGTTAGTAAAAGCAGTGCTGCGATCTAGCGTCATAAGATAACTACGTTATCTGTGGCGTCGTTAGGCCGAGTTAACTCGTCCGCCGTACCCGACCGGCGTAAACAAAATATAACTTTGATGACCATCACAACAAAGGTTTATTTAAAATCTCTACGAAAACATTCCTATCAAAAATATGATAAACAAAACCGCAGCGAACCCTGGCGGCGTATGATGGAACTACGTCGACAAATCTCTCACATTAAATTGCATTGCGTGTCCCGTCTAGTCGATATAAACCCAATGGTTTGACTAAGAAAGATCAATTTGAGTAAATATATGTCTGAAGGGACAATCATTATGGGCAATACTAACATGGAAATAAATCTAATTTTAGAATGCTAATTTTGAATGCATGTAAATAAATTTGAAATACGCGGTGCCAAATGTGATGGTGTTATCGTGACAAACTCCTAACATACTGCATATCAGATTGTTCGTTAGTATTTATACCGTGTGCTTGTGTCAAAGTTAAGAACATTTCCGATTCTCTCTCAGGGCTTCGCCCCATTGGCCTTAACAGTTTCAAAGTTTGTTGCCTATGGCAGATTATTTAATTTGGTGAACTGATTATAATAACGTGTATGCTAGTCGTCAAGTTCATCTGTTTATCCAAAGAATGAAGGCAGCACAACCGTTTGTCTCACTCCGTGAATCCTCCGGGTCTTACTGTAAACAAAAGGCCTTGCTTGATTAAATACTGTAATTAGAGGCGTTATAACATACAGTAATTTAGATTGATCATGAAAACGTAAGTATTTTGAAAATAAAACGAGTTCGCACGCAGCACGCTGACGTGAGGGAAGTGAATTTCCACATAAAAACTCAAAATCAGTTAAAAATATAAAATTATTCCAATTTTTTTTCAAATCTGAAAATATTGATTTTTTGGCTGTTCTGATACTCCTGGTTCTATTTAACTGCAATGCTGGGAATACAATTTTGCGCATTATAAGGTTAGGAGAAGGTCCAGTCAGGCTTTAAAGTAGGCGTGAGGTTGCTGGGGATGATAAAAGTACACAAAAAAATGATTAACAGGCTTTTCTAATGTAAAACCCCGATAAGAAAACGTACTGTGTTTGGTCAATACACATTTACTTTAATAACTCGGAAAATATATATGCTAGAATGACGAGAGAGGGCTTAAAAGTTTCGCCACACTAATTCCCATCTTTTTACATTCGTTAATTTCATATCAGGGGCTTTTTCTGACCCTTTTTGGGCCCAAAAACTCTAAATTTGAAAGATTAATACCCAAAAAAGGGGTTTAGAGTTTTTCGATTTTTTTGTCCAACTGATTATAGAAAGGAACGTCCCTACCAAATTTTAAATAAATCGGACAAAAAATGCGACCGCTAGAGTGCCTGCACGTATATATATATATATATATATATATATATATGTATATATATATATATATATATATATACATATATATATATATAATTTTGAACGAACCCCAAAACGTGTTCAGGGGGTCACGTTAGGAACTTCTATGGTGGTCCCAGGCTTAAGTTTCACCGTGCGGGTCATGCTAATAGTTCACTTTCCATAGGAAATTCACTAATGAGAAAAAATGCCAGTCACAGATTACTAGAGTTCTTAATCTAAACTTACTGCCGCAATACGTTGTTGGTAGTGTGTGGTGGAACTCTGTATGGCAATAGAGTACAAGAGTACTTTGTATAGCCCGCGCAACGTCGGCGTCGTCGGACTAAGTGAGAACAATTTATTGTCGCAAAAGATTCGATGATTTACATGCCCATATTGCCAAATATTTACCTTGATATGGTCGTCTAAGATATATGATGTTTTCCCGCACATTTAAGTTATCTCTTTATATTTAATAAAGTCTAGTACGTGGTTAATGTATTTACGATTGATTTCACTTACAATTCGCTTTAAGGGGTCTAAGGGGTTTTAAGGGGTTCTTTTCGCTTACAATTAGAACCCCTTAAGTCAGGTAACAACGCCAGTTAAGTACACCATAGTTTCGCTTCCTACGGATCCCATGAAGTCGTCTGAACCAGGAATGTTCAATTCCGAACATTCCTGATCAGGTCTGAACCAAACTGATTCAGACTGAATCAAATCCGAATTGTCTTTTTTCATGTGGGTAGCTTACCCTCAGTTTCATATCCGTTTCCTGCTCTGCATCTGATCAACGATCATCCCCTAATTCATCCCCGTACCGTGGGACTCACCACCTGCCAGGTAGCCTCCCCCTGTCGTCACCCCCCCAACCCACACCTCTCGCTCTGATCGGGTAAAAAACAGGACCGGGAACCGATAACGCTGTAAATGGGCAATCCGTGTCGCGGCGCGGCGCTCAGGGCCGGACTGAGGATAGCCTTTATCACCTGCATACTAAACTAGTTTGCACGCAGCACGCTGACGTGAGGGAAGTGAATTTCCACATAAAAAACTTTTAAAACTCAAAATCAGTGTAAAACATAAATTTATTTAAAATTTTATTGAATTTTGAAAACATTGATTTTTTGGCTGTTCTGATGCTCCTGGTTTCATTTACCTGCAATGCTGAGAATACAATTTTGCGCATTATAAGGTTAGGAGAAGGTCCAGTCAGGCTTGAAAGTAGGCGTGAGGTTGCTGGGGATGATAAAAGTACACCAACAAATGAATAACAGGCTTTTCTAATGTAAAACCCCCATAAGACAACGTACTGTGTTAGTCAATACACATTTTCTTCTATGACTTGGTAAATAGTTGTGCTAAAATGACGGGAGAGGGCTTAAAATTTTCGCGTCACTAATTCCCATCTTTTTACATAGATTAATTTTACATCCGGGGCTTTTCTGACCCTCTTTGGGCCCAAAAACTCAAATTTTGAAAGATTAATCCCCAAAAAAAGGGGTTTAGAGTTTTCCGATTGTTTTGCCCAACGAACTTGTCCAACTGATTATAGAAAGGAATGTCCCTACCAAATCTGAAGTAAATCGGACAAAAAATGCGACCGCTAGAGTGCATATATATATATATATATATATATATATATATATATATATATATGTCTTTATATATATATATATATAATTTTGAACGACCCCCCAAAACGTGTTCAGGGGGTCACGTTAGGAACTTCTATGGTGGTCCTGGGCTTAAGTTTCACCGTGCGGGTCATGCTAATAGTTCACTTTCCAAAGGAAATTCACAAATAAATATGCCAGGTCTCAGAAGTGAAGCGAATGTGGTCGAAAACATTTTGTCATACGAAAATTAAGGGAAACTAAGACTGCAACGAGGGTGTCAGGCAACGAGGGTGAAAATACTTCGAAAACCGTGATTCACCAGATCGTTCCTGAACAAAATGTTAACATTTTCTGAAATTTGGATACTGGACCCAGCTGTCATTGGGATTTAAATATGCTCTCTAAGAAAAAGGTCGACCATAGAAGTAACAAGACCAGGGTTTGATTGACCCCGTTCTCTTGCAAACGATGAAAACGCCACTGGCGTATACTCCCAACAAAAGTGAAGTGGAATTTGGAAATATTCTTACCAGAGAGCTTTATGTAGTTGTTTATTCATTGGCTTTGGTAGGTATGTTCTAAATGTTTCCCAAGAGACCAATAAGTTAATATTCAGTCTTGCAGATTTTGAACATGCAACTTAAGAAATAATTACCTCATAGTGTATTTTAAAATCAAAACATCGCGAAAAGTAAAGGATAGTCGGTATGTTTCACTGATACACATGCAGTTGTACAGTGAAACCGTCGGAACCTATGTTTTACTTCCTGAAGTATAGAATTATTGGGCTCCGTCCGTACGGGAACACTTGAAATGAAAATATCGGTTTTAGAGACGGCATATTTTTTAATGCAATTATATTAGTGTCACAATTTCCTAAGGCCCCATTCAATGTACTTTATTCCCACCGCCTTTTACTTTTCGCATTAAATGATTGAAAATCTCATTGGCCTCATATTGAAGGAGAGAAAAATCCTAGGAATTACATATTCTACAAATAAGTTACCACAAACAGAAACATTATCACAACTTTTCTCCAGCCCTATCCCATTGACAAGGCTATCCAATCCACGTCCCCAAATAGAGACAGTGACGTCCCCTGGCCCCCGGGACCGTCCTGATTACTACCGGGACGCCGTGCCGTGATTGCAGCTAATATCGGGACATCCCCACCCACTACACTACCCTTGTACAGCAATGAGCGATGTGTGTTGTGTTGTTTTGCACTTCACTCCAGTGTAAGCCGATTTGTACCCCCTCCACTCCCACCCCCCGGACCACATTAGCGGAATTGTTTACCGCGCTAGTGTGACCCTTTGGATGATTGCTTTTAAACAGTAAACAGTGTTAGAGGGGGATGTGATGCTTTCAAAAGTCAGAGCTTACTCAGAATCGGACTAAAATACAGAAAACCGCTCTTAACGGAAGTGAAAATGTAATTATTCCTATCGTAAACAGCTATTTTGAATCCGAACGATAAAACGCTATTTTTTAATGTATATAATCAAATTAAAAATCCGCGGTACCAAATTTGAAGGAGTTATCGTGGGAAAACCCTATCATGGAGGATATCAAAATATGTGTGATTATTCCTATAGGTATACAAATTCAGAAAATATTAGAAAACCATTAAGACTACGCTCCAATAGCCCAATAGCATCAATGTTTACCTGTTTGGAAATCATCTTATTTGAGTAGGTAAAGATTTTACCCACGTGTGTTGCTGCAAAAGCTGATTAGTTTCACTATACGTTCCATATCAATCATATTTTAACTATGTTGTATCCCAATATTATGTTACATGTCCGCAATGTAAAATGTTAACTTATATATTTGTCGTCTTGTAATACTGTATATTAGTTGCACAAATTGTAATAATTTTAAAATATAAATAAACTACCAGAGCAATTAATAAATGTAGGATTTTAATTATGCAGAAGGACTATTACAAATTTAGGCAATTAATTACAGTTTTAAGGTTGATTGTGTATGGCGGTGCTTATAATTATCGATAGAACCTAAACACATGATACAAGCCGTCTATAACAATTATCCTATACTCTTATACTCTTATTACACTCTTAGTACCTGGGGGGCCGAGCTTTGCTCGGGGGAAGGTCAGTCAGTTTGTTTAGATGACTCGGAGTAATATTTCACCACTTCCCCCTACTGATAATCAGATTTGTATTATTCATTAGCCTCTTTTTTACATTTTTAAGGTCCCTCCAGTTGTTATTTATAGCTCAACGTCCCTTTGATTTATTTTACTACTCTATATATGTAATCTTTACTCAAATCTGTTAATCTCTGCTCTCAGGAAACCACATGTTAATACAGTAATCATAAACAACATGAGTATTACTTTGACAGTTCCCTGGTTAATTATGAACAGCTGTTACAATACTTTTGTTTTGATTTGAAACTCCATAAGTCCAATGTTAATTTTTTTAACTTTTCATTTTAGTTTTTTTACATTATTTGATTTTTCCTAGGGAGATTTTTCCTAGAGCTTATTTGTATCCCAGAAATTAGTTATTTCGAACATTTGAAGGAAATCGTTGGAGCCGTTTTTGAGATCCGTGTCGCAAGCAAGCAAGCAAGCAAACCTTACTCATATTAGAGTATAGGATAGGATAGGATATGAGCAATGTTTGCTTGATTGATTTTCTCGAAAACGGCTCCGAGGATTTCCTTCAAATTTTGGAAATAACTAAGTTCTGGTATAAAAATATATTCTAGACGGGTCTCATCCCCAGTAAAAATCAAATTACACAACGAAATTGAAAAGTAAAAAAATTAACATTGGGCTTATGGAGTTAAAAATCAAAAAACTAAAGAATTGTATCAGCTGTTCATAATCAACCAGGGAACTGTCAAAGTAATACTCATGTTGTTTATGATTATTAACATGTGGTTTCCTGAGAGCAGAGATTAAAAGATTTGAGTGAAGATTACATATATAGAGTAGTAAAATAAATCAAAGGGACATTGAGCTATAAATAACAATTGGAGTGACCTTACAAATGTAGAAAAGAGGCAAATGAGTTAGACAAATCAGTTTATCAATAGGAGGAAGTTGTGAAATATTACTCCCAGTCATCTAAACAAACTGACTGGCATTTCCCCGAGCAAAGCTCGGCCCCCAGGTACTAAAATAAGGTCGTTGAATAATTTAATTAATTTATGAACCACTGACCAATTTAAATTTAAAGAAACACTGTAATCTTGACATATAAAACAACGCAACAAACACCACTAATCGTATATGAGTTTGGAGAGACCGATTCAAAACCGCGAAAATTAAACACAACTCATCAGTAGCTTACATGGTTTAACTTTCAATAAGGGTTTTATTTTTTATGCACGACGCAATCTATATATATAATGACCAACACAAAATAAATCTTTTTTATACGAATTAAAATAAAAGTTCTTAATTTTTACGGAATTGTTTTTCCATGAGGTAGCCTTAAAACCCAGGGTATATTTAGAATATTTGTACGGATCGCCTTAAAGCAACCAAGTTATTTAGAACGGTTATAAACGATACGCCTTCCCACGGCTCGGATCGCGTTCGCAGATGAATGTAGTATTTAATCAGATCGGAAGGGCCAAAATGGCGGCGGATCGATGCAGAACGCGGCGCCATCTTGAGTTAACCTCTACAGTCTACAGTCTACGTCCCTGAGCCACTTGGCACTGTATAATGACAAGGTCGTGCATGTGATTGGAAAACCAGGGCACTGATTGTAATAGGAGCAATGTATGTATGCAAAGTGGATTTCAAAATCCCGCTGTGTTGCTTTGCTTGTAAGGGCTTTTGGACTTAGAAAACGATGGGCAACACCCCTAACCTAAGGACAACTCATATTTCACTGGAAAATTCATTGAAAATTAGAAAACTTTATAATTAGGCTTATGAAGTTTCAAATTAATAAAAAAACAATCATTATATCTGATTCAAAACAACATGCACGGCTGTCAAAGTAACTCACGTGGTGAAATATCTATAAATTTGAATTTCATGCGAGCCAAGTTCGGTCCCTAGTAGTGCATCATATAAGGAATACGTTTTGAATATTTCAACTAACAGACCGCACGCAGCAAACGATTAAAAAAAATAAGATTACACAATTGAGATATATGTTTTGTACGTTTTTAAGTTAATCTAATTATAAATTAAAATACAAATTCTAACAAGGAATAGTTTTTTATGAAAAATATTCAGAAACTTGTGTATTGATCGCGAGCATTTCTATAAACTTGTGTATTAATCGCGAACATTTCTATAAACTTGTGAATTAATCACCAGCATTTCTATAAACTTGTGCCTATCATCAACTGATTTAATAGAGCAACTCAATAATATTACCAATAAGAGACCATTGTGACGATATATTTCTCCTCTAGTCGCCTTTGCTACATTAGGAGCGAAGCGAATTAAATTAAAACGGACGAATTCGCTCTGTCCACCAGCATCTCGGTCACTTTACAACAGTCGTTACAACCGTTGGAACTATCCCGAAAGATGGATACGGTATCCAGGATACCTTCTAAAATAGTCAACTGATCCCCATAAAACTACCGGAGCTACCATTTAGGCTATATTATTCCATAGTACCTGGGGCCGAGCTTTGCTCGGGGAAGGCCAGTTTAGATGACGTTGAGTAATATTTCACCACTTCCCCCTACTGATAATCAGATTTGTACAACTCATTTGCCTCTTTTCTACATTTTTAAGGTCACTCCAGTTGTTATTTATAGCTCAATGTCCCTTTGATTTATTTTACTACTCTTTTTATTTAATATTCACTCAAATCATTAATCTATGCTCTCAGGAAACCACATGTTAATAATCATATACAACATAAGTATTACTTTGACAGTTCCCTGGTTGATTATGAACAGCTGATACAATTATTTTATTTTGATTTGAAACTCCATAAGCTCAATGCTAATTTTTTAACCTTTCATTTTAGTTTTTTTACATTATCTGATTTTTTCTGGGCGCCAGTCTAGAACTTATTTTTATCCCAGAAATTAGTTATTTCGAATATTTTAAGGAAATCGTTGGAGCCGTTTTTGAGATCAGTGTCGCAAGCAAGCAAGGAAGCAAGCAAACCTTACTCATATTAGAGTAAAGGATATTATTACATGGTTGAAACGCTATAAGATCTCAGTGACTACTGAACCGATTTACAAGATTCAAGTGCCAAATTAAAGGGGGTAATGCGTAGTTTGCCGGATTTCCTCAGAATTCACGTCCGGTTTTATAGGGCTACGCCCAACAGCCCTTCAAAAGTTGCAATGTTAATCTTATGAAAGAACAGTAATCACTGAAATTGAGTATTTGACAGCTGTTGAAGGTTACAAATCACAGTATAGAAGCAAGATCAGCTGTTTTAAGAACTTCTGCAATGACATCACAATTTAAACTGCTCGAATTCGAGCAGCTGGATTTTCTAGTTTAAATAATTTTTTAACTTTTGAGCTCTTGCTCTTTAGATGTGTCTTTTGGGGTTTTGGAGAGTCACCTTCAGGGCTCCACCCCATGGAATTTCCAATGTTAATCTTATGGAGTTATTTTATCTAGATAGTCAGCTGATTGTAATGCCTGGCTATGCCACTATATATACCTGCGAGAATCCTGCGTGGAGAACGGGATACCGGATACATTTATAATACGACTAGTTTTAAATATCGTGAGAATGTGTTTTACAAGAAGAGCAACAAGTCCAGGGTTTAGACCGTTCCTTTTAAAAAGGTTAAAAATGCCACACACACAACCAGAACATTTAGAATGAGCTTTGTTTGAAATTCATTGTTATAGTGACGATGAGTTTATGTTATTTGCGAAATTATTGCGGACATTTACCATCACTGATAAAGAAAAACAAGTTTCACGACTTTTCGGGATCTGGAATTTGATGCCGTCTTCAGATGAGAAAATACCTAGAACACTACAAAACTTGGTGGCACAATCCATGCGAAAATAAAAAAAATACATGAGCTAAAACAGAGAACTATTTTTATTTTTCTCACCTGAATACGGGATTAGATTCCAGATCCCGAAACGTCATGAAACTTGTTTTTAGCGAATTTCCCCTATAGGGAAGAAGCTATTACCGTAGTCGGCATGGTAAGACCTAGGCCCGGGACCATGATAACTTTTCGTTTTGAGGTCCCCAGACCCCAAAAACACCATTCGTTCGAAACTGTATATATATATATATATATATATATATATATATATATATATATATATATATATGTGTCCGTGAGCACGATAACTCTCGTAAAAATTATCCGATTTTGATGAAATTTGGTATAAACGTGTAAAGCAACATTTATGACTTTAAGTTCGAAAACCAGCCAGATCGCTCTATCCGAAGGGGTATTTTGGGGGGGTTTTGTACCCCAAAAATGGGTTTTTTGAATATTTTACATATAATTTTGGAAATAGTCAGATTTGATTTTTTCCCATTGGATTCAGCTTAAAAAAACACACAATTTGGTATTTTGATCATTTCTCTACGTCAATTGGTTACCGAGATATTGAAAGTGCTAAACACAGTACGTTGTCTAATGTTATTCTTATGGAGAAAAATAAAAATGTTATATCTCGCTTATTTATGAACGTATACTGACGAAACTTGGTATACGGCTTCATCTGGTTGTGGACCATTGATATTTGCTCAAAAAGACAATTTTTTACCCAAGGCTCCCGTAGCAGCAAACCTGCGTACTCAGCCTCATGTTATTCTTATGGAGAATAAGTAACGTGTTATCTGCCTTCATTATGAAAATAAATTAATGAAATTTGGTATGTGGCTTTACCTACATGAGTTATATTGATATTTGTATAAAACCCCATTTTTTGTGTTCCTTGCTTCAGCAAACCTGCATACTCAGCTGCCATGTTATTCTTATGGAGAATAATTAAAATGTCATAAATCGTTTATTTATGAATGTATATTAATGAAACTTGGTATGTGGCTTTATGTGGTATTAAGATACATATATATGCATTGGAAATTCGCTGAGTACGCAGGTTTGCTGCTACGGGGGTATTATCAATACATGATGGTAAATTTCCGAGGTAATTTCTTAAATAACACTTACGATGTATCAGTAAAATGTAGGGAATTTAAAGGTCGTGGTGAAGCATTAATGAACAATAATTCAGAGTGAAGCTGTTGTCCCGTGTTCACAGTATCAAATCAGGAAATAAATGTTTGAAAAAGTAAAATCCTATACTCTAATATGAGTAAGGTTTGCTTGCTTGCTTGCGTGCTTGCTTGCTTGCTTGCGACACGGGTCTCAAAAACGGCTCCAACGATTTCCTTCAAATGTTCGAAATAACTAATTTCTGGGATAAAAATACGTTCTAGACAGGCCTCATCCCTAGGAAAAATCAAATAATGTAAAAAAACTAAAATGAAAAGTTAAAAAAATTAACATTGGGCTTATGGAGTTTCAAATCAAAACAAAAGAATTGTAACAGCTGTTCATAATCAACCAGAGAACTGTCAAAGTAATACTCATGTTGGTTATGATTATTAACATGTGGTTTCCTGAGAGGAGAGATTAAAAGATTTGAGTTAAGATTACAAATATAGAGTAGTAAAATAAATCATAGGGACATTGAGCTATAAATAACAACTGGAGGAACCTTAAAAATGTAGAAAAGAGGCAAATGAATAATACAAATCTGATTATCAGTAAGGGGAAGTGGTGAAATATTACTCCGAGACATCTGAACAAACTGACTGGCTTTCCCCCCAGCAAAGCTCGGCCCCCAGGTATATTACATAAATAGAGTAGTAAAATAAATCAAAGGGGCATTGAGCTATAAATAGAAAATGGAGTGACCTTAAAAATGTAGAAAAGAGGCAAATTAGTCATACAAATCTGATTATTATTAGGGGGAAGTGGTGTAATATTACTCCAAGTCATCTAAACAAACTGGCAGGCCTTCACCCGAGCAAAGCTCGCCCCCCAGGTACTATAATAATACAAACATTGTATAAATATTATTTTACCAAACAAACTAAATACAAAATCAATTTAGTATTTAGCCCTGAAGCCCTGAAGGTGGATATTTTCATAACACATCTAGAGAATTAAAGAGATTCTGATACCAAACATTGAAACAAAAACGAGGTTAATACCTGCTAAACCAAATTTAAGAAATTAACAATAAATAGGTAGATAACGGAACATCAAATATACAAATAAAGGTGCTAAACATGAGGACATTTAGTAGTGTAGTGAAGCGAGGGTTGATAAGTGAGTAGTGGAGAAACAGCAAAGAGGCCCCAGAATCGGCGCTTTTTTCCCATGTTATTCTTATGGGGATCAGTTTTTGCACCGACGCCCGATCCTACCCTACACAAATTTTCTTTTTAGCCCCTGCCTTATTTTCCCCCATTTTAAAATTTGCATTAATTTTAATACATCCTTTGCAGAAATCCACGAGTTCAAAAATAACTCCACACTAAATAAACAACACATGTAAACAACTTAGAAGTTATTGTGTAGTAGTGGAGAAACCACAAAGAGGCCCCACAATCGGCGCTTTTTCCCCATGTTATTCTTATGGGGATCAGTTTTTGGACCGACACCCGATCCCGCCTATAGAGCTCCCGCCCGCTGGCCTATATTAAATATACCCTTGCCTTAAATATATTGTCCCCATCCCCATCCCTCCTCTATATTTTTAAAAATTAATTTTCAAATTCAGGCTAAAAAACTATCTTTGGTGTTTACTGTCCGATTTGTCTGCAATTTGGATATGTTATTGTCCTAGGCAAGTGTTTTAATAAATTTCACTTACATTTCCCAAATTCACTATAACGGTCAAATTAAAAAATATTTTTTGAAAATACTGTAGTGCCAATTGCCAACTTCTTTATTTACTGCCCGATTTGTCTGCAATTTGGATATGTTATTGTCCTAGGCAAGTGTTTTAATAAATTTCACTTACATTTCCCAAATTCACCATTACAGTCAAATTAAAAATATTTTGGAAAAATACTGCCAATTGCCAACTTCTTTATTTACTGTCCGATTTGTTTAAAATTTAGATATGTTATTGTTATAGGTAAGTGTTTTAATAAATTCCTCCTACATATCCCAAATTCACTATTACGGTCAAATTAAAAAATATTTTTGAAAAATACTGCCAATTGACAACTTCTTTATTTACTGTCCGATTTCTTTAAAATTTGGATATGTGATTGTTCTAGGCAAGTGTTTTAATAAATTCCACTTACATTTCCCAAATTCACTATTACGGTCAAATTAAAAAATATTTTTGGAAAATACTGCCAATTGCCAACTTCTTTATTTACTGTCCGATTTGTTTAAAATTTAGATATGTTATTGTTGTAGGCAAGTGTTTTAATAAATTAGACTTACATTTCCCAAATTCACTATTACAGTCAAATTAAAAAATATTTTTTGAAAATACTGCCAATTGCCAACTTCTTTATTTACTGTCCGATTTGTTTAAAATTTGGATATGTTATTGTTGTAGGCTAGTGTATATGCACCATCCACATTTTACAAATTCACTATTACGATCAAATTAAAAAATTTGGAAAAATACCGCCAATTGGCAACTTCTTTATTTATGGTCTGATTTGTTTAAAATTTATATATGTTATTATTCTAGGCTAGTGTATATGTACACACCATCCACATTTGACAAATTAACTATAATGGTCAAATTTAAAAAATATTTTGAAAAATATACTAACAATTTCAAACTTCTTTATTTACTGTCTGATTTATTTTCGGATATGTTATAGCTCTTATATAGGTAACAAGACCACACTACCACACGTTCCACCACCCCGTATAATACATTATTTTGTCTGTTTTGTTTGTTTATTTTGCTGTAATCCCAAAACTGACTTTGCTGTTTATTGTCCGATTTGCCTACACTTTGGATATAGTTGATGCGTTGTTTGTTTTGCCGCAACCTAAAAACTAACATTGGTATTTGTGTTTTTACAAAACTATATTTTGTAAATTACTACCAATAACTCCTTTTTTTACTTTTCGACTTGTTATATCCTCTTATATCTAAATTTACCGTATATTTTTTTCTCTTTTAGTGCTGTTTTGTCGTAACCAAACTTTGGATATGACTGCAATATATTACTGGCCATTGCATAAGTAAATACCCCATTTCCAAAAGGGGGGTGTATCGATACACCCCCCCCCCCCCTTTGCAGTATATGTTCAAAGCATTGCAAGCTTATTATATTCGCCACAAGCTTATTATATACATCCAGCTGTTATATTTGCCCCATTTCCAATATTGTTGTGACCCTCTCAACTACCTCTCATTGTAATAATATAATAAGTAATCCACAAAATATTTATGGTCAGAACTGCCTAAATTTTGGATAGCCAATGCGATAGCAAAAAAATAAATTTTTAAAACCCAAAACAACTAAACACAAAACACTAATCTTTCTTTGTGCTTGTTTGGAGTAGTCTTTATTTTATCCAACTTAATTTTAATTTTGTAGTTAAAATCAAACTTCCCACATTCTAGCTCCCTTTCCAGCCAGTGGTTAGAGACATAAAGGTTACGAATATTTTCAAACTGTACAATATATCTTTTTCTACCCCTATGTTGGACTTGTTTAATAGCGCCTATTAATAATTCCGCACCATCTTCCAAATCCTCCAGTCTACTACATTCTTTAAATTTAATATTGCCTTTAATATCTTGCATCTCTATGTCTTCTTGTCCATCATCCCACACATTGTCATGGAAACTTAGGTTTTCTATTTTTGGAAAGGAATTACCATAAAATGTTGTGGTTCCGTTAGTGTTAAAGCTTGCAAGTGGCTCGTTGGTAGGTAGGTAAATAATGTCCAAATCACCTCTATATGGCAACACGCTATAACCTTCCCTATTCTTATTTATCTCTATAAACACAGTTTTACAGACACCTTTAACATAGTATACACCCCTCTGTCCATCCTTTTCTGCCAACACCCCCACAAACTTGTTGTTTACTACAAACGCATACACTATATAATGTCCATAATGCTCTAGATCCTCCCAACGTCGCAGGAAGTAATCTTTTAATTTATCCTCTCTTTCCCTTATTTCTTGTTCTTTAGCCAACTGTGCTTTGTATTCCTCTGCAACAGTATTTTCCACCAATTTACGCTTATTACTGTCGATGTCTTCTAATTCCAATTTCCTCTTTTTGGAACACCTCTCTAAGAAAGGCTTGGAAAGTGGCTCTATTTCTTTAATAGTGTATGGGTACAGGTTATTGGTCCGGCTTCTTAAAACGTAGGGAGTAAGGTTAGGACTTTCCACTAAGCCTAATTCTTCTAAATTGATGTTTTTAGGTATAGTGGAGAAAGGTGTATTTGATTTTGTAAAACACGTGCCCCCAGATTTGATGTAACACTTATGCTTTACACTTATGGCATCAGGAAATTCCTCTATTACCTCCACGTAGTTAGTTGGTAAACAGTTAAAGCTAAATGCAGATAGAGCATACTTTATTAACTTTTCCCTTTGTGTGCTATCTTTTGGCAGTTTTAGTTGTACTCCAGTTATCTTTTTCGTATTACAATTACCCCAATACGCGTATTGTAATAAATCGTTAAACACTAAACAACAACTGTTTTGTAATTGATTGGCAACTTTCACCCACATCTTATGCAGAGGGACAGCATAGAATGGAGCATTTTGGAAGTACCGTTTGTTGTCTTCTATTAGACTTAAACAATCTCTTAAAGGTTCAAACCCTTTACCAAAACCTCTACAATAGTTATAGATTGTTGCCTCTAACCTTGTTATTCCATTCTCTCTAGCTAGTTTAGACGAGAACGTTTCTTTTAGTCTCGCATCTGGACAGTTTATAAAGTTTATTATATGGTTTCCTATACTTTTAACTACTCCAGGGCTTGTAATCTGGCATATAAATTTATTATATATTTTTACCCTGCTATTTACATTAAACCATGTTAAACAGTCTTTACTAACATTATCTACAATAACATTATATCCATTCTCCCCTTGGTAGCAAAAGTCAAAGTTTTCTGTAAGATATTGGCACATTTCCTCTTTATTAAATATTCCAGCCAAATCTAGTGTTATATCGAAATCCATAAGATAGTACATTTCTTTTTCCAGATCTTGCAGCATCTTTGGAAGGTCTTCCAACAAATCCTTAATTTTAACATTTGCAAGCTCTATTTTATAGGGAATTGCTATAGGATCATCGTACTTTTGTTTAATTTGGTCAATATCTTTCTTTATTATTTGTAAGACACCCTTGCTTTGGACCCCAGAGGACCTCTCCAAGGAGAATGGTAGTTTGGCTACAACACCATGTCGAGCTAAAGAGAACTTTTTAAATATTCCTCGTAAGTAGCTATTAAACGAGCCACATATTTCCTTCTTAACTTTAAATTTATTCCGAACATCCCCATCACAATCCGTAACATTGGTTATCTTAACTAACATTATGTTATCACAAAACGCATCTGTTATAGATGTTAAGTTATTTAATTTTGGTTCGCCCTCGCAATAGTTTATATTACCTATGTCTGTAAGAAGGTTATTATTACGGAGATTTTCTAATAAAAACCATATACCGAATCTTTCATTAGTAGGTTTAATACAATTTCCCAATAAATGGCTAACAGAGTACATTTCTTTTATACAGAAAAAAGTAGCGGAAACATGTAAACAGGAGAGATTACACCATAAGCATATAGGTGTTGTGGAGTAAATATATTGTATATAAACACAGGCGAGCGGTAAGTGTAACATGTAAGTGGACACCCATGTGCAAATATGGAATACCCACTATTAATATAATTCCAAATTCGACTAAATAAGTTTATAGTCTCAAAATAATTAACATATTAACTAACCCACCCCGCATTAGTACCCAAATTGTCGAAATTCTATAACTGTCTATTCTTAGTCCTTGTATTAGGTTTTGTACTATTAAACCCTACATTCCGTAGAGTAATTTATGCGTGTTATTTAATACAGATACGCACATTCTACAAGACCTGTACATCTGTTGTATAAGCAGCAGAATAGACGTCTCATTGTGTTGTTGTAAAGTAAAACATAAATGTAAATTGTGCTGGATACAACTGGCCAGATATTAGACAGGAAATGTGTTGGAAGTGTATTGTCAAGTAAGACAAACACCACATAGTGCAGCATGTACGCAATCCATTACTAGACAAATGTATAAGGTATTGGTACAACATCCGATATATTAGCCAAATCCACAATCAAACAGTAAAAAATAAATATTATAGTAACAGAAATAGTAAGAGTATAAGGACACAGTAATATTTAAAGTTTATAAGACAACACAAATGTAGAGACACAATAAATAACACACTCCAACACATTACGACACAGGCACAGATACTGGTTTACAGCCATTTAACACAACTTTACAGGTTCTGTCAACCGACACAAAAATAGTTTGTAAATTGTGTAAGAAATATATGTAATATAAACAAATTTAACACAATCATAACATTTTCAAAATGTTATGATTGTGTTAAATTTGTTTATATTACATATATTTCTTACACAATTTACAAACTATTTTTGTGTCGGTTGACAGAACCTGTAAAGTTGTGTTAAATGGCTGTAAACCAGTATCTGTGCCTGTGTCGTAATGTGTTGGAGTGTGTTATTTATTGTGTCTCTACATTTGTGTTGTCTTATAAACTTTAAATATTACTGTGTCCTTATACTCTTACTATTTCTGTTACTATAATATTTATTTTTTACTGTTTGATTGTGGATTTGGCTAATATATCGGATGTTGTACCAATACCTTATACATTTGTCTAGTAATGGATTGCGTACATGCTGCACTATGTGGTGTTTGTCTTACTTGACAATACACTTCCAACACATTTCCTGTCTAATATCTGGCCAGTTGTATCCAGCACAATTTACATTTATGTTTTACTTTACAACAACACAATGAGACGTCTATTCTGCTGCTTATACAACAGATGTACAGGTCTTGTAGAATGTGCGTATCTGTATTAAATAACACGCATAAATTACTCTACGGAATGTAGGGTTTAATAGTACAAAACCTAATACAAGGACTAAGAATAGACAGTTATAGAATTTCGACAATTTGGGTACTAATGCGGGGTGGGTTAGTTAATATGTTAATTATTTTGAGACTATAAACTTATTTAGTCGAATTTGGAATTATATTAATAGTGGGTATTCCATATTTGCACATGGGTGTCCACTTACATGTTACACTTACCGCTCGCCTGTGTTTATATACAATATATTTACTCCACAACACCTATATGCTTATGGTGTAATCTCTCCTGTTTACATGTTTCCGCTACTTTTTTCTGTATAAAAGAAATGTACTCTGTTAGCCATTTATTGGGAAATTGTATTAAACCTACTAATGAAAGATTCGGTATATGGTTTTTATTAGAAAATCTCCGTAATAATAACCTTCTTACAGACATAGGTAATATAAACTATTGCGAGGGCGAACCAAAATTAAATAACTTAACATCTATAACAGATGCGTTTTGTGATAACATAATGTTAGTTAAGATAACCAATGTTACGGATTGTGATGGGGATGTTCGGAATAAATTTAAAGTTAAGAAGGAAATATGTGGCTCGTTTAATAGCTACTTACGAGGAATATTTAAAAAGTTCTCTTTAGCTCGACATGGTGTTGTAGCCAAACTACCATTCTCCTTGGAGAGGTCCTCTGGGGTCCAAAGCAAGGGTGTCTTACAAATAATAAAGAAAGATATTGACCAAATTAAACAAAAGTACGATGATCCTATAGCAATTCCCTATAAAATAGAGCTTGCAAATGTTAAAATTAAGGATTTGTTGGAAGACCTTCCAAAGATGCTGCAAGATCTGGAAAAAGAAATGTACTATCTTATGGATTTCGATATAACACTAGATTTGGCTGGAATATTTAATAAAGAGGAAATGTGCCAATATCTTACAGAAAACTTTGACTTTTGCTACCAAGGGGAGAATGGATATAATGTTATTGTAGATAATGTTAGTAAAGACTGTTTAACATGGTTTAATGTAAATAGCAGGGTAAAAATATATAATAAATTTATATGCCAGATTACAAGCCCTGGAGTAGTTAAAAGTATAGGAAACCATATAATAAACTTTATAAACTGTCCAGATGCGAGACTAAAAGAAACGTTCTCGTCTAAACTAGCTAGAGAGAATGGAATAACAAGGTTAGAGGCAACAATCTATAACTATTGTAGAGGTTTTGGTAAAGGGTTTGAACCTTTAAGAGATTGTTTAAGTCTAATAGAAGACAACAAACGGTACTTCCAAAATGCTCCATTCTATGCTGTCCCTCTGCATAAGATGTGGGTGAAAGTTGCCAATCAATTACAAAACAGTTGTTGTTTAGTGTTTAACGATTTATTACAATACGCGTATTGGGGTAATTGTAATACGAAAAAGATAACTGGAGTACAACTAAAACTGCCAAAAGATAGCACACAAAGGGAAAAGTTAATAAAGTATGCTCTATCTGCATTTAGCTTTAACTGTTTACCAACTAACTACGTGGAGGTAATAGAGGAATTTCCTGATGCCATAAGTGTAAAGCATAAGTGTTACATCAAATCTGGGGGCACGTGTTTTACAAAATCAAATACACCTTTCTCCACTATACCTAAAAACATCAATTTAGAAGAATTAGGCTTAGTGGAAAGTCCTAACCTTACTCCCTACGTTTTAAGAAGCCGGACCAATAACCTGTACCCATACACTATTAAAGAAATAGAGCCACTTTCCAAGCCTTTCTTAGAGAGGTGTTCCAAAAAGAGGAAATTGGAATTAGAAGACATCGACAGTAATAAGCGTAAATTGGTGGAAAATACTGTTGCAGAGGAATACAAAGCACAGTTGGCTAAAGAACAAGAAATAAGGGAAAGAGAGGATAAATTAAAAGATTACTTCCTGCGACGTTGGGAGGATCTAGAGCATTATGGACATTATATAGTGTATGCGTTTGTAGTAAACAACAAGTTTGTGGGGGTGTTGGCAGAAAAGGATGGACAGAGGGGTGTATACTATGTTAAAGGTGTCTGTAAAACTGTGTTTATAGAGATAAATAAGAATAGGGAAGGTTATAGCGTGTTGCCATATAGAGGTGATTTGGACATTATTTACCTACCTACCAACGAGCCACTTGCAAGCTTTAACACTAACGGAACCACAACATTTTATGGTAATTCCTTTCCAAAAATAGAAAACCTAAGTTTCCATGACAATGTGTGGGATGATGGACAAGAAGACATAGAGATGCAAGATATTAAAGGCAATATTAAATTTAAAGAATGTAGTAGACTGGAGGATTTGGAAGATGGTGCGGAATTATTAATAGGCGCTATTAAACAAGTCCAACATAGGGGTAGAAAAAGATATATTGTACAGTTTGAAAATATTCGTAACCTTTATGTCTCTAACCACTGGCTGGAAAGGGAGCTAGAATGTGGGAAGTTTGATTTTAACTACAAAATTAAAATTAAGTTGGATAAAATAAAGACTACTCCAAACAAGCACAAAGAAAGATTAGTGTTTTGTGTTTAGTTGTTTTGGGTTTTAAAAATTTATTTTTTTGCTATCGCATTGGCTATCCAAAATTTAGGCAGTTCTGACCATAAATATTTTGTGGATTACTTATTATATTATTACAATGAGAGGTAGTTGAGAGGGTCACAACAATATTGGAAATGGGGCAAATATAACAGCTGGATGTATATAATAAGCTTGTGGCGAATATAATAAGCTTGCAATGCTTTGAACATATACTGCAAAGGGGGGGGGGGGTGTATCGATACACCCCCCTTTTGGAAATGGGGTATTTACTTATGCAATGGCCAGTAATATATTGCAGTCATATCCAAAGTTTGGTTACGACAAAACAGCACTAAAAGAGAAAAAAATATACGGTAAATTTAGATATAAGAGGATATAACAAGTCGAAAAGTAAAAAAAGGAGTTATTGGTAGTAATTTACAAAATATAGTTTTGTAAAAACACAAATACCAATGTTAGTTTTTAGGTTGCGGCAAAACAAACAACACATCAACTATATCCAAAGTGTAGGCAAATCGGACAATAAACAGCAAAGTCAGTTTTGGGATTACAGCAAAATAAACAAACAAAACAGACAAAATAATGTATTATACGGGGTGGTGGAACGTGTGGTAGTGTGGTCTTGTTACCTATATAAGAGCTATAACATATCCGAAAATAAATCAGACAGTAAATAAAGAAGTTTGAAATTGTTAGTATATTTTTCAAAATATTTTTTAAATTTGACCATTATAGTTAATTTGTCAAATGTAGATGGTGTGTACATATACACTAGCCTAGAATAATAACATATATAAATTTTAAACAAATCAGACCATAAATAAAGAAGTTGCCAATTGGCAGTATTTTTCCAAATTTTTTAATTTGACCGTAATATTTGTAAAATGTGGATGGTGCATATACACTAGCCTACAACAATAACATATCCAAATTTTAAACAAATCGGACAGTAAATAAAGAAGTTGGCAATTGGCAGTATTTTTCAAAAATATTTTTTAATTTGACTGTAATAGTGAATTTGGGAAATGTAAGTCTAATTTATTAAAACACTTGCCTACAACAATAACATATCTAAATTTTAAACAAATCGGACAGTAAATAAAGAAGTTGGCAATTGGCAGTATTTTCCAAAAATATTTTTTAATTTGACCGTAATAGTGAATTTGGGAAATGTAAGTGGAATTTATTAAAACACTTGCCTAGAACAATCACATATCCAAATTTTAAAGAAATCGGACAGTAAATAAAGAAGTTGTCAATTGGCAGTATTTTTCAAAAATATTTTTTAATTTGACCGTAATAGTGAATTTGGGATATGTAGGTGGAATTTATTAAAACACTTGCCTATAACAATAACATATCTAAATTTTAAACAAATCGGACAGTAAATAAAGAAGTTGGCAATTGGCAGTATTTTTCCAAAATATTTTTAATTTGACTGTAATGGTGAATTTGGGAAATGTAAGTGAAATTTATTAAAACACTTGCCTAGGACAATAACATATCCAAATTGCAGACAAATCGGGCAGTAAATAAAGAAGTTGGCAATTGGCACTACAGTATTTTCAAAAAATATTTTTTAATTTGACCTTTATAGTGAATTTGGGAAATGTAAGTGAAATTTATTAAAACACATGCCTAGGTCAATAGCATATCCAAATTTTAAATAAATCAGACAGTAAATAAAGAAGTTGGTTTTTTAGCCTGAATTTGAAAATTAATTTTTAAAAATATAGAGGAGGGATGGGGATGGGGACAATATATTTAATATAGGCAAGGGTATATTTAATATAGGCCAGCAGGCGGGAGCTCTATAGGCGGGATCGGGTGTCGGTCCAAAAACTGATCCCCATAAGAATAACATGGGGAAAAAGCGCCGATTGTGGGGCCTCTTTCTGGTTTCACCACTACTACACAATAACTTCTAAGTTGTTTACATGTGTTGTTTATTTAGTGTGGAGTTATTTTTGAACTCGTGGATTTCTGCAAAGGATGTATTAAAATTAATGCAAATTTTAAAATGGGGGAAAATAAGGCAGGGGCTAAAAAGAAAATTTGTGTAGGGTAGGATCGGGCGTCGGTGCAAAAACTGATCCCCATAAGAATAACATGGGAAAAAAGCGCCGATTCTGGGGCCTCTTTGCTGTTTCTCCACTACTTAAGTGGACAAAGGTTTGTCAACAAACAATGTAGAGTAGGCCGACAGAACAGGGACCAACAAAGAGAAACAATAGTCACAATAGTGGCATACAACACAATGTAGCTATAGACAGACGGACAGGCTGAGTGTGCGGGGCCGTGCAGTAAGCATATTGTAGCATAGAGACTTGAATAAAACCACGAAATTTGTTTGTAAAAGTGGATGTTTATTTAATTGACTAAACTGTGTTTATTTGTTATTTTGCAAAAATAGTTAAATAGACACTACGAAAAAGTAAAATTTTACCTGATGAGGATTTTACATATTTTCACTTATGTAGATCTTGAATTAAGCCTACAGTTACTAGCAAAGTGACATATGAAGCACCTTTTTGTTGTGGTAGTCTTTTAATGTATCAATGGTCGAACAAGAAAATCATTAAATTCTTGTCAGAGGTGTCCGCAATGTGAATGAATATGAGTGTTATAATATTGGATCTTCATAACAAAATGGTTATAGTTACCTCACTTCGTTTGCTATTCCAACGCCTAAAATATTGAGTTTTCGAAAAAGTTAGCGAAAAATACCATTTAATTACCTTTTGCTTCTCTTGATGTTTCTCTTAATATTGTTTTTTCTGTTAATGTCAAGGAATTCTATAAAACAACTATTTCTTACAATACATAAAAAAATTTGACAAATTCACCTTAATATTTACGCTGCTAATAAAGATTTCATACCAGAAACTCTTTAGCGTTTCACCACCGCAAAAAATAAACAGTTCGCACGCAGCACGCTGACGTGAGGGAAGTGAATTTCCACATAAAAACTATTAAAACTTAAAATTAGTGTAAAAACATACTTGTATTCCAATTTTTATTGAAATCTGAAAACATTGATTTTTTGGCTGTTCTGATGCTCCTGGTTTCATTTACCTGCAAAACTGGGAATACAATTTTGCGCATTATAATGTTAGGAGAAGGTCCAGTCAGGCTTTAAAGTAGGTGTAAGGTTGCTGGGGATGATAAAAATACTCTAACAAAGGAGTAGCAGGCTTTTCTAGTGTAAAACCCCCATAAGACAACGTACTGTGTTTAGTCGAAACACATTTTCTTTAATAACTCGGCAAATATTTATGCTAGAATGACGAGAGAGGGCTTAAAACTTTCGTCTCACTAATTCCCATCTTTTTACATGCATTCATTGTACATTTGGGGCTTTTTAGACCCTTTTTGGGCCCAAAAACCCGAAAATTGGAAGATTAATCCCCAAAAAAGGGGTTTGGAGTTTTACGATTCTTTTGCCCAACGAACTTGTCCAATTGATTACAGAAAGGAACGTCCCTACCAAATTTGAAGTTAATCGGACAAAAAATGCGACCGCTAGAGTGCAAACACACACACACACATATATATATATATACATATATATATATGAAATTTTGAACGACCCCCCAAAACGTGTTCAGGGGGTCTCGTTAGGAACTTCTATGGTGGTCCCGGGCTTAAGTTTCACCGTGCGGGTCATGCTAATAGTTCACTTTCCAAAGGAAATTCACTAACAACCATCCAATAAAACAAAGTTTATGCAATACGAACTTATAACACTTAATTTACAAAGTGTCCCTTACTTGCATGAGTATGTAACTTATCCCCACCCGATTAAATAGCATTGTTGATATTGAGAATAATATTTTTAAGTATATTTAGAGAACTAAAACATTTAATTTGTTTTGAGAAAAATACACTTTGTAATTCTTGATTCCTGGCTCAAACGCCTTATCATAAACACCGCTACTATTATGCTCTACTATTGAGTTTTTTACCGGCGGCGGTTTTAATGTATTTTCCTTACGACGTGAATAACCAAAACGATAATCGAATTAATAACGGAAGGAAGGACGGCAGAAATTCGGAAAACAACAAAAGCAGATATTATAACAAGTTTGTTTTTTGTTTGTCGGCGGCGGCGGTCCAAAGGGCGCACCGACGCGAGAGAGGAGTAACCCGATCACCAGTCCGGGCGGCGTCGGGTGGCGGGGATGGGATAAGCCCGAAATTAGACTTTGGGGCTCTGAAAGCCGGTAGCAGGGGCGGTCATGGGGGATGATAATGGGGGATAGAGTTACGATACAGCGGCATAGAGGAACTTTACTGATGAAAATTCTCTTTTTCATTTGGAGCAAAGAGAATTATTTTATACAGCAATAATTAAGCGCCCCCTAGTCTACTTACCAATTGGATTTCGGTGCAAGAAACCACGGGTTCGAATCTCGGTGCACCCACATAACCCTATTATAGGGAAACGCGGTGGCAGGATCTGCCACAAGGAAGGGATGATTCGATGAGACTATTCTCAAGTCTGTAGTTTAATGATGGCTGTGCACTATTGTATGTTGAACGTAAATGAACTGCCTCAATTTGCAAACGTATCTTCTATATAAATAAATCACAATCCCTTTTTAGCAAATTTCCCCCATAGGGAAGAAGCTATTACCGTAGTCGGCATGGTAAGACCTAGGTCCGGGACCATGATAACTTTTTGTTTTGAGGTCCCCAGACCCCAAAAACACCATTCGTTCGAAACTGTATATATATATATATATATATATATATATATATATATATATATATATATACACACATACATATGTGTCCGTGAGCACGATAACTCTCGTAAAAATTATCTGATTTTGATGAAATTTGGTATAAACATGCAAAGCAACATTTATGAATTAAAGTTCGAAAACCAGCCAGATCGCTTTATCCGAAGGGGTATTTTTGGGGGGTTTTGTACCCCAAAAATGGGTTTTTTGGATTTTTGCATATAATTTTAGAAATAGTCAAATTTTAGTTTTTACCATTGTATTCAGCTTTAAAAAACACACAATTTAGTATTTTGATCATTCCTCTACGTCTATTGGTTACCGAGATACTGAAAGTGCTAAACACAGTACGTTGTCTAATGTTATTCTTATGGAGGAAAAGAAAATTTTTATATCTTGCTTATTTATGAACGTACACTGATGAAACTTGGTATACGGCTTCATCTAGTTGTGGTGCATTGGTATTTGCTAAAAAAAATTTGTTATCAAAGGCCCTTGTAGCAGCAAATCTGCGTACTAAGCCCCATGTTATTCTTATGGATAGTAATTAAATGCTATCAAATCAAATCAAATCAAATCAAATTTATTTCCAAATAAAAACAAATACAACATTATGTACACAACAATATTTCGGAAAAAAATTCTCACATAGGCCCATCGGCCTGTGCGTGAGAACGAGTTCTGACTCAAATTCAGTGCACTTAAAAAATATAAAAAAAACATCGTATTATTGCTAAAACAATTACAATTACATTTTGATGATTAAATAGGCTACAAACAAAAATAAAAATCAAACAATATCGGCACACGAATACTATACACAATCAAAATAGGGGTATTAGGGGGATTAGGGGGAAATAGGGGGGTATAGGGGGATTTTAGGGGGATTGCTATGTCTCCCTTAATTATGAACATAAATGAATAAAAACTGGTATATGACTTCACCTAGTTGAGTTATATTGATATTAGCATAAAACTCCATTTTTTGTGTTCCTTGATGCAGCAAACCTGCGTACTCAGCCCCAATGTTATTCTTATGGGGAAAAATTAAAATTGTATATATTGCTTATTTGTGAATATACTTTTATGAAACTTGGTAAGTGACTTTATGTAGTATTAAGATATTTATATCTCCATTGGAAATTCGCTGAGTATGCAGGTTTGCTGCGACGGGGGTATTTTTTGACGTGACTCCATAACTCGAGAACGAGTGCACCAAATTGGACGATTCTTTTTTTGTTGTGTTCCTTAATGCCAGGGGAAGGTTTGTATGAAAGAAAATTTTTAATCCACCCAACCATTATTTAGTAATTTGACTTTAAAAATTGTAAAAAATGCCTTTAAATTAACGTTGGTGGAAAATGCTTTTATTAAACTGTGAGATACAAAAGAGATAATTTCCAATTACAAAGAAACTATCATGATTAAATATCAATCAAATACATTTCATGAAACATAACGTACTTAGTATATAGTGAAAGGTTTTCCCCAAATGAGAAAAAGGGTTTATATTTATAATTCGTGAACAAATAAATCATTAATATAAGAATTTGAGGGACAACGTTCTCCTGTAGACTTATCCCAAACCATTAACAATTTATCCCCTAGATGGCAGCACCTGATATTTGAAAATTTCCAATGCCATTTGGTTTGATCATATGTAATCAATACTAAGATTTGAATGAGTTAAAAAACATGTGTTTATTTGTTTACATTTTGGTTTTTATTTTGTCAAGGATTTAGAAATTGTACTTAGTTCAAAGCTATTTTAATAACCAAGGTAAAAAGTGTTATAATTTGAGCTGGAATCTTTTCATTTAACTGTGCTATAATGTGAACCAGAAGACTAATAATGTTGTATACCAAAAAGCATTACAATAAACGAGTTTGTTTTTTTATATATTTATTGTTATTTATTCCATTTCACATTTAATATTCACATTAAAGACAGGACAACGTCTGTCGGGTCATCTAGTACTGCAAAAATGTTTGACTCTTCAATACTGTCGATAGCATCACGTTTCCTGTTTGAGGTTACGTTACCCATTTTTGATGTACATTGTTTTCGTTTCATTTAAAAGGACAAAAAACCCCAGTGGTTAAAGTGAACAGAATTTGTTAGCACAACACAAACTGTTAATTAATCTAGAAAAAACTCGCAATTTACGAATCCTGGTGGGATAAATAATTGTGGTATGAAAATTCGACTTACTACAATTATTGCTATTTAGGTGTTTTTAAAATGAGCAATAAATCGATGATTTCGGATGATTCGTCGAGGAAGTATAGGACTGTAGGACTAAACCTTAAACATTGATCCCCTAATATCCCTAATATCCCTAAGCTGCCAATCACCACCAAATCACAGTCAGTGGTGACCGGAGCAAATCATGCACACTGTGACAGGTGTGTATAGTGTGTTGGTAGAGTGGTCACGCCATGCACACTAAGACTGGTGTGCATAGTATGTAGGCAGCATCAGACCGACCGTATCATCAAGTGTGTATCGTGTGCAGACAGCAGCAGACACTGATCATATCATGCACACTGTGACAGGTGTGTATAGATTGCAGACAGCCGCAGACTGGCCATATCATGCACACTGTGACAGGTGTGTATAGTGTGTTGGTAGAGTGGTCACGCCATGCACACTGACACTGGTGTGCATAGTATGTAGGCAGCATCAGACCGACCGTATCATCAAGTGTGTATCGTGTGCAGACAGCAGCAGACACTGATCATATCATGCACACTGTGACAGGTGTGTATAGATTGCAGACAGCCGCAGACTGGCCATATCATGCACACTGTGACAGGTGTGTATAGTGTGTTGGTAGAGTGGTCACGCCATGCACACTGACACTGGTGTGCATAGTATGTAGGCAGCATCAGACCGACCGTATCATCAAGTGTGTATCGTGTGCAGACAGCAGCAGACACTGATCATATCATGCACACCGTGACAGGTGTGTATAGATTGCAGACAGCAGCAGACACTGATCATATCATGTACACCGTGACAGGTGTGTATAGATTGCAGACAGCAGCAGACACTGATCATATCATGCACACCGTGACAGGTGTGTATAGATTGCAGACAGCAGCAGACACTGATCATATCATGTACACCGTGACAGGTGTGTATAGATTGCAGACAGCAGCAGACACTGATCATATCATGCACACCGTGACAGGTGTGTATAGATTGCAGACAGCAGCAGACACTGATCATATCATGTACACCGTGACAGGTGTGTATAGATTGCAGACAGCCGCAGACTGGCCATATCATGCACACCGTGACAGGTGTGTATAGTGTGTAGGCAGCAGCCCGCCGCCGCTGGTAGCGCTACAACACAACCGGTCGCGGTAATTTACACCTGAATACGCGGGGCGGGGCCTGGCAGTCGGACCCCATTGGCCGCCGGTGTGTACAACAGAGTATTCATATGATGGGTGACGTCGACCCTCGCCCCACTGGCTTGTAGGGCTTATGCTATTTTAAAGAACGCAAATTTGAATGATTAATTTTGTAACTGACATTGAAAATATAAAATTGTAAGCTAAAAGTCAACCGGAAAAAAGTTGAAACAAAAACAACATAGTATGCTTTGTTAGAACTAAAAGGTCTTGTTTTACATTTAACCAATAGCTTATGACCACAAAAATGTTGCAAAGAAAATCAACATAAAATATCGTTTACTAGCTGTAAAATATAATGTTCACAAAAAAGTGAATTTGTATGAAAACATATACAACAAGTTTATTAAGAATAGGAGAGTATGTGGTACAGGGGGCGTGCATAGCCCACCACTTAACGGTGACGAATGCTTTATAGCTTAATTAAAATAGTAATCTTCTATATATATATAAACAAAGCCCTGGCTGACTGACTCACTTGCTGACTGACTCACTCACTCATCACTAATTCTCTACCTTCCCATGTAGAAACCCAGCTTCCCAGATAGGTTCCCAGATAGAAACCTGAAATTTTGTACACTGATTCTTTAGGCATAAAATTGGAAAACTAAATGGTTTTTATCCTGATCTGACCTTGGGCTCCGCCTGAGATCCCGACAAAGTTCCCATGTATTTTTTAAGGACATTCATTAGTAAATTTCCTTTGGAAAGTGAACTATCAGCAAGACCCGCACGGTGAAACTTAAGCCCGGTAAACTTAAACACGTTTGGGGGTTCGTTCAAAATTTTATATATATATATATATATATATATGTGTTTGCACTCTAGCGGTCGCATTTTTAGTCCGATTTACTTCAAATTTGGTAGGAACAATCCTTTCTGTAATCAGTTGAATAAGTTCGTTGGGCAAAACAATCGGAAAACTCTAAACCCCTTTTTTGGGGATTAATCTTTCAAATTTCGAGTTTTTGGGGCCAAAAAGGGCCAGAAAAGCCCCCGTATGTAAGAAGATGGGAATTAGTGAGGCGAAAGTTTTAAGCCCTCTCTCGTCATTCTAGCATAAATATTTACCGAGTTATTAAAGAAAATGTGTATCGACCAAACACAGTACGTTGTCTTATGGGGGTTTTACACTAGAAAAGCCTGTTATTCCTTTGTTAGAGTACTTTTATCATCCCCAGCAACCTCACGCCTACTTTCAAGCCTGCCTGGACCTTCTCCTAACCTTATAATGCGCAAAATTGTATTCCCAGCTTTGCAAGTAAATGAAACCAGGAGCATCAGATCAGCCAAAAAATCAATGTTTTCAGATTTGAATAAAAATTTGAATAAATGTATGTTTTTACACTGATTTTTTGTTTTAAATGTTTGTATGTGTAAATTCACTTCCCTCACGTCAGCGTGCTGCGTGCGAATTTGTTTTTGTTTGAGCTAATTAAAATACAAACAGCTGACCTTGATTCGTAGTAGTTCCACGGGCTAACCACAGAATGCAGCACACACAACTGTCATAGTGTTTATTATAAATTATTTGCGGGTCGAAGCCTGCGGGAACAGATAGTTAGAATATAATATTAGAATATTAAAGTAACGTAGGATAGAATAGACTAATCGAAATAACATATTTCTGTATTTCTTGTAAACGACAGAAAATTAATAGTGGGACGAACTACTTTTAGACCTAATAACAAGTGATACCACCGAGTATAGGCCAACGAACAACAGACCTACTATTCATTTAGAGACAATTATTTTAAACACGACTTAGAGAGGATTCAATGTTAAAGACTATAACATTGGTTTGGAGATACAATTATCCACTTTATTATGTCTAATTACTTAAACGACATGTTTCTATACATGTTTATGTTTATTATTAAGTAATAATGTAGCATCATTCAGGTCGTGTGAGGCCCCAAATATTCTATTTATTTGATGTCCTGAAGGCGACAGACCGTCAGATACTAGATCCTGAAACGTCGTGAAATATGTTTTCATCTACAATAATTTCTTAAATAACACCAAAAAAATTAAAAAGGATGCACAAATACTTAACCGAGGTCGTTTTGAACTTCCCGCGTTAAACTACTCGTGTTAAAAGTTTTCCAAAATCGAAGTTGCAGATTGAGCTTCTTTACATATTATAAAAAAATTATTTTATTTGGGACCAGTCGATGTTTACTTTGAAAGTACCTGTCTCTAAATAAAGATTACATTACTGATTTGATGTTTTTAATTTTAAATTTGACTACTATGTCGTGTTTATCATTGGCTAACCGACTTAATTTTGTATCCGAATCAATGTTAATTATTGATTACACATGTTTAAAATCCGATTTTAAACAAACACATCCCCTATTAACTATATCGATGCAATGTACATGTTTACACTTCCTACCCCCAAGCCTACGCCCTAACGCCCTACATTTATGTCCGCTCACGCCGCCCAAGACTGGTGTACTGCAGTGCAGATACGGCACGTTTGTAAGGGCTCCCCCTGGATATGGACGATCACCATTCCCCTTGGTACACCCTCCGATAGGGATTGTCCTTCAATATGCCGTACACCGTACATTGCCCTGAGTATATGCCGTATGCCCTGAGTAAACCGTGAGCTCAAGAGGGGGCTCCAGTCGCGTAACATTTCGCGTTTCTACCTGTTTCTCCCATAAGGTCAATGTTAACCTTCAAACCTCGTCCCTAATTCACTGATTGTTGGAAGTCGTTGATTTATTGTTCATTTTAAAGATTAAACGAGTTCGCTCGCAGCACGCTGACGTGAGGGAAGTGAATTTCCGCGTAAAAACTGTTAAAACTCAAAATTAGTGTAAAAGCATACATTTATTCCAATTTTTATTGAAATCTGAAAACAGAGATTTTTTGGCTGTTCTGATGCTCCTGGTTTCATTTACCTGCAAAGCTGGGAATACAATTTTGCGCATTATAATGTTAGGAGAAGGTCCAGGCAGGCTTGAAAGTAGGCGTGAGGTTGCTGGGGATGATAAAAGTACTCTAACAAAGGAATAACAGGCTTTTCTAGTGTAAAACCCCCATAAGACAACGTACTGTGTTTGGTCGAAACACATTTTCATTAATAACTCGGTAAGTATTTATGCTAGTATGACGAGAGAGGGATTAAAACTGTCGCCTCTCTAATTCCCATCTTTTTACATACATTTATTTTACATCTGGGGCTTTTATGACCCTTTTTGGGCCCAAAAATTCGAAATTTGAAAGATTAATCCCCAAAAAAAGGGGTTTAGAGTTTTCCGATTGTTTTGCCCAACGAACTTGTCCAACTGATTACAGAAAGGAAAGTCCCTACCAAATTTGAAGTAAATCGGACAAAAATGCGACCGCTAAAGTGCAAACACACACACATATATATATATATATATATATATATATATGTATAAAATTTTGAACGACCCCCCAAAACGTGTTCAGGGGGTCACGTTAGGAACTTCTATGGTGGCCCCGGGCTTAGGTGTACTGTGCGGGTCATGGTAATAGTTCACTTTCCAAAGGAAATTCACCAACAAATCAAATCTCATTGTTCAGAGGCGTAATAAAAGAATAATTGTGTTGGGGTTACGTTTGCCTTTTCACCTTTTTTCCTAGCTGCCCATAAGTCATCTCCGTACAGTACACCTTTTTGCAAGTAAATTTACAGTTGATAATCCTAAATAAAAATTACCCGACTTGTTATATTCCTGCATTTTGTAAGAAAAATTCAGTGTTCAAAAGAAACAGTACGGGGTAAAAAAGAACGTCTGTTCATTAAGAGGAGGGATCCAGTAAAAAAAATCGCTTTCTTAAATACTATATTATAAGAAAGATTATCATAAATTATTGATTATTCACTCGTCATGAACGTAAAAAATTGGCGAATCCAGTGAGCATATCACAAAGATTACTAGTTCAATACAATTTAAAATATTCAATTAATTTATTTCATAATTTTTATTTTATTTTAAATGAGGCAAAAACACAAAAAAAGACAGATCTATAAAAGTACTGAAATGAGCACAGTATATACGTGCCCTAGTCACCTGGATATTACTTCGCCCCTTTTGCCAATGTGACCAAAGGTTTTCCTTTTAGGCAATGAACACGGTTTTCAAATTATTATTAATTAGTACTTACCCTCTGGGTGTGTCTTCATGGGGTTTAACAACGTCTAAATCACGGGCCATTAAGTATGCAGTAGAACAATTCAAAAACATTGTCATCAATTATGGGTCTAACTTTTATGACAGTTCAGTTTATCTTCGAAAATCAACCCAAAAATACGTTAGGCATCGTACAACAGGACGCAAACACCTCCAAGCGAGTTTGCAGAGCCGCATTGTTGGGGTGAAACTACAAACTACAAACACCGTAGTGTAAATAAACGCTGAGCTGACAATGGAGTGAAGTGGCTCTCCCTCGTAAGCCGGTAACAAATGAAGCCGTCAGGACGCAACAGACGGGGAAGACTAGACAATGGCGCTGGATCTGCCGTTACAGCTACAGGGTACATGATGCCGTGGCCGGGGGGGCTGCCGTTAAAGCAACAGGGTACATCATACTGTCACCTGGGGGGCTGCCGTTACAGCTACAGGGTACATGATACTGTCACCTGGGGGGCTACCGCTACAGCTAGAGGGTACATGATACCGTGGCCTGGGGGGCTGCCGTTATAGCTTCAGGGTACATGATACTGTCACCTGGGGGGCTGACATTACAGCAACAGGGTACATGATACCGTGGCCCGGGGGCTGCCGTTACAGCTACAGGGTTCATGATGCCTTGGCCTAGGGGGCTGCCGTTACAGCAACAGGTTACATGGTACTGTCACCGGGGGGCTGCCGTTACAGCTACAGGGTACATGATACCGTGGCCTGGGGGGCTGCCATTGCAGCAACAGGGTACATGATACCGTGGCCCATGGGCTACCGTTACAGCAACAGGGTACATGATACCTTGGCCTGGGGGGCTGCCGTTACAGCTACAGGGTACATGATACCGTGACCTGGGGGGTTGCCGGCACGGCTTCAGGGTGCATGATACCGAAGCCGAGGGGGCCTCCGTAACAGCTACAGGGTACATGATACCTTGGACTGGGGGGCTACCGTTACGGCAATAGGGTACATGATAGCGGGGCCCAGGGGCTGTCGTTACAGCTACAAGGTGCATTATACCGTGGCGTAGGTTGCATGATACTGCGGATTTAATTTCTGCTAATAATGATTAAGTCGCTTTAGTGTGATCGTCTTCTAAATAGCACAATTTACTCGAGTCAATCTTTAGCTTAACATAATTTGTTATTTTTTGTTTGGGTATTTGTACCTTGCCTACAAGAAAAATAATGCCAACACACGTTACCTTTCTCACAGGAATTAAGATTATGAAGGTGATTCCAAATAACAGGGCCTCTGGACGATTTCATTCATGTAGGGCCCTATCCACAGACAGTCTCCACGAAACTCCCTAAATCACAGACGGACTAGCCGAAAACAAAGGATTGACCAGCCATATTTAATAAGGAAACCGATATCCATCCGGTTGTTTTATAAGGGCACGCAACTATTAATACCGCTGATGTATTCAGATTCAGGTGGGCCCGAAGACAGAGGTCCGCAGCGGGAAGGCGGCGGCGACCGCACACGAAGGGCCACAATGCCCGTGGATACCCCTCGGCTGATACGCCCTTCAGAGCACTCCGAGCCCTCTTGCGTGATTGTTACACGTCTGATCCGACCCTTACACGTCAGTCAAACCCTCTTCACAGGGACTGTGTCGCCCTGATGTCTTGATTTGCTCGCAGATGTGTGTAGTGTTACTTGGTCGTCTTCCATCAAGGCGAATGATACAGTCGCGGTGATACAGACACCGCGTTTTTTAGGTCACTTTAGACGGAAGGCGGAACTATTGAATAGTTTATGACATTAAATCCATGGTACCTCAAACCTCTATCGAAGAGAATCCACATTTCCAACTAATATTTAGACAAGTAGTGATTACTAAGTGTTTTTGGTCATTTTAGACGGAAGGCTGAACTATTGAATAGTTTATGACATTAAATTCATGGCACCTCATCCCCATCCAAGAGAATCCACCTTTCAAACTAATATTTAGACAAAATTGATTACTAAATGTTGTGTACCGCAAGTCAAAATGTCCATAGTAAAATGTGGCAACAACCCTAGAGGAATGATGGAAAACATATAGCAGCATTTTCAAGAAAAAAAACAAAACAAACTCATGAAACATTTGGAGTTATTTGTTTTAGAAAATAGTCGTCTTTGATTGAACAAGTTGTCGTTTTATGAAGCTGGATTTTCGAATGTATCAATGTCATATTTAAAAAATACCCCCGTAGCAGCAAACCTGCGTCCTCAGCGAATTTCCAATGCATATATATGTATCTTAATACCACATAAAGCCACATACCAAGTTTCATCAATATACATTCATAAATAAACGATTTATGACATTTTAATTATTCTTCATAAGAATAACATGGCGGCTGAGTATGCAGGTTTGCTGAAGGAAGGAAAACAAAAAATGGGGTTTTATACAAATATCAATATAACTCATTTAGGTAAAGCCACATACCAAATTTCATTAATTTAATTTCATAATTAAGGGAGATAACACGTTACTTATTCTCCATAAGAATAACATGGGGCTGAGTACGCAGGTTTGCTGCTACGGGAGCCTATGGCAAAAAATTGTTTTTTTGAGCAAATATCAATGGTCCACAACCAGATGAAGCCGTATACCAAGTTTCGTCAGTATACGTTCATAAATAAGCGAGGTAACAAATTTTTCTTTTCCTCCATAAGAATAACATTAGACAACGTACTGTGTTTAGCACTTTCAATATCTCGGTAACCAATTGACGTAGAGAAATGATCAAAATACCAAATTGTGTGTTTTTGTAAGCTGAATACAATGGTAAAAACTAAAATTTGACAATTTCAAAAATTATATGTAAAAAATTCAAAAAACCCATTTTTGGGGTACAAAACCCCCCCAAAATACCCCTTCGGATAAAGCGATCTGGCTGGTTTTCGAACTTAAAGTCATAAATGTTGCTTTACACGTTTATACCAAATTTCATCAAAATCGGATAATTTTTACGAGAGTTATCGTGCTCACGGACACATATATATATATATATATATATATATATATATACAGTTTCGAACGAATGGTGTTTTTGGGGTCTGGGGACCTCAAAACGAAAAGTTATCATGGTCCCGGGCCTAGGTCTTACCATGCCGACTACGGTAATAGCTTCTTCCCTATAGGGGAAATTCGCTAAAAGACAGACCTATAAAACTACAGAAATGAGCACGGTACACACGTGCCCTAGTCACCTGGATATGACTTCGCCCCTTTTGCCAATGTGACCAAAGGTTTTCTTTTTAGGCAATGAACACGGTTTTAGAGCTATTGATGGGTCCTGGTTTCGCGGGATGAAAAAACGCAAAATTGTTCTGTTTAGAGTCCTGTCAAGTAAACAATCAAAAAACGAACCCAACACATGTCAAAATTGGATTAGATATTTTTCTAACAGTTTGAGGATTTCAAACGGGGTACGTGTTAAATAGTGTATTAAATTAATATATCTTTCAAACAAAAGTTTAAACAAATAATTTACTTTACCTATTCAACAAATATTATTTTCAATAATAAATACGAATTTTATTCTGTAAACAACTTGTGTACAGCAAATTATTATTAATTAGTACTTACCCTCTGGGTGTGTCCTCATGGGGTTTAACAACGTCTAAATCACGGGCCATTAAGTATCTAGTAGAATAATTCAAAAACACTGTCATCAATTGTGGGTCTGACTTTTATGACAGTTCAGTTTATCTTCGAAAATCAACCCAAAAATACGTTAGGCATCGTACAACAGGACGCAAACACCTCCAAGCGAGTTTGCAGAGCCGCATTGTTGGGGTGAAACTACAAACTACAAACACCGTAGTGTAAATAAACGCTGAGCTGACAATGGAGTGAAGTGGCTCTCCCTCGTAAGCCGCAAACAAATGAAGCCGTCAGGACGCAACAGACGGGGAAGACTAGACAATGGCGGCGCTGGATCTGCCGTTACAGCTACAGGGTACATGATGCCGTGGCCTGGGGGGCTGCCGTTACAGCAACAGGGTACATGATACTGTCATCTAGGGGGCTGCCGTTACAGCTACAGGGTACATGATGCCGTGGCCTGGGGGCTGCCGTTACAGCAACAGGGTACATGATACCGTTGCCTAGGGGGCTGCCATTACAGCTACAGGGTACATGATGCCGTGGCCTGGGGGGGGGCTGCCGTTACAGCAACAGGGTACACGGTACTGTCACCTGGAGGGCTGCCGTTACAGCTACAGGGTAGATGATAACGTGGCCTGGGGGGCTGCCGTTACAGCTACAGGCTACATGATACCTTGGCCCTATAGGGGAAATTCGCTAAAATGAAACATTATTAAATAAGTAAACAACATTAAATAAACGAATTTAATTATAAACTACATTGCCCGGGTTATCAGTGTCCATGGACCATGTGAAGGTAGTGCACCTCCAGTGACCATAGTTTCCTCATTTCACGAGACGCTGGGTCAGGTTGCCGGGCAGGTCCGGGCCCCGCGTTATCAGTGTCCACGGACCATGTGAAGGTAGTGCACCTCCAGTGGATCATAGTTTCCACATTTCACGAGACGCTGGGCCAGGTAGCCGGGCAGGTCCGGGCCCCGCGTTATCAGTGTCCATGGACCATGTGAAGGTAGTGCACCTCCAGTGACCATAGTTTCCTCATTTCACGAGACGCTGGGTCAGGTTGCCGGGCAGGTCCGGGCCCCGCGTTATCAGTGTCCACGGACCATGTGAAGGTAGTGCACCTCCAGTGGACCATAGTTTCCACATTTCACGAGACGCTGGGCCAGGTAGCCGGGCAGGTCCGGGCCCCGCGTTATCAGTGTCCATGGACCATGTGAAGGTAGTGCACCTCCAGTGACCATAGTTTCCACATTTCACGAGACGCTGGGCCAGGTTGCCGGTCAGGTCCGGGCCCCGCGTTATCAGTGTCCATGGACCATGTGAAGGTAGCGCACCTCCAGTGACCATAGTTTCCTCATTTCACGAGATGCTGGGTCAGGTTGCCGGGCAGGTCCGGGCCCCGCGTTATCAGTGTCCATGGACCATGTGAAGGTAGTGCACCTCCAGTGACCATAGTTTCCACATTTCACGAGACGCTGGGCCAGGTTGCCGGTCAGGTCCGGGCCCCGCGTTATCAGTGTCCATGGACCATGTGAAGGTAGCGCACCTCCAGTGACCATAGTTTCCTCATTTCACGAGATGCTGGGTCAGGTTGCCGGGCAGGTCCGGGCCCCGCGTTATCAGTGTCCATGGACCATGTGAAGGTAGTGCACCTCCAGTGACCATAGTTTCCTCATTTCACGAGATGCTGGGTCAGGTTGCCGGGCAGGTCCGGGCCCCGCGTTATCAGTGTCCATGGACCATGTGAAGGTAGTGCACCTCCAGTGGACCATAGTTTTCACATTTCACGAGACGCTGGGTCAGGTTGCCGGGCAGGTCCGGGCCCCGCGTTATCAATGTCCATGGACCATGTGAAGGTAGCGCACCTCCAGTGACCATAGTTTCCACATTTCACGAGACGATGGGCCAGGTTGCCGGGCAGGTCCGGGCCCCGCGTTATCAGTGTCCATGGACCATGTGAAGGTAGCGCACCTCCAGTGACCATAGTTTCCACATTTCACGAGACGATGGGCCAGGTTGCCGGGCAGGTCCGGGCCCCGCGTTATCAGTGTCCATGGACCATGTGAAGGTAGCGCACCTCCAGTGACCATAGTTTCCTCATTTCACGAGATGCTGGGTCAGGTTGCCGGGCAGGTCCGGGCCCCGCGTTATCAGTGTCCATGGACCATGTGAAGGTAGTGCAACTCCAGTGACCATAGTTTTCACATTTCACGAGACGCTGGGTCAGGTTGCCGGGCAGGTCCGGGCCCCGCGTTATCAATGTCCATGGACCATGTGAAGGTAGCGCACCTCCAGTGACCATAGTTTCCACATTTCACGAGACGATGGGCCAGGTTGCCGGGCAGGTCCGGGCCCCGCGTTATCAGTGTCCATGGACCACGTGAAGATAGTGCACCTCCAGTGACCATAGTTTCCACATTTCACGAGACTCTGGACAAGGTTGCCAGGCAGGTCCAGGCCCCACGTTATCAGTGTCCACGGACCATGTGAAGGTAGTGCACCTCCAGTGACCATAGTTTCCACATTTCACGAGACGCTGGGCCAGGTTGCCGGGCAGGTCCGGGCCCCACGTTATCAGTGTCCATGGACCACGTGAAGGTAGTGCACCTCCAGTGACCATAGTTTTCACATTTCACGAGACGCTGGGCCAGGTTGCCGGGCAGGTCCGGGCCCCGCGTTATCAGTGTCCATGGATCATGTGAAGGTAGTGCACCTCCAGTGACCATAGTTTTCACGTTTCACGAGGCGCTGGGCTAGGTTGCCGGGCAGGTCCGGGCCCCGCGTTATCAGTGTCCATGGACCATGTGAAGATAGTGCACCTCCAGTGACCATAGTTTTCACGTTTCACGAGGCGCTGGGCCAGGTTGCCGGGCAGGTCCGGGCCCCGCGTTATCAGTGTCCATGGATCATGTGAAGGTAGTGCACCTCCAGTGACCATAGTTTTCACGTTTCACGAGGCGCTGGGCTAGGTTGCCGGGCAGGTCCGGGCCCCACGTTATCAGTGTCCATGGACCATGTGAAGATAGTGCACCTCCAGTGACCATAGTTTTCACGTTTCACGAGGCGCTGGGCCAGGTTGCCGGGCAGGTTCGGGCCCCGCGTTATCAGTGTCCATGGACCACGTGAAGGTAGTGCACCTCCAGTGACCATAGTTTCCACATTTCACGAGACGCTGGGCCAGGTTGCCGGGCAGGTCCGGGCCCCGCGTTATCAGTGTCCATGGACCACGTGAAGATAGTGCACCTCCAGTGACCATAGTTTCCACATTTCACGAGACTCTGGACAAGGTTGCCAGGCAGGTCCAGGCCCCACGTTATCAGTGTCCACGGACCATGTGAAGGTAGTGCACCTCCAGTGACCATAGTTTCCACATTTCACGAGACGCTGGGCCAGGTTGCCGGGCAGGTCCGGGCCCCACGTTATCAGTGTCCATGGACCACGTGAAGGTAGTGCACCTCCAGTGACCATAGTTTCCACATTTCACGAGACGCTGGGCCAGGTTGCCGGGCAGGTCCGGGCCCCGCGTTATCAGTGTCCATGGATCATGTGAAGGTAGTGCACCTCCAGTGACCATAGTTTTCACATTTCACGAGGCGCTGGGCTAGGTTGCCGGGCAGGTCCGGGCCCCGCGTTATCAGTGTCCATGGATCATGTGAAGGTAGTGCACCTCCAGTGACCATAGTTTTCACGTTTCACGAGGCGCTGGGCCAGGTTGCCGGGCAGGTCCGGGCCCCGCGTTATCAGTGTCCATGGACCACGTGAAGATAGTGCACCTCCAGTGACCATAGTTTCCACATTTCACGAGACTCTGGACAAGGTTGCCAGGCAGGTCCAGGCCCCACGTTATCAGTGTCCACGGACCATGTGAAGGTAGTGCACCTCCAGTGACAATAGTTTCCACATTTCACGAGACGCTGGGCCAGGTTGCCGGGCAGGTCCGGGCCCCACGTTATCAGTGTCCATGGACCACGTGAAGGTAGTGCACCTCCAGTGACCATAGTTTCCACATTTCACGAGACGCTGGGCCAGGTTGCCGGGCAGGTCCGGGCCCCGCGTTATCAGTGTCCATGGATCATGTGAAGGTAGTGCACCTCCAGTGACCATAGTTTTCACGTTTCACGAGGCGCTGGGCTAGGTTGCCGGGCAGGTCCGGGCCCCGCGTTATCAGTGTCCATGGATCATGTGAAGGTAGTGCACCTCCAGTGACCATAGTTTTCACGTTTCACGAGGCGCTGGGCCAGGTTGCCGGGCAGGTCCGGGCCCCGCGTTATCAGTGTCCATGGACCATGTGAAGATAGTGCACCTCCAGTGACCATAGTTTTCACGTTTCACGAGGCGCTGGGCCAGGTTGCCGGGCAGGTCCGGGCCCCGCGTTATCAGTGTCCATGGACCATGTGAAGGTAGTGCACCTCCAGTGGACCATAGTTTCCTCATTTCACGAGACGCTGGGCCAGGTTGCCGGGCAGGTCCGGGCCCCGCGTTATCAGTGTCCATGGACCATGTGAAGGTAGTGCACCTCCAGTGACCATAGTTTTCACATTTCACGAGACGCTGGGTCAGGTTGCCGGGCAGGTCCGAGCCCCGCGTTATCAGTGTCCATAGACCATGTGAAGGTAGTGCACCTCCAGTGACCATAGTTTTCACATTTCACGAGACGCTGGGTCAGGTTGCCGGGCAGGTCCGGGCCCCGCGTTATCAGTGTCCATGGACCATGTGAAGGTAGTGCACCTCCAGTGACCATAGTTTCCTCATTTCACGAGACGCTGGGTCAGGTTGCCGGGCAGGTCCGGGCCCCGCGTTATCAGTGTCCATGGACCATGTGAAGGTAGTGCACCTCCAGTGACCATAGTTTTCACATTTCACGAGACGCTGGGTCAGGTTGCCGGGCAGGTCCGGGCCCCGCGTTATCAGTGTCCATGGACCATGTGAAGGTAGTGCACCTCCAGTGACCATAGTTTTCACATTTCACGAGACGCTGGGCCAGGTTGCCGGGCAGGTCCGGGCCCCGCGTTATCAGTGTCCATGGACCATGTGAAGGTAGTGCACCTCCAGTGGACCATAGTTTCCACATTTCACGAGACGCTGGGCCAGGTTGCCGGGCAGGTCCGGGCCCCGCGTTATCAGTGTCCATGGACCATGTGAAGGTAGTGCACCTCCAGTGACCGTAGTTTTCACATTTCACGAGACGCTGGGTCAGGTTGCCGGGCAGGTCCGGGCCCCGCGTTATCAGTGTCCATGGACCATGTGAAGGTAGTGCACCTCCAGTGACCATAGTTTTCACATTTCACGAGACGCTGGGCCAGGTTGCCGGGCAGGTCCGGGCCCCGCGTTATCAGTGTCCATGGACCATGTGAAGGTAGTGCACCTCCAGTGACCATAGTTTCCTCATTTCACAAGACGCTGGGTCAGGTTGCCGGGCAGGTCCGGGCCCCGCGTTATCAGTGTCCATGGACCATGTGAAGGTAGTGCACCTCCAGTGACCATAGTTTCCTCATTTCACGAGACGCTGGGCCAGGTTGCCGGGCAGGTCCGGGCCCCGCGTTATCAGTGTCCATGGACCATGTGAAGGTAGTGCACCTCCAGTGACCATAGTTTCCTCATTTCACGAGACGCTGGGCCAGGTTGCCGGGCAGGTCCGGGCCCCGCGTTATCAGTGTCCATGGACCATGTGAAGGTAGTGCACCTCCAGTGGACCATAGTTTCCACATTTCACGAGACGCTGGGCCAGGTAGCCGGGCAGGTCCGGGCCCCGCGTTATCAGTGTCCATGGACCATGTGAAGGTAGTGCACCTCCAGTGGACCATAGTTTCCACATTTCACGAGACGCTGGGTCAGGTTGCCGGGCAGGTCCGGGCCCCGCGTTATCAGTGTCCATGGACCATGTGAAGGTAGTGCACCTCCAGTGGACCATAGTTTCCACATTTCACGAGACGCTGGGCCAGGTAGCCGGGCAGGTCCGGGCCCCGCGTTATCAGTGTCCATGGACCATGTGAAGGTAGTGCACCTCCAGTGACCATAGTTTCCTCATTTCACGAGACGCTGGGCTAGGTAGCCGGGCAGGTCCGGGCCCCGCGTTATCAGTGTCCATGGACCATGTGAAGGTAGTGCACCTCCAGTGACCATAGTTTCCTCATTTCACGAGACGCTGGGTCAGGTTGCCGGGCAGGTCCGGGCCCCGCGTTTTCAGTGTCCATGGACCATGTGAAGGTAGTGCACCTCCAGTGGACCATAGTTTCCACATTTCACGAGACGCTGGGCCAGGTAGCCGGGCAGGTCCGGGCCCCGCGTTATCAGTGTCCATGGACCATGTGAAGGTAGTGCACCTCCAGTGACCATAGTTTCCTCATTTCACGAGACGCTGGGCTAGGTAGCCGGGCAGGTCCGGGCCCCGCGTTATCAGTGTCCATGGACCATGTGAAGGTAGTGCACCTCCAGTGACCATAGTTTCCTCATTTCACGAGACGCTGGGTCAGGTTGCCGGGCAGGTCCGGGCCCCGCGTTTTCAGTGTCCATGGACCATGTGAAGGTAGTGCACCTCCAGTGGACCATAGTTTCCACATTTCACGAGACGCTGGGCCAGGTAGCCGGGCAGGTCCGGGCCCCGCGTTATCAGTGTCCATGGACCATGTGAAGGTAGTGCACCTCCAGTGACCATAGTTTCCTCATTTCACGAGACGCTGGGCCAGGTAGCCGGGCAGGTCCGGGCCCCGCGTTATCAGTGTCCATGGACCATGTGAAGGTAGTGCACCTCCAGTGACCATAGTTTCCTCATTTCACGAGACGCTGGGCCAGGTTGCCGGGCAGGTCCAGGCTCCGCGTTATCAGTGTCCCCAGATCGCCTCTGTCGCCGCTCTCGACGTTCACAAATTATTGTTTTTGTTTTTGTGGCGGACCCAGTATCAGATCACACGTTACAGATCCCCTTCCTCTCTCCTAACGACCGGCTTTATACTTCCTTCGCTCTTTGCGTACAATTAATCCTACAGTGTGTCCCTGCGGGAAGGCCTAGCATGCCGTCTCTTGGACTCCAGAGAGAAAACGCATGGGATTAGTTCACCAAATTAATCTAGGGATTGTAGATGTGATATGTGCATACTCATAACGTGGTTTGAGATCCATTAATGGGAGTAACACATTCATTAAATGTTTAATAAAGAAGTATACTTTACAGTGATTAGTTCAAAGTATATTAGGTTGCTCATAAGTTTACGATTTCACATCTCTTGGTTGAATGAAAGATGCCGATCCAAACTCGTGTGTATTTTAAGGGGAATATGAACCAATTATGGGAGTTGAATGAGTGAGACACGGTTTTTTTAGATTTAGATGCCTTGCGTTACTCACTGAGACCGAGTGAGTCTTTGACCAGGATCATTGAACAAAGACAATTTGATGCCGTTTAACAACGAATTTTCCCAGGATTTTTCGATCATCAGATACTGTGTTGAGCTCTTGCCACTATGCTACCTAGCCAAACCGTATTTGAGACACTTTAATTTAACTTTAATATAACTTTAACACCTCAGATAAATAACGATAAACATCGGGAATGACGATATTCCAAGAAAACGAGTTTGCACGCAGCACGCTGACGTGAGGGAAGTGAATTTCCACATAAAAAACTTTTAAAACTCAAAATCAGTGTAAAACATACATTTATTTCAATTTTTATTGAATTCTGAAAACATTGATTTTTTGGCTGTTCTGATGCTCCTGATTTCATTTAATGCTGAGAATACAATTTTGCGCATTATAAGGTTAGGAGAAGGTCCAGTCAGGCTTGAAAGTAGGCGTGAGGTTGCTGGGGATGATAAAAGTACACCAACAAATGAATAACAGGCTTTTCTAATGTAAAACCCCCATAAGACAACGTACTGTGTTTGGTTAATACACATTTTCTTCTATAACTTGGTAAATAGTTATACTAAAATGATGGGAGAGGGCTTAAAAGTTTCGCCTCACTAATTCCCATCTTTCTACATAGATTAATTTTACATCCGGGGCTTTTCTGACCCTCTTTGGGCCCAAAAACTCAAATTTTGAAAGATTAATCCCCAAAAAAAGGGGTTTAGAGTTTTCCGATTGTTTTGCCCAACGAACTTGTCCAACTGATTATAGAAAGGAATGTCCCTACCAAATTTGAAGTAAATCGGACAAAAATGTGACCGCTAGAGTGCATACACACACACACACACACACACACACACACATATATATATATATATATAAAATTTTGAACGACCCCCCAAAACGTGTTCAGCGGGTCCTGGTCCTTCTATGGTGGTCCTGGGCTTAAGTTTCACCGTGCGGGTCATGCTAATAGTTCACTTTCCAAAGGAAATTCACTAAAAAGGCTACATTATTTTATGTCCAGAAGTTGTCTACAATTGTACATATCCCCAACTACATCATGCACCATCACAGTACTGGGTGCTACGTAATTTATTCCGCTTCGAAATATGCAAAGCATAATAAATAAATAACAATGACTTTATTAATCCAGCGTTCCTCAGTGCATTTACTGCCTTTCAGAACAACTTTAGTTTTAAACTAACAAACAATTCCAACAGCAAACAAATAAAATGTATAAATTAAAAAAAATAAGAAAAACAACAAAATTATGTAGGAAAAATCAATTCTATGGTTTTTACCTTAAAATATGAGTTTGCATAGGTTTTAAGGTCAGAAGGGATGTCGTTATACAATTTTGGGCTGAAGTAGGAAATGCTCCTCCTCCAAAACTCGAGTCTCACTTTGGGAAAATGAAGGAGTCTTCCATAACGAGTACTGCTATGCCGAGAGACCTCCTCCCGGAAGGAAAGCATCTCAAGAAGGTACTGTGGTTCCTGTAAGACATACTGGTATATGATGAAGAGACTAAGATAGTAAAAACTGCAAAATCAAAAATATTGAAACTATTGTATGGAGATGACTGTTGATGTCCAGCTAGGAATCAAGGGTGTCCTTTCTTATTCATGCTATTGGACTGAGTCGTTTGTAACTGCAGTTGTCACGGTTTCAGAACTACATCAGTTATAAGCTATAGGGTTTCAGTATAGCCCTACATAATGTTTCACAAGCTTTCGTGGCCTTGAATCAGCAGGGTGCTAGGAAGATCGTGAAATGTCGATCTTCTTGGAGAAACTCGTTGAAGTTAAAATCTTGACACGGTCACATAAATAATTACTTTCAATAACATTGTTAGTGAATTTCCTATGGAAAGTGAACTATTAGCATGACCCGCACGGTGAAACTTAAGCCCGGGACCACCATAGAAGTTCCTAATGTGACCCCCTGAACACGTTTAGGGGTTCGTTCAAAATTGTATATATATATATATATATATGTGTGTGTGTATGCACTCTAGCGGCCGCATTTTTTGACCGATTTACTTCAAATTCGGTAGGGACATTCCTTTTTGTAATCAGTTGGACAAGTTCGTTGGGCAAAACAATCGGAAAACTGTAACCCCCTTTTTTGGGGATTTTAAATTTAGAAATTTGAGTTTTTGGGCCCAAAAAGGGTCAGAAAAGCCCCGGATGTGAAATTAACTAATGAGAAACGGTGTGAATTAGTGTGGCGAAACTTTTAAGCCCTCTCTCGTCATTCTAGCATATATATTGACTGAGTTATTAAAGAAAATGTGTATTGAGCAAACACAGTACGTTGTCTTATGGGGGTTTTACTTTAGAAAAGCCTGTTATTCGTTTGTTGGTGTACTTTTATCATCCCCAACAACCTCACGCCTACTTTAAAGCCTGACTGGACCTTCTCCTAAGCTTATAATGCGCAAAATTGTATTCCCAGCATTGCAGGTAAATAGAACCAGGAGCATCAAATCACCCAAAAAATCAATATTTTCAGATTTGAATAAAAATTGGAATAATTGTATGTTTTTAACTGATTTTGAGTTTTTATAGTTTTTTATGTGGAAATTCACTTCCCTCACGTCAGCGTGCTGCGTGCGAACTCGTTTTTAAAATTATACTGTTTGTAATATTGATAATTATAAATAAAGCTTTTATTTGGATTTCTCTCTGTGATGGTAAACATTTTACATTATTTATTCAGTACCCAGTGGCCGAGCTTTGCTTTTAGAACGCCAGTGTGTTTAATAGGCCTGGAGTAATTTGTCACCACACCCACCGCGCTTGACGAGCAGATATGCCTCGCTTATTTAACTATTTTCTGCTTGTTAGGATTACGCTAGTTTTTACGCTCAATATCAATTTACGTAGATGTGCTATATGCACGTTTCACTTGTGATTCATTTTTGGATATGCCCACTTTATATGCTATTTTCGCATCCATTCAATGTTTTTAGTCCCTGTTCTCAGGAAATCACATATTGATACAATTAATTATTAGTGATTGATAACATAACAGAGTCTTCTAGTATATCTAGTATATCTATAAAAGGCAAAGCCCTGGCTGACTGACTGACTCACTCACTCATCACTAATGCTCCACCTTCCCATGTAGGTAGAGAGCTGACATTTTGTAAACTGATTCTTTAGGCATAAAATATTAAAACTAAATGGTTTTCATCCTGATCTGACCTTAGGGCTCCGCCAGAGATCCCGACAAAGTTCCCATGTATTTCTTATGGATATTCATTTTTGTTTGAGCTAATGAAAATACAAACAGCTGATCTTGATTCGTAGTAGTTTCACGGGCTAACCACAGAATGCAGCACACACAACTGTCATCCTATACTCTAATATGAGTAAGGTTTGCTTGCGACACTCATCTCAAAAACGGCTCCAACGATTTCCTTAAAATGTTCGAAACAACTAATTTCTGGGATAAAAATAAGTTCTAGACAGGCCTCATCCCCAGGAAAAATCAAATCATGTAAAAAAACTAAAATGAAAAGTTAAAAAAATTAACATTGGGCTTATGGAGTTTCAAATCAAAACAAACGAATTGTAACAGCTGTTCATCATCAACCAGGGAACTGTCAAAGTAATACCATAGACTATAAATACTGAAGGAGACATCCCATCCATATGGACCAGCTGTCCCACTTTTAATGTATGCTAGAATTTAAAATTGAAGTAGTTTGATTGGGTCACCGACAGATTGTGCTGCTGTCAACTTTTTACTTTAGTTATTTACGTTAACTTTTAAATTATCTCCACCCCAGAAAGCAAGTGATAATTAACTTATGTTTGCTTCCAGACACACCAACTGTCGTATTATCCCCTCCTTGAGAGAATAAGTAATAGTTGACAGCAGTACACTCTGTTGGTGATTGGTGTAAACTACGACCTCTTTCAATCCTGGCACACACAAAACTAGGGACACATTTTACAATGGCAATGGGAAGTCTACTTCAGTATTTATAGTCAATGGTAATACTCATGTTTTTTATGATTATTAGCATGTGGTTTCCTGAGAGCAGAGATTAAAAGATTTGAGTGAAGATTACATTTATAGACTAGTAAAATAAATCAAAGGGACATTGAGCAATAAATAACAACTGGAGGGACCTTAAAAATGTAGAAAAGAGGCAAATGAGTTATACAAATCTGATTATCAGTAGGGGAAAGTGGTGAAATGTTACTCCGAGTCATCTAAACAAATTGACTGGCCTTCCCCAGCCTCATCCAGGCTCCTTCAGCCAGGGCTTTGCCTCATCACTAATTCTCCACCTTCCCATGAAGGTAGAGAGCTGACATTTTGTAACTGATTCTTTAGGCATAAAATAGGAAAACTAAATGGGTTTCATCCTGATCTGACCTTAGGGCTCCGCCAGAGATCCCGACAAAGTTCCCATGTAGGGTATTCCTTATGGACATTCAATTTTGTTTGAGATATTGAAAATACAAACAGCTGATCTTGATTCGTAGTAGTTCCACGGGCTAACCACAGAATGCAGCACATACAACTGTCATAGTTTTTACAAATTATTTGCGGGGCGAAGCCTGCAGGAACAGCTAGTTGGTTTATAAACAGCTGTTGTAGTTCTTTAGTTTTGATTTAAAACTCCATTAGCCAAATGTTGAAATTCCCAATGGATTTCTAGTAAAATTTGAGTTTTCTTGGGGTAGAGGTTTTTACCAAACGATTTTTAACCCCTACCAATGTTTGACAAGATCCTTCCAATGGATTTCAAGATAGGTTTTGCAAACGAACAAACTGATATTGCTTGTTTTTGACAAAATCCTTCCAATGATTTCAAGATAGGTTTTGCAAACGAATAAACTGATATTGCTTGTACTACAGTACGGATAGGATAGGATTATTGATGTTATAACCAAAATTTTAATCTAGGATTAATACTGTTCAGTATACAGTAGCCGGTTTGTAATTTATATAGTAAACTATAAGAGACTCGATTTCAGTATTTACTCTTCCCAGTTTTTTTTTAAAGGTGTCAGGTTAAAGACGAGATAAATGTCCTGGGCGTACACACTACACATGGTCAAGAAAAAGTATTGAATAATCAACAGAAATCCCTGTAAAGCATGAACCATGGTCTCAGTTAAGGCTAGCCATAGAACATATAGGGAAGCCCATGGCTTATCTGTAACAATACTTTGAACCGTAGCCTATTCCAAACAATGTTACACCAACAACTCCAGACTAATCGGTGTCCCAATGTCGTGTCATGTCGCAATAGAACCCAAGTAGCCATGAGAGTAGCGAGTACATACGATATATATGTAAGTATAGAAGGTTATTGCTCCTGTTGGTGCGCCTAGAGTTACATCTCGTTAAAGGGGAGAGGAACGAGTGGAGAGTGGAGCCATTACCAACTCGCCGTGGTGTCTTTCACATGGAGTATGCAACTAACGCGTCAAGTAAGTGTGGATATTTACGCAATACGACACTGACTAGGCATATGTTCATGGCACTGAAAGAAAGATTTGTAAGATCGTACTTTAGTTTATTGTTGTAAGGCAGATACGATCAAAATAATGTCCCTTATGACGTATACATGCGTTTGTTGGAATCTTTGGCGTAGTGGTCAAGGCGACGGACTCCGAAACCATGATAGTGGCTTTGTGGTGGGTTTGAATCCCAGTCCTGGGTAGTAAAATTACATCTGTACTGTACAACTCGCTCTGTAACGGTTCATACCTTGCTTTGATGGTTACGATCCGAGCACAGATCTGTACTGTACAACTCGCTCTGTAACGGTTCATACCTTGCTTTGATGGTTACGATCCGAGCACAGATCTGTACTGTACAACTCGCTCTGTAACGGTTCATACCTTGCTTTGATGGTTACGATCCGAGCACAGATCTGTACTGTACAACTCGCTCTGTAACGGTTCATACCTTGCTTTGATGGTTACGATCCGAGTACAGATCTGTACTGTACAACTCGCTCTGTAACGGTTCATACCTTGCTTTGATGGATACGATCCGAGCACAGATCTGTACTGTTCAATTTGCACTGGCACGGTTCATACCTTGCTCACAAGTTATAAAGTTTCTACATTATAAAATTTCAAAATGGCGACTATTTTTAATTTATGAATCTCAATATCTCAAAATCCGTAAATTTGATAACGTAAAGTAAAAAACACATACAGACAGATAAACAGAAAACTAAGCGATTTAGGACATACATTCATATGACATTTTGTATTTCTTTTTGTATAAGGAATCATACGAATAAATGCAATTTTATTTCCCACAAATATTACATTAAATTCACATGAAAATGTCGAGAAATAGTACAGGCTACTTTATCCAGTAGTGTAGCCAGTTTTACAAAATAATAATTACACTAATAAAAACAAAAAGGTTATTGGGTCTAGCATTATATTTAACACACAGTACTTCGCCAAACTGTAACACCTAAGGGTTTACTTAGATATCCTAAAGTCCCGATGGTTTTTTAAATCCCTGTATAAAGGGTGAAAGCTAAACTCGCTAAACTCACTAACAACAAAACAAGTCTAAAAATTATAATTTTTAGGGGGTGATTTAGTTTTTAAACACATTTATTTGTGTTTTGATACAAGAAAAAAAAACATCCTTTCGTTCCTAAGGAAGTCAAGATGGTTCCAAATCGGTTCTACCGCACGTTATTTTTCTCTCTCATTACGTGGTTTCCGGTATCCCTGCGGTAGGGGAGGGGGGAAGGGGGGTGACGACAGGGGTGGCCGCCCTCACAGCTCCATCACATGTTTCCAATACCGGCATCTGCTTCAGTTTTGAGGGCCGATACCCGACTTCCGTCTAGACTCGGGGCTGCTAATTTGACCGACGACCACCGCAAATGAGCCAGCGGGCAGTAAATAAGCCCCGGGCGGGCGACGAGAGGCGAGGATGTGGTTTTCGGGTTGTCGAGGTGTACGGTTTGGAACGTTGCCTATCAACACAAACGCCATTAGCGGTGACACGCAGGATAAAAGAAAAACAACCAGCACTCGACGGACATTTGAGGGTCCTTACATAATTAATACTTTAGACTTGGTAACATTACTGGTTATTGGTGAAAGTTGTTGCTATTGATGACAGAACTAGTTACTGGTTACTAGTTTGTTACTGATGACAGTACTGGTTACTGGTGAGAATTCTTGTTACTGATAAAATTTGTTGTTACTAGTGTATTACTGGTTACTATAGTCCCGGTCAGGGTAACTATGTACCATTAGAAAAGGTCCGTCCTAATCCGACTATTATTCGGAGGCCCGCCGCGCTGGTCCGACTAAGTAACAGTACTTTTTGCTGGTAAAAGGTAATAGTTATCAGTAAACTAGTACTGTTGCCAGTAACCAGTTCTTTCACCAGGAACCGGTACGGTAACGGATGCCAGTAAGCATTACTGATAACCCGCGCCAAAATAAAGCTCGCTCTAAACTCGTTGTATACTGGTTTTCCAATAGTACAGTCATGTCGTGAGGCATACAATGGCAATTTGCCACCCACAATGTTCTTGTCTGTGTTTTAATTTAAATTTAAAATAACGAGAATAATTTAAACGTTTTCCCAAATTTCCTAAGAATATTTTTACATCAAACTTGTTTTTTCTGAAGTAAATCAAATACTTAATTAGTAACCATTTACATTTTTAGTTACAAATAAACAGTTCCTTATTTTACCACCATTTGAGAACTGGCACTGTACAACTTTGGTAACAAGAGAGCTAATGAATGTTTTTGTAGAGTGCAAATGATGATGAATAGTTGAAAAGCTAAAGTAGCAGTTGTAGCGACAGGGGGCGTGGGTGGGGCGGCGCTGGGCGCGGCCGGGCCAAATAAATAGCCGGGACGCGCGAAAGAGATGGCAAAAACCGCGTGAGTAATATGCGGGGAGGTGATTAGACGCCGGTGATTTACAACAGTACCTAGCAGTGACATGGCAGCTCATTGGCGGAAAAAATAAATGTTAACGGAATTTAGCTTTTTCCTTCATAGCTTTTATTTTATTTTAATGAAGGCTCCGGTCTACCCTACGGAAAAATCTGCGCAGCCGCGTGAAAATTCGTTGTTAGGTGATAGGAAGAAGTTACTACTGCTAGTTTTTAGATTTTCACAATAATGATAGGAAGAAGTTACTACTGCTAGTTTTTAGATTTTCACAATAATGTTTCTGTTTTTTGTTGTAGTTTGAAAAGCTAATTTTTGTACATCTAAAAGAGCTTGTAGATGCAAATCAGTTCAAAAAAGTAAAATAATACATTAGTAGGTAATGTTTTAATTTTTAATATTACCCTTTACCTTTAATTACCGGTAAAGGGTGTATGTAGCAGCTATAAAGTGAAATAGCAGCTATGAAGTCCTTGCCTAGGCCTGCGTGGCAGGGGTAATCCGGAGCCTAAATAACCCCCGCAGCAGCAAACCTGCGTACTTAGCGAATTTCCAATGCATATATATTTATCTTAATACCACATAAAGCTACATACCAAGTTTCATCAATATACATTCATAAATAAACAGTTTATGACATTTTAATTATTCTCCATAGGAATAACATGGCGGCAGAGTATGCAGGTTTGCTGAAGCAAGGAACACAAAAAATGGGGTTTTATGCTAATATAAATATGACTCAACTAGGTGAAGTCACATACCAAATTTCATTAATTTATTTTCATTTATTAAGGGAGATAACACTTACTTATTCTCCATAAGAATAACATGGGGCTGAGTGCGCAGGTTTGCTGCTACGGGAGCCTTTGGCAAAAATTTTTTTTTGAGAAAATATCAATGGTTCACAACCAGATGAAGCCATATACCAAGTTTCGTCAGTATATGTTCATAAATAAGCGAGATATAACATTTTTATTTTCCTCCATAAGAATAACATTAGACAACGTACTGTGTTTAGCACTTTCAATATCTCGGTAACCAATTGACGTAGAGAAATGATCAAAATACCAAATTGTGTGTTTTTTAAGCTGAATCCAATGGGAAAAACTAAAATTTGACTTTTTCCAAAATTATATGTAAAAAATTGAAAAAAAACCATTTTTGGGGTACAAAACCCCCCCAAAATACCCCTTTGGATAGAGCGATCTGGCTGGTTTTCGAACTCAAAGTCATAAATGTTGCTTTACACGTTTATACCAAATTTCATCAAAATCGGATAATCTTTACGAGAGTTATCGTGCTCACGGACACATATATATATATATATATATATATATATATATATATATATATATATATATATATATATATATATATACAGTTTCGAATGAATGGTGTTTTTGGGGTCTGGGGACCTCAAAACGAAAAGTTATCATGGTCCCGGGCCTAGGTCTTACCATGCCGACTACGGTAATAGCTTCTTCCCTATAGGGGAAATTCGCTAAAAAACAGATCTTGTCAGAAAAACGCAGTCTAATTATGAAAAGTTAACGTTATTTACTTAAATAGCAGCCGCTGACCCGGGGATCTCGCACGCATAAGGGTCAGGCTGACTACCTCTTTAAAATTACTTCATTCTAAGATTAACATTTGAGCTTTGAATGTCTATACTATGTGGCAAAGCCCTGAAGGTATATGTTGTTCAAACCCTCAAAATGCACATCTAGATGGAAAGACCTTTTGATTAATAACAAACATGTAAACAAAATAATATTGTAAGAGGCCGAAAATTGTCAAACAAAAATCAAGAAATTCTTGTAATAAAAGACAACTGACACTTCTGAGAAAACAAAAATTAATGCACAAGCTCTTAAATTGTATCTAAATGCGTATTTTAAAAATCTAAAGTGTCTGAAGATTTTGATCTGACCTACGGAAAAATCTGCGTCGCTGCTAGAGATTTCAATGTTTATAATGCCTATATAAAGTCGCGGTACATCATCAGCAACTTGTAAGCAGTTTTGGTATTATTAGTACTTAATACTTGGTTAACTGCATAGCACAAGAACTCTTATTGCTACAAATAAAATTCAGATAAAGTAAAATACCCCCGTCGCAGCAAACCTGCATACTCAGCGAATTTCCAATGGAGATATAAATGTCTTAATACTACATAAAGCCACTTACCAAGTTTCATAAAAATATATTCACAAATAAGCGATATATACAATTTTAATTATTCTCCATAAGAATAACATTGGGGCTGAGTACGCAGGTTTACTGCACAAAACAAGGAACACAAAAAATGGGTTTTTATGCTAATATCAATATAACTCAACTAGGTGAAGTCCTATACCAGTTTTTATTAATTTATGGTCATAATTAAGGGAGACAGAGCATTCAATTATTATCCATAAGAATAACATGGGGCCTGAGTACGCAGGTTTGCTGCTACGGGAGAATTATGCAAAAACAATTTTTTGGAGCAAATATCAATAGACTTCAACGAGATGAAGCTGTATACCAAGTTTCGTCAGTATACGTTCATAAATAAGCGAGATAAAAAAATTTCCTTTTCCTCCATAAGAATAACATTAGACAACGTACTGTGTTTAGCACTTTCAATATCTCGGTAACCAATTGACGTAGAGGAATGATCGAAATACCAAATTGTGTGTTTTTTTAAGCTGAATCGAATGGTCAAAACTAAAATTTAACTTTTTCAAAAATTATGTGTAAAAAATTCAAAAAACCCATTTTTGGGGTACAAAACCCCCCCAAAATACCCCTTCGGATGGGTCGATCTGTCTGCTTTTCGAACTTAAAGTCATAAATGCTGCTTTACATGTTTATACCAAATTTCGTCAAAATCGGATAATTTTTACGAGAGTTATCGTGCTCACGGACACATATATATATATATATATATATATATATATATATATATATATATATATATATACAGTATCGAACGAATGGTGTTTTTGGGGTCTGGGGACCTCAAAACGAAAAGTTATCATGGTCCCGGGCCTAGGTCTTACCATGCCGACTACGGTAATAGCTTCTTCCCTATAGGGGAAATTCGCTAAAACGGTATTTTAACTCAGTTAAAAGGTTCTTGTCGGAGTCATGGTATAATATTAAGCCTAGGTTATTTTAATAACCTTAAACATATAGTTATATATTATTTTCTTGCTCAGTTTTTTTTTCATTATTCTAAAAAATCGAATATAATTAAATCATACTTTAGATTAAAAATGAATACTGGAAATAATACAAATATACTGTAGATTAAAGTATTTAGTTTTGTACAACCGCCGCGCGTAACAGTTTTGATATAGGCCTAGGCCTATTTTTAAATCTATTCATCAATTTTTGTAATAATTAAATTATTCTTTTTTAAGTATCAGTAACACTGTCATCTGATTCTGGTTGGATTTTATCAAACAAAAAAAAACATACATATGTGTGTTAGCGAATTTCCCCTATAGGGAAGAAGCTATTACCGTAGTCGGCATGGTAAGACCTAGGCCCGGGACCATGATAACTTTTCGTTTTGAGGTCCCCAGACCCCAAAAACACCATTCGTTCGAAACTGTATATATGTATATATATATCTTAAAAGGGTACTCAGGTATTTTTAATCTATTTAGAAAAACGGTGGGAATTCGTGTAGCGAAACTTTTAAGCCCTCTCTCGTCATTCTAGCATATATATTTACCGAGTTATTAAAGAAAATGTGTATTGACCAAACACAGTACGTTGTCTTATGGGGGTTTTACTTCAGAAAAGCCTGTTATTCATTTGTTGGTGTACTTTTATCATCCCCAACAATCTCACGCCGACTTTAAAGCCTGACTGGATGTTATCCTAACCTTATAATGCACAAAATTGTATTCCCAGCATTGCAGGTAAATAGAACCAGGAGCATCAAAACAGCCAAAAAATCAATATTTTCAGATTTGAATAGTTGTATTTTTTTAACTGATTTTAAGTTTTTATAATTTTTTATGTGGAAATTCACTTCCCTCACGTCAGCGTGCTGCGTGCGAACTCGTTTCAAGTTATTGTGGTTCGTAAAGACTCTTTTATATTCATTTAAGTCTTGTAAGATTTGATTTTAACCACCATTAGCAAGGTGGTTAAAAGAATCTTAAACATTGAGTTTTCATTGGACAAGTCTCCCATGAATTAAAAGAAAACATTAATAGTAGATAATTATGGGTAAAAGTAGAACAAATATGAACGTTAAACAGGTTTTATTGAAAAATAATACAAATAACAAAACTTATCATTTACACATCCATAAACAATCTACTGTACAATACTAAAAAAGCACAATTTAAAAACTACGTAGAAATGTACAAAAGTATAAAAGATTGCACAGCCAAAATAACGGCATTACCTATACATAAGGAACTTGTAAAAATTACAAGGTGGATAATATATTTTAATTCATAGATTAAATATAATTTTACGTGAAAGATTAACATTGTTGTCCCTTTCATTTTAAATAATTTAATCAAAATATATTTTTAATGCCTTGAAGACAAATGTACTTAAATAAAATTAAAATAAATTACTGTTCAAGAAAATATACAAGACTGGCCATTTTTTTATTGTTACTAAATAAAACTAGGACCTTTTGATAGTACTTTCAAAATTATCTCATCATTACCACGGACAGCTCCACTGTAGCATACGCATAATACGTTTCACTTTGTACCATTAAATTATTACGAATTATGCAACTTATTTAGCGCTGGTATTGCAGATTATTGTAAAGGTGTAACACAGTTGTATTTCTGCAACACATTTTATACACGAGTTTTCACCACATTCTGTGAACTACTGTTCTTTCAATTTTTTCCTGACAATGAAGAAAGTAGTGGAATTCTGTATAAACTACACATTGCTGCTATGTAAAAACTCCTAGATCCAAATAATATTGCAAGGCATCAGAGGATAAGATTACAATTTAATAATCACACGCACGTTTAACGGATTTGTCAGGCTTGCACACGAAAGATAACTATTACTAATATGTAGTCTGCAATTGATAAAACATAGTTAAAAGGGAGGACAAACTATGGTTTACTGAAGTCGGCAAAAATAATGTAAATAGGTAATTATTTATGCCAACAAATGTTAATACTGTATCCAATTATGTTAAATTTGTTTTTCAAATTGACATCAAAGCGGCTACATTTAGAAACCACTTAACAGAAATTTTGAGAAAGAAAAATATTTTATAAACTTAAAAATCTAAAACAAATTTTAGGTAAAACGTGTATGTACCCTATAACTCGATTGAGATGACTTACAAAGCCTTATAAATTATTTGATGAAAGTTAATATTAACGGATTTAATGTTGCACTCAATTAAATAATATATTAAAAATCTTTTAGGGATGCGCCAGTAAAATAAGCCGTATGTACCAAAATATTGTTTATATTCTTTTGGCGCAACCAATGTTTATACGAACTGTTTATGGCAATAAAGGCATTTTTGACTTGAAAAACATTTATCGTATGTCCATACAATATAAAATAATAAGTGTTAAAGTAAAATGCATAGAGTAATAACAATATTTTGAAAATATAAGCCAAATATGAACCCTATTAACAAATCATGTCTAATTCTTTGAAATATTTTAACCTAGTTTATCTATTAAACAACTGTATTTAAACTCATTTCAGTTTTATAATGCATCCTTTTGAGTTTTAGTTACGTATTCTCCCGTGCAATGCAAACGAACGTAGTTTATAAACGCATTAACTGAAAGAGTACTTTTTGTTGCACAAAATAAATTTAAAAATATAATTTTACTTAACAAGTAATTTTACACTTTAAAATAAAAAAAATCTCAAAACTGCTCAAATTTCTATGATCAGCAAAATTATAAGTATAGAACTTAAAGCACGAAGGATTTTTAAATGTGCGATAATTTTTGATAATTTTTTTGCAAACGTTGAATATTTTGGAATTTTATTGATTACTTTTAATTTTAGACATAAACATTAGTTTTCAGTGTTCCCTTTGTGTACTATTTATTATTAGTATGTAACTAAAATATTACATTTCTTAGCTTGCACTTAATTACGACTGCATATTAATGGAACAGTATATTCAATGAAAAAATATAATCGCCTCTGAAAATTTAAAGAAAAGGTACAAAAAAGTAGTATATTTCTCTCTATATTTTGATAAGTAACACTGGCTCCTGACTATCAAGTTATATATGTCACGTTTTTTTTATTTCCTATAGTTGTGTATGCAATTATATAATTTTCACCAATTAATCGTTTTCTAAATTCACGATTACATTTTATAAACGTCAATCTATTAATATTGTTTGTGATATGTTTCAATGTTCCCGCCAGAGTAAATAAGAATCCTTTAAAAACTTGCGTTTACTTAAAAGTGCGTTTACACAATTTTACAATTTTAAAAGTACTATAATTCTTTGTTTAAAATTCATTGTTGGTGATGGTGAGTTTATTTTATTTAAGATATTATTGCGGATATTTTCCATCACTAATTAGTACTGTAGTAAAAACACTGGTTTAAACTGATTTATTTTTACTAATCAGTGATGGAAAATTTCCGCAATAATCTCTTGAATAAAATATTATATGATTCGTTAATACTATTAATGCGTGTATATATGGACAAAGTAGCAGTGATACAGATGAATTGTCTGTTTTTATTAAAATAGAAACATTATTTCTTAAACTATAACTTCAGCACGGGAATTATTGAAACACAACTTTTACATAACGTCATGTCAAAACACAATTTTTAATGATCCTAGAATTTTATAAAATTACTATTATCTACTGTAAACATGTTAGGCCTAAAATATGTGCAAACTCAATTATAATCTATACTTGATTGTTTAATGTAGTTTAATATGCCTAACCCTCCATTTTAATACTTGTGACCTAATATAATCAGTGTTAAATTTGTACAAATCTTAACATAAAGCTTTTTTGAGCAATGTACAGGAAAAATAAGACTTCTGATTTGAATCCCAATGCATTATTTTATTTTATTTTAGAGGGGAAATTTTAGAGGGGGACTTTTTAATTATAAAGGGATAAATTTTCATTTGAAATCATCCATTATTTCTTAGGATATAGAAGAATAAAACTTATGTAGCTTGAAACATAATCCTTATGAAGATTATATTTTCGGTAAGAAGACCAATACATTATGTGATTTTATTTTACAGGCAAAAGTGTGTGTTGCTTTTTAATTAAACATAGGTCAATTTAAATTTGAATTGATCAGATTTTACTTAGGATATGATAAAAGAGATGAAAACTTAAGTGGCTTGAAATGTAATTTTTACGAAGATCAGATTTTTGGAATGAATACCAATATATAATGTGATTTTATTTTAGAGACAAAATGTGTATTGCTTTTTAATTATACAGAGATCGATTTGTATTTTAAATTATCCGTTTTTAGTTAAGAGACGAAAACTAAAGTGGCTTGAAATATAATCTTTATAAAGATTAAAAGGATCGTCATCTCTTAGTTTGAGCAAAGTTTAAAGAAATGCAATAGGCCTAATTGTAGGCCTACTTGGCGGAACTCAAATTTCCGCGCCAAATCTATTTTATTTTCATTGACTAATCCTTACAGCATTTATGAAGAAGTTAATTATCGGCAAGAGGTATATTTAATACCTTAGCGAGGACACTGAATGCTTCTACTTAATTAACAGAGCAAATCAAATAAAAAATCAAGTTTAATTTATGAAATTTAATTCACGACTAGGCCTATTCTATCCACAGTATTGACGAAAATTTGGCAGATTTATAAGATATTTAATCAAAGTGTTATTATTAGGTACTAAAGCCTCTGGATCGTTAATCATAATTAATACTGTAGTCTTATCTTACGATTAAAAATTTGTATTTTTATGTAGACCTACTTAATCGAATCAGTATCACCAGAGTAGGCGTTTGTCATAGGCGTGTTACAAATTAAAATGTCCTAGCGTCTTAAGTGATATTTTATCATACAAACCACTTCATACTAATTCAAGTTACACAATTGGACGAAGATTTGAAATGACGAAAGTCTGGATTGGGCAGTCCCCTAAACGCAATGTTAGGTTCACTATATAAAGGACAAGGCCCGGGCAAACCTTTGGACTGACGGTAGCGATTCGACATAAACCTAGGTTTCCACGTAAAACCAATTTTTTAAGCATATGATAAGACTAGACTACTAATTAAGGTGTTATTTTTTACATTAAAACACGGTACTCTCTAAATTAAAAAAATATATTTTTTGTTATCAAATCCATGAACTAAGAGAAGCGCGACAAATCCGGTTAATATTCTAGTACATCATTTTATTGCACCTTTATTGCTTGACTATACAAAATATTGTCCTTTGCTTTAAATTTCAAGGTTTATTCAAATTCTCTGTATCATTTAGTATTTAAACAAGTTTTGTCTAAAAATTAAATTTTTTAACAGTTGTATTTATAATAAAATTCACGCAACAGCAAGTATTCGTTGTACCGCTTACGGCTTATGGTACACGTATAATTATTTTTGGTCGAATTTCGACCCTGGGAAATTGCTAGTATTGGTTACGTAGCAAACTTAATCAACTTAAATGTATATTCAAACTTTTTGACTGGGAAATAAGTAAAATTAAAATTAAAAGAGAATGAATTATTTTACACAATCGAATTGAAAAATCCTAACTATCCTATATCATAATTCAATTTTAATGTCATATTAGTGTAAAATGGATACTTTTTTGTTTAGAGATAAATCTAGGGTTTATTTAGAGGTGGGTAGTTCCTCATTTATATTATTATTTTTAAATATTTTATGAACTATAAACGGTAAAGCTGATTGGGGTGATCACGATAAGACGAATTTTCTTATATTGAGACGATACCTTTAAAGTACTTCGACTGTGGTTTACAATCACCAACAACTAGGGGGTAAAAGTTCTAGCTTTATGTTTAATAGGATTGAGAATTCATCCTAAAATTGATAACAACTAATAAATAATAAAGCTATGAGAGAACTAGGGAACATTACAGGTTGTCGAAGGCGTTGGAGTTGGTGAGCAGTTCTCTGGTGAGCCTCCAGACCTGCTTGGCGGCGTTCTCCAGGGCGCTGGGCGACTTGCCCTTGAACAGGTCCAGCTGAGGCAGGAAGTAGTGCGGACATCGGCGACACTGTAGGCAGGAGATGAGCTGCAGGAGGATGCCGTTGATGCGGTCGCCCAGACTGGCCTCGTCCCACTCCGCCTCCATGGGATGCTTCTCACACTCGTAGAGCACCAGGGTCTTGATGTGGTAGCTGGTGACGGGGTTGCCGGGGAGCTCTAGGTGGCGGTCCCGGAGGGTCTTCAGGATGCTGAGACATCGCCTCCTGCAGCCGCCGAAGAGAAGCCGACTCTCGACCTCGGTGAAGGACATGACCCACGCGTCTCCCTCCATCGCCGATTGCTTCCCTTGGATGGTGTAGCACTCCTTGGACAACAGGTCGAAGCCCTCGGTCTTGACCTCGGCCACGATGTTGGGGTGCGGCCAGGGTATGTGCGGGATAGGCCAGTGCGCCGCGGACCTAGGCCAGACACCGGAACACTTGAACGCCGGCGTGATCTGCACCACGTACCGCTCTCGTATCCGCAGCTTCACCTCCGTCGTGTCGGCGATCATCTTGACTGAGTCGCGGTACGCGCACTTGTCGCACGCCTGAGCCACGAGCGTCTGGAACCGCGAGCGGATCTTGCGGGCCGAGAGGTAGCCGGAGGCCGTGATGAACTCCACCCAGAGAGACATGGACCGCTTGCGGCCGTCGCCTAGCTTCAGCACAGCACACCCGGGGATGGACCCGTCGTCCACGAAGTTCAAAAGTCCCATCTGGTTCAAATACAGAACCACCTCGAACTCCACTGGAGACAACACGTCCAATCCTTCGAACCTCCCGTTACACTCGGTCAGAGACGAGATGAACCGAGGCTCTTGCACCTCCACTTCGCGAAGAACGTCCTGCACCACTTTGCACACTTCCCGGATGGTCTTCGCTATGGTAACCTTTCTCGCTTGAACTCTCTCCGTGTGATATTTGTTTATTTGGTAGAGCATTTTCGATTGCGCAGACAGCATATCCGCCGGCACCAACATTATAATAAATGTTAGATTTTGTTACACGCCTAAATGATTTTTGATTAATGAATAATATTATTGTTTAATTTTAAAATAACTATAGTTGTACTAATCATTTTGGTCTAGTCATGCTATTGAAAAACAGATAAAAGTGATACAATTACTGGCTAATTTATCAAAAAATAAACTTCTATTAACGAAAAGTCCGTCAGTTCACACCTGCACCTTGATCACCAAAACACTGCTGTTGATCACTGATGGTATCCATAGGTAAAATCAAAAGAATCCACAGAATGTAACAAACATAACAACAGCACGAGGAGATCCCGACTAACACCGGTGCGGCAGCGAGCAAAAAGAAACAATGAAATTCTCGCACACAAAACTATTGATCCGGCCGAGAGTCGAGCTTCACAGAGCGGAATAAATGTGTGCGGCGAAATTCCCGCGAGCCGCACTGTAAGAATAAATCGACGAAGAGGCGGTGGCTGTGGGCGTGGCGCGAGCCGCCATTGGTCGAAGGGACCGAAACCACGCCTCCCCGCGCGTCGGGGAGGGGACTCGGGAAAGAAGTAAAACTTGAATATCCTGTCAGTATCCGGCGAGAAACTGCCTCGGACGTTGGTGTTATATTTTGTGTTTGTTTAGTGTCAACTGATCTCAGTGCTGAAGCTTTCATGGAGAACTCGGAGGGACCGACGAGTGGCGATGTAGGACAAACGAGATTCGGAATTCGGTTGTTATTGTTTAAGTAGTGTTAAACGTCAGTTTACAAATTAGTGAAAGAGTAGGAGAGAAAAATATGCTAGTGCCACAGGATATGATGGCGGCTCAATCCAAAATGTTGTACCAGCTGAACAAGTTTTACAACGAGAGAGTGCAGACGAGAAAGACTACGGTAGCGAAGACCATCCGGGAAGTGTGCAAAGTGGTGCAGGACGTTCTTCGGGAAGTGGAGGTGCAAGAGCCTCGGTTCATCTCGTCTCTGACCGAGTGTAACGGGAGGTTCGAGGGTTTGGACGTTGTTTCGCCCACGGAGTTCGAAGTGGTGTTGTACCTCAACCAGATGGGAGTGTTCAACTTCGTGGACGACGGCTCGCTGCCGGGGTGCGCGGTGCTCAAGCTGAGCGACGGTCGCAAGCGGTCCATGTCTCTCTGGGTGGAGTTCATCACCGCCTCCGGCTACCTCTCGGCCCGCAAGATCCGCTCGCGGTTCCAGACGCTCGTGGCTCAGGCGTGCGACAAGTGCGCGTACCGCGACTCAGTCAAGATGATCGCCGACACGACGGAGGTGAAGCTGCGGATACGAGAGCGGTACGTGGTGCAGATCACGCCGTCGTTCAAGTGTTCCGGTGTCTGGCCTAGGTCCGCGGCACACTGGCCTATCCCGCACATACCCTGGCCGCACCCCAACTTGGTGATAGAGGTGAAGACGGAAGGGTTCGACCTGCTGTCCAAGGAATGCGTCGCGATGCAAGGTAAACAGTCGGCGATGGAGGGAGACGCGTGGGTCATGTCCTTCACCGAGGTGGAGAGCAGACTGCTGTACGGCGGCTGCAGAAGGCGGTGTCTCAGCATCATGAAGACCCTCCGGGACCGCCACCTGGAGCTCCCCGGCAACCCCGTCACCAGCTACCACATCAAGACCCTCCTGTTGTACGAGTGTGAGAAGCATCCCAGAGACGCGGAGTGGGACGAGGCCAGTCTGGGCGACCGCATCAACGGCATCCTCCTGCAGCTCATCTCCTGTCTGCAGTGTCGCCGATGTCCGCACTACTTCCTGCCTCAGCTGGACCTGTTCAAGGGCAAGTCGCCCAGCGCCCTGGAGAACGCCGCCAAGCAGGTCTGGAGGCTCACCAGAGAACTTTTAACCAATTCCAGAGCTTTTGATAAACTTTAGTGTTCCTAGAGTGATTTTATATTCAAACTTCCTCTTCCCAATCTTTCACTTTCAAACAGATATTCCTATTTTATCACTTTTATTTATAAACTTTGTAATACAAAAGTTTTAAACCTAAAAAGAAAACCAAAACGTTTAGCTAACATTATTTCATGGGCATTTATCAAATTATAATATACTTGACTGTTCAACAAATAAAATATAAAGATGGTGCAGTGTTTCTCAAGTGGAGACAAATCAACTGCCTGTTTCACTGTGTGATTTTTAGGCATTATTGTTTATATAGATTGTGTCACCGACCAGGTATGTAGATGTGCAATATTTATTGTAGATAAATCGTTGTTTTTGTAAATATAATTATTTTCAGTTATTACTTGTGGAGTATCATTCCCTTCGCATTTACCACTTGAAATTCAGATTATTGTGTGTACGATATTCTCAATGCAGTATTTTAGTGAACGAAGTTATGCAGTTCAGTAAATACAAGAATCTCAAAAAGTCAAGTCTAACATCGAGATTTTGTAACAAGATGTATATAGTACAACTAACAGAAAATATTATTACATGGAAATTAGTAGACTCTAAAAGGAGCAGTAGAAAATAATAATAATAATAATAAGCTGTTATTTGCTAAGCCCTATATTTCAAATAAGCTGTCTACTTATTTAAATATCGCACAGTCTAGTTAAGTATTTTATAAACAATGAAGGGTCATATTTTCTTAGTACCAGCTGTTTGTCGCGGCCTTGCCCGCATAACCTAAGAAACATTGAACACGCGATGTTTACTCTATATCCTTTTATTTCTCAATCATCGTCACTTTACTACTTGTACTCCTTGGATACAATTGTTTGCAGCTGATGGTTTACACAATATAATTTCAAAGTTCTTTGAAAACCAACTTAAAATGTTTGCGTCGGCTGCTAGACTTTTCAAGAATTAAAATAAAATGTTGTTATCAAACTAATACACTGAAATTCAGGCTACGACATGCCTTACTACTTAAAATCACCTTTCTTTGAAACATTTTTTGCTATAGGCCTTTAAAGGATATACTTGAGCAATTGCTATTCAAAATATCTCTAGACGAGTTCGCACGCAGCAAGCTGACGTGAAGGAAGTGAATTTCCACATAAAAAACTGTTAAAACTCAAAATCAGTGTAAAAACAAACATTTATTCCAATTTTTATTGAAATATGAAAATATTGATTTTTGGATGTTCTGATGCTCCTGGTTTTATTTACTTGCAATGCTAGGAATAAGATTTTGCACATTATAAGGTTAGGAGAGGGTCCAATCAAGCTTGAAAGTAGGTGTGAGGTTGATGGGGATGACAAAAGTACACCAACAAATGAATAACAAGATTTCTAATGTAAAACCCCCATAGGACAACGTACTGTGTTTAGTCGATACACATTTTCTTTAATAACTCGGTAAATATTTATGCTAAAATGACGAGAGGGCTTAAAACTTTCACCTCATTAATTCCCATCTTTTTACATGCAATAATTTTACATCCGGGGCTTTCCTGACCCTTTTTGGGCCCAAACACTCGAAATTTAAAAGATTAATCGCCAAAAAAGGGTTTAGAAGTTTCCGATTGTTTTGCCCAACGAACTTATCCAACTGATTAAGAAAGGAACGTCCCTACCAAATTTGAAGTAAATCGGACAAAAATGCGACCGCTAGAGTACAAACATATATATACTAACACATTAAAACAGATTGAAATATATGATGAGAAAGAAGTTTTTTGGGAATTTTCGTTTATAATACAAACGTTTTCAAGCAATAAAGGAGAAAGAATGGAATTTAAACAGTAAATAAATAAAAATAAACAAATATTTTATATATGACTTTTAAAAACTAAAACGTGATTTTAGGTACACGTAAAAAAATAAAATTTACATTAAAGTCAGCTGTGTTGAATCATTTTAGACTTAAGAAAAATGACCTGAGATTTAAGCCAGAAGGAACCTTGGTCTTCAATACCAACTGATAATCCAAATTCAGAATTTCTTAATATCAGTTGGTTATATTTGGGATTTTGATGTGGTATAATTTTGTGAAGTGCTTTTAGTTCATAGCACCCTTCAAAACTTTGGTTGTGGTGAGTTGCATGATTATAAATTTGTTTTAGTTTGTCTTTATGTACCACATCAAAACGGTGGCCAGTCATACGTACTCGCAAGGAATTCGATGTCTGACCAACATAATCTTTTGGGCAGTGTTTACACGATAGTTGGTAAATCACATTGTGGGTGTCACAGGATGCCAAACTATTGGGTATTTACCAACTATTGGGTAAGTCTTGTTTGTGACACTGCTTTTAAATTCAGTTTTATTACACATAATTTTGCAAATGCCACACCGAGGTTTGTGGCAAGGTTCGCAGCCGTGATTGATTTCCAAATTGTTTTCAGGCCGAGAATTTTGAATTTTGGGTCTCACCAACATATTTTTCAAATTGAACGACCAACCAAAACGTGTTCAGGGAGTCACGTTAGGAACTTATATGGTGATCCCGGGCTTAAGTTTAACCGTACAGGTTATGCTAACAGTTCACTTTCCATAGGAAATTCACTAAAAATCGTTAACTGATAAATTGTTATTATTTACATTTTATTTTCAACCTACATATGCTATTGACCTTGTATTATTATATAATGATTAATTAACTTTTTACTACGGCCTTTAACTTTGACTTTTGTTCTGACAATAATAAAATAATTTAAATTAATTGTATAAATGTATCAGAAGAATAAGCAAGCACTGAAAAATTCATCCATTTATTAGTTTAAACAAATAATTGCAGTCTATAAATTAATTCAAAGTCTTCCGAAAGCCAGACCATAACTAATACAAGACAAAATATTTGTGAAATGCACTACAAATAATTCCGTTAACTGAGTATTAACCTTTTACTCAAGCAATTTTTTTTAAAGGAAATATAGATGGCTTGAATGCAATATTTTGTGATTAAATTTAACGAAACAAATAATTAATTCTAAAATGAAACGGCAAAACCACAAAAATTTATTTCTTCAAAAAGTCTTACGTAAAAGTTTAATAAGGCTGATTGTGCATTTATCAATGCATAAGCAACATGAATTCATATTTAAAATATATAAATGCTCAGATTGATCAAATAAACTGATATAGGTTAGTATATCCACTCCACTATATGTTTTTGTTTTGCTTCATGCTATAAATTTAGCATGACAAACAAAACAAAACAAATCTAAACAAAACAAATTTCCTAACTCAAATAATAATAATAATAATAAATGCATTACAACAAATAGTATGGTAATATAAAAACAGGTGGTCACTTGTTCTTTGCATTAACTTAAATGTATGATAAAATCTAATAATAAAAATACCATATGATTACAGAAAAGTCCATAGAGTCCGTTTCCACACATAACCCACAAAATAATCACATGCTTCTAGGGTATTAAAGGTATTAACTTTATTACTTGTAGATTGTAATAATTGTTATGGCGTGGGAAAAATTACCAAACCAAAACATTTGAGAATCAATATTTTGGTTTACGGTACAATTTTAGAATAAAGTATTCTCATTCCGGAACTTTCGATTTTGAAACATTGTCGGACTCAAATAACCACCTCCGTAGATTAATGCCCAACTTAATAATGTACTTCTTAATCCCCCACTTACTAATGGAAAGTGGTTTAAACCTACAGTTAAATTCTATAAAAGATTTGTTCTAAGTTTTTAATTTTAAGTACTTTTTATAAATAAAATACGGATTGTACACCAAATTAAAATCACGCCCGGATTTCCATGTGTAGAATTCTATTTGGAAAAATTACATTCGAGACATTTTAATGACACAGTTGTGTGCGTCAATACACCATTGTATAGTTGCACAGGCAGAATGTTTTATGTTGTGTGGTATGGTAAGACTCAAGCATTTTTAAGAGGACCCATTGACAGAACCTCTCGGGCTACCATTTCTGAACACGACTGAACGGCACCTCCGAACAACGACGCGAACCCAGTGTTCTTAACTATGACGGCAGAAAAGCTACCATGGATTGCTGAAGAAAGCACCTCCGAACAACGACGCGAACCCAGTGTTCTTAACTATGACGGCAGAAAAGCTACCATGGATTGCTGAAGAAAGCACCTCCGAACAACGACGCGAACCCAGTGTTCTTAACTATGACGGCAGAAAAGCTACCATGGATTGCTGAAGAAAGCACCTCCGAACAACGACACGTCCCCAGTGTTCTTAACTATGACGGCAGAAAAGCTACCATGGATTGCTGAAGAAAGTACCTCCGAACAACGACGCGTCCTCAGTGTTCTTAACTATGACGGCAGAAAAGCTATCATGGATTGCTGAAGAAAGCACCTCCGAACAACGACACGTCCCCAGTGTTCTTAACTATGACGGCAGAAAAGCTACCATGGATTGCTGAAGAAAGCACCTCCGAACAACGACACGTCCCCAGTGTTCTTAACTATGACGGCAGAAAAGCTACCATGGATTGCTGAAGAAAGCACCTCCGAACAACGACGCGTCCCCAGTGTTCTTAACTATGACGGCAGAAAAGCTACCATGGATTGCTGAAGAAAGCACCTCCGAACAACGACGCGAACCCAGTGTTCTTAACTATGACGGCAGAAAAGCTACCATGGATTGCTGAAGAAAGCACCTCCGAACAACGACGCGAACCCAGTGTTCTTAACTATGACGGCAGAAAAGCTACCATGGATTGCTGAAGAAATCACCTCCGAACAACGACGCGAACCCAGTGTTCTTAACTATGACGGCAGAAAAGCTACCATGGATTGCTGAAGAAATCACCTCCGAACAACGACGCGAACCCAGTGTTCTTAACTATGACGGCAGAAAAGCTACCATGGATTGCTGAAGAAAGCACCTCCGAACAACGACGCGTCCCCAGTGTTCTTAACTATGACGGCAGAAAAGCTACCATGGATTGCTGAAGAAAGCACCTCCGAACAACGACGCGAACCCAGTGTTCTTAACTATGACGGCAGAAAAGCTACCATGGATTGCTGAAGAAAGCACCTCCGAACAACGACGCGTCCCCAGTGTTCTTAACTATGACGGCAGAAAAGCTACCATGGATTGCTGAAGAAAGCACCTCCGAACAACGACGCGTCCCCAGTGTTCTTAACTATGACGGCAGAAAAGCTACCATGGATTGCTGAAGAAAGCACCTCCGAACAACGACGCGTCCCCAGTGTTCTTAACTATGACGGCAGGAAAGCTATCATGGATTGCTGAAGAAGAAGCGCCTCCGAACAACGACGCGTCCCCAGTGTTCTTAACTATGACGGCAAAAAAGCTACCATGGATTGCTGAAGAAAGCACCTCCGAACAACGACACGTCCCCAGTGTTCTTAACTATGACGGCAGAAAAGCTACCATGGATTGCTGAAGAAAGTACCTCCGAACAACGACGCGTACCCAGTGTTCTTAACTATGACGGCAGAAAAGCTACCATGGATTGCTGAAGAAAGCACCTCCGAACAACGACGCGTCCCCAGTGTTCTTAACTATGACGGCAGAAAAGCTACCATGGATTGCTGAAGAAAGTACCTCCGAACAACGACGCGTCCCCAGTGTTCTTAATTATGACGGCAGAAAAGCTACCATGGATTGCTGAAGAAAGCACCTCCGAACAACGACGCGTCCCCAGTGTTCTTAACTATGACGGCAGGAAAGCTATCATGGATTGCTGAAGAAGAAGCACCTCCGAACAACGACGCGTCCCCAGTGTTCTTAACTATGACGGCAGAAAAGCTACCATGGATTGCTGAAGAAAGCACCTCCGAACAACGACACGTCCCCAGTGTTCTTAACTATGACGGCAGAAAAGCTACCATGGATTGCTGAAGAAAGCACCTCCGAACAACGACACGTCCCCAGTGTTCTTAACTATGACGGCAGAAAAGCTACCATGGATTGCTGAAGAAAGCACCTCCGAACAACGACACGTCCCCAGTGTTCTTAACTATGACGGCAGAAAAGCTACCATGGATTGCTGAAGAAAGCACCTCCGAACAACGACACGTCCCCAGTGTTCTTAATTATGACGGCAGAAAAGCTACCATGGATTGCTGAAGGAGAAGCGATTTGGAAGTAATTGTGTCCTTGCAAAGTGTCTTTGAATTGGCTTGCAAAGAACCTCCAATTCATTGCGGAATTACTCTACAAAGTAGTGGACTACTAAAATACTAAATAGACTAGACTATTAAAAGTGGTGTAGCAAAAAATTAGAAATTGACATCGGCTAATGTTATTACTAACCTAGTCGAATGGCGGCTATTAGGTTACAAGCTGAATAGCCGTGGCGAAACCTGTACAGGCTGGATAACTTTGGCCTAACCTATTCAGTCTGAATAAGCATGGCCTAGCATATCTTATCTGAATAAAAGTAGCCTAACCTATACAGTATGAATAACCTTGGTCCAGCCTACAATATATTTTCACAAAGATAAATTAGGAAGAGTATATAAAGGTTGTTAAAATAAAAAAAATATTCTATTTAAGTTTGTAGAAATCCAAAATTAGTTGGGAGTAAACTATATATTTTTGATTAATTTAACTAACACTTAGTTGAAAGTAGGCTTATAAAATTTACAAAAGTAAAAAAATAACACAATAACGTTCTACTAAAAATAATGCTTGTTCTAAAGCAAGTTTAAAAACTGAATACAAAACCCGCACGCTATGGATTAGTTGGTGTAGTATATACAATCTAAAGGGGGTGGGTAAAAATTATTAAAAGTTGTATTTTTGGTTGAGGTGATTCACATTAACCACAACGTAATCAGTGTGTACTTTGTTAACAGTTTTATGCCCTTAATTTACTTAGAGCCAAAGCAACTTAATTATAAAGCGAGGCACGCACACCACAACCCTCACAACATGTCTCAAGAAAATGTGAATTATAAAGTTTTTGATGTGTTGAGTAAAGTAAAATTACCTTGCAAATAAGCTGTATACAGTCTCATAGGCGGTTGTAATTGTAACAAAAACAAACAATGGGGTACAGCTAAACAATCTTATAATTACATTGCAAAATGTATTAAAATGAATCGGTTTAGTTAGTTTTAACATGACATAAAAAGCATTTACATGTTACATTAAATTTAACATACCTATTTTTTCTAAATCATTCGAATTCATTCGTAATTTTTCTAAGAGGACATAGTTAAAATTAAAATGTAAATATAACATTTTATCTAAAGTTGAAAGATGTAGCTTAAAACTTATTATAAACCCAATGGTATGAGGTACACATATGTTATTTTTAAATGCACTTTTTCCATAAATAATATATGTAAACTTAAAATGTATCTTTAGGTTAACTTTGGTCATAAATATTGAACATTCGATCTGCTATAGACCTATAGATATTGAATTTAATACATTGGGAATACAGTAGTTGTTTCCAAAACTACTCAGCGAAAAAGCTTATTAGAGCCTCATGTACAAAAAAATACCCCCGTAGCAGCAAACCTGCGTACTCAGCGAATTTCCAATGCATATATATGTATATTAATACCACATAAAGCCACATACCAAGTTTCATCAATATACATTCATAAATAAACGATTTGTGACATTTTAATTATTCTCCATAAGAATAACATGGCGGCTGAGTATGCAGGTTTGCTGAAATAAGGAACACTAAAAATGGGTTTTTATACAAATATCAATATAACTCAACTAGGTAAAGCCACATACCAAGTTCTATTAATTTATGTTCATAATTAAAGGAGATAATACGTTAATTATTCTCCGTAAGAATAACATGGGGCTGAGTATGCAGGTTTGCTGCTACGGGAACTATCGGGCAAAAAAATGGGTTTTTGTGCAAATACCAATAGACCACAGTGAAATGAAGCAATATACCAAGTTTCGTCAGGATAAGTTGATAAATTAGCGAGATACACAATTTTTCTTATCCTCCATAAGAATAACATTGGACAACGTACTGTGTTTAGCACTTTCAATATCTCAGTAACCAATTGACGTAGAGCAATGATTAAAACATCAAATTGTGCGTCTTTTTAAGCTGATTCCAATGGGAAAGAATAAAAGTTTACTTTTTCAAAAATTGTATGTAAAATACTCAAAAAACCCATTTTTGGGATACAAAACCCCCCCAAAATACCCCTTCGGATAGGTCGATCCGTCTGGTTTTCGAACTTAAAGTTATAAATGCTGCTTTACACGTTTGTACCAAATTTCATCAAAATCGGACCTTTTTTACGAGAGTTATCGCACCCACGGACACACACACACATATATATATATATATATATATATATATATATATATACAGTTTCGAACGAATGGTCTTTTTGGGGTCTGGGGACCTCAAAACGAAAAGTTATCATGGTCCCGGGCCTAGGTCTTACCATGCCGACTACGGTAATAGCTTCTTCCCTATAGGGGAAATTCGCTAAAATTATAAAGTTGAAATTTTTGATATCATTTTTATAAGTTAAATAAACGAATATAATCCGTTCTAAATTATGTTATAAAGAAAACATTGATTCGGAGTAATGTTATAAACGATGTGCGCATTAAAATAATCTCCGTTATAAGTGTATTAACAATAACACGTAGCGGGGCCTATTAATAATAAAATAAATACCCCCGTAGCAGCAAACCTGCGTACTCAGCGAATTTCCAATGCATATATATGTATCTTAATACCACATAAAGCCACATACCAAGTTTCATCAAAATACATTCATAAATAAACGATTTATGACATTTTAATTATTCTCCATAAGAATAACATGGCAGCTGAGTATGCAGGTTTGCTGAAGCAAGGAACACAAAAAATGGGGTTTTATACAAATATCAATATAACTCATGTAGGTAAAGCCACATACCAAATTTCATTAATTTATTTTCATAATGAAGGCAGATAACACGTTACTTATTCTCCATAAGAATAACATGGGGCTGAGTACGCAGGTTTGCTGCTATGGGAGCCTTGGGTAAAAAAGTGTCTTTTTGAGCAAATATCAATGGTCCACAACCAGATGAAGCCGTATACCAAGTTTCGTCAGTATAGGTTCATAAATAAGCGAGATATAAAATTTGTATTTTTCTCCATAAGAATAACATTAGACAACGTACTGTGTTTAGCACTTTCAATATCTCGGTAACCAATTGACGTAGAGAAATGATCAAAATACCAAATTGTGTGTTTTAAAAGCTAAATCCAATGGGAAAAAATAAAATTTGACTATTTCCAAAATTATATAAAAAAATTCAAAAAACCCATTTTTGGGGTACAAAACCCCCCAAAAATACCCCTTCGGATAGAGCGATCTGGCTGGTTTTCGAACTTAAAGTCATAAATGTTGCTTTACACGTTTATACCAAATTTCATCAAAATCGGATAACTTTTACGAGAGTTATCGTGCTCACGGACACACACATATATATATATATATATATATATATATATATATATATATATACAGTTTCGAACGAATGGTGTTTTTGGGGTCTGGGGACCTCAAAACGAAAAGTTATCATGGTCCCGGGCCTAGGTCTTACCATGCCGACTACGGTAATAGCTTCTTCCCTATAGGGGAAATTCGCTAAAAAACACATTATTGCTTTGAGCATACAGTAGTATGTTTAATTATAATTTTAAAAAAACTTAAGAGTTTAAACAAAGACAAAAATATAGTACATTTATTTCGATCCAACAGCCACAATTACAATGCACTATTTACGGCTACCAATTAAAACAGTGAAAATATAAAATCCCGATGAGTTTAAATCACCTGTAAATTTTGTAATAAATATTTAAAAAATTATAAATATTTAAAAAATTATGAATTAAAGCTAAATATAAATTTATTCGTAAGCAATGACCTTTATGATGTTTATTTAGTTAAGTTGCTTAATGACATGCTTTACTTGTTTTATTTTCAATAACAGACTATTTCTATTTCGATAATTAAGAATAAGAATTATTTGTTCCAGGTCAACTGCGCCAAGTATTTAAAAATACTCTGTTCACTGATGGATTCAGACTACTTTTCTCATTACAGTACCCATTAATTGAAGTGCAACAACACATTTTAGAATAAATTATTAATTATAAGTTCAACATTTAATATTGCAGTAGAAACTGTCAATAATTCGATTTATTTTAAATTTGGCGAATCTATAAAAATACTATGTTATACACAATATTTTGAATTCTTTAGCACACATTATCCAGTGCATTGCGATATTGTTTAATTCCTTTATTATAGGCTACTGAAAACTAATGTATGATAACACGTATATCGTTACCGTCCAAAATCCAACATTATATATCACAAAATGTTATAAATTAATGTTAGTATAACATCATCCAATATTTAAAAAAAGTGTTAGCCACAAAAAAATTAGTATATAATTCCATCAAGGAAACTATTTTGAAAAATAACTTCCGTAAAAAACTTAAATAATGCAATATGCGTATACTCTCTTATATGCTCATTAAAATGTATTTCTATTGAGTTGATCAAATAATGGAATTCAAATACTTTTCTTCAAGCTTTAATTTTTAGCCCAATTTAACCAGCTCGTAGAGAATTATATACAGGTTACCAGTTAATGATGGCAGTAGAAGCAGCAAGAAGCAGCAAAAATGGATAGTAATTTATTGATATACAGAGTGAACTAAACACTACTTTTAAACCTCAAGTAAGAAATTACAATTATTTGATTGCATGTAAAACAATGTTTGCATTAATAAGCTGCTAGCAAAACAAACAATTGTAAACAATATTTGAATATTTAAAAACAAAGATATGCTTGTTTTCTATATAGGTTTTTGTTGTTATTTTGTTTGGTTTAACGCCACTGACATTTTTTGTCGTTTTATTTGGGAACGGTCCAAACCCTGGTCTTGTTACTGTCTAAATCGTCGACATTTTGACAGAAAGCATAATTAATTAGTAGTCCAATGAAAAATTACAGCCATATACCGTAAGGTATCGAACCTTCACAATATTTTTAGATTTTCTCAGGACTGATCTAATGGTTAATCACGTACTACGTGGAGAGCACTGCAATACCCAGCAATTAGTTACAAATTTACACTGTTTTATTTTATTATATTTCGTTAACATTTATCAGTCCCGGATTTGATATTCAAAAGATTGACGGTCCAACAGTTGACGAACAACCAAGCTTGATCATCTCAGTTACACATGGACTATATCGTGTTAATCCGTCTATTATTTTTATGGAGAACAGTACCGCATTACGCGGCGACCAGAGTTACGTCCAAGAGTAGTTTGATGATATAAAATTCTTATCTGCATTAGGTAATCATTGAAACTAGAAAGACCAATTGGACGAATCCCTAGGGTGTTTTCAAATCTCGATAAATGTAGAAATCAAAAGATATATTTTAATATGCTATTTGGTAGGTTTCAGTCACTTTACAACACGTGTTATAGCGACTGAAATCGTATATGTATTCAAAAGGAAAAATATGTGGTGCCAAATTCGAACGTTCGAATTTGGCACCACAGATTTTCCATTTCCATGGATTTCGAAATTAGAATCATATAATATCGATGAACTGTAAAAATAATTGATTGGGGACAAAATTGCTAAATAAAGGAATAAGGAGAAAACAGTTGAAACCCGAGAAGGGGGAGAGCAGGAGAGGAGGATTAGTCTCCAAGGCAACGCCAGGGGGATCAGGAGTCGCAGCCGGTGGGGTTGCCCAGGGATGGATGCCAGGACTGAGAATGAGGAGTGGAAAACTGCACGGTTGGGAAATAACTCTAGTGGAAAACTGTATGTGTTCAATAAAAGTTACCAATCAAACAAATAGTTGTGCAAAGTCTTTTTCACGTGAAATAATTACAAAAATATATTTGACCAATAACTTACGTCGAAAAGCTTATCCTAAATTCATATAACAAGTCCAAAAGGCCATTTCATGTTACTGAGCGGGTTTAAAATGGTTTGAAATGAGCCAACTCGCATATTTATTAAATAAACTATGGAGTTTCATACGTTTGAATTCACTCAATCTGTGGTGGGAGATTTAAGGTTGCAAGACCACAAGATGTGAATCATTTAAAGAAATATTAGAAGATTGGCATACTTCGTTTTGAAAATACTTTAGGACTCCATCTCATCACCCTTTAAAGTTGAAATGTTATTCTTATGCGCACTGATTTATTTACAGTACCTGGGGGCCGAGCTTTGCTCGGGGAAGGCCAGTCAGTTTGTTTAGATGACTTGTAGTAATATTTCACCACTTCCCCCTACTGATAATCTGATTTCTATAACTCATTTGCCTCTTTTCTACATTTTTAAGGTCCATCCAGTTGTTATTTATAGCTCAATGTCCCTTTGATTTATTTTACTACTCTATATATGTAATCTTAACTCAAATCTTTTAATCTCTGCTCTCAGGAAACCACATGTTAATAATCATAAACAACATGAGTATTACTTTGACAGTTCCCTGGTTGATTATGAACAGCTGTTACAATTATTTTGTTTTGATTTGAAACTCCATAAGCCCAATGTTAATTTTTTTAATTTTTCATTTTAGTTTTTTTACATTATTTGATTTTTCCTAGGGATGAGGCCTGTCTAGAACTTATTTTTATCCCAGAAATTAGTTATTTTGAACATTTGAAGGAAATCGTTGGAGCCGTTTTTGAGATCCGTGTCACAAGCAAGCAAGCAAGCAAGCACACAAGCAAGCAAGCAAGCAAGCAAGCAAACCTTACTCATATTAGAGTATAGGATTATTACCGTGGTAACAATCAATATCATTTTAAATTTTTTAAACCTGTTGCTAATGCCTGCGAACTTTCCTAGTGAAGAACCTAATATCAGCAAGTGATAGATGATTTCAAAACATGGTGAAGATTAAACATATTTATTATGAACTAAACTGGGCGTTAGCTATATTTTAGCCCTTTACATATTCAAGTACCTAAAATAACAATACTGCACGCTTAAGTAAACAACATTCTTCATTTACGTTCTGCGCGTTATATCGTTGGTCTGACTTTTGATCTAAAAGGATTTTTACATTTCAGCAAGTTTCTAAATTGATTAGTGATAAAGTATCCATCATACAAGTAAAGGTAATACGGGCTGATGTCAAAGATTAGTTTGATATTGTCCGAAGGATATGTTTTAGTTAAGGCAAGGCTACTATCAGATCAAAATTCATTGTACAAATTATGTTTGAAATGGTTTAAATGAATTATGTCTGAAATATATTGTTACATTATCCCACGATCAGGCTCCATTAAGAATCGGATAAATAACAAGTTATTCTAAAGGCTAAAATCAAATCTCGAGTTTTTCCTTTCATAATAACAAATAATTTGAATGAAGGACAATTTCTTCAAATACTAAAATTTAAATAAAAGTTACTTTTTTATATTTCTTAATCAGCAGAGGGAATGGATATTTCTCGGTAATTTTCCAATTGGTCTTGATATCCATTTTGCAAACTGGAAAAGCTATTGTACATATTGCGTCTGGTCAGTTTTCAGGGTGATACTTATACAATTATGTGTTGTTTGAAGTATTTGATTCCAATCGGTTTTAGTGAATAGTTTATTAAATAATAATTACGAATATTCCGCGTGAACAACATGAACATTACAGTAAGTAATAAGTCATACACACCATAATATGAGCTGCAAAGTTAGAAAGGATATTGGTTGGTAAAATCCCTTAGGGGTTCTAAATAGTAGAGACATGTTTTTAGCTAAATATGTTTATACGGTATACACGTTAAAATGAACATAAACAGAAAATTAACTTAAATTTTAATTCTTTCTGAGTGATAACTATTTGAATTCCCTTATATCGCTCGACAGTACATTTAGCAAAACCGCCGTGCATCCGTGCGTGAACGAATCAACACCGAGTAAAATACGACTCGGAGAATAATAGAAGTAACAACTAGTCGATGGGAGGAAACGACGCGAATGATCGGCGCCGTAAATCCACGCGCCGCTGACTTAGTCTGCCTAATCATTCTCATAAACCATAAATATTAAATTGTAATTTAAAACACAAAGATTCCGAAGCGCTGTTTTCGGCTCATAAATAATCCGTTTTAATTGCGAACAACAATTCTGCGCGCCGTTTCATCTCGCCGCCGCCAGTCGGGGCTCGTTACGCGGCATCGGCACTCGCTACAGGCGCGATATACAGAGCTGCCTGGGGCGAACATTCTGTATTACTATCTTGGTATTTTTGTTCTTCTGGCCGGAGGCCCTCTGGCATTCGAGGGCCTGGGCCTGGGGCAAAGTGTCCCGGTTTGCCCCCCCCCACACTTGTGGCAGCCCTGGCGATATATAGTCCACAGGGCGATATCTGTAGGTGTAGGCCGGGACTACATATCGCTAAAGGCGCGATATAACGTCTGGAGGGTGATATCTGTTGGTGTAGGCCGGGTCTACACATCGCCAAAGGCGCGATATAACGTCTGGAGGGTGATATCTGTTGGTGTAGGCCGGGTCTACACATCGCCAAAGGCGCGATATAACGTCCGGAGGGTGATATCTGTTGGTGTAGGCCGGGTCTACACATCGCCAAAGGCGCGATATAACGTCTGGAGGGTGATATCTGTTGGTGTAGGCCGGGTCTACACATCGCCAAAGGCGCGATATAACGTCTGGAGGGTGATATCTGTTGGTGTAGGTCGGGTCTACACATCGCCAAAGGCGCGATATAACGTCTGGAGGGTGATATCTGTTGGTGTAGGCCGGGTCTACATATCGCTACTGGCGCGATATAACGTCTGGAGGGTGATATCTGTTGGTGTAGGCCGGGTCTACACATCGCCAAAGGCGCGATATAACGTCTGGAGGGTGATATCTGTTGGTGTAGGCCGGGTCTACACATCGCCAAAGGCGCGATATAACGTCTGGAGGGTGATATCTGTTGGTGTAGGCCGGGACTACATATCGCTAAAGGCGCGATATAACGTCCGGAGGGTGATATCTGTTGGTGTAGGTCGGGTCTACACATCGCCAAAGGCGCGATATAACGTCTGGAGGGTGATATCTGTTGGTGTAGGCCGGGTCTACATATCGCTACTGGCGCGATATAACGTCCGGAGGGTGATATCTGTTGGTGTAGGCCGGGTCTACACATCGCCAAAGGCGCGATATAACGTCTGGAGGGTGGTATCTGTTGTTGTAGGCCGGGACTACATATCGCTAAAGGCGCGATATAACGTCTGGAGGGTGATGTCTGTGTTGTTGTAGGCCGGGTCTACATGTCGCTAAAGGCGCGATATAACGTCCGGAGGGTGATATCTGTTGGTGTAGGCCGGGTCTACATATCGCTACTGGCGCGATATAACGTGCGGAGGGTGATATCTGTTGTTGTAGGCCGGGTTTACATGTCGCTAAAGGCGCGATATAACGTCTGGAGGGTGATATCTGTTGGTGTAGGCCGGGTCTACATATCGCTACTGGCGCGATATAACGTCCGGAGGGTGATATCTGTTGTTGTAGGCCGGGTTTACATGTCGCTAAAGGCGCGATATAACGTCTGGAGGGTGATATCTGTTGTTGTAGGCCGGGTCTACATGTCGCTACTGGCGCGATATAACGTCCGGAGGGTGATATCTGTTGTTGTAGGCCGGGTCTACATATCGCTACTGGCGCGATATAACGTCCGGAGGGTGATATCTGTTGGTGTAGGCCGGGTCTACATGTCGCTAAAGGCGCGATATAACGTCCGGAGGGTGATATCTGTTGGTGTAGGTCGGGTTTACACATCGCCAAAGGCGCGATATAACGTCTGGAGGGTGATATCTGTTGGTGTAGGCCGGGTCTACACATCGCCAAAGGCGCGATATAACGTCTGGAGGGTGATATCTGTTGGTGTAGGCCGGGTCTACACATCGCCAAAGGCGCGATATAACGTCTGGAGGGTGATATCTGTTGGTGTAGGCCGGGACTACATATCGCTAAAGGCGCGATATAACGTCCGGAGGGTGATATCTGTTGGTGTAGGTCGGGTCTACACATCGCCAAAGGCGCGATATAACGTCTGGAGGGTGATATCTGTTGGTGTAGGCCGGGTCTACATATCGCTACTGGCGCGATATAACGTCCGGAGGGTGATATCTGTTGGTGTAGGCCGGGTCTACACATCGCCAAAGGCGCGATATAACGTCTGGAGGGTGATATCTGTTGTTGTAGGCCGGGTTTACATGTCGCTAAAGGCGCGATATAACGTCCGGAGGGCGATATCTGTATATGCAGACCGGGTCTGCACCATGCCATTTTCCCGCATTCGGATAAAACGCGTGCAGGTCACCCGCAGCCGCAAGCCAGCCGAACGTCTACACGTGCGGCGCGGAGCGTCGGTGAGTGCAAGGTGCCCAACGAGAGCAGGTTCCATACAGACCATTCATAGCAATCTCTTTTTTATTGTCTGACAATGGTTGAATTGTTTCCACATTTTACTTACAGAGCGCCGGCAAGAAACAACAAATTAATTAAAAAAATAATTTGCTGTATTTATTACAAGTATATGTAAACAGGTTGTGTAAATAACCAAAATAAGTATCCTACTGGATTGTACACAGATATATAGTCATAACCGACTTAAATATGTTTTTCTCCGTTGGAATAATATCCGGCTAGCAGTATATCTGCGTACTAAGCGAGTGTGTCCATGTTAAGTTATTTAGACCTAGAAATAATAACATCATTTAATTCATTTTGAATTTGAAGCCACTTTGAACACCAGTAAACTTGCCAACGACCGGGAAACCCGCAGTCGCAACCGCACAGTGTGGACTATCACTATGTTGCTCATATGAAACCCCTTTAATGTCTATTCAATTAATTTCCCTCACTATGTCATTTGTACTCCAAGTCAAGTATAAATCTAAACCAAACATGATTTTGTTACAGTTAAGATTTTTTTAAGGTTATTTTGTGATTGAAGCTAGATTAAAACGTGCTTAACTGGTAGCTGTTTCACCATAAAATATACAATAGTACCGTTATTGTTCTTTAATATAAACGTACTTAATTTTGTTCTGTATTTAAAATGAGCTCATACGAATGAAAATGTAATTTTATATTACACAACTATAATTTTAATAATTAGGTAACATTAATTTAAGCCTGTGGTTATTGCAATTACTCACAAATTCTAAAAATAATTTTTTTATTGGAGAATAAATAATTAATCTTTTAGCGAATTTCCCCTATAGGGAAAAAGCTATTACCGTAGGTCTCATGGTAAGACTTAAGCCCGAGACCATGATAACTTTTCATTTTGAGGTCCCCAGATGCCAAAAACACCATTCGTTCAAATTTATATATATATATATATATATATATATATATATTTATTTATATATATATATATATATATATGTGTCCGTAAGCACGATAACTCTCGTAAAAAAGGTCCGATCTTAATGAAATTTGGTACAAATGTGTAAAGTACCATTTATTTGAACGAGTTCGAAAACCAGATGAATCGCACCATCCGAAGGGGGGTTTTTGGGGGGTTTTGTACCCCAAAAATGTGTTTTTTGGGGTTTTTACATGTAATTTTAATTTAAATCAAATTTTAATTTATACCATTAAATTCAGCTTAAAAAAACAAACAATTTGGTATTTTGATCATTGCTCTACGTCAATTGGTTACCGAGATATTGAAAGTGCTAAACACAGTACGTTGTCTAATGTTATTCTTATGGAGAAAAAGAAAAATTGTATATCTCGCTTATTTATGAACGTAAACTGGCAAAATTTGGTATATGGCTTTATTTGGTTGTGGTCTATTGATATTTGCACAAAAATCCATTTTTTGCCCGATAGTTCCCGTAGCAGCAAACCTGCATACTCAGCCCCATGTTATTCTTATGGAGAATAATTAACGTGTTATCTCCTTTAATTATGAACATAAATTAATAGAACTTGGTATGTGGCTTTACCTAGTTGAGTTATAATGATATTTGTATAAAAGCCCATTTTTAGTGTTCCTTATTTCAGCAAACCTGCATACTCAGCCGCCATGTTATTCTTATGGAGAATAATTGAAATGTCATAAATAGTTTATTTATGAATGTATATTGATGAAACTTGGTATGTGGCTTTATGTGGTATTAAGATAAATTAATATGCACTGGAAATTCGCTGAGTATGCAGGTTTGCTGCTACGGGGGTATTTATGTTTGTAATCATTGTTGGTTGTCTCGTTAAAAAGTAAGGTCAAAATAGATAAATATATAGCAAAATAAGCAAGCTTTAATCAATTGCAATCATACTTGCTTCCAATTGTTAAATAAAATACAAATTCCTGGTCTACATTTCAGTAATTTCAGCAGCTGCACCGTCCAGAGGTTTCTATTGGTCCAGGCGAGAGAGACACGGACCCGCGCTTTTACGACGACCTGATTGCCAGCTGATTGCAGACTTTATTATCGGCTGATTAAGAGGTGGCGGACGCGCTCTCTAATCATAACGCCGCAAAAACATCAAACTGACACCACAACGCTTACACTGTCCTTACTTTTTACCCGTAACGCGGACAAAACGTTTTAATATTTCTTAACAATGGGTCTGATTTCCGTTGTACGTTTTCATAATTTTTCCAAAATCAAAATTAAAGATATCAATCAAGTAAAATATCATCCACAGACATCATGCAGGATTTTGGCTTTTAGGATTCAAAAAGTATTCACAATATAAGTAAATCGACAAAGATTACGACTTTAATTATTACTTAAAAATTCTCAAAATAAAAAGCTCCAAACCTCTAAAACTACTTAATTATGCTTTTAGACTTTTTCTAAACATGGGACTCTGGTCAAGGAAAATTACGCGACTCTACTTGACTCACTAATGTTAACGATTAAGTCCTGACCCTACTTAATGGCAAATTAAGTAGTCCAAATTATTAATCAAAATTATTTGATTCATTACTAATTTTAAAGAACAAAATACACTTTCGGATTTCTGAAAAAGGGATTATCTGATTGCTGATAGAATTTTAATATCACAAATAGTCATTACATAAAAAAAGAAAAAGAAATATTTGATAAACTTAATTATTTCAATTAACGATCATAACTGTGCTCTCTGGAATTGCTGTGTATTATTAGTGAATTTCCTTTGGAAAGTGAACTATTAGCGTGACCCGCACGGTGAAACTTAAGCCCGGGACCACCATAGAAGTTCCTAACGTGACCCCCTGAACACGTTTTGGGGGGTCGTTCAAAATTTTATATATATATATATGTATATATATATAGACATATATATATATATATATATATATATATATATATATATATATGTGTATGCACTCTAGCGGTCGCATTTTTTGCCCGATTTACTTCAAATTTGGTAGGGACGTTCCTTTCTATAATCTGTTGGACAAGTTCGTTGGGCAAAACAATCGCAAAACTCTAAACCCCTTTTTTGGGGATTAATCTTTCAAATTTCGAGTTTTTGGACCCAAAAAGGGTCAGAAAAGCCCCGGATGTGAAATTAACGCATGTTAAAAGATGGGAATTAGTGTGACGAAACTTTTAAGCCCTATCTCGTTATTCTAGCATAAATATTTACCGAGTTATTAAAGAAAATGTGTATCGACCAAACACAGTACGTTGTCTTATGGGGGTTTTACATTAGAAAAGCCTATTATTCATTTGTTGGTGTACTTTTATCATCCCCAACAACCTCACGCCTACTTTAAAGCCTGACTGGACCTTCTCCTAGCCTTATAATGCGCAAAATTGTATTCCCACCATTGCAGGTAAATAGAACCAGGAGCATCAAAACAGCCAAAAAATCAATATTTTCAGATTTGAATAAAAATTGGAATAAATGTATGTTTATAACTGATTTTGAGTTTTTATAGTTTTTTATGTGGAAATTCACTTCCCTCACGTCAGCGTGCTGCGTGCAAACTCGTTTGTCTGTTAAATGAGTCATGAGTCAATGTTTTAGGGCTATCCAATGACATTCCGAATGTTAACATTCTAATGTTAAGTAGAATCGTGAAATATTGCTATAATGTCTCCCCTTAGTTTAGCAATATGACGTATAACGTCCAAGTGCCTCGTTGTACCAAACAAGTCCCCAAGTAATTCCACCAGGGAACTTCTCACTTATTTCCTCCTTGTTTACCGACTACCGGGTAATAGCCTTATCAATTTATCGTCTCCAGCCCCGCATTAAATATTGATGGCCACTCGGAACCACTCACGCCCGGTAGGCACCAGATTAGATGTAACGCTATAATAGGTATTAATCGAGCTTCTGCCCCACAGCCCTACTAGCCCTACTCTCCTTACCTTACTCCCCCCACATCGGTCCTCCCGGGGCCCTATTTAAATTGAAATTTTCGGAGGATTCAAATATTAAATTTTAATCGAAATAGCTAGTTGTAATTCTGAACGAAAAATGTTTAATATAGACTACAAAAACAATTTACAACAGCTACTCCTGCTTGCAATTGTAAGTAAAACTTACCAATTTTAGTTCCAATCGGTGACAGTAGTTTATATCAATCACGCATTTTTTTGTGTACCAACGCAACGAAATACACCAATTTGAATATATTAGATGGTCTATGACTGACAACAATTGATATTACAATACAAAACAAATAAGAAATGACAAGATACCAAAGAAATTACTACATGAAAAAAAACGGAACATGACTAGGCAGACTGATATTTATATATTACTAACCATTGCATTTATTTTAAGCTTACTACTCTACTGATATGATCTCATTTTAGGTATTACGCTTCTTTTAAAATAGATGCTTTTTAAAATTCTCAATATTTTTGGAAATGTGTTTTATCAATTGTTCAGAGAATTCTTACTAATACAACTATCAATTAAACATTTTTATTTTACCATTAATATATTAAATATTGATAGTTTATATTGTTTAAATAACATTACTTCATTTAAGAAATTATTGCGGACATTTTCCAACACTTATTGGTAAAATAACTTTGCTTTACTAATACTTTGTTTTACTTTGCTCTAAACAGAGCTAGAAAAGGTCCGCAATAATGTTTTTAAAATCATAAACTAACATCAACTACAATTAATTTTAAACAACGGATAGCTAAACTGTATTTCTGAAATTATAATTGCGATGGATTTAAATTTATTATTGATTACCTATCGATTCTAGTGTTTAAACTACACTACGTTTCGGGAGGTAAGGAAACTCCTCCCAATAGATGAAAGTAGGGTTCACTTGATAACGGGCGAAGTTTCCTTACCTCCCGAAACTCAGTGTAGTATTAAACACTAGAAGCGATAGGTAAAGTCCAAACAAATCAATAACAAACTAAAATATCTCCCTAGCGGAGAATATGTTTTCTTTTAAGTACAGGAGCGAAGCGACGTGTACGACACTCGTTCCTACTATCCTCAGAACTGTAAGGTATTAAAGCACAGGAGCGAAGCGACGTGTACGACACTCGTTCCTACTATCCTCAGAACTGTAAGGTATTAAAGCACAGGAGCGAAGCGACGTGTACGACACTCGTTCCTACTATCCTCAGAACTGTAAGGTATTAAAGTACAGGAGCGAAGCGACGTGTACGACACTCGCTCCTACTATCCTCAGAACTGTAAGGTATTAAAGCACAGGAGCGAAGCGACGTGTACGACACTCGTTCCTACTATCCTCAGAACTGTAAGGTATTAAAGTACAGGAGCGAAGCGACGTGTACGACACTCGTTCCTACTATCCTCAGAACTGTAAGGTATTAAAGCACAGGAGCGAAGCGACGTGTACGACACTCGTTCCTACTATCCTCAGAACTGTAAGGTATTAAAGCACAGGAGCGAAGCGACGTGTACGACACTCGTTCCTACTATTCTCAGAACTGTAAGGTATTAAAGCACAGGAGCGAAGCGACGTGTACGACACTCGTTCCTACTATCCTCAGAACTGTAAGGTATTAAAGCACAGGAGCGAAGCGACGTGTACGACACTCGTTCCTACTATCCTCAGAACTGTAAGGTATTAAAGCACAGGAGCGAAGCGACGTGTACGACACTCGTCCCTACTATCCTCAGAACTGTAAGGTATTAAAGCACAGGAGCGAAGCGACGTGTACGACACTCGTCCCTACTATCCTCAGAACTGTAAGGTATTAAAGCACAGGAGCGAAGCGACGTGTACGACACTCGCTCCTACTATCCTCAGAACTGTAAGGTATTAAAGCACAGGAGCGAAGCGACGTGTACGACACTCGCTCCTACTATCCTCAGAACTGTAAGGTATTAAAGCACAGGAGCGAAGCGACGTGTACGACACTCGTTCCTACTATCCTCAGAACTGTAAGGTATTAAAGCACAGGAGCGAAGCGACGTGTACGACACTCGTTCCTACTATCCTCAGAACTGTAAGGTATTAAAGCACAGGAGCGAAGCGACGTGTACGACACTCGTTACTACTATCCTCAGAACTGTAAGGTATTAAAGCACAGGAGCGAAGCGACGTGTACGACACTCGTTCCTACTATCCTCAGAACTGTAAGGTATTAAAGCACAGGAGCGAAGCGACGTGTACGACACTCGTTCCTACTATCCTCAGAACTGTAAGGTATTAAAGCACAGGAGCGAAGCGACGTGTACGACACTCGTTCCTACTATCCTCAGAACTGTAAGGTATTAAAGCACAGGAGCGAAGCGACGTGTACGACACTCGTTCCTACTATCCTCAGAACTGTAAGGTATTAAAGCACAGGAGCGAAGCGACGTGTACGACACTCGTCCCTACTATCCTCAGAACTGTAAGGTATTAAAGCACAGGAGCGAAGCGACGTGTACGACACTCGTCCCTACTATCCTCAGAACTGTAAGGTATTAAAGCACAGGAGCGAAGCGACGTGTACGACACTCGTTCCTACTATCCTCAGAACTGTAAGGTATTAAATAATAAAACATTTTAATTATTTAATTTTGCCAGGAAAAAATCACACAGGTTCTTATTTATTATCTGTCGCGGTTATCTGGACTAAAATTCATCCATTATTTGACGTTTCAAGTTTAAAATAATTTAACAAATCCATTCAACTAGAATATAGAAAATACTTTCATCAAACAAGATCAAGACGGTAAATATCAAAAAATGTTGGCAACGGCATATTATTCTGTTTAATTGTAGCAATACGTATCATACTACTCAAGAAAATACTTTCAACAAATAAACAAATTCCACTTACCGCTAAACCTAAGGCAACCCAACCCGTGCTACATACCTGAAACCAAATACAATTTGTTAAGGAAAAAATATAATTGTTCGCCATCTCATCATAAATTTGAATGAATGAAAATTGGAAACACTAAACCGAGGGGGGGAGGTTTAGTGGTAGCGGGGTTATGGTCCAGGTGTGTGTTTGGGCGTGAGAGCTCCTACACAACACACTCTCGACATCACTTAGCCGGGGCATTAGGCCACTTATAGTGGAGTACAGTAGCAACAGCACCCTCTCACTCTCGTGAGATATACTGGGGCGAAGACCCGAGGAGGTGATTGGGGACGGGAGCTAAGGGAGTCTATTGAATGGGAAGGTTGAAATGGTAAACATGAATGTAGAACTAATAGCCGTTTCATGGATATGCGCTATTGGGGACGGGAACTACGGGAGTCTATTGAATGGGAAGGTTGAAATGGTAAACATGAATGTAGAACTAATAGCCGTTTCATGGATATGCGCTATTGGGGACGGGAACTACGGAAGTCTATTGAATGGGAAGGTTGAAATGGTAAAAATGAATGTAGAACTAATAGCCGTTTCAAGGATATGCGCTATTAGCTAAGCCGGGATATGCGCACTTGATATGAAGATCACAGAGAAAGAACGATGAAAGGAGAAAATCTATCCTGACTATATGGATGATCATTGCGTGTATATCATTGGAATGGAGAAAATCAATAGCACTAAGGAAGTAAAATAGAAAAACTAAGTTAAGAGGGGGCTCCAGTCACGAAACATTTGGTATTTATACCTGCTTCCCCATAAGACTAATGTTAACTTACACAGAACATCCCTCTTCAAATGATTATCCGGGTATCGTTGATTTGTGGATGATTTTTAAGAGCAAAACCTTTTTATTCATCTATTTTTTTAAATATTTATATATCAAATAATAATGTTTAAATTAAACAACAAAATATTCAGTATATAATATTTTTATGGATGGGCGATTTGTCCCACTCAACAAGTCAAACGAGTTTGCACACAGCACGCTGACGTGAGTGAAGCGTATTTCCACATACATGCTTTTAAAACTAAAAATCAGTGTAAAACATAAATTTATTCCTATTTTTATTGATTATAATGTTAGGATAAGGTCCAGACAAGCTTGAAAGTAGGCGTGAGATTGCTGGGGATGATAAAAGTACACCAACAAATGAATAACAGGCTTTTCTAATGTAAAACTCCCATAAGACAACGTACTGTGTTTAGTCGATACACATTTTCTTTAATTACTCGGTAAATATTAATGCTAGAATGACGAGATATGGCTTGAAACTTTCGCCTCACTAATTCCCATCCTTTTACATTAATTTTACATTCGGGGCTTTTCTGATCCTTTTTGGGCTCAAAAACTCGAAATTTGAAAGATTAATCCCCAAAAAAGTGATTTAGAGTTTTCCGACGAACTTGTCCAACTGATTATAGAAAGGAACGTCCCTACAAAATTTGAAGTAAATCGGACAAAAAATGTGACTGCTAGAGTGCAAACGTATATAAATATATACAATTTTGAACGACCCCCCAAAACGTAATCAGGGGTCACGTTAGGAACTTCTATGGTGGTCCCGGGCTTAAGTTTCACCGTGCGGGTCATGTTAATAGTTCACTTTCAATATATAAAGAAAAGGCTTTTCAGGAACCTTTGAGGAAACCAACGGAAAATAACAGTTTTTTTATACAACCTCTGCCAAGGTCGTAAATAAGATATAGGTGTTTAATTAGCTCAAAACGAAAAGTTATCATGGTCCCGGGCCTAGGTCTTACCATGCCGACTACGGTAATAGCTTCTGTTTGGACAATGGAGTTTTATAAGCCTGTATGATTTGATTTGACTATAAAACCACTGGGGTAGATATAATACCCGTTGCAGCAAATCTGCATACTCAGCGAATTTCAAATGGTACTTCACTACCTCATGAAGCCACTTACAAACTTTCATCAAAACATATTCATAAACTAGCGAGTGAAATTTTATTTATTCTCCATAAGAAAAACTTTATGACTGAGGATGAAGGTTTGTATGCAAATAGCATTATAACCCACCCAACCATATAAAGCCACATACCAAGTTTCATTAATATGTGTTCATTAATAAGCGAGATATACAATTTTTCTTATTCTCCATAAGATTAACATTGGACAACGTACTATGTTTAGCACTTTCAATATCTCAGTAACCAATTGACATAGAGCGATGATCAAAATAACAAATTGTTTGGTTTTTAAGCTTAATTTAATGGTGTAAAACGAATTATGAGTAAAAAGTTCAAAAAACACATTTTGGGGTAAAAAATCACCCCAAAACCCCCCTTAAAATAGAGCGACATGTCTGGTTCTCGAAATAATGAAAATAGATGTAGCCTTACACGTTTATACCATATCTCATCAAGATCGGACCATTTTTACGAAAGTTATCGTGCTTACGGACACACACACGCACACGCACACACGCGGGCGCGCGCGCGCGCGCACACACACACACACACACACACACACACACACACGCGAATTTGAACGAATGGTGTTTTTGGCATCTGGGGACCTCAAAACTAAAAGTTATCATGGTCCCGGGCCTAGGTCTTACCATGCCGACTACGGTAACAGCTTCTTCCCTATAGGGAAATTAACTAAAACCTAATGATAAAACTTAAATCGGGAGAACAAACGAATCTATTGCTAAACACTAGTTAATATAACATTTTGCTCCGCAAGAAGATTGATAACTTGTCCCTAATTGGCTATACAATAAATCTGATAACTTGTCCCTAATTGGCTATACAATAAATCTGATAACTTGTCCCTAATTGGCTATACAATAAATCTGATAACTTGTCCCTAATTGGCTATACAATAAATCTGATAACTTGTCCCTAATTGGCTATACAATAAATCTGATAACTTGTCCCTAATTGGCTATACAATAAATCTGATAACTTGTCCCTAATTGGCTATACAATAAATCTGATAACTTGTCCCTAATTGGCTATACAATAAATCTGATAACTTGTCCCTAATTGGCTATACAATAAATCTGATAACTTGTCCCTAATTGGCTATACAATAAATCTGATAACTTGTCCCTAATTGGCTATACAATAAATCTGATAACTTGTCCCTAATTGGCTATACAATAAATCTGATAACTTGTCCCTAATTGGCTATACAATAAATCTGATAACTTGTCCCTAATTGGCTATACAATAAATCTGATAACTTGTCCCTAATTGGCTATACAATAAATCTGATAACTTGTCCCTAATCGGCTATACAATAAATTATCAGAAAGTGAAAGCTAGTATAATAAAAAATAGGTGGAAATAGATTAGATAAGGAAATTCTGGGATAACTTTAAGAGGGACTTGCGAAGAGGAGTCAAACGCGTTTTATAAATTATTGAATTTTTTGTAGCGAGCGTAATTTGAACAGAGTCCAAAACTAATTTAGCTCAGGAACAGGCTTTATTGTTAGTATCAACAACAGCAGATGTTATGTTGAAGTGGTGGCACGTGGGCATAACGTGGTAATTATATTATTATGTTATATAGACCCGTATATTTGGACATTTGATCGCGCGCCTCTCGTAGTCAAGCCCCATTAGAGACAGGTGATATTCGTTAATTTGGAGTGAAAGGTGTTGCGCAGTAATTACAATTTAACTCTTTACGAATAAACCATATAAAGATTAAAACATAGTTCTACAAAAACTCCAGGTGAAAACCCCTAGATTGTTGTTACACTTCCCCTTTTTGAGATTTCATATAATTATGTAGGTGAAAAATACCTGTGGGGTTAAAATAAATTTATAAAACGAGTACGCACGCAGCACGCTGACGTGAGGGAAGTGAATTTCCACATAAAAAACTATAAAAACTCCAATTCAGTTTAAAACATACAATTATTCCAATTTTTATTCAAATCTGAAAATATTGATATTTTGGCTGTTTTGATGCTCCTGGTTCTATTTACCTGCAATGATGGGAATACAATTTTGTGCATTATAAGGTTAGGATAAGGTCCAGTCAGGCTTTAAAGTAGGCGTGAGGTTGTTGGGGATGATAAAAGTACACCAACAAATGAATAACAGGCTTTTCTGAAGTAAAATCCCCATAAGACAACGTACTGTGTTTGGTCAATACACATTTTCTTTAATAACTCGGTAAATATATATGCTAGAGTGACGAGAGAGGGCTTAAAGGTTTCGCTACACGAATTCCCACCGTTTTTCATTTGTTAATTTTACATCCGGGGCTTTTCTGACCCTTTTTGGGCACAAAAACCCAAATTTCTAAATTTAAAATCCCCAAAAAAGGGGGTTAGAGTTTTCCGATTGTTTTGCCCAACGAACTTGTCCAACTGATTACAAAAAGGAATGTCCCTACCAAATTTTAAGTAAAAACGTGTTCAGGAGGTCACGTTAGGAACTTCTATGGTGGTCCCGGGCTTAAGTTTCACCGTGCGGGTCATGCTAATAGTTCACTTTCCAAAGGAAATTCACTAATAAGACTGTTAATTTATTGTATGTTATTATAATTCATAATTTGTCATACGTATATGTCCATACTTTCTGAGGTACATAGTACGTGGTAGTTTCGAAGTCTCTAACAAATCCAAGGGCATAAAAAATCCCAACTTTCCAGGATAGAAATTTTTAGAATTTTCAAGTTTTAACAGAATTACAGATAAGTACACACACTGTAAACATGCAATTATTGCATTCAGAAACCCGTATGACTACAATATAAAAAATATAAAATTGTCGCATTTTAAATTTACATTATTAATTCCAGCTAAATGAAAATAAACAATAATTTACGAATAATGTTTAAACAATTCCAATACTACAGTATAACAAATTTATTAATATTAAAATTTATTTTTATTAAATTATTTTAAAACTAATAAATTATTAGTTTTAAAACACAACCAATAATTGTGTTCAGTGATCCGTGCTTAATAAGTTAACTGGAAGGCAATGTTGGGGTAATGTCTTTTTCTCAAACTGTAATATTTGTCAGCCTGAAATACTATAACTTAAAAGAAACTTTATGCAAATACATTGTAATATTTTGTATTTATTTACTCAATTTCGAGTGTGTATACCTTATTTTGATCCTCTGAATAAAAGTCGCATGAAACTCTCGGCAAGCTTTTATCCCGATTAAAAAAAAACACTAAAACAATTCCCGATAAAAAATGATACTTGTAAAATACGATGTTGTAAATTTTTTATATTTTCACTTGAGACGATGGAAAAGCCGCTTAAACTGCCCAAGTCGGGGAGTAGTAGTGGGGGGGTGGGGGGAGGAGGAGGGTAAATGAAAACAAACGACGCTGCGCCACGTGGCACGGGGACTGGTAAACCCCTGGTGGAGGTGGATGTCAATAGCGCACCACAACACGCATCATGGCATCGCGGTTGACGGGGCATTGATAGTGGCTGGACTGGCTCTAGGGCATTGTAAATAACATGCCTCAGGTAGTTTGGTCGTTAGTCAAATAACATTTAAGAGTACTGAATTATTACATTTTTTCACAAAACTGTAATTTTATTTTAAGAGTCTTCATCACCGGAAGTTGCTACACGCCATCTGGGAGTTTTGTTCCATAAGGCAAATGTTAACTTCGTGCCTCCATTACTCCTCACCTGATCGTCTCAAACAATTAATTTTGGTGTCAAATTAAAGGGTTCGTCGTCCTCTAGGGAAATCCAATGTCGAATTCCTTAATTTGGGTACCATAGTTTCATAATAAATAGTTTAATTTTGAGCTGAAACACTGTACATGCTCTCATCAATTTGTAACAAAATCCAAATTCGACTATTGCATTTCCCTAGAGGACGACGAACCCTTTAATTTGACACCAAAATTAATTTTTTGTGACGATCAGGCGAGGAGTAACGGAGGCACAAAGTTAACATTGGCCTTATGGAACAAAACATCAAGATGGCGTCCGGCAACTTCCGGTGATGAAGACTCTTAACTTTCAAAATATGTTAAAGGATGATCGCTGGAAGTGGAGAATCCAATACCCTATTGCGGTTGTTATTTGCCCAATAAACTTAAAACCGGACCAATAAATTGCAATTCTTGGAATTAACTAATTACTATTTGTTGGGTAATATGTGTTTGTTATCTTGCTACACAATATACTTCAATAATCAATATTTAACGACGTTTGACGAAACTGTACTAAGAAACAAGAAATATTTACCAATTTTCATGTTCGTTAAAAGAAGAATTTTAGGAAATTTTAATTGGAAGACTAATTTTATGTTTTTACAGTAACCATAATATTCCCTATCTTCATTTATTTTGTCCATCACCAAATTACCTCCCTTTTCCTGATGAATGATGATTTTTTAGGTTGGCAATACCTCAGTTTTCCAATAAAAACTAAATGAGGAAATAACTCGAAAGTTTACTGCAATAGTTAAAGAGGTGATGTTTGTAAAAGAAGTAATACAATGTTGCATATGTGACTCTCTCAGCATATTAAAAGATTATGTTAAAGTATAAAATTAACTTGATTTGATAAAATGGTTAATTTGGTTAATTTCTTTTAGGGTGCCATTTTACAATTAAGATTAGTTTTATACGTAGGCAAGTTGAGCATATTCAAAACAGTGTTACAGGTTAATTAAAAAATAAACCTGCAGAATTTCGAATTTGATAACCAGATACAATTGATTTAATGTAATGCAACACAGTATAGTATTCATTCACACGAAATTATAACCCTTTTTAATAGGTGAACAGTTTTCCTTTCTTGTAGCTTGTAAAAAAAATTGGTATAGAATATAAATTTATAATGATAATAGTTTTTATTATTGACCACTCAAAATAAAAAATTAAAAACATCATAGATGAATAAACACGGCCGTAATCATGTTTTCCAGTTTTCAAGTAAAAAAACATCGCTGAGTAAAAACTACTTATTTCAAATTTGATTTCATCGATTCCAGCTTAAAATAAAAGTGTAATAGGATAAAAGGGGCATGATAGAATGAGTCTTAATCGTGTTTACCCATTTGTCGAGTGAATTACGTTAATGAGCGTCAGTGAGCGGCGTCGCGACGCCCCCCCTCTGAAGCGCTCCCCAGAGAAATCTCCGGAGTGACTCGAGACATAACATCCTCTCCAGCGACGCACGGCGCGGGGGTCGTCCGTCAAGTCAAAGAGGCAGAAGGCTGAGGATGGAAGTGGAGTGTTACCGACTCGTCGGGCCACAAACGTACAAACAGACACATGTGGGACTGCGTATAGTGTGAGGATACAATGGGACGAGCTAAAAGTATGAGGGTACTATGGGACGTGCGTATAGTATGAGGACACTATGGGACAAGCGTATATTGTGAAGATACAATAGGAAAATCGTAAAGTATGAGGATACTGCGTATATAATACGGATACTATGGGATAAACGTATAGTGTGAGAATACAATGAGCAAAACGTATAGTATGAGGATACTGCGTATACAATAAGGATACTATAGGACAACCGTATAGTGTGAGAATGCAATGAGCAAAGCGTATAGTATGAGGATACTATGGGACAAACGTTTAGTGTGAGAATACAATGAGCAAAGCGTATAGCATGAGAATACTATGGGACAAACGTATAGTGTGAGAATACAATGAGCAAAGCGTATAGTATGAGGATACTATGGGACAAACGTTTAGTGTGAGAATACAATGAGCAAAGCGTATAGCATGAGAATACTATGGGACAAACGTATAGTGTGAGAATACAATGAGCAAAGCGTGTAGTATGAGAATACTATGAGACAAGCGTAAAGTACGAGGATACCACGGGACGTTCTTAATGTATGAGAAGACAAAGGGACAAGCTTACAGTATGATACCATGGGACAATCATGGGATATCATTCCAATGTTATTTTGTTTAATATTTATTTATTTAATGATTATCACGAGTAACATTTGAAAAACATCTGGGTTTTTGTAACGGCGAGATATTAATACAAGAACGGGACACCAGCAAGGTTTTACGAACCTGAGTCTTTACATAAACTATCCAAAACCTACCACACATTACCACAACATTTATATAAATTATAGTTCAAAAATCCTTTTTTAATGAGTCAAAACATTTTATCAGTCTCGAAATATAACACATTTCTACTTTTATTATTTACTGAAACACAATAAACATTTCAAAACAAATCGAGAATAACACTTCATGAAATATTTCTATTTCATGATCCCCTTCAGTCGTCTCCGTACCAGACAGTTTCTTGTGTCGTGCGGGTTGTCCTGTTCCTATCCCTGCGTGACGACAGCCACTCTAATGAGCGACGACAGGACACAGAAGCTGTCGAGGGCTGTTGCTATTGCTTTGACACCGCGTGTTTTACAATAATTGAATTGCCAGTGTGTTTGTGCGAGGGAGGCTGAGTGCGGGGCGACACAGGGGAGAACTCTAGCACCACTTCTGTTCCTCTCCATCCAGTCGGGCTACTGTGGGCGCTAGTGACCTGTTACCACGAGTGTTGTTGATAACACTCTTGTAGCCACTAGAGATTGTAGCACTGTAGAAAACTATCAGCTAACGACCGACCTGATAAGCTGTATTAGTTATCTGGACCACAAATTATGTAAGGACAAGTGATTTAAGTATTTAATTTACATTGTCACTATTTAATCTGTCAAGACTTTCCTCAGATACTCTATTTGTCTAGGGGAACATTAAATTAATCAGTTTGATTTATAGACAAACTGAGCAACGTGTTAACAGTGTTTTAATACTAGAATTGCCTTTCGCAGCTTGCACATTAAAATCAGCAAGCACATAATAGAATAATAGAATAATATAATAGAATGTGTTCGCTGATTCAAACACCTGTTTTGAGTTGGTTAAACTAGCAGCTAAAATAGATTGAAAAATAAATAAGTGAAAATCACCCATTAAATTAAAATTGTGATGGTTTTGAACAATTTGCTTATTTTTCGCATTTATTTGTGAAGTTAATTTTTAAAATGATGGTTCAATTATTGGTTTTGATGAAGTATTGTGGGAGATTTGGCTAGCCACAAAAACAGCATTGGAGAAAAAATACATAAATACTGTTAAGATAATAAACGTAAGTACTGTACAGCAATCATTAAACACACACTAATCTTAAACAAGTTTCATAAAACAAAAACATCATGAAAATGGACGATTATTTTATATAAAACAAATTCAATGACATTACTTCAGCACAAAGTCTGTCGGGCTAGCTAGTACCATATACTTTTAATTTAATAAACCTAATGATTTTGTAATACCCCCGTCGCAGCAAACCTGCATACTCAGCGAATTTCCAATTAATTATAACATAACACATTAAGGCACTTAACAAGATTCATAAGAAATATATTAAAAAACCAGCGATATTTAAAATATTAATTATTCTCCATAAGAATAACATTGGGTATGAGTACGCAGGTTTGCTGCAACAAGGAACACAAAATAATGGGTTTTTATGCAAATATCAATAGAACTCAGCTAAGTGAAGTCACATACCAAGTTTCATCCATATACATTCATAAATAAGCGATATATAACATTTTAATTATTTTCCATAAGAATAACATGGGGACCGAGTACCTAGGTATGCTGCTACGGGAACCATAGGCGAAAAATTGAATTTTTGTGCAAACAACAATAAACCAAAACCAGATGAAGCCATGTACCAAATTTTGTCAGTTTATGTTTATAAATAAGCGAGATATACAATTTGTATTTTTCTCCATAAGAATAACATTAGACAACGTACTGTGTTTAGCACTTTCAATATCTCAGTAACCAATTGACGTAGAGCAATGATCAAGATACCAAATTGTTTGTTTTTTTATGCTGAATTCAATGGTGAAAATTAAAATTTGGTTTTAATAAAAGTTACATGTGGAAACCCCAAAAAACCCATTTCTGGGGTACAAAACCCCCCCATAACCCCCCTTTGGATGGTGCGATTCGTCTGGTTTTCGAACTCGTTCAAATAAATGGTACTTTACACGTTTGTACCAAATTTCATTAAGATCGGACCTTTTTTACGAGAGTTATCGTGCTTACGGACACACATATATTATATATATATAAATATATATATATATACATATACATATGTAAAAATTTGAACGAATGGTGCTTTTGGCATCTGGGGACCTCAAAATGAAAAGTTATCATGGTCTCGGGATTAAGTCTTACCATGAGACCTACGGTAATAGCTTCTTCCCTATAGGGGAAATTCGCTAACAATTTGAAACGTAGTTGGGTTCATGAGAAAATTTTGTTTTCTTTGAAAAGTTATTAAGTGATATAAAACGCATTTGCACAAAACACCCTTGAGAAGGTTGTTAAGCTAATAAACGAAGGGGCAGTAATCGATGAACAGACACAAATCATAAAACAAAAACACTCGGTACGGTAAAAGAACCGAGTGTGGTAATGCTCAATTAAATTAAATTCTTGGGAATTTAATGTTGTAATCTAAGGAAAGGGGCAGACATTATTATTCTAAAATGTCAAAACCAACCGGTTATTTATCACTTTAGCCGGAAGTATACAAACTTGTTAATGCGGCTTCCGGCGAAACTGGCCGGGTAATGCAAAACAATTATCATAATTGGCCAAACAACCGTATAATTTTAATTAGATTACACAGCACGCTAATGGGGAAACACATAGGTTTAATTAAAAACTGCTGGTCAAGAACTTTATCAATTATTGTGTGCGTATTCAAAACGTATTCAAAGATGTTAAATACAATAATTTGAGAATATTTGAGACAATGCTAACTACATGTCTAAAAATAAATTACACCGCATCTTTAATAAATGCTGACAATACGTGTACAGGCATTTTTAAGAGAGGGCTCTAGTGACGTAACATTTTGCATTTCTCCTGCAAGGCCAACATTAACTTTCAAAGACCTTCCTTCCTCAACGGATTAACCGACATCGTTGATTTATGGTTCATGTTAAAGAGAAAAATATATATTTAGTAATATCGTAAGCAGAATTTTGGTATCACAAGTTCACCCAAACAAGAAACGAGATCGCACGCAGCACGCTTCCGTGAGTAAAGTGAATTTCCGTATTAAAACCTTAAAAATATCAAATAAATGGTTTAAACTAACACTGGATACATTTTTGTTGAATATTGAAAAATTTTATTTTTTGGCTGTTTTGATGCTCCTGGTTATATTTAAATTCATTAATAGGATGCCAATTTTGTACATTGTAAAGTTATAAGGCGGTATGGTCGGGAAAACAAGTTGGTATAGGGGTATTGGGGGTGATAAAGCGATATTTACAGCCTTTTCCAGTGTAAAATCCCCATAACACATCGTACTGTATTTTGACAATTAACATTTTCTTTAATAACTCGGTAAGTACTTATGATAGAATGATGAGATAGGGCTTAAAATCTTAGGAATTTTACGTACAATACCTTAAAGTGCAATAAGTGTACGTTCGGGGCTTTTCTGACCCTTTCGGGCCCAAAAACTCAAAATTAGAAAACTTAAAATCCCCAAAAAGGGGGTTAGAGTTTTCCGATTGTTTTCCCAACGAACTTGTACAACTTATTGTAAAAAGGAATGTCTCTACCAAATTTGAAGTAAATCGGACAAAAATTGCAACCGCTAGAGTGCGAACATATATATATAGTTTTTAGAGACCCCTCAAAACGTGTTCAGAGGATCCCGTTAGGAACTTCTATGGTGGTCCCGGGCTTAAGTCTCACCGTGCGGGTTATGCTAATAGTTCACTTTTCCATAGGAAATTCACTAATTAGAATTCTAGAATATCTTTGGAATTTTACTTAACGACTATTAGCCTACTTAGGCTATCGAAACATCGCTCACTGAAATAACTCAGTATTGTTTGCTCTTTAAAATGTTCCAAATATCAACGTCATCGGACAGTACGTTGAGGATGAACGGGCTTTGAAAGTTAACATTCGCCTTATGGTGGAGAGGCAAGTAGAAACGCCAAATGTTTTGTGACTATGGAGCTTACGAATCAATCGTTGGCCAATCCTTCGCTGACAAAATTATTGAGAAAAGTTATCTCAAAATAACAAACAATAAAATACAATCTTTAACGAATTTTGTTCTCACAAACTGGTAGTAAACACACTGAGTGTAAATATACTGTCGATCAAATGTATTCACAAAACATATCGAAATAGATAACAGACTCCCGTTATCTACAAGGAAGGTTTGTCGTAAATAATTTTCCCAAAGGTCACAAAAATGCATTCATGCACGGACACAGTTTCTCTTAGACCGTTGACCGGCAAGGATGATGATACAATTAAACAAACGATAATATGAATCAATACTGAATACTTTCGCCAGCATCTTAACTGGTTAGGTACATTTCTACAGTATCCGGTTTCACCGTAGACGCAGACCGCATACCGGCGGAGTTGTTCAAAAACCGATCCATCACGAAGAATGACAGGCCGCGTGCCGAACACTACCGAGGATAGCCGATAATTGCCGATCATTCACCGACATTCCCCACTAATTGATGATGGCTAGACAGCAGACTGCAACCGGCAACAGGCAACCGGACAACCGGGTCTGGGTCTTGTACGAACGCGGGCTGCTCGCGAGGTAACGGTGGGACGAGTCCACCAGAGTTATGTTCTGGAAGACTTTGGGTAATTCGAAGTAAAAATTAGTAAGTAATTTGAGGCGATGGGAACAATAAATTATAATTGTCCTCCCATAAGATTTGCATGGGAACTTACAGGACCCGTGGGGTGGAGCCCTAAGGCTGGATGTGGACATTATCAGGTCCAGTAGTTTTTGCGTGATGGAACCACAAACATCCATACTTTCACATTTATAATGTTAGTAGGATAGCCACATCAAAGATCTGAAATATTGTTAAAGTTTTGTTTGGTGGAATAATTCTGGCACATAAAATACGAGTGCAAATTAAGAAACTTTCAATTTCATGATCTCAGTCGTAAGTATTTCGCTTTAGCTCATAATGGACCACAGACAAAATTGTATGGATAAATGTAAATTTTGGTTCAGCGGTACTTGAGACGGTAAACAATCACGTAATTTAAAGTATAATTTTCTACTCTAGTGTCTGCCGAATTATAGATTGAAAGGGCGAAATGAGTATCTTGAAATTCATAGCTTTGGACAACTGCCGCTGCAAACTACTGTCATGTTGATCAATTGGTCTCTAATCTTTATTTAGGTCAAACTAATATTAATATTTTTCTAAATGTCGAACAATTGTCATTGCTAACAACAATTATGTCGATCAAATGGGTCCAGATCTTCTTTACCTACTACTATAATTTGTTAAATGTCGAACAACCTTCACTGAAACTATGGGAATTATATCAAATGATTTTAGATCTTCTTTACCTACAATTATAATTTGCTAAATATCGAACAACTGTGGCCGCGGTCAACTATCACGGCCTATGATTACGTGGGGCCACAGGCGTGGTCGATGAGTGAGCACGCTAGCCTACGCCGGGCTAACTAGACTGAGTAATGCGCCGCGGACACAGCGCAATGAACAATAATTGTCACCGATGCTTTATTGTTCCGCATCTCGTACTTTCTGCTGCACCCAGTAAATCATGCGCCATTGTTCCCGATAGCGGAGGGTCGATGGCAAATAAATTGCTAACTATTTATTCCGTGATTGATACACAGTTAATTTATTGTTTTGGGTGTGGAAGAACTAAATGACACTGAAAATAGTTTACAATGTAAAATATCAAACGTACCGATACCATAAAGTAAATCATGCATAAAAGGAAAACTATAATTCATTTTCTTGATAATCATAGAAATTAAACTAAATCCCTAAAGAAAAAAATAATTGTTGACTATAGTTCTTACATTTGGTTTCTTGTTTTAACTGAGTTAGAGATAGTGATCGTATTACATATTAATGTCATACAAATTTAAAAAAATCATGAATAAGGAGAAATCCAAAAAAATCGCCTCTAGATCAAAGCACTCTAGCTGCATAACAAATAACTGAAATCATCATCACAATAGAGGACCACAATATAACACAACTCGTTTATGGTGATGAGGTATAAATAACTGTCCGATAGTTAATACTACCCCAGGTTTACAGTATATTGAGTGTCACAGCTGGAATATCACATATAACATCAAAACGAGACGAGCTCCTTTGACAACTCCACAAAACAATCCCTTATCTGTGTAACCCGAGCATCCCGGCCCTCGCCCTCGCACGGCGCAGCTGCCGTTTTGTTCTGGTGGGTGGGTTTTGTTTGTCGTATTATGTGGGTATTATCAACAAACTGCTCTTTCCATCAACTCTTTCAGACGACTCTTTTGTACAGGAACGATCCGACATGAGAACACGGTGAATAGTAAAAGAGGGACTGTGCCTTCGAGCCAGGAGGGAAAGCTCCAAGAGCTGAAATATCGTGGGTATCATGGGTACACTTTTGAGAAGGAATAAAGTAGGGTTGATGACGTAGAAGATTGAACTAGATATACATCCATCTCATTACTGAACCAGATAATACAGTAGATTACAATACACCATTCACCTATAAGCCTAAGTTTTTCCATAAATTTAAAATTCTACCTATAATGACGGTCATACACTTTTATTTTGATCTTCTTCAATAGTTAAAACTGTAATTCAAGCTTGTAGTTAGTCGGGTCATGCACAGAGTGTTAACAAATTCCCAGAACACCTTTTCCTGATCTTACAGAAGTTTGTGTTGGTTTACTTAATAACAATATGTGCTACATAACATAAATTACTATTGTGAGGTGGGAACTTCGGCACTGTACAACTACTGGCCTTAAACTACTTAGATTTGTATATTGAGAATAAAATTTGGCTATAACGGAATTTTTTGCTATGTACAGTATTTTAAACAAACCCAATTCCGGTACTTGTAAGAATGGACTCCAGTAACGAACATTTGGTGTTTGGATTTTGATTTTATTTGATGAACGACTAATATTAAAGAGAAAAGTAATACCTAGCGTTTTCACTGATATAAATAAGTACCTGGGGCCGAGCTTTGCTCGGGGGAAGGCCAGTCAGTTTGTTTAGATGACTTGGAGTAATACTTCACCACTTCCCCATACTGATAATCAGATTTGTATAACTTATTTGCCTCTTTTCTACATTTTTAAGGTCACTCCAGTTGTTATTTATAGCTCAATGTCCCTTTGATTTATTATACTACTCTATTTGTGTAATCTTCACTCAAATATTTTAATCTCTGCTCTCAGGAAACCACATGTTAATAATCATATACAACACGAGTATTACTTTGACAGTTCCGTGGTTGATTATGGACAGCTGTTACAATTCTTTTGTTTTGATTTGAAACTCCATAAGCTCAATGTTAATTTTTTAACTTTTAATTTTAGTTTTTTACATTATTTGACTTTTCCTGGGGATGAGGCCTGTATAGAACTTATTTTTATCCCAGAAATTAGTTATTTCGAACATTTGAAGGAGATCGTTGGAGTCGTTTTTGAGATCCGTGTCGCGAGCGAGCGAGCGAGCAAGCGAGCAAGCAAACAACCCTTACTCATATTAGAGTATAGGATAATCGTCCGATAAGATTTCAAAATATTCAGCATTTACGATTTTTATGGGTGAACTATTTGTGGCAAAGAAATTATAATCAATGAAATCACTTAAATAAACCATAAATCAACGATTTCGGATCATTTGTTGAGGAAGGAAGGATTTGGAAAATTAACATTGGCCTTATGGGAGAACGAGGTTGAAACGCGAATTGTTGCGTGGCTGGAGCCCCCTCATACAGTCTTTAAGCGTTCCAGAGGCAAGAACTGTTTAAGCTATAATAAACAAACTTAACATACTCTTCGCTGAATCATTTAATCAAATACGAACTTTGTATTTGAAGCTCAAGGGCGGGCTTGAAGACCGCACATAGATTCAAGCCACGAGACGAGATGTTGATGCAAGTCAGACAGAGGCTGTTTATCGCAGTCCACATCAACTTTGCATCGCTGTATTGATGCAAATATGACGGACCCTCCTCCTTATGAATACAGATCAGCGCCCTCCGCCCCGCCGGCCTACCGGGGTAACCGGACACCGACAGGCGGCTCCGCCTGGACACGAGATAGCGACGGCTGTGGTGATCACGGCCTGATACTACATACAACTGTGCAATTGCAAGTTGCCCTAGAGGTCTTAAGGAAGAGCTAAAATTGCGTATCAGTAAATTATAAATATTTATAAATGGTATCAGTAAACTGACACGTACTTTCTCCCTTTTAGCCCAATTTTAATCAATAAATTACTTTATATTTATTAACTAAAGTATATAAAGTACAGTAGCATCTATAACAATGAACCTTTTTCAAAAATAATCACCAAATTCTTTTTTTCGGAGCACTACAGAATCATTTACCACACACAGTGGTTCTAAAAGAGGAAATACCCCCTCGTCCCCCACGGTTGGTTGACAACATATTTTGAATATCAAATCTTAATATATAATTCTGTAAGCGAAGTTTTTAAGTCAAAATTGTGGGAGTTTTGCAAATTGCAGGATGATGGGAGATGAAGGTCTTGATCCCAGGGACTCGGAAAAAATAGCAGTATTTCAAAAAAGTAACCAGCAAACGAGAAATAACGTAAAACATACCCCATAAGAAATTTTTATATATCATTCTGTAAGCGAAATTTTTAAGTCAAAATTGTGGGAGTTTTGCAAAATGCAGGATGATGGGAGACGGCTCAAATTGAAGGTCTTGATCCCAGGGACTCGGGAAAAATAGCAGTATTTCAAAAAAGTAACCAGCAAACGAGAAATAATGTAAAACATACCCCATAAGAAATCTTTATATATCATTCTGTAAGCGAAATTTTTAAGTCAAAATTGTGGGAGTTTTGCAAAATGCAGGATGATGGGAGACGGCTCAAATTGAAGGTCTTGATCCCAGGGACTCGGGAAAAATAGCAGTATTTCAAAAAAGTAACCAGCAAACGAGAAATAATGTAAAACATCCCCCATAAGAAATCTTTATATATCATTCTGTAAGCGAAATTTTTAAGTCAAAATTGTGGGAGTTTTGCAAAATGCAGGATGATGGGAGACGGCTCAAATTGAAGGTCTTGATCCCAGGGACTCGGGAAAAATAGCAGTATTTCAAAAAAGTAACCAGCAAACAAGAAATAACGTAAAACATTCTCCATAAGAAAAACATGTGGTTTTAAACACGTCTGCTTTGTTTACATAAAATCATGTGATTAAGTGTCTACTTTGTTTACGAACTGACATGTGTTCCTCCTCCGCATGTAAAGAGTAAAAAAATCAGATAAGGCAGATATTGGAGCCAGGTTAGGGGCTACGGCCCCTTCAAGCCACTAGCATTCACTATTTGTCAATGCTAACTTGACCTAAATACCGAGTTTTAATGAAATGTATCGATAAATAAGAGAAAAATGGTATTTGTTTTACTCCACATAACAATAAAATTGGACAACGTACTTAGTTTACCTATAAATTAAAATTTCAATTCTATCCACAACCATTAGTGGTAGGATAATTGAAAATACTAATTTTTTAGGTTGTTGATTATTTTAATGGTTATATGTAAACACAATTTTAAATTTTCGGTTTCATGAAAAAAATAACCGTGGAAACTTTTAAGTCCTGTGATTTGTGAACCTGATAACTCCCAGGGATGCGGGTAGTGTCATCATTTTGTTGGAGAAGCTCTACAAACCACAACATTTCAATACAAATCGTGGAAGTCCAGGCAAAGCTGGAAAATAATCACAGACAATTTTTTCCTTCTTTTCCATATCTCCGTTTCAGCTTTTAAATAATTTCTCAGCTTTCCCAGTTCTGACCCAGCTCTGCCTAAATTATGTCACTAATTTTGTCATGTCATAGAAATTCTTCTCACCTAAAACTTCGAGAAACTTACTTTCTCAAACGGTGATGGAAAATACGCAATAATTTATGAAATAACATAAATTTGCCACATAGAATGAGCAGTTTTTAAATTACAAATAATGATCGTCCAATCAAATTCCAACAAATTAAATATTTCCTGTTTTTATGAGTCATAATTCTGCTCAACGCTAGGATCTTTATATTCTTTAAAATGAGAGATAAATCAATAATTTCGGATAACAGGGATAATCCGTTGAGGAGGGACGACATTTTAAAATTAACATCGATCTTGTGAAAGAAGCAGGAAGAAATGAGATATGTTTCGACACTGGAACCCCTTCAATATGAATGTACAAATCGTGCAGGACAATAAAACCTTAATTACGCTAATTACTCTTCCACGTACACCTAAACCGTTGCACAATTCCCAAAGCAAGCGGAAACTTCGTCGGCACTAATAAAACACATCAATAAGTAATTCAACAGGCCGGATAATGAAAGGCATAAACGGGGTTACAACCCTAAAACAAGAGTGAAATTTGACATGTCGTTGATCAGGGGTGGTAGATGAGTCAGAGGCATTGGAGTGTGGACGCATTAGTCTACCATTTCACCCCCACCCCTCACCCACACACCACTACACACAGCCACCACCCGGGATTAAATCCAAATCCGAATTTGATTACGGGGGAACGCGAGAGATTTATGGGACGGTGGCGGCCGGAGACACAACATCCCGCCCTGCTCCCTCGCTGAAACGTCTTGCAGCGTCATCTGGTAATGTGGTGTCATCGATTCCACGTGTATCGCTTTACAGCGCTATGGTGGCTGGCGGTGGTGGGTGAAACATAGTTATAGTTCTTTTGGGAAACCAACTGTGAAACATTTTGAAATACTCCTCGTCAAAAATTGCGTACTCTGATGGATATTTACTCCTAAAAAAATTTACATTGTACTTAATTATTACACAGTCAAATGTGTCCAAATTCCTCCATAAGGAGGCAGGCATTTACATTGCTTGAATGCAAAATTTTAAAACGTGAGGATTTTATGGTTCAAAAAAGTAATTAAAACCTTATAACCATTTTAAAATCATGTTTCGCAAACGTATGCAACTTAATGCACTCGTAAATCTATAATCAATTTTACTGAGGTTAAGTACTATTTTTTGGGTATTTTTAGCATCTCGAACCGAAAAGTTATCATATTATTAGGCCTTAACATGTAATTCCGATTGGATTCGCTAAGCCCTTCCCATTGTGAAAATGGGCTTAAAACGAGATAATCATATCGGCTGAATTTCTTCATTAGGGAGAGAGAAAAGTAATAAGTTTCCATTTCGTTTTTAAAGATTAAACACAGTAACAAGTTAATTTACAACAAATAGCACAGAATAAAGAACACTATCTCACACCCAGATGATATTTAATTTGCCTGATATTACGTAACGGTTTTCAGAATAAACGTATAAAGATAGTAATTCCGGTAACAATAAGATTACCAGCCTATTTTTGTCATTATAATCCGCCTGATGAGTAAAAAGGCTAATAATAATATTACTTATTAACTGAATGTTGCGTTACTATTGAATTGACATGTTTAGTATTTACTAGCCAGTCTCAAACAGCACGAATGATGTACCGGGTGGAGATATCCACACCAGTTCTCTAGACACTACGCGAAATAAACCGCAAACAACCACAAATACGACCTTCTAAGTAACACAAAAGTCACAGGACCTTTCTCCCAACAAAACGGGTTTCCTTGCAGAAACAATGGTTCAATTAATCTTGGTTGTGCCAGTGAGGGCGTACCCTGGGTGTCTCCCTGCAGTACCAGCTCTTCAGTAATTATCCAGTTGCCGTGTACACGCTGTCGCCGTATTGTGCTGTGCCCAGGTCATGATCCCGGGATCCACCGCAGTCAGGCAGGGTTGTGCCAGTGAGGGCGTACCCAGGGTGTCTCCCTGCAGTTCCAACTCTGCAGTAATTATCCAGTTGCCGTTTACACGCTGTCGCCGTATTGTGCTGTGACCAGGTCATGGTCCCGGGATCCACCGCAGTCAGGCAGGGTTGTGCCAGTAAGGGCGTACCCTGGGTGTCTCCCTGCAGTACCAGCTCTGCAGTAATTATCCAGTTGCCGTGTACACGCTGTAGCCGTATTGTGCTGTGCCCAGGTCATGATCCCGGGATCCACCGCAGTCAGGCAGGGTTGTGCCAGTGAGGGCGTACCCAGGGTGTCTCCCTGCAGTACCAGCTCTGCAGTAATTATCCAGTTGCCGTGTACATGCTGTCGCCGTATTGTGCTGTGCCCAGGACATGATCCCGCGATCCACCATAGTCAGGCAGGGTTGTGCCAGTCAGGGCGTACCAAGGGTGTCTCCCTGCAGTACCAGCTCTGCAGTAATTATCCAGTTGCCGTGTACACGTTTTCGCCGTTTTGTGCTGTGCCCAGGACATGATCCCGCGATCCACCATAGTCAGGCAGAGTTGTGCCAGTGAGGGCGTACTCTGGGTGTCTCCCTGCAGTACCAGATCTGCAGTAATTATCCAGTTGCCGTGTACACGCTGTCGTCGTATTGTGCTGTGCCCATGTCATGATCCCGGGATCCATGTAGCCAGACAGGGTTGTGCCAGGGAGGGCGAACCCATGGTGTCTCCCTGCAGTACCAGATCTGCAGTAATTATCCAGTTGCCGTGTACACGCTGTCGTCGTATTGTGCTGTGACCATATCATGATCCCGGGATCCACCGCAGTCAGGCAGGGTTGTGCCAGTGAGGGCGTACCCTGGGTGTCTCCCTGCAGTACCAGCTCTGCAGTAATTATCCAGTTGCCGTGTACACGCTGTAGCCGTATTGTGCTGTGCCCAGGTCATGATCCCGGGATCCACCGCAGTCAGGCAGGGTTGTGCCAGTGAGGGCGTACCCAGGGTGTCTCCCTGCAGTACCAGCTCTGCAGTAATTATCCAGTTGCCGTGTACATGCTGTCGCCGTATTGTGCTGTGCCCAGGACATGATCCCGCGATCCACCATAGTCAGGCAGGGTTGTGCCAGTCAGGGCGTACCAAGGGTGTCTCCCTGCAGTACCAGCTCTGCAGTAATTATCCAGTTGCCGTGTACACGTTTTCGCCGTTTTGTGCTGTGCCCAGGACATGATCCCGCGATCCACCATAGTCAGGCAGAGTTGTGCCAGTGAGGGCGTACTCTGGGTGTCTCCCTGCAGTACCAGATCTGCAGTAATTATCCAGTTGCCGTGTACACGCTGTCGTCGTATTGTGCTGTGCCCATGTCATGATCCCGGGATCCACCGTAGCCAGACAGGGTTGTGCCAGGGAGGGCGAACCCATGGTGTCTCCCTGCAGTACCAGATCTGCAGTAATTATCCAGTTGCCGTGTACACGCTGTCGTCGTATTGTGCTGTGACCATATCATGATCCCGGGATCCACCGCAGTCAGGCAGGGTTGTGCCAGTGAGGGCGTACCCAGGGTGTCTCCCTGCAGTACCAGTTCTGCAGTAATTATCCAGTTGCCGTGTGCACGCTGTCACCGTATTGTGCTGTGCTCAGATCATGATCCCGGGATCCACCGCAGTCAGGCAGGGTTGTGCCAGGGAGGGCGAACCCAGGGTGTCTCCCTGCAGTACCAGCTCTGCAGTAATTATCCAGTTGCGTGTAAACGCTGTCGCTGAATTGTGTTGTACATAGGTCACGGTCCCGGGATCCACCGCAGTTAGGCAGGGTTGTGCCAGTGAGGGCGTACCCAGGGTGTCCCCCTGCAGTACCAGATCTGCAGTAATTATCCAGTTGCGTGTAAACCCTGTCGCTAGCTCACGATGCCGGGATCCATTGTAGCTCGGCTCGGAGGCTTGCGTCACCTAAGTTATAACATCAGATAGGTAGACCGGTTTGCTCGTTGACAATCGATCGTGAGCTATTCGTTTTCCATTCAAAGTACAAACTGCGAGATCCAGCGATGTTGGAACAGATCAACAGTCCTCGGTTGCGCCATAGTAACATGAGAAACGGTTGCGGCATCGTATGAAGGAAGGAAGAAGAGAGATAATCTTTATCCAAGGTCCATGGGTTATACCTTTATGTTAATACTACACTTGCAATTAGGGTCAAATTTACGTCTTATTCAATATTTCAAGATAAAAATGTGTTATTTGTAAAGAACTTATTAGGTGAGTAAACGTGAATAGTGTTTAATTACTGTACTTATTAGGCAGGGTGTTTATAATAATAAACCTAAAAGTAATGTAAACATCAATAAAATACATATTGTTGACAAAATAAGTTAAAATTACTACTAAATAATAGAAAAACAATTCTAATTTATAAAAAATTAATCTGATCTCAATGATTTTGTCATTACAGACAAGTAAACAATAAAGTCGTTCCAATTCGACCCAAACTTGACTTAACATCGGGGCGTTCATTTCAGCAAACGCTTCCTCTGATCATAAATATTTCGTACCGAGCTCTGATCGTATTCTTCGTCTTAACCTCCGCTGAGTAACTGGGACAGACATAGTTTAAATAAACCAATTAATACCCTGTGATTTTACTTGAGCGTCTTTTGCGAACAAATCCTATACTCTAATATGAGTAAGGTTTGCTTGTTTGCTTGCGACACTGATCTCAAAAACGGCTCGAACGATTTCCTTCAAATGTTCGAAATAACTAATTTCTGGGATAAAAATAAGTTCTAGACAGGCCTCATCCCCAGGAAAAATCAAATAATGTAAAAAAACTAAAATGAAAAGTTAACAAAATTAACATTGGGCTTATGGAGTTTCAAATCAAAACAAAAGAATTGTAACAGCTGTTCATAATCAACCAGGGAACTGTCAAAGTAATACCCATGTTGTTTATGTTTATTAACATGTGGTTTCCTGAGAGCAGAGATTAAAATATTTGAGTAAAGATTACATATATAGAGAAGTGAAAAAAATCAAAGGGACATTTAGCTATAAATAACAACTGGAGGGACCTTAAAAATGTAGAAAAGAGGCAAATGAGTTATACAAATCTGATTATCAATAGGGGGAAGCGGTGAAATATTACTCCGAGTCATCTAAACAAACTGACTGGCCTTCCCCCGAGCAAAGCTCGGCCCCCAGGAACTTATCTATAATCTATTGGTAGTTTTTGTCTATTTGCCAACAATTATACACCAATCAGCTGACTACACTAGCTGATACAAACTTGTTCCTACAACCGTACCTAATGTGCTTCTTACGGTCTAAAACACATCGTAAAACAGCTCTTTTCCGTTTAGCGAGCGAACAAGTCTTTTCGCTAATAAACTGCTGATTAATTGTTGTTACTTTGGACGAAGCTAAGCAACACGGTGTTTATAACTTCAATCTCGTAAATTCAGCCAAAACGTATGAGAGTCAATTGTTGTTTGTTGTGTTGCATCCCAAATGTGATACCACAAAATTCTCCGCTACGCGTCGGGCGGTAACAATTTACGTCAAGCGATAAAAAACCTACTTCACGCTATTATTACATAGATACCTATTTGATTCACTGTTTTATATTACGGTGTCAACCAAACCTTCTTTTCCAAATGAATTAGGAATGGGAGAACGTTAAAAACAATAGTTTATATACAAACACTCTGCATTTAAGTAATTAAAATTCCTTGACTTATGTTAATCTACAACTTAATGAGATAAAAGTCAATTTTAAAACACTTCATATAGCAGAGTTTCAACCGACAAAAAAATGAAGTCTTGATACAGGCAGTTCCCAAAGACTAAGACGTAGTGGCGGTACGTTTTTAAATGTCAGTTGTTGTACTTTACAGAATATAACACTCTAAATAAGCATGTATAAATTTAATTTATTGACGAAAATAAACTACAAAAACTCATACGGAACCCTACAATACACACACTACACATGTGTTTTTACTGGTTTTAGTATTTATGATCACTTAATAGTTAAACCGAAAGAAAGATTAACAAGCAAACGTCATAATTTTGTATGGATGCGCTAAAAAAGTCATAATGCAACTTGAAACTTACAAGGATCGCGATTTGTCTACTCCTTCTAGGACTTGTTCTAAAGCTCAGCCCGAGTCCCCTTGTCACAGATAACAGTCCTGAAGACTATCTTTGATCTGTTGAACGAAAAAGAAAGTATCATTGTCTGGTTGCATAGACGAAAAGGAGTTGTCAACAAAGAGTTGCCTGGCGCCAGTTGTCGGCACAAAACAAACTGGACCATTCGAGCCCTGTGATCCGCACTGATACGCCTTTGTTGAGGCGATCTATAGATATACCTATCCCCGGCCTGCCCCGCGGCTACGGCACTTGGGAAAGCAACCATTTAGCTATACAAGAGGCGTAGGATAGGAGATCAGAAGCCTAAAGAGATGTGCAAAAAATACAATAAATGTTCACGATGATCAAAGAACATCATATAAGTTGAAGAAGATGTTCCAGATTATCTGTTTCAGTATTCTTTACAAACAAATACCCCCGTAGCAGCAAACCTGCGTACTCAGCGAATTTCCAATGCATATATATGTATCTTAATACCACATAAAGCCACATACCAAGTTTCATCAATATACATTCATAAATAAACGATTTATGACATTTTAATTATTCTCCATAAGAATAACATGGCGGCTGAGTATGCAGGTTTGCTGAAGCAAGGAACACAAAAAATGGGGTTTTATACAAATATCAATATAACTCATGTAGGTAAAGCCACATACCAAATTTCATTAATTTATTTTCATAATTAAGGGAGATAACACGTTACTTATTCTCCATAAGAATAACATGGGGCTGAGTACGCAGGTTTGCTGCTACGGGAGCCTTTGGAAAATTTTTTTTGAGCAAATATCAATGGTCCACAACCAGATGAAGCCGTATAAAAAGTTTCGTCAGTATACGTTCATAAATAAGCGAGATATAACATTTTTCTTTTCCTCCATAAGAATAACATTAGACAACGTACTGTGTTTAGCACTTTCAATATCTTGGTAACCAATTGACGTAGAGAAATGATCAAAATACCAAATTGTGTGTATTTTTAAGCTGAATCCAATGGAAAAAACTAAAATTTGACTATTTCCAAAATTATATGTACAAAATTCGAAAAACCCATTTTTGGGGTACAAAACCCCCCCAAAATACCCCTTTGGATGGGTCGATCTGTTTGGTTTTCGAACTTAAAGTCATAAATGTTGCTTTACACGTTTATACCAAGTTTCATTAAAATCGGATCATTTTTACGAGAGTTATCGTGCTCACGGACACATATATATATATATATATATATATATATATATATATATATATATATATATATATATATATATACAGTTTCGAACGAATGGTGTTTTTGGGGTCTGGGGACCTCAAAACAAAAAGTTATCATGGTCCCGGGCCTAGGTCTTACCATGCCGACTACGGCAATAGCTTCTTCCCTACAGGGGAAATTCGCTAAAACAGACCGCCCAAGAACTTATAAGGAAACCCAAAGTTTGACACCCATAAACTTTGAATGCAAGATCTAAATGAGAAAGTTGGAGGAAATACATAAGTTTTTTACAACCCTTTCAAAGGTTAAATACTATAATAAAATAACAGTGCCTAGTTAAAGCATATTTTGAAATAATGTAATTTGATCAACAGTGTGATATGATTTGAATGTGAAACTTAAATCAGACGAACAAGCAAAGCTGTTGGGAAAGCTAGTTTATTTTAGCGAATTTACCCTATAGGAAAGAACCTAGGCCGGGACCATGATATATTTTCGTTTTGAGGGTCGATTGATATTTGCAGACAAAACCTTTTTTTGGTGCTTATGCATTATACCGACCACAATCTGTAATGGCACGCTGCGGCGGTTATGATAGGTCAGGTTACTTTAATTGTGGAGCGTTCTCTGTTATCGATATAATTTATCATAAATCGTGCCGCGAAACCCCTACTGTCCGCCCTCAATTGGTAAATAGCTACATCAAATTTTTAAATATATGTTGTTTTATGTGGAGAATATACTTATACAGCGTGCTGCAGCGGTTGTTTTAGCGAATTTCCCCTATAGGGAAGAAGCTATTATCGTAGGTCTCACGGTAAGACTTAAGCCCGAGACCATGATAACTTTTCATTTTGAGGTCCCCAGATGCCAAAAACACCATTCGTTCAAATTTGTATATATGTATGTGTGTGTGTGTGTGTGTGTGTGTGTCCATAAGCACGATAACTCTCGTAAAAAAGGTCCGATCTTAATGAAATTTGGTTCAGTTGTGTAAAGTACCATTTATTTGAACGAGTTCGAAAACCAGATGAATCGCATCATCAGAAGGGGGGTTTTTGGGGGGTTTTATACCCCAAAAATGGTTTTTTGGGGGTTTTCACATGTAATTTTTATTAAATCAAATTTTAATTTATACCATTGAATTCAGCTTAAAAACAAACAATTTGGTATTTTGATCATTGCTCTACGCCAATTGGTTACTGAGATATTGAAAGTTACTGAGATATTGAACACAGTACGTTGGCTAATGTTATTCTTATGGAGAAAAAGAAAAATTGTATATCTCTCTTATTTATGAACATAAACTGACGAAATTTGGTTTATGGCTTCATCTGGTTGTGGTTTATTGTTGTTTGCACAAACAAATTTCGCCTATGGTTCCTGTAGCAGCAAACCTAGGTACTCGGTCCCTATGTTATTCTTATGGAAAATACTTAAAATGTTATACTGTATATCGCTTATTTATGAATGTATATGAAACTTGGTATGTGACTTCACTAAGATGAGTTCTATTGATATTTGCATAAAACCCCATTATTTTGTGTTCCTTGTTGCAGCAAACCTGCGTACTCATCCCCTATGTTATTCTTATGGAGAAAAATAATAATTTAAATGTCGCTTATTTGTGAATATATTTCTTATGAATCCTGTTAAGTGTTTTAATGTGTTATTTTATATTTTCATTGGAAATTCGCTGAGTATGCAGGTTTCCTGGGACGGGGGTATTTGGTTATGTTAAGGTATTATTAATCAAACAATACATAATAAACTAAACTAACCTAACCGCCGCCGCGCGCTGTTTTAAGGGAAAGAAATTGCATAACACCGATATGTTTGTCGTCTGGGAGTGTCAAAAATGTTAAGAGTCTTCTTAAATGCTTGTAAGTTGTAGGCTACATAACAAAACGGCTCTACTTTTTATCCATATTTATATCTTTTTATTTATATTTGCATAAATAACCGATTTTTGTGGCCTCAAGTGCAGCAAACCTGGACACTCATTCCTAATGTTTTTACTATGGAGAATAAATCAAATTTAATATCTCACTCATTAATAAATATATTTTTATGAAACTTGGTAGGTGGCTTTATGTGGAAGCGAGGTACCAACTGAAATTCGCGAGTACGCAGATTTGCTGAGTCGGGGGTAAATTTAAATAATGTAATAATTTTACAGGTCTGTTGTGGTCATGGGTCCCAGGAACAGCTGAACTGATGATAGTTTGAAATAATGTTCAAGTGGAATTGTGAAAACATTTTAACTTTACCAAACCTTTCCCCGGCATTTTCAGAACGCTGTGATGAAGTCCTTAAACTTCAAATGTCCAATATCTTATATATAAATTATATCAATTTAATGATTGATTAGCATGGCAACGACAAATATAAAACAATTTTAAGCAATTGAAAAAAACATTGTAGTTACCTTTTGCTGATACCAGTGACATGCCAATTTCAATAAATCTTTTGAACCTTAATGCATTGGGTTTCAACTACTATATACTTTGTAGCTTAAAATATTCATTGCGTATTTCTTTTCTTTTTTAGTCGTTTTCGCGCTAAACGTTTTATAAGCACGTCTTAACGTCACTCGTAGTGTAGAAGCATGTCACATTATTAATGGTACTGTATATTATCCTTGTACTACCATTGTCTTGCCTGCCCCATTGATTAATTTGAAGCATCGTGTACATTGTTTGTTGTTAATGTTGTTGTCCTGCTGTATTTTATCTCTAGAATTAAGTACTTTGTTAACTTGTTGTCATTAGTTTAAATTAGCTTTGCCCAACAGCTTGGCTTGTTCACTTGAGTTAAGTACGGCCAAATCAGATCACACAGCTGATCGATAACTTGATACCTTTATTTACGAATAATTTATGGCTTTTTGAGATGATTTATAATCAAAACTAATACTTTCCCTCCAATTCTCACGATACCTTTCATTCAACTATATAGTCCATGAGAGTCAAACGTATGATTTCCTCTTTGCAGTCCTGGGTACGGTTTGGTTTGGCGGTTTGGTAGGTCAAAATAGATGCATGCTATCTCGATTGTAATCACTGTACCAAAAATGTAAAGTGTAATGTCATACTAATATTATAAATGTGAAAGTATGGATGTTTGTGGGTAAATCTGAAGTTCCATCACGTGAAAACTACCGAACCGATTGAGCTGAAATTTTGTAAAGAGGTACTTTATAGTCCTGAGAAAGATATAGGCATATTAAAGTTGTGAAAATCCTATAGGGCTATGCCCCACGGGGGTTCAAAGTTCCCACGTAATCCTTATGGACATTCATTTTTGTTTGAGCTGATGAAAATACAAACAGCTGACCTTGATTCGTAGTAGTTCCACAGGCTAACCACAGAATGCAGCACACAAAACTATCATAGTTTTTATAAATAATTCGCGGGGCGAAGCCTGCGAGTAACAGCTAGTTGCCAATAAATAAAAACACGTTATTTCATAACTTTTAGATTCCCGGGTGATAAAAACCGGGACCTGGGGTTCTTGATGATGATAGTTCCTCGTTCCTCATTGAGGGGGCTCCAGTCCTCTGCTTTTATCTGCTTCTCCCAGAAGACCAAAGCCCGCCCTCCTCAACGGATAATACAAAATCATTGATTTATGGGTAATTTTACAAAGCAAAAAAATACCTAACGATTTCAGGTAGCATAAATTTTGATTTCAAAAATAATAATAGTTCAAAAAAATTTATTAAAACTCTGCCCACTTAAATTACTGTTATATTTTCTTTATTTAGTTGAGCCATTAATCGACGATATCGGATAATCCATTGAGGAGGGACAGACTTGGAAAGATAACATTGGCCTTATTGTGAAGCAGATAGTTTCGTGACTGGAGCCCCCTCAAAACGAACTCGATACCATTCAATGAACCAATTTCCTAATTTATTCATGAACCTCTCACCCCCGTCTTTCCCAGTTCCCGGTCACTACCCACCGTAACTCATCCCATCTGCCACGTCCTCAGCTCCAGAGTCCCCTATGACTCAATCACACCCTCTGTAGGCTGGGCGCCAGTGCCGCTGCGAGGAGGTGGTCAATTTTCCGCGTCGCCGGACCGTCACATTGGACGCCGCTTCAGAGCTCCGGACCGTGATTATGGCTGTGATTCGTTATAAGCCACCCGAGCAGAATAACGCACTGGGACACGCGACGACGAAGCTCCGGTCATACAGTGTGCCTTATAACGGTGAGCAGTAAAATGCAAACCTATTACTTTTGAAATTAAAATTTCGGGATATAAACACGAAGAAGTAATCGTTATAATTTGCCGAGCAATGAATACATTGAAAACAAAAAATGTGATGTTAATTCTAACACTTAAAATTGTTAATGAACAATTTAAAAACAAATATCCTATACTCTAATATGAGTAAGGTTTGCTTGCTTGCTTGATTGCTTGCTTATGACACGGATCTCTAAAACGGCTCCAACGATTTCCTTCAAATGTTGGAAATAACTAATTTCTGGGATAAAAATAAGTTCTAGACAGGCCTCATCCCCAGGAAAAATCAAATAATGTAAAAAAAACTAAAATGAAAAGTTAACAAAATTAACATTGGGCTTATGGGGTTTCAAATCAAAACAAAAGAATTGTAACAGCTGTTCATAATCAACCAGGGAACTGTCAAAGTAATACTCATGTTGTTTATGATTATTAACATGTGGTTTACTGAGAGCAGAGATTAAAAGATTTGAGTAAAGATTACATATATAGAGTAGTAAAATAAATCAAAGGGACATTGACCTATAAATAACAACTGGAGTGGCCTTAAAAATGTAGAAAAGAGGCAAATGAGTTATACAAATCTGATTATCAGGAGGGGGAAGAGGTGAAATATTACTCCAAGTCATCTAAACAAACTGACTGCCCTTCCTCCGAGCAAAGCTCGGCCCCCAGGTACTTTTACTTATTTATGATCAAACTAGTGGCTTGAAGGGTCCAAAGCCCCTAACCTATCACCAGTACTCTGCATCATCTGATTTTCATGCTGAGGAAAATAGAACATTATAAATAGGATCACATGTTTTAATGTAAACAATGCAGACGTTTTTAAATCCAAATGTTTTTCTTATGGGGGATGTTTTACGTTATTTCTTTTTGCTGGTAACCTTTTGCTGCTATTTTTCCTGAGTCCCTGGGATCGAGACTTTATTTGAGCCCTCTTCTGTTTCCTGCGGTTTCCCAAACTCCCACAATTTTGACTTAACGATTTCGCTTACAGAATTATATATAAAGATATAGGTTATGGAATAAAGTATTATTAAGTCATGAATCATGGGTAATGTATTATTTGAAAGACCTTAACGTCTATATGTGTCTTTTGGAGGTTTGAAAACATCCATGTTCAAGGCTCTGCCCCTTGGGCTTTCATTAATCTTATGGAAGAATAGAAATTCGTTAAATTGAGCATTTAACAGCTGTTTCAAGCAAACCTCTGGAATGACCTCATAAAACGTATAAAACCGTATATGAGTTGAATAATCTCGAGAGAAAAATATTTTCTTGAATTCCAGCAACTGGATTTGCTTGTGAATAATTATTTGAATTAGCAGTAACTATGAGCCAGCTTAACCGTTTATGGTATGGTATAACGTCACAACCAAAACACCATGTAACAAATATAAACTCCTATTTCCAGGAATATTTTAGTTGAGATATGCATGTTATATGTTTCTAGTTATACCAAAATATTAAATATGTAAGTACTCAACACACAACATGATGTAGAAGTATATACGAATGTATCTAATAATAGCACACGGCAATGTAATCCGTTTAACGTAATTTTTGAACCAAATTGTATCCAATTTATTAGACGCCTGATATCGGAGCCGCAGTATTGATCAGACCCCTGTTGCATCACCGTACACAAGAGCGGCGCCTGGCCTGTGGCCTGTAGGTGTCACACAGCGCATGACGCCCCGCCCAGCCACGCCCACTTCCCCCTCCACCGCCGTGCCACGCCCCCTCATCGACCCGACACCCCCGGGACCATCTCTGGCCATTCATTACCTGATATACGCTGTTTATTACACCCCTCGCGTCTCGGCGGCGGAGCGCTCTCCGGAAAAATGAGACCGGGAAGCGAATAAATTACCTTGTGAGGGGTTCTTTCTATACCTAGTAGGGGAAGAAATAGGGATGCGGTATACTTGCGTGTAAAAGGAAAATTAATTATTCCCATTTACTATTTGTTCCTTAAAAAAATTAGTTTGATAAAAACCTGAATAATTTACTTTCGCATAGCATATCTGAATACTCAAATTAATGTGATTGAAAAGTTATCTACGGTGATTATTGATATTGCGAATGCATTCGGTTCTATTGATGAACACATTCTTCTATCACTTCTATCAGGTATTCAAGGAAGTTGGTTTAACAATTACTAAAAAATCAAATACAAGTAGTTTCAATTCATAAGTTTAGCGACATAAGAATCGTAGACTTCGGATTTGATCAGAGTAGCAAGTTTTGGATCTTTATTTTTTTTAAATCCACACCAATAATTTATATCATCCCTTTTACGAGAAAGTTGTTCTTTATTGCCAACGATACAGCTGTCATATTCAAGGGGAACTGGGAACAAGTATAAGTAATGTTGCCGGTTTTTAAACGAATGTAAATCAGGAATTTTTAGAACGCCCTAAATTTGAATATTGGAAAAACCAAGAGAATGTCAATGGTAATGCAACCGATGAACCCTGCAAATGCAAGGGCACTAGCCGCAGACATAGTAACCATGCGTCTAGTCTTCTCGCTGAAGCCGTGTGCAAGTGCAAGGACACTAGCTGCAGACATCGTAACCATGCGTGTAGTCGCCTCGCTGAAGCAGTGTGCAAGTGCAAGGGCACTAGCTGCAGACACAGTAACCATACGTCTAGTCTCCTCGCTGAAGCAGTGTGCAAGTGCAAGGGCACTAGCTGCAGACACAGTAACCATGCGTCTAGTCTCCTCGCTGGAGCAGTGTGCAAGTGCAAGGACACTAGCTGCAGACATTGTAACCATGCGTCTAGTATCCTCGCTGAAGCAGTGTGCAAGTGCAAGGACACTAGCTGCAGACATCGTAACTAGGCGTCTAGTCTCCTCGCTGAAGCAGTGTGCAAGTGCAAGGGCACTAGCTACAGACACAGTAACCATGCGTCTAGTCTCCTCGTTGAAGCAGTGTGCAAGTGCAAGGGCACTATCTGCAGACACAGTAACCATGCGTCTAGTCTCCTCGCTGAAGCAGTGTGCAAGTGCAAGGGCACTAGCTGCAGACACAGTAACCATGCGTCTAGTCTCCTCGCTGAAGCAGTGTGCAAGTGCAAGGGCACTAGCTGCAGACACAGTAACCATGCGTCTAGTCTCCTCGCTGGAGCAGTGTGCAAGTGCAAGGGCACTAGGTGCAGACACAGTAACCATGCGTCTAGTCTCCTCGCTGGAGCAGTGTGCAAGTGCAAGGGCACTAGCTGCAGACATAGTAACCATGCGTCTAGTCTCCTCGTTGAAGCAGTGTGCAAGTGCAAGGGCACTAGCTGCAGACATAGTAACCATGCGTCTAGTCTCCTCGCTGAAGCAGTGTGCAAGTGCAAGGACACTAGCTGCGGACATAGTAACCATGCGTCTAGTCTCCTCGCTGAATCAGTGTGCAAGTGCAAGGACACTAGCTGCAGACACAGTAACCATGCGTCTAGTCTCCTCGCTGGAGCAGTGTGCAAGTGCAAGGGCACTAGCTGCAGACATAGTAACCATGCGTCTAGTCTCCTCGCTGAAGCAGTTTACAAGTGCAAGGGGACTAGCTACAGACACAGTAACCATGCGTCTAGTCTCCTCGTTGAAGCAGTGTGCAAGTGCAAGGGCACTATCTGCAGACACAGTAACCATGCGTCTAGTCTTCTCGCTGAATCAGTGTGCAAGTGCAAGGACACTAGCTGCAGACATAGTAACCATGCGTCTAGTCTTCTCGCTGAATCAGTGTGCAAGTGCAAGGACACTAGCTGCAGAAATAGTAACCATGCGTCTAGTCTCCTCGCTGGAGCAGTGTGCAAGTGCAAGGACACTTGCTGCAGACACAGTAACCATACGTCTAGTTTTCTCGCTGAATCAGTGTGCAAGTGCAAGGGCACTAGCTGCAGACATCGTAACCATGCGTCTAGTCTTCTCGCTGAATCAGTGTGCAAGTGCAAGGACACTAGCTGCAGACATAGTAACCATGCGTCTAGTCTCCTCGCTGAATCAGTGTGCAAGTGCAAGGGCACTAGCTGCGGACATAGTAACCATGCGTCTAGTCTCCTCGCTGGAGCAGTGTGCAAGTGCAAGGGCACTAGCTGCAGACATAGTAACCATGCGTCTAGTCTCCTCGCTGAAGCAGTTTGCAAGTGCAAGGACACTAGCTGCAGACACAGTAACCATGCGTCTAGTCTCCTCGCTGAATCAGTGTGCAAGTGCAAGGGCACTAGCTGCGGACATAGTAACCATGCGTCTAGTCTCCTCGCTGGAGCAGTGTGCAAGTGCAAGGACACTAGCTGCAGACACAGTAACCATACGTCTAGTTTTCTCGCTGAATCAGTGTGCAAGTGCAAGGGCACTAGCTGCAGACATCGTAAACATGCGTCTAGTCTCCTCGCTGAAGCAGTTTGCAAGTGCAAGGACACTTGCTGCAGACACAGTAACCATACGTCTAGTTTTCTCGCTGAATCAGTGTGCAAGTGCAAGGGCACTAGCTGCTGACACAGTAACCATGCGTCTAGTCTCCTCGCTGAATCAGAGTGCAAGTGCAAGGGCACTAGCTGCGGACATAGTAACCATGCGTCTAGTCTCCTCGCTGGAGCAGTGTGCAAGTGCAAGGACACTAGCTGCAGACATAGTAACCATGCGTCTAGTCTCCTCGCTGAAGCAGTGTGCAAGTGCAAGGACACTAGCTGCAGACATAGTAACCATGCGTCTAGTCTCCTCGCTGAAGCAGTGTGCAAGTGCAAGGACACTAGCTGCAGACATAGTAACCATGCGTCTAGTCTCCTCGCTGAAGCAGTGTGCAAGTGCAAGGACACTAGCTGCAGACATAGTAACCATGCGTCTAGTCTCCTCGCTGAAGCAGTTTGCAAGTGCAAGGGCACTTGCTGCAGACATCGCAATTACGTGTAGTCGCCGTCCGAGAGCGCGTGGGCTGGCGGCCTCTTTCTCTGGATTATTTATTATCTACAAGTCCCTCTAATGCTCGGACCAGTTGTTTTTGATTCATTATTTGCCGCTTAATGTTATAAATCCCGCGGATGCACGCCAGCCGCCGACAAAGCTCTCCCCCACGGGCTCGCCTCTATTTATTTAACCTCCACCATGATTGGTTTTATCGTAGTTATTGATGTGTTACTCTCCTAAATGTCTCCCATTGTGCGCTCGTGTCTTCAGGGGGTCCGGCACCGGCGCGCCGCTCTTCGACAGGTCCATGTCTGACTGTACATTATGTTAATATGCGGACCGGCGCTATCAGTTGTGAACACAGATCATTAGCGGAAAACCATCCGTGCGAAAAACTACAAGCGTGTGAAAAGGTATCATCGATTGACAATCGTAACAAAAAGTTCCACTTTCTGAAACGGCGTGGCGATTTCGCTCGTCATTCTTAAGTACTGGCAGATAAACAAACACTCTTAGAAAACCTCAAATGTTTTAACATTACCGATGATTGGTGACAAACATTTTGCCTTGTAAGTCCCATTTAGTATAATGAACCCTGGTGATATAATTAACAAATAAATATTTGTTTATATTATATGTATAAACCAGATATTGCCTTTTATAAGCAAGAGATATTACCGGGTGTGGAAATTGAGTAACAGTCAGTAAAGCTTGTTGAAGTTAATGTATTGCTGAAGATAAGATACAGTCAAACTCTTAGAAAAACCTAAACGTCTGACGAATTCACTTCAAAGCTCGTTGACAAAAAGTGATTGAATTCCAAAAACAATACACAACAAAATAAAAATAACGAATTTTGTCGACATTAAATCTCTTGTTAAATAATCCCCTCTGAAGCATCCGACAACCAACAATGTATCTATTTTGGGTCCATCTACATTGCAATGCCGTGCGGTGGGAGAATCAGCCTGAGTGTAGGTGGCTTATTGAGGTTGTCGAATGGAAAACAGGACAATACGCTAAATTCACGAGAGACTTTGAAAGCGGTAACGTTTGAACTGTTAAATTTCCTTATTAGCAACTAGCAACATATCACTGTACACGCCAATTACCACGACATCACGCTCGCGTTAAGGCGGCTCACGTTACAGCTACGCGGGTTGTCGTGCTCGGAGTCCATCGGGCGAGTAGGGGGTGGCCGGGGACAGCGGGGACGATTTGTGGCAGCGATATCACTGATCGATTACAAGATATCGTGCTCTGGCGGTCCATGCATCACCCGCACACACGCAACACTGTACAGTGCAGTATCATAGGTGCAAGAAATGGAGAAGACTGAGACATTCAAAATCAGCCAACACTCGCTTAAATTGTAAATCACTTAATCTTTATTTTAAATAGACACCTGTAACCTATCAGAGAAAGGGTTAATCGGAATTTAAAAACCATTACTTTGCGACCAACGCGAAGATAAAAAACAACTGGTTCCAAAATATGATTGAAAGGCAACAACTTAATTAAATATAACATACATTTTTCATTACGAACGGCCTAAAAAACACGTGTATTCACTAATCATTCACATACGAATCAATACCAAATTCCAAATTAATCTGACGAAATAAAATTATTGGTTTTGTAAACAATTATAGAATATGTAAAATCAAATGTATCGAGGATTTATTTAGACACATTCCACTTAGTGCAGGTGCGTAAAAACATATTTAAGCAATTTTTAATCCCGGGATGTAAATAAACCACGTACATGTAACACGTACCAAGGCAATCAAAATAGTTGTTTACGTTTATGAAAATATTTAAGAAAGTCTCGTGTACACACCAGCTTTTAAAAACAACGCATGGAAGTAAACATCATTTGCGTAACTTTCAACCCATTTCAATACTGACTAATTTTGTCAAGATGTAAAAAAATCTGTTTCCCTCTCTAGATTAAACTCTTTGATTATAAACAAATTATTTTAAATCTCTACTGTTTTAGACGTAGCGTTTCATACACAAAGGTAATTTAAATGTTCTGCTAATTATTAATAATTAGCAAGAATGCCGAAGCCTTGTTGTCTTAGCTTGTGAAACTGCGTAGCTCGTGAAATCTCAATCGATCTCCGAGGTTGTCGTCCCTGGTCACTGACTTGGCGGCGACCAACAACAAACCAATCAATCAGACCTCTGTCGTCCACGTAACATAAGTTATGGCATGTGTTACCATGCAGTGGGTCCGTCGCCCGTAGTAGCGTAGTATCCACCACCATGTTGTTTACAAATTATAAATTAAAATCAGCTGGCTACTTCTTCTTGAACAATATCCTCAGCTTTTGGCGCGAAAACTACCAAATTGTGAGATTCATATATGTCTACTAATATTGAGAAGGAATTCATACCGAACAATAAAAATGTTTTACTATGGAGGTTGTTAAACATTTCCTGAATTAGATTGTGTAAAGCATGATAAATAACGGGAAGACAAGAGGAACATAAGTCTAACATATATACAGCCACACGGTACCTCACTCACACACTCACTGATTGATTCACTGAAGTATACAATTCTAGACCACTTATAGATTAGCTAGAAACGTGAAATTTGGCATAAACGCAGCTTGAAGCACATAACCCCCAGGAAATTAACCAAAATTTATAATTTTATATTTTAACCCCTCAAACAAATTTAAAATGGAGGAAATTTTGAACTAAATAGTGTCTTTTAGCGAATTTCCCCTATAGGCAAGAAGCTATTACCGTAGGTAGCATGGTAAGAGTTAAGCCACCATGATAACTTTTTATTTTCAGGTCCCTAGATGCCAAAAACACGATCGTTCAAATTTATATATATATATACATATATATATAAATTTATATATAGGTATATATATACCTATATATAAAGTTGAACTATATATATATATATATATATATATATATATATATATATATATATATATATATATATATACACACTAGCTGGCGCGACAGACGTTGTCCTGTCCTAATGTCATTGAATTTCTTTTATTTCAAATAGTAGTTAATTTTCAATATGAGCTCGTTCGCTTCGCTCACTCACCTCCCGGATTAGTTTGTTCGCTTCGACCACTCGCCTTTCGAAAAAAAAAATAGTTTACGTCCTATTCTCAGACCTACCTAATACACACACAAAATTTCATAAGAATCGGTCAAGCCGTTTCGGAGGAGTTTTGTTACGAACACTGTGTCACGAGAAATTTATATTTTATATATATATATATACGTGTGCGTGTGTCCGTTAACACAATAACTTGAGTAAAAAACGACTGATTTCGAAGAAATTTGGCTCAAATGTGTAAAGTGACATTCATGACTAAGTTCGAAAACCAGAAATATCGGACCATGAGAATGTGGTTTTATGGGGGTTTAAAATTTTCCAAAAATCGGTTTTTTTGCATTTTTCACCCTAAAATTTGTAAAACACTTCATTTTGGTTTTGAAATTTTATAGAGCTTAAAACAAATAATATAGTAATTTGAATCATTAACCTTTTGAATCATTAACCTTTTGAATCATTAACCTAGGTTAAGTGGTTGCGGAGAAAATAAAAAAAACATGCTCATAAAATCCTCCCATGTTAATCTTATGGGAAAAGGATTTTTAGCTTTTCCTCAGTTCATTTTAATGTAAACATCACATTTGCTTTTACCAATCAGTTCAGCTCTGCAAAGCAATAATTTTGGTGTTTAAATTATGATTCTACATCCAACCGTTGCAGAGATATTGAAAGTGCTAAACACAGTACGTTGTCCAATGTTATCCTTATGGAGGATAATTAAAATTTGATATCTCGATTATTTATGAATGTATGTTGGTGAAACTTGGTATGTGACTTCACCTAGTACTTTTATATTGATACTAGCCAGCCCGACAGACGTTGAACTGTCCTAATGTCATTGAATTGGTTTTATGTAAAATACTCGTTCATTTTGAATATGAGCTCGTTTCGCTTCGCTCACTCGCCTATCGAAAAAAAATTTTACGTCCTATTCTCAGACCTACCGAATATACACACACAATTTCATAAGAATCGGTCAAGCCGTTTCGGAGGAGTTTTGTTACCAACATGAGAATTTTATATATTAGAATTTCACAACAACAAAATTTTTGCCGATTTTTCCTCCATCAGCAAACCTGTATACTCAGCCCCCATGTTATCCTTATGTAGAATAAGTAAAATGTAATGTCTCCCTTAATTATGAACATAAATTAATAAAACTTGGTATGCAGCTTCGACTGGTAAAGTTCTATTGATTATTGCATAAAATACATATTTTGTGTTCCTTGTTGCAGCAAACCTGCGAACTCAGCTTTCAATGTTATTCATGGAGAATAAATTAAATGCTATATATCACTTATTTTTTATTTTTATTTTTTTTGAAACTCGGTAAGTGGCTTTATTTGGTAGTGAGAAATATATACATGCATTGGAAATTCGCTGAGTACGCAGGTTTGCTGCTACGGGGGTATTTTTTTTTTTAGCTCCAGCTTGCCGAACGGATGGTGCTATTGAAAAACGGACACCACCACGTTCCACGGATTCTAGACGATCTACAACTTTGGTTCTATGAATTATTTTCGTATCTCGTCTTCTTCCCTTAAGTTATTACACTGTATCCAGTAATCATTTTTTGACCGCAGTAAAATTCAAAACTTGAGTTTTCCGATGCGTAAACAAAGCAATGTCATGTTTGACAACAACTCTACGAGATCCAATTAAAACCCCATTACACCAAGAAACAGGTAAAAAAACTTGTTGACACATATCAAATAATTTGTCTTGCCCAAATCAAATCATCAACCATGTGTGGACACCAATAATATCTGTAAACGTACTGCACACAGTCCACGAGTAGTCGACCACCCCGCAGTAGCCTGGTCCAGGGGGCTCCGCGTCCTTGTGAACGTATTGCACACAGTCCACGAGTAGTCGACCACCCCGCAGTAGCCTGGTCCAGGGGGCTCCGCGTCCTTGTGAACGTATTGCACACAGTCCACGAGTAGTCGACCACCCCGCAGTAGCCTGGTCCAGGGGGCTCCGCGTCCTTGTGAACGTATTGCACACAGTCCACGAGTAGTCGACCACCCCGCAGTAGCCTGGTCCAGGGGGCTCCGCGTCCTTGTAAACGTATTGCACACAGTCCACGAGTAGTCGACCACCCCGCAGTAGCCTGGTCCAGGGGGCTCCGCGTCCTTGTGAACGTATTGCACACAGTCCACGAGTAGTCGACCACCCCGCAGTAGCCTGGTCCAGGGGGTTCCGCGTCCTTGTGAACGTATTGCACACAGTCCACGAGTAGTCGACCACCCCGCAGTAGCCTGGTCCAGGGGGCTCCGCGTCCTTGTGAACGTATTGCACACAGTCCACGAGTAGTCGACCACCCCGCAGTAGCCTGGTCCAGGGGGCTCCGCGTCCTTGTGAACGTATTGCACACAGTCCACGAGTAGTCGACCACCCCGCAGTAGCCTGGTCCAGGGGGTTCCGCGTCCTTGTGAACGTATTGCACACAGTCCACGAGTAGTCGACCACCCCGCAGTAGCCTGGTCCAGGGGGCTCCGCGTCCTTGTAAACGTATTGCACACAGTCCACGAGTAGTCGACCACCCCGCAGTAGCCTGGTCCAGGGGGCTCCGCGTCCTTGTGAACGTATTGCACACAGTCCACGAGTAGTCGACCACCCCGCAGTAGCCTGGTCCAGGGGGCTCCGCGTCCTTGTAAACGTATTGCACACAGTCCACGAGTAGTCGACCACCCCGCAGTAGCCTGGTCCAGGGGGCTCCGCGTCCTTGTGAACGTATTGCACACAGTCCACGAGTAGTCGACCACCCCGCAGTAGCCTGGTCCAGGGGGCTCCGCGTCCTTGTAAACGTATTGCACACAGTCCACGAGTAGTCGACCACCCCGCAGTAGCCTGGTCCAGGGGGCTCCGCGTCCTTGTAAACGTATTGCACACAGTCCACGAGTAGTCGACCACCCCGCAGTAGCCTGGTCCAGGGGGCTCCGCGTCCTTGTGAACGTATTGCACACAGTCCACGAGTAGTCGACCACCCCGCAGTAGCCTCGTCCAGGGGGTTCCGCGTCCTTGTGAACGTATTGCACACAGTCCACGAGTAGTCGACCACCCCGCAGTAGCCTGGTCCAGGGGGCTCCGCGTCCTTGTGATCGGCTAATTAATTTATCGCACGAATCACCGCATTCCGGGACTTGAAAATATTGTCGGGTCCCGAAAATTAATTGGGACCGTGGACGAGCCACCGGCGGCGCTGCATTCCGGGACTACGGAATCCGAGTGTCACCGTCGCGGCGCTGTTTATGCGGACGTTGCTCAGTGTCGGCCGTCCCATCGCTCATGTCCGGGATTTATCACCACCATGCGGTATGAATTGCGGCGCTGGCGATCCCTCGTGTTATTAAATTAAGTGCAAGACCGCGTACCCGCGTCTGGTAGCGATAAGTCGGGACTGCGACATCACGGTAGCTTGGGAGTTGGAGACAGGTCAAAGACACAGCCTCTTAGGGCCGCTTTCCACAAATGTGGTTTAAGTTAAACTGGTTTAAATGTAAACGGGGGTTTAAACTCCAGACCACTTTCCTAACTGCTCAGTTGCTTTGGTTTATCCTTGTAGGTAACAGTGTTGGCACTACTGATTTGCCATTTCGTCTGCATTCTTCCCAACGAGATTTATCGTGGAGCTCTCGTCAGGGGTAAAAAAGTGAAGCCTACAAGGTGACAGCCTTTCCCTCGGCATGAACAAAACATATGGTCATGGTCAAAGAACGGGGTTACCTGGTTACCATGGACACGTTAGGTAGAATTGGTTACCATGGACACGGCGGGGTTTGTATTGTATACGGATTTGTTTATTATTTGTTTACTAGATTTTTTTAAATTTATTTCAAAAAGCCTTTGGAAAATATCACAAGCTCATCCATAATTTATTTGTGTTTTGTCTTGTTTACTGTTGTTACATGGGGTTTAACAATTAACCAGAATTATTAACACGTCAAATTTTGTTAACCTCAAACACCAGCTTCAATAATTAGATTCATAAATATTTTAACAAGCCCATGCACACATACAAATCAAACATTTCCTTTATACTACTTACAACTTTAAATTTTAGGTTAGAATGTAAGAAGTAGACAAAACAAGATTCGGTGACAGTCTATCCTCTATGTTTAGAAAAATATTACTCTTTGCTCTTAGTTTAAACTATCTATTACTCGTCAAACGACCTCTCCAGGTGGTTTAACTTATACCTAGTTGAAACGGAGTAAGTTGTTTTGGGAAAGTGATATTTTGGTTAAACTTAGAGTTTAAACCAGCATAATAGTTAAACCACATTTGGGGAAAGCGGCCCTTAAAGCCGATCGTTTAAAGAGGTTGGCAGCCTCTTTTTGCCTTACTTTGCCCGCCCACATAGACTGTAGATCTGTGCGTGAACGTTCCAGCAAAGTAAGGGAGAGGTTGGCAGCCTCTTTTTGCCTTACTTTGCCCGCCCACATAGACTGTAGATCTGTGCGTGAACGTTCCAGCAAAGTAAGGGAGAGGTTGGCAGCCTCTTTTTGCCTTACTTTGCCCGCCCACATAGACTGTAGATCTGTGCGTGAACGTTCCAGCAAAGTAAGGGGGCGAGTTGAACGTTGAACAGTACTGATCAAATTTACACGCCTGGACTGGGAATCGAACCCACGACGGGGCCGCAGCCATGGTTCCGGAGACCGTCGTCGCCTTGACCACTACGCCGACTCACACAAATTACCAATGGCGAAAGTCGAAATGGCACTTCAGCGAGTACAGTAGATAATGCAGATTAAACCGATTTGCAACAATGGAAGGTAGTGATAACGAGCAATCAACTTCGATACAGAAATTTATTAAGTTAATGCATCAACATAAGTTTAAAGAGTCGAACCAATTTCTTAAGAGGGGCTTCCAATCACGGAACATGTTGCACTTAACATCTGATTCCCCTGTAAGGCCAATGTTAACTTTCAAAGCCCGTCCTTCCTGAACGGATGATCCGAAATCGTTGATTTATGATTCATTTTAAAGAGCAAAGAAATGCCTAGCGATTTCAGGGTGAATAATCTCTATATCACAAATAATAATTGTTGTATCAAATATTTATCGAAATTCTGCTCACTGAAATCGCGAGGTATTATTTTGCTCATTAAAATCCTATATTATAATTTGAGTACGGTTTGCTTGCTTGCTTGCTTGCTTGCGTGCTTGCTTGCTTGCTTGCGTGCGTGCTTGCTTGCTTGCTTGCGACACTGATCTCAAAAACGGCTCCAACGATTTCCTTCAAATGTTCGAAATAACTAATTTCTGGGATAAAAATAAGTTCTAGACAGGCCTCATCCCCAGGAAAAATCAAATAATGTAAAAAAACTAAAATGAAAAGTTAAAAAAATTAACATTGGGCTTATGGAGTTTAAAATCAAAACAAAAGAATTGTAACAGCTGTTCATAATCAACCAGGAAACTGTCAAAGTAATACTCATGTTGTTTATAATTATTAACATGTGGTTTCCTGAGAGCAGAGATTAAAAGATTTGAGTTAAGATTACATATATAGAGTAGTAAAATAAATCAAAGGGACATTGAGCTATAAATAATAACTGGAGGGACCTTAAAAATGTAGAAAAGAGGCAAATGAATAATAAAAATCTAATTATCAGTAGGGGGAAGTGGTGAAATATTACTCCGAGTCATCTAAACAAACTGACTGACCTTTCCCCGAGCAAAGCTCGGCCCCCAGGTACTGAACCGTAAATAAACGATTTCCGATAATCCGTTGAGGTGGGACGGGCTTTGAAAGTTATAATTTGTCTTATAAGAAATACCCCCGTTGCAGCAAACCTGCATACTCAGCGAATTTCCAATGAATATATAACATAACATTAAAACTCTTAATTCATAAGAAATATATTCACAAACAAGCAATATTTAAAATATTAATTATTCTCCATAAGAATAACATTGGGGATGAGTATGCAGGTTTGCTGCAACAAGGCACACAAAATAATGGGTTTTTATGCAATTATCAATAGAACTCAGCTAAGTGAAGTCACATACCAAGTTTCATCCATATACATTCATAAATAAGCGATATATAACATTTTAGTTATTTTCCTTAGAATAACATGGGGACCGAGTACCTAGGTTTGCAGCTACGGGAACCATAGGCGAAAAATGGTTTTTTTGTGCAAACAACAATAAACCACAACCAGATGAAACCATATACCAAATTTCGTCAGTTTATGTTCATAAATAAGCAAGATATACAATTTTTCTTTTTCTCCATAAGAATAACATTAGACAACGTACTGTGTTTAGCACTTTCAATATCTCAGTAACCAATTGACGTAGAGCAATTATCAAGATACCAAATTGTTTGTTTTTTTATGCTGAATTCAATGGTGAAAATTAAAATTTGATTTTAATAAAAGTTACACGTGAAAACCCCAAAAAACCCATTTTTGGGGTACAAAACCCCCCCCCAAAACCCCCCTTTGGATGGTGCGATTCGTCTGGTTTTCAAACTCGTTCAAATAAATGGTACTTTACACGTTTGTACCAAATTTCATTAAGATCGGACCTTTTTTACGAGAGTTATCGTGCTTACGGACACACACACACACACACACACACACACACACACACATATATATATATATATATAAATATATATATGTACATATATAAAAAATTGAACGAATGGTGTTTTTGGCATCTGGGGACCTCAAAATGAAAAGTTATCATGGTCTCGGGCTTAAGTCTTACCATGAGACCTACGGTAATAGCTTCTTCCCTATAGGGGAAATTCGCTAAAACGAGTTCGCACGCAGCACGCAGACGTGAGGGAAGTGAATTTCCACATAAAAAACTATAAAAACTCAAAATCAGTTAAAAACATACAATTATTCCAATTTTTATTCAAATTTGAAAATATTGATTTTTTGGCTGTTCTGATACTTCTGGTTCTATTTACCTGCAATGCTGGGAGTACAATTTTGCGCATTATAAGGTTAGGAGAAGGTCTAGTCAGGCTTTAAAGTAGGCGTGAGGTTGTTGGATGATAAAAGTACACGAACAAATGATTAACAGGCTTTTCTAATGTAAAACCCCCATAAGACAACGTACTGTGTTTGGTCAATACACATTTAATTTAATAACTCGGTAAATATATTTGATAGAATGACGAGAGAGGGCTTAAAAGTTTCGCCACACTAATTCCCATCTTTTTACATTCGTTAGTTTCACATCAGGGGATTTACTGATCCTTTTTGGGCGCAAAAACTCGAAATTTGAAAGATTAATCCCCAAAAAAGGGGTTTAGAATTTTCCGATTGTTTTGCCCAACGAACGTATCCAACTGATTATAGAAAGGAACGTCCCTACCAAATTTGGACAAAATATGCGACCGCTAGAGTGCCTACACACACAAACACACACACACACACACACACACACACACACACACACACACACACACACACACACACACACACACACATACAAAATTTTGAACGAATCCCCAAAACGTGTTCAGGGGGTCACGTTAGGAACTTCTATGGTGGTCCCGGGCTTAAGTTTCACCGTGCGGGTCATGCTAATAGTTCACTTTCCATAGGAAATTCACTAACAAGTAGAAGCAGAGGATTGGAGCGTCCTCTTGATATGTTGTATCTTGTTTGGTTACTTAAATATATATAGAGAAGGCCTAATTCACAGTAAATACGCTGATAGAATATTAGAGTTTGAATCTAAGCCACCGAGGGGAAATATTTAAAGACACATGATGCAGACGGGAAGAGCCTGTAACCACAATCGAAAATCTCTGAAAGTTACCAACCATGTCGAAGTGTTCAGTTTCTTCAGGAAATGGTGCAAACGTACCAATTCCACAAAATTACACACTGTTATCAAAGTGATTTTCTGTTTACATTTTAAGGATTGTATAATTATATTAAATAACCTGTTTAACTGTCAACCTGTGATTGTTGTAAAAGATTGACGGGGTCGGTAAATTCTTTGCGAGTTGCACATGGTCAACACTGACTTTGCTAAATTCTTTGCGAGTTGCTCATGGTCAACACTGACTTTGCTAAATTCTTTGCGAGTTGCTCATGGTCAACACTGACTTTGCTAAATTCTTTGCGAGTTGCACATGGTCAACACTGACTTTGCTAAATTCTTTGCGAGTTGCACATGGTCAACACTGACTTTGCTAAATTCTTTGCGAGTTGCACATGGTCAACACTGACTTTGCTAAATTCTTTGCGAGTTGCACATGGTCAACACTGACTTTGCTAAATTCTTTGCGAGTTGCACATGGTCAACACTGACTTTGCTAAATTCTTTGCGAGTTGCACATGGTCAACACTGACTTTGCTAATTTTTGCTTGTCTACTGTGTGTATGGCAATGCGACTCTTTGACTGAAAGAAAACAATATTTGAATTCAAATACGCCATTAATCCATTTTATAAACACTAATTTTCTAATAAAATTTATAGGTTAAAAATATGACGAGTAAGGAACGAGACCAGCTCGTAAGTCTAAGCCAATGGGTTGATTTGTTAAATGTAATAACGAAGTAGTTGGAAAGTACAAGAATGATCGAGTCAAGGTTATATAGGATTATGAGAAAATATTATGTTTGATAGTCCCACTTTACAAACGGTATACGCAAAGTAAAAACGACACATTTTATCCATAAACTCCTCTTTCTTGTTGGACTCAAATTGCCTATTCAGTCAATCATACAAACAACGAACTTTATTTTTTATTTTTTTAATAAGGTACGAAGAACGATAAAGTAACTGAGACACTACACAGAAAGATATTGGAACTATTCGAAAATAAAACCTGCTAAACAGTTAAAAAATGAATCAGACCGAAAAAAGTGTATTGTTGTTGCAACCAAATATTTTTTGTCACATTTATTTTATTGAGGAAACAAAATACATGTTGTTAGTAGTAACACAACCATTTGCTTGTAACAATAAAATGTAATTGTTCAAACATTTTGTCTTCCCAAAAAAATATTTTGTCCTGATATTTTTCTAAGGCTAAAATAGAAAAATGCCTATTTAAGCCAATGGTAATGTAATATTATATATACAACTTTATTAGTTGCAGTTAAGTCATCGTACCAACCAAACAATTTGCTCAACCAACAATATATTTTTTTGTTAGGATAACCAAAAATGTTGTTGCTACAACCAAATAACTTTCAACAAAATAATTTGGCTATTTCAACGAATATTGTTGTTGTCCGTATTTCAACCAAAATATTTTGTTTCGTTTTTACAACAAAATAGTTTTTTCTGTGAAGTTATCAATTAACTACTCACTTAGAGAGTGAGAATACAAACGACAGAAATAGTGGAGGCTCCAAAGCGATCCCGTGCGGTAGACCACTGCGATCATCAACCGCAGACTACCGTGCTGACCGAACCCACTACTAACCACTTCGTGGTTGAAAAAGAGACCAACAGTAACATAAAATACATATAACACAATTAATAAAGTAAAGATAATTTTTTCAATGATTTTCATAATAGTAATAAACCAATGTACATCGGTGAGAGTTTGTTGATACAATGTGCATAAAGTTTAAAACATGGCGAATCGTCCTGCTGATGCAGCAAGTGACGCGGAACATGAGGAGCAAACCTCAAAAATTATGTTAAGAGGGCGTTGGAGAGCGGCCATGTTGGATTTTACCTCCATAAGAACAATGTTAAACTTAAAACCATACATCTCGCTTATTTATCAACATACGATTATGAAAGATGTCTCAAATTAAAGGTATTTTGAAGACGCAGGTGGTTTTCTTGCTATTTTATACATAAAATAATACATTTCGAAAAATATAGTAATTTAAAGTCTATATTTGTATACATATTTTGTAGTTTTTCCTAGTCATTAAAAAATAAAACTCCCAGCAAACACTAATCAAAACTTTATAAAGATTCAAACAATTCAATTGTTTGAACAATAAATTAACAACAATTTTGAACAATAAATATTGATTCCAAATCAATAGGTCAAACAGTAACAAAACAAATATGCTTTTCATGTTTTGTGCGTTTTAACATTGAAATAGCCCGAAGCGCTAGGGTCAGCGACGATATTTCTTCTGACTCCAACGTTCTCTTAAGTAAAGCATTTTGAAGTTGGCAAGCAGACAGTTTCCCATCAAAAATAGTAACATTCCATTGGCTTTGAAACGCCAAAACACAAGAACGGATCAAAACCATTGTAATTTTAATTTGAAAATCGATTTGCAGCCGTGAGAAAATGGATTAACATTGAAGGCAGAATTAATAAGCTCCCTCGTTACAAAGCTCCCTCGTGTCTTAGCTTTGCCATATCCGAAATTCATGCGTCTAATGCGCTGTAGTCTATCGTCTATACGTCCATAAAAAGGCTGTGAAAGTCAAGATTATAATTAAAATATTACTTGCCAAGACCAATGCTTGTCCATCTTTCGACTTATTTCGGAAAATCAACCTTGCATGATACCTCCGGTGGGCTTTGGCTAATGCTCTACATATCGAAATATCAACCGAAGGTTTATCGTGCCGCAGATGAGTCGCGTCCTACTAGATATGCAGCTCTGACGGGGTAGCTGCCCCACTGGCGCCACTACCCCCCGCCGCGGACCGGCCCCGGGCCGCCATTACCCCACGAGACAAATGGCGTTTTAATTAGCTTTACTGACCAAATATTTGTCAGTCCGCCCATAAACTAGCCTGCGGAAAACCTGATTCAACGTGGAATTAATTTAGAGGTACATAAAACCGGCCCGCAGATGTATATCACGAACGGGCGTCATTAACATAAAACAAAGGAACACCAGGCCTCAGCTAATGAGGGCCGGCCAACCCGTTGCCGATACGGTCTATGCTGGTAACGGGTTGGTATTCCGGGGTTTAGTTTGCTCGTTATTAACAAAACTGGAAGGATTTTAGAGGAATTTAGTGATAATAGACGGTGAGCAGGTGTCCCGCACTCCACGGGGATCTTGCACACTCAAATGCAATTCGGTACATACCCTAAAATGTAAACAGCACAGTGACAGACTGTAGATAGAAGTAGGTCTTATAACAACTGCCTTTTAAAACATATCTAACATAAACCCATGAAATATGTAAAGGCCAGTGGGGCGGAGTCCTCGAAGCCGAGGTAAATTTCTTTAGAGGAAAGTCCCTTTAATTTGACAACTCAACTGTCAAAATCGGTCATGAAATAAAAACTTAGTAATGGAGTTCAAAAGTAAGACCTTAGAGCATACTACGAATTAATGGAATAAAAAAATATCCATACAATTAATTCATATATTTAAATAGTGATAAAATCATGAAAGCCTACCATTACAAATACAGTACTATATAACAAGGAGTGAAAAATTGACTATTACTTAAAGTAGGAAGTTAAGGTAAAAAGAGATTATAAAGGAAACGTAATAACGTATCCAAAGTACGTAAGATAAATAAGCGATTGGATACAAATTCTCTTTCGATAAATATCTTTAAATACATATTAATAAGGGTTTTAGCTAAGCTATTTTCAAGATTTCAACCATTTCGATGCATTATTGCTTCCAAAGCATGCCTTTTAGCCCAGATGACGAGTAAGAGTAAACAGAATTGATTCGTTTCATTAATAGCACCTGGGGGCCGAGCTTTGCTCGGGGGAAGGCCAGTTAGTTTGTTTGGATGATTTGATGTAATATTTCACCACTTCCCCCGAGTGATAATCAGATTTGTATAACTCATTTGCCTCTTATCTACATTTTTAAGGTCACTCCAGTTGTTATTTATAGCTCAATGTCCCTTTGATTTATTCTACTACTCTATATATGTAATCTTCACTCAAATCTTTTAATCTCTGCTCTCAGTAAACCACATGTTAATAATCATAAACAACATATTGAGTATTACTTTTACAGTTCCCTGGTTGATTATGAACAGCTGTTCCAATTCTTTTGTTTTGATTTGAAACTCTATAAGCCCAGTGTTATTTTTTTAAATTTTCATTTTAGTTTTTTTTACATTATTTGATTTTTCCTGGGGATGAGGCCTGTCTAGAACTTATTTTTATCCCAGAAATTAGTTATTTCGAACATTTTAAGGAAATCGTTGGAGCCGTTTTTGAGATCAGTGTCGCAAGCAAGCAAGCAAGCAATCAAGCAAGCAAGCAAGCAAACCTTACTCATATTAGAGTATAGGATAGGATTTAAGTATCGAAATTATAAATTCCACAGCAAACTGCATAATCTAATCAGAAATTTCTGCTGCGATTACAATACCGACAACCGTTACACGCGTTTCTCGTATACTTACAATACGTCCTCGCTACAGCCTTACATTCGCCTTGCGAATTATCTGCTTTACAAGCGAGTTCGCCCACCACGACTGAGAGACAAAGGCGAGGGGACATCAAATTAAACTATCGCAACGTATATAGGCATCGCTGCCGCGCCGCTGCCTACGCGACCGAATAAAACCGCGCAATCAACTTTATCGTCGAAAACAAGCCACAAAACCGCGGGGACGAAGGCAGACGACAGTTTCCCGGGCCCAGCGGGCTACAGTTTATCACCATTAATAAACACAATCTTTGGACAAATCTGTCGTTACGGCTGTAGTAAATCCTCTAATGGCGGCATTCTTGTGGCCGGAACGGCGTAATAAACTGGGAACGCGATAAAACGCGAGACGAAGACAGTGGTTAATGTTTGGGCTTATTTACTGCGGCAACGAGAGGACGAGGCCGATCGGCAACACGACTCAATCACGGGAACCCGTCGTCGGGTGGTATCAAACCGATCAAAAACTGCTGGACAGGTGACATGTTGAACATACAGGGTGTCCCACGAGAGAGTCAAGACCCCACGAGAATAATGCAAGACTTCCAAACAACTATACTAGTCTTTAATGCCATAATACAATATTACAATTGTGTACAAATGTCAAATGTCACAGTAAATGAGAATACAATGTTGTTATATTTTACAAAATTGGCAAGCTACAAGAAAAAAAAGAGTAAAAATTGGCTAACTTCACCCCTAATGGACAGCTTGCGCCCAATTACGTCCCCGAGAACACACACAAATCCTACCATGTGTGAACCATAAACTCGCCCACGACGTAAAACCCCTATTGAACTAAAAACCCTTCACACGACCTCTGAATTTCCTTTTATCCCTCTTCTGTCGAAAGATTTCAGGGAGGTTGTTCAAGAATTTGACACCTGGACGGCAGGTTCATAGCAACTCTGGACTTGTTCTGCGAGAGTCTGTACAATTATCTACCCCTCGTTGGATAGCTATGGACATATTGCCCTTGCAGAGGTGAGCACTTGAGATTGCAGAACACGATAGTTTAAAACGAGTTCGCACGCAGCACGCTGACGTGAGGGAAGTGAATTTCCACATAAAAACTTTTAAAACTCAAATTCAGTGTAAAAAAATACATTTGTCCAATTCTTATGGAAATCTGAAAACACTGATTTTTTGGCTGTTCTGATACTCCTGGTTTCATTTACTTGCAAAGCTGGGAATACAATTTTGCACATTATAAGGTTAGGAGAAGGTCCAGACAGGCTTAAAAGTAGGCGTGAGGTTGCTGGGGATGATAAAAGTACTCTAACAAAGGAATAACAGGCTTTTCTAGTATAAAACCCCCGTAAGACAACGTACTGTGTTAAGTCGATACACATTTTCTTTAATAACTCGGTAAATATTTATGCTAGAATGACGAGAGAGGGCTTAAAACTTTCGCCTTTTTAATTCCCATCTTTTAACGTGCATTGATTTTACATCCGGGGCTTTTATGACCCTTTTTGGGCCAAAAAACTCGAAATTTGAATGATTAATCACCAAAAAAAGGGGTTTAGAGTTTTCCGATTGTTTTTCCCAAGGAACTTGTCCAACTGATTACATAAAGGAACGTCCCTACCAAATTTGAAGTAAATCGGACAAAAAATGCGACCGCTAGAGTGCAAACACACATATATATAAAATTTTGAACGACCCCCCAAAACGTGTTCAGGGGGTCACGTTAGGAACTTCTATGGCGGTCCCGGGCTTAAATTTCACCGTGCGGGTCATGCTAATAGTTCACTTTCCAAAGGAAATTCACTAATAAATACAGACTAGCCAGAGTTAGAATTCCCATCTCCCTAAAGACATCCCTCTATGAATTTACATATGCAGCTTTGAAATTTTAGGAACCGCTTTCTTTGGAAGAACTCATTAAAGGGAGCAAAACACATCGTATTAACCTTTTTCTTAATCGTTTCTATGCGATTTGATGTAAATTACCAAGGTTGCAAATTACACAAACAAATTGCGACTGCTCAGCTAATCTTTACTCAACCAATATTTTTGAATGATCGCTAAACCATCCTTTTTGGCTTAAAATGCCACATGGTTTTAATGTGAACACCGATTACTCAATAATTTGCCGTTTTCAATATACTTTGCTTAAACAAATTGAAATGGCGGCCATTTTGAAACGGTTAGAACTATAAACGCCAAATTCGATACAAAATTAGCCCTTAAGAGGGCGCTCCAGTCACGAAAATTTTCGCGTTTCTACCTGCTTCGCCCATAAGGCCAATGTTAAATTTCAAACCCCGTTCCTCCTCAACGGATTATTTGATATCGTTGATTTATGGCTCGTTTTAAAGAGCAAAAATATACCTAGCGATTTCAGTAAGCAGAATTTCGATATCGCAAATAATAATTGATCAATAAGCTTCAAAAATATTCAATAATTACGATTTTTTTATGCGCAAACTGTTTATGATAACGAAATTCTGCTACTGAAATTGCTAGATCTATTTTTTATCTTTAAAGCGAACCATGAATAATACATTTCGGACAACCCGTTGAGGAGGGACGGACTTTGAAAGTTAACATTGGTCTTATGGGAGAAGCAGGTAGACGCTGAGGACTGGAGCTCCCTCTTAACTAGTATACTACATGTGTAACGATTCGGGACAGTACCTCAAGTGGCCATAAAGATTGAAAACGAAGCGATTCAGAAAAAAAGTTGATATGACGGTTTTTGCTCCTTTTCATGAGTTCCAGCAAATCCTGTATTCTTGTGACATTCCCTCGTGGGGCACTCTGTGTGACATTCCCTCGTGGGGCACTCTGTGCGACATTCCCTCGTGGGGCACACTGTGCGACATTCCCTCGCGGGGCACTCTGTGTGACATTCCCTCGTGGGGCACTCTGTGTGACATTCCCTCGTGGGGCACTCTGTGTGACATTCCCTCGTGGGGCACTCTGTGTGACATTCCCTCGCGGGGCACTCTGTGTGACATTCCCTCGTGGGGCACTCTGTGTGACATTCCCTCGTGGGGCACTCTGTGTGACATTCCCTCGTGGGGCACTCTGTGTGACATTCCCTCGTGGAGCACTCTGTGTGACATTCCCTCGTGGGGCACTCTGTGTGACATTCCCTCGTGGGGCACTCTGTGTGACATTCCCTCGTGGGGCACTCTGTGCGACATTCCCTCGTGGGGCACTCTGTGTGACATTCCCTCGTGGGGCACTCTGTATTCACATGATTCCGGAATCAAATGTTACGTACTGGTGACATTAGTTACCCAGTGTGTGTTATTTATTTATTCTGTGTAAAGTACGAGACATAGCTAAATAGTACATACAATATAGAAATGCTGTAGTGTTGGCATAGTTATATATTGAGTCTTAACTGACTAAACAAATCATTTTCCCGCAAGTAGAAAACTTGAATGGATCGTTTAACAAATTTGAAGTGTCAATTTTTTAAAAGAAAATACCACGGTAAAAATGGATTTTGGTGATAACCCCAATTACACAGGTGGTATAACTGTGTCATAAGTTAAAACGTAATGTATGCAAATTTCTCTTAATATTTGATTTCTTACAACTGTTAAAAAATTGTGTACGTAGAATCGAAAACTATAGCTATTAAAACACAAACGTTTACTTGTCATGGGCTTGAGGTGAGTATGACCCAACATACAGGCTACATCGTTCAATCTTTCCGTAAGAAGACTAAGATAACTTACCGTAATAAATTTGATCTTCACGGCAGCGATTAAAAACTGAATTTATCACTTGGCCGAGAAACTCTCAACATTATCTGAGGAAAAGATATTAAATTAAACGAGCGAGGGGAAGAAATATGGAGCGTCTTGTGTTTTGAGAGATAGAATCAAGGATGCAAGGATATGTCGGTAGAGGCAGGCCCTTCTGATAAACCACCTGATAAAACAATAGCCGTGAAATACGGTGACATTTAGAGTCAGATGTGTGATAGGCTGGGAACCCGACCCTGCAGTCCTCTACACCACAGTCCGGTGACGTCTGGGACATTCTGGGGACATGTACAGGACCTAATGTCCTCTGGAGATCTCAGAACTCGGAAATGCTTGATTGTGAATCAACAGAAGTTGCATAATAGTGTCAAATAAAAATACAGTAAAGATCACTACTGCTGTGGAGAAAAATACACTTAAAGATACATTCTCTTTGTCTAACTATAACTTAACAATGGTTAATCTCATAAACTATAATCACTCAGAGCTGGGATCGCCTAGAAATTCCTTTACACTATAATAAGATACCTGAAGCATTAGGGATTTGAGTTTACTTTCAAATTTGCCCACGATTCTCTCAGATTTAAATGTGCTCGATAGCGCGGTGAATAGTTGTATGCCACTTTATGAAATTTGTCTTTTGTAGAAGATGGCTTTGTTCTGTGAGATCCAGAGGAATTGCATGGACAGGAAAGAAAGGAATTGCACTGTGATGTGATTCAGTGAACTCTGCTTTGCGGTAAGACCCTCGTGGTATTGGAAGGTGAAATTGTGACAGCAATTGCAATAATACTGTATTTGGAAGATACGCTTTATAGTGGAGTCGTAATTGAGTTATTTTTCAAGAAAATTCATAACTGTTCACCAAAATATCGAAGCAAGTGGAACCTACTAGTTCATTCTAGATCCAACACAATTTATTGTTCCTTGACCTTAGCCTTGAAGTTAGAACAATCAAATTACTAGAATAATCTATCGCACTATTTTACACCCGTAATTTTTATATTTGATAAGTAATTCAACTAATAAAACAACAGGGGACACCTTCTTGGTGCATTTAATCCCAGTATTGAAAATGTTAGTTAAGTCTTGATCTTAGTTCTTGAAGATCAGGACTATTGGTTTTTCTCAGAAAACCTTAAAAAATCACAACGTTTTGAGATCCGGGCACTGTGGGGGACAGGTATGAGCAGTACGAGCGTTCGTAGCACTTGATTTTGTAGGCTCGGTTTTTAATCTTCAAATTACATAAAATCAACAACAGAGTTTCTGCCTAAAAGGCACATCTGGAGAGTAAAGGCGGCCACACACTATCGGACTTTTGCCCGAACCAGACATAGAACAAGACATCGGACCGAGCAGCGAGCAGGAAGTAGGGCATGAAGGTAGCTAAATTCACTCAGAACTTTTTCCCGGTCAAGACCCCGATCAAGACATCGGATCGGACAGATTGAGCGCGAAAACAACGAGCGGTGTAAAAACGGAGGGGACCATTTTAGTTGCCGTTGTGCAGGTCGGCCATGTACTTGAGGGGTTTAGGGGATGCAGGGGGCTGGGGTTATGTAGTAGAGGTTAATTTATAGTTGCATATGAATTGATTTTACTAACATTATTAATTTTATTTAGGTTAAACTAGTTTAGCAGATTTATCTGTTAACAAATCAAATATCTATCACTGTTTCCTGCAAAAGCAGTAGGCCTGGATATTATTAACTATGTAGGATGATTGTAACATAGCTCCTAGCGGCGGGGCTCGTGATGGCGCTCGGGACGGCGCTCGGAGCAGCGTATGGAGGTACCACACACTACCGAACCCTGAAACAGACCCCGAACAAGACATCGGATCGATCTTTCTTTGATCTTTCGTCAAAAAACCGCTTCGAGAGCGCTCGGTGCTCGGTCCGATGTCTTGTTCGGTGTCTGGTTCGGAGGCCCCACAAACTACCGGATTTTCTCCCTTCGAAGCCAAATCCTGCTCGGTTCGATGTCTTGTTCGGGAAAAAGTCCGGTAGTGTGAGGCCGTCTTAACATATGCTGACTGACTGAATGATACTAAACACATTCACAACATCATAGTTTTAGAGGTCTAAATACATTAAATTCTAGTAAAATTGTAGATGAATTACAAACGACTGTCAGAAAATAGCTGCGATATAACAGACTGCACGCGTTGCTGACGTGGAAGGCAGAGTTACCTGAGTTACGCCGCTGTCAGCCGCCGGTGACTGTTCATCTGTCAACGTTACTCGTGTAGCAACACCGATCTCCCGTGGCTTACTATCTGCATTATACAGCCCCTAGCTCAGTATTCGCTTTCCCGGGTAAAAAAATATCCCGCTGAATTAAAAAAATCCCATTTATCCCTCGATCTGCCGTGAAATATCCCCCATTTACCTTTGAGTAAAAATATTTGGTCCTTCATACATATTTTTTTTATGAAATATAATTGTTGTATACCCTTTTATTCTTTGGTTTAAACTATACTATAATGAACATTTATTTTATAGAAAATGTATTTTTTTATGTTTCCGTTAAATTATGCTTTTTAACAGCTAAACAAATTTGTTTAAAAAAACAACCAAAACACAGGTTATTAAAACCAATCGCTTGGTTATATTTTTTAAATTTGTAAATCCACCCTACCCACCACATGAAACCTGATACAAACTTAATTAAAAAAAACACGCCTAAATCAAGTCTTTCAAATAACATTGAAACCTGTTCCTAAAAATTAAGATTTCAGCCAAAGTTTGATTTGATGGCTGACAAAACTTCAAAGATGAATGTTGGAGGTATTAAATATGTAATTTCATTAGTTTATATTATTATAAAAAATTCTGAATTAAAAAAACACAAATTGTACATAGCTGAGCGTAAGTAAAAATAAGGTTGTCCAAAATATCCCACTTTACCCCACAATCCCATTACATCCCACGGGACGTAAAAATATCCCTAAAATGGGATGAAATTACTTTTTATATAGCAGCATGCCACTGTGATGAGCTACTGCAGGATAGGGGATTTGCGAAGGGTTGAGTGGGGGAGGGTTCACGGGGTAATGTATATGGAGATAACGAATAAGTAGTATAAATAGAACATAATAATACAATTTATATTTATAATGTAGGTCAACATAATGTAATAAATATACTTACACTCACAAAAAGAGCAGAGATGAAATCGGAAACTTACCTGAAATCAGAGAATATTAAATTAGTAAATACTTAAGTTTGATTTTCATAAATCACTCACAATATTTAAAAATTATTAATAATCAAATACGATGAATTATCTTAGAGTTTCAGATGTAAAAATAACGGCAAAAATCGTAAAGTTATGAGAGGATTTTAATTTTTGGAGTAAGTGGCAGTTATAATTATAGCATAATAAACCCTCTAAGTAGAATGACCGATTCTTTGAGATATAAGGGACAAATCTTGAATAATTTGTTCAGGTATAAAAATCGGATACGAAAACAATAGTGGAATCTAATTCAAAATTTTTATTTAGGCGGCAATTAATCGTACAGTTTTAGTTTATAGTTAGGATCAAAAACTGTAAGATTAAGTTATTAAATGGAGTGCCCGTTGGAAATACAATGCGATCTGGGAACCTATAATCTAGGGACGGCGCGTATCGGATTAGCGAACCTTTGTAGGGGCACGTAGAGATACGTATTACAATTCGTTTGACGTTTGTAATTCAAATGTAATTATTAATTGACATCTGTATATAAAGAATTTTTATTTTGATTTGACAATGCCAGACATACTGCTGTCTGTCATCCCGCTATCATAGACTCGTAGCAATACGTCTAGTGTACTATTAAGATTTTTTATAAACACATCGATTATATTACCGGCATGTACATGAAATTCCAAGACAAGGTAAGCAGTCATCACTTGTGATCCCTCTCGTCTCAAGTCTAAGCAGTCATCACTTGTGATCCCTCTCGTCTCAAGTCTAAGCAGTCATCACTTGTGATCCATCTAGTCTCAAGTCTAAGCAGTCATCACTTGTGATCCCTCTCGTCTCAAGTCTAAGCAGTCATCACTTGTGATCCCTCTCGTCTCAAGTCTAATCAGTCATCACTTGTGATTCCTCTCGTCTCAAGTCTAAGCAGTCATCACTTGTGATCCCTCTCGTCTCAAGTCTAAGCAGTCATCACTTGTGATCCCTCTCGTCTCAAGTCTAAGCAGCCATCACTTGTGATCCCTCTCGTCTCAAGTCTAAGCAGTCATCACTTGTGATCCCTTTCGTCTCAAGTCGCTTTGCGCGCAGGGACAATGCATTCTGCACTCATAGACCTGGTCATGTCTCGAAGATATATATAATAGGTCTAAATATAAAAGAGGATAAATAAGTAAAACACCATTTCTAACTTTATTTATTGTATTATACCGCATTAATGTAAATAATGACTTGAGTTGTTTTGAAAAACAGGTGTATTGTATTGAAACCAGCTTTAAATAAAAATACGTTTCTATTCGATTGAATTCTATACTATCGTCAAAACTCTGACCGCAGTGCGCTGGCGGAAACCCTCCTGTAAAAATATACGGTGTCGATAGCGAGACTGAAGATGCGGTTTTGTCCGCAACCGCGTATTGCAACTCGCGCCGCGCCGCCGCGGATCAAACGGTGAGTTATCTCCGCTGGGTGTCATTCATAAAAGCGGACGCCGGTTTTTGCCGCAACGATGGTTGAATTATTGAGGAGGCCGAGGTGACATCGACCAAAAACAATGGTGTATAAATAAAGCGGCGATATCGGCGCGGCCGCATTCCCGCGCACCTGGCGGGGATCGCGTCCACCGTCTGATCTTGACCCTGCTCTTCTGTTCCTGTGCGTGGGGATCGGGTCCACCATCTCATCGCGACCCTGTCCTTCTGTTCCTGTGCGCGGGGCTCGCGGTGCACCATCTGATCGCAACCCTGCCCTTCTGTTCTTGTGCGTGGGGATCGGGTCCACAATCTCATCGCGACCCTGTCCCTCTGTTCCTGTGCGTAGGTCTCGCGGTGCACCATATCATCACGACCCTAGAGATTGTAAGCCTAGAGTTTAATTTAATTAGACCCGCTATAAGATAACTAAGAAAAGCTCGGACAATAGAATGCTGCAGAAATTTTCTGCAAAAATTGCAATATACCTAGCGCTGAAGGTAATATTTATGAATATGTCATTTATATTACTACAAAAATTTAGTGAAAGGTTATATTTGCTTCCCGATTCAAATTCAAATTCTTGGGGCGATCTTTTATACTCTAGTCTTAAATTGTCCACTAATAAATTCTTCAAGCAACCACTTCACCAGTATGCCTTAATAATAATAATAATAAATACATCTCAAATATGTCGCTATCAACCTAATCATCATATAAGTCACAAGGGGTTAAATAACATCGCTTTGATGAAGAGTGTAGGATTCTACGGTCGCTATTACAAGATGTTGATTTCTTCTGGGTTGACCGTTGTTTGTATGTGAGTGTAAAACTACGCGAGTCGTCGCCCTGACTTTGGACGACTGCAATGTCTCCGAAATGTCAGCAGAAATAGTTTCTACAACACGGTCGAACCCAGAAGAAATCTACATTACATCTTGTAACATCGCTCTGACTGACATCCACCGAGTGTTTCAAACTAAATATCCACGTGGGCTTGCAAGTGGTATGATATAGCAGCACGTGGGACGCTGGGCCCATCACCCATCTATTAACCCATCCATCTCAGGCCTGAGCCCACAACCACGAGCCAGCCTGTCCGCTGTACAGCCAGAGTTACCATCCGAGAGGGAAATTAATCCATATTTATACCAACATATTTACTCTATTTCTTCACTCTATATATGCTTTCCAAACTCACATGGACCAATCTATGGAATTATTCCAAAAACTTTTCTCCTAGAAAATTTCCATGGTGAAACTAAACAAAAATGTTTAAATATAACTACTTTCACTAAAGACTAGGAAATATATAAATTGTATTCAACAGTAAAGGTACACCAAAGGAATTATGTTTTCTCGTTATCATTCAGCTTAATGCAAAGTGATATGAAATAAAGAAATGTATAATAAAAATCAAGAGTTTGAACACCATGTAGTAGTTAGTAATCTCTGTTTCTCCAATTAGTCCAAGGTTAAATTTCAATGCTCTTTCTTCTTCAACAGATTATCTGAAATCGTTGATTTATGGTTAATTTTAAAGATGAAAAACCTAGTGCTTTAAGGGAGCAAGATGTTGATACCTCGCATAGTTAACCAATAAATAATCATAAATATTGAATACTCCAGAATTGTATTGACCGTCTTGGTATATCGAAGTTGTGCCAACAGAAATCGCTACATATTTTTTCCTCTATAGAATAAGCCATAAATTAACGATATAGTCAGACAACCCGTTGAGGAGGAACGGGCTTTGAAAGTTAACATTGGAATTATGGGGAAAGAGGTAGAAACGCCAAATGTTTCGTCACTATATAGAGCCCACTCTAATTCCCTGACAGAAGAAAACTCACCACAACTTCAGTTTTAGCTGTGGGAACATTGTAGTTTAGGACATTAGTACTGGGAGAAAACTAATGGTTCTTGTAAAGGGTACTGGTATTGGTTTACTCAACTAAAATTGAAGGGCAATAAGCTTAGGTTGTCGTGCGAGGATCTCTGATCTGTCCCTTCAACAAGACATAACATATCCTTGCTACTCCTCAATCTATTTTTAATCCCTAGGATATCCACAAAATCCCTAGAAAGGGATAAAAATCCCTCAATTGAAAGCACACGCGTTCGCCATCAGTCCGACCCGTCGTTGTAGTTTCTTTACACATGTCTCTACGAAGCTCATATATCTCACGTCAGATATATTGTTTTTTGTATCTGAACTTGGGCGTTCCTTTGGAGATTGTCAGGGTGAAAAAAAACATTACGTGTTATGACGACGGTCGAAATTAATAAATGTCATGCTTTAAAAATCTTCGAATATGTAAACTTATAGTTTTGGATATGAAGAGCACAATAGACTTATCTACATATTTAAAAAAATCATGTTTTTGTTCACTAACTTCCTGAAGTTAATACTAAACAGATTTTGATGATTCTTATTTTATTTAAAAGATAATTTCAAGTTCTAAGTCGCTGTGAAGCCAGAATTTCGATTTAGGCCCCAGGGCTCTGCCCCACGGGTCTTCCAAGTTCCCATGTTATTCATATGGAGGAGAGTTTTATAAAGTTTATGACACGTGTGTTTTTTCTTAATTGAATAACAGCTGTTATAAGGATTATATCCGCAATTTTTTGCGGCGGAGCAGCTCGTATACGTAATTTTGATTGTTGGATTTTAATTTTTCGTGATTCGCATGAAGTATTAGTCATGAAGCGCTTGACCACCATTTGGTAATTAGAACAAATTACTTCATTAGTGTTCACTAAGCAATTCTTTGTTTATTATTTGAGAACTTTCCCAAAAAACAATATAATATAGAAGTATATTTTGACTGGAATTTATAAACTAGTCCCGGTGAAATGACAACGCTTTGAGAGATTATTAACATGTTAACCGGAATAAAATTACTGGAAATGAGTAACAGTAGGTTCAACAATTGTTACTTGCATTTACGTGCTGGGTAATGTCCGAACTGTCGTTTTTGTAATAATTTGAAATAGCTAGAGAATTATAGACCGTTCCTAGCTGAATTTAGCAGCAGGAGTACAACATGTTAGTGGCAACTTTATCTGTTGTTTTGGGAGGGTTGCACTTTACAATGTAAAGTAAAAATTAATAAACAGTTGAGAGGGAACCGAAGGTGGGGACTATCTCGTTTCTAGGTAAAATTTAAGAATTAACAAAATGAAAGGCACAAAGAAAATCTTAATATAAATATAGTTGTAATTGCGTAAGGAAAAATTGTAAATTTCTGTCTTTTCGTAGGTGTCTGGAGATATCGTGCGGAAACTTGGAAGATTAAAATACCCCCGTCGCAGCGAACCTGCGTACTCAGCGAATTTCCAATGAATATATTTGTCTTAATATTGCATTAAGCCTCTTACCAGAATTCATAAGAAATATATTCATAAATAAGCGATATTTAAAATATTCATTATTCTCCATTAGAATAACATTAGGGATGAGTACGCAGGTTTGCTGCAACAAGGAACACAAAATAATGGATTGTTATACAAATATCAATAGAACTCATCTATGTGAAGTCACATACCAAGTTGCATCCATATACATTCATAAATAAGCGATATATAACATTTTTATTACTAGTACCTAGGTTTGCTGCTTCGGGAACCATAGGCGAAAAATTGGTCTTTTGTTCAAACAACAACAAACCACCACCAGATGAAGCGATATACCAAGTTTAGTCAGTTTATGTTAATGAATAACCGAGATATAAAATTTGTCATTTTCTCCATAAGAATAACATTGGACAACGTACTGTGTTTAGCACTTGTAATATCTCAGTAACCAATTGACGTAGAGCAATGATCAAAATACCAAATTGTTTGTTTTTTTAAGCTGAATTCAATAGTATAAATTAAAATTTGATTTAAATAACAATTACATGTGAAAACCCCAAAAAACCCATTTTTGGGGTACAAACCCCCCCCTAAGATGGTGCGATTTGTCTGGGTTTCGAACTCGTTCAAATAAATGGTACTTTACATATTTGTACAAAATTTTATTAAGATCGGACTTTTTTTACGAGAGTTATCGTGCTTACGAACACATATATAAATATATATAAAAATTTGAACGAATGGTGTTTTTGGCATCTGGGTACCTCAAAACGAAAAGTTATCATGGTCTCGGGCTTAAGTCTTACCATGAGACCTGCGGTAATAGCTTCTTCCCTATAGGGGAAATTCGCTAAACAAATAGATCCTTGGAGAAGAACCTCTCGGAGCCGATTTTGATTGTTTGCCCTTACTGTTCCTTAAATATGACCTTAAAGTACATAAAATGTCAAAACTGCAAAATGCTGTAGACATTTGAATATTTCTGTTATATAATCAGGTGTGAGATGTAAACGTTGGATGCAATAGAACAACAGTAGGTTAGAGGCTCTAAACAAGCCGTTAGTCGTGTCAATATAATACAAGGTGTACATAAAGTCCCGCACGGGTTTAATCTTTTCTGAACGATAACAGATAAATCAATAAGATTTGGTACATCAACACTACACTTAAAAATCTACTTTTTGAAGGAACTATCAGTTTTCTGTCATATCATGGGGACGTCCCGCAAGGAGTCAGAAGGAAATTTTAAATAGGAGCATAGGTCAATATGCACATCACTTTAAAGGGCTTATCTAGCAGAGTTGAATGCCGCAAACCACACTAAAAAAGGTTGATCCAGTAAAAAATGGCGGCTGTTCAAAGGTTTTATTAAAAAAATATAAGATCTTTCTAATTGTTACTGTTACCAGTTTTTCCCCGTTATCAATAGATTTGGACCAAATTTGTAACCCTTGAGGATAACTAACGTCATAATTCACTTCTGTATTGACAGGCATAATGTAGTATTTAGCTGCAGTATTCATTTTAGTTGCAGTTTTGCTTTAATGGGGTTGTGGCTACTAATAAAATGTAACCAAGTAAAACCTTTGAACAGCCGCCAATTTTTACTGAATCAGCCTTTTTTAGTGCGGTTTGCGGCATTCAACTCTGCTAGATAAGCCCTTTAAAGTGATGTGCATATTGACCTATGCTCCTATTTAAAATTTCCTTCTGACTCCTTGCGGGACATCCCCATGATAAGACAGAAAACTGATAGTTCCTTCAAAATGGAGATTTTTTGGTGTAGTGTTGATGTACCAAATCTTATTGATTTATCTCTTATCATTCAAAAAATATTAAACCCGTGCGGGACTTTATGTACACCTTGTATAGTTATGTCGATGAAAGAACGAAATCGGCAACCGACTCAAGCATAGGCGTAAATCGGGGGTGGCAAGGGGAGCCCCCCTAATAATTTGGAGGGGACATAGTTGTAATACATAAAAATTCACAATTCTATCAAAATAATTTTGACCCCCCCCAAAAAAATAAAAAATCGAAACGCTGAATTGACGCTTAAACGAGTGGTGTGGATAAGCATTTGGAATCGCAATCGCATGAGGAGGGCTCACAAAACTAAAGATACCATGGTCCTTATATAAAGCTATAACGAAAGATCGAATATTGGAACCGACTCGGAGTGGGTAAGCCATTGAGAAACACGAAAGGGAGGAGAGGAAAGCAAACAGACCCGAGGCGAGGATAACAGATAGGCGAGTGCGCCGGCAGTGACGTGGGCCAAGGTAGGAAGCTCGCCCGACAAATGGTATAATGACAGGTTGTCAGCGCGCGCCTGGGTGGGCTGGGGCCCGGGGCCCTCCGAGTAATTGTTTATAACACTTTGTCCTCACATGCTAGTCCTAGTGGTAAGTAGCTGCTCGTTAGCGCCACCAGCCACTCGCACTCGCCACTCGCACTCGCCACTCGCACTCGCACTCGCACTCGCCCGCTAATCTACTCCTCTTTAATTATCCTGGATGAATGAGACTCGGCGTCTCGCAGTGATGTTCACAGTGAGAGAGTTACTGTGGGAAACAGGGCGAAGGTGATGGGAATTCTGGTATTGAAAGGTGGCAATGCTATAGTATAGGATGGTTATAGCAACACATAGGGGATCCAGTCACCTGTTTCTGCCAGCTTCTCACGTAAGACCAAAGTTAATATTGAAATACTGTCTGGGTTATCCGAAGTTGATGAATTATGGTATGAATTATTATTATAGAGCAAAATATACCTGGCGATTTCAATGATAAAAATGTCGATACTCCAAATAATGATCACTGAATCATCTTTATCTATATCTATAAAAGAGGAAGTATGTATGTATATATGTATGTAGCCTATGGAATCCGAAACCGCTCGACAGATTGTAATGAAACTTTCAGGCATTATTAAGCATTATTCAAGGATGGTTTGTGTGAAGTTTGGTGCAAATCTGTCCAAAGGGCTCCGACCCAGAGGGCATACAAGGGTGCAGTGTCAGGTTTTAGAAATTTAGTGTTTACAAAATTAACAGCTGTAATTAATTAACAGCTGTAATTAAAAAAATTCAATGTTTTGGGCGCAGCAACGCGCGCCGGGTAACTGCTAGTGGAATAATATAAATAATTAAATAAAATTTTACATTTTCCAACATCTGTTGATACTAACACACAGTACAGAAGCAAGATCAGCTGTTTTAAGAAAACTTATGAAATGACACCTCAAAGTAAACTAATAAGACCGTATATGAGCTGTATATTCCCAAAATGAAAACAAAAATTATTTGCTCGAATTCGAGAAGATGAGTTTGTTAGTAAAATCTAAAAATATTCAATCCTTGGGTTTGTTTTGTCTCAAGTATTTATGCTATCACAATTTTGCTCACTGAAAACACTAAAATGAGCCATATGCTACCAACATAGGCTAATCAGTTGAGGACGGACGCCAAATGTATCGTGACTGGAGCCCCCTCTTAAATGCCATTTGTTACATCGCTAATCGTAAAGTAAAGAAAACATTGAGAGGGTGTTTTATTGATCGTGCATTAACTGCGTCAAAGAGTTCCTTATCTGCGCCAAGCCCTCAAAGGGTCCCCAAAAATGTTCCTTAACTGCGCCAAGCCCAGGCCAGGTAAGGGTGAGTTGTCGGCAGAAGGAATGCCCTTGTTTACGTGTCATCATACCACGCGTGCATACCAAAGTCTGACCAAACACTTGGCTTCAACATCAGGAAATTCTTACATACCGTAATGGCAAGCTTCCAGTTCTGCATATTTTGGGGATTAGTACCTGGGGGGCCGAGCTTTTCTCGGGGGAAGGCCAGTCAGTCAGTTTAGATGACTTGGAGTAATATTTCACCACTTACCCCTACTGATTATCAGATTTGTATAACTCATTTGCCTCTTTTCTACATTTTTAAGATCACTCCAGTTCTTATTTATAGCTCAATGTCCGTTTGATTTATTTTACTACTCTATATATGCAATCTTCACTCAAATCTTTTAATCACTGCTCTTAGGAAACCACATGTTAATAATCATAAACAACATGAGTATTACTTTGACAGTTCCATGGTTGATTATGAACAGCTGTTACAATTCTTTTGTTTTGATTTGAAACTCCATAAGCCCAATGTTAATTTTTTTAACTTTTAATTTTAGTTTTTTACATTATTTGATTTTTCCTAGGAATGAGGCCTGTCTAGAACTTATTTTTATCCCAGAAATTAGTTATTTCGAACATTTGAAGGAAATCGTTGGAGCCGGTTTTGAGATTCGTCTCGCAAGCAAGCAAGCAAGCAAACCTTACTCATATTAGAGTATAGGATTTACTTTACAGTTGCGGGATTTAATTTTTAAATACGGTTTATTTATTTGTTTTCTGTTCAGAATAGTTTCTTGTGAAAACACTTTCAAATTGTACTAACTGATCAAGCTTTGTCCGGGATATTTATAAGCTTTTACTCAGTGAATATCAACCTTTTTACTACACATGTTTTTAGTGAATAAACTTATCTGTTTATTCACTAAACTTATCACTTATCACTAACTTATCTGTTTTTAGTGAATATCTTATTAAAACCCCTTATTGCTATGTTATTTTTCATGTATGCATTTGAATAACACGCACTTTTGTCACCATCTTGAAGCCAAAAGGCACATTTATTTTCATTTATTATGTTCTGTACATTTAGTTTATTTTAATTAAAAACTTAAATACGCTACCTCAGTTAAAAAATTGCTGATGCGCACTTTCTCCCTTTCTTAGTAGAACAGAGGATCCGTAATGAATACTTACTCTATAGATGGCTTGGACTTAAATGCTCGCTTCTAAGGATTCTACAGTCAAAGAGGGCCACCACTTGGTGGTGGCTCCCTAGAGTAGTTGGCGCAGTTCAGGATATCACGGCTACCTCGGGTAAAGTGACGCAGTTATCGCCCGCTCGTCTTACTCACGTTATGATTTATAAGGTGTGAATGAGATTACGTTTAAATGTATTATGTGATTTGTCGGATTGCAAGCTTTCATTATTGAAGCATGAGACTCGGCACATGTACAGTAGTGTTTAACGAGACGTATTGATGAGTACAAAAATATACTGAGGATAAGGAAAGAACGAATGTTGCTAGAGACTCAGAATACGTCTACAGTAATGTTTATAGCCACTTGTGGAGTACAGATAATAGGCTAATGGTAGACTAAGGGCGAAAGCAGTAGAAAATGAATTGTTTAACAATTTGTTACTATAACTTTTAGTACGTGATAATTATGATTCATGAGGGGTAGATAACCAGTGTCAAAGTTTATTAGTTAGTTAATTATTAAGAAAGAATCCAAAAATTAGGTAACGATGATTAAAAATAAAAAAGGCAGAGGGTTTTAGACTTTAAATAATGCAAATATAAATTAATTTGCATGTTGTGCAAGCTATTTCGATTAAACAGACACTCAAATTTCAGAAAATTTTAATTTTTTATAACAAAATCGATTTGAGGATTTATAATAAAACTTATTTTGGATTTGTAATCCTGAGTTTGTTGAAAACCAAAATTTAATGTTTATTAAATAAATAATTCTTGTAGCTCTTGCTAGGCAATTTAACGAAGAGTCAAACACATTTAATTGGACACACGAATTTCGAGTGAGCTGAACTACAAAAAGGTAGCGCAATTTGAATGATTGGGAGACATTAAGAAAAGCAACAGAAGACTTCAAAAACATCATCCATATTTTTCAAAATTTAAAAGCCGCCTTTGGAGGTAAGAGATAGTAAACTTTTAAGGACGTGTGAATGATTTAGTAGTAGTTTATACAAACACCAAAGATAATAAACATATCACCTTGATCTGGCTGATAAACATTGTATGATATTCATCTGTATAGGCTGCTAAACATCTATAGCCAACAAAATAAACATTACCTTAATTATTCAAGCGAATTCTCCTTAGCCGGTCTCTGTAAGAGCATTTGAATTTAATTTAAATAAACCTGAATAAATTTAAACTTCAATCTATTACAATTTATGATTGGGATTGATCACAAAAATAATTATGGGTATATTATAAATAAATAACATGATACATGAAATCAATAACTACCACCCAACAGAGCTCATTATTCTTCCAAATTTTACTTCATATAAAACCTTCCTAATACATGAAAACATTTGAATAATTCCTCCTGTAGGACGGTTTGTGCAGTTTGGCAGTTCGGTTCGGGGACATAAACCGGTGCAATACAAGCACGCACTTGTACCTTCCCACTTGTACAAGCAACTGTCTTGTACACCGTGCAGTAACCACTCCATCGCTGCCTACGGGGGCTCGTTGTCTGACCCCACCCCTGACACCAATGTTCTTTATGGCCGACAGACAGCGGGATGAATCTGCATCAGCATCTCCAGCGATCGTTAACAGTGCCAACAGATCTGTAACTGTGATCTTCTAGTACTTGTAGTATAATTAATTTTACTATATCCATTGGAGTTTATTCATGACGGCAGAAGCAAAATCACGTCATACGGGATGTGGATCACTCACACAACCTGGCACTATAATTCTTTGCAACAACCGGTTACATATAATCTTATTAATATATTTTACATTCCGAAATGTAAACTAAACAAATCGAGCGCCCCTCCGTCCTCGCATCAACAATGCTAATTCCACAATTTAACGTCCAGATAGCATCGGCCTCGTTCCGCTTCCGATCCTCACTATTATAACGTAATTAATCGCCAAACGTCCGCGCGGCGGGACAGCCCGTTTGTCAGCCAAAACAAACGTTCGGGCGATTAAAAATTCGGCGAGCGGGAGGCTAGCATCTGCCGTGGGTGGGCGCGGGCGCCGGATACTCACAATTAACAGTAATTTGAGCCGTTGAGTTATACCCTGTCGTCGACGCCCGTATAATAGCACACACCTATGTAAATACGGTCTATTTACACCTAGCAATTTGTATGTGCTCGATTAAATGTAATTGTTACCCCCCGCACGATAGCCTCGTAATTAGAGCTTATTTTCATAACCGATCGCCGGCCGTGATTCACGGCGGGTAATATCGGTAATGCCGTTGGTTTATGGTGATCGGCGGCGAGTAACTCATCGGCGAATTAATTATACGACGATCGCCACTCGCGGCGGTTGTAATGTAATGGCTGTTGGCCGCACGACCTATGGTGTCTCATGGGGTGTGTTGGACTCGAGACCTATGGTGTCTCTTGGGGTTTAATGGCCGCGCGACCTGTGGTCTTCCATGGGGTGTGTTGGCCGAGCGACCTATGGTGTCTAATGCGGTGTGTTGGCCGCGCGACCTATGGTGTCTCATGGGGTGTGTTGGACTCGAGACCTATGGTGTCTCTTGGGGTGTAATGGCCGCGCGACCTGTGGTGTTCCGTGGGGTGTGTTGGCCGCGCGACCTATGGTGTCTAATGCGGTGTGTTGACCGCGCGACCTATGGTGTCTCATAGGGTGTGTTGGACCCAAGACCTATGGTGTCTCTTGGGGTGATGGCCGCGCGACCTATGTTGTCTTCATGGGTGTGTTGGACTCATGCCCTATGGTGCCTCATGCGGTGTGTTGGTTGCGCGACCTATGGCGTATCATGGGGTGGATTGGACTCACGACCTATGGTGGTGTCTATGGTGTTTGTTTGACGCACGACCCATGATGTATCATGGTGTGTGTTAGCATCGCAACCTATGGTGTCTCATGGGGTGTGTTAGCCGCGCAACCTATGGTGTCTCATGGGGTGTGTTAGCCGCGCAACCTATGGTGTCTCATGGGGTGTGTTAGCCGCGCAACCTATGGTGTCCCATGGGGTGTGTTAGCCGCGCAACCTATGGTGTCTCATGGGGTGTGTTAGCCGCGCAACCTATGGTGTCTCATGGGGTGTGTTAGCCGCGCAACCTATGGTGTCCCATGGGGTGTGTTAGCCGCGCAACCTATGGTGTCTCATGGGGTGTGTTGGTCGCGCAACCTATGGTGTCCCATGGGGTGTGTTAGCCGCGCAACCTATGGTGTCTCATGGGGTGTGTTAGCCGCGCAACCTATGGTGTCCCATGGGGTGTGTTAGCCGCGCAACCTATGGTGTCTCATGGGGTGTGTTGGTCGCGCGATCTACGATGTGGAGGAAAGACGTTTGTTTAAAATGTCCTAATGTACGGAAGCAATGAGACAGGTTTCCTCAACGACACTTAAATTAATTTGATATGTATTTATTTTGTTTGAAATTATTGCGCTGTCAAGATTGTACTTACTATACTCCAGTTTTACTTTGATAATGATATTTTATAAGAACGAAATGGTGAAATTTGTGCAAAATAAGAGAGATTTCCTATTTATATTGGTGAATGAGCGTTACATATTTTAATTCACAGCAATATATCTAGTTTTAATTTTTTTTATTTTTTACACTCACTATACCAATGATTAGTTAGGTTGAAACAATGAACAACACCATTCGAACCTTAAGTCGTTTTTAGAGTATTAAAGGTTTTAAGTTAAACGATTTTCCCATTTCTAAACCGTTTAAAAATGTTAAGATTGTAAACCTTTAACAACCGTAGTCATCAAATCGCTATTACAAAAGGGTTGTATTAAAAAAAGTAATAAAACGCGATAACAAGTTGTTAATCATCCTTAACCATTTATACACATAGTTAGACAATAGGAGAACCGGAAACGGTGGCAGTAAACCGGAAATGATTTGTGACAGGTTATGGTTTCGGTAGACATAAATGCCATCTGTATCGCGTGAGGACAGGAGGCGGGTCGCTCGTTAGCCTGTCGTTAACCATTTACGCAACCCTTGCCTCCCTCCACCCCCCACCCTGACCGCGGGCAGCACAACTGACTCTGGCGTGTGGCGTCATCGAAGAGAGTAATGTGTTGGCAGTCACAACAACTAAGGGCCCAGGCGATTCAAATGCTGCTATGTTAATAATGAGACGATTCAAAGCCCAAGGGAGTAACGCTAAAACTTAAAAAAAACACGGTGTGCGTTTCGGAATTTTCGAAACGCAAATGGTCTAAATGACCAGATATGCCTACCTAGACAAATTCTTTTATATTTGACAATTTTGGCATGATCCCTTGAAAATACGAGATGAGATATTAGAAAACAAGTTCCTCTTAAAATAGTACTAATATAGAAAATAACATACTCGTGCGAAATAATTTGTTAGTAGGCTAATTAACATAATGAACGACTTGAAATAAAAGTATATGAATATAATTGAGACTTTTTCAAAGCTTGAGTGTTTGAAAAAATCTCATCAAAATTTATCACCGTTATTGATATTGGAAGGTAGAAATTTGCCTTGAGTTGTAAAATTGTGGGTAGTAAATATTGTTCTGGTATTCGCCTTCCGTCCCCTTTAGAGGACGAAATACATTTTTAGGAGATAGATTGGCTCTATTAAACTACGGAAAGAGATTAGCCTATATATGTCTCTTACGACCTCTTATGTGTTATTTATTATCTGTTTTCCACCTATGACCAAGCTGAACTAAGATAAATGTTATTTCCAATAACAGGATTGGGTTACACTATCATTTGGAACGTTCAACGTCATGAAATGGACGGTAGAGATGCTGTGCTGCAGATCATCCCGCTGTCTGTCGGCCATAAAGAACATTGGTGTCAGGGGTGGGGTCAGACAACGAGCCCCCGTAGGCAGCGATGGAGTGGTTACTGCACGGTGTACAAGACAGTTGCTTGTACAAGTGGGAAGGTACAAGTGCGTGCTTGTATTGCACCGGTTTATGTCCCCGAACCGAACTGCCAAACTGCACAAACCGTCTTACAGGAGGAATTATTCAGATTTGTTTTCATGTACATTCTTATAGAAAGTAGGGGAATTCTTATTCAAAGTGAGAAGACTGAAAATGGAGTTAAAGACTGGGCGGAAATTGAACTTTGCCGAATTATCTAATGTTCGTGGATGATTACTCAATCTCACACGACAAAGATGTAATAACGTGACTAACATGGGCAGTTTTAGCCAATTGATATACTGCGAATAGTATGGAATACCACAATATTCTCAAGCTTGATTGGACGAAGAAATTACATATGACATGATTATCGAGGTAGAAGAAACAGATTGGGACACTAGAAAAAATCGTCTTTTGGAAGGAACTTGCTATCCAGTGTCAAAAGTTACAAAAATGACTAAGGTTAAAAAATAAATAATAGCATGTGCGAATGACAATTTCACTGGAAAAAATTCTCCTAAAAAAAAGAAGATTACAGCCATTAAGGGAAAATTATGTCCTCTAACGTGAGAATAATAACACCACTGCTAATAGCAATGGGACATCCACATGTTCCTTAAAAACTAAATTAAAACCGTCCCAAAAAATAAAATAAAAAACAACTTGGAGGTTAAATAATTCTTGATGAGGGCGACAACCACATATCACTTTACAATTGTGTATGTTGAAGAAGAGGAAAATAATGTCTTGTTTGCAACCTTGATAAGGTACGGAATCTGGTTGAGTCTGGCAAATCATCTGTAATGGGATGTTGATCGGTAAAGATGTAAGGAACTTCGTCCTGAAATTTGGCTTATGAATAAAAGTTGGCTTATGAAAAGCTAATAAAATCCTCAAAAGTTCATAGAAGTGGTTGATCAGGACAATAAAAGTACAAAAAGTATAACATTGATATATATTGGTGAAATCTGTATCCATTGTTCATAAAGGTGGATAAAGCTGCTGGAAATGCCAACATTTGAAACGAATTGAAACCTTGCATAAACAAGAGGCAATAAAGAGTTAAAAACGTGAAGGAAAAAGTCAAGAGACCGCATTCGCACGGTTACAAAACCAAAATTAAAATAACATATCTGCTTCATGGTAAGTAAGTAATTATGTGTAAACCTTTCGTAAAACTTGTAATTATTGTACAACAAAAAGTTTTCTGGTGGCTCTATGTACCAAACACGAGGAATATTTCAATAACAAGCATTTTAATAAATCATTTAACGAATTTTCTCTAAACATATCTCTGTACATCGTACCCTATCTAACCCTATCTAACTGAAAGAGTGGGCTCCAGTCACGAAACATTTGACAGTCTACCTGCTTCTCCCATAAGGCCAATGTCAACTTTCAAATCCCGTCTCTCCAGTGAGCAAAAGTTCTACATCACAAAAAATAATAGTTTGATAAAATTCCAAAACATTAAATATTTACGATTTTTTCTGGGTGAACTTTGTGATGTCGAAATTCCCTCAATTAAATCGCTAGGCAGTTTTTGTTGTAAAAAATTAATAGGTAATGAACGATTACAGATAATCCGCTGAGGAGAACTGGGCTTTGAATGTTAACATTAGACTTATGGGAGAAGCAGGTAGACGCAGATGAGTGGGAGCCCTTCCAGTAAAGAGTTACATACGAATGCGAACAAGAGTCATGCTTGAATACACCTCCGAAATTAACGGCTTTTGGAGAACATTATTGTGATTAGGGACTTGGAGAGCCTGTCGGGACTTGTCAACTCGAGGACAACAATCGTGGCCAACATACGAGCCGCTCGAGGACGTTCGCACAGTCCGCGTCCACACAAAGTGGTGTTCGCGAGCATCAGTCCGGCCGGCGCCGAGCTCTGGGCGATCTGCATGATTGTGGCGTATCAGTCAAAACGGTAATGACGGGCCTCACGAGAAATCTATTACACTCTCTAACTACTCCATTTATCTGGGCCGGCCGTTCATCACACCGCTGGGATATTGTTTTATAACGGGCCGCCATTACAATCAATCTCGCGGCCATTTGTCCACGGACGATATACAAACAAACGAGCCGTGAAATTATTATAATTTTCGTCCCGTTCCATTTCAATAATCCCGCGGTAATTGCGGCTCTCGGCCCGGTAAATCGGCGCGTGTTAACCCCGGGATGGATGAATCGCGCCCATTTCCTCGGGAAGCACTGTAATCGCTCTGAGGTTTGGGCGCTGCAAATCTCGCCCGCCGTCCTGCTAATCGCTCCCCGCTCGCCTGCTGCGGACCGCGGTGGAGACGTGTGATGTGTGTTGGGTGGCGAGTGGAGGAATGTTCGATGCACGGGTATCTCACAGATCAGTTGAAAAGGTCAAAAATGGGTCGAGCAAATTCTTATGTACTGTTATTCAAATCTAAGCAAAATAAAATGTTGGAACACTCCTCTTGGAATATTTCTTGTTATGTCAGGCTATATAAAATACATGGGCAACACCAAACATGCACAAAGTTAAAAACGAGTTCCCACGCAGCACGCTGACGTGAGGGAAGTGAAATTCCGCATAAAAAAAATTCAAAACTCAAAATAAGTGTAAAACATACATTTATTCCAATTTTTATTGAAATCTGAAAACATTGATTTTTTGGCTGTTCTGATGCTCCTGGTTTCATTTACCTGCAATGCTGGGAGTACGATTTTGCGCAGTATAAGGTTAGGAGAAGGTCTAGTCAGGCTTTAAAGTGGGCGTGAGGTTGCTGGGGATGATGAAAGTACACCAACAAATGAATAACAGGCTTTTATAATGTAAAACCCCCATAAGACAACGTACTGTGTCTGGTCAGTACACATTTTCTTCTATAACTTGGTAAATAGTTGTGCTAGAATGACGGGAGGGGGCTTCAAAGTTTCGCCTAACTAATTCCCATCTTTATACATAGATTAATTTTACATCCGGGGCTTTTATGACCCTTTTTGGGCCCTAAAACTAAAAATTTGAAAGATTAATCCCCAAAAAAGGGGTTTAGAGTTTTCCGATTGTTTTGCCCAACGAACTTGTCCAACTGATTACAGAAAGGTATGTCCCTACCAAATTTGAAGTAAATCGGACAAAAAATGCGACCGCTAGAGTGCAAACACACACAAATAAATAAATATATATATATATATATATATATATATATATATATAATTTTGAACGACCCCCAAAACGTGTTCAGGGGGTCACGTTAGGAACTTCTATGGTGGTCCCGGGCTTAAGTTTCACCGTGCGGGTCATGCTAATAGTTCACTTTCCATAGTAAATTCACTAAATACAATGGCGATCGAATTAAATACAGTCCAGGACGATGGATGCTGCGTGTACGGCGAAAGAAAATTTTATTCCCATACATATGCTTGACCATACATAATGCTTCAGCATGTAGACTCAAGTGCTTGAGTGAAACGATACCGCTCTTTTGATAGGAATCAAAAAGTTAAAGCAGATTTACCCTTCAAAAAGCGTTTGTATGCAACATCTTATCGCTGGAGGAATAAACCAACTTAAGATCTTTAGAAGACAACAAAAATCATAAAATCATTCCAACTAAGTATCGTTGTCCTTTGCATTAGAGCAGCCTCTCCGACTGAACACCTATAAAGCTTCTTACAAAAATACCTTGATTTAGTTTAAATTTTCATGAAATGTTGATTAACAAACGTAAGGTATACATGTAAATAGTTAATAATATAACAATTTACTAATTTCCGTGGAAACGCTATTGGAAAACTATTTTTGGTTAAGAACGGAAGGTTACGTTTTTTCTGGTCATAGGTAGTATACAAAAATATAATCCCGATATTAGTACCTCCTTATAAAACCGAATATTCGTACAAAGACGAATATTACTTTAATTTGTAACTTCTGTATTATGATTTTCTTTCAATTTGCATCATCTTCTAGAGTAATTTTATCGTCCAAGGTTAGGATACCGAGCGGGCCATTATCAGGTGAGATCTTCCAGCAACCCGGGGCTCCGCCCGGAGCTCCTACTGCTATCAGCAGCCTCCGCGGCCCCCTGGAGTCCGGTCCTGGTCCTGACCGGAGCCGGAGAGCTTGACGGCGGCGCCTGATACCGGAGTGTAATTAATTGTACGTCACGACACGGCGGCAGTAGCATCGGCAGCCAACACCAACTGGCAACAACACGAGGTCAGTGCTGATCCAACTCGGCAGATTGGTGAAATTGTTCTGATAACAAACTTTCTTAAAAGGAGCTCCAGTTCTCTATTTCAACTTGCTTCTCCCATAAGACCAATGTTAACTTTCACAGCCCGTGTCTTCTCCCATAAGACCAATGTTAACTTTCACAGCCCGTGTCTTTCCCATAGTGATTTCATTGGGATACTACAAATAGTCCACACAAAACAACATCTTAAATAGTGAATATTTTTAACAATTATTATTTGTGATTTTGAAATTTTGCTCACCGTAATCGATATATATTTTTCAGTACGGTATGAAGAATCACAAAAGTAAAATTTCTAAGTGTTAAATCCATGTTTCGGGAGAGTTAAACCGGCAACCATTTGGGGTTCATACAACTTTGGGAAACATTAACACCCCCGTAACAGCAAACCTGCATACTCAGCGAATTTCCAATGCATATTAATTTATCTTAATACCACATAAAGCCACATACCAAGTTTCATCAATATACATTCATAAATAAACGAATTATGAAATTTTAATTATTCTCCATCAGAATAACATGGCGGCTGAGTATTCAGGTTTGCTGAAATAAGGAACACTAAAAATAGGTTTTTATACAAATATCAATATAACTCAACTAGGTGAAGCCACATACCAAGTTCTATTAATTTATGTTCATAATTAAAGGAGATAACATGTTAATTATTCTCCATAAGAATAACATGGGGCTAAGTATGCAGGTTTGCTGCTACGGGAACTATCGGCCAAAAAATGGGTTTTTGTGCAAATATCAATAGACCACAATGAAATGAAGCAATATACCAAGTTTCGACAGGAAAAGTTGATAAATAAGCGAGATATACAATTTTTCTCATCCTCCATAAGAATAACATTGGACAACGTACTGTGTTTAGCACTTACAATATATCAGTAACCAATTGACGTAGAGCAATGATTAAAACATAAAATTATGCGTCTTTTTAAGCTGATTCCAATGGGAAAAAATAACATTGTACTTTTTCAAAAAATGTATCTAAAAAACTCAAAAAACACATGTTTGGGGTACAAAACCCCCCCAAAATACCCCTTCGGATAGCTCGATCCGTCTGGTTTTCGAACTTAAAGTCATAAATGCTGCTTTACACGTTTGTACCAAATTTCATCAAAATCGGACCTTTTTTACGAGAGTTATCGCACCCACGGACACACACACACACACACACACACACATATATATATATATATATATATATATATATATATATATATATATATATACAGTTTCGAACGAATTGTGTTTTTGGGGTCTGGGGACCTCAAAACGAAAAGTTATCATGGTCCCAGGCCTAGGTCTTACCATGCCGACTACGGTAATAGCTTCTTCCCTATAGGGGAAATTCGCTAAAATGAATTATAGTAATCAACTCCCGGCAACAATAACTAATACACAAACAGTGTGCAGGAACAGGGAAATTTGAGTACCGACGGTGTGGAGCCGAAACTCATTCAAACCTCTGACAGGCACTTCAAGATCTCCACATATAATAAATGAGTATAGAAAGGCACATATATAAGTACTATTACATTCTTCTTTTAGAGGGTAAAATCGTTGCTAAAAACAAAGAATTTACTGACAGTTAAGACAATTATTTAAGAAGCTCAGCTTTCTTACTCGGTTATAATTTACCTACTTTTCCCCAAAAAGAATATTCCCCGAGAATGTGGCGGGCTCGTGTCCAGCTTCTGTTTTTCGTTTTTGGCTCGTGGAGTTAATTCATGTAAAACAAACAGCGAGGGGACGTCCCGGGGCTCCGCCGCGTGTGGCCGGACGGAGGTCGTACCACCGCGTCTGGGGGATGTGCGACAGGTATCCTACGGTATTAGTTACTGCCGCATCAGCTGCGGACAAATATTAGTTGCAAAAAACGAATATCATGTAATAAATTTCATCAGAGCTTAATATATTTAGAGCTTTCATAAACATGACAATCTCAAAGAAAACGCGAAGCTTTGGGGGAGGCCACCGCATTTGTTTGTTAGACATGTGCCACATTAGGTATCCTACGGTATTAGTTACTCCCATATCAGCTGCAAAGAAATATTAGTTTCAAAAAATGAGTATTAGGTAATATGTTTCATCAGAGCTTAATACATCTAGAACTTGTATAAACATGTTTATCTCCAAGAAAAAGTAGTGAAGCCTAGATGTTGGCCGCCACTTACCCCTCTGCACCTTCCACTCCCATGGCACCAACTAACCACAGGCTATTACATTATTCAATCTGCAATTGATGTAACATTTGTTAATATATTTACTAGAAACAATTATCTGTGACCTGTTTATAAAAACACCCTCACTTTTTCACTCCAAATAACAACTCTAGATGGAAGCTCGATTGGCTTCAAACTAACCTCATTACTGTTTCAAGGCGGCCTGGAATATCACAAATGCCGTGTCTTACTTAAGTCAGGAAAGAGGGCATCAAATTAGATACTTTAAAACAAAGCAGACGACAGTTTCAAGTCTTAATTAGGGAAATAACATAATCAGATGTCAAAAGATAAGCAAAACTATACGTCGAAAGAGACACTGTTCTAAGTAGCGGTAAAGCATGTCAAACAGATATATTAGTTCTGTATTGCATAATAGTTACACTTTGTATCAGTTACTTCTGGAAATCGAATACGAATAACTTAATACTAATATATTCGGCCATCTCTAATAATGTATTCTGCTTCACAGGGGACAGAGCGTGACACAGGACCCCGGGAGGGTATCACAGGGGACAGAGCGTGACACAGGACCCCGGGTAGGGTATCACAGGGGACAGAGCGTGACACAGGACCCCGGGCAGGGTATCACAGGGGACAGAGCGTGACACAGGACCCCGGGAGGGTATCACAGGGGACAGAGCGTGACACAGGACCCCGGGTAGGGTATCACAGGGGACAGAGCGTGACACAGGACCCCGGGAGGGTATCAAAGGGGACAGAGCGTGACACAGGACCCCGGGTAGGGTATCACAGGGGACAGAGCGTGACACAGGACCCCGGGTAGGGTATCACAGGGGACAGAGCGTGACACTTGACCTCGGGTAGGGTATCACAGGGGACAGAGCGTGACACAGGACCCAGGGTAGGGTATCACAGGGGACAGAGCGTGACACAGGACCCTGGATAGGGTATCACAGGGGACAGAGCGTGACACAGGACCCCGGGAAGGTATCACAGGGGACAGAGCGTGACACAGGACCCCGGGAGGGTATCACAGGGGACAGAGCGTGACACAGGACCCCGGGAGGGTATCACAGGGGACAGAGCGTGACACAGGACCCCGGGAGGGTATCACAGGGGACAGAGCGTGACACAGGACCCGGGTAGGGTATCACAGGGGACAGAGTGTGACACAGGACCCCGGGTAGGGTATCACAGGGGACAGAGCGTGACACAGAACCTCGGGTAGGGTATCACAGGGGACAGAGCGTGACACAGGACCCAGGGTAGGGTATCACAGGGGACAGAGCGTGACACAGGACCCTGGATAGGGTATCACAGGGGACAGAGCGTGACACAGGACCCCGGGAAGGTATCACAGGGGACAGAGCGTGACACAGGACCCCGGGAGGGTATCACAGGGGACAGAGCGTGACACAGGACCCCGGGAGGGTATCACAGGGGACAGAGCGTGACACAGGACCCCGGGAGGGTATCACAGGGGACAGAGCGTGACACAGGACCCGGGTAGGGTATCACAGGGGACAGAGCGTGACACAGGACCCCGGGAGGGTATCACAGGGGACAGAGCGTGACAAAGGACCCCGGGTAGGGTATCACAGGGGACAGAGCGTGACACAGGACCCCGGGAGGGTATCACAGAAAAACTGTGCATGCCGTTGAGAAAAAAATTATTATAAAAAAAAATTGCTATAGAAGCACATATTCTAGAACAAAAAATACAAGAACGTTTTGTACTGACCACAGAGAACATTGTTTTTAGCTGGGAACAGAAATAACCCTATTTCATTTAACTGGCAACCGAGTAGATTGATTTACATAATTGAAAACACGAGTTTAATAGTTTTACGGTTGTCAATATCCACATGTATGTATAGTTTTGAGATATACATACACTGTAAGCATTAGTATTGGGAGACGTATCGGGTGCACTCTACGACCCAGTACATCGACATTACAACATTACAATGATTTCGTTGTCATGGTAACGCTAACGACGATGAGCACAAAGAAAAACTAGTTGAGTTGCCAGTCGTTTGGCGTTGTCATGGCGACCGTTGCCATTACAACTTTCAACAATGACCACAATATGTAGTTGCTTATACAAGTTGACTGTGGCGTTAGGGAAATTTGTAAAGTTCCCAAAAATTATCAAATATGTCATAAATAAGGTGTCAATCTCGCTCGAGTTGTAGTGCTGTGCAGTCCTTGTGTCGAGCTGTTTAGCTTGAGTGCCTGGCTTTTGTGTTTGGTTTGGTTTTACTTCTATTTTAATTGCTTTTACAGTACCCTGTTTAAGCTTGATTTGTTTTTAATTTTTTTCCTGGATTGTGCCACTAATATGATGTCCCATGGATTCTTCTCAACTGAATACATGATCAACTTCCAGATCCCGGAACGTCTTAAAATTTGTTTTAATTATTTAGTGATGGCAAATGTCCGCAATAATTTCTTAAATAAGATAAATAAACGGTATCAGGAAACTGACACATACTTTCTCCCTTTTAGGCCAACTTTAATGAATGTATTACTTTTTATTTCCTAAATATAGAATACAAAAGCACGGTCGAATGTACAGAAAATCCTGTAAACAAGTTGTTTTCAAAAATATACACCAAAATCCCTGTTTAGGAGGCACTACAGAATACATCGCTACACACGTGGTTTTAAGATGGGAAATGCCCCCTATACCCCCCTCAGGGTTATTAAGGGGCAACATATTTGGGATTTCCTCTGTTGGTCAATGCTAACTTGACAAGCATATCAAGTTTTAACTAAATTGATCAATAAGAGAGAAATAGTAATTTTTTATTCCCCATAAGAATAACATTGGACAACGTACTGCGTTTACCGCAAAATGAAAATTTAAATTTTCTCCGCCACCAGCAATCGTAGAATAGGAATTCAAGGTACTAAATTATTTAGTTTTTTGAGCTCTTTTTAATGGTGAATATTACTATTTTTTATATTTATATTTTTTTAATGAAAAATCCAAAAAACTGAATTTTTGATATTTTCCGTCTTGTAATTTCTGAACCCGAATTTTTACAGAAATTCGGGTGGTGTCGTTTTGTTGGAAAACTAACGTTCTACAAAAGACTAACGTTTAATTAAAATCGTTAGAGCCGTTGTTGAGAAATCTTGATTTTTCATGATTTTTGGCGGTTTTTGGGGGATAATTGCCCTTAAAAATAAAAATTCCAAAAAATGAAAAAAGCCTGGAGATATCGTGGATTAGTACCTACATACCAAATTTCATAAAAATCGGACCATTGGTTAGGGCTCTAGCTCTGTACACATCCATACAGACAGACAGACAGACAGACATACATCACGTAAAAATCACTTTTTTGGGTTCAGGAGCACCAAAAAGAATATTTCCACTAACAACTCAAATTCGAAAATTTTTACGAAAACAATACTTTCTCCTTATAAGGGGAAAAATTAAAAAGGGGTTGCTTCGGAATATAATTACTTTGCAAACCTACCCCTTCTTAGGCATACCTATTCCTGCTTCAGAAAATTCATAAACAAATTTCAATAACATTTGATCAAGTATTTGAGGTACGAATGTGGAACTAAACAAGGTACAAGCAGAGTCAATATTGGCGTGTCTAATATTTAGTATCCGGCATTATTATCGAAGAAGAGTACAGATTGGCTAGAAGTAAAAAGGATGTAACGGCATTATATATTTATCGAGACTTGTATAACTTAAAATATTTTGTATTTCAAGTAACTCCTTACTAGTAATTAGGAATATCAGGGAATCGGTCAAATAAACCCTTGCACTTGCGTGGTCGACAGCACTGAAAATCCGGACACGAACACGGTGTGGAATTACCCGGTAAACCACGTAACGTTATGTGATTATACGTAATAATAGGTTTAGAATTTCAGCCATATACTTTACATAAAGATGATAAATTGTATTGCTAACTCTTGTATTCAATTTTAAATAGGATTTATAGACTAACTGAATAAGAGGAATAATGTAGGTATATACAAAGGAAGTACTTGTAATTGATATGTAAAGTGAATTTTACGTTATACATTGTATTTGTTACAGGTATTAATAACCTTTTTATAAGTCAGCGATCACATGGGCCAGAGTCCGTGCGTCTAACCTAGATGGGGATGCGCAGTGATATAATTTACTTACCACGACTAAGATTAGGTCGATTCGGTCTTGACGAACAACTATATAATTTATTGTTAAGTATCAATGTAAAAATGAGTTGAATGATGTATTTGTAAGTCTATAATGCAAACACAATTATTATTTTGATTTGGATTTTTAAATCGAAGATTCTAAATTGCGTTAATGGTTGATTAATATCGTACAAGTAAGAGAATAGCTTAAGTTTATTTGACTTGAAATGAATTACAGTACCAGTCTCTGGAATAAAAGGGGCAGAATTTCAAGTTTTCCGAATATTTCACTCAATTTTACCATGGAAACAAAATGTATTATTAGGTTGTAGAGTTGTAAATGTGTAAATCATTTGGATCATGTTTTTATGGTAACACGCTATGAAAAAGGGGGATTCTAGGGCATTCCGACCATATAGCTTAATTTGGTCCCTTTCATAGTATTATTAGTGCAAGATTTAGTAACATTTGAAGCAGCCGAAGTCTTTGGAAAAAAATATTTATGTACTGTAAGCAGAGAGGGCGAATGTGACATAGCGCGAGTATCACTGGACGGGACATGGCGATATTTCAGTATCAGGTAGCGACGTCTGACTAGAACATTACCAGAGTGGAAGAAGCAGTAGGGTGACTGTGACGTAGCGCGAGTATCACTGGACGGGACATGGCGATATTTCAGTATCAGGTAGCGACGTCTGACTAGAACATTACCAGAGTGGAAGAAGCAGTGAGGGTGACTGTGACGTAGCGCGAGTATCACTGGACGGGACATGGCGATATTTCAGTATCAGGTAGCGACGTCTGACTAGAACATTACCAGAGTGGAAGAAGCAGTGAGGATGACTGTGACGTACCGCGAGTATCACTGGACGGGACATGGCGATATTTCAGTATCAGGTAGCGACGTCTGACTAGAACATTACCAGAGTGGAAGAAGCAGTGAGGGTGACTGTAACGTAGCCCGAGTATCACTGGACGGGACATGGCGATATTTCAGTATCAGGTAGCGACGTCTGACTAGAACATTACCAGAGTGGAAGAAGCAGTGAGGGTGACTGTGACGTAGCGCGAGTATCACTGGACGGGACATGGCGATATTTCAGTATCAGGTAGCGACGTCTGACTAGAACATTACCAGAGTGGAAGAAGCAGTGAGGGTGACTGTGACGTAGCGCGAGTATCACTGGACGGGACATGGCGATATTTCAGTATCAGGTAGCGACGTCTGACTAGAACATTACCAGAGTGGAAGAAGCAGTGAGGGTGACTGTGACGTAGCGCGAGTATCACTGGACGGGACATGGCGATATTTCAGTATCAGGTAGCGACGTCTGACTAGAACATTACCAGAATGGAAGAAGCAGTGAGGGTGACTGTGACGTAGCGCGAGTATCACTGGACGGGACATGGCGATATTTCAGTATCAGGTAGCGACGTCTGACTAGAACATTACCAGAGTGGAAGAAGCAGTGAGGGTGACTGTGACGTAGCGCGAGTATCACTGGACGGGACATGGCGATATTTCAGTATCAGGTAGCGACGTCTGACTAGAACATTACCAGAGTGGAAGAAGCAGTGAGGGTGACTGTGACGTAGCGCGAGTATCACTGGACGGGACATGGCGATATTTTAGTATCAGGTAGCGACGTCTGACTAGAACATTACCAGAGTGGAAGAAGCAGTGAGGGTGACTGTGACGTAGCGCGAGTATCGCTGAACGAGACAAGCGATATTTTAGTATCAGGTAGCGACGTCTGACTAGAACATTACCAGAGTGGAAGAAGCAGTGAGGGTGACTGTGACGTAGCGCGAGTATCGCTGAACGAGACAAGGCGATATTTTAGTATCAGGTAGCGACGTCTGACTAGAACATTACCACAGTGGAAGAAGCAGTGAGGGTGACTGTGACGTAGCGCGAGTATCGCTGAACGAGACAAGGCGATATTTTAGTATCAGGTAGCGACGTCTGACTAGAACATTACCAGAGTGGAAGAAGCAGTGAGGGTGACTGTGACGTAGCGCGAGTCTCGCTGAACGAGACAAGCGATATTTTAGTATCAGGTAGCGACGTCTGACTAGAACATTACCACAGTGGAAGAAGCAGTGAGGGTGACTGTGACGTAGCGCGAGTCTCGCTGAACGAGACAAGCGATATTTTAGTATCAGGTAGCGACGTCTGACTAGAACATTACCAGAGTGGAAGAAGCAGTGAGGGTGACTGTGACGTAGCGCGAGTCTCGCTGAACGAGACAAGCGATATTTTAGTATCAGGTAGCGACGTCTGACTAGAACATTACCAGAGTGGAAGAAGCAGTGAGGGTGACTGTGACGTAGCGCGAGTATCACTGGACGGGACATGGCGATATTTCAGTATCAGGTAGCGACGTCTGACTAGAACATTACCAGAGTGGAAGAAGCAGTGAGGGTGACTGTGACGTAGCGCGAGTATCACTGGACGGGACATGGCGATATTTCAGTATCAGGTAGCGACGTCTGACTAGAACATTACCAGAGTGGAAGAAGCAGTGAGGGTGACTGTGACGTAGCGCGAGTCTCGCTGAACGAGACAAGGCGATATTTCAGTATCAGGTAGCGACGGTCTGACTAGAACGTTAATTAAGTTAGCGCCTAACGGTAATTCGTCCTGACAACACATGAATATTGATTTATCCGGGCGGTTATCTCGCTAACAGGACCCACGTCACCGGTAGTGTTACCGATACTACACCAACGGTAACTATTGCTGGTGGTGTAAATTAAAAACGAACTCTTCCAACACAATCAATAAAATGTATTTGCTAAATATTTGGTGATATTGAGTAATCATTTCTTATGAGCTGTATTTACTACACTACGATGCTACAAGCTACTATATATAATTAACTTAAACCCATAGATTAATTTAAACCCATAGATTAAGAATAATATCAATAGGTTTATTATAATTGCTACACATCTCTAAATTCATAAAATGGACAAAACCCATTTCCTCTGTCTGCTTAGAGAGTAGATCTATATGCAATTTAACATAGATTTCCCCTGTTGAACTGGGATTTTCAAACCTAGCAATTTGAAAACTTGTACATTAACCGGGAGAGCAAAGCGTGGATTGAATAAAATATTGAAATTTATATTGAAAGTGAACAATTCTAGTTTTATAGCAAACTAATAACTTACACAGCGCGCTGTGGCGGCTAGGTTGGGTTATTCTAATTGCTACGACGACGACTTTGATGTGCAAGTAATTTGTTATACCAACTGTTAGCCACACACTCAAATTCAAATAGTTACATTAACTAGACTCATTAATGGGAACAAACAAATATTTTGGTCGATTCGCCTGTTTCCATCCGTCCCTGCAAGTTCCGCTCAAGAACGTATTTATCTCTCCAAAATGATGAACCAATAGCATCGCAGCGGCTGATGTAAAGCCGTTGTTGGCATTACATCCCTGAGATGTTACTAACTTGACCGATCCTCCAATCATTCAGGTTAGTAACGTTACCAGTTTGAAATGTTACCAAACTGAAGATATCCCGTGTAGAAGTAATCGAGGAACATAACAACATTGTTCGTACCAGGAAATATTAATATGACTCAAACAGTCAAGCCGTCAAAAGATTATGCTGAACATTTGAAGAGACTCATAAACGAGCGTTGAGTATTACTGCGGCCAATCCATTAGAGTGTTGGGACGGATAACTGAGGGTGACCGATCCATTACAGTGTTGGACGGATAACTGAGGGTGACCGATCCATTACAGCGTGGGACGGACAACCGGCAGGGACGAACCGCTTCGTTCCGGGAGATGTAAAACTAACGCCTGGTTATTACAGGTGCTGAAATCCCACAGGCCGTTTTTCACTCGTCCAGTCGAAAAGCCGGCAATTTGAACCACTTATCGAATTCACTTAGGCATTTTCCGGAGGGCAATAATTACGGCCGACCAAAACATTTAATAAATCCGCCTCGAAAGCGTAACTGACAAAAAAGTGTGTTAGAGCTGATAATTCGTGAACCCGCCGTAATGGACAGTTCACATTCCGGGGGTCGGTGGGGGGGAGCATGAGTGGCGGGGGGAGGAGGGGGCTCACATAAAATTAAAACTAACATTCTTCTCCTGGTCGACTGACAATAATTATTACGGGGCCTATGTAAATACTCAGCCTACGCGCCGCGGTCGGGCCGGTACAGTCCGCGCCGGACCGGTCCCTACTGCCGCACCGGACTGTACCCCTGGTGCGGCGAATAGCCTTAATACACTTTTATTTGTATTGTTTAAGCTCTTAAGGTCCTGAGATTTACACCATTACACTAGACTACGGTATTATATTATATGGAAAACTATAAATTAATTCTAAAACTGTTACGTTCATTAAAGCACAATTGTGTCAAGTTATGACTATCAATTATCGTGTATACAATTAATTGAGTATAATTAATGATTTCACAAACAATATTTATAGAACTATATAAAGAGGTTATTTACCTTAGAACTGTCATGTGATCCACGTCGCTGTATTTGGGCGACCGGTTTCGACCCGACTATGGGGCCATTCTCAAGCTAAGAAGGCGTGAAATTTCACTCCGAGGAGATCGTCAAAAAGTCTTGAAACAACTACACACAAACACACAGACGGACGAACGGACGAACATACACAAAAACATTAACATGGCCATACAACAACTTTTTATCTCACGGTGCGGCAGGTACGGGATGCAGGTCTAGACTCTGCATCCCGTACCTGCCGCACTGTGAGATAAACAGTTTTTGTGTATGTTCGTCCGTCTGTGTTTTTGTGTATGTTCGTCCGTCTGTGTTTTTGTGTATGTTCGTCCGTCTGTGTTTTTGTGTATGTTCGTCCGTCTGTGTTTTTGTGTATGTTCGTCCGTCTGTGTTTTTGTGTATGTTCGTCCGTCTGTGTTTTTGTGTATGTTCGTCCGTCTGTGTTTTTGTGTATGTTCGTCCGTCTGTGTTTTTGTGTATGTTCGTCCGTTCGTCCTTCTGTGTTTTTGTGTAGTTGTTTCAAGACTTTTTGACGACCTCCTCGGAGTGAAATTTTACTTCTTCTTAGCTTGAGAATGGCCCCATAGTCGAGTCGAAACCGGTCGCCCAAATACAGCGAAATGTGGATCACGTGACAGTTTTAAGGTAAATAACCTCATGATATAATTAGATCAGTGATCCGGAGGCAAATCAAAATGAAGTCTATGGACTATAACTAAGCCAAGCGAATTCGCTCCCCTATTATTTGGGAAAACCGAGATCATCAGATATTTGGCTTAATCTAATAGTAATTTGGTAGTTACAACAAATGTTGATACTTCAAAGGCGCGTGCCAAGCTCCATCACAATAATTTTATAATTTATAACAATATTTTAAGTTCAAAGACAAAGGTTAAAGTATAAATGTAAATTAACAAATATACGGCTTAGAGAAAAAATGTGTAGAATCGAATTTCAAAAAACTTCAGGATATCAGTTTTTAAATTCAGATACCTGCCGTATATTTATGGCAAAGCGGGTTTTCAAGCGAAATATATTTCCACTGAAAATAGTGGGATAGCGAAAACCTTGTCCTATACACATTACACAAGCATTACTCGAGATTTAGCTCTTATTGTTCACAATAAATCGTAAACAGCAAACTCGAACGTTTTATAATTTTAATAGCCAACAGATGAAAATACTTGGTACATTTATACGGTTGAGAATGTTCGAACTTTTGCTTTTTGAACACATTTAGTCGATTCAAAACTATTACTTATAACGGTGGTGTGTTGCAAAAGCATATTGTATTTAGTTAAAGGATAGTAACCCTTAATAAATATTCCGCCGTTCCAACTCCCCCCCACACTCTCACTCTCTCTCTCTCTCTCTCTCCCATCGCAGATTATATATCACGTCCTCAGTCAGTGAAGGTTTTGTGGCCCGGGCTCCGCCCCCAGCACCTTCATTATGTCACGTGACACTTCCTGAGCAGAGGATTCATTCATAAGTCTCGGCTACAGTATCAAATTTGGGTAATTTTGTATCGAAATTGGGAAGGGTAGCTAAATCAAAGGCTTAAATTTAATTTACTTATAAAATATATAAAATGTGTTGTGGTATTTAGAGTTTTTTTAATGGTGAACAATGAACATGCACAATCTGAAAGATAATCGTTAAAAAATACTTCGTTCTAAAAGAGTGAAAAATCCCAAAGAAACTACATAACAATAAACGGTATCAGGAAACTGACACATACTTTCTCCCTTTTAGCCCAACTTTAATGAATAAATTACTTTTTATTTTACTAAATATAGAATACAAAACACGGTCGAATGTACAGAAAATCTTGTAAACAAGTTGTTTTAAAAACATCCGCCCAAATCCCTGCTTTGGAGGCACTACAGAATCCATTGCTACACTCGTGGTTTTAAGAGGGGAAATGCCCCTATTCCCCCCCCAGGGTTATTAAGGGCAACATATTTTGAATTTTCTCAGTTGGTCAATGCTAACTTGACAAACATATCAAGTTTGAATGAAATTGATGAGTAAATAAGAGAGAAATAGTAGTGTTTTTATTCCCCATAAGAATAACATTGGACAACGTACTGCGTTTACCGCAAAATGAAAATTTCAATTTTCTCCGAAACCAGCAATCGTAGAATAGTAATTCAAAATACTAAATTATTTAGTTTTTGAGCTCTTTTTAATGGTGAATAGTAATATTTTTATATTTATGTATTTTTATGACAAATCCAAAAAACTGAATTTTTGATGTTTTAAGTCCTGTAATTTCTGAACCCGAATTTTTACAGGAATGCGAGTGGTGTCATTTTGTTGGAAAACTGAAGTTCTACAAATGACTAAAGTTTAATCAAAATTGTTAGAGCCGTTTGTGAGAAATTTGGATTTTTCATGTTTTTTGGCGGTTTTTGGGGGATAATTACCCTTAAAAATGAAAAAAAAAAAAAAAAACACCTGGAGATATCGTGGATTAGTATCTACATAACAAATTTCATAAAAATCGGCCCATTGGTTAAGGCTCTAGCTCTGTACACATCCACACAGACACACACACACGGACACACACAGACAGATGTCACGTAAAAACCACATTTTGGGTTCAGGGAGCACCAAAACGAATATTTCCACTAACAACTCAAATTCGAAAATTTTGACGAAAACAATGCTTTCTGCATATAATACTATGTATAGAGGGAGAAAGTAAAATTAATATATAATTATTTGATGAATAAAAACACCCTCACAATACGACTAGATGTTGTGAGTAAAAATAGCACACGAAAGAGTAAGTATAAAGTATTTTGAAAACGTTCCTATATACAATAGAAAACAGTTGCTGTTAAACAGTAACAGTTAAATTATTTATGAATTATTAAAGAGGTTAAAAATACCTGATTACAAAATCTAAAAGAGATTAGGGTGATGATTTCTTGTTATTTTGTTAAATATGTTATTAAGATGGCATATAAACATAGAGCCTATCTCGCTCCGTTGTATCTCTGTATCTGTATGTGCTTGTTATTGGTACGTCATACTGGAGGGACAACGTAAAGACCTGACTTTAAACTTGGATCATGTATTTTAATTGCTATGATACGGTAATATTGATTTTTTAAATGTTCATATAAAATTACAAAATATTAGAAATTTAAGCAAAACAATTGGTATAACCTCAATATTTTTTTAAGATTACTTAACCCATAGCTGAGTAATAACTCAAATGTTTCGAAATAAAGAAATAATGTTAATTTCTGGTAATTTACCAACAATGTGCACTATTTTTTCAAACAAATTTAATCACACAGCAAAAGGTTGAGTGAGTTTTAAACTCGTTATACTGTACTATATTTTTGGCTTCAAATTCCACATAGTTAAAATACCTCTACTATAAACGCAAAAGCCTGCCGTTTTCAAGATATTAACCTGAAACAAATTTGAAGTAGCTGCCATTTTGGATTGATAAAAGCTGTAAACTTCAAATTCAGTACAGATTTCTCCTTAAACAAGTACAATATACGTGCCAAGTTTCAGTTCAGTACCTCCAGTGGATCCTAAGATAAATTATTAAACAACATAATTATAGGCGTACGGACGAGAAACGGAGCAAGAAAAGGACCTATGTTTTTATCACATTTTTTATTTTGTTTACCTTTGGAACAATTTTCAAAACATTTTCAAGAGAGTTCAATAACACCTGTATATAATTAATTCGGATGAATATGTCTAATCAACAAAAAATAATTAAATCTGTTAAACTATACATATAACTAACTTTGGAAACGAGACTAAAAAAATTACCATTTCCTGGCTTCTTAAAAGACCACTATAAGTTTGGTATTATTAAATTAACTATTTAAAAACCCTACGGTAATATATCGTTTCGCCATTACTGCAAACGAAATAATGAGACTGTTCTACAGACAAGACTACATCGCGTTTTAAAAGTAAATGTAGATTGACAAGACAATACCTGAAGTGAAGTACAAGTTCAAAACCTGTTCGAGCTCATCAAAAATAATTAATTTTTTCATCAGTAAGTAAACAAATCAAAATCGCGTAGTTTTCCATGTTTTTGTTCAGTAAGTTAGAAATCTTCCCGTAATACGTGAACTAAATCGTATGTTTACGACCAAATATTTTTATCCTTCAATTTCTTAAAATTGCCTAGCAACGAATGTGTAAATTTTGAGGAAAAACAATTCTAAAAACAATTATGTGGTTTGAACTAAAAGAAGATATTGGGAAGACAATGTAAAAGTGTGAGTAAATATAATTAATAAGTAAAATATCGCAGATTTTGCGCTGTTTTGCAGCAAGGTAGGCCCTACTAACAGACAGGAACATCGTTACCAATCGAAATGGAGATGCCTAAAGCCAAATAATGGACAGTGTCACTTCTCCGCACTCTACTATGAACTAGGTAAAGGGAAATTTCCAGTTTCCACTGGTTGATAATTCTTTTTAATAAATTATTTAGCTGAAAGAGGAAATCCACAAAAAAAACTAACGAAATGAATAGATATGATTAGACTTTTAGTACTGCTAGCTGTTATGTGATAATATAATTACAGTGATTCAAAATCTCTAAGTGAAAACCACTACCACTACAAATAGTAGATTCTACTCTTAAGAGTCTTCATCACCGGAAGTTGCTAGACGTCATCTAGGAGTTTTGCTCCATAAGGTCAATGTTAACTTTGTGCCTCCATTACTCCTCACCTGATCGTCACATAAAATTAATTTTGATGTCAAATTAAAGGTTTAGCCGTCCTGTAGAGAAATACAATGTCGAATTTTTTTAATTTGGGTATCATAGTTGTATAATAAATAGTTTAATTTTGAACTGAAACACTGTACATGTTCTCATTAATTTGTGATAAAATCCAAATTCGACTATTGTATTTCCCTAGAGGACGACGGAACCTTTAATTTGACACCAAAATTAATCGTTTGTGACGATAAGGTGAGGAGTAATGGAGGCACAAAGTTAACATTGGCCTTATGGAACAAAACACCAAGATGGCGTCCGGCAACTTCCGGTGATGAAGACTCTTAAGTGTTTACAAATTTAAGGCAAGGCTTCTACCTCCCACCTCCACCGATGGAAGGAGGCAATGCCGCCCAATACGCACAGTGCGGTATTCAAGTGTAACGGATCAGATTTGATAATTAATTATTAATGAATGATTAGTGAATTTCCTTTGGAAAAGTGAACTATTAGCATGACCCGCACGGGGAAACTTAAGCCCGAGACCACCCTAGAAGTTCCTAACGTGACCCCCCTGAACACGTTTTGGGGGGTAGCTAAGAACTATATATATATATATATATATATATATATATATATATATATATATATAAAATCTATTTATATATATAGCGGTCGCAACTTTTGTCCGATTTACTTCAAATTTGGTAGGGACATTCCTTTCTATAATCACTTGGACAAGTTCGTTGGGCAAAACAATCGGAATACTCTAACCTCCTTCTCAGCGAATTTCCCCTATAGGGAAGAAGCTATTTGGGGATTTTAAGTTTTGTATTTTGAGTTTTTGGGCCCAAAAAAGGGTCAGAAAAGCCTCGGATGTAAAACTAATGCATGTGAAAAGATGGAGACTAACGAGACGAAACTTTTAAGCCATCTCATCATTATAGCACAAGTATTTGCCGAGTTATTAAAGAAAATGTTAATTGTCTTAAAACAGTACTGTACCTGGTCTTATGGGGATTTTACACCGGAAAAGGATGTTTTTCTTACCTTCATGTAGTTTTATCACCCCCAATACCCTTATACCAACTTGTTAACCTGACTATACCTCCTCCTAACCTTATAATGTACACCATTGCCATACTAATAGTGAATTGAAATATAACCAGGAGTATCAGAACAGCCAAAAATAACATTTTCCAATTAAAAAAAAATGTTACCAGTGTTGTTTTAAACCCTTTATTAGATTTTTCAAAAGGTTTTAATGCGGAAATTCACTTCCCTCACGTCAGCGTGCTGCGTGCGAACTCGTTTTTGTTTCCAAAGTTAATGAAATATTACTAATTAGAAAACAATTGGTACTAACTAAATAAATTTGTATAATGCAATTTATTATAATTTATTATATTTAAATTGATATGAGGAGGGTCCAAAGTATAATTTCATAATTGGGTTCAAGTTTTAAAGAAGCGAGAGTGCGTTTACTTCAAGTAAAATAGTAGAGTGCTGATACCGGAGAACTGCGGGCTCAGCATTCGAGGGCTCTAGGGGACGGATGGGCAGTCGATGTTGAGATGGTGAGAAGCGGACTATCCATTTTAGCGTGACTCAATTATTCTAAATTACGTAGTAGTTATTGGACTCAATCTATTTATCTTTCGGCCCTCTTAATTAGAAACTACTTATATTGTAAATTCATTATGTGTCGATTAATAATTCTTTTGGTAACAATGTGACTAAACTGTTGTGAGTAAACTCTTTTTGATCAAGAAATGTAAAGTCCTTCTTTCTATTTATATTTTCCCGATACTCGGGTGGTGGCAGCGGTAATCTACCAGACACGTACACAAGAGCCGTTTAACCCCACGATGCGATTTAAAATACCACTTAACCGTTCCATTTCTCCTTAATGAAACCTTTAAATCTTCCCAAATGCGTATATAACACGCCTAAGGTGCTTAGAGCGCGAAAATTATTAATTTTAAAACGTGCTGTTGAAGGTGGATCCCCTCATCGAGACTGTGCCCTTAACCGCTAAGTGACCCTTTAACAAAAACTAGGATGAGTGGGGGAGGGACACAGAAATTTTGAATTTGTATAAAAAACATCTTAAAACTTAAGGTAGACGGTATTTTCCACCTTTTCGAGATCCATGCATTGCTCCGAAAATGCATAGCTCCGATAGGCATTACTCCGAAAATATTTTCGGAACAGTGCATTTCAGAATACTCCTTTCGGAGTAGTGCATTTTCGACGCAATGGTTTTCGGAGTTACGCATTTCGGAGTACTGCCTTTCGGAGCTGTGCATTTTCGGAACAATGCCGCTTACCGCACCTTTTCGTCTCCCATTTAAGTGTAAGACTCCTTAAGATGAGGCAAAGTCCTCTGCTTCCACCAGCTTCTCCGGTAAGACCAATGTTTACTTGAAAATCCCATTCCTTCTCAACGGGTTATCAGAAGCTGTTGAATCTTCATATATAATTCTGTAAGCGAAAATTTTAAGCCAAAATTGTGAGAGTTTGGCAAATCGCAGGATGATGGGGGACGGCTCAAATTAAAGGTCTCGATCCCAGGGACTCGGGAAAAATAGGAGTGTTTCTAAAAAGTTACCAGCACACGAGAAATAACGTAAAACATCCCCCATAAGAAAAGCATGGTGATTTAAAAACGTCTACATTGTTTACATTAAAACATGCAATTACGAATTGACATGTTTACTAAAAATCAGATATTCAGAGTATTGGAGCAAGGTTAGGGGCTATGGCCCCTTCAAGCCACTAGTTATGGCTAATTTTATAGAGAAAAACCTAACGATTTCAGTAAGAATGATTTTTATATTACAAATAATGATCTTTAAATAACATTAACAAATATTCAAACATTTTGATTTTTTTAGAATTTGTAAGGACCTGTGTTATCACAATTCTACTTACTGAAATCACAAATCTTGCTCTTTAAAATGAGCCACAAATCAACGATATAGGCTAATCCATTGAGGAGGAAATATCTTTGAAAGTTAACATCCACCTTATGGGGGAAGCAGGTAGAATCGCCAAATGCTGCGAGACTGGAGCCCCCTCTTAATATCTCCTCTGTATTACGGCTACGGATAAATGTTGGCTTCCCCTGCAAACGAAAGTGATTTTTGAACCGAGGACCTCCTCGGGCCCCATGTGACTTCCTCCTAGCCCCTACCCCCAACCCTGTACCACAGACCCACGTCGGCGGCGACCCGGGGCCGGCGCCGGGATGCAAATGAGCGCCGCATGAGTGACACAACTCGGGTGCTGGCCGCGGGGGGCCCCGACCGTTCCTTTCAATTTCCATACGATTATTTGAGTAAAAACGCGATCTAAACTGGGCCTAATGTCTCGTAAAGATGATTTGTGGCGGCCCCTACTCGGCTCCGGGGCCCCGCTTGTCGACATGGGCATGGATACGGTGATGAATATATCGCGGGTGAACACACAACGGCTAGTAGACGCGTTCTAAATCACGAGGAGAATAATAGCTAAGGACAAATGTAAGAAAATCTATATACATAACATAAAACTATTATAGGTTCCTAGTCATTGTCTGGCGGTCCGACCGTGTTTAGGAGGGCGAAGGGTTGCTAATCCAATACACGCCATCCCTAAACGCCCATTCTGTAGGTAATTGTTGGTTACAAAAGTTAGTTAGTCCAAGGACTGTCACTCCTGATTTCGATGCTTGACCCGTGATAACAACGGCTTAACATTCTCACAAGTCTTCTCAAAAGGTTTGTTTTCGTGCGAACTATTTGTGATAACGAAATCCTGCTTAATAAAATCGCTAGATAAATTTTTGATCTTTAAAATTAACCATAAACGAGTTCGCACGCAGCACGCTGACGTGAGGGAAGTGAATTTCCAAATAAAAACTTTTAAAACTCAAAATCAGTGTAAAAACATACATTTGTCGAATTTTTATTGAAATCTGAAAACATTGATTTTTTGGCTGTTCTGATACTCCTGGTTTCATTTACTTGCAAAGCTGGGAAAACAATTTTGCCCAATATAAGGTTAGGAGAAGGTCCAGGCAGGCTTGAAAGTAGGTGTGAGGTTGCTGGGGATGATAAAAGTACTCTAACAAAGGAATAACAGGCTTTTCTCGTGTAAAACCCCCATAAGACAACGTACTGTGTTTAGTCAATACACATTTTCTTTAATAACTCGGTAAATATTTATGCTAGAATGACGAGAGAGGGCTTAAAACTTTTGCCTCTCTAATTCCCATCTTTTTAAATGCATTTATTTTACATCTGGGGCTTTTATGACCATTTTTGGGCCCAAAAACTCGAAATTTGAAAGATTAATCCCCCAAAAAGGGGTTTAGCGTTTTCCGATTTTTTTGCCCAACGAACTTGTCAAACTGATTACAGAAAGGAACGTCCTTACCAAATTTGAAGTAAATCGGACAAAAATTGCGACCGCTAGAGTGCAAACACATATATATATATATATATATATATATATATATATATATATATATATATATATATATATATATATATATTATTAACAAACCTCCTTAGCCTTTATTTTAATTTACCTAACCTTGCTTTACATAACCGTAGCCTAGATACTCAATGATTAGTCCAAAATATACAATTACATCATAGTTAAATTTATTCAAGAAAAACAATTTAAAATATTGAACAAAATTACAGTTAGGGCCTATTGAATTATAGCTACAAAATTATTTTTACAAATATCTGCTCCGACTCTCAAATGTAAGATATGATGACTCTTAATCTCAAGGGCGGTTCTTTGCCATGGCACATAAAAAAATCATAATTATCAAAATTTGAAATAGCCTTAAATAAAATATCTAATAAAACAAAATTGAGTTTCCTTTTTTTTAGCGGCAGCTACCAAACAAGAGCTTTGCTGAGATGGATTTAACTTAGTATTTCTACATGTTGAAATCTAATTTTCAAAAGTCTTTTACCTTGTTTCAAAAGTTCTCTTGTTTAAGTTGGAAAATTTAGATAAATACAATTAAATTAAAGATAGTTTGCAATTAGTTTAGATTAAAAATTTAAAAGATTCAAATGGATTAAAATATGATTATTTGGTTCAATATAATGTCTCTCTTCTTCAGCTTCCCCTTTCGCCACCCCACTTTTTGATTTGAATTTTTCTCACTTCCTTTTCACACAAGAATTACCACTGCACACTAGATCTTATTCACTGCTATCACTTTTTCCATACTTGTGTCATACTATATGTAAACCATTTGGTAGCTGTTAATATCACGTTAATAGTAAAATAAATCAATACAAAAAAACTATTTAATTTTAAAATAAATGCATTTCATATAACAAAATTATCAAGTTGTGAGAGAAAATATTCACTTACAGAGTTTATATGCCTAATATAATTACAATTGTTATTTTCTTGCCTTTACATTAAGTAACCTCAAATTATGATTTCTTTCATACTATTAATTAAGATTCAAAAGTATTACAAATCATATACATTATAAAAATACTCAGAGAAGTGACAAAATGTGCTACAATATAACAATATCATACCTCTATGACCTCTTTATGTTGTACATCCTATCCTCACTCTATTGCCTTCTGATTGGCTCTGGCTGTCAGTTCAGTTTTGAGAAAACATTTCACTTAAAACAGTCCCTAACCTAATATAATATTTTAGCATTTTCATTTCAAGCTTTAAATAAATAGGCCAATCTGTACCATTTGGGTTATTAACTTCTTCCCTACATATTAGAAACTGTTTTTATACTACACTGTCTTTTTAGTTTGTTGGAAATATAATTTGGCTAGTATGAAAGGCTAAATTTGGTTCTGACAGATTGATTAGATGGGTAGTCCTAGCTTGTTATGAAATACTTAATGATATGTAGGCTTAATGTTTCTTAAAAAAAATACATTTACATAAATTCTAAGGTTAGCACTCCTAAACTGTTCAACATTTTGAAAAGAATAATCTTAGGTAGGTACAATTTCAGTTAGGGCCTAAGTTTAGAAGCAGGTTTGTACATAGATTTTACATAAAGTTGTTTCAAATGTGTAGGCTAATTAGAAGTAAATACTTAAAAACATGTAGGCTATGTATGTACTGTTATAATATATATATATATATATGTCTATATATATATGTCTATATATGTCTATATATATATATATATATATATATATATATATATATAAAATTTTGAACGACCCCCCAAAACGTGTTCAGGGGGTCACGTTAGGAACTTCTATGGTGGTCCCGGGCTTAAGTTTCACCGTGCGGGTCATGCTAATAGTTCACTTTCCATAGGAAATTCACAAACAATCCACTTCAGACAACCCGTTGAGGAGGGACGGGCTTTGAAAGTTAGCATTGGTCTGATGGGAGAAGCAGGTAGACGCAGAGTACTGGAGCCCCCTCTTAAATCATCATTTCATTACAATTTATGCGTACGTTAATTACGCAGTGTGTTTAATCCTGCAAGGCATACAATTAAATGAGATAATTGACGTAAATCATTCTGAACCGGTCATATATTTCTCATAAGCCTTGTTAATGTTCAGTTTTCTATTTACCCTCAATCTGAAACGTCGCATCGTTTACACCTGATCCTACATGGGATCTTCGTAAAAGTCGATGCAAATTACTCCTTTACGATACGTAAATTGTACAATAATAGAGCTAAGTAGACGCAACTGCATCTATGTGAACAGGTCCAATGGGGGGGAGGGGGGGGGCGAGGACCAGTTTCCCAAGAAGGATCGTCCGGCCTCTATTACGGCATAATTAAGTTAAGAGGCTTCCTTGATACAATTAACCACGAGAACAGACTGAATTAACATATGTAATTGGGTGCCGACGGACACTAATAGTCCGCTGGATGATACCTCTCGGAGTCTATTCTTATGAGAAGGAGGAGGCGAAAAGCATTGTACTTTGTAGCCTACACTAGGAGATAAATCGAGTTGTACTCAAAAGGTGTAGCAATTCCCTGGCAAAAATGATCGCATAAATATAGACAACCTTAGGCAGGATCAATGATAAAAACGCATCCTTTATTTTCGGAGGTCAAATACATTTACGCCATGCATTTTTATTTTGTTTCACCCTCCACCTCCCTTAAGCGTACCGTAACACTTGAACATACACCACCTCTTCTAGCGACGTCTCGAAATAATATGGTGGACTTTAAAACAACTTGAATATTTTAAACTCATTTTAAACATAATTGTCGAAATAATGTTTAAATCATTTTAATCAAATTATCTTTTTCATTTACTGTTAAGAGAACACTTGTGGCCAGCTAGTAAACAAGGAGGTGAGGGGCAAGTTGCCTCCCCCCACAAGGCAAGTTGCCCTCAACATAAGGCAAGTTGCCCTCAACACAAGGAAAGTTGCCCCCCACAAGGCAAGTTGCCCTCAACACAAGGCAAGTAGCCCTAAACACAAGGCAAGTTGCCCCCCCACAAGGCAAGTTGCCCTCAACATAAGGCAAGTTGCCCCCCCACAAGGCAAGTTGCCCTCAACACAAGGCAAGTTGCCCCCCACAAGGCAAGTTGCCCTCAACATAAGGCAAGTTGTCCTCAACATAAGGCAAGTTGCCCCTCCACAAGGCAAGTTGCCGTCAACACAAGGCAAGTTGCCCCCCCACAAGGCAAGTTGCCGTCAACACAAGGCAAGTTTCCCCCCACAAGGCAAGTTGCCCCCCACAAGGCAAGTTGCCCTCAACATAAGGCAAGTTGCCCCCTCACAAGGCAAGTTGCCCTCCCCCCATAAGGCAAGTTGCCCTTCCCCCATAAGGCAAGTTGCCCCCACCACAAGGCAAGTTACCCCCCACAAGGCAAGTTGCCCCCATCACAAGGCAAGTTGCCCTCCCCCCACAAGGCAAGTTGCCCTCCCCCCCACAAGGCAAGTTGCCCTCCCCCTGCACAAGGCAAGTTGTCCTCCCCCCACTAGGCAAGGTGCCCTCCCCCATAAGGCAAGTTGCCCCCCCACCACAACTATTCCTTACTTGTGCCGTTGGATAAAGTGGTTGGATTTTTTTATTGAAAGATTTTATATTTTACCACATCTGAAAGTTAAAACAAAGTTAATCGTTGGCTTAGGAATAAACAGTGCATGAACGCACAGTGGCGCAACGTTCTCCTCAACTCTTTATTTTCTAACTCGCCATTAATCTCCTTATATTATAAGACAATATGCTAGTCAAAGCACCTTTAAATGGACACGCTTTTTTACTGGTAATATTAAATAAACACGTTTTATATCATTAATTGGAATCTTGATTAATGTATTTTTTATAAATTATTCTTTCATCTAAACGGTTTCTCTGACATTTTCAAAACTCGCAGATTCGCAGTTATGAAACACGAGCAGATTCCTCCCCTCCAATATACGCCATGCCCCCCATTAACTATGGTAATATGTACGGCGCCTTTCAGGCAATTCATATCACACAAAACTGTATTGGAAATTGAAATCCCAAGACGCCAAAATGAAAAGAGTCAAGAAATTATTAGTAACTGAGAATTAGAGCTTATGACTGAACTGATTAATGGGAAGATCAGATGGCCATCAATTTATCTTTCCGTAGACAATCTGACAGTAGACCACGCCGGGAGCAAAGCATAATACCACGATAACATCTCAGATCCTGATAGGGAGATGGTAAATGAGCAAATAACCAGTTAAAATATAAAATGTCGGCGACAAATCGACTTAGTTCGCTCCCGGCGGAATACGCTCGCAAGAGGATCGGAGCAAAACACACAACTGATACCATCTCGTCCATCGCGCATCGCCATCAGATGGCGACCACGTGACTGCATCTCACGATCAGCTGTAACCACGACAGTGTTACCACCCCGCGGGAAAACATATCCCACAAAATTCTTCAAAAATCCCATTTTTCCCAATCCTCCATGAAATATCCCTCATTTACCCTTGAGTTTCTAAAAATATTTGGATCTTAATATTGTTTTGTTTATGATTAAATACAATTAATTGTCAAATCTCCTTATAGTTTGTGGTTTCAATTAAAATATAATGCAAATCAATTTTATAGAATTATAAAATACTTGTAATTATTTTTAGGATCATTCATTTTTTTTATTATTCACGCAAATTATCCACAAAAAAACAAGTTGTTAAATCTAATTAATAAACGCTTCGTTTAGTGTTTTTTTTAATTTTGTAAATCCACCCTACCCACCAAATAGAACCGGATTCAAAAAATTAAATCGTAAAAAAACAAAAAAAGTCTCTTTCAAAGGACATATGAAATCTGTTCCTAAAAATTATGATTAAGTTTAATTGATGGATGTCAACCCTTCACAAGTATTAATTCAATATTTGTTGTTAGATTCGGAATTTCACTAAAAAACACAAATCGTATGTAGCTGAGAGTAATGTAACAATTTAGGTCGCCCAAAATATCCCCCCCACAATCCCACGGTACGTTAAAATATCCCTAAAACGGGATTAAAATCCCTCCAGTGGGAAGACTCCATGGTACGAGGAGGTGACAAATGCCACGTAGTGCGGCGTACCTGGCAGCGCGGGCTAGCAGGCGGCCAACCCACAATTACCACAGATTTATCAGAGGCTCCACTACTTATGCCGACACCCCCGCCCGGGGCCGCCTAATGTAAACTCTATAATTACGACCTATGTTGGTTTTTGGATAATTGATTTTTAAACGCCGTTTCGCATGACTTATGCTGGCCCGGGGCCGGCTATCGTTTAATCTATCTCGTTATCTCAACCACCCACGTCTCGGCCGGCCTCTTCTCGCCTGTCCGACCGTCCGTCTGTCTAGCGAGTCCTACACCGTACACCTGTTACCTGCCTTCACCTTGTAGGTTATATAGGCGTCACCGTGCGACAACACTGTTTAAATTTATTGTTTGTTGTTTAATCATTTTATATTTCAACACAACGGCATTTTTAATAGAAACACTTTTAGGTTAAGCGGGCCAAACCCCTCAAATTTTTGTGGACATCCCGGGATTCGAACCCGTGACTCCTTTACCGAAGTGCAAGACGCTAATCGTTAGGCTAGAAAGATAAATTTAATTTATACTATGATACATTATGATAGAAATACCTTTCGTAAATTGGTATACCATTTTCAGTTTTTATTTTCAAGGAAATCAATCACTCTTATGCGCCAGGTTGAACATAAAAATAAAACTGAAAAGAAAAATTCAAATGAAAGCTGCTACTAACAATATCATTAACTCCTGTTTACATTATGATTTTGTTTCATAAATTACACAACATATTTGCATTTTAGAATATACTTCAGTTTCCCGCTGCAGGTAGCATATAAGCTATGTTTTTCAATTTAGTAAAAAACCTTGTATGATTAGTCCGAATTTTGAAATAATTATCTTAGTTAATTTACTGATGATGAGTAATGATTCAGTATAAAAAAACATACTTTATACAATCTTAAAACTTGAAATTCAATTTGAGCTGCAACTTGAATGCCTCACAAATAACAAACACTTCTACTGTGTTTAAGGGAGAAGTCAAATATACTGTATATGTAATTTATCAATGAACAATGTTACTTTGACCATGTATTAGTTTAAACCAAGAATAAAACCACTGTCGTTAAATCATAGGAAGCCTACAATAGTTTATTTGTCCTTTAAGGCTGTATTATATTGATTTTTATTGTCTTATTTATCAACTATGTTTTAAGAATTTAAATTTCGGCCTTTCTTAGCAGTTCTTTTCTCCTATGTATTTGAAAGGGAACCGCTTTATACTTGTTCGAGTTATATTTTATCGGTTCTAACTGCTACTGACAGTTTCTTCTCATTAAAAAATGTTCTCTATCTTTCTTAACAAATTAACAGCATATAAAGCTCAAACCCAAGTCCAAAGCTCAAAGTGGCAAAGAGCTCATGCCAGCCAACCCGTTAGTGCTCCAAAGAATTTCAATCCCTTATTTTCCACGGCACGAGATGATATCAGAGCAGGTCGAGATGTTTATGCGGGACTGGTGGCTGAGGTATTGTTTTATAGTCGGACCCCTGGACTGGCTAATTTACAATGCACGGAGCCGGCGCCTGGCCTAGACATCCGGAATGACGTCCCTTGCCATCCGTAATGAATGATGTACCGCACCGTCTGTAATGGCTGTGCCATACCGTCTGTGTAGGGTGACACCCTGTAATGATGTGTACCATCTATAATGATGTACCGTATTGTATGTAATGACGTGTACTCTTTAATGATGTGCCATATCATCTCTTGTAATGATGTGTACAATGATATGCCATACCGTCCGTAATAATGTACCGTGCTGTCTGTAATACTGTGCCGTACCATCAATATGCAATAGTGCAATAATGGTACCGTACCGACTGTAAAGACTTGTTCTAATGTACTGTACGGTCTATAACAATCTACCGTACCGACTGTAAAGACTTGTACTAATGTACTGTACGGTCTATAACAATCTACCGTACCGACTGTAAAGACTTGTGTACGGTCTATAACAATCCACCGTACCAACTGAAATGACTTGTACTAATATAATGTACGGTCTATAACAATCTACCGTACCGACTGTAAAGACTTGTACTAATGTACTGTACGGTCTATAACAATCTACTGTACCTACTGTAAAGACTTGTACTAATGTACTGTACGGTCTATAACAATCCACCGTACCAACTGAAATGACTTGCACTATCTATAATGATGTACCGTATTGTCTGTAATGACGTGTACTATCTTTAATGATGTGCTATATCATCTCTTGTAATGATGTGTACAATGATATGCCATACCGTCTGTAATGTTCCATGCCATCAGTATGCAATAATGCAATAATGGTACCATACCGACTAAAGACTTGTACTAATGTACTGTACGGTCTATAACAATCCACTGTACCAACTGAAATGACTTGTACTATCTGTAATGATGTACTGGACCATCCATAGGTAATGAAATATCTATTTGTAACACAGTTTTTTTTTAACACAACCCATGAGTTTATATCAGAACTACAAATATGTTAATTAAAATATGCTTTATTGCTTTTTCCACCTGCTACAACTAATTCCTATACAATCTACACTCCTGATGTTTAAATAGATAATTTTAGACTAAGCCCAGATAACAAAAAATAATGCAAACTTGAATAAAGCTTGTTTTAAAAAGCTTAAAAGCTCGATTCACACTTGTCAGAACAAGCCTTTAATTTAATTTTAACTTGATTGAATTGTTGAAGTCCCCACTGCTCCAGTTTGGATCTAACTTGAAACTTAAGTTTGAAAAATGCAATTTATTTACTCTCTTTCAAGGAATTGTCAAACCTTCAGCTCATTTAAATTTAGAATCAAGTGCATAGCCTATCATGCACACCTTTTAACCACTGGTTTATCAGAACACAAACAAACCTGGCAGCATAAAAAACCTGTTTCAAGTTAAGTGCAATTTTAATTCGAAGTACGTAGATTTAATACAAGCATTTCAAGGCTTGATTCATCACCAAAACAAGCTTGAGGACCAAAAACATAATTTTAATTGTTAATCACATTAAAGTACGTTAACACATTGGGATAAAAAAAAGAGTATTCATTTTCTGAGAGAACTGCATGGCTTTATCACCTTTTGTTTTAAATGTTTAAAACCATTGGTCATACTAATAAGCAATATATAATCAATTCAATTAGATCGATGACTTGTGTAGAATGTAATGCTTCTATCACCTGACATTTATATGTATTCCACTCTTTGGAAAATTAGAAAAACTATATTTTAGCACTGTTAGTGTAATAACTTCAAAATAACATCAAATAAAACGAGTTCGCACGCAGCACGCTGACGTGAGGGAAGTGAATTTCCACATCAAAACTTGTAAAACTCAAAATAAGTGTAAAAACATACATTTGTCCAATTTTTATTGAAATCTGAAAACAGTGATTTTTTGGCTGTTCTGATACTCCTGGTTTCATTTACTTGCAAAGCTGAGAATAAAATTTTGCGCATTATAAGGTTAGGAGAAGGTCCAGACAGGCTTTAAAGTAGGCGTGAGGTTGCTGGGGATGATAAAAGCACACCAACAAATGAATAACAGGCTTTTCTAAAGTAAAACCCCCATAAGACAACGTACTGTGTTTGGTCAATACATATTTTCTTTAATAACTCGGTAAATATATATGCTAGAATGACGAGAGAGGGCTTATAAGTTTCGCCACACTAATTCCCACCGTTTCTCATTCGTTAATTTCACATCCGGGGCTTTTCTGACCCTTTTTGGGCCCAAAAACCCAAATTTATAAATTTAAAATCCCCAAAAAAGGGGGTTAGAGCTTTCCGATTGTTTTGCCCAAAAAACTTGTCCAACTGATTACAAAAAGGAATGTCCCTACCAAATTTGAAGTAAATCGAACAAAAAATGCGACCGCTAGAGTGCATACACACACATATATATATATATATATATATATATATATATATATATATATATATATATATATAAATAAAATTTTGAACGAACCCCCAAAACGTGTTCAGGGGGTCACATTAGGAACTTCTATGGTGGTCCCGGGCTTAAGTTTCACCGTGCAGGTCATGCTAATAGTTCACTTTCCATAGGAAATTCAATAATAATTTTTAAGTTTTTTTATAACATAAATGAATCTTTTAAATGCTGGTTAATTAAGGAAGTAATTTTTTGAACTTATTTGTGTTTAATTCTTCGACTGAACGTCAGGCAACGCCGCAGAGTGATCAATGCATGGTTAAAGCAACACACTTTTAAGAACTTAACACTGTTCTAATAATGAAAAACTACAGTTGGCCAGTTGCATGTTGTTCTGTTGAATCATCGGTTCACATTTTATCCTTAAACATTTTCCATATAATAAAAGTAGAAGCTAGATCAATTTAGAAAACAAAATTTGTGATTTCACACTTTTATTATTTTTTAAAGCAGCCAGGGCCAAATTTGTTTGTGTAAAATAATCTAAGCAAACTGATTTACATAATATTTTATAAAATATTTCTTGTAGCCTATTTCTTATTTTATATCTTCTTAAATATTTATTAAATAATATCGGTTTTGTTTCAGGTATAAAAGAGAAGAATAGGAAGCAATGGACATTGAGAGGGGATTCTAGTTTAAAAACCTTTGCCGTTTCTACTTGATTATCCTATAAGGCCTCAAACCTTTGCCGTTTCTACTTGATTATCCTATGAGGCCTCAAACCTTTGCCGTTTCTACTTGATTATCCTATGAGGCCTCAAACCTTTGCCGTTTCTACTTGATTATCCTATGAGGCCTCAAACCTATGCCGTTTCTACTTGATTATCCTATAAGGCCTCAAACCTTTGTCGTTTCTACTTGATTATCCTGTAAGGCCTCAAACCTTTGCCGTTTCTACTTGATTATCCTATAAGGCCTCAAACCTTTGCCGTTTCTACTTGATTATCCTATAAGGCCTCTGTTAACTTTCAAAGCCTGTCCCTCCTCAACGGATTATCTAATATCGTTGATTTCGCTCATCGCTTCATCGCTCAATTTAAAGAGTAAAAATACCTAGCAATTTCAGTGGGAAAAATGTTGATATTACTAATAATAATAGTTCAATAACATTTCAAAATATTCAATTTTTAAGATTTTTTTATGGGTGAACTATTTTATATCAAATTCGGTTCACTGAAATCGCTAAGTAATTTTGTTGTTCTTTTAAATGGACCATAAACCAACCATTCTGGATAATCCATTCAGGGCGGCCGGACATTGTCCGTATAAGAAAACATCACCGGAAGTTGCTAGACGCCATCTTGGAGTTTTGTTCCATAAGGCAATGTTAACTTTGTGCATCCGTTACTCCTCACCTGATCATCACAAAACATTCACTTGGGTGTCAAAATAAAGGTATAGCAGTTCTCAAGGGAATTCCACTTTTGATTTCCTTAATTTGGGAATTATGGTTTCATAATAAATTGTTTTATTTTCGATGCATTACTTCCCATTAGCTTCTCATTAGTTTGTAAACAAATCTAAATTGTAAATTGTACTTCACTAGAGATGAAACCTTCAATTTGACACCAACATGAATTGTATTTGATAATCAAGTGAGGAGTAACGGAGGCTCAAAGTTGACACTGGTATTATAGAACCGAACTCTGAGATGGCGATGGTAACTTCCGGTGAAAAAGACTCTAAACTTTGAGTTGGATCAAGATATGATAAATTACACCTTTGGTAGTGTACATAGTAAAGCGTGATTTATCCATTAAAGAGGTAAGAAAGATGATACAATAAGGAAGTTGAACCCATGTATGTTGAAGAGACAGAAATATTGAAAAATGGTCAAAGTTGCAACCTCTGAAGTGAGCCAACAGGCTAAATGGGTGGAAGAGAGATAAATTTATTTAGTTATTAGCGAATTTCCCCTATAGGGAATAAGCTATTACCGTAGGTCTCATGGTAAGACTTAAGCCCGATACTATGATAACTTTTCATTTTGAGGTCCCCAGATGCCAAAAACACCATTCGTTCAAATTTGTATATATGTATATATATATATATATATGTGTCCCTAAGCACGATAACTCTCGTAAAAAACGTCCGATCTTAATTAAATTTGGTACAAACATGTAAAGTACCATTTATTTAAACGAGTTCGAAAACCAGACGAATCGCACCATCCAAAGGGGGGTTTTGGGGGGGTTTTGTACCCCAGAAATGTGTTTTTTTGGGGTTTCCACATGCAACTTTTAATGTTCACCATTGTATTCAGCATAAAAAAACAAACAATTTGGTATCTTGATCATTGCTCTACGACAATTGGTTACTGAGATATTGAAAGTGCTAAACACAGTACGTTGTCTAATGTTATTCTTATGGAGAAAAAGAAAAATTGTATATCTCGCTTATTTATGAATATAAACTGACGAAATTTGGTATATGGCTTCATCTGGTTGTGGTTTATTGTTGTTTGCACAAAAACATTTTTCGCCTATGGTTCCCGTAGCAGCAAACCTAGGTACGGTCCCCATGTTATTCTTTTGTAAAATAATTAAAATGTTATATATCGCTTAATTATGAGTGTATATGGATGAAACTTGGTATGTGACTTCACTTAGCTGACTTCTATTGATATTTGCATAAAAGCCCATTATTTTGTGTTCCTTGTTGCAGCAAACCTGCGTACTCATCCCCAATGCTATTCTTATAGAGAATAATTAATATTTTAAATATCGCTTGTTTGTGAATATATTTATTATGAATCTTGTTAAGTGGCTTAATGTGTTATGTTATAATTCATTGGAAATTCGCTGAGTATGCAGGTTTGCTGCGACGGGTGTATTTATTTATAAAATCGCATAACATCTCTTATAGGGAATTTCCCTTAGACAGGTGAATTGTCACAGTTTACATTATCCTAGTATAAATACAATGTACACACAATTTTACATGGTTCATGATAATATCTTATAATAAGTTGAATTATACTTAGAAGAATTTAATAAGAGCCTTGGATAGAACCCAATTACAAAAGATTACAAATCCATGTAGAACTTCCTTCTGCAAATTCAGGCTGACAAATATTCATCAGTGCTATACAAATATTTAGTTTTCAAATAGTTTGTCACCTCTATTTTGAACTTTGATATTGATGCACTGGCTTTAATGTTTTGTGGGAGTTTATAGTAAAATTTACTTCCTGTGTGTAAAACCGACTTTTCAAAAGATGATGTCTTGTGTGCCGGTATTTGTAGTAGTTGTTTGTGTCTAGTATTATAACTGTGGCTATCTTTTTAGATTTAAAGTGCAAAGCATTTAATCTTACAAAAACAAGGATGATTAGATGAAGACACAAGGTAATGGCAGAATTTCAGAATTTCTACAGATATTACTACACAAACTTCTGATCTTTAGCACCAGCCGACCATGAGCCTAAATGATGTGGTAACTTTTGAATAGTGTATAAGTATAATAGTGTAATAGTGTATAGTGTATAATAGTGTATAGTGTATAATAGTGTATAGTGTATAATAGTGTTTTATCTAGAGGCTTAACCCATTGGCGTAGACATACGAGCTGGTCTCGTTCCTTAATTGTAATTTTATTAACCTGTAAATTGGAGTATAAAATTGGTGTTTTTAAATGGATTAATGGGGTATTTTAATTAAAATATTGTTTTCTTTCAGTTTAGAGTCGCATTGGCACATACACAGTAGACATAAGTAAAAATTAGCAAAATCAGTGTTGACCATGTGCAAGTCTCAAAGAATTAACCGATCCCGTCAACTTCCAAGCAAGCCTGCCACCGTTTGTTTTACTTGGGCCCCCTCACCAACGTTGCCACAGACCGGTTAACTCATTGAGAGTTGCACAACTGGTCAGTTTTGGTCGTGTGCGGGAATCGAACCCACGAACATCGTATCACCACCTGGCCAAGGTGTTTCCACAACGTAGCCAACTCAGCTAACACGATCAGAGGCCTGGCGGCGATATTAAGGTTTTTCAGTCAGTCCGTGCCCCTAGCGGATAGAACCGTAGACGCCCGCGGTCATTAGTTACATATTTTGCTACTAGAGTGCAGCACCAATCAATTCCCGTTATAGGCTACTGCAAATAGAATAAAATTACTACCTCAATGGGTTAAAATAGGCTTGTTGACAGGGATTTATTAAACCTGAGGAGACGTGAAGATCTGAAAAGACCTCCTCTCACAGAGGGACAGAATATACATAGAGCAGTCTAGTTTTACTGCAATAGTCAACTTTAGTGGTAAAGTCATATCATGTTTACTTCGTCATCGAAAAATTAAGAAACTAACATTCTTTTTTCCCAAAAGAGGTTCGGAGATAAGGAAAAATAGATATATGCAATTGTGGAGATCTATTGACACTTTGAGTACTATGGACCAATATTTCAGATTTTGAACCTGCCACTAAACACATTGCTATTTACTGTATAAGGAATTGTATAATTACAAGCTCTGTCTGTGGTCTTCGTCGGACATGATGTAACCTGGTAGATACAAACTGAACTCATCCTCATCCAGCCCCTCGGCTGTATGACCACTCAGTGACCACCCCAGACTAGAAGCAACATAGTTGCTAGTCTAATCCGTGGCTGTGCTCCCTCAGTTGTTGCAGTGGTATAATACGCTATCCTCCCCGCCAGGGGGTAGTGCTTGGATGTAGGGTTTGAATCCTGTCTGAGTCGGTGGTTTTTATGTGCTCCTCATGGAGAGTTTACCTGCCTGTGGCAGAGTTGAAGGGGAGGGCGGACCCAAGCAAACGGCGGACGGCACAGACCAAGCTGACGGGATCGGTAAGTTATTTGTGAGTTGCACATCTGATTGGTGTTTTACTACTTTTTATCATTCCTTACTGTGTGTGTCCACTAGACGCACTTTTAAAACATTTAACTAGTAAAGGGTTAAAGATAATTTTAAAAACCACAAAACATCCCAGATTCAACTACTGTTGTCAGAAGCTAAGCACTGAAATGGTTAATTGAGAACTTAGTATTTATAAAAATAAGACTCATATAAAATGTCTGTAATTATGAATTGTTAATATTTTAAACCTTTTGAATCATTAAAATCCCACCATATAAAAGGGAAAGAACTCACTTGGTTTGAGTCTTACCTCCATGAAAGGAATCAATGTGTAGAAATAACACAATTAATATAAAATACCCCCGTCGCAGCAAACCTGCATACTCAGCGAATTTCCAATGGAGATATAATGTCTTAATACTACAAAAAGCCACTGACCAAGTTTCATAAAAATATATTCACAAATAAGCGATATATACAATTTTAATTATTCTCCATAAGAATAACATCGTTGCTGAGTACGCAGGTTTGCTGCAACAAGGAACACCAAAAATTGGTTTTTATGCTAATATCAATATAACTCAACTAGGTGAAGTCGTATACCAGTTTTTAGCGAATTTCCCCTATAGGGAAGAAGCTATTACCGTAGTCGGCATGGTAAGACCTAGGCCCGGGACCATGATAACTTTTCGTTTTGAGGTCCCCAGACCCCAAAAACACCATTCGTTCGATACTGTATATATATATATATATATATATATATATATATATATATATGTGTCCGTGAGCACGATAACTCTCGTAAAAATTATCCGATTTTGACGAAATTTGGTATAAACATGTAAAGCAGCATTTATGACTTTAAGTTCGAAAACCAGACAGATCGACCTATCCGAAGGGGTATTTTGGGGGGGTTTTGTACCCCAAAAATGGGTTTTTTGAATTTTTTACACATAATTTTTGAAAAAGTCAAATTTTAGTTTTGACCATTCGATTCAGCTTAAAAAAACACACAATTTGGTATTTCGATCATTCCTCTACGTCAATTGGTTACCGAGATATTGAAAGTGCTAAACACAGTACGTTGTCTAATGTTATTCTTATGGAGTAAAAGAAAAATTTTTTATCTCGCTTATTTATGAACGTATACTGACGAAACTTGGTATACAGCTTCATCCCGTTGAGGTCTATTGATATTTGCTCCAAAAAATTGTTTTTGCATAATCATCCCGTAGCAGCAAACCTGCGTACTCAGGCCCCATGTTATTCTTATGGATAATAATTAAATGCTCTGTCCCCCTTAATTATGACCACAAATTAATAAAAACTGGTATACGACATCTCCTAGTTGAGTTATATTGATATTAGCATAAAAACCAATTTTTTGTGTTCCTTGTTGCAGCAAACCTGCGTACTCAGCCCCAATGTTATTCTTATGGAGAATAATTAAAATTGTATATATCACTTATTTGTGAATATATTTTTATGAAACTTGGTAAGTGGCTTTATGTAGTATTAAGACATTTATATCTCCATTGGAAATTCGCTGAGTATGCAGGTTTGCTGCGACGGGGGTATTATTTATTTATGTTCATAATTAAGGGAGACGAGCATTTAATTATTCTCCATAAGAATAACATGGGAGCTGAGTACGCAGGTTTGCTGCTACAGGAGCCTTTGGCAAAAAATAATTTTTTTGAGCAAATATCAATATACCACAATCAGATGAAGCCATATACCAAGTTTCGTCAGTATACGTTTATTAATAAGCGAGATATAGAATTTTTCTTTTCCTCCATAAGAATAACATTAGACAACGTTCTGTGTTTAGCACTTTCAATATCTCGGTAACCAATTGGCGTAGAGGAATGATCAAAATACGAAATTGTGTGTTTTTTTAAGCTGAACCCAATGGTGAAAACTAAAATTTGAATATTTCAAAAATTATATGTAAAAAGTTCAAAAAACCCATTTTTGGGGTACAAAAACCCCCCGAAATACCACTTTGGATGGAGCGATCTAGCTGGTTTTCGAACTTAAAGTCATAAATGTTGCTTTACACGTTTATACCGAGTTTCATCAAAATCGGCACATTTTTACGAGAGTTATTGTACTCACGGACACACACACACATATATATATATATATATATATATATATATATATATATATATATATACAGTATCGAACGAATGGTGTTTTTGGGGTCTGGGGACCTCAAAACGAAAAGTTATCATGGTCCCGGGCCTAGGTCTTACCATGCCGACTACAGTAATAGCTTCTTCCCTATAGGGGAAATTCGCTAAAAGTACAAATATATAAATTATGTGACATCGGCACTACGAACAGTGAAGTATGGGTCCCCCAAGGTTCCATTCTGGGGCCCTTACTGTTCCTTTGCTACCTCAAAGGTCTTCCTGGCGTAGTATGGGGGACTAACAGCTGATTCTGTTTGTATGCCGGTGATACAAATTTAGTAATTTCAGGGAAAAGCAAAGAATCAGTTGAAATTGCATCATACATCAACCTAACATTAGTTAAACAGTTCTTTGAATCTAAAAATCTCCTAATAAATTAAAGAAAAACAATTTTTTTATCATTCTCTACTAGACAATCAAAAACAAAAATTAATCCATTTATTAAATTAGATTAAGATGAGATAATACGAGAAATCAGTACAAAGTATTTAGGTATGATCATAGATAAAACATAGGTATGATTAGGTATGATCATAAGTTGGGATAGACATACCGAGAGAATTCTAAATAAAATATCATCTGGAATATATGCACTTCGAAGAATCTCCAAAATTTGTAATAAACCTTAAAGGTCTTATACTTTGCCCTTTACAACAAAAAATGCAAAAAAAAGCTATTAGAATTATCCTTGGACTTGGAAATTTAGACTCGGTTAAGACAAAATTTAAGGAACTAGAGATTCTTATAGTTTTTTCTCAGCATGTGTTTAACACTGTGAAATATGTAAAAGAACACAACACCCTTCAGATGGAAGCTAGAAATCGACAATACAACACAAGAAGTTATTTAACTTTTGATTCCCACAGACTTGAGTTGTTTAAAAAAAAGTTAATTATAGAGGAAACAATTTTTTAAGCACATTCCAAATGACATAAAGACAGTCCAAAATCTTTCAGAATTTATAAAAAAACTAAAGCAGTTTTTGATTGAGCATCCCCTATACTCCTTTGAAGAATTAGCTACGATAAATAATGACATGTAAATTAAATATATAGTTTATAAGTATGGTTTATAAACAATTGTGACACTATTCATCTGTAACAATTGTACAGTTGACGAGTAAAGAATTATTTGATTTGATTTGATTAATTTGGCAACATTACATTTGTTATTAAATCAGTGAATAAAACCCACTGTCTATGATGTTTGATTTGAATAGCAGTTGTTCTTACTCTAATTTAAATAGTCTTATAAAAAATAAACTGGTAGGCTAATATAAATAATTGAACTGGTTATAAACAAATAACATTGTATTATTTATTTGGGAGACTGGATGATAAAAGAATCAAATGTTTATGAATAAACCAAATTTAATCATATTTTTGCCAATATCACAACTTCCAAACTGTGATTGTAAAACTTGGTAATAAAGGTCAAAGAACAAACTACTTGACTTTAGCAGTAACAAAAAATAACAAGTTAAAAATAATAATTTTGGTAAAGTTATATAATTTAATATAAGGAGGCCTAGATTAGGCTACTCAACTTCAATCATTTAATGTCACTATGACTATCATCCTTGTCATTATGATAAAACTCCTATCTGGATGTCGTAAAAAAACATATACATATGGTCAGACAAAAGAAAAAACAAGGAAACATTTTAATGTGATGACAGCCAAATTATTAAAAGATTGAAATCACTGATGATAAAAAGTACTAGAGATTACAACATACTATTAGGCCTAGCACGACTTAGGCAATGAAACAATGACTCAGTAGGCCTTCTTTGTATGAGTTAACCAAAAACATCCATGACCGAAGAATTTCCTTTATTTTATAAATTTACTAACTAGTTTGGACTTTTGTTGTTTACTAAAAAATATAAACTTTGTTTAGTTTGTCACCGGAATGTAAATATAAAACATAACCTTAAAGCTTGCATTTTAGACATTCAGCGACTTCACTATCGGCTTCGTTCTTTTTAAAGAATTTCCATATAATGCTATTCTTTTTCGGTTCCATTTTAAAGAAATTAATTTAACAAAATCGAATAATAACCGAACGATGAAACCTGTGTAAATAAATAATAGATAACTAAGCGATGGTTTCGTGAATCCGCTGCTTCACGTCGTCGTAATATCATAGACTAACTACAGTAGTCTATGGTAATACACAACGAGCTTAATATATCTAGAGGTCTCGTCCAGGGGTAAAAAAGTGAAGTCTTTTCTTGGATTATGATAGCGCTAGATGGATTAAGCTCGTTGATCATACCGGGAAACTTCCCCAAAACTATATAACTCGTTTTGCGCAAGTCGACAATATTTTTCTCAGTGTTTTAAAGATATTGAATGGAAAAAAATATCAGTAGCAGCAATTTTAAATTTCAAACCCTAACATTTCTGTTTGCACAATGGAACTTTGGAATAACAACTTACTCTATAGGAGCTTGCTCCTTGAATCGTGAGATGTTGATACAATCGGATATCGCATATCGACTTATTCGCCACTTCGCCAGTAATCCACTACTGTTGTCTCGTTGTCTGCGTCCATCCCGTGAATTATCGAGTTGCAATGTTGTTTAATTTGTGATTGTTTATATAAAAAACGTTCGCTATCGCGCATTTCTCTTTATAGATCATAGTCATTCTTTGTTTGCTACAATGATGTTTGATTCGGCCGTCTAACGCGATACGGCACATCGCGAATCCACACAAATATCGAATCGATGCATTGATACGTACCGATTACAGAAACTGAAAAACAAAGCGACAGGCCGACAGGCATTGCATCATGTCATCTTGAACAACGTCGTCAGAGTCAAAGCGTTTAGTAATAGTTCAAACGTATTTATTGTTTTGTTTCTGACTTTTTATCTCCAGATACACAGTCTATCCGAATAAGTCGGATTTAAACTGGACCTTATCGAATATCGAAAAACCTTCGGATCGGATTCGGATATCCGATCCAATCAAAAACCGAACCGGCTTTTCGGATATCCGCACACCTCTACTTTTAACAATTATTTTTAAATTAGTCTTTGCTAAGACTGTGTTCATGATACTTAACACTCAGTTGAATTCATCAGTGTTAATGAACTGCAATCCACGTGTAGTTTCAGCTATTTTACACTGTCCTTATGTAGTCTCGGTCCATGCCATTTGGTACAGTAGACATATCAGCCATTACTACATTGGTTGATTGTCATTTACAACTAATATAATGTGGTTTGGCTGTCAATTAACCCTCTAAGTGTCAATCGACTGATTTCAGTCGACTTTTTTTGACGCTCGAATGTTAATCGACTGATTTCAGTCGACTTTGCAGACATCCAATTTAGCGTGTATATCTCGTTGACGATCGGTCGTTTCGAACCATCCATTATACCAAAGTGATCGGCAACGTCTGGGCTTCATGGCAACTAATAATGTTCGCCCTTTTGCGAACTAATACTTTTGCAGCTGTTTTTAATCAGCTGTTTAGTTATGTTTTCAATAGGAATGCTGTAATGTGAGGTTACGTTGTTGTGTATTATATATATATATATATATATATATATATATATATATATATATATATATGTATATATATATAATATATACATATGTATATATGTATATTTTCTTTTTCCTTATTAAATTTTGAACAAAATGTATATCTTGGATTTTTGATTATGGCTGTCTAAATATATTCTACGGGTCTCGTAACATAAAAAATAAGTTTTGTTTTTTAGGTTGTCTAGATTTGAACCCAATCCGGACTGTTATACCATACATTTAGGCCAACAAATTTTATATTAAAAGATAGCCCATTTTCTGCTCTCTAATAAAATGTATACTTGTTTACCAATATATCAAAATTTTATTTTTTATAGCATTTTATATAAAATTCTGCAAAAGCTAAAAAAATGGCGTAACATTTCAGGTTTTTTGATGTGACCCCTAGAGGGTTAAGGTAATATGTGGTTCAGACTCTGATAACGGCTCATCGTCATTAACATCCAACTCAGTAAGGCATGATCGTCATTAACATCTGTCTCAGAAGTATGGCATGAAAGTTATGAACATCCGACTCAGGGCGGCACAAGTCATTCACGTCCAAGATTTTGCAGTGCAGTCATCATTTATGGTCGTTATTCAGCAATCCAGCCATCACAACAGAACCAAAAGACCAAGAATTATCGATCAGTTTTTGATTTTCGGTTTATTCACAACAATTGCTCTCCAAATATGAAAATGTTGATGGTTTACTCACCTCAGGATCCAGTTTCTTGTACTCCGGGTCATCTTCGTCCACCTCAAAGTAGAGCTCCGTTGACGTTATCGATATCATACCCGGCGCCACGATACCCGGCGCGACCAACTTCGCTTTTGTACTGATGTTGACAGGCCCTGAAACATGTCCGAGTCTAAATTACTCAACTGCAACAAGAGTATGTTAAAGTTATTAAATTAATTATAGTTACCTTTTAAAGCAAATTTGTTTGTGTTGAAGATGTTGTAGTTTGTAACCCGCAACATCAAAGCTGTTACAGCGTCTTGCCACTCTCAACTACAACTTACTGATGTAGAGCAGTTGAAAATGGAAAGACAACAAAATAGCTCTAGAAATTAGTGCTGCAAAAAAAGTTTTCCTAATTTTCATTTACATTTAATTAAATCAAAACTACACAAAGAATTTAAGGAATTAATCCCCTAGCAACCAAAAGTATTGTTTAAATATTTTCAACGCCACGACAATACAAATTATCTAAGAAATATACCTGAAATAAGTCCCAGATTTGATACATGTTAGTAAATTGTGCTTTTATATCTTTAAGAATTAAATCATTGTCATAATCTATCTGTAAAGCTCATATCATTTTTTTTGCGTTTTTCAAGGAAAACTGCTTTAATGAATTTGGTAATTTTTTCACCGTTTTCCTGTGCAGATTTAAGAAGGCTCTGAGTTAGATCAAACTATTCTCTGTCACATAGAAAGGAGAAAAAATTGTGTTTTCTGCACTGTTTTATAGATCAACTGAATTTTGTTGAAAAATACTGTTTTTGAGCTGTTGTAAGAAAGGGGAGGAAATAGTGGTGGGGGGATACTGCTTTCCCCCCTCTGGCATCACTCTGGGCAGTTTTAGTAGTATCAAACAGAAGTATTCAAACAGGGTCACCATCTGGAGGGACTAAGTAGGACAAAAACTAATGCAGGGAAGTCCCGTGACGGGTAGGACATTGGGGGAAATTTTCTAACAACCTACACCAAAATAAAGCTCACATTCTGAGCGACACACACAAAAAATGTCATACACCTCCAGCCCAGCCTGAGCTCACACTGAGTCATTGTTGCTAAGCGGACTTGGTGGGAAGCCGGTGTCCCACGTGCATGCGCCGGGGGACCGCGTTAGGATGCCGGCGTCCCACGTGCATGCGCCGCGGGACCGCGTTAGGATGCCGGCGTCCCACGTGCAGTCAAAGTGTAAACATGTGTATTTGAATTCTTTTTTCTTTCTACACGTTTACTTAACCTATTAAGTAAACATTTTGTGTATAGATGAGTTTACCCTCACCCAGTAGGCTATTTAGCATTGTTTTAATGGGACCCTCGGTAATCTGACAGTAAGGTTCCATTTGTTGGATTGCCAAGAGTAGACTGTATCGCGACTAACTTACCGGTCAAGTCAACATCAAGGTCCCGATCGTCCGTGAGCAGTTCGCTGTCGTCCATGAGGTCCGAGGACTGCCCCTGCTGAGAGTGTGATGCCGCCAGGTGGGCGTGGAACTCCTCCCGAGCCTGGGGACAAGCATCAAACACTGGTATCAAACTGGTAGGATGGCAGAAGAACAAAGAGCAACCGAGAGAACCAATAATCACCGTTAGACTCTTACACTTACTCCCTTCATCCCTTCACATACTCAACCATCAACACAAATAGCTATACACACAGTCTGCTTTCAAGCCTGCCAGATTATTAGTTAGTTTGACATTATTAAGTTTTTACTGTTCTTGATTATCATATAAACAAAGAGATTTTCATTTGATTAAGAGGAGGCTCCAGTCCTCTGCTTCTACCTGCTCCTCCCATAAGACCAATGTTAACCTTCAAATTCTGTCCCTCCTCAACGGATTGTCCGAAATTCTTTATTTATGACTCATTTTATAGAGCAACAAAATATCTAGCGGTTTTAGTGAGCAGAATTTGATATCTTAAGTAATTATAGACCAAAAAATTCCAAAATGTTAAATTTTTGTGATTTTTGTGGCCTAACTATAAGTGAAATAAAAATTCTAGTCACTGAAATCACTAGCTATTTTTTTGCTCGTTATAATAAGTCGTAAATCAACAATATCAGAAAATCCGTTGAGGAGGGAAAAAAGACTTTGAAAGTTAACATTGGCCTTCTGGGAGAAGCAGGCAGAAATGCAACAAGTTTTATGACTGGAGCACCCTCTTAATTGAATTTATTAGTGAATTTCCTGTGGAAAGTGAACTATTAGCATGACCCGCACGGTGAAACTTAAGCCCGGGACCACCATAGAAGTTCCTAATATGACCCACTGAACACGTTTTGGGGGTTCGTTCAAAATTTTATATATATATATATATATATATATGTGTATGCACTCTAGCGGTCGCATTTTTTGTCCGATTTACTTCAAATTTGGTAGGGACATTCCTTATTGTAATCAGTTGGACAAGTTCGTTGGGCAAAACAATCGGAAAACTCTAACCCCCTTTTTTGGGGATTTTAAAGTTAGAAATTTTAGTTTTTGGGCCAAAAAGGGTCAGAAAAGCCTCGGATGTAAAATTAACGAATGAAAAACGGTGGGAATTAGTGTAGCGAAACTTTTAAGCCCTCTCTCGTCATTCTAGCATATATATTTACCGAGTTATTAAAGATAATGTGTATTGACCAAACACAGTACGTTGTCTTATGGGGGTTTTACTTCAGAAAACCCTGTTATTCATTTGTTGGTGCACTTTTATCATCCCCAACAATCTCACGCCTACTTTAAAGCCTGACTGGACCTTATCCTAACCTTATAATGCACAAAATTGTATTCCCAGCATTGCAGGTAAATAGAACCAGGAGCATCAAAACAGCAAAAAATTCAATATTTTCAGATTTGAATAAAAATTGGAATAATTGTATGTTTTTAACTGATTTTGAGTTTTTATAGTTTTTTATGTGGAAATTCACTTCCCTCACGTCAGCGTGCTGCGTGCGAACTCGTTTTAGAATGGGGCGGACCTGATCCCAAGCCACATTGGCTTTATCTGCTCCCTATTGAACGTGGATTCAGAATCTGTCTAGGTCCAAGAGTCAAACTGCTTCAGCTTTCTGATGAGCTTCTCTTGAGGCAGGTGACTGCCTCTCACCATGAAAATTGTATTTTAAGTATTACATGTACTGTAAATATTTATATCTCTTTGGGAAATAAATAAGCTATTTAATTTCACATACCTGTAGTATGGCGTCTTCCGGTGCCCCGTGCTCCAGAGCTGCCTTCAACGTCGCCTGGGGGTGACTGGAGCCCCGAGGGTTGTGGACGAACCTCTTTCTCCTCCGGGCGTCGTCTTCCCACGCGTCCAGCTTCCAGAACTCTTGCCTGAGGTGCGAATAGTTAGTGTTACAAAATTACAAGACCAACCATGTAATAAAGAATTTATGGGAACTATCGGCCGGAAAATGTATTTTAGTGCAAATATCAATAGACCACAACAATATGAAGCAATATACCAAGTTTCATCAGGATAAGTTCATAAATAAGCGAGATATACAATTTTTCTTATTCTCCATAAGAATAACATTGGACAACGTACTGTGTTTAGCACTTTCAATATCTCTGTAACCATTTGACGTAGAGCAATGATCAAAACACCAAATTGTGTGTTTTTTTAAGCTGATTCCAATGTTAGAAACTAAAATTTGACTTTTTCAAAAATTATATGTATAAAACTAAAAAAAAAACATTTTTGGGGTACAAAACCCCCCCAAAATACCCCTTCGGAGAGGTCGATCTGTCTGGTTTTCGAACTTAAAGTCATAAATGCTGCTTTACACGCTTATACCAAATTTTGTCAAAATCGGATTATTTTTACGAGAGTTATCGTGCTCACGGACACACACACATATATATATATATATATATCTACAGTTTCAAACGAATGGTGTTTTTGGGGTCTGGGGACCTCAAAACGAATAGTTATCATGGTCCCGGGCCTAGGTCTTACCATGCCGACTACGGTAATAGCTTCTTCCCTATAGGGGAAATTCGCTAAAAATAAAACAGGTGGTCTGGAGTTCAAAAGTTGAAAAATTTCTGGTTATCTTCTATCAAAGCATAAAACTGTCTCGATATATCTTCAGGCTATCAACTCTAACTATAACTTTTCCAAATCAATCTCATCACCTGGCGTGTGAGGGGTCCGTGTAGCCCCAAGCGCCGTGCTTGTTGGACAGGATGTTGCAGATCTTCTCCAGTAGACGGCCCGCGATGACGTTGTCTCTGCGTCGCGCCGCCGTGATCAGATGGTCGCACATCCGCTCCTCCTCCCTGCGATCGAGCAGCGTCTGCGCGCATTGCGACTGCGGAGAAGCGAGAAACGTGATTTAATGTGCATCAATAAAATCAGACCAGCTGGTAAAAACACATGCATTCTCCTTGAATGGGGGCTTAAGTCTTATACATATATTTATAACGATACATTAACACGAAACATCAATGCGATAAGATACACTTACCTCGAAATCTGCGTGTTTAAGAACATCATCAGCTCTCATCCTGTTGAGGATGAACTCTGCCTCGTTGGCCACTCGAACTATGTGGTCCTTCATGGCGTGCGATAACAGCCTGGAAACACAATAGTGATTAAGTTTAGATCAAAATTAAAATTTCTAACCTTGGGTTAACCCTCCAAGTGCTGACTATGTTTTTTCTTTAGTACCAAGGGATTTTTCACTGTCTTACATGAGGTTTTTGAAAATCTATAATAAGTATAAACAATGAATCTACCTACATCAACCTTATATTAATTTTGATCAGCAAGAAAAGAGGAATCCAAAAAATCTACAAATTGCTAATGACTACCTAAGTCACGCTTATGCAACAGTGGCAAACTCAGAAAACTCAAATTTCAAACAAGATTTTTTTCTTTAGGTTAAAAAAAAAAAACAAGTAATTTAAACTTTCAGGATAGCGAAACTGAGCTATAAGTTTTGTAGATTTCAAAAATGTAAAATTTGTTAGGGTTAAAATAATTATTTTCACAAAAAAAATGGCATAGATTCCTACCGCAAAACTCAAAATGGCGTCAAGAATGGAAAGACGCAACATTTTGTAATCGGCTCCAAAACTGCAAAAACCATCGAAAAACTACTTCCGATACATCGTTCGATTATTCAATTACAAATTCTATATAGAACCATATGGCGCTGAATCTGAAATGATTCGAGTATCGATGTATTGCACTGTGAAAAGATGATCACGATTGGGTCGTTAGCATTACAACGTAGTTGACATGGATCACAATCTCGAAGTTCAGCACTTTGAGGGTTAAAAAGTGAAACTTAGGTTTTAACACAGTTATAGTTATATGGATAAAGAAACATCTTTAACCGGTTTTATGTGGGTTTTTGCAAGACAGGTCCAGTGGTTCAAATTCTTTAGCTGCTCAGTCTGGTTAGGCCTATTACAGCTTTTACTGGTCACTCAATATTTTAAATAAATTATTTAGTTTACATTACAGCCTATTTCCAAATGAGTTTAATATAGAATGTTGTTAAAATAAACCTATTTTTACCAGTATATTTTAAATAGTCTCAACGAACAACCCTAAGTTTTCCTTAGTCTTTTTATAGATTCATAAACATGAATTAAAAGCTTGCAGACATCATAACTTTGATATTTTTGATGGATTCCCACTTCCAGTAAGACGTAAACATGTTTTAGGCATACAGATGCTACTTCATCATGTCACAATAATAAACAACAGCTTTTATAAGCCAAATATACCAAAAAAGGGCTGCACAACGGATTCTAGAATAAAATAAAATACCTCGCGATCAAACTCTTTGTCTGACAAACAATTTGATGTATTAACAGTAATTTTGTTTTGCAAACAGCCCAAACAAACGTAAAATAAAGCACTTAAGTTTCGTCACACTACTGTGGCTGTGGGCTACTGCTGCACATATGACTCGAACACAACTGTGCTGCCAACGCTTTAATTTTGGATAAGCAATAGTTTCTTTTCAATACCTCCCCTCGTTGATAAGCTCGATGAACGCGAGGCCGGCGTGTTTCTGGAGGGAGTTTTGCCACTCTTGTGAACACAGCAGCATCACCAGCTCCACCACTGAGTGGCTGTTCTTGAATGTCGTCAGTCCTGCAAAACAAATGTGCTAGTGTATTCAACTGTAACATAAGTTCGCGAGGCCGGCGTGTTTCTGGAGGGAGTTTTGCCACTCTTGTGAACACAGCAGCATCACCAGCTCCACCACTGAGTGGCTGTTCTTGAATGTCGTCAGTCCTGCAAAGCAAATGTGCTAGTGTATTCAACTGCAAACATAAGTACGCGAGGCCGGCGTGTTTCTGGAGGGAGTTTTGCCACTCTTGTGAACACAGCAGCATCACCAGCTCCACCACTGAGTGGCTGTTCTTGAATGTCGTCAGTCCTGCTAAACAAATGTGCTAGTGTATTCAACTGTAACATAAGTACGCGAGGCCGGCGTGTTTCTGGAGGGAGTTTTGCCACTCTTGTGAACACAGCAGCATCACCAGCTCCACCACTGAGTGGCTGTTCTTGAATGTCGTCAGTCCTGCAAAACAAATGTGCTAGTGTATTCAACCGTAACATAAGTACGCGAGGCCGGCGTGTTTCTGGTGGGAGTTTTGCCACTCTTGTGAACACAGCAGCATCACCAGCTCCACCACTGAGTGGCTGTTCTTGAATGTCGTCAGTCCTGCAAAACAAATGTGCTAGTGTATTCAACTGTAAACATAAGTGACACATTAAATAAAGTTGGCCACTCAAAAAGGAACCTTTGTGTAAACTTGTGCGAGAGACGTACAACAAACGAGTTCGCACGCAGCACGCTGACGTGAGGGAAGTGAATTTCCATATAAAAAACTATAAAAACTCAAAATCAGTTAAAAACGTACATTTATTCCAAGTTTTATTCAAATCTGAAAACATTGATTTTTTGGCTGTTCTGATGCTCTGGTTCTATTTACCTGCAATGCTGGGAATACAATTTTGCGCATTATAAGGTTAGGAGAAGGTTAAGTCAGGCTTTAAAGTAGGTGTGAGGTTGTTGGGGATGATAAAAGTATACTAACAAATGAATAACAGGCTTTTCTAATGTAGAATCCCCATAAGACAACGTACTGTGTTTGGTCAATACACATTTTCTTTAATAACTCGGTAAATATTTAAGCTAGAATGACGAGAGAGGGCTTAAAACTTTTGCCTCTCTAATTTCCATCTTTTTACATGCATTCATTTTACATATGGGGCTTTTCTGACCCTTTTTGGGCCCAAAAACTCAAAATTTGAAAGATTAATCCCCCAAAAAAGGGGTTTAGAGTTTTCCGATTGTTTTGCCCAACGAACTTGTCCAACTGATTACGGAAAGAAACGTCCCTACCAAATTTGAAGTAAATCGGACAAAAAATGCGACCGCTAGAGTGCAAACACATATATATATATATATCTATATATATATATATATACATATATATATATAAAATTTTGAACGACCCCCCAAAACGTGTTCAGGGGGTCACGTTAGGAACTTCTATGCTGGTCCCGGGCTTAAGTTTCACCGTGCGGGTCATGCTAATAGTTCACTTTCCAATGGAAATTCACAAACAATGTATGTAACACTGTTCCCAATAAATTTTGTTGGGGCAGTTAACATCAAATGGAGAGGCCAGTAATCTATTTTACCTCACGCTGGTGGTTGCACCTCTTTCACACAAGTTGTCAGAAAAGGACACACTTGAAGCAGCTAACTGTAGTTTATTAGTGAATTTCCTTTGGAAAGTGAACTATTAGCATGACTCGCACGGTAAAACTTAAGCCCGGGACCACCATAGAAGTTCCTAACGTGACCCCCTGAACACGTTTTGGGGGTTCGTTCAAAATTTTATATATGTGTGTTTGCACTCTAGCGGTCACATTTTTTGTCCGATTAACATCAAATTTGGTAGGGACGTTCCTTTCTGTAATCAGTTGGACAAGTTCGTTGGGCAAAAGAATCGGAAAACTCCAAACCCCTTTATTGAGAATTAATCTTTCAAATTTCAAATTTTTGGGCCCAAAAAGGGTCAGAAAAGCCCCGGATGTAAAGTTAATGCATGAAAAAGATGGGAATTAGTAAGGCGAAAGTTTTAAGCCCTCTCTCGTCATTCTAGCATAAATATTTACCGAGTTATTAAAGAAAATGTGTTTCGACTAAACACAGTATGTTGTCTTATGGGGTTTTTACACTAGAAAAGCCTGCTACTCCTTTGTTGGAGTGCTTTTATCATCCCCAGCAACCTCACACCTACTTGCAAGCCTGACTGGACCTTCAGATAACATTATGATGCGCAAAATTGTATTCCCAGCTTTGCAGGTAAATGAAACCAGGAGCATCAGAACAGCCAAAAACTCTATGTTTTCAGATTTCATGTTTTTACACTGATTTTGAGTTTTAAAAGTTTTTATGTGGAAATTCACTTCCTTCACGTCAGCGCGCTGCGTGCGAACTCGTTTTATTCTGTGCTCTGTCCATAAATGTTTTTCTACTTGTAGCTTTATACTACATGAACAACTTTTAAAGAATAACAAAACAACTAGAAATACTCTGAGGTATTGAGATTGAAAAGACAATTTTATTTTCCCACCCTTACGAATCAACATGAAACTTACCTTAATAGCACTGGTTATTGTCTCTTTTAATTGATTGTTAATACTAACTTATTTGCTTTGTAGTAGTATACAAAAAATTAAAATATACACAAATTCAAATTAACCGTTACCGTCACATAGGTTTTGTCTACAAGTGGAGCAGTGTTTGCTTGGGGTTGCAGGATTACACATTACAGCATCTACATAAATACTATAATTAATGCTAGGATGCCATGTTTAAGAAGAAGAAATTATCTGCTCTTGTTTTTTTACCTTTTTTAACTGAGTCCTTCTGAAAGTACAAAACTTTTTTTCAGGCTTAAATAATAAATATATAAATTATTTTGAAATTTAAAAAAATGGCAAGAGTAACATTGACTTTCATCTTTTAAATTCCGTTTATATAGTCGGTTGATGAAAATTAAAATGGAAGTCACAAACTCTAAACCTGTGGATGTCTGCAACACTCCTCCACATCATCCATATGGTGATTTTCCCAAAGGATAGACTAGAACCTTAATGTTTCAACATAGTAAAGCTTAAAATATAGGTTATTTGTATTGTATTATTGTACCTACTTTTTAACATATAAATTGATTCAATAACATTTATAGTTTATCAGCCTATACAAATTATCTTAAAAAGTGAAAAATATTATGTTCATGATTACGAATTAGGATAAAAATAATTGACTGTTTAAGGTGGAGGTTTGGAATTTTAAAATGCAAACTAACATGTCCACTATTGGAAATGTGGCTCAGTTAAAAAAATTTGAAAACAGCAAGAGTAGATAAATGTTTTATTCTTTGATTTGTCACATTAACTTTAATTACAGTGATTATGTAGCTACTTGAAAGTGTAATCCTGCTAACCCTTGAGCCTTAATGTGACATGGCTTATTCCTTGACAAGAGAAGTCGTGGTTGGAAACAGTCGGAATCGTGTTCTCACCTTTGCCCTCCATGAGCAGTTCCTGGCCGTGAGAGCCGACCAGGGTCTTGGAGAGGAAGGGGGCGAAGTCAACCATGATCTCACGCAGGAGTGGGCACACGGAGCCTAGGGCCGTCTCCAGCTGCTGGGTGAGGGAGGCCTCGCGGGAGGGCGTGGGCACGGACATGGGCAGCGGCACGCTCTTCATGGGGCCCAGGTCCTCGGGGGGGCCGCGTGGGGGGGCGGGGGGCTCGCCGGGGGGCACGCGCACCACACTGATCTCCCCCCGGGGTTTCTCCCCCCGCTGCAGGTTGCCTTCCGCGTCCAGGGCTGCTGTGGGGAAAATGTCATTTATAACAGTCAGTTATGTTTTAATGATGTAATCAGGTCTTTATGGCTTGAGAGAAAGCTGTAATTTTGCAAAGCGATAATGACATTTTACACTCCAACTACACACTATAATTTTTCCTACAACTAAAATGCTGGATACCCATACAACATACTTTCATCCATTTTTGGTGAATTCTCCAATATCTAAAATATAAAATTCTCGTGTCACAGTGTTTGTAACAAAACTCCTCCGAAACGGCTTGACCGATTCTTATGAAATTGTGTGTGTATATTCGGTAAGGAAAAAATAGGACGTAAACTATATATATTTTTTTCTATAGGCGAGTGAGCGAAGCGAACGAGCTCATATTGAAAATGAATGAGTATTTGACATAAAACAAATTCAATGACATTAGGACAGGACATCGTCTGTCGGGCCAGCTAGTTAAGGTTATAAAAGCTGGGTAGGTTACCATGGTCCAAAGCAACGATCAATCAGCAGTTGATTACTTCAGCAAGCGATAAAGTAAGGGGCAGCGAGCTAAAAACCCTTTTTGATTGCTAAACAGAAAACTTTTCAATCTAAAAGCACTAGGTAAATTAGCTGTTTTCTATTTAGCAATCGAAAAAGTAATTTTTGATCACTGTGACTCACTTTTCCACTTGCTGACAGTAATAAAAAGCTAACTGATTGTTGCTTTGAACTTTGTTGCTAACTGAATCAGTGTTTATCATATAAATTCAATAAAAATGGATGAATGTGCATTTTTTAATGTTGTGCCAAGTGATACAAGATAATTCCAAAAGCGACTCTTAAATTTTAATAAACTTGAAATTTAATTTGAACTCTTTCATTTTTGGTCATTTCAAATCTTGAGCACCTACTACTTTGAATGGTCGAGGCTAAGTAAATATTCAAACCCTGATTGTCAGCTGCCAATCCAACAACTCAAGGTGGAGTTTGTCCCTCGCTATAGCTCCAACATTATCCCTACCAGCGAGGTGGCGCCGTATACCTCGCCCAGACACAAGTAGTGGCCAGATGTCATAAATAATTTCTCCGCCTTAGAAACCCGCCATCACTTAAGCTAACAACGTAAGACACGCGAACATAACACGTCCTGTCATCTTTTATGAACGATACTCTGCAATTAATCCTGTCATTGGCAATCTTTAGCATTCCCAAACCGATCGACAGGTAAAAATCCCTTGTTTGCATATTATTTCACCTCAGGAGCAAGTTGTAAGTATTGTAAAACCACTGAATATATATACTGAAGGATGCAGATGGGGATATCTCATCTATATGGCCCAGCCATATCTCTTTTAGTGTTAGCCAGAATTTTAAGTGGACATAGTTTGATTAAGTCGGATTGTGCAGCTGTAAATTATTTATTTTAGTTGCAAAAAATCTCCACCCCAGAAAGCAAGTGGTAAAATTATCCCCGCCTGAGAGGATAATTAGTAGTTGACAGATGCATACTCTGTTGGTGGTTAGTGTAACTACATCCTCTTTGAATTCTGGCTCATACAAAAATAGGGACAATTTTTACAATGGCAATGAGAAGTCTAATTCAGTATCTGTAGTCAATGGTAAAACTCAAACGCACACTAATCATTACTAAGGCCCAGTTGAGGTTACCTCTGGAGTGAGACATGTTGTGGATGTTCCTCGCGTCCTCGTGGACAGGCTGAGTGTCTTCGTTGAGGTTGACGTCCGTCCAGCTCTCGTCGTTAGTTGTAAGGTTCGTGTTCTTGTTGTCGTCCGTTGTGTTGCTGTCCGCGTCCGACGCTGGCTGCGAGTTCACCGAGATAACCTCGTCCACGGAGCCTATACTCTGCGGCCAACAAACTCACGTTAACTCACTTTCACATTTACAATGAATAACATGAATTTGGTAAACTTAAGATTGGCAGAGAGTAAAAAGTACTATTCACTGTTGGAGTTGATGATTTGGGTACAGTTCTGTAGACGTCCTACGATATATTATCAAATGAAATATGTAAGCTCTATAAAATCTGGAGGGACTGCCTTGCAGTTTCTGACAAAAATATATGCCGCATTGAAAAGCAGCTGGAAGCACAATATCTCCCCCTACAGTACCAACATAACAAAACAAACAGCATGTACCTAGGTGCCATAGTTTTGTAATGTTGGCACTGTAGAGGGGAAAAATTCTGCCGATGGCACGAAAATCCAACCAGCAGTAGTCTCTCCAGTCATACAAAGAACTCACTGGTAATGTAAATTAATTCTTCCAATCTGTTTCTTATTTAATTTTAAAATTAAAAATATTACAGAGTTACAGAGAAGTCGAAAGTCAAATTGTGCTAATTTAGAATAACTATAAATATTTCATTGTTGGTGAATTTCCCCATAGGGAACCATCGAATACTCAACCTTAATATTGCATTTGTCGAATTTTGAAGGGCACCAACTAGTTATTGTTATTTTCTGATGTTTTTATTTTTCATATCATAGTTCATATATGTTGGAGAAAAAGTTTGCTGTTTTAAGTATGATTACCAACAAGCTAACCTAACAAGGTCACCTTTGAATTATGGTAATTGAAGATAAAGTTACAAAAATATTTTGAGTCTTGACTACTGATTGACCATATAATGTAAATGACCAATAAAACAAGTAAGAACTTGGAATGCAAGCAAGATGGGGATGAATCAACAGCTTTAAATCATTTTTTATGAGGAATGCCCGCAGCTAATATTCCATCATTCTCACATGGAATATGATATCTTCTTGGTTAGCATGGATTTTAAGAACAATTATGACAGATTCTTCACTCAAAAAATCCATTCATGAGCTTGACTTTCAACCAATTAACCCGTTCCCATAGAAAATAACACACTATCATCATGCACTGAAGAATTTCTAGTCTACATAATGAAAAACATGACAAACTCTAAGTAAATAATTATTGACTGATAAGTTAAAAACATAATTCTACATAAATAAGAGAACACAAGACGACAATGTAGGCCTAAATCAACACCAACAAATTCTGAGGACATCTCAACAACATTCCTTAACGGAAAAATCAACCAAGCGGTGCCAAAAATAATATGCAAGAACAGTTAGAAAAAAAACAAAAACAAATCATAAATAAACCAAAGGATCTACACAAGTGTGGTACCTTGGCTGTTTGGTTCATGACAAGATGTCGAGATGAGTTTCTAGAGTATCTCGTGTCATCCAAGTCATAGCAAGGGTGCGAGAATGGTGTTCTGGCCTATAATACCACAACGATAATGTCTTCTGATAGTTCTGTTCCGTAAACCAACAACTTACAGTGGGTGAGAGCAGAAAACACAGAACAAATGTATTCTGGTAATGTAATTAATTTACCACTGGAAATTGAAACTTAAGCTTGACTTTTGCTGAACACCTGGATTATATCAATGGACAAGTGGAAGTAACCTTTAGAAATTAATTATTTTTTAGTTCAAGTTGTTATTAATTTTGGTAAAAGATCTGAAATTCATAAATATAGCTGTAAACTACCTTTTAATAATAAGTATTAAAGCTTTAAATTTGGTGTAGTATAAATTAAATAATTTCCTGAGTAACATGAAATGTGTTGTTACAATTCAATAGGATAAAATAAACTACATCTCATGACACTAAAAATATATTTGCACTTATAATGTACTTACTTACATACAAGACGGTAAATATACGAAAAATATGATACAAGCCGATCGATTTCATCTAGTTACAACGGTCATCTTCAGGCCCAATCAGAGAATGGCAGAATCAAAATGCCGAATAACCTGTCTGATTCTGTCATTCTTTAATTGGACCTGATGATGACCGGTTGAAATAGATAACTGGTTGAAATCAATGACCTTGTATGATCTCCTTGGTATAATTAAGTCTTATATGTAGGTCAGTATAAAGTATAAATACTGTTTGCAGTGTTGTGAGAGTTAGTTAATTTTACCCTGTATAATATGAATCTATATATTAATCGGCTAAGGAAATTTTTATGGTACCGATTTCTTGGATATGCGGCGTTGTAGAATTACGAATCTTAACGCACTTATTCAGTAGTATTAGGAGATGTGTCGAATGTAAATCGTTTTGTGTTTGGACGTGAAGGCCTATGCCCTTGTGGCTCTCAAAGTTTACATGTTATCCTTATGGGAACATGCGTTCTGCTTTTCGTATTTGTTTATACTTTTCATTTCATTAATAAACAGCTGCGTTATTCAAATAAATATGTAGCACAACAGTAAGAACAGATGATTCATAAATAAAACATTTCACTGACTACTAGAATGCTAACACCCTTATCTTATCCGTTCAAACTCCACATTAATACAAATTAAACCTGTTTGTGAGGCGGGGAGGGTGAGGGACATGGTGAGAATGAGGTGGAGAGGTTTCAGGCATAAATAAAAGGGCTACTGACTACTGGAATGTTAACACCCTTCTGCTATCCGTTTTAACTCCTCATAAAAAATTAAACCTGTTTGTGAGGGGGAGGATAGTGGACGGAGAGAAGATGAAGTGGAGATCTTTTAGACATAAATAAAAATGCTACTGACTACTGGAATGGTAACGCCCTTCTGCAATCCGTTTTATCTCCAAATTAAACGGGGAGCAAATGAGGTGAAGAGGTTTCAGACACAATTAAAAATAAAATACCCCTGTCTCAGCAAAACTTCGTACTCAGCGAAATTCAAATGCATAAACATTTTTCCCACTACCACATAAACATTTCACTCACCAAGTTTCATAAAAATACACTAATAAATAAGTGATATATAGCATGTTATATTAATTATCCATAAGAATAACATAAGGGCTGAGTACGCAGGTTTGCTGCAACAAGAAAGATAATATATGTGTTTTTAACAACTGTCAATATAACTCAACCAGGTGAAGCTACATACCAAATTTCAATAATGTATGTTCATAATTAAGGGAGATATAAAACTTTACTTATTCTCCATTAGAATAACATTATGGCTGTATATGGAGCTTTGCTGCTACGGGGATAATCAACGAAAATAACTCTGTTTGTGAAGGGGGAGGATGAGGGTTGGGTAGAGGATGAGAGACGGGGAGAGGATGAGGTAGAGAGGTTTCAGACATAAATAAAAATGACACCGATTACTGGAATGGTAACACCCTTTTTATCCGTTTTAATTTCACAACAGCAAGAACAGATAATTCAGGAATAATGTAAATAAACCATATTACTGGCTACTGTAATGGTAACACCCTCCCGTTTTAACTCCACATTAAAAAATCAGACCTGTTTGTGAGGGGGTGAGTATGAGGGACGGGGAGAGGATGAGGTGGAGAGGTTTCAGGCATAAATAAAAAGGGTACTGACTACTGGAGTGGTAACCCACTTCTGCTTTCCGTTTTAACTCCACATTAAAACGTGGAGGGGGGAGAGAGAGAGAGAGAGAGAGAGAGAGAGAGAGAGAGAGAGAGAGAGAGAGAGAGAGAGAGAGAGAGAGAGAGAGAGAGAGAGAGAGAGAGAGAGAGAGAGAGAGAGAGAGAGAGAGAGAGAGAGAGAGAGAGAGAGAGAGAGAGAGAGAGAGAGAGAGAGAGAGAGAGAGAGAGAGAGAGAGAGAGAGAGAGAGAGAGAGAGAGAGAGGAGCATAATAGAAACAAGATTTAACCTTTTTTCAACAGTAAACAAATTTTAAAAATCTATTTATTTTAAGTTTAAACTTTTAAACCCATACTGATGTTCAACAAAATGCTAAAGTTGTAGTAAAAGGGTCTTCATTACTAATTCACAAATTACAATTTTCATTTTGATAAACACTACAACTGTATGAATGAACATCTCATAAAACCAATGTTTGTAGCTAAATGCTCTAGAATTTGAATAGCCTCAAAGCCATGCTGAATCATGATATTATGTGCTCGATTAAACAAGTCTACAATTCTGTATAATTATATGCAACGTTAATGTTAGTAGCAGACAATTATGAAGATTTAAGCTAACGTTGAATAGAGATTACCTTGATTGAGGCTGGAGGGGCGTCGTCTCGATCCGTGAATACTGACGAGTTGTTTCCATCCACCACAATAACGTCACACTCCCCTTCCTCTGCACATACATCGAGTCATTAGTAATGTGACAGTAAAACAGTCTATATCAAAATTTAAATATCAGATATACTTTTTAAATAATATGTGTAATTTGAAAGCCCAAACTTTGAATTCCTCTTAATTAAGAGTTGTTACTTGAATAAATTATGCTGAAGAGAATAAAGAATAAACTTCTTTTGTAATTGTTCATTATCAAGCCTGTCTATAATGTAACTAAGTTTAAACATAAATTGACTCATGTTGAATAGAAAAAGGAAAAACCTTATGAAGTGTTCTAACAGGTTTAGGTAAGTAGAGATTGTAAAACAATACCCCCGTCGCAGCAAACCTGCATACTCAGCGAATTTCCAATGAATATATAACATAACACTTAACAGGATTCATAAGAAATGTATTCACAAACAAGCGATATTTAAAATATTAATTATTCTCCATAAGAATAACATTGGGGATGAGTACGCAGGTTTGCTGCAACAAGGCACACAAAATAATGGGTTTTTATGCAAATATCAATAGAACTCATCTTAGTGAAGTCACATACCGAGTTTCATCCATATACATTCATAAATAAGCGATATATAACATTTTAAGTATTTTCCATAAGAATAACATGGGGACCAAGTACCTAGGTTTGCTGCTACAAAAACCATAGGCGAAAAATTGTTTTTTTGTGTAAAAAACAATAAACCATAACCAGATCAAGCCATATACCAAATTTTGCCAGTTTATGTTCATAAATAAGCGAGATATACAATTTTTCTTTTTCTCCATAAGAATAACATTAGACAACGTACTGTGTTTAGCACTTTCAATATCTCGGTAACCAATTGACGTAGAGCAATGATCAAAATACCAAATTGTTTGTTTTTTTAAGCTGAATTCAATGGTATAAATTAAAATTTGATTTAAATTAAAATTACATGTGAAAACCCCAAAAAACACATTTTTGGGGCACAAAACCCCCCAAAAACCCCCCTTCGGATGGTGCGATTCATCTGGTTTTTGAACTTGTTCAAATAAATGGTACTTTACACATTTGTACCAAATTTCATTAAGATCGGACCTTTTTTACGAGAGTTATCGTGCTTACGGACACATATATATATATAAATTATATATATATATATATATATATATATACATATATAAAAATTTGAACGAATGGTGTTTTTGGCATCTGGGGACCTCAAAATGAAAAGTTATCATGGTCTCGGGCTTAAGTCTTACCATGAGACCTACGGTAATAGCTTCTTCCCTATAGGGGAAATTCGCTAAAAGGAACAAAGATTTATGAAACACACTAACAAAATGTGAAACCCCAGTGAGTAGTGGGAAAAGAATGAACAGACTGACTAAACTCTATTAATCTACACTCTTAAATGAGCAACGTATTTGCAAAATGGATCTCAGGATTCTGCAGAAGAATTTGCTTAAACTTTGAAAATACAGGTTTTTCGTCCTCAGAAATTGATTAGCAAAATCCACAACCCCAAGAAAACTCAAATTTTGCTGTAAAATTCACTTGACAATTTTAACGTAGGGCTTACGAATCATAGCAGCTGATCAAAAACTGCAAGTGAGCTGTTGAAGTAACACTTACGTGGTAAAGTGATTTTCCCCTGAGCAAAGCTCGGCCCCCAGGTTCTTAGTCTAAAATTTAAGCCCTTCATTTCACACATTTATCTTTTAAGACTTTACTCCAAAGATTACTACAAGGAATAACCACTTTTTGCTAGACTATACTTGTTTGATTAGCAGTCTCAAAGGTCAGTCACACACAAAACCCAATTACTGATCTTATACTTGAACCTTCATTACACAAAACATCTGGCCAGAAGAACAGAGAGTAGTTTAATATAACATTCGAGGAACCTTTAATAAATTACCCATTCAATGAGAGACGTCAAGTACATTTGGTATTGTTTTTGTCGATAACATGCACACTTCTTAATTAGGCATATTGTAGTTATCTTCATTTTGATTTTCAGGACTGATTAAATTGGCCCAACAATAAAATAATTTCAATAAATTTCAATAAAATTTACAATATGAGAAAATGAATACTGTAAAATTATGAACGTCTCGATTAAAGGCAAAATAAATTACCGAGTCTTTGACAAGACACAAAAAATGGTTTGTTGGTTTAAAAAGTTTATTTTCACTTACTCTCCTCAATGGCAAGTTAAGCATGAATACAAACTAACACCACATTTAACTACCATCCTTACAATTATCAGTCCATGAGGAATGTGCAAGAATTTTAAAAACAAGAAATATACATTTGTAATTATCAAAAATTATATTAATTATTAATACAAAGTTAATAAAGATAATATAGTACATTAAAACTGTGTACATGTAATAACTGTAATACTCAAATAGTGTATGTAGAAAATAACAACAATAAACTAAAAATTACAATTAATATGAAACATTGAAAATTAAAAGTGTATATAAAGTGGTGCTCATTAAGAAAACACTACAGAAAGCAATACAAAATTAAATTAAAGGTTAGGTTCATTTGGAAAAGCTCTTGGCTGTGAAAATTTGGAAAATTGGGAAAATGATAGCTAGCTCACCTGATGAGAATAAAAACAGGGGTAGCACAGGAGACATAAAATAGATGCAAATCCTATCTTCAGTGTCGTTTTTTTATCTTCTGATAAGTCCCCATGAGGTATAAAATATCAAGCATTTTTGTGTCTACTCTGTGGGCTAGACCTGCTTTTATTCTCTTCAGGTAAGCTAGCTGTCTATCTTTATACCAATTAACCAAATATTAAATATAGGCTAAATAATTTAAAATAAAATTTTGATTATAATTTAAACTGTGATAATTCTGACTTATATTTCAAGCAGTAACAAAAATACATAAGACAATATCATTTACACAAATTAGTTTCTAGCCAGAGAGCACACCGAGTACATGCATTGTAAGTTGTTACATCACGGAAGATAAATAAAACTATTAACCGTTAAGAGCTAAATCATGGCACTAAATTAAAGAACTGAATATTTAAAATTGCAGAAATAAATTTAAAACCTAATATTTTTAAGTGCAACAAAAAGAAAAGGTTTACATGCTATTTACTCCCATCACTTTCTGATCATTATATTTTTCACATGCAAAAATTAACAATAACAAAAAGTGGAGATGTTGCTTGAAAACCGAGCAAACTTTTTTCAAACTTAATATATTTTCAAAAGGCACAATAAACTCGCTTTGGTTATTCTTATTCACCACTTTAAGATCTGCCCTCGGGATCGGAATCTCGGCCTATGGTGTCAGAATCGTACGTATTTTTGTGGCTATTTCTTCAGTATTTTTATTTATTTCAGATTGTAACAAGTGTTCTTGCTCCTAAAATGTGTTACATTGTATAGGCCTCAGTTTATAATGTATAACCAAAAAATTGGTTCCAATAATGCCATTTAGAAAATCTTTAAATAAAAAAAGAGTTAAAAGCTTTATGCAAAATTTAAGGAAAGTTCAGAATAGGCAATTTTGCAGTTAAATTTCACATGCAACATACGCTTCGTAAAAAATCTAAAGAAATAACTACACAATCAACCATAGAGCAAACTGACATTCAAAGTTGTATATGCAAGTGGCTTTATCACTTTCAGAAATTTAAAATAGCTGCAACTCACATTTTTCTTCTATTCAATACCATATATAAAGTATTTTGTAAAGTATTGCAAAAGCTCTAATGCAAGTGAGAAGAGAATTCTACAGTCGAAATTGCTTTGGATATCGCTGACTTTTTCTTATTGCCCAACAATGGTTGAAAGGATATCTCTAGCGGTGAAACTGCTTAGTCTAAAGAGGGAGTTTTAGTTCACCTCAACAGCGAAATCTATGATAAAATTGTGTAGGATATTGCAGACTTTTTTACTGCGCAACAAGTTAAATAACCATCTCTTTAGTAAAGTTTCCCAGTGTGATCGCCCCTTAAACGCACCTTTAGAAGCAAGCACCTGTTTTAACTCAATCATCGATATTTATTTTGACACGACAAAGGAGTTCTGTTAAAAAAACGCTTCAGCATTTTATGTAAGGGTAGGGAAGTATGATTCAATTTTAATAAACAAAAAAATATAACCAACAGAATTGTAACTTAAAACATTCATGCACAGGCAATTTGCCAGAAGCAATACATAAACAAACATAAACAACCATGATGATTCTTGTTAGCTACTACAGTGAGTGCACTGCCTCAAAGCGAAACTATGCGGCATACTGCGGTACTGAAATTATCAGATTTAATTCTAACAGTTTGAATGTAAATTATATACGGAACATTTTGAATTAGTGGCTTGCTGTAGAGGTTAGACCTGGAGGGGGCCCATCACGGATGTTACGGTGAATATTGTTGTGCTACATCCCGAACCCGGTGGTTGGCAGCCATGAGTGTTACCGCACCCCTGACACGCCACTACCCCTCCCACTCACTACTATACTGCAAGTTGAAGAAGAGTTCTACATTTTTTTAAAAGAATTGTTATACATTACAATTTGTAAATTTCAATTATTTCCTCTGAATATACATGGTTAGCCTAAACTATGCTCACGCTTTCAAACATGTATATTACTGGTATAATATACTTTAAGACTCTCAAAATACAATAGAACCCCGCTAATCCGTCACCACGCAGATCAAGAGCAAGGTCAGAAAACAAAAAAAGTTCGGATTATCACAGGACTACATTTATTACATGAAAACGTGATAAAATAAAAACGTCATTTACTACTAAAATAAAAGTAGTTTTAGTATACCGTCCGACTTGAAAACCTGGAAGTAACTTCCGTGTGAGCCCCCTCGCTACGGGACCTCTGCCGAGTTATGGACGTTCATATCCAAGCCAACAAGAACCATAGAGGATACAGCGAACAGGCAGGGACACTGCTAACCTTGGCGGGGGAGGCCGGGGTAACGCAGGGCTTTGCCCGTGTTGTTGATGTTATTGTTATTGTTGTTGCGGAGGAGGTGGGGCGGGGCGGGGGGAGCGTTGGGGTGGGAGTTGGGCAGGAACTGGGGGTAAACGTGGTGTGACCACTGGGGGAACAGGGGACGGGCTCCACTGCAATCTGTTAAATAGAAAACCTGTTAAGTACTACCTTAGTGGGGGTACAGTGAATGGTAATGTGGGGGCTTACCATGAAAAAATGAACCTCAGGAAAAAATGTTATTTCGAACGTGGCAATTACAACAGTAAGGGTAATATTTCTTTTACAGTAACTAATAGCGAATATATCATTTATGGTTTGTCTCTTAAATGGATGATTGCATAATGTGGTTTGTTTTCTCATGATTTTTCATTCACTTAATTATTAATCATTGTGTAGTAACTTTTAAATGGAAAATCACTTTAAATGCTCACCAAATACAATTTATAAACAAAGTGACTACGTACACGTCCGATGTAAGCCGCTACCGCTTAAGTTAGGTTAGGTTAGGTTATATTAGATTAGGTTAGGTTAGGTTAGGAGGGTTTCGTTATGTGTAACTGGCTCAATCTGTTTTAAAAATCACAGGAAAAGTAACGTACGGTGCATTTTTTGGAACGGTCATGAACAGTAGCGGCTCAGGTCGGACGTGTACGTAGCCTCTGTCATTTATAAACAATTTTTCAACTACAAACTACTGTATATCTAAGATCTAAATTATTATGCAGTATTGAAATGCGTAATTTGCTCAGAATAATTGTTTCTAAAAGAGATTACAATAAATCATAAAACATTTGATATCTCTACAAAAAAGAAATATTTTACACTGAATTTTCAATGTATTAAACCATATATTTTAGTATTTAAATATACAGTTGTTCAGCGTTCAGTTGTTCAAGAACAATCAATTATTAATTAAGTTATTGTCTATGCTTTTACATCACCGGTCTTCTAAACTTTTATGTTTAACTAACTGTTTTCAACCTCTATAACCAACACTTTAAGTCAGATTTAGTTTATTATGAGACACAGCAATCAGTAATACAAGCAAGTTAAACTTTTCCTGGGGGCGAGCACCTTAATTTTATGATTAATTTGGTTTGTGATTTGGCTAAACAAATTCTGGGAAAATTTCTGGTAGTTAATGGTTATTATATAAGCTTTGAACATCTTTATAATAATTTATGTGGTAAACTTATACATTGTATTATTTTTAAGAAAAATAAAATCAAACAACAATTAATCAAAAAAAACGACAACATAAAAACGCCAAATTAATCTTGGAGATTCTTTAAAATATATTCATTAAAGTGAACCTTGATATTACACGGTTAGTGAACAGTTTTATTTTATATTTTGTATCTATTTGTTTTAGTTGAGCATATTTAAAAACCATCATGAGAATTATGAAAAATTTTAAATGTTTATTCCAAATTAATATATTAGTATTCTTTTGAATTAAGTTTCTAATTTATTCAAGCAATATGGAATTTTAAATCTCAGAGGTGTAAAGGATATCCTGATTCAGCGTAAGTCTATATCATAAAACAAGTGTAGGAGAATTGTATGGAGATAACTTGAAGGCCAGTGAGGGGGTGAGGTGGTGCAGGAAAACTTACCCCCACCCCAATTCATCGCCCCGGCCAATCAAGAAATTTGCAGTCAAACATAATGATGTATAACTAACTATCAGATGTGATGATTATGAAATAAAAACAAAACAAATTACTTTGCAAGAACTGTGGTGGGGGTACCCCCCATTTTCCCCCTTAGTGGCAAACAAGTCATCTCCTTACAGTACAGTGTGGTACAGCAGCTACAGAAGTCACCGCCCTCCAATAGGAGTGTACCAGCGTCTAATTACCTGGGGGGCTGTCCGTAGGAGGGTGGGGGTGGGGGGCCCCGTTGGTGCGCAGGGTCGCCAGGGGCGGAGTGGGGGGGCGCACGGCCACTGGGGGCTCCAGGATGTCCCGGTACTTGGACACCATCAGCACGGAGATGAAGTATACGATTGCCAGCGAGAGGAACTGCGCCTGTTTTGTCTCCTCCTGCAATGTAGTTGGTGCAATCAGTGGACAAATTACAATTACAGTAGAGCGTCAAAAATCCGAACCAACTGGGACCGTAGGTGGTTCAGATTACCGAATTGTTCGGATTTTCAAACATAACCTAGAAATGCCTCTTAGACACATAATTAGGCCTACACTATTAAATATGCAGTTCTAGGCTATAGTAAATGAAACAAAAACAATAGTTTTTTTGTACTTACGTATATTATGTACATTACTGCAGTTGGTTAAAAATAGACACGCCCAAGGTCATTTACCTGGCTCGGCGCGCTCACTCATTCCCCCGCCGGGCGCCGGCAGTTTGGCGCGAAATTTTAAAACATATGTCGTTTCCGTGCTAATTCAATACAGTACAGTATTAATAACATCCTCAGGAGAGGTTCGGATTTTTGACGTTTCGGATTTTTGACGTTCGGATTTTTGACGCTCTACTGTAATTGATATTACAATGTGAGTTTGCAGCGGTAGGGTAAAATATCCTATACTCTGATACAAGAAATGTCTGTATGTTTGTTTGATATGTAGGTATACATACCTTAGACAGTTCAATTACTCCAGTAAATTATTCCTACATATGTTTCAGAACTCTTGTTCTATAATCAGAGGCTTACAAAAATATCATTGTTCTAATGTAGATTAAATATTTAGCAAAATAAAAATAAATTAAAAAATACACAGTTACGCACATGAATTAGTACTTCTCCGGTCGTTTTTTAATTTTTGATAAATACTTTTCTACAACAGAAGAATGTAATTTTTGTACGCCCCTGATGATGGAACTAGAGTTCAGAGACATATGTAGGAGTAATCGACTCGAATAATGGAACTGTTGACTGAAGGTATGTCAATATATATTTCAATTGTCGTATAACAGTTCTGGAGGCATTTAACAATGAATTAATTAGTTTGCAAAATTGATCTCGGAATCCAGCAGAAGGATTTTGCTTAAACTTTGGAATTAGGGGCTTTTGGATCTACAAATTTGATTGATCAAAACCTCAACCCTGGAAAATATATATATTTTGTTAAAAACCCATTTTAAAATTGGAAATTTTGAACACTGGACTTATGGAGTTTCAAATCTAAATAACAAAAGTATAACAGCTGTGAATAAATAACTAGTGTGAACTGTAAAAGTAACACTTACACATGGTAAATTATAAACAAGTGATTTATACAAAACAGTGACTATCCTATACTCTAATATGAGTAAGGTTTGCTTGCTTGCGACACGGATCTCAAAAACGGCTCCAACGATTTCCTTCAAATGTTCGAAATAACTAATTTCAGGGATAAAAATAAGTTCTAGACAGGCCTCATCCCCAGGAAAAATCAAATAATATAAAAAAACTAAAATGAAAAGTTAACAAAATTAACATTGGGCTTATGGAGTTTCAAATCAAAATAAAATAATTGTAACAGCTGTTCATCAACCAGGGAACTGTCAAAGTAATACTCATGTTGTTTATGATTATAACATGTGGTAGATCAAAAGATTTGAGTGAAGATTACATATATAGAGTAGTAAAATAAATCAAAGGGACATTGAGCTATAAATAACAACTGGAGTGACCTTTAAAATATAGAAAAGAGGCAAATGAGTTATACAGATATGATAATCAGTAGGGAGAAGTGGTTAAATATTACTCCCAGTCATATAAACAAACTGACTGGCCTTCTCCGAGCAAAGCTCGGCCCCCAGGTACTAACCATTAAATAAAGAGTGGACATCTTTTTCACTCATGAAACTAATCAAATATCACTGTGCATGGCTCGGTCTCCCCGATACTTGAATTTTAATCGTTGATTCATTTGATCTCTTGCACAAGCAAAAGTCACCGTTTGCTTGATCATTCAACTTGTTTGCCTCAGGCGTAATAGTTTCTCCTCTTAAACACATTTTAAATAAATGTAATTTTATTTGTATACTTTTCTTTTTTTATATCTTCAGTCTAAACATCATAGAAGCTGCCATGGAAGAAATGATATTATTTATATTCCTGCTACTGCTTCTTGTGACTTACCACGTCTCTGTAGATAACGGCTCGCAGTCTGTTGACGTCCATGTCTTGGAGGAGCTTCTCAGGGTCTTTGACTGGAGTGGATTGGTTAGACAGTTTGTCCACTATGTTCTGTAACATAACACAATAGTCGTAACTGAGAAGAAATCTTAAGAGGGGGAGAGAAGCTTCTCAGGGTCATTGACTGGAGTGGATTGGTTAGACAGTTTGTCCACTATGTTCTGTAACATAACACAATAGTCGTAACTGAGAAGAAATCTTAAGAGGGGGAGAGAAGCTTCTCAGGGTCTTTGACTGGAGTGGATTGGTTAGACAGTTTGTCCACTATGTTCTGTAACATAACACAATAGTCGTAACTGAGAAGAAGCTTCTCAAGGTCTTTGACTGGAGTGGATTGGTTAGACAGTTTGTCCACTATGTTCTGTAACATAACACAATAGTCGTAACTGAGAAGAAGCTTCTCAAGGTCTTTGACTGGAGTGGATTGGTTAGACAGTTTGTCCACTATGTTCTGTAACATAACACAATAGTCGTAACTGAGAAGAAGCTTCTCAAGGTCTTTGACTGGAGTGGATTGGTTAGACAGTTTGTCCACTATGTTCTGTAACATAACACAATAGTCGTAACTGAGAAGAAGCTTCTCAAGGTCTTTGACTGGAGTGGATTGGTTAGACAGTTTGTCCACTATGTTCTGTAACATAACACAATAGTCGTAACTGAGAAGAAGCTTCTCAAGGTCTTTGACTGGAGTGGATTGGTTAGACAGTTTGTCCACTATGTTCTGTAACATAACACAATAGTCGTAACTGAGAAGAAATCTTAAGAGGGGGAGAGAAGCTTCTCAGGGTCTTTGACTGGAGTGGATTGGTTAGACAGTTTGTCCACTATGTTCTGTAACATAACACAATAGTCGTAACTGAGAAGAAATCTTAAGAGGGGGAGAGAAGCTTCTCAGGGTCTTTGACTGGAGTGGATTGGTTAGACAGTTTGTCCACTATGTTCTGTAACATAACACAATAGTCGTAACTGAGAAGAAATCTTAAGAGGGGGAGAGAAGCTTCTCAGGGTCTTTGACTGGAGTGGATTGGTTAGACAGTTTGTCCACTATGTTCTGTAACATAACACAATAGTCGTAACTGAGAAGAAATCTTAAGAGGGGGAGAGAAGCTTCTCAGGGTCTTTGACTTGAGTGGATTGGTTAGACAGTTTGTCCACTATGTTCTGTAACATAACACAATAGTCGTAACTGAAAAGAAATCTTAAGAGGGGGAGAGAAGCTTCTCAGGGTCTTTGACTGGAGTGGATTGGTTAGAAAGTTTGTCCACTATGTTCTGTAACATAACACATGGGTCGTAACTGAGAAGAAATCTTAAGAGGGGGAGAGAAGCTTCTCAGGGTCTTTGACTGGAGTGGATTGGTTAGACAGTTTATCTACTACGTTCTGTAACATAACACAATAGTCGTAACTGAGAAGAAATCTTAAGAGGGGGCTCCAGTCATGAAACATTTTGATTTTCTACCTGCTTCTCTTATAAGGCTAATGTTATTTCCTTCCTCAGAGAATTATCTAAAATCATTGATTCATGGTTAATTTTAAAGAGTAAACAAAATACACAGCAATTTCAGTGAGCAGAATTTTGAAATAACGAACAGTGGACTTCTTAAAAAATCTTAGATAATTATTTGGGAAATCAAAATTAAGCTCACTGAAACCCTCATGTATTTTTAGCGAATTTCCCCTATAGGGAAGAAGCTATTACCGTAGTCGGCATGGTAAGACCTAGGCCCGGGACCATGATAACTTTTCGTTTTGAGGTTCCCAGACCCCAAACACAATTCGTTTGAAACTGTATATATATATATATATATATATATATATATATATATATATATATATATATATATATATATATATATATGAGTGTCCGTGAGCACGATAACTCTTGTAAAAATAATCTGATTTTGACGAAATTTGGTATAAGCCTGTAAAGCAGCATTTATGACATTAAGTTCGAAAACCAGACAGATCGACCTATCCGAAGGGGTATTTTGGGGGGATTTTGTACCCCAAAAATGGGTTTTTTGAGTTTTATACGTATAATTTTTGAAAAAGTCAAATTTTAGTTTCTTCCATTGGAATCAGCTTAAAAAGACGCACAATTTGGTGTTTTGACCATATCTCTACGTCAAATGGTTACAGAGATATTGAAAATGCTAAACACAGTACGTTGTCCAATGTTATTCTTATGGAGAATAAGAAAAATTGTATATCTCGCTTATTTATCAACTTATCCTGATGAAACTTGGTATATTACTTGGTATATTGCTTCATATCGTTGTGGTCTATTGATATTTGCACTAAAATACATTTTTTGCCAATAGTTCCCGTAGCAGCGAACCTGCGTACTCAGCCCCCATGTTATTCTTATGGGGAATAAGTAACGTGTTATCTCCCTTAATTATGAACATAAATTAATACAATATGGCATGTTGATTTACCTACTTGAGTTATATTGATATTTGTATAAAACCCCATTTTTTGTGATCCTTGCTTCAGCAAACCTGCATACTCATCCGCCATGTTATTCTTATGGAGAATAATTAAAATTCATGAATCGTTTATTTATGAATGTATATTGATGAAACTTGGTATTTGGTTTTATGTGGTATTAAGATACATATATATGCATTGGAAATTCTCTGAGTAGGCAGGTTTGCTGCTACAGGGGTATTTGCTATTTAAAATGAGCCGTATCAACAATATTGGATAGTCCGCTGAGGATGGAGAGGCTTTTAAAGTTAAAATAGGCCTTATGAAGGAAGCTGGTAGGATTGCCAAATGTTTTGCGAGTGGAACCCACTCTCAACTGCAACATGAACTGGTACAGTAATTTCTCTTCATTTAATGAAACCAACCATGAGCTAGACAAGATGTGCTTATGAAAGCATAGATTACAGGTCAACTAATACTATTGGTTAACCCATTGGCGTACTTGTAATTTTATTAGCCTGTGAATTGGAGTATAAAATTGTTTTTTTTAAATGGATTAATGGCGTATTTTAATTAAAATATTGTTTTCTTTCAGTTTAGAGAGTCACATTGGCACATACACAGTAGACATAAGTAAAAATTAGCAAAATCAGTGTTGACCATGTGCAAGTCTCATAGAATTAACCGATCCCGTCAACTTCCAAGCAAGCCTGCCACCGTTTGTTTTACTTGGGCCCTCCCACCAACGTTGCCACAGACCGGTTAACTCATTGAGAGTTGCACAACTGGTCAGGTTTGGTCGTGTGCGGGAATCGAACCCACGAACATCGTATCACCACCTGGCCAAGGTGTTTCCACGACGTAGCCAACTCAGCTAACACGACCAAAGGCCTGGCGGCGATATTAAGGTTTTTCAGTCAGTCCGCGCCCCTAGCGGATAGATACGTAGACGCCCGCGGTCATTAGTTACATATTTTGCTACTAGAGTGCAGCACCAATCAATTCCCGTTATTGGCTACTGCAAATAAAATAAAATTACTACCTCAATAGGTTAATATTAGGATCTAGTTATTGGAAGATAATTTAGGGTATTAAGGCACACTGGTTGAGGAAACTGGTGAATAAAATTACTGGGAATTACCGCCACTATAACCAAATTATTTTGAAAATGTCCTTTTAGAGAGATTGTGAGAAAGAGATAGAGATAGTGGTGAGGGAAGGCTTCCCCAACTCCAGCATCAACGAGAAGTTAAAAATCCCAGTCCTTGGATACTTGTCACAAAATTTAATTTGTTACTATTTCATTGCAGGTGTTAATTAAACGTATTTATCTTTTAGTCCTGGAGGGAAATTTTTCTGTTAACCGTTACTTTTTAACTGTTATTTACATAATCAAGAATTTTAAACAAGAATTGGTGCAACAAATTGAATAATTTATGTTATAGTGATGGTTATTATTGATATCTACAAAATAAAAAATTAGTCCATTATTAATTTTTTCCCCCCAAAGATTTTTCTAAAGATGTAAAACTTTCCCCACACTTTTATTTCACGAGGCTATCAGACGTGGTGGGGGCTTGCCTTTTCTTCCCCAACACACATACAAATCTGTTACGCAGAACACTGTCAAAATAATTCAGAAATAACACTCTATGCGATTGTGAATTGTCAATAGATAAATAAAAATGTAAAATTACAAAATTTATTTCCTAAAACCTGAGTTTAACAAAGATCATGATGCATAGGCAGACACAAAAAGGCCCGTACAGTGTCTCGATTGTGTATGAGAATCAAAGTCGAATGAACAAAAGACCAAAACAATCCAACAAATTTGGAGTAAAAGTTTTTTAAGACATTATTCAAACTCCACCACTTCCTCCGGGTCTGTGCCTAGTTACCTTGGGAGAGGCTTGCACCCCTCTGATGAGAGACTGCAGGTGAGCCGTCTTGTTGTTGTGTTGGCCCCCCAGGGACGGACGTCCTCGCTCCTTGCACTCCAGACAGTTGCGTACTGCGCACGTGCATACCTGGACACAACATTGTGGATATCAAATCAAATATATCCTTATTCAAAAGATACAAATAAAATAGGGATGTGTCAGTTCTTAAAGTTGGTTGTCGGCTTTACCGGTTTTTAACAAAAAACCGAAACCGACAACCGATGGTCAAAAGTCGATTTCGGTTTTCACTGTTAGTAAGTGATCGTATTAGAGATAGAAATAAGGATTATTATCTTGTAAAAATATCGCTTAGACTTCTAACACAGTCAATGAGAGGTATCAGTGGAAGTCCCAGTCAAAAATGATACAATAAGAGATACGCGTATCGCAATACATACGCCCAATACTTAAATATCATTTCGCTTTGGTATAACAATCGGTGCGCAGTAAAACTTCCACGCTCAAGGCAGAGTTTACTGCTTATCGATCACATGTATTCGATATCATAAGTATTACCGTATCATATTGAGGCACTGAATGGCAATACCCGTGTTGTTAAAATGTTTCGTCTTTGGAATATTGTTTTCCAAATTATTGATTTCTAAGTTAACAAACGGTTCAAACTTAAAAAAGAAGAACATCTGTGATGAGTTAATGTCAACACAAATTAAAAAGAACGCCAGATTTGAGAAATTAAATACTAATCGACTGCAGTTCGGACTTAGTCTGCTAGTGACAGTGACACATCATATGTATCGTATCATCTCTATTGCAATATTTCTATACGTTACATCTCGAACACCACATCACATCTATAAGTTACATTCATGAAGTTACCACCCGGAACATTAGTGCCTCGTTAGCTCTTGTGGTGAGAATACAAATTACAACCAATGCAAGAACAACAAGAAGCACGAGATTCCGCCAGGATCAAGAGTGTTTTCGACTCCAGACACCAGGGTCGTTAGTGTCTTCGAGCGACATCTCACGTACAAGCTTCATGAGTGTATTCGTTTGTATCATATTGTGCATATCGAGTTATCGACATCACTCACTTCACTTCTTCACTAGCAGACGACGAATCGACGTATAATGGGGTCTACGGGATTACTGTCAATTTCACTGTGTATTTAATAAAGTCGGGAATTTTTATTAAGAAAGTTTGTTAATATCGTCGAGAATGCCAGAAGAATAATTAGTCGACGAGCTGCCATTTAGCCCAATTGACATTGCTAATAACCCCGACCTCGGAGATAGTTCTAGTCCTACTGTTTCCGTAGCCTAAATCCTACTGTATTTATGGTCATATCCATCCTGTAGGACAAATTTTAGGGTTTCCAAAGTCTGTAAAACTAAAATATCAGCAAAAACCGGTAGACTTATTTTGGTTTTAAGGTTATGCCTACAGTAAGGTTTAGCCTAACCTTAACATCTTAACAAAGTTTAAGTAAAAGATTACTTAGACTACGGTACTGCCCTAAGGATATCTTTGTTACTATTTGGCTAAAAAAGGTTTTAAGCCTAAATTAATTTGATTTATCTTTGATTGATTACTTATGACTTTTGAACAAACTCTCCTACATAAAGTCTCTGCAGCAATGTCTAAGGCTGTAATAGGTATTTATAGGTATATAATCAATTAAAGTTTGGTAAAAACGTTTTTTGTGAGTTGATGATGATCCTGTGATATAAGACAGGCCGAATTTCAGAATCTAGGTAAAACTTAAATTTAAATTATGGATGAGACAGTTATCAGGCAAGTTCTTTGAAAAATAACCGAAAACGACAACCGTTTTTTGAAGAAAAAAAAACGAAACGAAACCGATAAAAAATGCAACTGACCCATCCCTAACATAAAATGTACATGAATGCGTCCTAAAACTTTAAGCGCACCTTTAGAACACTACTTATTATGAGATTGGAACTTGTTCAGTGTCAAGGGGCAATTTTTACAATGACCTCAAAACTTGTACACTGTTGCAAGAGAAGTGAACTTCCTTCACCCACTGCAAATTTGGTAAACATAATTTTAATATTACATGTAATAAATTGGTCTGAAATACATGATATTGTTTTTAACTGTCTTAGGGAGATATGAGTCTTCTACGCCTGTAATTTTATGGAAATCATTAAAACTAACACACTTTGTTCTAATCAGCTCACCAAACAAAGTAATCACCTGCCATACATAATCATGTATAGCAGAATTTTGACACATATAGAAAGCCGAACAAGTATTTTTAAATGCTTTATGTAGGGGGATTGTCACAAAAGACTTTTACATATTTTAAGAATGTTTACTTTTATCATAACTTTATTATTGTACAGTAGAAGCTCCTTTAACTTACATAAGTAGGCAAAACTATTTTGAATAATCCCTTTCTTTTAATCGGTAATTCATTACACAGGGTGCTATTAAAATAAGTTCCACAAAACATTAACCCTCTAGGTGTCGCATCAAAAAACCTGAAATGTTACACAATTTTTTTAACTTTTGCAGAATTTTATATAAAATGCTATAAAAAAATAAAATTTTGATATATTGGTAAACAAGTATGCATTTTCGTAGAGAGCAGAAAATGGGCTATCTTTTAGTATAAAATTTGTCGGCCTAAATGTATGGTATAACAGTCTGGCTTGGGTTCAAATCTAGACAACCCCAAAAAAAAACTTATTTTTTATGTTACGAGACCCGTAGAATATATTTAGACAGCCATAATCAAAAATCCAAGATATACATTTTGTTCAAAATTTAATAAGGAAAAAGAAAATATACATATATATATATATATATATATATATATATATATATATATACATATATATATATAATACACAACAACGTAACCTCAAATTACAGCATTCCTATTGAAAACATAACTAAACAGCTGATTAAAACAGCTGCAAAATTATTAGTTCGCAAAAGGGCAAACATTATTAGTTGCCATGAAGCCCAGACGTTGCCGATCACTTTGGTATAATGGATGGTTCGAAACGACCGATCGTCAACGAGATATACACGCTAAACTGGATGTCTGCAAAGTCGACTGAAATCAGTTGATTAACACTCGAGCGTCAAAAAAAGTCGACTGAAATCAGTCGATTGACACTTAGAGGGTTAAACAACAACAAATGTTTTCTATCTTTTAAGTAATGAGCTTTTCTTTAATCCTACAACTTTTAAAGCTCCCCAAGTTTACTCACCAGCCTGAGGCACTGGCGCAGGATGCCACCACTGCTCATGTTCTTCTCGGCCTCTAGCTCGCCGAAGTTGAGCGAGGAAGCGAAGACAAGGACGTCAGCCATGTTGACAAGCCGCTGCAGGAACGAGACAGCCACCTCCACGGGCATCCCCTGCGTGGGCTCCATCACGTCCAGCTCACTCTGGGGACACCGGGGGACGATCAGTGAAGAGACAGTTGCAGGAACACATTTAAGGATTTAAATATTCTTACTGTTACAGTGGAACCTCGATAACTCAAATCTCAGGGGGAACGGAACAAATTTGAATCATACAATTTTTCGAAGTATTGAGGTTCGACTTATCAAGGTGATCTTCCACAGACTTCGACTTAGTGAGAGTCCTTTGTTTAAAATTCATTGTTGATGATGGCGAGTTTTTATGTTATTCAGGGAATTTTTGCAGACATTTTCCATCACTTATTAGTAAAACAAATAAGTTTGCTTTTACAAAATTAGTGGGTGTCTTGGTAATGTAATCGATGAGTCATGGAAGAGTAGAATTCTTACATCATTTCATGTTTTGGATGCAGTGTATCACAATTAATAATTCCATAATAATAAAAAATAAAAACAATGTTAACAAGTGAAAATGTCCAAAATAAGCTTGAACATATTTTGAACAACTTCGATAGAAGCCCAAATATTGAACGTATCAGAGGACAAAAAACATCCTTCTGTCAACAGAGAACAAGTCATAGAATAGGAAAATAAACAAACAATGACTGTTCGGCAATTTGGTGATGTTTTGACCGTTTGACCACTTCCGTCTATTATCAGACGGTTTTTTCCGGGTTGCTACATGGTCGATATATGCTCAAATACAGTAACTGGGGGTTTGAATCCGAACCAATAATTTACAATTTTCACTTATAAAAGTTCTCCAGTCAACACTTCGACTTATAGAGTTACGGCAACGTTATGTTTTCGAGTTATAGAGGTACGCTGGTAGGCTAAGAAGGCCGCAAAACTTCAAGTTACCGAGACGTTTCTCGCCAACCCTTTGACCTGTAGAGGTAAAATAGCATAGTACTAAGTAGGCAAGTTCAAAGGGAATAACAAAACTTCAACTTATCAAGGAATTTGATTTATCGAGGTTTGAGTTATTAAGGTTCTCTGTATTTCCATCACTGATATCATGGAAACTGTTCCCTTTTGTGTGACAACAGGTCGAATAAGGCATAGAGATGTGTATGGTAACAACACAAGGCAAGAAATTTATACCTTCCTGGACACAGAACAGCTACCAATGAAAAACCCATCTTATGCTGGATTGGGGATGTATGCGCTGCCTGAAGACAAAAAGAACATCGACTAGCAACATTTGAAAAAGGCCATGGGTATTTGGCTTCACAACCGGGTCTTCTACAGCCTGGAAGAGTTCTTCAACTTGAGGGAAAATGCATGAATACACACTTAAAAGAAGAAAACAATGTATCTGTATTATATTTCCTCCGGTAAATAGCAGATTGACATGTATTTTAATCTTTAAGATTATGAATGAAGAATTTCTGATTTCTGAAAGTAGGGTGGAGCTCACGGTTTCCATTAATCAGTGAGAAAGGGGGAATGTTTACAAAAAACTTGGTTATGAGTAGGATGTGAGAGTCAGCTATTGCAGGTTCACATGTAAAATCAGCTGAGCTATGAGTTCAAGTTAATTCAAAATATCATCAGCAACTTATTGATCATAAACAACTGTAATCTGTTTAAAAATTATCCAGCCTCAATAACTATTCTGAAAGAGACAAAATGTGTCAAGACGGTCAATATGGTTGCTAAAAATAAATAACGAATTACTTGGCTCACAAAAATTGATTATGGAATACTTAAAATTATTTTAAGTGGCCATTTTTATCCAGTTAAGGAAGCCTGAGTCCTATCTTCGCCTTCCTGACGGGGTATGGCTCTTTTTATGAACCATTCCAGCATTTGATAAGTGAGATGATGAGAAACCGTTCAAACTCAACTCAGAATATCTGGCCTGAGATGAAACTCGAGATCTCCTGAATGTGAGGTGCAATTTCAATAACTTCCTGCCTCACTCAGATGAATTTTTAAAAATTTTAAAAGTTGTATTATGTTGTTTATATAGTCTTCATGCATTGTTTTAGATAGTTTTGTCGCTATTCTTCCCAAAATATTCTTCTTGACTTTAACTGCTTTCTTCACTATTGCACAAACATTCTAAATTAATACACTACGCCATTTTAATTACTCAAACGATTTTGTTAATTTGATTGCAAAATCCTTTTATTGTTTGTGTAAAAAAACCGCTTTCATAATTATTTAAAAAAGTAACTTTTAGAATTTTCTTCTGAGAGGTCTTATTCTTGTTTTACATTCAAATGTAGTAAAGTAATATATAAAATAGAATTATCAGACGTGGCATACATTAGGTGAGGTGGCGGACGCTAGCAGGGGCAGTAGACCGCCGCACGCGATGATAAGGTTGTCTGCCAGCTGAGAGATGAGGTGCACCGTGTTGACCACGAAGATGGCGTTCTCACTGCTGTTAACAAAGTCCAGCACTGACTTGGTGGAGTGGCTGAAACCGGAAAAACCATGAACAAAAGTTAGACCAAACTATTGTCAGTTGATACAAGAGATGAAATGGTGTTTAAGAAATTACAGCAGACACTTGAAATGACTGATTTCATGACATTTTGTAATCTGGAATTTGAACATGCTTTCAGGTGCAAAGTGTTTTATAGTTTTGGGTCCAACTTTAACTACTGCATTATTTTTGCCTACAGAATCGATTGATAATATAAAATAAAGGGTTATTAACTATTAATAACCAGTGATAAATAATTTTCATGCACATTTTACTGAGTCGACAATGTGAATATTTGATCTGATAATGACTACAAGACGTTGAAACGAGTTTGCACGCAGCACGCTGACGTGAGGGAAGTGAATTTCCACATAAAAACTTTTAAAACTCAAAATCAGTGTAAAAACATACATTTGTCTAATTTTTATTGAAATCTGAAAACACTGATTTTTTGGCTGTTCTGATACTCCTGGTTTCATTTACTTGCAAAGCTGGGAATACAATTTTGCGCATGATAAGGTTAGGAGAAGGTCCAGACAGGCTTGAAAGTAGGCGTGAGGTTGCTGGGGATAATAAAAGTACTTTAACAAAGGAATAACAGGCTTTTCTAGGGTAAAACCCCCATAAGACAACGTACTGTGTTTAGCCGATACACATTTTCTTTAATAACTCAGTAAATATTTATGTTAGAATGACGAGAGAGGGCTTAAAACTTTCGCCTCTCTAATTCCCATCTTGTTACATGCATTAATTTTACATCTGGGGCTTTTCTGACCCTTTTTGGGCCCAAAAACTCGAAATTTGAAAGATTAATCCCCAAAAAATTGGGTTTCGAGTTTTCCGATTGTTTTGCCCAACGAACTTGTCCAACAGATTATAGAAGGAACGTCCCTACCAAATTTGGAGTAAATCGGACAAAAAATGTGACCACTAGAGTGCATACACACATATATATATATATATATATATATATATATATATATATATATATATATATATATATATACATATATATATATATATACATATATATATATATAAAATTTTGAACAACCCCCCAAAACGTGTTCAGGGAACGTTAGGAACTTCTATGGTGGTCCCGGGCTTAAGTTTCACCGTGCGGGTCATGCTAATAGTTCACTTTCCAAAGGAAATTCACTAATTATAGTCAGCACTCGACTAGCAATAGAATCAATCGAATTTCAGGGCAGGTAAACCTTTCGTTTTGATCCACTGTAGGACCTTTCATCACCATTGGTTATTAATCCAAATCCATTTGGTTTAGTTGATGATCTAAGCAAACTAATTAGTCTGTCTTTATCAATAAAAAGTCTACAATAGACATCTTACTCCTCCCTACACTTATGATTCATTAATTTTTGTTGTAAATATGAACAAGTATGTGTTGTGGTCTTAAATAGTGATGTAGTCAATCTCTGAAATCCCGGGGTCATAAATGATGAGCTATAGTGGGATATCCAAAATAAAAACAAATTGAGAGACAACTCTTCCTCAAGCACCCAATACAGACCTCCTCCAGACTTGGATGTCGGTCTCCAGGGAGAAAAGCACGTCCGAGAGCAGCCGCTGGTGGATGTAGGACCACTTGAACTCCGGGATCCGGAACGGCGGACGGCTCGGACCAGGGCTGAACATCGGTCGGGAGCCATTGCCCTTGACCCGCTTGGCCTCTGTGTGACACGGAGAGGTTAGTGGCAGGATAGGGGCTCACGATTGTAGTGGTGACCAGAGATGTTAGTGGTAAGAAAATAAGGCATTATAGTTGTCGAGGTGGGAACACGGAGATGTTAGCAACAGGAAATTAGAGATTCACAGTTGTAGTGGTGGGAACATGGAGATATTAGTGGCAGGAAAACAGGGCCTCACGGTTGAAGTGGTGACAACACGGAGAGGTTAGTGGCAGGAAAACAGGGGGTCACGGTTGAAGTGGTGACAACACGGAGAGGTTAGTGGCAGGAAAACAGGGCCTCACGGTTGAAGTGGTGACAACACGGAGAGGTTAGTGGCAGGAAAACAGGGTCTCACGGTTGAAGTGGTGACAACACGGAGAGGTTAGTGGCAGGAAAACAGGGGGTCACGGCTGTAGTAGTGACAACACGGAGAGGTTAGTGGCAGGAAAACAGGGCCTCACGGTTGAAGTGGTGACAACACGGAGAGGTTAGTGGCAGGAAAACAGGGCCTCACAGTTGAAGTGGTGAAGACACGGAGAGGTTAGTGGCAGGAAAACAGGGCCTCACGGTTGAAGTGGTGACAACACGGAGAGGTTAGTGGCAGGAAAACAGGGCCTCACAGTTGAAGTGGTGACAACACGGAGAGGTTAGTGGCAGGAAAATAGGGCCTCACGGTTGAAGTGGTGACAACACGGAGAGGTTAGTGGCAAGAAAACAGGGCCTCACGGTTGAAGTGGTGGCAACACGGAGAGGTTAGTGGCAAGAAAACAGGGCCTCACGGTTGAAGTGGTGACACCACGGAGAGGTTAGTGGCAGGAAAACAGGGCCTCACGGTTGAAGTGGTGACAACACGGAGAGGTTAGTGGCAGGAAAACAGGGCCTCACGGTTGAAGTGGTGACAACACGGAGAGGTTAGTGGCAGGAAAACAGGGCCTCACGGTTAAAGTGGTGACAACACGGAGAGGTTAGTGGCAGGAAAACAGGGCCTCACGGTTGAAGTGGTGACAACACGGAGAGGTTAGTGGCAGGAAAACAGGGGGTCATGGTTGAAGTGGTGACAACACGGAGAGGTTGGCAGGAAAACAGGGCCTCACAGTTGAAGTGGTGACAACACGGAGAGGTTAGTGGCAGGAAACAGGGGGTCACGGTTGAAGTGGTGACAACACGGAGAGGTTAGTGGCAGGAAAACAGGGGGTCACGGTTGAAGTGGTGACAACACGGAGAGGTTAGTGGCAGGAAAACAGGGGGTCACGGTTGAAGTGCTGACAACACGGAGAGGTTAGTGGCAGGAAAACAGGGGGTCACGGCTGTAGTAGTGACAACATCTGTGTTAGTGGCAGGAAAATGGGGCTCACGGTTGTAGTGGTGGCAAGATATGTGTTAGTGGCAGGAAAATGGGGCTCACGGTTGTAGTGGTGACAAGATATGTGTTAGTGGCAGGAAAATGGGGCTCACGATTGTAGTGGTGGCAAGATATGTGTTAGTGGCAGGAAAATGGGGCTCACGGTTGTAGTGGTGGCAAGATATGTGTTAGTGGCAGGAAAATGGGGCTCACCGTTGTAGTGGTGGCAAGATATGTGTTTGTGGCAGGAAAATGGGGCTCACCGTTGTAGTGGTGGCAAGATATGTGTTAGTGACAGGAAAATGGGGCTCACGGTTGTAGTGGTGGCAAGATATGTGTTAGTGGCAGGAAAATGGGGCTCACGGTTGTAGTGGTGGCAACATCTGTGTTAGTGGCAGGAAAACATAGGTTCACGAGTATAGTGGTGATGGGAATGACAGGATGTTGAAATGATATAAATAATCAAAATAATATAGTCCTACTCATGTGCATGATGTATAAACATTGTTCAATGTTTTCAACACCATATCGCAGGCAGGTTTTCTATAAATCGTTACAAAAGTACTTTTTTTACATGATTTGAGTAGATGTCTGCAGTTGGTAGACAGTTGGTTGCTGAATATTAGACTACCGTTATAAAGTTAAAAGGGTTTTACAACAGTAACTCAGTTGCTCATTTAGCTTCACAAGATGTATGTAGCCTGTTTGAACTCTAGCTAAACAAATAAAATATTGTTATGATTGACAGAAAAATACTTTCAGAATCATTGTAATTTATACCACCTCATCAAGTCCTGTTTCGTTATCCTTGGAAGCATAAAGTAAGTTAACAATAACATAACCCAATAAAGATTTAGTATTTGCTGTTAAATATTATAGAAACAAAAAAACAACAAATCCGCATAAATTCCATTAACATTTTCCCCAAAGCTCCTAACAACCCCCCAAGCTTCGCTCTTTGGACACCATGCATATGCAGCTGGAACAACCATTTCAAACTGTTTTAAATACTAACATTGTTTCAACATACCATTCTGAATCTGTTAAATAAGTTGTAATTTGTAAAGGCCATGACATTTATTAGCGTTTTGTTTGTGATTGTTGACAATTAATTAACAAAGATAGAAATCGTCAAATATTCAGTTGATGGCACAAGAAAAGGCAAAAACACAAAGTAAATAAAAAATGTGAAAACTGTAGGACTAAAGAGGTAAAAAATTGCATGAACAGGTAATGATAAAATTATTCAAATGGTTGGAATTAATCATGAAATCACTAACATAAATTAATAAAATAATAATAGCATGCTTTAAAAATAAATAATGACTAATATGGCATGCAACAAATCTATAAGTGTTCAAAGTGTCTTTTTATAATATGAGTATAGTGGGTTTTATTTAAAAGTTAATCTATTAGAAACATTCAAAATTATCATACTCAGTTAACATATGAAATAAATTAACACGTTTGCTACCAATTGGCAACTGGCAAACATGTGCTTTGATCTAGCAATCAATACCAACCTTAAATAACAAATTTCCAAACATGTTCAATATTATATTGTTAAGAACATTAAGTACAATTGATTTTGGAAAGCAAAAGCATAATCCATAATTTACCAACATTCCAATAAAACAAAATAAAATATTAAGGTATGAAAAATGATTCCATGGACTATAACAAGCTTAAAAATAAGCCAAGTAAACAACATATATGTACGGCATTAGTTAATTTTAACAAGCTAGAGCTGTTATTCTGTCTTTATATATTGATTGAAACCCCAGAATTACATAGGAATTAGGGGTGTGCAAGTACTCGAAACTTCCGAGTATTTTAATACTCGTACTCGACTCGAAGTTTTGAAAAATACTCGAAAGTTTGAGCGAGTATTTCCCGCCAATTTCCAGACGATCAGTAACAATTGCAACCGGCCAAAACGCGTAGTAACGGTCGCAAAAGGCGATCACATCATGTAAAATCGGCCGAAAGTGATGATCGTTAACGAATGTGATTGGTCAAAACGCGTAGTAACGGCCGCAATAGGGGATCACATCACCTACAATCGGCCGAAAATGTTTAAGATCGCTAACGACTGTGACTGGCCAGAACGTGTAGTAACGGCCGAAAAAGGCTATCGCATAACATAAAATCGGCCAAAAATGATGACGAAAATCATAATATCAGACAAAAATTACGACTGGATCATGTTCTAAAGGCCGGAAATTACGATGGTGTATATAATGTCGGCAAAAGTGGCGACCAGGCCACTTAATATCGGCCTTAATTAACGATTTCGTCACATAATATTGATTATAAATTATGTCTGGACCAATTGGCTAAATGACAACCACACCGTATTTTATCGGTCGGAAACGAATGTCAAACTGCGTTTTGTTTGTCAATTGGATACCTGAATGCAGGTACGTAATCCAGTTTGATTTTACCGGCTAAAACTTTGTATAGTTATTCATGTATTAGTTAAAAACCATGTTTAGATTATCAAATCTAGGGTGGTATTCAGATCCCAATACGCTATTTTAAACTACCAACTGATGGCAAATACTCGCTCGAAAATACTCGAAACTCAAAAATAATTGCCACTACTCGACTCGATTAAAAAAATCACTACTCGCACACCCCTAACAGGAATAGAGCCTACATTAAAAATGCCTCCAATATATCAGTAGAAACATGTCAAAATGCAATAAAAACACATTTAAGAGACATCAAAACAAGAAAATACAATAAGAATAAAACAAATATCTATATAATTAACATCAAGAATCAAGTTTTTTAGTAAATAAATAATGTTTTTCTGTTTAGTCTTCCCTGCTATATTCCACAGTTATAAGTTTGTGAACAACATGAATGCCATAACTATACAATTATTTCTAGAATTAATTTAATTGCTTAGGTTTCAATTTATATGTATAGGTTGTTTAATTAAGCATGTTTTTTTTAATAAACATAACAAATGTTCAGAATTAGCTCTTTATGAAACTCTAATCTTAGCTTATAAAAAAAACATAAATTAAAAATAGGATGTGTATGACAGTAAATGTTACTTTCACTTTAACTCAATTCAAATATGTTTGAACTAACTTAAATACATAATTCAGATTAAGCAAAAATCTTACTTTTCAATTTAGGAGATTCAAAAATAAAAAATAATGCTTGGATTTTTCAATAAGTCTTATAAGTGACCTTATAACAATTAATAAGCACAGGCAACAAATGATTACAATGAAAACACAAACTTGAATAAACAAAATAGCATGTGGTGCAAGTATCTATGTTTGTGAAAAGGGAAAATAAAATAAAATGTGGAAGCAGGCAGTTACGTGTGGAGGCAGGCATGGAAACGTGTACGGTAGTTGAATGTGAGACAAACCATGGAAATGCATGGGCTCAACTTGAGTGGACATGGAGGTGCTATGGGGTCGCTTCTGGGGAGACATACGCACTTCTGCAAACACATTATGTCCTCGTAACAACACTAGGCCCTTCTACACACTTCAACTGATTCCTTCTACACACTTGAAATGATTCTCTGGTATTTTTAATACCTGAATGCAAGGATCGCCCAACAAAAAACCAATTGTTTTTTAACAATTGATGAAAAACGTATCAAGCTACGAGGTTTGTTACAAAAATTACAGTTTAACTCATTTCTAATGTTGATACTGTTTCTACTGAAGGGTGCTGATAAAGTAGAAACTCTAATTAAGATGGTTGCTTCAACCATTTGACCTGAAGGAACAATTGACATAAGCATTACCTGTCAATGGACAAAAAATGGAGGCAGCGAAAGATACAAATTCCTCCTCTTGAGGAGTAAAAGTTGTCTCTAGTTTAACTTCTGCAGTATCAGTTATTTCTTTGCAGTAAGTGAGTAAATTCTCTTTTCCCAAGCTCAATAATCAGGCCCTTCATTCTGGCCCTAATGAGATAATAGAGTTCTTTTTCTTTTGACTCAAACTTTTTCCAAACAAACCCGGCTCAAATCCAAACCTTTTAGACATCAAATAAACAAAGGTTCACTACAATAATGGTAGAATAAAGGTCAGTTAGAGGGAGTTATTGTTTGGAAAGCATTTTAAAGGGCATGGAGAAGCAAAAAGTAAAATATCACTATTAGAATAAAAGTAAAACCAGAATGAAATATAAGCGATGGATAGCAATATTTTAAGCCAATAAGTACGGTAAGCAATTACACAGGTGACCGCCAGTAAATACAATATTATACAGAGCCAAAAGTAGGTTATTTGATGAGTAAACCTTTTCATATAAGTCATACTTTAGTTCAAAATATAATAAAACAACCATTTAAAAATATGTGTCCAGATCACATAGCATAACTTTTTAAGTAAAGATGATCCATTAATGTCTTGACTCTTAAAGAACTGAGTTACTTCAACAATAAATTAATATAATTTCTCTTAATTTCTCCAAAGTTTGAACTTGTATTAGGGATAGAAAAATAGTTTAAAATAAGTTTGAAAATCATAGTGAGTCGGTATTACCTGGACTCTCCATTGTTTCTTCTTCATGTTCATGATCAGTCTTTTCTTCTACTGGTGTGGGGGACTCCACCCTCTGGACCTCCATCCTCTGAGGAGATCCTGGTACAGTCATCAGGGGTGTTCTTTGCAGAGGAGGTGTCGACTCCTTCTCAGGTTGTTGAACTGGTAGTTCTGGTTCGGCTTTTACTTCAGGCGCTTCTATATCTTTCTCTTCACTAGCGACAGGAATGGACGGATCTTCGCTCTCTTTTTTGGAATGTTCACCTTCAGGACTCGCATTCGTATCACAACACGGTTCTTCGGGATCGTTTGAGCAACTTTCACTAACAACAGGTAACTCAGCTTTATCACTACTATCTGCACGGTCTTGTTCATCTTCGACAGACTCATGAGCTTGTGAGTGGACGGACTCGGGTAACTTGTCGGAAACGTTTCTTGGAATGACAACCGGCTCGTTTTCACGTTCGGTCGGTGTTAGATACGCTTCTGAGGTATCACTATCGACGATTTCACGCTCGATTAATTTACTTACATCACTTTGTACAATAACATCACTATTTTCAACTTCAACACTTAAGGTCCTTTCTTCGATCGATTCACTAATTTCATTCGCTAATATATTTACAATAGGTGCAGGAGCATCCTCACAATTGACTACAGTACTTTCACCATCACCTTTTACACTTTCAACATCCTCTGTGTTTTCCTTTTCACTTTCCTCTTCATCGTCTTTACTCTTATCTTTAATTTCACTAGGTATCTTTTCATCGCTGCCTTTAACATCCTCTGTTACTTGGTCTTCGGCTTGTTTGAACGTTTCATCGTCCTTTTCTACCACTGAATCTTCTTTTTCGTTTTCAACGACTTCTTCAACAGCTTCTTTAAAAGGCTCTTCTAAAGTCTCTTGGTATTTCTCTTCCTTGGCGTCTTTGAATGTCTCTTCCTTTGTTTCTTCAGTGGTGTCTTCTTTGTCAGTCGCAGCAGCTAAGACTACGGACTCAGCGTCGTCAAAGCTGTCATGCTTCACCACGATCGTGTCTTCCTCTGCCGAAGGTTCCTCGTCCTCCGTGGTGAGCTGGTCTAGAGACTCCTGGTCCGGTGGCGGCAGCCCCTCCAACTCTGGGGACCCTAGGGTCAGCGCTGGGGACCCCAGGGGGATCGGGGTCTCTGCAGGGGGCAGAGGACTCACTGCCATGTCTGGTGTCTCTGTGTCCCGGTCGCAGCTGCAGATCGCTTCAGGCTCTCTCACTGCAGCTTCTTCTTTTTGACCGTTTGTAGTCTGTAGGCAAAGTTCAATATTAGAATCATACGATAAAAATAATATTTGAGACACTTACTTATCTTAAATCCTTTAAAATTGAACACTTCAGTTTTGTCATCTTAATTTGTTAAAACATTAATTCTTTTGATTAAAAAGAGGCCAAAAATCACACAAAAAAGTCATATAAACATCAAGAAAACCTTGTTTGTGCTTGTGATGACAATAATTGCCTTAATGAAATTATTGTAAATAAAGAATTTCTATTGACTGATTGCACTCTTCTGGCCAAGGAATTCTTTAAGATAAGTTAAATTAAGTAAGCAGATAGCAAGTGAGAAAATTGTATTCATTTATATTTATACCTATTTTCGGTTGAATGCAATTAGTTTTCCAACTCGGCTGACATTATACAAACCGTTTGTCACTCATGATGGAACCGGACCTAAGATATCGGTTTTGGTTTGTTCCCTGAAAACCAATGGAACCAAAAAGCGGAAGAAACACCCCTGAACAATCCCAAATAGCAATATAATTTCAAACGTTCTGTAAAATGCCAATTTTTTTCCCAGGATTAATCTGTTTGCATTAATTAATAACTAAGGATAATTAACAGATGGAGTTGGCTGCTAGGGTATGCGCCACCGACCTCGTATGTGATGATGGTGCGCGAGGCCTGGTGCTCCCAGCCGCTGATGGTGCTGATGGGTCGTTGCTGGCGCAGCGCCGGGTCTGTGATGTTGTCCGACCGCTGGCGCTCGTAATGCTCGTACATCTGCGCAAACTGCAGCTTGAACTCTTCATATGACACCTGCAACACACAATACACATCATAACGCTGGATCAGTGCTTCTACGTCTATTACTCTTACTCTTTTTTTTTGTACGTCAACACCAATGGCATTTTTTGTTGATCAGCACAAATATGATTTTAGGGAAAGCAAAACCCTTCAAATTTTCGTGGACAACCCGGGGTTCAAACCCGTGACCCCTTGAACCGAAGCCAAAGACACTAACGGTTAAGCTAGCGAGATGCCTGGGGCCATTTTTATCGGAGATGATATTTAGCCACACCAACAAAGCCCCTCCATGGGATTTGTACAAACATTAAACAAATTAATTCTTGGATCAATTAAACAAATTTCCTATAATTTTAGGTTATGTAAGATCCAGAGTGGGAAGTTAACATGATATGATTGTCAATTTTGTATAATTAAATGGTAATATAACAATTTTATTTGGGTATAAAAAAAATAACTACTTTTTGTGGGCACATCAGACAGATACTTTAGCATGGTTTTCAAACTACAGGCTATTTTTCAGCACAAACCTATCAGTATCAAACTGAGAACCTTTGGTAACCACGGAGCTACCGTAGTATTTCCTTCGATTTTTAATAAATGCCAAGACAAAGAAACCATTTTAAAAATAAAACTATGTTTTCACACACAGAGTTGTGTACAAATACAACATGATGCCTACAAGGCTTTGATATCCACATACGAATGTCGCAATCTCTTTCATCACCTCACAGTAGTCTGCCTCTGTCTACAATACCTTGGAGTGCACGATGGCCAGAGTGTCCACCCAGACCCTCCATCCTCCGTACTCGTGTTTGATGGCGTGATGGAGCAGCATGCGGAACAGAGAGTACACCATATCCGACGTCTTCTGCTCCTCTGAGTTCTTCGGATGGATGTACGCCATCGCGATCAGCCACTCCTACAACAAGATGGAACAGTTGACCACTTGCTAAACGAATTAACCATTTCATACGTAGTGGCAAAACAGTTTATGGCGGTAGTTTTTATATTTAAAGATTTCAAAATTTCCTTTTCTGATCTTGGTACCTAAAAGTCAAATTTGATATGGTAATTGTATAAAATATTTTTAGGGCATCTTCCAATAATTACTGCATACATACTTCATAAACTAAACCAACGAATGATAACTTGTGTAAAATTGTAAAATGATGTTGTTTTGAACAAACTAATTTAATTAAAAATTCAAATTCTAAAAAGAATATTTGAAACCAATGTATGGAAATAAAATATTACATCATACTAAATAACAAACAACATATACTATTAAAACAGGATGGTAACCACATTTATGTAATGAAACTCGAACAGTGTAGTTAGTTGATGAAGCAAAGCAACATAAAATCATTATACTATTCGTATCTATGTCTCCTGTGAAGCATCAGTTATGCATTACATAATTTATCTTTCATACATAGTATAATTCTAAAGCAATCAGATCACACAAATCCAACTTATTGTATGGATGTGACTAGGTGGCCAGCTTGTAAACAAAATTATGAGGGAGTTATCTCAACCACAATCTTTCCTCGGCAGGGTTTAAACTGCGGTCGCATTTGTCGCAAAATGCGACATGCACCAGGAAAATGCGACAATATTTGGGCAGGCTGTAGCTTTATTGCTACAAAGAAAAGTATAAGAAATTTTTTTATTTCATTGCAGAAAATCTGGTTTTAACAATACAAACTGTATTACAAGTCCGTGATCACGATCCACAACCAAAAACGATTAGAAGAGTTTGGGATGTTGTAGAGGCTTAACGTTCCGTTGGTTGCACTACGTCACCTTACCGATCGCCTCTGAGCAAGTGGTAGAGGAAACGAGCCTACATAACGTAAACAGTTGTTGTCGATTTCTACTGCGTACCGTGTAAACAGAACGGGCGAGTTACTGATATGACAGTTGTAGTGACAGTAGCTAACCCCCTAGCAGACGTCATGCGCTGTGACTCGGTTTGGCGCACATTTTGTAGTAGCCGAGACTAGTCGAGACTAGTAGGAGAATGTCGAGGGCTAGTTCGCCACCGAAGGGATGACTGCGCTCGCCTCGCCATCACACCGATTCTTGTCGGTTTTTGTGACCGAGTCAAAGAAGACAAGCAGCAGGTCCTCCATACTTAATGCCGCTCTCGGTCTCGACTCGTTGCAGAATGTGGACGGTTACACGAGCACGAGTCGCTCGAAATCGAAAACAGACAACTAGAAATCGGTGATGCGCAAATGCGATCGCAAAATGCTTTGAGGTTATGTTTCAGAGTGTGTAATGTTTGGGGTGTGTGAGTTTTAGTTGTTCTGGCGCCATATTAGGCCTATTCTATTAGAATATTTAGTATATCTCCATTACAGACTTTAATGGTTAAAATGGATAAATTACCAAGAAAAGTAGACCCTGCTGGATTATATATTATTTAAATGTTAAACATTAAAAACAAATACAAGCAAAAAAACAACTTATGACCAACAAATATTATAATGGCCCACGATACAAATGCGAAAAGGAAAATATTTTTGCTACAACTCTCTAAGAGCTTGTAGCATTTTTGCTCAACGATTTTTTCCCCCAGCTGAATCCCTGTTCCTCGGACATAGTGATTTGATTTGTTTTTATATTGTAATATTTTGTCACAACTGAGCGTTGAACACGATTATGTTTCATTGATTGTTTCTTGGTTGGCTTTGTCAATTAGCAGTGAGTGAACAGTGTAGAGGGTAATTTCCCCTCAACCTCTTGTTTACAAACTGGCCATAAAGTCACCTCCTTACAGTATAATACAGTTGGTGAGAAGGAACACCTTACCTGCCACACAGACATTTGAAGGACAGTTCTGCGGTTTTCCCGATTGTTATTACACAGCAGAGTCATATCGGACAGAAACAGTTTCTTTACTTCCAGCAGCTGATCCGTCTGTTTGGACTGACGAATCAGGGTGGCCACCACCTTCAGAATCACTGAAAATAAAAAAAATAAGAAGATCAGCTGACCCAGACTTTTTGAAATTTACAATAAAAACTGTTACATACAACATACATCTTTCTGCCTGATCTGTAGCAATACAGACGTTAACAACAGCATTGGCAAGTGTTTTTGGTTATCCAGTGTTACCAGCTTCCTTTTCACCGTGGTACCTCCTTTTAAATTTGAAGGATGTTTCCCTTAAACTGACTGAACCTGAATACCTTGTCTAGTCTTGAGGTGACTTGATGGGAAAAATTGATCTTTCTTGTCTATCGGGAGCATCCTGTGAGGAGTGATCTGGGTAAAAGAGTCCTTACCCAACAAACTGCAAATCTGATGGCTAGAAAAACTGAAGGAAGGATCCCCCAACAGATTCCGGAAGCCAGATGGGCTAAAGGGCAACCTGGAGGAAAGTTCCATGTTCTGGTAGGGATAAGGCTTAGAGGATAAATAAACCTACAGGAATGCACCTACTGCTGGGGTTGGGGTTAAGTTCATATATAAATATAAGAGAAAAATAAACACTTTTTTATATACATTAGGTTGCATTAGTTAACACATAAATTAGTGGTGTGCGAGTACTCGAAACTTTGAGTTTTCGGCCGAGTATTTTAATACTCGAACTCAACTCGAAGTTTTACAAAATACTCGAAAGTTTGAGCGAGTATTTCCCGCCGATTTCCAGACGATCGCTAACGATTGCGACCGTCCAAAACTTGTAGTAACGGCCGAAAAAAGCGATCGCATCACGTAAACTCGGCCGAAAATGACGTTCGCTAACGATTACGACCGGCCAAAACGCGTAGTAACGGCCACAAAAGGCGATCGCATCACGTAAAATCGGCTGAAAATAACGATCGGACCGTGTGATTTCGGCCGTAAATGATGACGGAAAACATAATATCGGCAAAAAATTATGACTGGATCACGTACTAAAGGCCGAAAATTACAACGGTAAACATGATATCGGCAAAAGTGACAACCGGGCCACTTAATATCGGCCTTATAAACATTGATTATAAACGATGTCTGGACCAGATGATATTGGCCAAATGACAACCGGACCGTGGTTTATCGGCCAGAAACAAAAGTCAAACCGTGTTTTGTTTGTCCATACGTAATCCAATTTGATTTTACTGGCTAAAACTTTGTATTGCTACTCATGTATTAGTTAGAAACTAAGTTTAGATTATCAAATCTAGGATGGTATCCAAATCCCATTACACTATTTTAAACTACCAACTGATGGCAAAAACTCGCTTGAAAATACTCAAAACTCAAAAATAATTGGTAATACTTGACTCGACTCGATTCAAAAAATCATTACTCGCACACCCCTAATATAAATCTAACATCAGCTTAAAAGATATATTTATATTTGTAAACACTTACTTGGGTTCTCCAGTCTAAAGTGTGACTCCGGTTCAGGATGTCTCGTGTACAAAATTTGCTGGCTTATGTGTTCGGTCATAATCTGGAAAATGTTGTGTTGTTAGGACAAGAAAGAGCAAATTACCATAAAACCAAAAGAACAGATGGAATCAGAGCTACACTTGAAACATGGTGCACTTTTAGGTGCACTTAAAACATGGTTCTGAATCTGGACAGCAACACCCCCCCCCAAGAGAATAAAAATAAAAATATTTATTCACATAAAATTAAATATTAATAGAACTTATACACTTATACAGGTACTTAAATAGGTGAACACCATCGGCATCTTGCTCGAAAAATGTGATGATGTCCTTTATGTTAAATTGAAAAGAGTCAAGTCAAGTAAAAAATCCCTTTATTTCCACAAACTTATACAATTGATAAGAATTGGTTGTGTCAAACAGTATACAACAAATCTTACATTTATCCTTCAATCTACTAATTTTCCTGAAAATCAATAACTATCATCTATCAGAAAAACCTTTATCTTTCGTAAAAAGAATAATTACCATTCAAATACATAAGGCCTTATAAAATGAAAGAATTTGACCATAATCCAAGTCTATAAATCAAGTTATAGCCGGATTTACAGTTTCAATAGCAGCCATCTTTAATGATCACATTGATGATGCACACATGAATTTTAAGTTGAACCTTCGGACAAATCTACTCCTGTGGGGGCTAATGATGTACATACCAAACGGCCAACTGTAGTTGAATATTAAAAGCTATCAAACTTGAACCAGTTACCTATTGGGAATGCTGATACTTGACAACAAAGATTTTCATTTTGATCCAAACCTAACATCGTAAAATTCCAATTTAAACTCTACTTGTACTACTGAAAAGGTAAAATGTTGGAAGATTTGAGATATTTGCGTGCAACTCCTAATTCCCAACTTTTCTTGGGAATTTCCCAACTTGTTTGACTAACATTTTTGGGGGTAACTCCCCATGATATCGCAGATCTGTGATTACCTCGTACAGCACATTGTACGTGGGCAGAGTGAGTGTCTCTTCATTGAGCAGGAGTCTCTCCGCCAACAGAGTGTACAAGTTGTGGGGGCTCATCACGTCGTACTTCCGCCTGCAATACAACAGACAGACAGACAAACATTGTTAATTACAAATCATCAAACATCGTGATAGCGTGCAAATGTAACATAGTTTGTAATTCCTGCTGATCCTTCTAGCAAAACTGGAAAACGAGTTCGCACGCAGCACGCTGACGTGAGGGAAGTGAATTTCCAAATAAAAACTTTTAAAACTCAAAATCAGTGTAAAAACATACATTTGTCCAATTTTTATTGAAATCTGAAAACATTGATTTTTTGGCTGTTCTGATACTCCAGTTCATTTACTTACAAAGCTGGGAATACAATTTTGCCCAATATAAGGTTAGGAGAAGGTCCAGACAGGCTTGAAAGTAGGCGTGAGGTTGCTGGGGATGATAAAAGTACTCTAACAAAGGAATAACAGGCTTTTCTCGTGAAAAACCCCCATAAGACAACGTACTGTGTTTAGTCGATACACATTTTCTTTAATAACTCGGTAAATATTTATGCTAGAATGACGAGAGAGGGCTTAAAACTTTCGTCTCTCTAATTCCCACCTTTTTACATGCATTTATTTTACATCTGGGGCTTTAATGGCCCAAAAACTCGAAATTTGAAAGATTAATCCCCCAAAAAAGGGGTTTAGAGTTTTCCGATTGTTTTGCCCAACGAACTTGTCCAACTGATTCCTGAAAGGAACGTTCCTACAAAATTTGAAGTAAATCGGACAAAAATTGCGACCGCTAGAGTGCAAACATATATATATATATATATGTCTATATATGTATATATATAAAATTTTGAACGACCCCCCAAAACGTGTTCAGGGGGTCACGTTAGGAACTTCTATGGTGGTCCCGGGCTTAAGTTTCACCGTGCGGGTCATGCTAATAGTTCACTTTCCAAAGGAAATTCACTAATAACAGTAAATGAATTAGGGAAAAATGTAAATAGTCAAGAACCAGTGGAACTACAGTAATAAAATATGGAGATTTTGTTAGTTTAGTAAATACCTACAAATTTTCCAAACAATACAGCATCTACTCTACCTTATGTTGAATATTTGTAAAAGTTATAAAAAATCATAAATGACAAATTAAATATCAATTCAATCTGAAATTGAGGTTACGGCATGCTGAGGTTGTAATTGAAATCTACAGTTGTAATGTTATATTTCAGAAAAATTATGAAAATGTACAAATAATTTAAAATTAATTTAAACATTCCCTTAAAATTTGCTCCCTTTTAGTTTGTTAACTAAAATTTCTCCCTGTTAATTATATGGGAGAATTTTTATCTCGTAAAGTGCATTTTCATAATTTGTGATATTTTCAGTCAAGTATTTCACTGTTGGTGATTGTTCCTACAGCACCGTCGGATTACTCAAACTTAATATTGTATCCGAATTTCAACAGGCACCCACTAGTTCTAATTTAATTAGTTAATGAATCGTGAGGAAAATTGTTCTACAGTAGCTGTAAATACAAAAACTGCAACAGCTTCTAAGGTGTTTGGTCTCACTTGTGCGTGGAGCGACTGAGGAAGAAGCCGAGCAGTTTGAGTGCCTGGAGCCGGATGAGCTGACTCTCGGAGGCGAGCAGTTTGAACACTGTGCGGACGCCGTGCTTCATGTCGAAGGCTGGCACCATGGCCGCGGGGTGGTCGCTCATCAGGCCTGCCACAACAGCGAATCATAAGTGTTGGTTATAAACATTCCTGACACATTTGTATTCACTTTTATTCAGAACTTAACAGTCTTCATCGTTTTTCAAGTTAAACTTGAGCTCATAGCGAAAAGCATCACTTATGGCCCTAGTGATGAAATATACTATTCCATAAGGTAAATAATTTCTTTATTAGCATGATACGTGTTGTTACAACTAAACAGGGTAAATAAAATATGTCTTACAACACTATAAAGTATATTTACAATTATACTGTACTTACATACAAGACGGTAAAATATACACAAAAGATGGTACAAGGCGATCGATTTCAACCAGTTACACCGGTCATCATCAGGCCCAATCAGAGAATGACAGAAACAAGATGGCGAACAGCTTATATACTATTGGCTACCGGAAGTTCCGGAAACAAGTTGCGATAAGTACCACCACAGTCAAAGTTGACCTGTTCATTGATCAACTTATCCCTATCCTTACATTTTCCTTAAAAATAAACAATTCTTCCCATGTATTCATTACATTTCCTTTCTTACAAATATGGAGGATACTCAAATTGTCTTCAATTGTTCCCAATGAGTGGCCATTTTCCAGGAGGTGTTTTGCGACATTCGATCTTTCCGGTTTTCGGTTCTTCCACGCTGAAACATGATTCTTGAATCTTTTTAAAAAATTAACAGTTTGACCAACATAAAAATTATCACAATCATTACAACTGATTTTATAAACACCGGGGTTATCCGAACATAGAAGATTGGGATAAGTTTGATCAGTTACACTTTGGACCGGTGTAACTGGTTGAAATCGATCGCCTTGTACCATCTTTTGTGTATATTTTACCGTCTTGTATGTAAGTACAGTATAAGTGTAAATATACTTTAAAGTGTTGTAAGACTATTTTATTCACCCCGTTCATTCCATAAGGCCAATGTTAACTTAATGCATTTTGTGTGAACCTTGCTTTGTATATACCTATGTACAGAATTAAACTACTTACACATACTAGGAATTTAGGTACGTACCTATGAGAGTCTGTACAACATCATGCAGGTTCTCATCCTCCCTGACGGTGGACAGGTAGTTGAGGATACTCTGCAGCTCGTCCTCCTTGACCCCCTGGCCCACCATCATCAGCTGCTTCAGGAACAGCAGGATGTAGGCTCGCACTCCCAGGATGTCCTTCTGGGCTGGCCGAGGGCCGTCTGTCAACATAAACAGGTCTATCAGGGAAGACAATTGGGTATTCCTTTTGTGAATCATAACCAAGTGAATATTTAACGTAACCAGAGAGCAGGAGAAGCTGTCTTATTTAATTATATTGTTTACCACCTAGTAGTTAGTAATGGTTGGAATGCTTGCCACACAATCTCTGTTTGTCCACATTGATTTTGAGCAAAATTTAAAAAAGCCTGTGGAGGCTTGAAATTGGATCCAACTGACATTGCTTGATGGGCTATTTGAAAAATTGAAGGGGTGGGCGAGTAGTGTTTTTTTTAAATTGAGTCGAGTCGAGTCGAGTATTGAAGCAAACTACTCGAGTATCGAGTTGAGTTGATTAGTTCTTAAAAAAAAAAATAAATAAATTTATTTTTTGTATGGAAAACAATGTTTTTTACACATTAAACTTGAATTATAAATATAAAATGTTATTGAATTATTAATGTAATTATTTATTTTATATTAACACGTTCACTACCACAATGTTAAAAAAAAATCATAACCACAGACTGCCGCCTCAATTTTGCGGCGGGCGTGGCGCACTCATAGCCCAACACCGCAGTTCTGCGGCGGCTAGGTTCATTCACATAGACTGCTGCCGCAGAACTGCGGTGTTGGTTTCTTGATATTAAATGAGAAATTTCTTCGCAACGGTCTATTTTAAAGGTTAGATGGTTTAGGCACGGTCTACGGGATAGTCTGCCTTATATATGCGGCGCTTGGTCTGTAGCTAGGACTAGGACCAGTCTACAGGGAAGTTTATGATTTTTTCGTGGGCTGTCAGAGTGACCCGGCCGCCGCATATATGCGGCGGCTGGTAGCGAACGTGTTAACCTTGAGTTTACCATGAATGAATAATGGTTTAAATGAAAAATAATAAATATATACTGTTTTCAACAACAATAACAAACAAAAGGCAAGTATTTCAAATATCCTACAAAGATTTTGGGTTAGTTTATCAAAACCAGAACATTTTAACAAGAAGTGATTTTTTGCCCCCGACCCAAACACTCCCTGTGTCCCCTCTCTTACTTATCTTAACTCACAGGTATCCAAAAATAACCCACCTGTCATTGTCTTTTTTCACATGAGCTAAAAATAGATTTTAAGCTTATTTTTCTTTATTTCAGTCACTATTTTGTTAAAAATTTGTTAGCGGCGTAAACGTGGGTACACGGCGGGAGTAGATATGACATTTTCAACTATTTGCGGTAAACGGCGGGAGTAGTCAACTACTCGAACTACTCGACTCGAATTTTCGAGTAGTCTCTAATACTCTAATACTCGCTCGGCCTTCGAGTATTAGAAAATACTCGACAGGTACTCAAAATCTCGAGTACTCGCCTACCCCTAAAAAATTGAGTAAATGTTTGAGACTAGATCCAACTTCCATTGATCATTGGGCTATTTATTAATTATTAGTCTTAGCTAATCAATCAAAGGTCAAGACAACATGAGACATTTCACTCATTCGACACTCATTAATTCACAATATTCATTAATATTCATCTTAAAATACCCTCAAGTGTGTTTCGGCATAATACATAGTGAGATAGTGATTTTATTCTCTCTTGAGCAAGTGTTTCTAATAGAGGTTAGAAAGTAGTAATTTTTTTTAATAAACCGAGTAAGGTTCTACCGATTACTCTCGAGTTTTAAACGAGTACTTGCCCTCAGCATTAATCATTGTTAGCAGATAGTTTCAAAGAGTGTGCCAGGATTTGACAACCCCTCCAGACCAAACTTTACAGCCCGATAGTGTCTAACCAATATTAAGAGTAGCACACATTTTTGGCCAGTCCAGTTAGACTGGTTTAGGTCCACGCACTCACCCATTCCCTTGGGTGTGATGCCGCTCTTGGCCCTCGGGTTGACCACCCAGTAGTAGTACTTGAGCGTGTGCACCGTCTGCAGCACCGTGGACACTCTCCTCACCGTGGAGTAGATCTGCGTGTCCGCGAGGAACTCCGTGGCCAAGTAGGAGTAGAGTCTGGTCTGGACCGCGGCGGGGGTGTAGATCCACAGCGCGGGGTTGAACAGAACATGGTCCAGCAGCTGCCACGTCAGGAACGAGAAACAAAACAACTGCACTTATGTTAGTTGTCCTCTACAAGTCGGCCTAACACGCTACACCGCGGATGGGGTGGGTGGGTGTCGAGTATGTGCAATCATGTGGTGTGAAGTCGGAGATGGGTACTATTGGTTTAAAGGCGTGGAAAATCAAATTTGTCTAAAAACTACAAAAATATAGTATAAACCTGTCTTAACCAAGTACTAGCAAGGATTGAGTTAAATGCTTGTGTTTTTGTCATATTGTGGAATAATTGTTGTCACGTCTGGATGGCTTTAGTGGAAACATAAGTAAGGATGGAAGCTTGAACCTGGGCTTGCCAGTCCTCGCCTTGAGGTCCATACTTCTCTTTCTGTTGCAGAAAGGTAAATTCTCAATGTGTCACACACAAATCCACTGAGAGGCAGGATTCAAACTCTTGAGCTTGAGACTAGTAGTAGTTGTCCCATGCTAGGGGCAGTTCTATCAGGAAAACGTCGTGCCAGACTGGGAGGAATTGACAGGATGATCGGGTGAGAAGAGTTAATTCAATTATTTTATATATGGTGACGATACCAGTCGGACTCTGGCTGTGATTGTAATGTGTCAATAGCTTAGACAGTTTTTAATTAGGTTTTGGATGGTAACAGGAAAACTGATATCAGGATTTTAGCACTCAACAAGTTAAATTTAAATTGGAAATGAATAGTGAGATAGTATCCGCAAGGAACTATGTATCCAAGTTTCTACTCCTAGAACTTGGTCTGGACTGCCGGCAGGGTGTATATCCTCAGTATTGGGTTGAACAGGGCCGCCACATGGGGGGGGGGACTAATGAGACTACTGACCCTGGGCCAGGACCACATAGGGGCACGGCCAGGGTCCGCAAATATGGTAAAATATTACCGAATTTTATTGCTTTAAATGGTTAAAGTTTTACATGTTATTTGCTGCTTATTTATCGTTTATTGTAGGACCAATGAAAAAAAAATATTGTCATGTATCATTTAACATTAGAAAATCTATATCAAAACTGATTATTTAGCAAGGTTTGCCGCTTTTTTGTCTGTTGCATCACAGAGTAAGCAATGCACTCTGCTACTGAATTTACTGGCAAGGATGTCGCCTGCCGCGATGTCGCGGAGGGCCCCAATCTTCTCTCCCTGTCCCACTAATGAGTCATGCGCGCGCACATGCGCACACCACTGAAGCGACAGCGACGCCGCGTCACGTCGTGTCGTCTTAACCCCCTCCGCATGCTCCACACCACTCCTTTCACTACTAGCAATGACCACATGTCACTACTAGTCAGTTTTTTACTTCCACTATTGCATCAGTGTCGATTCTGTCATTTTTAAAAGAACGGTTTGGTTGTGATTTTTTTATCATTTTGTGTGCGGCAATCTGTTCTTTGTTTTATGTTTTTTTGGTGTTTTTTTATAATATTTTAAAGGAATTAGAATAGTAACTGTTCAAAAATTAGAATGTCACATAAACACAAATCTGTAGCAATGAAAAGAAAAGAGAAGTCAGAGCGAGAAGCTGAGACAAAACGTAACCAAATTACAGTTTTTTTAAATCAGAAAGTAGATAAAGGGATAGATTGGCAGTTCCGTCAACCTCTGCTGACCAAAATGTTGTATGCAGTGAAGATATTTAAATTTATGTTAAAATTTGTTTATCTGTCTGTCTGTTTATGAGCCAGATTTGGTCCATGACGGGCTGCTGGTGTATTTTTATTCAGCTAAATTAGTTTTACTAGTTAAAATAGGCAATGGTATGGCGTGTATATTAGTTGGGAGTGGGGTCATTGAGTGCTGTTTTGATAAGTTACGGGAGGGGGCCCCGCAGTCGAATGTGACCCTGGGCCTGACCTTGAGATGTGGCGGCCCTGGGGTTGAACAATACATAGTCCTGTAACGGGATGTCAGGAACAAGAAAAACAGGAACAAAAACAGCACTTATGACAGTTGTCCTCTACGGGATTGCCTGTACGGGAGGGGGCCCCGCAGTCGAATGTGACCCTGGGCCTGACCTTGAGATGTGGCGGCCCTGGGGTTGAACAATACATAGTCCTGTAACGGGATGTCAGGAACAAGAAAAACAGGAACAAAAACAGCACTTATGACAGTTGTCCTCTACGGGATTGCCTGTACGGGAGGGGGCCCCGCAGTCGAATGTGACCCTGGGCCTGACCTTGAGATGTGGCGGCCCTGGGGTTGAACAATACATAGTCCTGTAACGGGATGTCAGGAACAAGAAAAACAGGAACAAAAACAGCACTTATGACAGTTGTCCTCTACGGGATTGCCTGTACGGGAGGGGGCCCCGCAGTCGAATGTGACCCTGGGCCTGACCTTGAGATGTGGCGGCCCTGGGGTTGAACAATACATAGTCCTGTAACTGGATGTCAGGAACAAGAAAAACAGGAACAAAAACAGCACTTATGACAGTTGTCCTCTACGGGATTGCCTGTACGGGAGGGGGCCCCGCAGTCGAATGTGACCCTGGGCCTGACCTTGAGATGTGGCGGCCCTGGGGTTGAACAATACATAGTCCTGTAACTGGATGTCAGGAACAAGAAAAACAGGAACAAAAACAGCACTTATGACAGTTGTCCTCTACGGGATTGCCTGTACGGGAGGGGGCCCCGCAGTCGAATGTGACCCTGGGCCTGACCTTGAGATGTGGCGGCCCTGGGGTTGAACAATACATAGTCCTGTAACTGGATGTCAGGAACAAGAAAAACAGGAACAAAAACAGCACTTATGACAGTTGTCCTCTACGGGATTGCCTGTACGGGAGTACACACAACACAGTTATTATATGAGTGGAAATTGATTACATGAGCATCAGCCATGTGAACGAAATCATGGTCAAATATTATCATTATTGGTATACAGCCCTGAACAAATTAAATCAGTATCCAAGCTTGAAGACAAACAAATAAACATTTAATCTCTTCGCCAGGCTTATGAGTTGAAAGTTGAATGATTATACCTATGTTATTTCATTGACTAATAAAATTTTGTCAGGCTTTGGCTAGTTACAAAAGCAGCTAGATACAGCAGTTTTGAAAATCTTAACCTCCATTGGATGTAAATATATTGTCCAATGACAAATTCCCAACAGGTTTAACAGAAAGAAACAGTGAATTTAGTGAAAACTTGGTGATAGGTAGGAAAAATTCCTACAATCTAAACAACAATTCAATAGAAACAAACACTTACAGTATTTTTAAATTATTTGCCTGTTCACAAAAGACACAGATCCATTCAACAAATATATCCAATAAATCAAAAAGCAACAATTGTGTCGTTATAGACTTTTGTAGAACATCACTGAATAAATTTACTTCTTGAGGTTTTTCTGAAAATATTTGTAAACTTCCTTTTGTGGTTCATAGACCAACATTCATCCCTGTGCCAATGTGTCATTGACTAACACTGATCAGACATAATGTTTTCTTCTCAAACATGTCATAATAACTAATGCAAAATGTTGTCACAGGCTAAACCTTACTACTAATACTATTATTTTATTAATGCAAGCATTCTATAAAAAGATAAATTACCCCGTTTAACTTTAAGGTCTACTAGTAAACCTGTCGCAGCTTCGCTCGCGATCATCATTTATAAATATTGTGTTACCGTTCCAAAGCCAACATGGCCTGCTGATTAACTGTGTTTATCCAGATGATTGCTTAAAACTTAGTTATTTCCCAATGTTAATCTTATGGGGAAAAACTCTAATTTAAGGGGCCCCAGGGTCTCACTCCCAAATTATTTCTCTTTAAAAAAAGTTTCCTGCACAACTTCGCGTTAGGCTCTTTCCAATGACACCAAAAACATTAAAATCGGTTCATTAGTTTAGGAGGAGTGATTGTCACAAAAAACCTGCTCGCCTATTAAATAAGTATAATAGATGTACATTGAAAGTCACACATTTATGTTACATTGGAAGTCAGTAATAAACAACTAAGTAAAGCTGGAAGGGCCGAGGAAAGACTACCACAATAATTTGTTTTAAATTGACAAAATCTTTACTACTCAGACACAAATTTTAGTAAATGCAATGCCCAATGTGCATTAGAAACAAGAGACATAAGACAAGGTATTTGTTGAGACATAGAAATAAGCTGCATACATCTAGCATGAGGTGTTTCTCGGACAACAGCTGAAATACATTAGTGGACCAGAGGAAAAACGTTCCTCACCTCCTTGAGCAGCAGTTTGCTGTTGGACAAAAGACATGTGACTACGTAATTGGTGAAGTAGGAATGAGCTAAGCAAATCTAGAGTGAGATGTTCCTTGGACGAAAGCTGAAATACATTAGTGGACTAGAGGACAGGCGTTCCTCAACTGCTTGAGCAGCAGTTCACTGTTGGACAAAAGACATGTGACCAGGTGTTTTGACGAAGCGCATGAATGAGCTGAGCACATCCAGCGTGAAGTGTTACATGGACGAAAGCTGAAATACATTAGTGGACTAGAGGACAGGCGTTCCTCATCTGCTTGAGCAGCAGTTCACTGTTGGACAAAAGAGATGTGACCAGGTGTTTGACAAAGCGCATGAATGAGCTGAACACATCCAGCATGAGGTGTTTCATGGACGAAAGCTGAAATCCATTAATGGACTAGAGGACAATTGTTCCTCATCTGCTTGAGCAGCAGTCCGCTGTTGGATGAAAGCCAAAATCCATTAACGGACTAGAGGACAAGTGTTTCTGCCCGTCTTAAACAGCTGTTTACTGTCAGACAAGAGACAAGTGACCATGTCATGTGTGATGCCCAGGAGTGAGCTGAACACATTTAGCGTGAGGTGTTCCTGGACGAAAGCTGAAATACATTATTGAACCAGAGGACAAATGTTCCTCACCTGCTTGAGCAGCAGTTCGCTGTTGGACGTGAGACACGTGACCAGGTGTTTGGTGAGACTCAGGAATGAGCTGAGCACATCCAGCGTGAGATGTTCCCTGGACGAACGCTGCAGCATGAAGCTGATCACCAGAAACCCTCTGTTCTGTATCATGTGTTGTTGTACGGTGGATGAACTCTCAACCAGCTCGCAGATGAATCCCAGCAACTTTGAACTGTAGGACCAAGCGTGTACAATAACTTTAATATCTTGTCTTCTATATGTACGGATGTTTTTTTTAAAGCAATTTGTTATAATTTTTGAATTATAATAGTAAACTTTTTTCTCATGTATCCGCTGCATCAAGCCTTACCAAGAAATGTTACAGCACAGTGGGTCATAACTATCCAAAGCTTAAACATGTGTTTGGGGAACTATAACAACATTTTCACTTCTCTGAAAAAAGTATGGTTTTCAGCTTCAACCATGTTCTTTGATGGCATTACTGCCAAATGTTTTCACTCTCACACTGTATAGTGACACCTTCAGTGAAAAAAGTGAGACTAAGGGCGATTTTCACAGTACGAGGGTTTTGAAAAACAAGAGTTAGATTATGTCAAATTGATACTTCTGACATCAGCTGTGAAATCCTACAAATAAAATATGAAGCAAATTAGTCACAGCAAAAATACAAATTTTGATCATCAGGAATAATTTTTATTGGCTTCTTGAATGATACTGTGACTGTACCAGTGCTGATTAGTTCAGAGGCTGGGCATTGGGTACAAAGAAAATTAAGGTATCACTGAGAAAGAGCCTATTTTTATGTTAAATTATTTTCATCTTCTTCCTTCCGTGCCTTGGAACAGCAAAGGATAAAGGCCGCTACCTGCCAATGGATACCCAGTAAATAGATTCGCACAGAAGGATTGAGTGAACCACCTGTTTGGGAGCTGATAAACGGCCATCACAGGCATATCGTAAGCATATTATAGGCGTCTGCTAGCTTAATGATTAGCGTCTCGGACTTTGGATCAAGGGGACACAGGTTTTATTCCCTGGATGCCCACTACACTGTATGGATTTGGACGTTTTCTCCAAAAGCATTTAATACTCTCTCCAACAAAATGCCTCTGGTGTAGCTATGCAATAAAAGAGGTCTTTGCCCAAATAGCTTGAGAGCCCCATCCCGTTCCATCTTAATCATCCCTATGGGTTCACCTGTTGGTGGACTGCACGAAATTCCCGTTGGGAAACCATGCCTACACTGTTTCACGTTCACCGTACAGTATGGAGTGCCCAAAAGCAATGCATTTCAAATGGCAATTCAAATTGTACTGGCCATCCTAAAAGCATTACTTGAGCGGCTTCACGCGGGTCGCGGGGACAACTGATGCAGCCCGCATAACAATAGTACAGTAGAAGTCCGATTATCCGAGCTAAACGGGGCCGAGACTACCTCAGATAATCAAAAACTCGGATGACACAGCAGTAAAAATTATAGGTTATAATTAGAGAAAAATCGTATTGAAACTGGAGAATACGGTTTATTAATACAGTAATAAGTGATTTATGATTAAATAAACCTTTTTAATACTCTCCCCTTCATCCAATCTCTTAATTGCATTATATTTTGTTTCCGAAGAAACCACAACTCTTTTACGTTTACCACTCATATTTGTGAAACAACACACTGATTGAAAACGGGACTGAAGCGCACGGTTAATCAGTTCGGCGTAGACTGAGACAATGGCGCGAACTAGAGATGGGTGTTATTTAACATAACAGGATGAATAACAGTGTTGCGGCTGTGGCAATGTTATCGCGGCAACACGTTGCGGAGAACTCCCTGTTATTCTAATAACGTTTCTACACCCGTTATTAGAGTTGGCAATCGTTATTCAAATAACAGGTTGCCGCAACACGTTATTGGATAGCTGCGTTGTCGTTACAACCGTTGCCGGAAAACAACGATAATTCCCATCTCTAGCGCGAACACAGTCGACCTATAAGACTATTGGTCCTAGCAACAACCAATAGGAGTAGCTTGTAATACTCGACCTAGCAACCACAGCCGCTACATTTTTCAATCGATTTACGATTATTTATTTATTTACGATTTATTTCCAAGGCTATATACAGTACTGTATTTGCCTCGGTTAACCCGGAGGCTCGGATAATCGGACCTCGGATAATCGGACTTCTACTACATTGTACTCGGCCAGGTAGTAACATGATGATCTTCCATGAGACCTATACTGCACAGTGAATGCAGCTCCTCTGTGATTTCTCATGTGATAATCTGACACCAAACATCTAAAACTAACGTCTAGTAGAGTACAGACCAGAGGGTAGGGTCCCGACGGCCGTCCATGGAGTCATAAGGCAGATCTAGCTGGGAGAAGAGAGGGAACAGCACCTGAATGCCTCCAATGGAGTTGAGGGTGCTGTGTATCGAGTGGGTTATCACAGCTTTGACGTCCTGCGACAAACAAAGCGGCAGCTACAGCTAAGAGCTTGTGGTAGAAACTTTGAAAATATTTCAATTCTTAAACTTAAGTAAGCCATTGTTATAATTACTAATAATAACGCTTTTGGCAGTTTCATTCTTACTTATGTTTTTTATTTTTACCTAAACGTTTCGATGCCACTTTGGACATCTTCATCGGTAGGAAGGTTATATAAACAAAACAAAAATTAAAAACAAACAATGAATCATATGATAGCTTACTACTACATCTAATTTAAGTACATCAGTCAAACATTTAAATACATAAATATGGTGATCCATGGGGTGTATTTTTAATTTATTTCATTTTTGAAAACTGGAAGCCAAGACTTAGAGAGCTTATATCCATCTTCCCTATTTATATTTCCCTTGTGTTTCATTATTTCTATGGATTCTTTAATTTTCCTTTTAAAATAATCTTCTTCTTTATGCAATAATTTTACAGTGTCAAACTCCATGCTGTGCCCGGGTTCATGTGTGTGTTCTGCTATTGCTGAGCTATACTGAGAGACGATAAAAAGGGCTGAATAAATACTTCAGAAGCTTTAGAGCTGAAAAGCTCTAAAAACCTTATTATTTCTTATGGAATATAATTAAGTGTCTTACAACACTTCAAAACATATTTACACTTATACTGTATTCATACACAAGACGGTGAATATACATAAAGTATGGTAAAAGACTGTAAATTTTGTCCAGTAACACTGATCACCATCAGGCCCAATAAGAGAATGTAAAACATCCCGTAGTTATAACAACTATGCGAATTAAGAATTTGTTTACTAATCCTTCTTCAATGTCATTATTACCAACCACAGTAATCTTAAGTGATAAATAAACACAAACATGTTATTTAATAGGAAAACCAAGCGAGATTTGCAACTTTCTCTGCAACTATATGTAGTTCAAGCTTGCGTTTTGACAAAGAGCGAGTAAACAATTTAGAAAAAGTTTGCCAGAAAGTTGCAGTAGACGAGCAGCTCTATACTGCATTATCTTGGTGAAAAATTACTCCAAGTCATCTGAACAAAGTGATTAACCTTCTCCGAGCAAAGCTCCGACCCCCAGGTACTAACACTTAAAGAATTAACAAAAAACGCAAATACTCTTGTTTATAAGCCTGGTGCTCAAAGGATTTACGACTAACACTAAAGTGGCGACTCACTTGTAACATGAGGGCGTGAGGCGTGTGGACGAAGTAGGAAGTGTTACCCTTGGGCGCGGATTGCAGACACAGCTGACTGTCTGTGGCTACTGGGTTGTACATGAACACAATGGCACTGGACAGCTTCCCGTCGTACAGAACCTGCGGCGGGAACGATCCAAAGTCAACAAATGTCTTGAAAAGTGTAAGCTGTTGTACATTTCCTATGCTAATCTCCTAATCTCTGTGTAAGATGCCGACACAATTAGAGCATATTCGAAGGCGAATCATGAGTGTGGAATGGGTTAGATGGGTGAGACGTACTAAGACCGACTGATTCTTTAGCCAGGATCATTAATTAATAATTAATAGTCTAGTAACCAATGGCAACTGGATACAGTTTCCAACCTTCACAACATTTTCCCAGGATCAAGATTATGAATACTGCAGCACATGTTCATCAATAGTGTTGGCATCTACATTAAAATGACAATTGTAGGAAAACAGCATGCCAAAGTAATCAAAGAAGAGATATAAATATGTTTTTTTTTACATTCATCAATAGAGTGATAATTGAGAAACATTAATACTGCTGGCTTAATATGGTTTTTGATTATATTAGCCAGCGATACAATGCAGATTTAAGATCCTTTTCATTCTTGATTGTTAGGCATGAAGGCAAAAGGTTAAGTAATTTAATTTATATAAATTATGGTTTCTGCTCATATTTGATCAAAAAGTGGCATGGAGGATCCAAACTGTAATATTTTGACTAGTGGAATTTCATGCAAGTGGGTTTTAAAAATGTTAATCGAAAAATGATTTATCGGAAATTAAATTACACAATAATTAAAATATACATATTATAAAACTAATTATTTGCTTTAGAAGGCTCAACATTTGGTAAAGCTGTATTTTTATGCTGTATGTGCATATATTGTAAAAACATACTGGGATAAGGGATACAAGGTAAGATATGTGTATGTTTAATGATATGGTCTCTTTGTTTGACTCAATTAAATAAATAGTTATTTTAGTTTTAGTTCAGTTTACTCTATTCAAATTGTAAATGTTTAAGGCATTTATAACGCACATTTTGTTATTATTTCACTCCATCAATGTTCGTTGATAGGGAAACAGAAAGAACCAGAGGTATAACATCACTGTTATAATTTTCCAGGATAAATTAAGGCACTGAAAATAAGTAGATTAAGGTAAATCTAATTACATTTTCTAGTGAAGTATTTGTCGAAGCATGGCTAATGTGATTTGTACTTGGCAGCCCACCATCCCTATTTATCTCATTCCCCATCAATCAATAGACTGTCTATTTTTAATCTTAGAGCCTTCAACTTAAGAGCAAACATTTTATTTGACTGTGTCTTTTTAAGATACGGTAAGTTATAACAAAACTATTCATCATTATACCTCTTATTTGTAATGATAGTTCATTTAATAATTTAAAAGTTATTGAAATTCAAAATGTCAACGATAGACAGCTGATGTTGGATTCCAGTTTCCAGGAACCAATCAGCAAACGATGACATTTTTCAGTCATCAAACAGGGTAAAACAGGGTGAAGGTAGAGAAAACGTTAAATAACGATTCTGTCCACAACAACAAAATCACCAAGAGTAAAATTATACTCAACAAGAACATAAATTAATCATAGATAATTTATTTTTGGAAATTGAGTCAATATTTAAGAATAAATTAACAAAATGTGTCTTTAATGTGATTTTTGTGTCCATGCAAAACTTTGTAATTTCATAAAGTAATAATAACTTATTAATTATAAATTAAATATCTAAACTTTACTACATAAACATTACTACTTGTGTCATACAAATTTACTACCATAAAGCACAAGTAAAGCAACAACTCTATTCAATTCATAAACATTTATGAAATACAGAAATATAATTGTTTAAACTTATTCTGATAAAAATACACTGGGTTATGGAGGGGAACATTTCATGCAGCGTCAGAACATTATAAACAATACAAAAATAAATAAAACGTGCATAAAAACTACTAAAATATGTATTTGCAAACAAAACTACATCTCTAATTTGAAAAATAAAAGTAAATTTTGAACTTTGCATCACAAAAAAAAACGACAATACTAATTTACTCACACAGATACGTACATTCAAAACATTATAACAAATGTAAGAACTCACCACAAAGTTCAGTATTAAAAATATCTATATCATGGGTAAATGTCAATAATAAGAGTGTTTTAAACAAAACTGTACCTATTTAAAAATACAAAGCTTGTTAACAAAAAAAGTCAGGGCTAAACGCATAAACTTAAAAATAACTACTTAGGGTCAGATTTAGGATTAAAAACGTCAACGGTATTGTACAAAAAGAAAAGAAAATGGGACTAGTAGAATTAAACATACTGATTACAAAATTTAAGAATTTATGAAATCTCTAGATTTCCTAAAAGTTGTTAATCTTAAACTGCAGTAAGTGAACAAAAAATTGAGGTCTAGATTAAAAAAATATCGTTTTCAATCTAAAACAGTAATAAATCTTGTCACAGTTATTCAACCAACTAAACAAAAATGTATTTGCAAGATGAAACATATGTACACAATATAAATCAATTAATATGAACCATAGTCAAGATTTCACAAAGTCTGTAAAGTAATAGCAATTTCAAATAAAAACAATATATATTGAAAAATATTGTAAAATGTTTAGTTTTCCCAATATGAGTTGGACAGTTGCTGTTCAATTTTACACCTGACAACTAACATTACCAAATAATTGCTTAAAATTAGGTGTGTGCGAGTAGTGATTTTTTAATCGAGTCGAGTAGTGCCAATTATTTTCGAGTTTCGAGTATTTTCGAGTGAGTATTTGCCATCAGTTGGTAGTTTAAAATAGTGTAATGGGATTTGGATACCACCCTAGATTTGATAATCTAAATATGGTTTCTAACTAATACATGAGTAGCAATACAAAGTTTTGGCCAGTACAATCAAACTGGAATACGTATTGTCAAACAAAACACGGTTTGACATTCGTTTCCGGCCGATGAAACAGGGTCCAGTTGTCATTTGGCCAATTTCACCTGGTCCAGACATCGCTTATAATCAATATTAAATGATGAAAACGTAAGTCACGGCCGAAATTACGCGGTCCGATCGTCATTTTCGGCCGATTTTACGTGATGCGATCGCCTTTTGCAGACGTTACTACGTGTTTTGGCCGGTCGAAATCGTTTGCGGTCGTTATTTTCGGCCGATTTTACGTGATGCGATTGCCTTTTGCGGCCGTTGCTACGCTTTTTGGCCGGTCGCAATCGTTAGCGATCGTCTGGAAATCGGCGGGAAATACTCGCTCGAACTTTCGAGTAGTTTTCAAAACTTCGAGTCGAGTTCCAGTATTAAAATACTCGGCCGAAATCTCAAAGTTTTGAGTACTCGCACACCCCTACTTAAAATATTTATATATAACTCTTTTGTAGATGAAGGACATGTATAACATTCTTGTTGCGAATTTAGTATTTGGAAATTTTACAATTATGTACAGCAAGTTTTGCAAAACATAAAACATAAGACTGGTTTAAGGTAATGTTTGATGACAAATTAACAAAAATGTGAAACTTTTTCGCTGAACTAGTAAATTATTTTTAAATGATAGGTGTGAATCGACACTTAACTCCGTAGTTTTTCCTCAAAAGCTTGCCCCTTTGGCTTCTCAGGCAGCCATGTAAATTTGAACTGAAGATGATTTAAACTAATAAACTGAGAGAGTCTTTTAGTTCACTGCAGAATGAAGCACATATTCAACTGTTTTATTCCCAGGCAATGAATTCACAAGCACTGTGAGGATCAGGTCTTCAGGGAAAAACCAGCATAGAAATTTCAGCAGTGCAACAAATGGCTGCATTGTCTTGTTTAAACAAGAGATCGACTTAAACCTGAGTCAAACAGGAAAGCATAACATCTTTCAAAAAGAGGAATTGAAGAAATTCTCTTTTCTGAAGGTAAAAATATTCACCTTCAGGACTCCGCTCCATGAGCTTTTATATTTCCAATGTTTATTGTATGGAGAGAATTGATTTAGTTAGTTAAGTAACAACCTAAAACTAACTATAATATTTTAAATAATTATAAAAGGCTATATATGTCATCATCTTCCATCCCCATGTCACCTAAAGACTGAGAAGTCTACTGACTTCTAAACTAAATTCAGTAGACTTCTCAGTCTTTAGGTGACATGGGGATGGAAGATGATGATATATTGCCTTTTATAATTGTTTAAAATATTATAGTTAGTTTTAGGTTGTTACCTGACTAACTAAATCAATTCACTCCATAAAATAAGCATTGGAAATATAAAAGCTCATGGAGCGGAGAATATTTTTAAAAATTTAAAAAGCATGAGTAAGAGTTTTTGATTAATGATTTCAAATATTATAAAACAGTGTAGTTAGTGTGATGTTGAGTAACATGACGAATAATCAAGATATTCAATCTTACGAACTTAAGATTCTAAAATGAATAAATATTATTTTGCTGAGAACTATTTAGCAAAATGACAAATAATTATATTCCAAAATGCATAACCTTCTTGACACTTTTTACTGCATAAAGCAATTTCTGTAACGTTTTTATGTGTTAAAAAAAATTTGAATTTTGATAGCTTGCAAGAGAGGAGTGCTGATCCATGCTCTCACCTTAGTGCTCTCTCTTGTTTAAGAGCGAACCTTCGTCTCAAACTCTCCAAGTGAAAAGTCTGAATCTTGATAGCTTGCAAGAGAGGAGTGCTGATCCATGCTCTCACCTTAGTGCTCTCTCTTGTTTAAGAGCGAACCTTCGTCTCAAGCTCTCCAAGCGAAAAGTCTGAATTTTGATAGCTTGCAAGAGAGGAGTGCTGATCCATGCTCTCACCTTAGTGCTCTCTCTTGTTTAAGAGCAAACCTTCGTCTCAAGCTCTCCAAGCGAATAGTCTGAATCTTGATAGCTTGCAACAGAGGAGTGCTGATCCATGCTCTCACCTTAGTGCTCTCTCTTGTTTAAGAGCGAACCTTCGTCTCAAGCTCTCCAAGCGAAAAGTCTGAATTTTTAACATTGAACCTCTCCTTTATAAAGTGTCTGTGTATTCACTGTCCCAGGTTTCAATTTATATACCTACAGACTAGGGATGAGTCGATACCAAAATTTATCGATTCTCGATACCGATACCGATAACAGAAAAATCGATTCTCGATACCGATACCATCGATACCTACGATGTTTCAGTACCTACAGTTGTTAAACCTATTGTTAAAAATAGTTAAAAATTGTTGTAACCATTTAAAACTATTTAGTAGTATTTTGTAATTAATTATTAATACAAATTGTTAATGTAATTTTTTTACATAATTTAATGTTAATTTCAATAATGTACTATAGTAACATAGAAAAACAACAACCATTTATTATAAATTCATAATGGAGAAAAACATGGTTGTAAGGTTGGGCTCGAAGAAATAATGTTGGTCAGCCGACTGATTTATTGCTTTCAACCGGACCCCACCCCTCCCCTCCCATCTCTCTTCCTTCCTTATCTCCAAGGTAAGATTTTTTCCGGTGACCCAAACCCTAAAAGTGCCTTTTGTAGCGCGGGTAAACGGCGGAAGTATCCCTTCCCGTGTACTTCGTAGCACGGGTAAACGGCGGGGGTATCGATGATGTCGGTATCGACATTAAACTAATGAATCTCGATACCGATAGCAATGTCCAAGAATCGGTGGTAACGAGAATCGGTATCGAGAATCGACTCATCCCTACTATAAACTTTCCAAGTGGAGTTTCTCGTAATGGTTTACGATAATTTTATGTTACTCTAGTTTTTGTTTCAAATACGAAAACAAGGAGATAGGTAAATTTAAATTTATTTAAAAAAACAGTGTAGAAAGAATGAGAACATACGAATTTGAGTTTTAGCAATGATTGGTAAAAAATTGGTTTTAGTTACGGTATATGGATGTTACACTTCAGCACAGAAGAGTTGTTAAATTTAGAAAATATAAAAATCAAAAGGAGATATTTGGACACGTTATTTATTTTTGAAATTCACGATGGTTTTATACAATCTCCAGGAATATCACAAATCATTAATTTTAAAAAATTAATAAATTCAAGAAATTCACATCCAATTACTCAAATTTGTATGGAACAAATTTTGATTATTTTAGTACGCTTCCACGTCAACATAGGATTGGCAATGATTTTAAACAAGTATAAATTTGTTTGACTAACATCTAGAAAATTTTAAGATTGAAGCCAGCGACTTTATCTTTAAAACTGAAAGTAATTTAAAAATTTAAGTTTGAATAAAAATATTTAGGGTGTGTGATTAGAGATTTTTTTATTTTTGGCCGATATTATGTTTTCCGACATCATTTACGGCCGAAATTACACGGTCCGATCGTCATTTTCGGCCGATTTAACGTGATGCAATGGCCTTTAGCGGCCGTTACTACGCGTTTTGACCGGTCGCAATCGTTAGCGATCGTCTGGAAATTGGCAGGAAATACTTGCTCTAACTTTCAAGTATTTTTCAAAACTTCGAGTCGAGTTTGAGTATTAAAATACTCGGCCGAAAACTCAAAGTTTCGAGTACTCGCACACCCCTATATATAATATAGTATATTAAAACATATTTGATTATTACCTTTCTATTACTGAATACCATTTTGTACTACTTACAAATGGCTTGTCCATTAATAAATGAATATGAATAAATAAAATTAATATTCCTCCTCAATCTAAGCTATTATCCCCCCATAACAGTAGGAGTCGAGTGTGTAAGTTTGTGGTAGTATGGTAGTGGAGGGGGGTGTGGTGAGCTTACAGCTTTAGCGGCGTGCTGTGTCATGCCTTGCGCCGGGTCGCCAGAGCCCGTCAACGCCAGACTCACCCGCTTGTGATTGTCAGGCAAACTCAGATGGCACTCGTTGTCAAACCGGAACTGGCTCTGGAGATGGAACAGGCTCGTTAACAACAGTACACATGTACAACATGGAAACAGCTGTACTGATTTTTGATGATAAAATTTCATTATTTTAGAAATAACATTATTTTAGATAGAATGAATTCAAATCAAATTCAAATGTATAATTAAATTCATATAACTGATTCATTATTGTTAATTAATTATAAGTATTTCATTTTACCTATTGGCAGCACTGAAGTAACAGCTGTTGTGATTGTAATTAAAATCAATTAGAATAAATTAGTTCATTAGATGGCTGATTCCCAACATGAAACTATCTCGTTGACATAACGAGTTCAAGTAGTACGGATGGGAATCAGGCCGATAATCACCAGAAAGTAAGACTAGATATACTGATATAGTATTATAACATTAAAGTGTAAAATTTCAAAAGGAAATAGATTTTTTTTAAATTAAATACAACACGATCTTACAACGGCAATGAACGTCTTTTACTCTAATCAGTTGCCCAATTACTATTTTTGTAGTGTTGTATAACATCTGATGGACCACTCTATACGCTATTAAAATAGTGCAGTTATACAAATTAAATATATAAGTGCAGCGCTCCTGAAATTGGGCATACTGTGTAGGGGGTGTTGTACACAGCGTATAACACATTTTAGTAATAAATAGCTTTTGTTATGCACTATATATTAGGACAGTCAGCATTCCTAGAAACTACAGTCAACGTCACATCATTGCAAGCTTGGGGTAAATTTGAGCCAATTCGTGTTTCTTACGTTTGAGAAGCAAATCCCATAAACAAATATTTTAATATAGAGAGAAGGGATATACCAAACTGCAACATCGCATAGCAGGGGGATAGAGGGGAGTAGAAAGGTACTTGGTGTCAAAGCTTGCGATGATGTGACGCTGACTACAGTATTGTAAAGCTTATTATTACTTTTAGGTAAAACCCGTTCTTAGATATGGTAATTTACTGTGGGGGTTCCATACAAAATATTCATAACCCAAAATAAAAGTCTATTGAACAAACAATTGTAAAAAATAACAAGAGGGCAAGCTGTAGATTACACTTCAGAAATTTTTTAAATTTTGACACAAACAGGTTTATAAATTTATGAAACAATAAACTCAATAACGGAACGTCTAGACTTACTGATACTTTCAGACCATTGTAAATTTAGTTGTGACAGTAAAGATGACTATGGCTATGTATTAAAATTTATAACCCACGAAAATTAATCAAATATCAACAAGCATGGCTCGGTCCCACAGTACTAACTTCTTAAATAACATTAGCTAAACATCGCCATCTATGAATTTTACACAACAAATTAAGGTGAGGATGTTATAAAACACCTAACGCAATAATGAGCCAGATACAAAATTTACGAAGTTATTATCCATGGTTCACACTTTTATTTGGTTAATGATTTCCTTGACTTTCCCTGACCAAAAAAGTAAATTTTCCCTGACTTTCCCTGACTAAAAAAGTTAAATTTCCCTGACTCTCGACCCGTAATTTGCACGTTATTTACAATAGGTAATATTTAACAGGTTATTTTGTTTATCGACCTTCATCTTCCCCATAGCAGTCTAAAGCCCTTTTATTTATTTTATTTGTTTTTAAGTTTACACCCCCTTTTTGTTGTCCGATACATATTAATGAAATAATGGCTTTATTCCTCCAATATTGACATAATTACATTAAACAGAAATATTTTCCGGAATTATGCTGTCACAGCATCCAGTAATTGTGACAAAGGTAAAAAAAAGAAAAGAAAACAGTTTTAATAACATTGAACCTGAGTCCAGTCTTTCTGAGAAAAAACAAAAAAAATTGCCGCTCTCCGTGGTGTCTAAAATAATATAAATATAATATTATTCCTTATATTTTTCACTTCCTCTTCGTTGAATCTTAAAAACAGATTCAACACAAATTTATACGATTTCACTCATTACTAATTTGTGTTAACAATTAAATTAAAACTTTCCCTGACTTATATAAAATATCAGTCATTTTCTCAAACTCTGCATTTATCCATCTTTTACCCTAACTTTCCCTGACCTATTTTGAATTCCCTGAATTTCCCTGACTCTCCCTGATTGATTTCAAATTCCCCGACTTTCCCTGATCTATTTTAAATTCTCTGACTTTCCCTGGCTCTCTCTAACTTTCCCTGAACTATTTCAATTTCCCTGACTCTCCCTGATTGATTTCAAATTCCCCGACTTTCCCTGATCTATTTTAAATTCTCTGACTTTCCCTGGCTCTCTCTAACCTTCCCTGAACTATTTCAAATTCCCTGACTCTCCCTGATCTATTTCAAAATTACTGACTTTCCCTTTCCTATTTCAAATTCCCTGACTTTCCCAGACTCTCCATATCATGGAGAGGTTACCTTGTAGCCGGGGCCGAGGCGGTGCATGGCGCAGATCTGGTGCGTGCTGAGCGCCTCGCTGAACAGGTAGATGGCCGACATCTGTCCACAGAACACTCGCTCCTCATCCAGCTCTGGGGTGGCTCCGATGTAGCACTTGTCAAACGGCTGCAACAACACTCGGGGGTGAGTCGAGCAGGGAAACAGGGAAGGAAGAATAATCAGAGACACGCGAGGCCTTGACACAATGGAAGTAAAATATAGGAACGGGTAGATCTTTTAAGAATTCTGTTTCGTTTGGAATATAGGGATAGTTGCAAGTCCTCCTTCACACTCGAAATAAAGCAGGTTTACATATCTTTCCCTCGTCAATCCTTTTGATTTACTAGCAGATTACTAGTTTCGGGACTACTGTCGTAGCCTTCCGTGTGTTCAGTTCTGCTGTCTGGACTTGTACTTGGCAGGCCAAAATCAATAAATGTTTGTTTTATTTGTAATCCTTTTATGTTATGTTAGTTTGTAAAAATTGAGACAATGCGTTCTTCTTTCAATTTTTTTCGCCAGATTTGATAATGGGCCAGTAGTCCCGAAACTAGTAATCTGCGAATAATCCAAAAGGATTGACAACATGAAAGATTTGTAAACCTGCTTTAGTTCGAGTCAAACTTCAATCCTAGAGGAAATATGAATAAACTATTTTAGTAATTACATTATGATGACTATTCCTTGAATATTATCTTTCAAAATGTTATTTACGTGCAAACAAATGTTACAGATTTAAAAACTTATTGATGTAGATAACTTGCGAATGTTACCCACCATAAATACACAAAAATATGCTAGGAGTCATAAGTCATTGCAAATCCAATTCTTTAATAAACAACCCGAAGCTTAGAGATTATGAGATGTGGAAGCATATAAGAAAAACATTTCTAAATGGCTCACCTCCATGCCTTTACCTCTGTGAAGGAATTTGTAGACTCGGAGGTGGATATTGATTGTGAATCATAATCACTCCAATAACATTTTATTAATTGTACATTACATTTTAAGTAGTGACATTCAGAGGAATATATCTTGTTTATGTTATAATAATCATAATAATCTTTATTTTACATTGCCCATTCTGTAAAAGAAAAATGAGAATAAAATTATTCTGATTCTGATTCCTGTCCCACTTCTTCTACAACCTGACTGACATGCAGGCATCTAGACACTCCACTTTTTGCAACACAGGACCAAACGTCTAGTCTACTCCTTTCTCAGAACTACTAAAGCTGTCACAAAATTGTTAAGTTGGATTCAGACCTCTTTTTTTGCTTGTCTACGCCAGTTACATTACAACTGAAAAAATGTTTTGGCAAGATTGCTTTACAACAGACACTAAAATGGTAATGGGCACTGAAAGACGGACTCACATCATTGGTCGAGACGAACCAAGCCATTTCAGTGCTGGAGGCGAGTTGTCCGTTTACAAGGCACTTGATCTCACTCTTGGTCCAGCGATTGTAGATGTACACAACTGCTATCATGTACCACTGAAAACACAATCGCTATTACGTACCACTGAAAACACAAACGATATTGTGTACCACTGCAAAAATAAACACATAATAATGGCTTCATGTGTAGTATTGGGGGTCTTGATATTTGAAAAAAAGTGAGTAACTGCTCTTTATAATTTTGCAATCAAACCAACCTCAATGATTCTTCAATCAAATTAGCGGATATACCAGTGCACAGCTCTGCAGTTAGGTGAACTGGAAGTATTATTCACTGATGTAGTGTTTCGGGGAACCGATTCTGAAACTACTTCAGCGGTCCTGATGTGGTTTCGAATCCTAGTCCTCGTGAGTCAAATTGATCAGTACTGTCTAACTTGTACTGTAACTGCTCTTCCTTTGCTTTACTGGATACGTTCCATAAGGGCTAGGGTCGATGTAAATGGACAAGGTAAGGGTAAAAGAGACCTCTTAAAATAATTGAAATAGTAATTAGTGATTTAGTAAATTAAAGTGCATTTCTAGCTGGAAAAGTAATATTTGACATTTCAGGATTATGAAACAGGACTACTAGTAGGAGCTAGACCATAAATTATGTCACAATTTGTTTCCAATTTACAGACCTATCTCCCTAATATCATACTGGCATAAAATGATAAGGTCGAAGTCCCAAAATGTCACTGTTATCTAAGAAGAAAGGTTCTAGATGTCAGATGATTTTTGGATTTGGAAATTCTGGAAGAGCTGCCTGAAATTCCTTTCATGACAGGAATGTTTGTGTAGGCTACTAGGATCTTGCATGGACTAGGTAGGGTGTGACAAGACAATCGATCCAAACTTTTGAAAGAAACCTCTGTTTTCTCCTGAAATGGCTAAGGATGGTCACACAGGCCGTAACAAACAGGGGCGCTTTCCCCAGGATAATTTCCTAGGATACTTGATGGGTAATTGACTATGTTTCCATGTTCAGCCAGAGATCATAGTATCAAGGAACAAGAAAAGCTTGCCTAAATGGATAGCCTACTCATAATTTGCTACTTCTACTTTTTAACTCAAAGTCAACCAACAATGGGGTGGATAACATCAAGCCATCCTGACACTAGACGGTTTTCAGAGGGTGATACAGACAAATACATCATGTTATTTAGATAAATTCTCGACATTCAATTATTTTGGAAAAACAAAAGCATATCCTACCTTCCTTGGCTGAAACTCGTACTTGACACAGTGCTGGAAGCCCTTGCCCTTAATCTTCATGGACGTGAGCACGAGGCAGTTGCCTACGAAGTGAGCCGAGTAGCCGATACCTTTACTGGTCTTGAAACTGTGGACAGATGCAATATTATTGTTTACAAGCTATCACTGTTTTCTATAGATAATACCTTAACAATTATAATTTAAAACAAAGGCTCAAATGGCTCCAAGGGATTGAGACAACCATATCTTGCAATTTTAAAGATGTTCAATAATTTTGTTGTGATAAGAGTTATCTTAATGAGGAGCAGTTTCTAATTTAAATTAAAAAAACAGTAGATATTAAAACAAATCACAAGACTTCACTTCCGCCGGTAACTCAACACTGTCTCGTTTTTATTGGAGTTTTCACAAAAAGTCATATCCAACATTTCCGTGTTTATGTATAAGTGTTTATGACCTTTATTCAAAGATACTGATGTAGGGTCATTGGCCTGATGATAGTTCAGTTTAGAAACCAAAACTAGTTGCCACAGCAACCTTTGGATTACTTTGAAAGTAGGTATTAAAACCACTTCTTAAAACATTTCCCGAATGACTTTTTCCTCTCGGTTAAGGCAACACGCTATCCTGCATGTTAAAAAATGAATGGAACAATATTTAAGTAGATGTGACTCTTCTATTAATCTCTAATCAAAATTATGTATATTGATACCTAGACACTCAGGCACTTGGACTATTATTTTGTATGAAATATTCTATATACAATATTTTCTAATATTTATTATCATTAATAGGTAGTTAAACAGATTGTTATTGACTGATATTTCTTAGGTTCATCGCAAGAGGTTGGTCCGCACAGTGAGGGCAGTGGCTGTTGTGATCTCCTCCTCCGTCAAACTGCATTCACTTCTCGCAGAAACTTGAATTCACTGACTGGCATCAGTCAGTTTAAGGTGCTGGAAAAATACTTTCCTGCAAGACATAATCTGTGCAGACAGATGAAGAGCACATCATAAATGGAACAGTCACTTACACAATCACACAGATTTTCTCCAGGAGGATTCTAGTGACGATCAAAATTGAAAGGCTAGTGAATATTTACCAGTAGAGATACGGCTTCTCTCTCTCAATGTTGACGGAGTTGATGGGGTCAAGGCGGAACCACGTTGTGAAGGTGAAGCCGTTCTCGTACGGCCACCTGGCCAGCGGCGGCAGCACCATCGCCTTGAACACAAGATATACTCACTCTATAACTTAACCTAACCTTATCTCACCTAATTATTATCCCATTTGTTTTGATCATGCAAGAGCGAAATTTTCTTATCTACAGCTAGCGACAGCAGCTAACATGTAATTTTTCAACAACATTAATGACTGTAACAGTTGTCCCCACTCCGCAGGGTCCGAGTAGTGGCACACTCACCCGGGGATGGGATGGCACCATTGCACCACGCTAGGTGTCTAGCCAATGCGGCGTCAAATAAAAACAAAAGATTTTTTTTTTTTTCATGTACCACCTCCGTCGATGATGGAGTTCCGTGCTGACCATGAGCAAAATGGAAGGAGGAACATTGGTTAAAAACAAATCGGGAGACCCCTGGTTTCTTACAATGCAAGTGTAATTAGGTTAAGAAAGAAAAACGGTGGAGGGATCAATCTTGTAACCCAGGTGAGAACCCCAAAAGTTCCTCCATTCCAGGAGTGTGTGGACGGTGCGGAGCTAGCATCAGGTAATGGAATGCAATTAGGTAATGAACGGTAACAATGTTCACAAACATTTCAGGTGTAACCCCCCTTCCTATCCCCAAGGACGCTTCTAGGTTTCAACCAGCAAAGCACCTCCCTTTCCCATGATACAGTAGCTGGGATCGCCCAGGGGCCTGTATCAATATCAATCAATATCAACATTAATGACTGTAACAGTTACTTCAATTATTTCATCTCTTTTGCACTGATGCTCTTTCAAACGGTTGAAATTTTATAAATTATTTTTTAATAACAGTTGAAAAGAAATAGACACAAAAACTATGCTCTTACAGAGCTAGAGAAACAAATGAGATAAAATGAGATAATGTATAATTATTAGCTTTGATACTATTTATAGTGTGGTTTCCTATAAAGTGGGTAGAACTTCCAGGCGGATTGAAACAGGCACAGACATATCAAAGGCACTGCTATAATTTTATTCCCTATACGACATATTGAGAAATCACACATAACAACTATTGTTAGTGCCGCTACACCTATCTGTCACCAAACCAAACCTTCCTTGTCTTACATCATCACTGCTGTTGTCACAAAAGCAACTGGTTAAGTTATAATTGTGGTATTTTATGTATGCTCTAATATGTTTAGCATTACACAAATTAATATTTGTGTCGATAAGTCATCTACGTAAAATGTGTTTAACCAAAGGAGCTAAAGAAAACTGTGTGTCTGACACCTGCCAACCGCACACTTGAATGAAAGGGCTTGGAAAATCTCTAGAAAAATGTTATGTTTTCGACGAAATTTCTCCAAAGGACTATTAATATATAATAAAACGTCAAATCTAAACACATTTACAAATTTTGCACGCTGATCAGTTGAGATATTTAATTTAATTTGATTTTAAACCTGAGAAAGATCGTAGACCCAGCCAGTCATTGTAACTGCATTTTACTAAGTTCGTGTATGTGTGAGGCAGAGCCCGGAAAAACAATTTAGGAACGATTTCATCAAACTGAAAAATTACACAAGAAAGCCAATGACGTCTCCAAAATTAGTTTATTGCTTGTTTAAGTGTTTTAAATAAATTAGCTGATAAGTGTATGGAAAATTGTCTGGACTCTTGCTGACTTTCGGGACACTTTTACAAATTATCTGAACAGATGTTTTTGAATTGTATGTAAACATCGAAAATACCGTAGCATTGTGCAGTGTAATGGAAAAATTTAATAATAGAGTAATAATAATACAAAATGCTTTTTTACCTAATACATTACTGTCTGGCAACAAGGAGAACTATCCGCTTCCTTACCCCGCCAATATTGCTGCAGATATCGCAACATTCAAAAAACATCGAGGTTTCTGGGAGAGCGTTTCTATTAATATATATCTTATTTCTGGTGAAATCTTTGTTATTTTTTGTTCAGATTCGTTCTCATGTATGTCAGCTAGCTGAAGTTTATAATATTAGTAAGAGCATCTTTGATCAGATCCTGCATGACGCACAGTTAAGCCAATGTTAGTTGACTTGTAGCCGCCCGACCGATTCCTTTCTGCTCGTTGCCGGACAGTAGTTAAGAAAAAATATAGGGGCTTTTGGGTCTAAAAAATCTATGGTGAAAACCACTACCTCAGGAACTCGTATTTTTCTAAACAACTCATTTAAAATTTAAAATTTTAACATTGGGCTTATGGAATTTAAAATCATAACACCGGTTACTATGAATAACAAAAACAAACCACTAAATCAGCTTCTATAAATTAAAATATTGTAAACAGCTGTTTATCATTATGGAAATAAAAAACCTACTTGAATGGCAACTCTCATAATGGAATTAGCGAACGAGCTCATATTGAAAATGAACGAGTATTTGAAATAAAACAAATTCAATGCCTCTTCTGTGGAATCAAACACCGAGCATATTATGTACATGGCTCGGTCCCCCGGTACTATTACACAACATTACATAATCTTAAGGTTACGGGTGTTACAAACTGTTGCAGCTTTCATAAGCATTACTTCTAGGAGTTGATGTATAACTTACCGATCCCTTCTTGCCAGGGAAGCTGAAGAACACATCGGGTCCGTTCCTCTGCGGCATCTGCCTCAGCACGTTCAGCAGCTTGGTGGCGTGTCTCGGCTGCAACATCCGACTCGTCACAAAACACAAAACTCGTTACGTAATCCTCACAAAGTTACACTGCCAAACTGATTCCCAACTTGATACAGATTTGTTTCAGTATTAGCGACACAATACTCTGACTCTATTGTTCACTTCCTCAACAAGAAGTTCCACCCGAGTTTCACCATTGTGGCGAATGATTATAAAGTAATACCACGAACAATCCTCCCAACTTGGCGTTCTGTTCAGATAATTTGACAATGACTTTATAAAACATGTCAATGTATAATTTATAACTTTGCTTTTAAACGGAGCAAATTTTGTAACTGGAATAAATTATTGAATAAATAAGTTTCAATCTCGTTAATACAGAAAATGGGATTACTTGAAAGTTTAAAAAGTTGTATGTATTTCTATAAAAAAATCTATTAGGTAAACAAATGTTTTTACAATATCAAATAAATAAATGCAATAGCAAACATGATTAAAAATGCTTTCACTAATTAACAGGCAACAGATCAGACCTTATCCTTACAAACCGTATTTTTTTTCTTTCTGTAGGCATTTAAGTCCTTAATCTTAACACGTTTTCATATTAAAAAACACAGGAAAACAGTCATTATTCGTATGTGCCACTTTTAGTTTACGTAGAATTGTTTTTGGTCGAATTTCGACCTCTAGGCGATATTAGTTTGTAATAAAAACGCTCTTCACGTGTAAAAAAAGAAAATTAACATTAACAAGAATTTGTAATGTCCAATGTTACATCAATATAATGTTACAACAATACATTGTTATCGTTGATAAAAATAAAAGTTATACTTTGTCTATTAATTATTCAAAAATGTGTGATTTAAAATCAAATTTCAAATTTCTACTTTGTCTGAGTTAAAAAAGCCTCAAGGTAAAAGAATAAATGATCAATTAAAGATCAGACTGTCCAATGTTCTAATATCTTTATTTAAATAACTATTAATAAATGATCAATTAAAGATCAGACTGTCCAATGTTCTAATATCTTTATTTAAATAACTATTAAGAAATGATCAATTAAAGATCAGACTGTAATGTTCTAATATATTTATTTAAATAACTATTAATAAATGATCAATTAAAGATCAGACTGTCCAATGTTCTAATATCTTTATTTAAATAACTATTAAGAAATGATCAATTAAAGATCAGACTGTCCAATGTTCTAATATCTTTATTTAAATAACTATTAATAAATGATCAATTAAAGATCAGACTGTCCAATGTTCTAATATCTTTATTTAAATAACTATTAAGAAATAATCAATTAAAGATCAGACTGTCCAATGTTCTAATATCTTTATTTAAATAACTATTAAGAAATGATCAATTAAAGATCAGACTGTCCAATGTTCTAATATCTTTATTTAAATAACTATTAAGAAATGATCAATTACCCATTTCCCATTGACTGCCTTCATGGTCCCGAACAACAGTTTGAGCTCCTTGACTGTGATACTGTAGCTGGCCAGGACCCCAAGCATGTCTATCAACAAGTCTGCAAAGTTATGGCAAAAGTTATGATTAATACTGTTACATACATAACTTGTCAGGAGAACTTTTCGTAACTTAATATTTATTTGGAATTAAGTTGATATTCTTAAGAGATTGATAAGAGATTGATTGTTAAGTTAAGAGTAACTTTAAAGGTTTCCTGTAAATGCTATTACTGCAATAATATAATCATGGTAAATGTGCAAAAGATATTCATTAAGTGAGTCATTATTATGTTTTAGATTTTGTTAAGTGTGGTAACATCTAAAACCTAATCTTGTTATTATGTTGTTGCTAAGTTTTATTTGACTATTATAATGATACTAGTAGGCCTACACTTAATGATAAATTAAGTAATATCGCATCAAGCAAGTATTACCTTGAATTTATAAAAAAACTGACTTTTTTAATGACAGCATCATAAACAAAAGTCCTAAGACTAATAATAGTAGTTAACCATTAGTCCAAAGAAAAATGGCAAAATCACACCTTTAAGAGATTGCCTTAAATATAAACCAAAAATTAATATTTTTAGCACAAGATTTACGTTGCAGTTGGTAAACGGAAAGTACATTATATTTTACAACTAAAGTATAAGTTTTAGTTGTTTTATTTAATTATGAAACCATGTTGTAATTTCAACTTGCTACTTCAAGAATTATTATTATGTTTTGTATCCTACCTAATGGGAAGTTTAGAATTTTTAAGATTAATTCTTAAAAAATTAGAAACGATTACGTTCAAACTGAAAAAAACATATGTGCTTGCTAGTGGAAAACAAGTTTGTAAAATTCAAAAACAATCTGTGAGGGGAGAAGTGTGGACCATTATAACTTATCAATCTAAATAGGCATGCAGAAGAAGTGGCGAAAGGAGCAGTGGCGGATTTAGAGGGGGGCTATAGGGGCTGTAGCCCAGGGCGGAAAAACTTTTAGGGGCGGCAAATTTACAGAAAAATTAATAAGTTGTTTACAAAATAAATGTTGAAACGGGGAAAATTTTGACGAAAGCGAATGACAATGACGGTGTGCTGCCCGTACAAATAATATGTGTTACAACAATAAACAAGTATTATATTGTAACAAACAACAATATTTAAACAAATTTTGTACAATTATTCTTATTTTATTTGTTTACTGTTCTTATGCATATGGTTCTATTTATATGAAATAATAAGGTGTTATATTGTGTATATTAAGGTTAGTATGAAGGTAAAATAGCGTTCATGGTGCAGTTAACTATTTAAATCATATAAATCTCATGATATGTTTGGCATGTACTGACAAAATGGTAATGGAGCCTCGAGAAATAAAACAATAATTAATACCTTCACATCTGAATTTAAATTTCCAATAACAGGTACTAAACCTACCTTAAGGGGTCCACAGTAGTTGTTTACTGTAGCGAAAAGATTGTTCATTGTCACAGTTCGCACATTTACACGAACACAAAAACGGTACACTTACACGAAACAATGAACACGAAACACATAAATAAAAAGTTGTAATCATTAAAATCACTCCCGGACCGATTTAGAGACACTAACATGCACAAGTTACAACCTGAATGAACGACTGTTCACTTTCCTTCGTTTCAAGACTTGACCGATCAGCTGTTTATCAGTGATCAGCTGTTTATTAGTAAGACCGGTGACACACGAGCGTCGCTGACGTCCGACGTAACGTCAGGTGGCAACGTTCCCGTCTGCCACTAGCGGAACGTTACAACGGACAGTTCAGGCTACACGATGGCACATGATGTGTTTAATAGTCTTATGCTGTTCAAATGGTGTGTTTGGAGGGTGACCGAAGTTGTAATGTTTAACATTTCAATTAATAACTCTACATTTAAAACACGCCATTACAAAATTAAACTATTAACGTGTGTGGCTCTCCACCAACTACAATTACTGGGATCTCTGTATTATTTTGTTTGTAACAATATTTGTATATCGTCTAGTAAAAATTAAATAATGATGCCAATATTTTACCCGATAAAGGAGCTTCTTTACGCTTTATAATCTCCTAAAATAGGACCTGGATACGTAACTACTACCATCGAATTTGAAATCTCGCTTATGAACATGTAGTCTATTGCTATTTGCCTACGAAACTCATTGTTTTGGTTCTCGTGGCAGTAAACCTTTGCACTTAGCCCTAATAATGTTATTCTTATAATAGAATAAAAAACGAAAATAGAAGTTGAACGTCAGCTAGTTTTTTGTCTCCATTTTTCATGCGAGATGTGCAAAGTATATTGAATATTAAACTGTGTCAATGTGAATCAAGTGAAGTATACATTATTTTACTGGTTTTTTCAACTAGGAAATAACAGAAATTTCTTAAACTTATTCATTCAGTAAATTCGTAACTTCTTTAGATACTGTCACAAAATAACTAAACTAGATATATAACATGTGGGTAAACCTGGTCGGCGAAAAGGACAAAGATTATAGGGTTGGGGGGGAGGGCGGCAGATTTCCAAATAGCCCTTAAGCGGCAATTGCTTAAATCCGCCACTGGAAAGGAGAGGTCTGGGCCAAGTGATTGACAGCTTCCGGTCACGTGACCGGAAGTGCTGAGTGAATATATACGTCATCTGAGGCTGAGCCAGTGACGTAGGCGGTTTCGTGACGTAATGAGGGAAAGGTTAAAGTTGAAGGTCACGTAGAGGTTATTTTAAAAAAGTATTAACTCGCACGCGTAAAATTGGAATTGTGATTCGATAGTTTAAATCGATAAAAATATCGAATGAAAACAATCGAATGATACGAGTGCGAGGTAGTACTTTATTAAAATAACCTCCACGTGACCTTGAACTTTAACCTTTCCCTCATTACGTCACAAAACCGCCTACGTCACTGGCTCAGATGACGTATATATTCACTCAGCACTTCCGGTCACGTGACCGGAAGCTGTCAATCACTTGGCCCAGACCTCCCCTTTCGCCACTACTTGCAGAGCATCATGGTTGTCTAGTCACTATTAACTTACTCCAGGCAAGCAAACGTATCTGTTCAACTATTCGTACAGGATAAAACCTAAAGCTAAGGATTAAAAATAAAAATTACAATAAAAATACAATCTATATATTTAATTCCGTAAGCGAACCGGTCCCCACGAAATATCTCGAGCTAGGAAGAAGTTAAGTTAGGTTATGACGATTCATTTTAAAGCTTGAGGGCCAAGGACGGTGGGAAAAATATCAGGAATGTCAACGCCCCACTGGACTTCAAAGATCCAATGATTATCTTATGGAAATATCACTACAGTGTTTTTATTAATAAGCAAAATTAGCTATGAACAGCTGTGATTATCCACTTAGACAAAAACCATATGTTAGGGGCTATTGCCTCTGAAAGCCACTAGTATATATATTAGCCATTTGGGAAAATTGTTTGAAACAAGGCAAACACTTTTTGTAAATAAATACATTAAAATATTTCCAAAATGTATACAATTATGTAAGTCAATGATTATCCCAATTTAGTTCAATAACGTAAACTTTATCTGATGACGGAAACAAGTCTCAACGGCACTTGAAACTGAATATAATCTCGTGATTGGAAACAAAGCGCAGGATGAATTGATACATAATTGATTACTCGAGAGAATCTGAGCGCTGGTGAGAAGAGAGCTTGTGACTTTGAGAGGGGGCACAAAAGCCAGCTGTAACAACAAAAGATCCGTGTTTAATGCATATTGATCAGCAGGGAAACAATAATTGAATCAGTGAGGAATACTGAGCGGATGGAGTCAATGAGAACTTCAGCCAACTACTTTCTCTTTCGTTTATTTCGGTTTTAAACCCGTTACAGAAACGGGATTCACAGTTGTTAGTAATATAAATACAATTTCAAATTAGGAAAACTACAATTTTTTTAGGATTATTCAACATAAAATAAATTTGAAGAAACCATAATTCTCAGTAGAAAAAAATTGAGTAACACTCCTTGTACCGTAAAAAATTAAAACATACACTTGAGTGTTGTTTTGGAAGCAACATATTATTTTTCATACATTTTGAAAATTAAGTTTTATTTTATTGACATTAGGCTTTCCCAATACCATGTTCAGAAACAAATATTGCAAAAAGAATATTACAGCATCCGGGAGGTATTTAGCTGAAAGTAGTAGCATTGACTATAAATACTGAGGGAGACATCCCATCCATATGGCCCAGCTGTCCCACTTTTAGTGTTTGCTAGAATTTAAAATTGAAGTAGTTTGATTGGGTCACCGACAGATTGTGCTGTTGTCAACTTTTTATTTTAGTTATTTACGTTAAATTTTAAAATATCTCCACCCCAGAAAGCAAGTGATAATCAACTTATGTTTGCTTCCTGACGCACCAACTGTTGTATTATCCCCTCCTTGAGAGGATAAGCAATAGTTGACAGCAGTGTGCTTTGTTGGTTGGTGTAAACTACGACCTCTTTCAATCCTGGCTTACACAAAACTAGGGACACATTTTACAATGGCAATGAGAAGTCTACTTCAATATTTATAGCATTTATAGTCAATGGTAGTAGCCAGTAAAATTATTATTTTTAACAAGCATTAAAATAACCCCATTTTTGTTTCATGACTATCATTATCTCTATTTTTTAACTGTATCATTTTACTAATCGTCCATATGGTATGATAATCATATACTCTAATACGAGCAATGTCTGTTTCTTTGTTTGCAAAATGTAACACCGAATCCACGAGTGTTTTCGTTAAAACTTTGGAATTAGGGGATTTTGGACCTACAAAAGTGAATGGTAAGAACCACAAAACCTTTTAAAGAGCAACAGAAACTTACTGTAAATTAGTAACTGAAATGTCCTAAGATGAGATTTATGTAAATCGTGAGACATTCAAGATAAACAGTAAAGATACAAACTACATATTTTAGGCACACTGGTTTCAGCCGGTGACTGTTCACATTTTAGAAAAAAATGTACTTCAAATTATTGGGGGGCAACTGCCCTCCCTTGCCACCCCCGAATCACGTCTAAGCTGACCTGATTCAATGTTAGTCGTTCTGTTCGTATTTTCTAATATATAGCTCATATTAACAGTCAAATTGGTAGTATTTTTTTATATTTCTTATGTCAACTCCAGAGGAATTTGGTTAAGAGCACATACACGGGAAAGTGGTCTAAACTCCTCAAATTGCGAGGACACCCCGGGAATCAAACCCGTGACCCTTGAACCGAAGTCCAAGACGCTAACCGTTAAGCTACCGGTAGTGAACTTGTTTTGACCATCTACATAGATCTGAAAGCTCTCAACGTGACTTCAAATCGTAAATTTGGACTACGATTTATTAAAAATTGATCCCAGTACCTGCAACTATAGTCTCTGCTTTGGTCAGTCTGTGGAGCACGTGCTCTATCAGGCCGACGTCCGTGCATGCCTGAAGGTTCCGCACACTCTTGCGTAGGATAGCGATGAACACACTCCATATTTCAGCCTGCAACAAACGACAACAGCGATGTATAACCAGAAACAACCAATACTAACAACAGTGACGATAGTATTACAAATATACAGGACACTATTCATAATCCGAAAAATATGGGACCTTATTATCAGATTACCAGATGTTATGGATTACCGAGGGTACCGTAAAACACTGCTAAATAGCTTACTTGGTGAGGGTAAACACATCTAAACACACGTTAACGTCTTTTTTAAAAAAGCTCAAGAAAACAAGTATATTTAAGCTCACACTTTATAATCTGGTTAGTACAATAAATACAAATAAAATCAAAATGAAACGAGTTCGCACGCAGCACGCTGACGTGAGGGAAGTGAATTTCCACATAAAAACTTTTAAAACTCAAAATCAGTGTAAAAACATACATTTGTCCAATTTTTATTGAAATCTGAAAACATTGATTTTTTGGCTGTTCTCATACTCCTGGTTTCATTTACTTGCAAAGCTGGGAATACAATTTTGCGCATTATAAGGTTAGGAGAAGGTCCAGACAGGCTTGAAAGTAGGCGTGAGGTTGCTGGGGGTAATAAAAGTACTCTAACAAAGGAATAGCAGGCTTTTCTAGTGTAAAACCCCCATAAGACAACGTACTGTGTTTAGCCGATACACATTTTCTTTAAGAACTCGGTAAATATTTATGATAGAATGACGAGAGAGGGCTTAAAACGTTCGCCTTTCTAATTCACTTCTTTTTACATGCATTAATTTTACATCTGGTGCTTTTCTGACCCTTTTAGGGCCCAAAAACTCGAAATTTGAAAGATTAATCCCCAAAAAATGGGTTTAGAGTTTTCCGATTGTTTTGCCCAACGAACTTGTCCAACAGATTATAGAAAGGAACGTCCCTACAAAATTTGAAGTAAATCGGACAAAAAATGCGAGCGCTAGAGTGCATAAACACATATATATATATATAGACATATATATATATATATACACACACACACACACACACACACATATATATATATATATATATAATTTTGAACGACCCCCCAAAACGTGTTCAGGGGGTCACGTTAGGAACTTCTATGGTGGTCCCGGGCTTAAGTTTCACCGTGCGGGTCATGCTAATAGTTCACTTTCGAAAGGAAATTCACTAATAAAGTAAAATAAATGAAAACATAGTACTATACTATACTTTAGAGAATATAATCCTTGTTTGACGTGAAACAGTAATTGGTCTCCACCCCCACTCAGCCAAGCCCATGGCACTTGCTCTCTTTCGCACTCACGGGAAATTTCAGTGGCGCGGCCTTGTCGGATTACCAAGTGTCGGGCTATCGTGACTGTACTGTACTAACACTGCCACCAAATTCCGAGTCGCAAGGAGTTCGTCTTGGTCGCGCAGTTTGCTACAGTGGTGCCTGTTGCTGCGGTCAGATCGCCAACAATCACCAGAGGGTTTAAGCAATGTGATAATGATAATGCTGCAGCCCGGTGGATCAGCATACGTCTCGTTGTAGATTCACCCTTCTGGAAGATTAAAATAGATAGGTGTCTAAGGTCTGTGTTAAATATCCGCCAAACCCCACGCCCATATTTGTTTTGGTTTGTTAAGAGTCTTCATCACCGGATGTTGCTAGACGCTATCTTCAAGTTTCGCTCCATAAGGCCAATGTTAACTTTGTGCCTCCATTACTCCTCACCTGATCGTCACATACAATTCATTTTGGTGTCAAATTAAAAGTTTCGCCGTCCTCTAGGGAAATACAATGTCGAATTTTTTAATTTGGGAACCATAGTTGCTTGATAAATAGTTTAATTTTGAACTGAAATACTGTACATGTTCTCATTAATTTGTAACAAAATCCAAATTCGACTATTGTATTTCCCTAGAGGACGACGAAACCTTTAATTTGACACCAAAATTAATTGTTTGTGACGATCAGGTGAGGAGTAATGGAGGCACAAAGTTAACATTGGCCTTATGGAGCAAACACCAAGATGGCGTCCGGCAACTTCCGGTGATGAAGACTCTTAATGCGCGGCTAATTTAATTTCTTACTGTGTTTTCAAACTAAACATCTACCGGCAATTCATTTGGCAGTTACGATTGTTTGATTTGAATTATTTTAGAAGACAGTTTTCGGATTCAGCATGGACAACCTAGAGACTGGACTACGACGGAAGGCCTCACTTTGAAAAAATGTGATTTTATTTCAGATGAAGTTGTGAAGATCTTTACCGTATTCAAGAGTTTATTTTTACAGTAGATCGAAAATGAATTAGTAAAGTAGCATTATGGAGGAGGAAAGGGGGAGGAAAAGACTCGGGGAAATTGTACAGATATTTTAAAGATGATACAGTCTAGAAGGGCTCTAGAAACTAACAAATATTCTTTCTTCTTTTCCTTCCTTGATTCCTTTGTAAAGTATATTTACTGTTACCATAACATATATTATATGGACCAATATCTATTACAATAACATAGGAGCTTTGAAAGCCACGGAGTAGTGCGCTGAGGGATTTTTGAAATGCCCAGATGTAGCACATACTTGGTACCTTATTGCAAAGGTCACCTCAAAGTGTTTTTGAGGTATAATGGAACAAAGATTAAAGTAAGATAGAGACGCTTTTAGCGAATTTCCCCTATAGTAAAGAAGCTATTAACATAGTCGGCATGGTAAGACCTAAGCCCGGGACCGTGATAACTTTTAGTTTTGAGGTGCCCAGACCCCAAAAACACTATTCGTTCGAAACTGAATATAGCCTATATATGTCCGTGAGCACGATAACTCTCGTAAAAATGATCCGATTTTGTTGGAATTCGGTATAAACGTGTAAAGCAACATTTATGACTTTAAGTTCGAAAACTAGCCAGATCGCTCCATCCAAAGGGGTTTTGTACCCCAAAAATGGTTTTTTGATATTTTTACATATAATTTTTGAAATAGTCAAATTTTAATTATTACCATTGGATTTAGTTTAAAAAACGCACAATTTGGTATTTTGATAATTTCTCTACGTCAATTGGTTACTGATATATTGAAAGTGCTAAACACTGTAAGTTGTCTAATGTTATTCTTATGGAGGAAAAGGAAAATTTTATATCTCGCTTATTTATGAACGTATATTTATAAAACTTGGTATATGGCTTCATGGTTGTGGTATTGATATTTGCTCAAAAGTTTTTTTTGCCAAAGGCTCCCGTAGCAGCAAACCTGCGTACTCAGTCCTATGTTATTCTTATGGATAATAATTAAATGATATGTCTCCCTTAATTATGAACATAAATGAATAAAAACTGGTATATGACTTCATCTAGTTGAGTTATACCATAGATTAAGCATACTCCTTAGGAGTATGCTTAATCTATGGTTATACTGATATTAGCATAAAAACCCATTTTTTATGTTCATTGATGCAGCAAACCTGCGTACTCAGCCCCAATTTTATTCTTATGGAGAATAATTAAAATTGTATATATCGCTTATTTGTGAATATATATTTATGAAAATTGGTAAGTGGATTTATTTAGTGTTAAGACATTTATATCTCCATTGGAAATTCACTGAGTATGCAGGTTTGCTACGGCGGGGGTATTTACTAATGCGTAGTTGGATATGAAATGTATGTTAACATCACACTTCCTCTGAATGTAACGCATGCAGGATGGAGCATGTTGCGTTCAACAGTTTTCTGATAGTCTACTATACAAGGTCCTATACAAGGCCAGCTATAGTGCAGTTATTTAATTACACCAGCAAGTTTCAGTTTCAACAATGGGGAGTTCTGTTGCATTCTGGATTGTGGCTCTAGTTGTACTTGTCAGGGATGTTAAGACTGTTCCAAAATCAGTAAGTGTGAAAATCGGAAACAAGGTTAAATTATTCATACAATAATACGTTACAAAAAATAGGAATTAATATAAATGAAGAGGTGTAGTCATAAAAATATAATTTATTACTTTAAAATAGAATATATTTTCTTAATATATAAAAAGACAAATTCTTTGGGAATTAACCATTATAAATCCTCCCGATAGGCTGGAGGTGTGAAATTTAGTACACTGATTTTTTGGTACTAAAATAGAAAAAGTAATAGGTTCTGATCCCGATCTGGCATCAGTGTATCAAAGATCCAATGTTATTCTTATGGACATTAATTTTACTTAACCAGATAATAACATTCACAGATGTTACTTATTCGGAAAAGCTTATAGGGTTAGGCATGTAATGCAGCCCAAACAACAGTTGTTTTCCTGAATGCAATACTATAGTACCTTGTGGTGACTAATATATTCACATATTCTTAGTATTTATAATGTGTCCCCTAGTAAATTGAGAGAGTAATTGAGAGTCATCAATAAAAAACTCTAAAAAATACAAAATACCCCCGTAGCAGCAAACCTGCGTACTCAGCGAATTTCCAATGCATATATATGTATCTTAATACCACATAAAGCCACATACCAAGTTTCATCAATATACATTCAGAAAAAAACGATTTATGACATTTTAATTATTCTCTATAAGAATAACATGGCGGCTGAGTATGCAGGTTTGCTGAAGCAAGGAACACAAAAACTGGGGTTTTATACAAATATCAATATAACTCATGTAGGTAAAGCCACATACCAAATTTCATTAATTTATTTTCAAAATTAAGGGAGATAACACGTTACTTATTCTCCATAAGAATAACATGGGGCAGAGTACGCAGGTTTGCTGCTACGGGAGCCTTTGGAAAAAAATTGTTTTTTTGAACAAATGTCAATGGTCCACAACCAGATGAAGCCGTATACCAAGTTTCGTCAGTATCCGTTCATAAATAAGCGAGATATAAAATTTTTCTCTTCCTCCATAAGAATAACATTAGACAACGTACTGTGTTTAGCACTTTCAATATCTCGGTAACCAATTGACGTAGAGAAATTATCAAAATACCAAATTGTGTGTTTTTTTAAGCTGAATCCAATGGAAAAAACTAAAATTTGACTATTTCCAAAATTATATGTACAAAATTCGAAAAACCCATTTTTGGGGTACAAAACCCCCCCAAAATACCCCTTTGGATGGAGCGATCTGGCTGGTTTTCGAACTTAAAGTCATAAATGTTGCTTTACACGTTTATACCAAATTTCATCAAAATCGGATAATTTTTACGAGAGTTATCGTGCTCACGGACACACATATATATATATATATATATATATATATATATATATATATATATATATATATACAGTTTCGAACGAATGGTGTTTTTGGGGTCTGGGGACCTCAAAACGAAAAGTTATCATGGTCCCGGGCCTAGGTCTTACCATGCCGACTACGGTAATAGCTTCTTCCCTATAGGGGAAATTCGCTAAAATCACAAAACAAATATTTTAAAAATCAAACTATTTTAATTGAAAAATCGTTTTGGCTTGTTTGCTTAGTTTGAAACCCAATTGGACTTTATTTTAGTGCAGTACATTATACAGGTAAAAGCTTCAAAACAAATTGTACTGTTGTAAAAATTAACCAAAAGCATGAGAATACCTTAAAACCTTCTGTGTAGATAACGTATAGTAACAGTTGTTCATGTAGAAAGAAAACACTTTTAATTAATTAATTAAATTATATTAATCAACAATATAACTCCTTATAAAAATCAGCTGTGGAATGATGCTTTTCGGACTCATGCTAATGGATATAACTGTAATATGAACTGGAATCTCTTAAATCTTCTATTAGAGGCCAGGACCCGAACATATTAATACTTTGTCCACATTCCGGTATTAGCCACATAGATAGATTAGTAATGCATCCTTGATCAGGGAGAGTTTTGGGATCAATTACAGTCAAACCTAAAGATTGCTTCAGCACGTAAAGAGTTCGTTGATCAGTGAAAAAAAACGCGAGAGAGAAAAAAAACACATAATACAAAATACGAAGTTGAAGGGTTCCGCAATTATGTCTATTTGAGAGTTCTCAGCATATGTGTGTACATCAATGAAAATCACTTGTTATTTAAACTGCTATTTAGTTTGTCATGTTACAGGGTCCATTTGATATTATGACCAAACGAATAGTAATGTGTGAAGATGTAGGAACTAATGAGGTCAACTTTATTGGTAAAATGAGCAGTAAAGGTAACGGGGTGATAGTGTACAACTCTGACGTCGACTTCAAACTGCCATGGGATGATAAGCTCAAGGTATTTTGGAACGTTTTATATACACTATTATCGAAATAAATATACCGAAGTAATTAGACATTAAAATAAAAGACGTAAAGAACATAAGAAGAAATTATAATTTATTTATTTTACAGTGCAATAGAAATAATTGTAAATGCACCCATCAACCACTTCCTTTGAAATATTATTTATCTTTCTATAGACACATACAAAATAATAGTGCCGTCTAGCACGGTAAAATTAAAGGAAATTGCACCTGGTTGTGAAAGAAAACAAGTACGGATTATGGAAGTAAAATGCACCCTATAAGCTTTCCAAGCCTTTCAGAACGTACAAATTGTATAGCATTTCAATGAAATATGCATTTGTGTGGTTGCCAGTTATTAATATTGCAACCTTTACAATATCATGTTCATGTTCCAATGCACCTTCGTACAATATAATGTTCATGTTTCAATGCACCTTCGTACAATATCATGTTCATGTTCCAATGCACCGTCGTACAATATCATGTTCATGTTTCAATGCACCTTCGTACAATATAATGTTCATGTTCCAATGCACCTTCGTACAATATCATGTTCATGTTCCAATGCACCTTCGTACAATATAATGTTCATGTTCCAATGCACCTTCGTACAATATCATGTTCATGTTCCAATGCACATTCGTACAATATCATGTTCATGTTTCAATGCACCTTCGTACAATATAATGTTCATGTTCCAATGCACCTTCGTACAATATCATGTTCATGTTCCAATGCACCTTCGTACAATATCATGTTCATGTTCCAATGCACCTTCGTACAATATCATGTTCATGTTCCAATGCACCTTCGTACAATATAATGTTCATGTTCCAATGCACCTTCGTACAATATAATGTTCATGTTCCAATGCACCTTCGTACAATATCATGTTCATGTTTCAATGCACCTTCGTACAATATAATGTTCATGTTCCAATGCACCTTCGTACAATATCATGTTCATGTTCCAATGCACCTTCGTACAATATCATGTTCATGTTTCAATGCACCTTCGTACAATATAATGTTCATGTTCCAATGCACCTTCGTACAATATCATGTTCATGTTTCAATGCACCTTCGTACAATATAATGTTCATGTTCCAATGCACCTTCGTACAATATCATGTTCATGTTCCAATGCACCTTCGTACAATATAATGTTCATGTTCCAATGCACCTTCGTACAATATCATGTTCATGTTCCAATGCACATTCGTACAATATCATGTTCATGTTTCAATGCACCTTCGTACAATATAATGTTCATGTTCCAATGCACCTTCGTACAATATCATGTTCATGTTCCAATGCACCTTCGTACAATATCATGTTCATGTTTCAATGCACCTTCGTACAATATCATGTTCATGTTCCAATGCACCTTCGTACAATATAATGTTCATGTTCCAATGCACCTTCGTACAATATAATGTTCATGTTCCAATGCACCTTCGTACAATATCATGTTCATGTTTCAATGCACCTTCGTACAATATAATGTTCATGTTCCAATGCACCTTCGTACAATATCATGTTCATGTTCCAATGCACCTTCGTACAATATCATGTTCATGTTTCAATGCACCTTCGTACAATATAATGTTCATGTTCCAATGCACCTTCGTACAATATCATGTTCATGTTTCAATGCACCTTCGTACAATATAATGTTCATGTTCCAATGCACCTTCGTACAATATCATGTTCATGTTCCAATGCACCTTCGTACAATATCATGTTCATGTTTCAATGCACCTTCGTACAATATCATGTTCATGTTCCAATGCACCTTCGTACAATATAATGTTCATGTTCCAATGCACCTTCGTACAATATAATGTTCATGTTCAAATGCACCTTCGTACAATATCATGTTCATGTTTCAATGCACCTTCGTACAATATAATGTTCATGTTCCAATGCACCTTCGTACAATATCATGTTCATGTTCCAATGCACCTTCGTACAATATCATGTTCATGTTTCAATGCACCTTCGTACAATATAATGTTCATGTTCCAATGCACTTTCGTACAATATCATGTTCATGTTCCAATGCACCTTCGTACAATATCATGTTCATGTTTCAATGCACCTTCGTACAATATAATGTTCATATTCCAATGCACCTTCGTACAATATCATGTTCATGTTCCAATGCACCTTCGTACAATATCATGTTCATGTTCCAATGCACCTGCGTACAATATCATGTTCATGTTCCAATGCACCTTCGTACAATATCATGTTCATGTTTCAATGCACCTTCGTACAATATAATGTTCATGTTCCAATGCATCTTCGTACAATATCATGTTCATGTTCCAATGCACCTTCGTACAATATCATGTTCATGTTCCAATGCACCTTCGTACAATATCATGTTCATGTTTCAATGCACCTTCGTACAATATCATGTTCATGTTTCAATGCACCTTCGTACAATATCATGTTCATATTCCAATGCACCTTCGTACAATATCATGTTCATGTTCCAATGCACCTTCGTACAATATAATGTTCATGTTCCAATGCACCTTCGTACAATATCATGTTCATGTTCCAATGCACCTTCGTACAATATCATGTTCATATTCCAATGCACCTTCGTACAATATCATGTTCATGTTCCAATGCACCTTCGTACAATGTTTTACCTCATATCATGTTCCAATGCACCTTCGTACAATATCATGTTCATGTTCCAATGCACCTTCGTACAATATCATGTTCATGTTCCAATGCACCTTCGTACAATGTTTCAGCTCAATCATTTTAGGAGTTTTGTGTGATTCCGGAACGGTCAGGAAGACTGACGTAAAACAGACAGATATGAATATAAACCATCAAATGCTTAATTCTTGATTAGAATAAGAAGTTCTTATTGCCATAATATTAGTTTATGGTTAAGACTATATTAAATTAATAGTGTATTACTTGTTATAACAATAATTAATACAATCTCTAACCGAATCTTAAAATTATTATCTTTTGGTTTTATAATTTAAGTTATATATTCGTTGTTGTTTTCATTTTTTATCTTCGATTTTGTATGGAAAATTCTTGATGATAGATAGTTTTAGCTTATTTTTTAATGTAAGGAATTTTACTGTTCATTTTGGTTGATTTATCTAGCCTGGGCAGTGTTGTAAAAAAGTTTAATTTGAATGTGGCAAGTCTATAAGGCTGATATTTCTTGTATTATAATTGTATATATTGTATTCTGAATACAATAACGTGTGTAAAACTATAACGTTTAAATGTTCAAATGAACAAGACTTGATGATTGTACAATACAAATTAACCATAGTTTTCGAATATTTAATTTTTGAAACCTGTTTTCATGATGTTCTTCTCAAGACTTGACAAAAGGATAGTTATAATTGATTATTATGATTTTTAATTTTAAAAATACTTTTGGTATTTGGGCTCGAACCCCACATAATTGTCAATATGAGATATGAATCAAGACATGCATAATAGACCATTTTATTTATGCCTGATGTGCAACATTTAAGCAGATATTACATAACAAATTCCTGAATTGATTTGTTAACACATTGTATTTCTATTAGTGATCATTGAAACGTATTTCGTTACTAATTTAAAGTAAAAATTTCATCACTACTGTAAGTAATATAAAATTTTATCAAACAAGTTACATTCCGAGATACAATCTGAACTCATCTTTAGCCTAGGTCAAAACATACTTGAAAAAGTAAACAACCAGACTAGATATTTTCCATTTTTAAATTTAAAATTCTGAAGTGACTAAGTAAAAAAAAACCACCAAAATTAGAGGAATAGTGTAAACGTAAAAACATGTTTATTGTGAAAACAGCACTGTACACAAACAAACACTTGTACACACAATCATTTAGGGCTGAAACCATTTCCCACGGGTTGACAAAACCTCTATTTTTGCTGATAAGTAAACTAATTTCAGGCAGATGTTGAAGTCCAGCAGTTCAACAACGGCGCATACACAGCTAAATTTGTGACACAGAGTTTCAAGAACTGTGAAAAAATATGGAAGTACTCAAAAAATATTGTGAAGGGTTTCTTTGCTGCATCCGGCTACAATTTCACCACATGCCCTCTTCCTGCTGTGAGTTTTAACTTGTGGTTTAAGTTAATTCAACTTAAGAGTTTCCTTAGAAAATACACAGCACGACTAATATAAAAACAATCCTAAATTATTACGATCTTGACTTCCAATGAGCAAATAATGGTATATGAATAGGAATGAAAGCATTACATTTATAATTTTTCTAAATGATTTCAAATTTCAACATAGATTTTTGTGATTTTGTCGAGCTCTTTAACAATTTTCCAACATTTCATTGATTTTGGTTTCCACAAGCAATAAGTAGAGTTCTTGACCCAACTGACTGCAACTTCTTTATTTAATTAACAGCGCTTTATTTGAATAATACAAACTGTACCTAACAAAAACATGAAACCTACACAAAATGAGAAAACTAAATATAACATTATTTTGTAAAAACTGAAATATTTTAATAGTTTTTAATTTCTACTCAAAATCAAATGTTGCAATTACTGCCCTAAAATACGATTCCGCATGAATACTTTGACAAAGAAAATTAGCAAAATACCCCTTGTGACTAAGTATAAATCACCTACACAAAGTTTGGGTTGATCACCTCACCATTCGTATAAACTCTGTAATATTCGACGGATGCAATATTAAGGTTGAGGATTCGATAGTTCCCTTCGAGAAAATTCACCAACAATGAAATATTTGTAGTTTTTCTACATTAGCACAATGTGACTTTACGACTTCTTTCCGTAACTCTGTAATATTTTACATTTTAAAATTAAATAAGAAACAGGACGGAAGAAATAATTTGCGTAGCCTAAAAAGGCGTATAATGACAATGTTTAAAATTCCCTTGCCATCAATTAATTTTGAGTGGAGCTACTTTATTTAATCAACTGATTACATACATACACAGATACAGAAAGCTTTATTTGTACAATCAATTAAGATTGAAAACGGATTTTCATATTATAGTTACACTTTGAAATAAAACATTAAACAAATTTTGAGGATACTACGGATTAGTACATAATTAGTGAATTTAATCAAAATCGGACGGGATGGTGCGACCCTCGTTCTCTACACTAAGTCAGGCAGGAAGACAGAGGGACATCACCGTGAACGCCACTTTTATGGGTTAAAGGAGGATCATTACGAATATAACCACTGGCAACTTTAAAATGTTGACGGAAAATATTTTCAAATACCTACTACATTTAGGGTGTTGAAAGTAAACAAGGAACAAAAATAAAGCGTTTAAGAAGTTTTTTTAGCGAATTTCCCCTATAGGGAAGAAGCTATTACCGTAGTCGGCATGGTAAGACCTAGGCCCGGGACCATGATAACTTTTCGTTTTGAGGTCCCCAGACCCCAAAAACACCATTCGTTCGAAACTGTATATATATATATATATGTGTGTGTGTGTCCGTGAGCACGATAACTCTCGTAAAAATTATCCGATTTTGATGAAATTTGGTATAAACGTGTAAAGCAACATTTATGACTTTAAGTTCGAAAACCAGCCAGATCGCTCTATCCAAAGGGGTATTTTGGGGGGGTTTTGTACCCCAAAAATGGGTTTTTCGAATTTTTTACATATAATTTTGGAAATAGTCAAATTTTAGTTTTTCCCATTGGATTCAGCTTAAAAAAACACACAATTTGGTATTTTGATCATTTCTCTACGTCAATTGGTTACCGAGATATTGAAAGTGCTAAACACAGTACGTTGTCTAATGTTATTCTTATGGAGGAAAAGAAAAATTTTATATCTCGCTTATTTATGAACGTATACGAAACTTGGTATACGACTTCATCTGGTTGTGGACCATTGATATTTGCTCAAAAAAACAATTTTTTACCAATGGCTCCCGTAGCAGCAAACCTGCGTACTCAGCCCCATGTTATTCTTATGGAGAATAAGTAACGTGTTATCTCCCTTCATTATGAAAATAAATTAATGAAATTTGGTATGTGGCTTTACCTACATGAGTTGTATTGATATTTGTATAAAACCCCATTTTTTGTACTCCTTGCTTCAGCAAACCTGCATACTCAGCCGCCATGTTATTCTTATGGAGAATAATTAAAATGTCATATATCGTTTATTTATGAATGTATATTGATGAAACTTGGTATGTGGCTTTATGTGGTATTAATATACATATTTATGCATTGGAAATTCGCTGAGTACGCAGGTTTGCTGCTACGGGGGTATTTATCTGTTATGTTAGAAAAAGTAAGTTACCCAGTACTTTTAAAGAGGCCAGTTATTATCCTGCCAGAAATACTCGTACATTCTTCTGCAGATTTCATGCTAATCCATTATTATTTTTTCAGGGCATTTATCCTGTCAGAGATTGGCCAGTCAACATAAGTTTTAATCAAGTTCCGTCTTTTATTTATGGCTCTTACAAAATGATAATAGCATTTTCCAAGGACAACAAACGAGTTGGCTGCTTTATGATTTATTGTGATGTAGTACCAAAAGAGTCCCGGATTTAGTTGTTATTAGTACACATGCTGTCAGTTTGTAAGCACCTATAAAATGTATTGAAACTTGCAAATAAAAGGTATTGAAATAAATTTGATTGATTTAGTACAAGTCGTGTCTACTTGTAATAATTTCTAAAATATATGTTTTACAATTACTTTGTTAAGTTTTTTAATGTTTTATGTTACTATGAGCTCTAAGAATTCAGAATGACCAACAAAACAAACAATGATAGACATTATAAAAACCATTCTTTGAATAATGTCAATTTGGATAGGTATTATAAAGACCATAAAAGTTCAATATAAACTTATTATTATTTTTGTGAACTAGCCACCAGTATTTGACGAAACTTATTTGCCTGCCCATTGTAGTAAAATACAAACGAATTAAGACAATTTACTCACCACTGCAGAAATAAATAAGTTAGTAACTCGTTATTTAAATTTTACCAAACAATCGCCGTCGAATGGTTTGTTATACAAACTGAAAACTTTATATTTTAAGTACGTATGCATTTCAACTGTAACTTTCAAAATAAAATGGTCATTCCAATGGACATTTTACTGTATAGGGATGACATTAAAAATAGAATACAATAAATAACGTCTTACAACACTTCATAGTGTATTTAAATTTAAACTGTACTGTACTTAAACTGACGAACAAGACTGTAAAATATACATAAAAGATGAGGGTGGTGATGGTAACCTGTGTGACGGTCCAAATAGATTGTTTTCTACCAACTTGTATGTACATTTATCGTCTTTTATGTAAGTAAGGATTACGTGTAATAGTATATTTCGCACCAAGGGCTGAAAGTGGGGTTTTGCTGGCCCGAGATCGTGTTTTATGACCGAGACGAAGTCGAGGTCATAATTCGTTCGAGGGCTATGCAAAACCCTTTCGGCAGAGGTTTGAACGCTATTTTTCACCATACTATAATTATTAACGGGTTAAATGTGATCGGTCATAAAACACAGCGGCCTCATGCAATCTCGGACTAAAAACAGTTAGGCAGAGGCTACGTACACGTCCGACGTGAGCTGCTACTGTTCAAGTCCGTTCCAAATGATGTACGTTACTTTTCCTGTGACTTTTTAATACAGATTGAGAGCCAGAGACACATAACGAAAACCTCCTAACCTAACCTAACCTAAGCGGTAGCGGCTTACGTCGGACGTGTACCTAGTCACTTCGAAACTGTTAACTAATAAACAAATTATCGATAGTACAATGTTTTGTATTTTATTGTTATTTGTTCCAGTGTTGTAACCAAAGAACGCAAAATAGTATGCACGTACTAACCAGGTAACGTTGTGTACGCTTGAAAACAAGTTGGCAACACTGGCTAAACAGATCAGCTGACTTTTGGCCCTTGGGCGGAAAAACTCTACTTTCGGTATTCAAATAACGTTCGGAAAACAGGTGATTACAGCGTGGTGTGGTGAAAATATATTAAGGAGTGTTGTGAGACGTAGATTATGGGATCCTATGTAAAATAGTTACGTATCGTTTTAAAACCGTAATGTTTGCATGATAAAATTATTTAAATTTAAATTTGTTATAGTTTCTACACAAATGGGAAAATACGAAAAGAGGAGCATATTGGTATATTTCCTATATGGTTAAAACAGTGTGCTGTGTAAATCGTGTTTATAAGTCCCAATATTTTAAAATAAAAAATAATCGTTGTAAATGCAGTAAGATACCTGTAAATTCTTGTTTCGAGTTTCTAGTGAATTCCGAGAAAAAATAATGTTTAGGCATTGAAAATAAGTAATAAAAAAAAACAACAACCTTCATCTCTACCTTTAAACCTTTATCGACTTATTGAAAGATATATGTCACAGATTTCCAATTCTCAATGTGGTTGGGTTTGAATTGCTTTCTCAATTCCTCTTAAGTGAGAATTCTTAAATTACGTCCTGTTTTAAAACTAATACTATATACCTTTCACCTAATGTGTAATAAATCCCGCGAAAAATAATCTCTTGATCTTTAAAAAAAAAAAATGTTTTGATCAAAGTTTCAATTCGAACTATTTCTGATTCTGAAAATCCCCTACTGTACTACACCAATAGTTCGACGGACGGCCGACATATTGGTGCGCACGAGCCACCCAGACAGCTGATTGGTGCGGCAACGGGCACGACGTCAAATAATATCCTACATAAAAATGATGTCCTCCATAAAAGGTTCTGTAGGATATGAGGATTAATCAGCTTGACACATACTTCAATCTGTAATGTAGTACTGACAACATCAATTCTTACATAACTTTTTATTTGTTGACATTTTAAAACCTAAGTACCTCATCGGAAAGATAAAAAAACCAATAATTATTAGGTAGGGGATGTTTTACTTTTATTACCAAGCGCGCCCCCCCCCCGTACCCCTAACTCCGCCATATAGATTATAATACGGTAACCGCCATGCAGTATTTTATTGGCGCCCTTCCTCTAAACATAGTGCAACCAGGAAGGGGCTCGTACTGTTATTGATATATTGTATAGTTCCTTATGATACACTCAAGGCCAGTTACATTTAATTGTTCAACGAGTTCGCACGCAGCACGCTGACGTGAGGGAAGTGAATTTCCACATAACAAACTATAAAACTCAAAATCAGTTAAAAACATACTTGTATTCCAATTTTTATTCAAATCTGAAAATATTGATTTTTTGGCTGTTTTGATGCTCCTGGTTCTATTTACCTGCAATGCTGGGAATACAATTTTGTGCATTATAAGGTTAGGAGAAGGTCCAGTCAGGCTTTAAAGTAGGCGTGAGGTTGCTGGAGATGTTAAAAGTACACCAACAAATAAATAACAGGCTTTTGTAATGTAAAACCCCCATAAGACAACGTACTGCGTTTGGTCAATACACATTTTCTTTAATAACTCGGTAAATATTTATGCTAGAATGACGAGAGAGGACTTAAAACTTTCGCCTAACTAATTCCCATCTTTTTCCACGCATTAATTTTGCATCCGGGGCTTTTCTGACCCTTTTGGGGCCCAAAAACTCGAAATTTGAAAGATTAATCCCCCAAAAAATGGGTTCAGAGTTTTCCGATTGTTTTGCCCAACGAACTTGTCCAACAGATTATAGAAAGGAACGTCCCTACCAAATTTTAAGTAAATCGGACAAAAAATGCGACCGCTAGAGTGCATACACATATATATATATATATATATATATATATATATATAAAATTTTTAACGACCCCCCAAAACGTGTTGAGGGGGTCAGGTTAGGAACTTCTATGGTGGTCCCGGGCTTAAGTTTCACCGTGCGGGTCATGCTAATAGTTCACTTTCCATAGGAAATTCACTAATGACGCCAGCAAGTTGCAGTTCCAACATGGGAGTTGCCGTTGGTCTCTGGACTGCGGCTCTAGTGCTTCTCATCAGAGAGGTTGCATCTGTTCCATAATCAGTAAGTGTGATAAAGCGGAAACTACGTTATATTATTTCTTGAATAATATAGTTCACATAATATAAACGAGTTCGCACGCACCACGCTGACGTGAGGGAAGTGAATTTCTACATAAACAACTTTAAAAAATCGAAAACAGAGTTAAAAAATGCATTTATTCCAATTTTTATCGAAATTTGAAAACCTTTATTTATTGGCTGTTCTGATGCTCTTGGTTCCATTAACATGCAATGCTGGGAATATTGCACATTATAAAGTTAAGAGAAGGTCCAGTCAGGATTGAAAGTAGGCGTGAGGTTTCTAGGGATGATAAAAATACACCAACAAATGAATAATAAGCTTTACAATGCAAAACCCCCATAAGAAAACGTACTTTGTTTAGTCAATACACATTTTCTTTAATATCTCAGTAAATGTCAGTGTTTTTTAGAATGGTGAGAGAGGGCTTAGAACTTTTGCCTCCCTAACTTTTATCTCCATATTTTTACTTGCATTAATGTTACATCCGAGGCATTAATGTTTGAATGCCACCCAACATTTTAAATATTTAATCCCCAAAAAGTGGGTTAGCCCAACGAACTTCACCAAAATGCATCCCATATTAATGGGTATTACATTCATACACTTAAAATGTTAAAATAAACTAAAATAAATTACGTAAACCATTAATTACGAAATTAAGGGGTGGAAATAAAGTATTAAAACACAATGACTACCTTAACTTTTAAAGATGCATTTCATTGCCTCTTATTAAATCAAAATTCAGAACAGGTGTTATACAGATTGGACATGGTCTGTGAGTTTAGTCCAGTTTGTGTTAAAACTCTTCAAATTAATAGGAAGGTTTCCTATATACAAAATGTAGTTAATATATTTTAGATGGAAATAAAAAGTAACGTGTGTTACATAGTTGGGACCGCTTGTTCCTGTATTCCCACATCGAACGTAAAATAGTCTTACAATTTTATAAACGAATAAGAACTGAACTGGAAGAATTCTTGGATCGAAAAATAAAGGGAATGAGTCATCTCTCTTATGACTTAATTTCGATGTGAGTTTTTCAATGTGACACTTATACTCCCCCCCAGTGAATAGCATACTGTAATATTGAATCAATCAAAGCAAAGTAAAGCGTTCGTGACAAAAAGGTGTTACAAATATTTGTTAAGAAATAAAAAGTTCTGACACTAAATTTAATTTTGGAATGCAAAGTCAAAACATGATTTTCCCAATTTAAATTTTCATCCAGCATTACTGAAAGATAACGAAAACAGTTAACCTTTTCAATTTTTTTTAAAATTTGCATAGATTTAATGTACAAACTAAAGTGTGATAAATGGATCTCATTTACGATCTGTATTGAAGGTAAAACTATTTACTAAACAAAAATTAATGTACTTTGTTTTATCAACGTAACTTGCATTTTGTTTGAAACACACCAATTATTTAATAATTTTAAGTCATCTTCAATCTTATTAAACAGTACATTACTATGTTTTTTTTCAGAATAGTAAAGTGATACATCGTCAGAAAATCACAGATTTGTCCATGGCAAGGAAGATCAAAGAGGTCATTTATAAAAATGAGTGAATGAGTGAATGAGTGAGGGAGTGAGTGACTGAGTGGGGGTTTGCCTTTTATAGGTATTAGAAGATATTACTACTTTAAAAGCAAATAAAAGGCACTGAAATACATTTTGCTTGATGTAGTTTTAATCGTGCCTACTTGTGGCGTTTTCTAAAATACTAGCTGATGTACCCGTTCTTCGCACAGGGATTGTCTTTAACCATTATATAGTCAATGAAATTTGCATTTTAGTTAGCTTAAAACAGCTGTTCTTGCTCCTGCTCTTTAAGCTGTCAAATGGAAGTATCCACAGCTGTTCGCATTACAGCTTCCGAATGTTTACTTTCTTCTGAAATGTAAACATTGAAACTTAGGACGTTCACGGGGCGTAGCCCGAGGGGATTTTAAGGAAGTGAATAGGCCTATATGTTGCATTGGTTCAAGATATACCTTTGTGTAAAGTTTCAGCCCAGTCTGTTCAGTAGTTTTAGCGTTCACCCGGAACATCAGATAGACAGACACACAGACAGAAACCACCTCTTCTTTATAATATTACTAGTTGAAATGTACCCGTTCTTCGCACGGGTTAGAAAGGTAAGTTATCTTGAAACAGCTGTTCTTGCTTCTGCTCTTTAAGCTGTCAAATGGAAGTGTCCTCAGCTGTTCGCATTGCAGTTTCTGAATGTTTAATTTCTTCTGAAATGTAAACATTGAAACTTAGGACGTTCACTGGGCGTAGCCCGAGAGGATTTTAAGGAAGTGAATAGGCCTATGTGTTGTTGGTTCAAGATCTACCTTTGTGAAACGTTTCAGCCCAGCCGATTCCGTAGTTTTTGGGTTCACCCGGAACATCAGACGGACAGACAGACAGACAGAAACCACCTCTTCTTTTTTAATATTATAGATAGATATGTTGAGCAATTATTGTGCTATGATTTTGAATATTTCATGTTAGTAAAAGTTCTACGAATTGAGAAAACAAACAACAATATAAATTGCACTTTAAAACATTATTTTAATAATGTTTAATTATCTGGACAGGTAGGAATATAATGGCCAAACGTGAACAACACTACAACTTAACCCACTGCTCAACAACACTGTACTAGTATTGCCGCAGTTTGGTGAAAGCCATTTCCCCGCCCGCTGTAGTCAAATGCGAGCAAATGAAGAGATCTTCTACACTGCTGTGAGTAAACGACTTGGTGCGGTGCGCGACATTGTTCCGAAAATTCATATCTCCGAAATAAATAGGTATTTTCAAAGGCATTAGTCCGAAATGCACTGCTCCGAAGATTACTGTGAAAATGCACCACTCCGAAAGCAGGGTTCCAAAAAGCGTTGTTCCGAAAAGTTCCGAATTTTCGGAGCGATGCATGGATCTCGACTTGGTGTCACAACTCGTAATACACGTTATAAGACAATCACCGTCAAATGGTTTGTTTATTTTTTCAATGTCTAAAATTAAAACAGTGCAACACTAATTCTAATTCGTCTGAGAGCTTTGGAGAAGTGAAATAGGCTAGTAAACCTTCCCACCATCGCTGATAATTAACCTCTCTATATATTCTGTTCTCCATTTTATGTTCGTACATACCAAAGAAATTATGTTGGTATATTAGAGAGTAATTTATGAAAAAGAAAATAATTACATTCACATTGAAAGTATACGACCAATGTAATTGTTTGGTCCCAACATGTTCAACATACTTAAAGTTCTATACAAACCTTTACATAGACAGGCTAAATAAACATTTCCTTAAATCCAAATAGTATAAGAATATCAAACAATGTTGCAAACAAAAGTATTCTGGCAACAACAATGAATAAGCAAAAACAATCAATATAAACCCGAACGTAAAAGTAAACCTGATTATTTCAGATACGAGTGTCCACAAATTAGCTTTTACTTTACAACTTGAAACGTGAAGGATAGTAATTTACTAGTAATACTTTAGTAGTGTTTGATTTTTTTTAAACACAAGTTCTGACGCTTTTTTACATTTCCAACGTTGTTATAACTATTCTTATTTCACAATTAAGTTATTTAAACAAATGAACTGCCTCCAGAAAAGAAGGCGACATGCGTTTTATAGTTCATTACTAACAGTTATGATGTTCAACATCAAGGGAACTTTAGAACGTTGAATAACAGGGAACCCGTATTCAACAGGGTATTTTTTCCCGTATCCAACGTGTAGAGTTCTTATTATCATGAAGACAGGAAGTGTACTCAGCGAAATACGTACAACACTCGTAATGGGGACACCTCGCCTTTGATTCAGGAGAAAACGTATCATGAAGACAGGAAGTGTACTCAGCGAAATACGTACAGCACTCGTAATGGGGACACCTCGCCTTTGATTCAGGAGAAAACGTATCATGAAGACAGGAAGTGTACTCAGCGAAATACGTACAGCACTCGTAATGGGGAAACCTCGCCTTTGATTCAGGAGAAAACGTATCATGAAGACAGGAAGTGTACTCAGCGAAATACGTACAGCACTCGTAATGGGGACACCTCGCCTTTGATTCAGGAGAAAACGTGATTTTTAAGAATCATAGCGTTATGAAATTAAGCAAATAAGGAAAAACGATATTAATATATAGAAACGCCAGAAAATGCGTTATAAAAAGAAATTACTATTATTTTGCTTTTCAAACTTTTAAAGTAATAGAGGTATTTTTTGGACCCCCAGCACGTTAAATGGATTTAGAAAAATATCGATGTGCAACAATGACATAGACCTATTGAGTTTAATGATAGACGGAGTACAAACTAAAAAATTAAAAACAAAAATTAATATTACGTAATTTATTATTTGTTTTGTAAAAATCGTGCATCCTGCACATTTATAATGAATGATATTTCAATCAAATTTCCTGCATTTTCGGTGGGAACAGGATGCAGCCTGCAACTCTACTGATAAGGTGATGTCATGATGTGTTCGATCATATTCAAGGCTGATACAGAGCCAGGGTGAAACAACGCTAATACTGACTTGTACCCAGAGCTGTTCCAATATGGGAGGTTCTGTTAGCTTCTGGGTTGTGGCTCTGGTGATGCTCGTGACAGATGTGACGACTGTCCCAAAAGCGGTAAGTTTAAAATGCAAATTCTGTAGAATATTCATAGAGTAATATTTTCCACCTCAGCCGCCATGTTAAACAATTACTCGTAATTTTATCCTGGATCGGTTATATTGGTACTTACTAACTATACGAACCAAGACTATACGGATATCTTTGGGCACTTGCAGTTGTTAATACAGATTTTTTTAAGACCTAGACATTTTTAACTAGCGGGACTTTAAAATACTATTTTTCAAGTTCTCTGTTTTAGAAATATCATCAATGAACCCCAGTTTTTTCGTATTTTTCCATTTGGGTTGATTCTATAACCGAGGGTTGAAAACTAAAATAAAATGGACCACTGCAATATTGAGTGGACTTTATTAAAAACAATTTGTGATACTTTTATTTATAATTGGCAGGGTAGCACAGTGGTTAGCGTGCTCGCTTCATAACCTGAAGTTCGCCAGATCGACCCTGAACAAAATCCTGAGAAGGTTTTGTGAAGGTTTGCTACCGGATCCAGCTGTCATTGGTCATTGGGCTATTAATTAATGATCCTGGCTAAAAACACAGTCGTTCTTAGTCAGTAACAAGGCTACACAAGGCACCTCACCCATTCTACACTAATCATTCATTCATATTAGCCTTCAAATCCGCCCTAGTTGCGTCGGCATCTTAGTCAGCGATTTAGTGATCATTGAAAATTGCGTATCGTTAATTTAATTTGTTTTAATAATACAGTAAAAAAGGAATGAATACAAATGTTCTTGGAAATTTGCTCGGCTCAACACCTGCCTGATATTTTTTGTATCGATTCGAATATCATTTATTTGTTACAAATAAAACTCTTGATAACAACAGTGGCTGAATTATGATACATCAATTTCAAGTAGCTACAAAAAGATAACAAAAAGCGTTTAACTCCCTATGATTACCAAGCATACCTTCCCACGGTCTCCCACGCTTTGTAATCATTAAAATCAATAAAAATCAGGAAGCATACGAGCTAAATCTGACAATAACAGTATCAGTATACAAGAACATTTTTTTAAATGTTCCCAATATTATGGGATAACATATTTTTACAATTGGACCGGAGTAGCATTTTTGATTTCGTAAATAAAAATAAAAACATAGAGAAAGAGGAATATATAAATATGCATATGTGTATACTTTTGTATACACAATTTGTTATTGGCAATGGTTATTGGTTTTTTGGTTATAATAAATGAAACAGCTACGGCCTACGTGGGCCTTAAAACGGACCATTTAAATAGGCTTTTGGTGTTTGAATTTAAGCATACAATGACTCATACTTTAGGATAGCTGGCACCCCCAAATATTTTGACCTAATTCCGCCCATTTTTCCAGGGTCCATATGATATAGCAGTCAAACGGTTGGAATTGTGCGAAGATGCAGGAACCAGTGAAATCAAATTCGGAATTAAAATGAGAAGTCAAGGCAATGGAGTCTTGTTGTACTCAGACGATGTGGAGTTCGGAATACCCTGGGACGACAAGCTCAAGGTATTCTTGCAGTACTACAAGATAGCTTTTTAGTATTACCGAAAGATATGTAGCCGATATTTAACATTGATCAAACACAATCATTGAACACTAAGAAAATAGAATACCTATTTGAAATTTTGAAATTACAGTAATGTATAAGCAATGTAAAAGAAAAGCCAATATATATATATATATATATATATATATATATATATATATATAATGTCTAAACAGTTTGTAAAAATATTTTAAGAATGCTGCTTCCAAGTGGTGGCTTTATAATATGGACGAAACTATTGTTTATAATGCATATTTATAAAATCCATCACTGCTAACTCATTTGTGTAGAACTATCATGTATTACTTTCGATGTATTACTTTGATTTTATAAAATCGCAATTTTTACTTTCTCCCTCTATACATAAATAATGAACACCTGAACACCTCCTTATTTTAATATGGAGAAAGTATTGTTTTCGTCAAAATTTTCGAATTTGAGTTGTTAGTGGAAATATTCGTTTTGTTGCTCCCTCAACCCAAAAAAGTGGTTTTTACGAGCTGTCCGTCCGTCCGTCCGTGCGCGCGCGCGCGTGTGTGTGTGTGGACAGAGCTATAGCCCTAACCAATGGGCCGATTTTTATGAAATTTGGTATGTAGGTACTAATCCACGATATCTCCAGGAGTTTTTCCTTCTTTTTTTTATTTTTGATTTTTAAGGGTAATTATCCCCTAAAAACCGTGAAAAAACGTGAAAAAATCAAAATTTCTCAAAAACGGCTCAAACGATTTTGATTAAACTTTAGTAGTTTGTAAAACTTTAGTTTTAAAACAAAATGACACCACCCGAATTCCTGTAAAAATTCGGGTTCAGAAATTACAGGACTTAAAACATCCAAAATTCAGTTTTTTTGATTTTTCTTAAAAAGACATAAATATTACTATTCACCATTCAATAGAGCCCAAAAAACTAAATAATTTTGTATTTTGAATTACTATTCTACGACTACTGGTTTCGGAGAAAATTGAAATTTTCATTTAGCGGTAAACGCAGCACGTTGTCCAATGTTATTCTTATGGGGAATACAAAAATTACTATTTCTCTCTTATTTACTGATCAATTTCATTAAAACTTGATATGCTTGTCAATTTAGCATTAACCAATAGAGGCATTTCGAAATATGTTGCCCCTTAATAACCCTGAGGGGGAATAGGGGGCATTTCCCCTCTTAAAACTACGAATGTAGCAATGGATTCTGTAGTGCCTCCAAAGCAGGGATTTGGGTGGATTTTTTAAAACAACTTGTTTACAAGATCTTCTGTACATTCGACCGTGCTTTGTATTCTATATTTAGTAAATAAAAAGTAATTTATTCATTAAAGTTGGGCTAAAAGGGAGAAAGTATGTGTCAGTTTCCTGATACCGTTTATTATTTCTGTTACGGTTTGTATTTGGCACAATCCTTTGAGTTGTCACTATTAAACCTTCAGTTATATGAGTTGTATAAATATCTATTCTTTCTGGTTCCAATTCATTCCATTATCACACTAAATAATGTAACTATTTTTAATTTTGCATAGTTTCAGTTCATCACTTTGTAAATTTATATTCTCTTTCAAATAGGCACCTGAAAGTGTGGTCGATGTTTATGAAAAATACTCGTATTGTAACACCTTACACAATTATTAGTGAATTGCCTATGGAAAGTGAACCATTAGCATGACCCGCACGGTGAAACTTAAGCCCGGGACCACCATAGAAGTTACTAACGTGACCCCCTAAACACGTTTTGGGGGGTCGTTCAAAATAATATATATATATATATATGTGTGTGTGTGTGTGTGTGTGTGTGTATGTGTATGCACTCTAGCAGTCGCATTTTCAGTCCGATTTACTTCAAATTTGGTAGGGACGTTCCTTTCTAAAACAGTTGGTCAAGTTCGTTGGGCAAAACAATCGGAAACATCTAAACCCATTTTTTGGGGATTAATCTTACAAATTTCGAGTTTTTGGGCCCGAAAAGGGTGAGAAAAGCCCCGGACTTAAAACTAATGAATGTATTAAGATGGGAATTAGTGAAGCGAAAGTTTTAAGCCCTCTCTCGTTATTCTAGCATCTATATTTACCGAGTTATTAAAGAAAATGTATATCGGCTAAACACAGTAAGTTGTATTAATGGGGTTTTAACATTAGAAAAGCATGTTATTCATGTGTTGGTTATTTGTATCATCCCGAGCAACCTAGCACCTACTTTCAAGCCTGACTGGACCTTCTCCTAACCTTATAATGCACAAAATTGTATTCCTAGCATTGCAGGTAAATGTAACCAGGAGCATCAGAACAGCCAAAAAATCAATATTTTCAGATTTCAACAAAATTGGAATAAATGTATTTTTTACACTGGTTTTGAGTTTTAAAAGTTTTGTATGTGGAAATTGACTTCCCTTACGCCAACGTGCTGCGTGTAAACTCGTTTTACTTTCGTCTCAAATCAGGAAGACAAAAAATGTATAATTTTAAAAACTTTTGTGTAAAAAAATATTTCTGTAAACCATATTTTACAGTTAGTTGAGCTCTTACTGATTTCAGACTAATGTTGAACTTCAGCAATTGAGAAATGGCGTTTACACACCAAAATACTTCACACAGAGTTTCAAAAACTGTGAAAAAATGTATAAATATGGAATGGACTTGTGGCGAAACTTCTTTCACGCAGCAGGCTACAACTTCACGAGTTGCCCCCTTCCTCCCGTGAGTGTGTAATCTGTGGTTCAAATAAGCTTAATTTACATTTTGTTTATACAGGGTGTCACAATAATGCGTAGCGCGCTATGCAGAACCATATTCTAAATAGAAAAACAAGTTGAAAATGCAGTGTAAAATTTGTTCGATTTCGGCTTAGTTTAGGCGTAATCCGCCATTTTGTATTTTTTTGAAAATAATTAATAATTCTAAACCCTTCCAGATATTTTTTTGAAACTTGGTATAAACATTAAGTTTTTGGTTTTTAACATTTTCCAAAAATAATTTTTATTAAACTTATCAAATTTCAAAATGGCGGCCATTTAAATATTTCACAGTCAAATTCCATGAAAACTAGCAACTGAAACAAAATTTTACAAGACATAAAATTTAAAGCACTTTGTAATCCAAATCTAATGACATTTTTACTGTAAAAATCGGTTAATGAACAAAAAGGTTATGGCAATTTTTTATAATAAATTTCAAAATGGCGGCCATATAAAATTTTCAAAGTCAAATTCCCTTGTGCATTTGACGAATTCCTTTAAATTTTATGTCTTGTAAAATTTTGTTTTAGTTGCTAGTTTTCCAAGAATTTGACTTTGAAATTTCTATATGGCAGCCATTTTGAAATTTATTATAAAAAAATCACCATAACTTTTTTATTTATTAACCGATTTTTACAGTAAAAATGTCATTAGATTTGGATTACAAAGTGCTTTAACTTTTATGTCTTGTAAAATTTTGTTTTAGTTGCTATTTTTCATGGAATTTGACTTTGAAATATTTAAATGGCCGCCATTTTTAAATTTGATAAGTTAAATAAAAATTGTTTTTGGAAAATGTTAAAAACCAGAAACTTAGAGTTTATACCAAGTTTCAAAAAAATATCTGGAAGGGTTTTTGAATTATTAATTATTTTCAAAAAAATACAAAATGGCGGATTATGACTAAACTACTCCGAAATCGCAAAAATGTTACTTTACATTTTCGACTTGTTTTTGTATGTAGAATCCGGTTCTGCATAGTGCGCTACGCATTTTTGTGACACCCTGTATATGTAAATAATTCATTTTACGTTTGTTAAGGTACTTATTATTCGAATTTTTCACATAAGCGGATTGGATGATTATCTTATATATTATTTCTCTAGCCTGTTTTTCTGTCACTCCGCGAGATCTTCCTTATTCCTTTATAAAATTCCATGATTTACCCCTCATTTTAAAGTTTATCGTGCCGGCTATTGACGAAAAATAGACCCACGGGCTGAAAATGTACCGCTTCTCGGAAATTTGAATAATATGAAAGATAAATAAAGAGAATAGTTTATTTTGACAGGAGCGAAAATGTAAACAAAAGAACACCTGATCAGCTGACAAGATTTGGTTCGCTGTGCGGAATTCCGGACCATATTAGTTTTTTTTGTGTGAGTTTAAGGAGCGTATTCGAAAATTTCCTCCAACTTAAATCTGAACGTTATTTTCTTCACATTCTATGCAGATATTCAATACATTCCAGACCAAAACGACATAGACTAATTATGTTTTAAAATTTACCGTCCAAATATGTGTCTAAGTTCCTCAATAGCCAATTTATAAAATGAACAAAATTGATGACCTTTCAAAAATAAATTAAGACAATTTTAAACATTAAACTCTTTTTATAATGCTGATGAATTTATAGAGGGTCCACTGGTTATTATTCGTTTAATATAATTTAGTAATCGTAAAATTTTTTTAAAATAATTAATTGTTCTAAAAACTATATTGTATATTGAATTTAGCATTGCTACCAACTAAACAATTTTGTAATAGCAATAAAGTGAATTCGAATTTTAAATGTAGGGAGAACAAGTAAATATAATGCTTAAATTATGATTTTCAACTATTTTTGATGAGAAGTTCACTGGAGTAGTAAGAAAAATAATCACAATTAACTATACGACTCAGTTTTATCTTATATTTTTTATTTCAAAGTTTTAATAAATTGTTATTTTATTTTATTTAATGTTACATAACATTTAAATTCCATTTGCTATGGCAGAGATTGAAGAAAAGAGAACCTATAAATAATAAGAGACCGGTAATTATTCTGTTTACTGAATAGTTTTAACGATGTAATAATAATGCTGAACGAATATTTCCAGGGTAGATATACTGTCAGAGACTGGCCCCTCAATATAACGTTCAACAACCTGCCGACGTATATTTATGGCACATACAAGTTGATAGTGACATTATCTAAAGATAAGAAAAAAGTTGGCTGCTTCATGGTTTTTGGTGATGTGGTACCTAAAAATAATTAATATGTATAATAAATGTATATAACAAATATTAATCTAAAGCAGAATATGAATATTAATCTGGAGGAAATAAAAGGCATTAAGGCAAATTAGATTGGATTTATTTCAGCTTATCTACATCACCGTGTTTCCCTAAAATATATTTAACTATGATGTTTAATTAGATTAGCATTAAGCATAATTGGGAATAAAACTGCAAATTATTAAACATCATATTTCATAATAAAATACCCCCGTCGCAGCAAACCTGCGTACTCAACGAATTTCCAATGTATAATATATGTCTTAATACAACATAAAGCCGCAAACCAAGTTTCATAAAAATATATTCACATATAAGCGATTTTAATTATTCTCCATAAGAATAACATTGGTAATGAGTACGTAGGTTTGCTGAAACAAGGAACAGAAACAATTGGTTTTTATGCAAATATAAATAGAATTTAACTAGGCGAAGCCACATACTAAGTTTCATCAATATTCAATCATAAATAAGCGCTATATAACATTCTAGTTATTCTCCATAAGAATAACATGGGGGTTGAGAAAGCAGGTTTGCTGCAACAAGGAACAGAAAAATGGGGTTTTATATAATTATCAATATAACTCAACCAAGTGAAGCTACTTACCAACTTTTATTAATTTATGTTCATAATTAAGGGAGTCATTACATTTTACTTATTCTCCATAAGAGTAACATGGGGGCTGGGTACGCAGGTTTGCTGCTACGGGAATAATCAACAAAAAATCAATTTTTTGTGCAAATATCAATATACCAGTACTACGTGAAGCCACATACCAAGTTTCATCAACATACATTCATAAATAATCGAGATATCAAATTTTATTTATTCTCCATAAGGATAACATTGGACAACGTACTGTGTTTAGCACTTTGAATATCTCTGCAACGGTTAGGCGTAGAATCACAATTTAAACACCAAAATGATTCTTTTGTGGAACTGAGCAGATTGGTAAAAGCAAATGTGAAGTTTACATTAAAATAAACTGAGGAAAAGCCAAAAACCTTTTTCCCATAAGATTAACATGGGAGATTTTATGAGCAGGTTTTTTTGGATTTTCTCCGCAACCACTTAACCTAGGTTAATAATTCAAAATACTAAATTATTTGTCTTTTTAAGCTCTATAACATGGTCAAAACCAAAATTAAGTTTTTTAAAAATTGTAGGGTGAAAAATGCAAAAAACTGATTTTTGGAAAATTTAAAACCCCCATAAACCCCCCTTCCCATGGTCCGATTTTTCTGGTTTTCGAACTTAAAGTCATGAATGTCATTTTACACATTTGAGCCAAATTTCATCAAAATCGGACTTTTTTACTCAAGTTATCGTGTTAACGGACACACACACACATATATATATATATATATATATATATATATATATATATATATATACATACATACATATATATAAATTTGAACGAATAGTGTTTTTGGCTTTTGGGGACCTCAAAACAAAAAGTTATCATGGTCTCAGGCTTAAGTCTTACCATGAGACCTACGGTAATAGCTTCTTCCCTATAGGGGAAATTCGCTAAAAATAGATTATATGAAGAATCTTAATTTAGAAATATAGTATATCCAAACCCAGCATGCTACTGTAATACTCTTAGACGGTTTAATCCATGTCGTACGGACCGAAACCGGCCTTCTTTATTTCTCTGTATATTAGTTTCATGTGAGTGGGATATAACAACGCAGATGGCGTAATTCATTTAGCGCATGGTAGACGACTGCCACCATAGTTACAGTTAGCATCACGGGTAAAGGCACTAACGTAGAACATCCCGTCCAGGTAGAGCATCCCCATGTAGAGACCCCCAGGTAGACCATCCCCATGTAGAGACCCCCAGGTAGAGCATCCCCATGTAGAGACCCCCAGGTAGACCATCCCCATGTAGAGACCCCCAGGTAGACCATCCCCATGTAGAGACCCCCAGGTAGAGCATCCCCATGTAGAGACCCCCAGATAGACCATCCCCATGTAGAGACCCCCAGGTAGACCATCCCCATGTAGAGACCCCCAGGTAGACCATCCCCATGTAGAGACCCCCAGGTAGACCATCCCCATGTAGAGACCCCCAGGTAGAGCATCCCCATGTAGAGACCCCCAGGTAGACCATCCCCATGTAGAGACCCGGCGCGGCTCACCCGTTAGGTGGTGGGGGGAGCGCTGAGAGAGGCCGGACCGATACAAGCCTAGTTCTGAGCATTACAGCGCGCGATCCAGTTGTAGTTATAGAGATCGCTGCTGTAGAGTGGCAATATAACTCTCCAAGACACCTCATCATTAATTCATATTCACCTTAAAATACGCCCTAGTTGTGTCGGTGTCTTAGAAAGATGTGTCGAAGGAAGTTTTTATACAAATATCAATATAACTCAACTAGGTAAAGCCACATACCAAGTTTTAGCGAATTTCCCCTATAGGGAAGAAGCTATTACCGTAGGTCTCATGGTAAGACTTAAGCCCGAGACCATGATAACTTTTCGTTATGAGGTCCCCAGATGCCAAAAACACCATTCGTTCAAATTGTTATATATATATATATGTGTGTGTGTGTCCGTAAGCACAATAACTCTCGTAAAAAAAGTCCGATCTTGATAAAATTTGGTACAAATATGTAAAGTACCATTTATTTAAACGAGTTCGAAAACAAGACAAATCGCACCATCCGAAGGGGGGTTTTTGGGGGGTTTTGTACCCAAAAAATGGGTTTTTTGGGGTTTTCACATGTAATTTTAATTTATACCATTGAATTCAGCTTAAAAAACAAACAATTTGGTATTTTGATCATTGCTCTACGTCAATTAATTGGTTACTGAGATATTACAAGTGCTAAACACAGTACGTTGTCCAATGTTATTCTTATGGAGAAAAAGACAAATTTTATATCTCAGTTATTTATGAACATAAACTGACGAAACTTGGTACATCGCTTCATCTGGTTGTGGTTTGTTGATGTTTGAACAAATAAACAATTTTTCGCCTATGGTTCCCGAAGCAGCAAACCTAGGTACTCGGTCCCCATGTTATTCTTATGGAGAATAATAAAAATGTTATATATCGCTTATTATGAATGTATATGGATGCAACTTGGTATGTGACTTGACTTAGATGAGTTCTATTGATATTTGTATAAAAATCCATTTTTTTTTGTTCCTTTTTGCAGTTAACCTGCGTACTCATCCCTAATGTTATTCTTATGGAGAGTAATGAATATTTTAAATATCGCTTATTTATGAATATATTTCTTATGAATTCTGGTAAGAGGCTTAATGTAATATTAAGACATATATATTCATTGGAAATTCGCTGAGTACGCAGGTTTGCTGCGACGGGGGTATTATTAATATATGTTCATAATTAAGGGAGATAAAATTTGTCTTATTCTCCATAAGAATAACATGGGGGCTGAGTACGGCAACTATCGGAAAAAATAGTTTTTGTGCAAATATCAATAGACAACAACGATAAAAAGCAATATACCAAGCAATATAACAATTCAAATTGTTTTGACTGCACAGTCTTAACTGTTGTATACGGCAGCTATATAGTAAGGTTATAGTAAGGTTGCTTGCGTTGCCCGGTGTAATTTCCTTTTTAACGAATAGTGCCCCCTTAATAAACCCTGCTTAATCTCCCGATAATCAGTTCTCAATTTTCGCTTCGTACAGACAACAAATTATCCTGGTGGGAAGAAAGATTTAAGGAAGAAGAAAATAATTACGTTTACTCCTAAGGCAGGGCCAGATTAATTAGCTTGGCCCCAACATGTTCAACATACTTGCAACATTCTACATAGACAGGATAAATAATAATTTCTTTACAATCAATCAGTTTAGGGATAGCAAACAATGTTGCAAACAAAGATATTCTAGTAACATAACGACAAATTAAAAACGAGTTCGCACGCAGCACGCTGACGTGAGGGAAGTGAATTTCCACATAAAAAGCTATAAAAACTCAAAATCAGTTAAAAACATACATTTATTCCAACTTTTATTCAAATCTGAAAACATTGATTTTTTGGCTGTTCTGATGCTCCTGGTTCTATTTACCTGCAATGCTGGGAATACAATTTTGCGCATTATAAGGTTAGGAGAAGGTTAAGTCAGGCTTTAAAGTAGGTGTGAGGTTGTTGGGGATGATAAAAGTATACCAACAAATGAATAACAGGCTTTTCTAATGTAAAATCCCCATAAGACAACGTACTGTGTTTGGTCAATACACATTTTCTTTAATAACTCGGTAAATATTTATGGTAGAATGACGAGAGAGGGCTTAAAACTTTCGCCTCTCTAATTCCCATCTTTTTACATGCATTCATTTTACATATGGGGCTTTTCTGACCCTTTTTGGGCCCAAAAACTCAAAATTTTAAAGATTAATCCCCCAAAAAAGGGGTTTAGAGTTTTCCGATTGTTTTGCCCAACGAAATTGTCCAACTGATTACGGAAAGGAACGTCCCTACCAAATTTGAAGTAAATCGGACAAAAAATGCGACCGCTAGAGTGCAAACACATATATATATATATACACATATATATATATATATATATATACACACATATATATATATATATGTGTGTTTATAAATAAATATATATATATATATATATATATACATATATATATAACATTTTGAACGACCCCCCAAAACGTGTTCAGGGGGTCACGTTAGGAACTTCTATGGTGGTCCCGGGCTTAAGTTTCACCGTGCGGGTCATGCTAATAGTTCACTTTCCAAAGGAAATTCACTAATAATCAATTTAAACCCGAACACAAAATTAAGCCTGAGTATTGCAGTTACGAGTGGCCTCAAATCAGCTTTAAAACTTCAAACGTGATTGTAAAGTAATTGAATAGTATAGTTAAGCGGGGTTTGATTGTTTAAACACAAGTTCTGACTTTTATCGAATTTGCCCTATAGGGAAGAAGCTATTATCGTAGTCGGCATGGTAAGACCTAGGCCCGGGACCATGATACCTTTTCGTTTTGAGGTCCCCAGACCCCAAAAACACAATTCGTTCGAAACTGTATATATATATATATATATATATACATATATATATATATATATATATATATATGTTTTTATATGTGTGTGTGTCCGTGAGCACGATAACTCTCGTAATAAAAGTCAGATTTTGATGAAATTTAGCACAAATGTGTATAGCAACATTTATGACTTTAAGTTCGGAAACCAGACAGATCGAATCACCCAAAGTGGTATTTTGGGGGGGTTTTGTACCCCAAAAATGGGGTTTTTGAAGTTTTACATGTAATATTTAAAAAAGTCAAATTTTAATTTTCACCATTGAATTCAGCTTTAAAAAAAACACAATTTGGTGTTTTGATCTTTTCTCTAGGTTAGTTGGTTATAGAGATTATTAAAAGTGGTAAACACAGTACGTTGTCCGATGATTTTCTTATGGAGAATAGAATAAATTTTATATCTTGCTTATTTATGAACGTATCCCGACAAAACTTGGTATATGGCTTCATCTGGTTGTGGTCTATTATTATTTGCACAAAAACACAATTTTTACCAATGGTTCCCGTAGCAGCAAACCTGCGTACTCAGCCCCCATGTTATTCTTATGGAGAATAATTAAAATGTTATATATTGCTTATTTATGAATATATTTTAAAGGAACTTGGAAATTCGCTGAGTATGCAGGTTTGCTGTGACGGGGGTGTTTGACACTTTCGTCGTTGTTACTTACCCCTTAATTTCTCAACTATCTTTTTAAAGAATTGAACTGCCTCCGAAAAAGAAAGCGAAATGGGTTTCATGGTTCACTGCTAAAATATCTTATGTTCAACACAAAGGGAACTTTATAACTATATAAGCAGAGAACCTCCATTTTGTCCGGTATCCAACAAAACATTCATGAAGACAGGAGGTGTACTCAGCCAAATGCGTACGACACCACTCGTAATGGTGACACCTCGCCTTCGATTCAGGAAAAAATGTGATTTTAAGAACGAGTTATGAAATGAAGTATATAATGATACAAATATATAAAAACCGTCAGAACATGCATTATAAATGAAACATATTCCACTTACATATTCCTAATATTAAACTTTCCAAACGTTTAAAGTTCTAGAAGTAATGAATAAAATAACATTTATAATGAATGAATGAATTTATAATAATATTCCAAATAGTTTTCCCGTTTTGAGAACGAACAGGATGCGACTAACAACTCTACTGAAAAGGTGATGTCATGGTCATGATGTGCTCGTTCATATTCAAGGCTGAAACAGAGCTAATACTTACTTGTACCCAGAGCTGTTCCAACATGAGGGGTTCTGTAAGCTTCTGGGTTGCGGCTCTGGTGATGCTCGTGACAGATGTGACGACTATCCCAAGAGCGGTAAGTTTAAAACGCCCATTCTGTAGAATATTCCTAGAGTAATATTGTCCACCATCAATGCCTTGTGATAGGCTTTATTCCAAATTTCATTTTGATACAAGCCGATCTTCAATTAAAATTAGTTTGTGTCAAAAACAAAATGGCGGCTATCCGAGTAACTTTGGAGTTTTGGACATTTTGACTATGATATTTTGACTTGTCTATGGTCCAGGAATGATACCTGAAAAAGTTGGTAGAGAGTTACGGGACACCCTGTAAACAGGTTGTTCAGAAAGGGTCATTACAACTTTGGGGGCTGGTAGTACTAATCAATTTGAACAACACATTTTACATAAACATAGGTCAAACATTTTTCCGTTTAGCCGTTATTTTGTATTTTTAACCAAACATTTTATATCTCGGGAACCATTTAAGCAACAGAAACTAAACTTTGCACGTACATTAAATAACCAAAGAAGCAAATAATAAAAGATTGTTATTAAATTGGCTTAAATATTTTCAAAATGGCACCAGTTTTAATATTTAAAAGTTAAATAGTAAACAAACCACAAACATATTTCACTCGACAAGCATATCAAGTTTGAACGAAACTGACCACTAAAAAAGAGAGAAATAGTAATTTTTATATTCCCCATAAGGATAACATTGGACAACGTACTGCGTTTACCGCAAAATGAAAATTTAAATTTTCTTCGCAACCAGCAATCGTAGAATTGTAATTAAAAATTATAAATTATTTAGTTTTTTAAGCTCTTTTTAATGGTGAATAGTAATTTTTTTTATATTTAGGTTTTTTATGAAAACCAAAGAAACTGGATTTTTGACGTTTTAAGTCCTGTAACTTCTGAACCCGAAATTTTACAGAAATGCGGGTGATGTAATTTTGTTGGAAACCTAAAGCTCTACAAACGACTAAATTTGAATTAAAATCGTTAGAGCCACTTTTAATAAATTTTGATTTTTCAGGTTTTTTAGCGGTTTTTGGGGAATAATTACCCTTAAAAATAAAAAATAAAAAAAAAAACGCCTGGAGATATCGTGGGTTAGTACATACATACCAAATTTAATCAAAATCGGTCCACTGGTGTCGCCTCTAGCTCTGAACACATTCATACAGACAGACAGACACTCAGACATCACGTAAAAATCACTTTTTTGGATTCAGGGAGCATCAAAACGAATATTTCCACTAACAACTCAAATTCGAAAATTTTGACGAAAACAATACTTTCTCCATATACTAGGGGAATAGGGGGCGAAAGTAAAAAGAACACCTGTTTCACATTTTAGCCGGATACATTGCCTCAAAAAAATTAAAATAAAATTATATACAGTAATCTCACAAAAAATATTGAATGTGACCTGGGAACAGTAAGCAACTTGAAGAAAAATTTTAGCTAGCAACTTTGAGTGATTACAAAATGTCTTCGGATAACATAGATAGCATATAATAGCCAGGTAAAACAAGCTAAAAAATAACACGTCATGGAGTTTTGGAGTTCATCAGGTGGTGGAAGAACTACGTTTCAATGAACACAGAAGTAGCCAAGGGAAGAAGGAAAATAATGCTAGTCTGAAGATGACAAGGAATTTGGAGGAACAGTAAGAAACTGAACTTTCTGAACCGAACAGAATATTCAAGTCATCTCAAGAGGGGTACAACCGATCGCAATTATGGGGCATTGTGCAAGGTTGAAATAGTGGACCACAACTGTTATGCGGTATGTGCAAGGTTGAAATAGTGGACCACAGCTGCTATGCGGTATGTGCAAGGTTGAAATAGTGGACCACAACTGCTATGCGGTATGTGCAAGGTTGAAATAGTGGACCACAGCTGCTATGCGGTATGTGCAAGGTTGAAATAGTGGACCACAGCTGCTATGCGGTATGTGCAAGGTTGAAATAGTGGACCACAACTGCTATGCGGTATGTGCAAGGTTGAAATAGTAGACCACAACTGCTATGCGGTATGTGCAAGGTTGAAATAGTGGACCACAACTGCTATGCGGTATGTGCAAGGTTGAAATAGTGGACCACAACTGCTATGCGGTATGTGCAAGGTTGAAATAGTGGACCACAGCTGCTATGCGGTATGTGCAAGGTTGAAATAGTAGACCACAACTGCTATGCGGTATGTGCAAGGTTGAAATAGTAGACCACAACTGCTATGCGGTATGTGCAAGGTTGAAATAGTGGACCACAACTGCTATGCGGTATGTGCAAGGTTGAAATAGTAGACCACAACTGCTATGCGGTATGTGCAAGGTTGAAATAGTGGACCACAACTGCTATGCGGTATGTGCAAGGTTGAAATAGTGGACCACAACTGCTATGCGGTATGTGCAAGGTTGAAATAGTAGACCACAACTGCTATGCGGTATGTGCAAGGTTGAAATAGTGGACCACAACTGCTATGCGGTACGTGCAAGGTTGAAATAGTAGACCACAACTGCTATGCGGTATGTGCAAGGTTGAAATAGTGGACCACAACTGCTATGCGGTACGTGGAAATAATGTCACATAACTTACGGCGACCACTCGAAGCAAGTTTAAAAGTTTCATCCCTTTTTTAGATATAAAACTAAACTCTAAAATGATGAATTGAGCTCGTTGCTGAATAAAGTGAAAATATTGCGTACGGAATGTAGCGTCCCTGGAAAGAGAGAATAGTTCCGTGTTAATGACAAACAAAAGGATATTTCAATAGATTTAATGGTTTCTTGCAGAGCTATATCTAACCTCGCAGAGGGCCTGAAACCCCCTTTTGCCTTAAAAAATATAACAACCAGACAGAGTTCAACACGGCCATCGAGTCATCACTGCGTCTCTTTGCCACTTCTGACAGGACGAGACTTCACAAACACAAATCCAAGTATATGAACCATTCGCTTGGCATACACATTAAGTTATTGCTAAAGCTAATACTATGTATAAGGGGGAAAAAGTAAAAATATGTGATTTTTCATTAAAATTGCGTTTCGTAAATACACTTTTTTAACCTACTAATTAATTAATGTCATTAGACAGAAATATAACATTTTGATTTTTATACAATTTTTCTTGGGTTTTCCTTGGCTCAACACCTGCTTGATTTTTTGTATCGATTCGAATACATTTAACTTGTTACAAATTAAACTCCCGATAAAACAGTGGCTGTATCATGATTATATTAATTGCAAGTAGCTACAACAAGATAGCAAAAATGTTTTAACTCCCCATGATTACTAAGCATACATGTCCACGGTCTCCCACGCCTTGTAAGTAAAAACAATAATACAATTCGAGAAGCATACGAAGTAATCTGAAAATAAGTGTATAAGGGTACAAGTACAATTTTTTAGATAGGTTTTCAAAATTATGGGATACAATATTTTTACAATTGGAAAACAGTAGCAATTTTTTTCGTTAGTTAAAATTAAAACATAGAGAAAGAGGAATATGTAAATTAGTATTTGTGTATACTTTTGTATAAACGATTTGTTATTGCCAATGGTACAGAGATAGTCGTTTTACAGGGTCCATATGACTTAGTAGTCACACGGTTGGACAAGTGTGAAGATCCAGGAACTAATCAAGTCAATTTAGGAATTAGAATGAGCAGTCAAGGCAATGGAGTCTTGTTGTACTCCGACAACGTGGAGTTCGAAATACCCTGGGACGACGAGCTCGAGGTATAATTGGAGTATTACAAGATATTATTTAGTATTATGGAAATATCTGTAGCTGATATTTTATATTTTTCAAAAATAAATGTTTAAATAGTTTATGTGCTATGTAAAAAAAACAAAATATAAATTTAAGGGCTAATAAGTTTATGAAAAAACCTATTTAAACAAGGCTGCTTAGAAGTGGCGGCTTTAAATTTTGGACGAAACTAGTATTTATATTGCATATTTATAAAATCCATCATTGTTTACTCATTTGTGTAGCACTTAGTATGACATTGTTTAATGGGAAATATCATTTTAATATCATAACTTCGCAATTTTTCAATTGCTATAACAGTATTGTGTTTTGCACAATCTTTCGTGATCTCTCTATTCAACCTTCAGTTAGATGATTGAACCACGTTTTACGACATTTTTCGCCTTTGCTTAGGATCTTACATTATTTCCTACAATAGTTAATAATGTCTAATATGGTTAACCATTTTAAAAGATAAATATTTTGTTCTATCTGGAATATTTAATGGTTTCAATTAAATTAATAATTACATTAAATTAATATATAACCATTATTAATGCTAAATAGCTTCAGTTCTTCGCCTTGTAAATTGATATTCACGTTCAAATAAGCACCAAAAGGTGTAGTTGACGTTTATAAATAATACTCATATTTAAACACCTTAATTGGTTGCCCTAACCTTTTACTAACTATTTCATTGGTTTCCCTAAACAATATCACCTTCAACTGGACACGATTGGTTATTTCAAACAATCAATTTTTCTCTGTGTAACATTTCGTTTCACTGTTGCCTCAATACAGGATTAAAAATAAAGATTTTTGGTTACTTTACTGTTTAATGCTAGAAACTCGTGTGTAAACCTTCTCACAACAATCTTTTACAATTGATCTCTTACAATTTCTTACTGATTTCAGCTTGATTTGGAATCTCAACAACTGAGAAATGGCGTTTACACACCAAAATATATCAAACAAACTTTTAAAAGCTGTGAAAAAATGTGGAAAATTGGAAAGGACTTCTGGCAAAGTTTCTTTCACGCGGCTGGTTATAATTTCACAAGCTGCCCCCTTCCTGCTGTAAGTATGAAGTCTGTCGTTTAAAAAAGTTTAATTTACATTTTAGGTAAATATGTAAATAATTAATCCGACGTTTATTTAGGTATTCTCATTCATACTTTTTCACATAAGCAGGTTGGATAATTATTTTATCACTGTCTTCTTAATCACTATTGGTTTTTGTTTGGGTTGAAGGAGCAGAATTCAACATTTCTACCAATGACTCATAAGGCGTAACTCGATTTTATAAAACGGTCAAGTCGAAGTGCAGTCAAGCGGAAGGGGGTACTGTACAGTCAGTTTCAGAACTAACGACAACTAGATTGGTAACGGATAGGCCCTGTTACGTCTGCCGTCGCGTCGGCGGTTCATCCTACCCGTAACCATTGCGTGAAGAATACTGTGGCCATTATATGCTAAGGTCGCATAATGCTTTTAAATGAAAGAATCATTCGATTCTACCATATGTTTGAGCCTTTTATGAAAACGTAAGAACAGTTACAAATTAGTTTATTGTATAGCTTTATCATAATTTAATTTAACCTACGTTTACAAAATACAACTTAAATTCGAAATTTAAACTCTTCAAATACGCTGACTCGATCTGAACTAAAATAGTTATAGAGGGATAGACAATCTAATTTATTTCCATATACGCCCAATATTTTCCAAAATAGTCTAAAGGTAAAAACTAACCTTAAAATGTACAGAGAGTTTTAGTTCCTTTAATGATATCATACCTTTTAACATTACATTACTATCCCAGCAGCGTACTTTTAGTTTTTGAGAACAAAAGGACTTTTATTGGATAATTGAACGAAGTGAAAGTATCCTTATACACAACTTTACTGCTTAGACTGGTAAGAGAATCAACTCAACTGGCGTGTCTGTGACCACAATAACTCGAGAATGCCTCCACAGTTAAACTTAAAATTTTCCAGAAAAACTTAACAGGTCAAAATCTCGGTCAAGTTCGTTATTCAGATAATTTCGTTCAGTATTAATCAAATTATCTTAAAACTAAATTTTTTTTCTCCATAAGAATAACATTGGAAGCCATTTTAGTTGTGCTTGAATCGTTAAAATTTAGCCGACGTCTATGTTTCAACAACAGAGTAACAATAGTTAGTTTACTAGAGTATACTTTGTTATACTGGATAACAACAGTTTTTTTACCAACAAAAAACACACAAGAGAGATAAATCGAAGTATATTTTTAAGTTGTGAGCATATTTATTATTTTATAAATTATTAAGTGTACGTTTTTAAAAAAAATATTTATAGTTAATATTCCCTTAGTACGCCTGCTCTGTGTAAATATCGTCAGTCGTCGTCGTCGTCGAAGGCGACGATTTTATCCGTGGCAGACGACAGACGACGCGTGTGGCAGTCGAAAAACTCAAAATAACTTTTTTATTACTTTAGATACTAAGATATTAACTTAACTTATAAAATAGTTTGTTTTATTACATTTTCTTAGACAATTGGTAATATTGTGATTGCCATGTGTAAAAAGTATACAAAGCCTCAATTTGTCTAGAAAGCGTTGATGAAGTTAGTCTCAGTAAGCGAACAACCTTAAAATTTATTTTTGTAGGACAACTATTTGCTAGGTTATATTTTCACTAAATTAATAATAAAAATTGTCTACATTACCTAAAATACATTACCAGTAATGTAGTAGGTAACCACAATAAAAGCTATAGATTATTCGAACCAAACAGCCTTTTTCGGAAGGTTATCTTGAATGATTTGACATAGCCTAGGGTTGGATTACAGTAAGAGTAAGCCGACATTAAACTGGTAATATAACAACTTTTGTAAAATACTTTAAACACATTACCAGGAATGTTGTAGTGAACCAAAATACAACTGAGCTGTTTTCATCATAAACTTGGACCTATGGTTATAAAATGTAGGTCTATACACTTAGGCTACTTGCCATTTTAGAAGTTTCATGTACGGTCTTGGACCAACCCATGTTTATAGAACTTAATTTCATGAAAGCCTAGGCTATTGAAACAATATATTGAAATATCATTTTGTAAAATACAACTGTTGTAAAATACTTTAAACATTACCAGGAATGTTGTAGCGAACCAAAACAAAAGCTTTAAACTATTCTAACCAAACTAAGCCTTTTATACAGGTTATCTGAAATGATTTGACATATCATAGGTTTGGATTATACTGAGCTGTTTTCATCATAAACTTGGACCTATGGCTATAACATGAAGGACTATACACTTAGGCTACTTGCCATTTTAGAAGTTTCATGTACGGTCTTGGACCAACCCATGTTTATGAATTTAATTTCATGATAGCCTAGGCTATTGAAACAATATATTGAAATATCATTTTGTTAAATAAAACTGTTGTAAAATACTTTAAACACATTACCAGGAATGTTGTAGCGAACCAAATCAAAAGCTTTAAACTATTCTAACCAAACTAAGCCTTTTGTACAGGTAATCTGAAATGATTTGACATCTCCTAGGTTTGGATTATATTGAGCTGTTTTCATCATAAACTTGGACCTATGACTATAAAATGTAGGCATATACACTTAGGCTACTTGTCATTTTAGAAGTTTCATGTACGGACTTGGGCCAACCCATGTTTACAGCATTTAATTTCATGATAGCCTAGGCTACTGAAACAATATATTGAAATCTCATTTTTTCATCTAAATAACTGGGCCTGACGATTTATTGTTAATCCTTAAGGATATTTTGACTTGGCCTATAGAAATTGTTAACATTAGTTCATATAGGAAACTCGCTGTTCTCTTAAAAGTTAAATTAACCACACTGCTAAAGTCACTGCTTATCCCAAAATGCTCTGTTTGTTCTAAGATAACGCACCCATGCCAATCCTAACAACAAACCATGCCTGAAATCTTCAATTTATTTTAAAAATAAATAAATTTACGTATTTATACAACATTTACTTTGATAAAAACAAGTGATAAATGTATGTATGTTTTTCTACGGATAAAATGTTAGGTCGGCGGCGGGGTCCGAATCTGCGACCTTTCGCTCCAAGAGCCAGTGCGATACCTCTCAGCTACCACGATAATTGATTTTTAAAGAAGTGACTAAAACTATAGCTATATAGACATAAAATCCGGATTCTGGCGGCAGTTAAATGATAAAGGAATGTCTTCTGATTGAGCCGTGACAAGGACCCTTCACGTCTCGGTCACGTCTCGGTCTCACTTTGATCTTTTTATAGTATTTACTTTTGTGTCGTTGGACGTTGCCCGGAATTATGCACGGCTGTGTGCAGAGCTCCTGGGCGTCATGCTGTGGACCCCTGATCTTAACTACCGGCGTGCAACGTGCTTTGCACTCATAGGGCGTGTAGTTGTCAACGGAAGCGCCACGGATGTTATTGTGTCTCTATTTTTGTGATAATTGTTCGTTCGTTTAGTGTTATAACAGTTTCAATGTTTATCTGTGTCCACACCATGGTGCTTTAAGCACGCCTGCTGTGTCAGATGGGTGAGTTAAATGCATTTTTATGTTGATTTAGTGAGGTTAGGACTTTGAAGACTTTCTGGCCTTAGGCTAGAAATGTGATGTAGGTTTAGGAGTGTTTCAATTCTTGTAAAACTCAGTTTTAGGCACCTTCTGTGCATTGGAATGGCTCCACTGAAGTTTTCCTGGATATTTTGCTTGTTTTGAGCTTTTGTGGACTTGGCGATTTCATGGTTTTGCTCGGCCTATGGCCAGCGTTGTGGCAGTGTCAGATCAAATGTCCTTTGACTGTTTTGTAGTATTTATTCCTGTTTATCGTTTAAGACCTGTTCTGAGCTTCTAGGCCAGTTTTTGCCCGAGATATGGTCCTGTGAAAGCCACCGTTTGAGAGGGTTGCTAGAGTCAGTTTTGCTCCCCGTTAATTAATCCTTAGGCCTTAGGCCTCCAAACTGATTTTTATTGTTTCCCTGTAATGGCTACAACCTATGTGTAGCAGAATTTGTTTCCTGTCAAGTGTAATTCTGTTTTCTGTGACTTGTGAGCCTAGGCCACTCTCACTCAGCCTAGTGTTTGATATAAGTAGTCCTAGACTTTCCTAGTCCCAAGCTCGGTCATGTTTAGTTTTTACTAGTGCAATTGCACGTTCCCTGCAAGTTTCATGCAATTTGATGTAAAAATAACTGTTTTATGTGCATATTATGTTTTTCAATTTCTGTTTTCTGAGGTACCCCAGGTACTCTGTTAGCCAACTGGCCTTAGGCCAGTTTTTAGTGGCTGGTTTGGTTTTTGAAAGTTGGGGGCACTTTCCCCGCAACTTTTAAGGCTATTCTGAGTAAATTCTGCCGGTAACTTTTTGACTTATTAAGCAAAATACATGAGAATGTACCTCATGCCTAAAACTTTTGAATTCCTTTAAAATCTCATTTTAATTGTGTTTCTTTGTGTTATTCTGCAATAGTTTTGGTGTTTAATATTAACTATTGCCATTCTGGACCAGGTTAATTTTGATTTTTACCATAATTTTGATTATTAAGGAAAATGTCTTTCCACCTCTCCTGTTAGTAATTTCCAAGGCTAAAAATAGTTTTATGTATCAAGTTGCTGCCACTTATTTTGCCTCAAATATTTTATTATAGCTCATTTAATATTTACCAATGACTCTGGATTGTTAAATCCTTTTTCTTTGGAACTTTTGTTTTTCATAATATTTTTTGGCATTAGTAGGGGTACTTGGCCCATTCTATGTTAAATTTTTTTTATTGCTGTTTTTAACTGTAAATCATTTGTGACTTTTTTTTAACCTTTTGCTTGAGTTTTTTTTGGCGAGTTTGAAGTAAAATAAAAATTTAAGGACAATTTTAAAGTGACTGATAGGAATATATAGTTTTCTTCATTACTATTGGGTTCCTGGGTTATGTTAAACCAGGGTCCCGGGGAGGAGCGGCCACGGATTCCAACATGGCTCCGGCGGAGAGGGAACTTCTGGGGGGCTTCCCCCCCCTCCACTTTGGCTGCCACTCTGGACTCTGGCCCCCTCTCCTGCCTGTTCCGTCGCCCCCGGTGGTCTACAAGCGACCCGCCCAGTCACCGCCTACCGCAAGTTATTACAAATGAATTCGTTGAACTATGAAACATACATGTGTTGCCGCTGTATGAATGGAGCGTTTATGGAAACTGTAATATTTTTTTTATGATCGCCATGTAACTTTAAAGTCAATTTCTCTTTTCCTTGTCAATTAAAATTTAAATGTCAATTGTAATCTATGTTAACTGTTTGTCGTGTCTGTTATTTATTTATTAATTTATTGCTCAATTTATTCAATTTATTTATCTAATTTTACCCAGTCTCATGAGAATTGTTAAATTGCAAACTATAAAAAATTTTATTACTATCTCATCTGCAACTTCCAGAAATGTGAATTTTAGCTGTTTAAATGTTGTTAAGTTTTATAAGAAAAGCATTGTTAGGTATTTTTCACATTTAATTTAAAACTGTAAACTAGAGGAAAGGTGGAGTTCTGTTATGCCATTTGAATAATGATTTGGATTTTGTATTCACATGCACTTTGCTTTGTATTACATTTGTTTTCTCTCAACGGTGAGTTTTCATTGAATTTTCCTCCACGGCCTTCCTTGTTGTTAGGTAGGGACGTGAGCCGCCCCTCGCCCCGCCTCCATGGGGGCATGCTTCCTGCTCATAGTTCGCCTGGGTGCGGGTGCTGGGGCGCGGTTCAGATGGTAGCAGAGCGTGGTTTCAGTGGTTGTGGTCCTGGCCCTTGGTTGTGGACCTAACCGGTTCCTGACTGAGAGGCTGGGAGACCCGATCACTGGCCACGTTCTGAATTAATGGTAGGGCCGTGGATGGATCTAGTTCTCGGGTAATTCTGGACTGACAGTTTCTGGGCAGAATTGTTGTTCTGGTGGGGATGTGCGCACTGTGTTTTTTTTTTCCAATTAGGAGCTCGCCCTTAGCCGAGGCACCGGGTGGAATCTGATTAATGTCTTGCTTCCGAACTTTAGGGAGCAAGAATTTTCTAAAACATGGCCGAACCCCAAAATTAAATTTTGTTTGTGTGCTCACCTCACCAGACAAGTGTTAGGTGTTGTTGTTAGTGTATGTATCGGTGTATGTATGTGTGTGTGAATCGTTGTTCAATTTTGCGGTTAGTGCGGTATGAATGGGTAGGTGGTTCTTCTATTTGGGACCTCATCTGACCGATAGGCATTCCAATTCAGGGCCCTTAGGAGGTTAAGTTTTTGTGATCTGTATTTTTGAAATTGTTTATTTATTTGTGTGAAATCATGTCTGGCTCCTTGTGTCCAGAGTACCTGTACAAGGATGAGCTTGTTTTTGAGGTTAGAGCTCGTGGCGTTGAACCCGCTAGCGATGTGGCTTCTTTACGTACGCAGTTGCGTGGGTTGCTCGCTAGTAAGTTCGTCAGCACTTGGCCGTCATCCTTGGTGGCAGAGGACGAACTCTTGGCATGCAAAACCAAGCTGGAAGAGTGGGAGGGGAGACTTGAAGAATTGAGAGATGAGCCTCCTTCTGGTAGAGTTAGACAGCGTGCTTTTTCTAGGCTTCTGCACTTGCAAGGCCGAGTCGCCTTGCTGATCACCGCTGGCACCTTAAGGACCGATGATCTCAATTGGCTCAAGCAAACTTCTGAGACCGTTGGAGAATATTTGAATAGTCTTCCGTCAAAATCTTCAGGCACTTCTGCCGCACCGGTTTCTGATGGTGGTGGGTCCCTTCAAGTACCTCCCGAGCAGGCTTTAACCACTGCTGAAGCTAGTGAGGAGTCTCCGCCCGTTCTGACGGTGCCCGCAGCTTCTGTTACTTCTAGTACTCCTGTGCCAGCTTGCCTAGGCCACGTTGCTTCTGCTTCTTACCACAAGTTGCCTAACCCTCTGACGCCTTTGTTGCAAGCCTTGCCTTGCGTTGATGGATTGGAGGTTCACAAACTTTTGAAGTTTCTTGCCGACCTTTTCAGGATGAGGGAAATTCCAGGTGTTGACGACACCTTGCTTTTGAGCCTGCTTATTCCGTACTGTCGTTCTCCTCTGTCAAATCTTTTGAATGCGGTTCTTAGTAGAAAAGGAAAGTTCGAGGATTTTCATAGGGAGATTCTTGACACTTTTGTTCCTGGGCGAATGCGTGAGGATTTGAAGATGCAAATGTTTTACCGGTCCCAAGGACTCCGAGAGGGACTGGCTGCCTATGTCGCTGACATCCGCAGCGCGGGTCGTGTGTTGCGGGTGGGTTTGAGTGAGGCGGAAATCGTTCAGGTGGTTTTGGATGGTATCACTCCTGAGGAGCGTTGTCGCCTCGTTTTCTCTCCCACACCGGTCACGTTCACTGGACTGGACAAACTGGTGGTTGCGGCGAGAAATGTTCAACTCATCGACCAGCGTAGAGAAGAAGGAGCACGAGTGATGAACAACCGCCCCCCTCGACCTATGGTTGGTCAGGTCTCCTCCACTCCCGAGGTCCCTCGGCCGCGCCCCGTGCCTGTGTGTTTTGGATGTGGGCAGCGTGGACATATTCGACGTTTTTGCCGTCAGCTTCCTACCCCGCCAAAAAAACGGAGAAAGAGGGGGCCTGCCCCGGTAGACCCCCTCCCATCTGCGAGCTCACATGGTCGCACTGCCGATGCTTCTTCTGAGCCTCTGATGAAAGGTGTTGCTGGTGTTGCCTCACTGGGTATACGATCGCCAAGTTTGGCCTGTCCTTACGTCAATTTATTGATAGGCGACTCCAACTTTCCAGCTCTGGTGGACTCTGGAGCAGCAGTGAGTCTCATTTCCTCGGAGTTTCACCGATTACTGTCTGAATCTGGAGCAATCAGGAAAACTGAAGATGTGTCGATCACTTGCCTCACCGCAAGCAATTCCCCTATGGACGTTCTGTTTAAGGTGGCTTTCAAATTTAAGATTGAAGGTTTTTCCTGGGTTTGGGAGTTTTTAGTTTCCAATGATTTGGGAATGAGCTGTATTTTAGGTGCAGATTTCATAAGGAAAACCGGACTTATTGTGGATTTGCAAAGAGAGAGCTGCTATTTCAAATTCCAACGTAATGTGCTGGTACCTTTGGTGGTTCGTTCCCGTCCTGTATCCGTAAGGGAGGTCTGTGTTGAAGAAGTTTCGGAGGATGAGCTAAAGCCGGATTGCCTTGAGCATTTGTCACCCGAGCAGAGGAAGATTGTTAAGGAGTTGTGTTCTCATTTTCCTGAGGTACTCACGCCTCGCCTCGGTCTTACCACCCTTATGGAATATGAGATCCGTCTAACCGATAAAGAGCCTGTGCGCAGTCATCCGTATAAGCTTGCTCCTCCGAAAATGGCAACTCTAAGAGAAATTATTGATGATCTTCTAGAGCAGGGAGTCATTGAACCTTCCAGATCACAGTACTCGAGCGCTGCCTTTCTGGTGCCAAAACCCAACGGAAAATCCCGTATGGTCCTAGATTACCGTAAACTGAATATGAAGATTGAAATAGACAGTGTGCCCCTCCCTGACCTTCACTCAGCATTTGACTGGTTCGGCAAAGCTCATTTTTTTACGGTTTTCGACTTAAACCAGGCGTACCATCAGATTCCCCTTAAAAAGGAGTCCAGACATTTGACAAGTTTTTGTGTGCCATGGAACTTGTATCAATTTACACGTGTGCCCATGGGCATTGCTGTGGGTGCTCAAACCCTAACGCGTTTGTTAGATTCAATTTTTCATGATATTAAGTTCAAGTATGTATTCAACTATTTAGATGACTTGTTGGTTTACAGTGAAACCTTTGAAGAACATGTGGATCATTTGAAGGTTGTTCTTACTCGCCTGCGAGAGGCTGGCCTAACTGTTAACCCCGAGAAGGTCACTTTTGCCCAGCCTGAAATTTCTTTTTTGGGTCATTTGGTTTCGTTTCGAGGGATTCGTATCGATCCTGCAAGAACTCAGGGTATTCGTGATTTTCCTCCACCTAGAGATACCAAGGGCGTTGCCCGTTTCATTGGGATGGTCAACTTCTACAGAAGATTTATTCCGAACATCGCAGAGATTGCCGCCCCTCTCAACGTACTCCGGAAGAAGGGAGCAAAGTTTATTTGGGGAGAAATTCAACAGTCCGCCTTTGAAAGCCTAAAGGAGGCGATCATGCAGCCCCCTGTTTTGCGCATGCCTGATTTTACACGTCCTTTCATCCTTCAGACTGACGCCTCGTCGCACGCCATTGCTGCTGTGCTCTCCCAGTCTTTTGATGGTGTTAGACAGCCCATCGCCTTCGCGTCCCGTACGCTGACTCCACAGGAGAAGAAAAGCTCCTCGGTATATGAACTCGAGTGCCTCGCTGTTGTTTTTGGGGTGGATAAGTTCCGGCGTTTTCTGGAACATACCGAGTTTCTTCTGGAAACGGACAACCAAGCCCTTTCGTGGCTTTTGGCTCACCCTCGTCAGTTGGGGAAGATCGGCCGTTGGATCGTCAAGATTTCGGCTTTTAAGTTCAAGGTACAGCATGTGCGGGGTACCCAAAATATTATTGCTGATGCCCTGTCTCGCATGTATCATGACTCCCCGACTCCAGAAGGAAATCCCCACTGTGGTGCAGTTTTGTTAGATTTCCCTTTGGCTTTTGGGGAAATTGCTCCTTATCAACGCCAGGACCCGCTATTAGGACAAATCATGCGGGATATTGAAGAAGGTTCGGCTTCTCCGCCTTATTCCCTTTCGCAGGGAGTTCTTTGCTGCCGCCCTCGTGTTGGAAATGGTACACGCGTGGTCCTGCCTAGCCATCTGGTCCCCATGGTGTTCGCCTACTTTCATTCTTCTCCCGTCGGAGGACATCTGGGCATTCACAAGACTATCGCCAAAATTCGCAGGGAGTTCATCTGGAAGGGAATGGATAGAGATATTGCTGGGAGAGTAAGGGCTTGTAAACTGTGCTGTCTTAGTAAGCCCGCCCAAAACTCTAAATTAGGCCTACTTGCTTCTGATGTAGCCAGTCGACCATTTGAGAAGCTGTTCATCGACTACGTGGGACCGTTTCCCCGTAGCAAGTCTGGTAACACTTACCTGCTTGTCTGTGTTGACGCCTTTTCAAAGTTTTGCTGGCTGTTTCCTCTTCCAAGAGCTACTACTAACCTAACAACTAGAGCTTTGAAGACTCGACTCTTTCAGAACTTCGGTGTACCCAGCCAACTGGTCTCCGATAACGCAACACAATTTTCTTCAAAGGAGTTTCGCCGTTTCTGTTTTGGACATGGTATCGAGCATATTACTACTTCTCCGTACTACCCTCAACCTTCTCATGCGGAGCGTTTCAACCGCAACTTGAGAGCTGCTCTCATCGCCTATCATGCAGAGAGGCAGACAACTTGGGATGAATCTCTTGAGTGGCTGCAATTGGCATTCAACTCCGCTAAGCACGAAAGCCACAAGGCGGTACCTTTTGAACTGTTTCTGGGTTACCCGCCGTCTTCCCCCCTTTCGAATCTTTGGAGAGTGTCTGATTTACTGCCCACTCCTGGTAGCGGCGATATACTCGGTGCTTGGAACGCTGCGAGAAAAAATTTACTCCGCAGTAGAGATAGAGTGAGAAGGCGTTACAACAAGGGTCGCATTGCCAACCCTTTTAAGGTTGGAGATTTGGTGTTCTGTCAAACACACCCCATCAGTTCCGCCGCCAACAAAAAGGCTGCCAAACTGTGTTATCGTTGGTCAGGACCCCATAGAATTATCAAGTTTTTGTCCCCCGTCACGGTGAGACTTGGTCACCCTGATACTGGAGAAGTTTTTCGGAAAGCTCACATATCTCAGTTGAAGGCTTTCCGTGGAGGGGTTGGAACTTCCAACTGAATGTTTAGCTTCGGAGGTGTTTAGGAGCTGGAGGTTTGATCGCCCTCCTGCTTCGTGCGCTGTGTTCTTCACACTCTCATTTTTTTTCTCTTTGCCATTGCTGGGCCCAGCAAACTATCCCGGAGGTGAGTTTTCCCTCTGGTAGGTGAAGTTTCACTATTCCGAGTCTGCTGTTTGTTCTCTTTCCCCCCCCCTCTACGGAAACTTTAGCTTCTTGATATCTCATTTGTTTACTTGGTGTCATCCTGACCATGTTTCTCGTGGTGATGTTAATTGTTGTTTTGTAGTTTGTAATATTTGTTCTGCCTTTGAGACAAGGTTCATTTTTCTCATCTTCACCCCGGAGGTTCTGTTTTCGTGGGGGAGGTTGAGCCGTGACAAGGACCCTTCACGTCTCGGTCACGTCTCGGTCTCACTTTGATCTTTTTATAGTATTTACTTTTGTGTCGTTGGACGTTGCCCGGAATTATGCACGGCTGTGTGCAGAGCTCCTGGGCGTCATGCTGTGGACCCCTGATCTTAACTACCGGCGTGCAACGTGCTTTGCACTCATAGGGCGTGTAGTTGTCAACGGAAGCGCCACGGATGTTATTGTGTCTCTATTTTTGTGATAATTGTTCGTTCGTTTAGTGTTATAACAGTTTCAATGTTTATCTGTGTCCACACCATGGTGCTTTAAGCACGCCTGCTGTGTCAGATGGGTGAGTTAAATGCATTTTTATGTTGATTTAGTGAGGTTAGGACTTTGAAGACTTTCTGGCCTTAGGCTAGAAATGTGATGTAGGTTTAGGAGTGTTTCAATTCTTGTAAAACTCAGTTTTAGGCACCTTCTGTGCATTGGAATGGCTCCACTGAAGTTTTCCTGGATATTTTGCTTGTTTTGAGCTTTTGTGGACTTGGCGATTTCATGGTTTTGCTCGGCCTATGGCCAGCGTTGTGGCAGTGTCAGATCAAATGTCCTTTGACTGTTTTGTAGTATTTATTCCTGTTTATCGTTTAAGACCTGTTCTGAGCTTCTAGGCCAGTTTTTGCCCGAGATATGGTCCTGTGAAAGCCACCGTTTGAGAGGGTTGCTAGAGTCAGTTTTGCTCCCCGTTAATTAATCCTTAGGCCTTAGGCCTCCAAACTGATTTTTATTGTTTCCCTGTAATGGCTACAACCTATGTGTAGCAGAATTTGTTTCCTGTCAAGTGTAATTCTGTTTTCTGTGACTTGTGAGCCTAGGCCACTCTCACTCAGCCTAGTGTTTGATATAAGTAGTCCTAGACTTTCCTAGTCCCAAGCTCGGTCATGTTTAGTTTTTACTAGTGCAATTGCACGTTCCCTGCAAGTTTCATGCAATTTGATGTAAAAATAACTGTTTTATGTGCATATTATGTTTTTCAATTTCTGTTTTCTGAGGTACCCCAGGTACTCTGTTAGCCAACTGGCCTTAGGCCAGTTTTTAGTGGCTGGTTTGGTTTTTGAAAGTTGGGGGCACTTTCCCCGCAACTTTTAAGGCTATTCTGAGTAAATTCTGCCGGTAACTTTTTGACTTATTAAGCAAAATACATGAGAATGTACCTCATGCCTAAAACTTTTGAATTCCTTTAAAATCTCATTTTAATTGTGTTTCTTTGTGTTATTCTGCAATAGTTTTGGTGTTTAATATTAACTATTGCCATTCTGGACCAGGTTAATTTTGATTTTTACCATAATTTTGATTATTAAGGAAAATGTCTTTCCACCTCTCCTGTTAGTAATTTCCAAGGCTAAAAATAGTTTTATGTATCAAGTTGCTGCCACTTATTTTGCCTCAAATATTTTATTATAGCTCATTTAATATTTACCAATGACTCTGGATTGTTAAATCCTTTTTCTTTGGAACTTTTGTTTTTCATAATATTTTTTGGCATTAGTAGGGGTACTTGGCCCATTCTATGTTAAATTTTTTTTATTGCTGTTTTTAACTGTAAATCATTTGTGACTTTTTTTTAACCTTTTGCTTGAGTTTTTTTTGGCGAGTTTGAAGTAAAATAAAAATTTAAGGACAATTTTAAAGTGACTGATAGGAATATATAGTTTTCTTCATTACTATTGGGTTCCTGGGTTATGTTAAACCAGGGTCCCGGGGAGGAGCGGCCACGGATTCCAACATGGCTCCGGCGGAGAGGGAACTTCTGGGGGGCTTCCCCCCCCTCCACTTTGGCTGCCACTCTGGACTCTGGCCCCCTCTCCTGCCTGTTCCGTCGCCCCCGGTGGTCTACAAGCGACCCGCCCAGTCACCGCCTACCGCAAGTTATTACAAATGAATTCGTTGAACTATGAAACATACATGTGTTGCCGCTGTATGAATGGAGCGTTTATGGAAACTGTAATATTTTTTTTATGATCGCCATGTAACTTTAAAGTCAATTTCTCTTTTCCTTGTCAATTAAAATTTAAATGTCAATTGTAATCTATGTTAACTGTTTGTCGTGTCTGTTATTTATTTATTAATTTATTGCTCAATTTATTCAATTTATTTATCTAATTTTACCCAGTCTCATGAGAATTGTTAAATTGCAAACTATAAAAAATTTTATTACTATCTCATCTGCAACTTCCAGAAATGTGAATTTTAGCTGTTTAAATGTTGTTAAGTTTTATAAGAAAAGCATTGTTAGGTATTTTTCACATTTAATTTAAAACTGTAAACTAGAGGAAAGGTGGAGTTCTGTTATGCCATTTGAATAATGATTTGGATTTTGTATTCACATGCACTTTGCTTTGTATTACATTTGTTTTCTCTCAACGGTGAGTTTTCATTGAATTTTCCTCCACGGCCTTCCTTGTTGTTAGGTAGGGACGTGAGCCGCCCCTCGCCCCGCCTCCATGGGGGCATGCTTCCTGCTCATAGTTCGCCTGGGTGCGGGTGCTGGGGCGCGGTTCATGATGATGTTACTCAAATCAGATATTGAATTTTTTATGAGACTCGATTTAAGTTTGATCATGTGTTTCAATTATTCTTATACGCAAGGAATGAGCGTACACCTAGTTATCTTATTGAAAAGGTTAATCTACTCTTGTTTTAATAATGAAAAATAACAACTGTACCAGTTAATGTATCAGTTACTATGCAGTCGTTATAGTGTTCTCAAACAAGGAATGCTAAAATGCATTTTGTGTACGGTTTTTGTAATGGGAATCATTTGTCGCTGAGAGCGAGTACCACACTTGGTATCCCAATAACCGCATTTCAAGTTCATCTTACAAGCAGATGATTTTTCTTAACGAATGCAACAATCGAGAGAAAACCTTTCGATTGTACAAACCTTTTGCTAATCACTCGAAAAAACCGATAAGCGGAACCTCTCGGAACCTTCCGATTGTACAAATCTCTCGCTAAGCAATCGAAACAACCGATAAGCGGAACCTCTCGAGGAGGAACCTTTCGATTATACAAACCTCTCGCTAAGCTATCGAAACAACCGATAAGCGGAACCTCTCGAGGAGGAACCTTTCGATTATACAAACCTCTCGCTAAGCTATCGAAACAACCGATAAGCGGAACCTCTCGAGGAGGAACATTTCGATTATACAAACCTCTCGCTAAGCTATCGAAACAACCGATAAGCGGAACCTCTCGAGGAGGAACATTTCGATTGTTTTAACCTCTCGTAAACGCGCATACTATTATGAAGTTGTTTAATATGTTTGACAGGTTTAAAAATAATACGTAATAATAAAAATACTAAAGTTTCGCTCGTGTTTATAGACTGAAATAACTTTTTTCATTTTTAATTTACAACTATTAACAATACTTAATCTTCATTAAAGTGGTTTTACCAAATAGGAAATTTAAAGTAGTTTCATAAAATAGGGTTCATACACAGAAAAGAAAGAATCAGAGGTCGGTTTCTTAGGCTAATGCCACACTAGGCGATTTCTGTCGCTGAAGTTTAGCGATTTCTATTTCTATTGAATATATATATATATACATATATACATCTTAATAACACATTAAGCCACTTATCAGGATCATGAGAAATATATTCAAAAATAAGTGATATTTAAACTATTAACTATCCTCCATAAGAATAACATTGGTGATGAGTACGCAAGTTTGCTGCAACAAGGAACACAAAATAATGGGTTTTTATGCAAGTATCAATAGAACTTGTCTAAGTGAATTTATTTACCAAATTTCATCGATATACATTCATAATTAAGCGATATATAACATTTTAATTTTGGGATGGTATTTTAGTTAGCTGTTATAAGGATTATATCTAAATATACTTGAAAGGTAAAACATATGTTCACTATGAAAATAAAAAATTACTTGAATGTCAACTGAAACTCTTTTTATTGATGGTGAACTTTGCTCTATATAAGAATAGGCGAGAGAGCGAAGCGAACGAGCTCATCCTGGAGGCGAGAGAGCGAAGCGAACGAGCTCATCTTCAAAATGAACGCTACAAAACCTGTGTCATTCACATCGTAAACAATATTCCAATATTTTATTTTAAGGAAGACTATTTCATTTACCATGGCCTGGTAGAATCCCCTTTGCACATACAAAATAATTGGTTTTCAAGCAAATTCTGATGTACATTAGATGAACTAACGCGATTCAGAGTTCTTTTAGGATTTCTCCACATAGGGATAACCAACATATTTCTCATTTATAAATTGCTTCCTATAGGCAAATTATAAATGTGTTTATCGTAATATTCAATTTAGTGGGTTACTTTTAAATACAATAACATACTGCAGATGTTGTTTGCTCATTAAAAAATTTCAACTACATTTCTTTAACAACAACTGTCCGTGCCTCAAAACTTTCAAAGTTTTATCGCAAACGGTATAATCCCGACAGTTGAAACATCTTTAAAAAAAAACAAAGACAGTACATTTATCAGCCATATCAGGAAATATTAAGAGGAAACACAGAGAAGAAAGAATTAAAAATAAACTAAATGATTTAAATTTTCTACAGTTATGTAATCAATTTAAGTCTGTTTTTTTTATGAATTACATGTGTAGAGTTCAACCATTACCTTCTAATCTAGCCTTTAAATCTATATAAGACCGTAAGGTCTATTTAAGAATTATATTACGTAAAATAAGTTTACCTTATAGTTATTTTATAATTAGAAATTACATATTACCAGAACATTACAATTCATTAAATCTAAAGTAGTTTGATTAAGAGATCTAAATATTCAACTCATGTCTTAGTTTTACAGCAGTAAGCTGAATATGCAATTAATTCTTTAAACAAATGGGTTTTAGCGAATTTCCCCTATAGGAAAGAAGCTATTACCGTAGCTTCGTAAAACTTAAGCCCGAAACCATGATAACTTTTTGTTTTGAGGTCCCCAGATATAAAAAATACTATTCGTTTAAATTTATATATATATATATGTGAAATAGAAATTATATGTGTGTGTGTGTGTGCGTGTGTGTGCGTGCGAACGTGCGCGTGCGCGTGTGCGTGTGCGTGTGCGTGTGCGTGTGCGTGTGCGTGTGCGTGTGTGTGTGTGTGTGTGTGTGTGTGTGTGTGTGTGTGTGTGTGTGTGTGTGTGTGTGTGCGCGCGCGCGCGCGCGCCCGTGAATGCGATAACTTGAGTAAAAACCGTCCGATTTCGATGAAATTTGGCTCAAATGTGTAAAGTGACATTCATGACTTTTAGATTGAAAACCAGAAATATCGGATTTTGGGAAGGGGGGTTTATGGGGTTTTAAATTTTCCAAAAATCAGTTTTTTGCATTTTTCACCCTAAAATTTAAACATTTTTGTTTTGACCATGTTATAGAGATTAAAAATACAAATAATATGGTATTTTGAATTATTAACCTCGATTAAGTGGTTGCGGAGAAAATCCAAAAAACATAATCATAAAATCTCCCATGTTAATCTTATGGGAAAAAGGTTTTTGGCTTTTCCTCAGTTCATTTTACTGTAAATTTCACATTTGCTATTACCATTCAGTTCATCCATAGATTAAGCATACTCCTTAGTTCAGCTCCACAAAACAATCATTTCGGTGTTTAAATTGTGATTCCACACCCAACTGTTGCAGTGATATTCAAAGTGCTAAACACAGTACGTTGTCCAATGTTATCCTTACGGAGAATAAATACAATTTGATATCTCGATTATTTGTGAATGTGTATTGATGAAACTTGGTATTTGGCTTCACGTAGTACTGGTATATTGATATTTGCACAGCAAATTTATTTTTTGTTGACTATCTCCGTAGCAGCAAACCTACGTACTCAGCCCCCATGTTATTCTTATGGAGGATAATTAAAATATAATGACTCCCTTAATTATGAACATAAATTAATAAAACCTGGTATGTGGCTTCACCTTGTTGAGTTATATTGATATTTGCATAGAAACCCATTTTTTGTTCCTTGTTGCTTTCTCATCCCCACGTTATTTTTATGGAGAATAATTAAAATGTTACATAGCACTTATTTATGATTGAACATTGATGAAACTTGGTATATGGCTTCGCCTAGTTAAGTTATATTTATATTTGCATAAACACCAATTGTTTGTGTTCCTTGTTTCAGCAAACCTACGTACTCATCACCAATGTTATTCTTATTGTGGTATTAAGACATATATTATGCATTGGAAATTCGCTGAGTACGCAGGTTTGCTGCGACGGGGGTGTTTAGCATGGCTTAGTAAAACTAGATCGTTGCCGCTAAACAGGCATGTGTGTGAGGGCGTTTCTCTCGTTTTGGCCAGATCGGCCTAAAAGTCGCCCTTTTTCAGCGCGCCCTATCTCCTACATTCTTTGTCATAGAAATGCAATTAATATATGAAATTTTAAGAGATTCTATCTTCTTTAATTTCGTGTTCAAAAGTGTTTCCGATAAAACGCACAATTTTCCAAGTTATATGTAAAAAAATAAAAAATGGAAAATATTTAAGGTTTTTTGTAATTTTCTCAGTGAAGCCGTCCTTTCACGAGGTGTCAAACATGAAATTCGAATTCAGCAACCAAAAATCAAAAAGAACCATTGAGAAAACCATTTTCTGAATTTTTCCTGGGAAAATACCATTTAACTGGACTAAATACATGTTGTTACAATTAACACGATAACATAAAACTACAGCTCTCAACACCACACAATATATTTACAATTATACTGTACTTACATACAAGACGGTAAATATACAAAAATTGGTTCAAGGCGACCTATTTCAAAAAATCACACCGGTCATCATTAGGCCCAATCAGCGAATGAAAGTAAAAATAATGCCTCAACCATAATTTTAAACTAAACATATTCGCATATACGCAAGTTTTTTCTTATATATATTGTTTCCAAATTTATTTAAACAGTTGTTTAATGTTACTTTATGTTATTGTTTCTTAATGCTACTTTATTAATTAGATACCATTTCTTATGACGGAGTTTGAAAAAACGAGTACCCAGTAATAATAATGTGATTATTCTGATGGTGATTTTCTGTCGAAACTGAATAGTTTTAACTATGTCATAATAATGCTTTACGATTATTATATACATAGCATTTTAATTTAATTTCCTATGACAGAATTTGAAAAACGAGTACCCAGTAATAATAATGTGATTATTCTGATGATGATTTTTCTGTCGAAACTGAATAGTTTTAACTATGTCATAATGATGCTTTACGAATGTTTCAGGACAAATATCTCGTCAGAAACTGGCCAGTGAATATAACGTTCAACAACCTTCGGACATACATTTATGGCTCATACAAGCTGATTGGGACATTCTCCAAAAATAAGAAAAGAGTTGGTTGCGTACTGCTTTATTGTGATATAGTACCTAAAAGAACTTGATAGGCCTATGTATGTAAATAAGTACATTCAATTAATAAAATAAAGCGTGTGAATATTAACATGGAGGGAATAAAAGGTACTAAAGCAAATTTGGTCGGATTTATTTCTTCTCCTCTTGAGTGTGCTACGCGCGAACTCTTGTTTATAATAGTTTATTTCAATGTGTTATACTTTAATCACACTAACATTGTACAAATTACAAAAAACTGTGAACAACTTTTACTTAGCTTTCAAACAAGACCGTATGAGCATATTACAACCAGTAATCTCTTTTAGCACGTAAGCTCGTACGAACTTAGGTTTGTGCGATCTTCTGCAGATTTGTTTTACTCTAGGATAAAAAGCGCAACGCCCTCAAATATCACTTTACCACACTCTGTTTCTTAATAATTAGAAAAACTCTAACCTGTTGAGACAAACCTATACAAATTAATAAATAATAAATTCATCGCTATTATGAGTTTCAAATATACAGTTTAGAGGTAGCATACACTATTGCAACCCGAAAGGTTCTGCCAGTAAAAGCATCATCGTGGCCAAGTTAATGAATTAAAACAAATAAAATTTTGAACATCAATTCTACAATATTGACTTTATAAGCTGGTTTACATTGTATAAATCAGAGTTTGTACACGATGATTTTGCAGTAGTGGTTTGAATATGTTTCAGACTATCCAATAGGATACTGAGAGACTTTGTGAAGGGGTTATGCGACCCCGAGCAACCTAATGCTACGTTGTCTATACTCCGATAGCATTTAAACAGTTATATTAGTTTTGCGGGTCCCCGAACAACTTGATACGAGTACGTTGTCTGGTAGCATTTGCACGGATAGATTAGTTATGGAAACCTTAGTCAGTTAGATTTTTGGTGTTATTTATAATATCGGGAAATATGACGATTGGATCAAGTAATAAAGGACGAAAATGAAAACGGTTACGTAATACCGTCAAAAGTGGCGACCGGCCGTAAATAACTATTTTGTCATCTAATATTGATTATAATAGATGTCCGGTGATGGTTGTTGAGTTTAGAACCTGTATCATCAAATGGTATTTTTGTTCCTATTTAAGAATCCAATCCTCCATCTGTTATAACAGCACAAAAGAAAATACTATTGAGATTCAATCAATATAGACTATATAAGTAAATGATAAAGGACCAAGTATTACTGGCCAAATTACAACCGGACCGCTTTGTATCGGTCGCAAAGTATGTCAAAGCGTGTTTTGTTTGTCAATACATAATCCAGTTTGATTGTACTGGCCAAACATTTGTATTGCTACTAATTTATTAGTTAGAAACCATGTTAAGATTATCAAATCTGGAGTGCTATCCAAATCCCATTACACTATTTGAAATTACCATCTGATGGCAAATACTCGCTCGAAAATACTCGAAACTCGAGAATAATTAGCACTACTCGACTCGATTCAAAAAATCAGTACTCGCAGACCCCAAAATATTATACTTTGTAAACGTTTCAAGTTCCAGAGGTAATGAATGATTTCACATTTATAACGAATTAATTAATTTATAATTATATGCCAAGCAGTTTTCCTGAATTGGGGACAGGATGCGGCCCGAAATTCTACTGATAAGGTGATATCGTGATGTATTTGTTCATATTCAAGGCTGATACAGAGCCAGGGTGAAACAACGCTAATATTGACTTGTACCCAACATGAGAGGTTCTGTTAGCTTCTGGGTTGCGGCTCTGGTGATGCTCGTGACAAATGTGACGACTGTCCCAGAAAAGGTAAGTTTAAAATGCACATTCTGTAGAATATTCCTAGAGTAATATTGTCAACATCAGCCGCCGTGTAAATCAATTACTCGTAATTTTATCCTGGATCGGTTATATTGGTACTTACTAACCACTCGAACCGAGGATATACGGGTATTTTTGTGCATTTGCAGTTATTAATACATCATTTTTTAAGACCTAGAAATTATTAACTAGCGGGACTACAAAATACAATATTTAAATACTCTGTTTTAGACATATTGTCAATGTAACCCAGTTTTTTCGTATTTTCCATTTGAGTTGATTTTAGAACCGAGGGTTGAAACTAAAATAACATGGACCTTTGCAATGTTGAGTGGACTTTTATTAAAAACAATTTGTGATACTTTTATTATCATTGGCAGGGTAGCACAGTGGTTAGCGTGCTCGCTTCATAACCTGAAGTTCGCCAGATCGACCCTGAACAAAATCCTGAGAAGGTTTTGTGAAGGTTTGCTACCGGATCCAGCTGTCATTGGTCATTGGGCTATTAATTAATGATCCTGGCTAAAAACACAGTCGGTCCTAGTCAGTAACAAGGCTACACAAGGCACCTCACCCATTCTACACTAATCATTCATTCATATTAGCCTTCAAAACCGCCCTAGTTGCGTCGGCATCTTAGTCAGCGATTTAGTGATCATTAAAAATTGCGTATCGTTAATACATTTGATTTAATAATACAGTAAACTATGAATGAATACAAATTTTCTTGGAAATTTGCTCGGCTCAACACCTGCCTGATATTTGTTGTATCGATTCGAATATCATTTATTTGTTACAAATAAATCTCTTGATAACAATAGTGGCTGAATTATGATATATCAATATTAAGTAGCTACAAAAAGATAACAAAAAGCTTTTAACACCCTATGATTACCAAGCATACCTTCCCACGGTTTCCCACGCTTTGTAAACATTACAATTAATAAAAATCAGGAAGCATACAAGCTAAATCTGACAATAAGAGTATCAGTATACAAGACTATTTTTTTATAAATGTACCCAATACTATGGGAGAAAATATTTGTACAGTTGAAACGGAGTAGCATTTTAATAATAAAAATCAAAACATAGAGAATGAGGAATATATAAATATGCATTTGTGTATACTTTTGTATAAACGATTTGTTATTGCCAATGGTACAGAGATAGTCGTTTTACAGGGTCCATATGAAATAATAATCAAACGGGTAGAAGTATGTGAAGATATGGGAACTAATCAAGTCAAATTTGGAACTAAAATGAGAAGTCAAGGCAATGGAGTCTTGGTGTACTCCGACGATTTGGAGTTGGAAATACCCTGGGACGACGAGATCAAGGTATACTTGGAGTATTACAAGGTATTAATTAGTATTATGGAAAGATATGTAGCTGATAATTTATATTTATACTTTTTTTCAAAAATAAATGTCGAAATAGTTTATGAGCTATGGCAAAACAACCAAAATATAAATTTAAGGGCTAATAAGTTTATGAAAAACATATTTAAACAAGGCTGCTTCAAAGTGGCGGCTTTACTTTTTGGACGAAACGAGTGTTTATATTGCATGTTTATAAAATCCATCATTGTTAAGTCATTTGTGAAGCAATTAGTATCGCATTGTTTAACGGGAAATATAATTTTTATTTCATAACTTCGCAATTTTGTAATTACTATAACAATATTTTATTTTGCACAATATTTTGTGATCTCTCTATTCAACCCTCAGTTAGATGAGTGGAGACACGTTTTACGAAATTGTTCGACTGCTGAAGTATTCAAATCATTTCCTACAATAGTTGTTTAAAATAATGTCTAAAATGGTTAATGATTTTTAAAGATAAATATATCTTCTTACTGGAATATTCAATGGTTTCAATTCATTTAATTATTACATTAATTAAATATACTAGTCGACTCGTGCGGAATTCCGCACTGCGAACCAAATCTTGACAGCTGATCAGATGTTCTTTTGTTTACGTTTTCGCTCCTGTCAAAATGAACTATTCCCTTTATTTATCTTTCAAATTATTCAAATTTCCGAGAAGCGGTAAATGATTAGACCGTGGGTCTATTTTTCGTCAATAGCCGGCAGGAATGAATTTAGCGAGAATAACTGTTTCCAATGTCATGTTCCCACCTTTAGGGTCCTAATAAAACTCCTCAACCCCTTAATCTCATCCAAAAATAATTTTCAGATTTAGTGTTAAGTTGAGACACTCAGTAGTTGGCTACATGGAAGATCTATTTAGAGAGCATCGAGATCTCGTACCCCCATGTCTCAAACACACAAAGGTCTGTATGAAATCTCTATAGAACAACACCATGACCCCCATTATATGGGCCTTGTTGTTTTTGCTGATGTACTAAAGTACAAAATTTCAGCTCTATTGGTTGAGTAGTTTTTGATGATTATATTAAAGGTCAGTGGGGCAGAGCCCCACTTTAAATTTGTTTACCTGCTTTTTTGCTACAGAATTTCTTCTCCATCAGTCCAGTATCAGGTGCAAGATTGTTAAAATAAGTATTCTGAAGGTTCGGGGGTGGGCCTAAAACACGTTCTAAACGGGAATTTGCTTGTGTTTGTTCTAGATACAGATTTAAATAAATATTATTATTAAATAAACATATTATTTAAATATAGATTTAAATAATATGTTCACTCCGTATATTTCTGTTATTTATTACCAATCTTCACTCAACATTTAAATGAGAACTACAACAGCTCATGATGGAATAAATATTCTTAAGTTATCAACTGGTGTAGTTTTTAGTGTAAATAATGCTTTGTCTATATAACAATAAGATTGTATCTTGAAAATGCGGTGGTTTGTAGCCCTGAGGTGGATTAACAATTTTGAAGTAGCATATAATCCTCTAACGTACGTATAGAACATAGAACAAAAGTTTCATCTAAATCAGTTCACCCGTTTCTCTGGGAAAAGCGAACAAACAGGATCAAACACGCGCGAAATTACGTTTTTGAGCGGCCTCATTTATTTTCCAAAAGACGCATGACAGTTTGAAATAGCCTAAAACCTTCTTTGAACAAAAAGACGAAGATTCATCAAAATCAGTGCAACTGCTTTCCCATGAAAATCGAACAAAAACACGTCCTTGAGCGTTACCGCTAAGGGTAGACAAGAGACGGACAGAAATTGAGAAAATACTTGTTTTGGCTCCCGTAGGGTGTAAAACACGATATTACGCAAAAATGTCATAATTTTAAGCAATGTACAGACAAAACTTTAATTTTGGTATATAGATATCCTCTCTGTATACTTATGTCATTTATTACCAATCCTCACTCAAAGTTTTAAATAAGAACTACAACATCTGTTTATAGAATCACTATTCTTAAGTCATCATCTGGTTCAATATAAATAAATGCTTTGTCCATAAGAATAACATAGGATCTTTAAAACCCCGTAGGGCAGAGTCCTAAGGTGATTTACAAAAATCAATATAACCTAAAACCTTCTAACGCACATATAGAACATAGAGAAAAAGTTTCATCGAAATCAGTGCACCCGGTTCCCTGCGAAAAGCGAACAAAACGTGACCCAAATCGCAGGAATCACGTTTTTGAGCGGCCGCCATTCTTTTTACAACAGGCGTATGACAGTTTAAAGTAACCTAAAACCTTTTCACGCATATATAGAACAAAGAAACAATGTTTCGTCATTGTCAGTACAACCGTTTTCCCGTGAAAAGCGAACAAAAACCCGTTCTTGAGCGTTACCGACGGACAGACAGATATTGAGATAAGACTTGTTTTGGCTTCTTTAGGGTGTAAAACGTGAAAATATGCAAAAATTTCATAATTCCAAACAATGAACAGACAAAACTCTAATTTTATTTATATAGATAACCATGGACATTAATAGTTTCAGTTCATCGCCTTGTAAATTGATATTCACGTTCAAATAAGCACCAAACAGTGTAGTCGACGTTTATAAAAAACACTCGTATTGAAACGCCTTAAGATTTCGTTTCACTGTTGTCTCAATACAGGATTAAAAATATTTTTGATTATTTTATTGTTTAATGATAGAAACTTGTCTGTCAACTTTCTCACAACCATCTTTTACAGTGGATCTATTACATAGTCTTACTGATTTCAGGTTGATTTTGAAGTTCATCATCTGAGAAATGGCGTTTACACAAAAATATACACAGGGAATTTAAAAAACTGTGAAAAAATTAGGAAATATGGAAAGGATACGTTGAAAAGCTTCTTTCACGCGGCTGGTTACAATTTCACGAGTTGCCCCCTTCCTGCTGTAAGTATGAAGTCTGTGGTTTAAATAAGGCTAATTTATATTTGAGGTTAATATGTCATTAATTAATGTGTAGGTTTAAGGAGCATGATACAAAATTTCCACCATTGACTTAAAGGGCGTAACTCGACTGGTAGGTCTACGTGCAGCCAAGCGTAAGGGCCAGTCGGTTTCAGAACTAACACAACATACGCATTGCTCCCCCTGGCCGTGCTGGAATGCTTGTCCATACTTCTGCATCTGACTGCACCTATCTAAACCAAAGTCCGAATCAATGTCGTAGCGTTTAAAATTTAGTTATGTTTACATAAAATACAGAATTGATTTACAATAAAAAATAGTTTCTCCATGAGAATAACGACGATTTCAAGAATTCCAGTTAAGACTTTGCTTTTTCATAACATAAAACAGCCAAAAAGTAATTCTGGCCTCATTTAAAATTGTAAATATAATATTGCCAAATTTCAATTCATGAGATGCGTTTATGTCAAGAGATCAATCACAAATGAAGATTGGTATGAAATTATATGAAATGATTACAAGATATAGAAATTATGGATGTAATATTTAAGTACCGTGGCTTAAATTACAGTTAGATCAAAAATTGGGCTTGATTATTTCACCAATACCAGGGGGGAGCAATACGTATGTCGCTGGCGCTAATGGCCTAAGAGAAGCAATCCGTATGACGTTGGCGCTACTGGCCAAAGAGAAGCAATCCGTATGACGCTGGCGCTACTGGCCAAGGAGAAGCAATCCGTATGACGCTGGCGCTATTGGCCAAGGAGAAGCAATCCGTATGACGCTGGCGCTACTGGCCAAAGAGAAGCAATCCGTATGACGCTGGCGCTACTGGCCAAGGAGAAGCAATCCGTATGACGCTGGCGCTACTGGCCAAAGAGAAGCAATCCGTATGACGCTGGCGCTACTGGCCAAGGAGAAGCAATCCGTATGACGCTGGCGCTACTGGCCAAAGAGAAGCAATCCGTATGACGCTGGCGCTACTGGCCAAGGAGAAGCAATCCGTATGACGCTGGCGCTACTGGCCAAAGAGAAGCAATCCGTATGACGCTGGCGCTACTGGCCAAAGAGAAGCAATCCGTATGACGCTGGCGCTACTGGCCAAGGAGAAGCAATCCGTATGACGCTGGCGCTACTGGCCAAAGAGAAGCAATCCGTATGACGCTGGCGCTACTGGCCAAGGAGAAGCAATCCGTATGCAGCCCGTGAAAATTTCGTAAAGAGTACTGCGGACATTTTAATTCACAGGGTCTACCGTAATATGTTAAAGTTGCATGATGATTTTAAAATATGTGCAGTGCTTTTGTCCACTGGCTTCTTAATCACTTAATATTTAAATGTTGTGCCCTTTTTATAGTGCGATTATCAAAAAAAGGGCCTGGCGGAGCGGCCGAATTTATGTACAAACATTCAATATTAAAACTTCGTGGAAATATAAAATACATGGTTAGAATTTACAATAAACGTTATTTCAATAGTCAGTTCAACACGTTTTTAGTACATGTTTAACATATTTTATATCTTATTCAGATTAGTTTATCATGATAGTTTTACTGTTTTACTTGAATTACAATTACACATTTCGCAATTCGTGTTGAAACAAATACAACTATCAATACAAAACTCATCGGCATAAGATAAAAATATTGGAAATATTAACAAATAAATGCATTACATTGTAGGTTTACTCAGTTTGTCACGCAGCCGCGACACAGTACCAATCGTCCCATTAGGTTTTGAGGTGGTTCTGAACGAGACCTAATTTCGAACCTTTTGCATGGGTGAACTCTAATCGCGTTACCAATCGACTCGTCTTCACCTTAAATCTGAAATATGTTAAGATTGTTCTTAACATATTCTATGGAAATATTCCATCAATATTTTAGGCCAACACAACATAGACTAAATATGTTTCAAAATATAGCGTACTGGTTTGGGTTTAAATAACTCAACAGCCAATTTTAATCCCTCAACTCTTTTTAAAATGCTGATTCATTTCGTAATTGTATTATTTAAAAAAATATAATGATTCTAAAAGCAATATTGTATATTTAATTTGACACTGTTACCAACTACACAATTTTACAATGGAAATAAAGTGAATCTGAATTTAGAATGTAGGGAGAGAAAGTAAAAATAATAACTAACTATAATTTTAAACTATTTTTGATAGGAATTTTACTGCAGTCTGTAGTACAGCAGCAGCCTGTATTTATATTATTATATACAAAGCATTTTAATTTAATTTCCTATGACAGAATTTGAAAAACGAGTACCCAGTAATAATAATGTGATTATTCTGATGGTGATTTCTCTGTCGAAACTGAACAGTTTTAACTATGTCATAATAATGCTTTATGAATGTTTCAGGGCAAATATCCTGTCAGAAACTGGCCATTACAAAATTTAACGATGAGCAACGTGCCGACACTCCCTTATGGCTCATTCAAGACGGTATCGATATACTCTAAAGAGAAGAAAAGAGTTGGTTGCTTTCAGATTTTTGGTGATATAGTACCTAAAAGAACTTGATAGGTCTATGTATTGTAAATCTGTACATTCAATTAATAAAATAAAGCGTGTGAATATTAACATGGAGGGAATAAAAGGTATTAAAGCAAATTTGGTCGGATTTATTTCTTCTACTCTAGATCACCTTTTCCCTAAACACTATGTTGTTTAATCTTTTACATTATTATAAGCATTATTGAAAATACACATATTAATCCATTTACTACGGTCCGAAAACCTGGATTATTCTTCTGAATATTGTTAGTGAATTTCCTTTGGGATGTGAACTATTAGCATGACTCGCACGGTGAAACTTAAGTACGGGACCACCATAGAAGTTCCTAACGTGACCCCCTGAACACGTTTTTGGGGGTCGTTCAAAATTGTACATATATATATATATATATATATATATATATATATATATATATATATATATATATATATATATATATATATATATATATATGTGTGTGTGTGTGTGTGTGTGTGTGTGTGTTTGCGCTCTAGCGGTCGCACTTTTGTCCGATTTACTTCAAATTTGGTAGGGACATTCCTTTCTGTAATCAGTTAGACAAGTTCGTTGGGCAAAACAATCGGAAAACTCTAAACCCCTTTTTTGGGGATTACTCTTTCAAATTTTGAGTTGTTGGGCCCAAAAAGGGTCATAAATGCCCCTTATGTAATATTAATACATGTAAAAAGATGGGAATTAGTGAGGCAAAAGTTTTAAGCCCTCTCTCGTCATTATAGCATATATAATCACTGAGTTATTAAAGAAAATGTGTATCGAATAAACACAGTTCGATGTCTTAAGGGAATTTTACACTAGAAAAGCCTGTTATTCCTTTGTTAGAGTACTTTTATCATCCTCAGGAACCTCAAGCCTACTTTCAAGCCTGTCTGGACCTTCTCCTAACATTATAATGCACAAAATTTTATTCCCAGCTTTGCAGGTAAATGAAACCAGGACCATCAGAACAGCCAAAAAATCACAGTTTTCAGATTTCAATACAAATTGGAATAAATGTATGTTATTACACTGATTTGGAGTTTTAAAAGTTGTGATATGGAAATTCACTTCCCTCACGTCAGCGTGCTGCGTGCGAACTCGTTTTTATGTTAGTAGAATATAACAACACAGATGGCGACACTGATTTAGCGCATGGTAAGGAACTGCCACCATAGTTACCAATCACCAGTACTGGTAGTACGTAGGGGACAATCATTCGGCGAAAGAAACTGTCCTGAAAATCAAGCATACAGTTTGTTATTAGTGAATTTCCTTTGGAAAGTGAACTATTAGCATGACCCGCACGGTGAAACTTAAGCCCGGGACCACCATAGAAGTTCCTAACGTGACCCCCTGAACACGTTTTGGGGGGTCGTTCAAAATTATATATATATGTGTGTGTGTTTGCACTCTAGCGGTCACATTTTTTGTCCTATTTATTTCAAATTTGGTAGGGACGTTCCTTTCTGTAATCAGTTGGACAAGTTCGTTGGGCAAAACAATCGGAAAACTCTAAACCCCTTTTTTTGGGGATTAATCTTTCAAATTTCGAGTGTTTGGGCCCAAAAAGGGTCAGAAAGGCCCCAGATGTAAAATCAATGCATGTTAAAAGATGGGAATTAAAAAGGCGAAAGGTTTAAGCCCTCTCTCGTCATCCTAGCATAAATATTTACCGAGTTATTAAAGAAAATGTGTATCGACTAAACACAGTACGTTGTCTTACGGGGGTTTTATACTAGACAAGCCTGTTATTCTTTTTTTAGAGTACTTTTATAATCCCCAGCAACCTCACGCCTACTTTTAAGCCTGTCTGGACCTTCTCCTAACCTTATAATGCGCAAAATTGTATTCCCAGTTTTGCAAGTAAATGAAACCAGGAGTATCAGAACAGCCAAAAAATTAATGTTTTTCAGATTTCAATAAGAATTGGACAAATGTATGTTTTTACACTGAATTTGAGTTTTAAAAGTTGTTATGTGGAAATTCACTTCCCTCACGTCAGCGTGCTGCGTGCGAACTCGCTTAATAACAAACGTCGGCCATACGAAGACAAAAGTTATTGGTTTAATTAGACCGCATGATAAACCTAAGCCCGGGACCACCATAGAAGTTCTTAACTAGACTTTTTGTTTTTCAATTGCTTCCCTTGAGTGTGCTACACGCGGACTCGGTTATAATAGTTTATTTCAAGTTGTTTTATATTAATCACAATAACGATGTACAAATAAAAAAAAAACCGTGGAAAACTTTAATTTAGCTTTAAAACAAGACCGTATGAGCATATAAAAATCAGTAATCTCTTTTAGCAGTAAGCTCGTACGAACTTAGGTTTGTGCGATCTTCTGCAGATTTGTTTTCCTCTAGGATAACAAGCGCAACGCCCTCAAATATCACTTTACCACACTCTGTTTCTTAATAATTAGAAAAACTCTAACCTATTGAGACAAACCTATACAAATGAATAAATAATAAATACAAATTCATCGCTATTATGAGTTTCAAATATACAGTTTAGAGGTAGCATACACTATTGCAACTCGAAAGGTTCTGCCAGTAAAAGCATCATCGTGGCCAAGTTAATGAATTTAAAACAAATAAAAAAACTGATTTTGATTAAATGACATTTTGATTTACAAATCACTAAATAAGTAAAATATTGTCAATAAATTCTACAATAGTGACTTTATATACTGGTTTACATTGTATAAATCAGCGTTCCGAACACGAGGATCTTGCATTGGGGTTTTGAATATGTTACATACTATCCACTGATATAAGGTTCAAATCGAGATCCAGCTGTCATTAGCCATTGGTCCATTAATTAATGATCCTGGCTAAAGAATCAGTCGGTCGCGATTGCGTCTTCTCAATAAATTATGTGCGGCCAGGGTCTATTTTTAGACCCAACAAGTGATCCAACTTTGTAAGAAAATATCAATGTTCATGATTTCTTTAAGATATTTTAGCGTTATAATGAAATAGAGATGACAACACACAGAATTCACGTTGTTTTCATATTCGGCTTAGAAATACAACGATAGTTTATCAGTGCACGTCCCAAACATGACGTTGAACAGGATGCACCTATTCATTGTCGACGAAGTGTATAAATCCTATACTTTAATATGAGTAAGGTTTCCTTGCTTGCCACACTGATCTAAAAAACGGCTCCAACGATTTCCTTCAGATGTTCGAAATAACTAATTTCTGGGATAAAAATAGGTTCTAGACAGGCCTCATTCCCAGGAAAAATCAAATAATGTAAAAAAACTAAAATGAAAAGTTGACAAAATTAACATTGGGCTTATGGAGTTTCAAATCAAAACAAAAAAATTGTAGCAGCTGTTCATAATCAACCAGGGAACTGTCAAAGTAATACTCATGTTGTACATGATTATTAACATGTGGTTTCCTGAGAGCAAAGTTTAAAAGATTTGAGTGAAGATTATATATATAGACTAGTAAAATAAATCAGTTAAGATGTTAATCAATGAGTTATACAGATCTGATTATCAGTAGAGGGAAGTGGTGAAATATTACTCCAAGTCATCTAAACAAACTGACTGACCTTCCCCGAGCAAAGCTCGGCCCCCCATGTACTATTTGTTAATTTGTAGATTTGTCCATTTCCAAGGACAGAAACATTGCTACTATTCTATTACACCCACAAGTTGCAGGTTTAACGATGAAATGTATTGTTTTTCTCGAGATTGCAGCCATAGCGTTTCTTGTCCAGGAGGATACGAATGTCCCGATATCAGTAAGTGTATAATTAATATTGAGTTAGCAGTTAGTTCAATATTTCTAGGACAATCTATTGCATAGTAATACAGAGTTAACTTTATTACAAAATAACAGGAACATACTTCCATCGTCTTCAATTATTCCTATAGTTACTTAAACTACTGAAAATTATATTTTGGTGTAAAAACCTTTTCAAATGCATTGCTGACTCCGATAAATGAATTAGAATTATAAACGATTTTTTCACTATAAAAAATAGTTTTACTTCTTTTTTTAGAATTCATTGTTGGTGTTTATGTTATTTAGAGATTATTGCAGACATTTTCCATCACTGATTAGTCAGCAAATCCATTACTGACTAATCAGTGATGGAAAATGTCCGCAATAATCTATAAATATCAATAGTTATAAGTTATATTTATAACTTAATATTCGAATTGAACTTAGGTTTTAAGGGATCGATCGGTAAAAAATATGAAATTTAATCTTTTTAGAAGGCCAGATGGTCATTTATTTAGAATAAAATTTAATTTGTATCATTAAAAGCAATTAATAAGCAAAATGAACTAATAATGATCAGCTGTGATTATCCACTTCCACAAAAACAATATGTTAGGGGCTATAGCCCCTGTAAGCCACTAGTTAATTAGAATTATAACGTTTTTCATCACTAACAACCTAAGTTATGTATTTAATTTAACATTCTAGTAGAACTTAGCTTATGGAAAAACTTGGTCAAAAATATGAAATATTTATAGTTCATGTATTGGGCCGTCTTTATTTGGATTTAAATATTAGGCTAGTTGTTATCATCAAACCTCAACTTTGAATTCAATTTAAACTTGGTGTGATTAGTAATTATTCAAAGTAAATATTTTAACGTACTCCACCAAAAAGCCTGGCACCACCAAAGCAACATGCATATACTGTACAAGGAAATTGTTATAAAATAAAATGTTAAAAAAGGAAAATTTTAAGGTCTACTCCAAGTTAAATTGTTATATTAAATAATTTTTCTCAGTAACAATTTTACATTGCAAAAGTCATGGAAGAAACCCAAACAGTGGTCAAATTCGGGCAAAATATATTATAAATAAAGTTATGTAAATAACTTTACATAGGAGGCGATGGCGTGCATGTATGCATGTATTTGTGGGACACTCCGTATAAATGTATTAATTAATCACTAGAGACCGCCCAATGGTGGAAATTCGACCAAATATTAGAAAAAGGTTAAAATCTTGGTTCTGTTGTGCTCTCTCTCTCTCTCTCTCTCTCTCTCTCTCTCTCTCTCTCTCTCTCTCTCTCTCTCTCTCTCTCTCTCTCTCTCTCTCTCTCTCTCTCTCTCTCTCTCTCTCTCTCTCTCTCTCTCTCTCTCTCTCTCTCTCTCTCTCTCTCTCTCTCTCTCTCTCTCTCTCTCTCTCTCTCTCTCTCCCCCACCCCCAACCGAACCAACAGGTATAATGTGGAGTTAAAACGGAGAGCAGAAGAGGGTTACCACTCCAGTAGTCAGTAGCCTTTTTATTTATGCCTGAAACCTCTCCACCTCATCCTCTCCCCGTCCCTCGTACTCACCCCCTCCCAAACAGGTCTGATTTTTTATTTAATGTGAAGTTAAAACGGGAGGGTGTTACCATTCCAGTAGTCAGTAATATTGTTTATTTACATTAGTCCTGAATTATCTGTTCTTGCTGTTGTGAAGTTAAAACGGATAAAAAGGGTGTTACCATTCCAGTAATCGGTGGCCTTTTTTGTCTGAAACCTCTCCACCTCATCCTCTCCCCGTCTCTCATCCTCTCCCCAACCCTCATCCTCCCCCTTCACAGAGTTATTTTCATTGATTATCCCCGTAGCAGCAAACCTGCATACTCAGGCATAATGTTATTCTAATTGAGAATAAGTAAAGACTTCTATCTCCCTTAATTATGAACATACATTATTGAAAGTTGGTATGTAGCTTCACCTGGTTGAGTTATATTGATAATTGTTAAAAACACATATATCTTATCTTTCTTGTTGCAGCAAACCTGCGTACTCAGCCTTAATGTTATTCTTACGGAGAATAAATAACATGCTATATATATCACTTATTTATTCGTGTATTTTTATGAAACTTGGTGAGTGGCTTTATGTGGTAGTGATAAACTGTATATGCATTGGAATTTCGATGAGTACGCAGGTTTGCTGAGAAAGGGGTATTTTTATTTGTGTCTCAAACCTCTCCAACTCTTTGGTTCCCCGTTTAATTTGAAGATAAAACCGATAGAAGAAGGACGTTACAATTCCAGTAATCAGTAGCATTTTTATTTATGTCTAAAAGACCTCCACTTCATCCTCTCTCCGTCCACTATCCTCCCCCTCACAAATAGGTTTAATTTTTTTATGAAGAGTTAAAACGGATAGCAGAAGGGCGTTACCATTCCAGTAGTCAGTAGCCCTCTTATTTATGCCAGAAACCTCTCTACCTCATCCTCACAATGTCCCTCACCCTCCCCGCCTCACAAACAGGTTTAATTTGTATTAATGTGGAGTTTGAACGGATAAGAGAATGGTGTCAGCATTCCAGTAGTCAGTGAAATGTTTTATTTATGAATCATCTGTTCTTGCTGTTGTGCTACATATTTATTTGAATAACGCAGCTGTTTATTAATGAAATTAAAATTATAAACAAATACGAAAAGCAGAACGCATGTTCCCATAAGGATAACATATAAACTTTGAGAGCCACAAAGGTATAGCCCTACACGTACAAACACAAAACTATTTAGATTCGGCACATTTCCTAATACTACTGAATAAGTGTGCCAAGTTTCATAATTCTACGACGCCGCATATCCGAGAAATCGGACCACAAAAATTCCCTTAGCCGATTAATATATAGATTCAAACACAAACACAAAACTATCTACATTCGGCACATCTCCTAATACTACTGAATAAGTGAGCCAAGTTTCATAATTCTACGACGCCGCATATCCGAGAAATCGGACCACAAAAATTCCCTTAGCCGATTAATATATAGATACAAACACAAACACAAAACTATCTACATTCGGCACATCTCCTAATACTACTGAATAAGTGTGCCAAGTTTCATAATTCTACGACGCCGCATATCCGAGAAATCGGACCACAAAAATTCCCTTAGCCGATTAATATATAGATACAAACACAAACACAAAACTATCTACATTCGGCACATCTCCTAATACTACTGAATAAGTGTGCCAAGTTTCATAATTCTACGACGCCGCATATCCGAGACATCGGCACCACAAAAATTCCCTTAGCCGATTATATATAGATTATAGTGAGATACCTTTCTGTTGTTGTGTTACAGGGACCATGATATGTTTCGCACCGCGGAGGCGCGTGTGAAGAAGCGGGAACTTGTAATGAAGTAGTCTTGGCTAGTAAAATGATTAGTAAGGGCAATTAGATAAAGCTGTTCCCGTCTGACGGCAGATAAGCTCAAGGTATCTTATAATGTATTAAGTCTAATACAACCTTATCAAGGAAAAGGTTCCCTTGAAATCCGGAATTTTAAGCCATATATAAGTTTAATGAAATCAATTGTACGAAATAAAATCTGGATTATATCTTATATAATTTTTCTTTTCTCAAAATATGGTATTAAGTATGTAGAAGCTTGGGTACCTGACCCTCTAACTTGCGATGACAACTGAAGATTTTACCTTCAGATATTTTAATGCCATTGAAATTAAAAGTTAAGTCCTTGAAGTGTAAAACGTGTTATTTATATATTTAACTGGTGATAACTGTTTGAGACAAATACTGTAATTTTCCGAAAACAATTGCTTTTTGAATTGAATTCATCAAAGGTCTTACTAAAAATGCCTATTATTCTAAATGTGTTATTAATTACAGACTAATATTGAAGTTCAGCAGCTGAAAAACGGCGCATTCACACCTAAATTCAGCCGTTATCAAGAACTGCGAAAAAGCTTATAAGTATGGAATAGGAACGTTTATGTGCTTCTTTGCTGCAGCCGGCTACAGTTTCACCGAATGCCCTCTTGCAACTGCGAGTTGGAAATTTGTGTCCCTCATTGGTTTAGTTCGAAGCTCAGCTTGTTTAATATTTTGTAAACGCTCATTTACCATATAGTTACATATTTCAATTATTTTTCTCTAACTGAGACTTGCTATCACTTAAAAAGCAGTTTCTCCAGATTTCTAAATGTTATTTGTATCAACTAAACAATACAAGTTTTTTCCTTTTAGCGAATTTCCCCTATAGGGAAGAATTAGCGAATTTCCCCTATAGGGAAGAAGCTATTACCGTAGTCGGCATGGTAAGACCTAGGCCCGGGACCATGATAACTTTTCGTTTTGAGGTCCCCAGACCCCAAAAATACCATTCGTTCGAAACTGTATATATATATATATATATATATATATATATATATATATATATGTGTCCGTGAGCACGATAACTCTCGTAAAAATTATCCGATTTTGATGAAATTTGGTATAAACGTGTAAAGCAACATTTATGACTTTAAGTTCGAAAACCAGCCAGATCGCTCTATCCGAAGGGGTATTTTGGGGGGGGTTTGTACCCCAAAAATGGGTTTTTTGAATTTTTTACATATAATTTTGGAAATAGTCAGATTTTATTTTTTCCCATTGGATTCAGCTTAAAAAAACACACAATTTGGTATTTTGATCATTTCTCTACGTCAATTGGTTACCGAGATATTGAAAGTGCTAAACACAGTACGTTGTCTAATGTTATTCTTATGGAGGAAAATAAAAATTTTATATCTCGCTTATTTATGAACATATACTGACGAAACTTGGTATACGGCTTTATCTGGTTGTGGACCATTGATATTTCCTCAAAAAAAACAATTTTTTGACAAAGGCTCCCATAGCAGTAAACCTGCGTACTCAGCCCCATGTTATCCTTATGGAGAATAAGTAACGTGTTATCTCCCTTAATTATGAAAATAAATTAATGAAATTTGGTAAGTGACTTCACCTAGTTGAGTTATATTGATATAAGCATAAAACCCCATTTTTTTGTGTTCCTTGCTTCAGCAAACCTGCATACTCAGCCGCCATGTTATTCTTATGGAGAATAATTAAAATGTCATAAATTGTTTATTTATGAATGTATATTGATGAAACTTGGTATGTAGCTTTATGTGGCATTAAGATAAATATATATGCATTGGAAATTCGCTAAGTATGCAGGTTTTCTGCTACGGGGGTATTTTAATTTTCTTTAGGATTTAGATTTTACACAAATAATATTTTTACAAAGAGACTCATGGAGTTTCACCTGCGTGAAACTTACTGGTAATTTTGTAAATTGTGTAAATTTAGAAAACCTAATACTAAAGGAAATTACTGCAAACAATATGTCTTTGGTGCTTTTGTCCGGCGAGTCCACATGTTTTCGTTAATAATTACTAGTAGCATCATCAATGATGATGGTCTCAGTGACACTGTACGAATTGACATCAGTATACAAATTTAGAAACAAAAAAGACTCCAGAAATTTTCGGGTTATCAACGTGGTTTCTAAATAATGTCGTGCGTCTATTTGTGAACCATTATTGAATATTGTAAACTACTCAATTCTCAAATGCCTATTTCCAGAATCCGTAACAATTACAAAAACTATTCAAATTTTTAAGAAAGGAGATGGAACACTGCAACAAATTGTCGTCCAATATCAATTTTACTAGTGTTCAGTAAACTTTTTCAAAGGCCTTTTTATAACCGTTAGATTGGTTTAATTGAAATATATAATATTTTATTTTAACCAATGATCAGTTTGGTTTTAGACCGCGTAAATCCACTATTGATGAAATCACAAATTTTGTAAATGCAGTTTTTAAAGGTCAAGAGGAACATAAATCTACAATTGGGTATTTTGTGGGGGTTTTGTACCCAAACAATGTTTTTTTTTAATTGTTTACACATAATTCTTGAAATTGTCAAATTTAGTTTTTACCATTGGCTTCAGCTTAAAAAACACACAATTTGGTATTTTGATCATTCCTCTACATCAATTGGTTACCAGGATATTGAAAGTTCTAAACACAGTACGTTGTTTAATGTTTAATGTTAATTAATGTCTTATGGAAGAAAAAGAAAAATTTTATATCTCGCTTATTTATGAACGTATACTGACGAAACTTGGTATACGGCTTCATCTCGTTGTGGTCTATTGATATTTGCTCAAAAAAATAATATTTTTCCAAAGGATCCCGTAGCAACAAACCTGCATACTCAGCTCCCATGTTATTCTTATGGAGAATAATTAAATGCTCTGTCTCCCTTAAATATGAACATAAATGAATAAAAACTGGTATACGATTTCACGTAGTTGAGTTATATTTATATTAGCATGAAAACCAATTTTTGGTGTTCCTTGTTGCAGCAAACCTGCGTACTCAGCCCCAATGTTATCCTTATGGAGAATAATTAAAATTGTATATATCGCTTATTTGTGAATATATTTTTATGAAACTTGGTAACTGGCTTTTTGAAGTATTAAGACATTATATCTCCATTGGAAATTCGCTGAGTATGTAGGTTTGCTGTGACGGGGGTATTGTTACAATGAAGAAAATATACAAATTTCCTTAGGACTTCACGCTCAGAAAGCCTTAAAATTTCAACATAGAATATCAGAAATGAGAATGTTATTCGATCTGTTTATTTGATTTACTATCTGTAAATATAATTAACTTTTAATTTAACCTCAGAATGCAGCATAAACGAATGTTTTTCGCTTCAAATAAAAACATAGATAAACGGGGGAAAATGTGCTTGTGTATCAGCAAACATCACGTTTAGGGTTTTCAACAAAACAATGGCAAAAAGTAATATTTATTCCGTTTTCACGTTGATTACGTACTAGTGGTTTAACATCGGCTACATAACGCTGTGTTGTGACCAATCGAAAAAGGAAGATGAAAGGTGTGAAGGCCGCTCCACGCGGCATCACGGCGGTATTAGTTGGCGTGAAGGTCGCTCCACACGGCATCACGGCGGTATCAGTTGGCGTGAAGGCCGCTCCACGCGGCATCACGGCGGTATCAGTTGGCGTGAAGGCCGCTCCACGCGGCATCACGGCGGTATCAGTTGGCGTGAAGGCCGCTCCACGCGGCATCACGGCGGTATCAGTTGGCGTGAAGGCCGCTCCACACGGCATCACGGCGGTATCAGTTGGCGTGAAGGCCGCTCCACGCGGCATCACGGCGGTATCAGTTGGCGTGAAGGCTACTCCACGCGGCACCACGGCAGTATCAGTTGGCGTGATGCCACGTAAACAATCGGCATCATCGTCCTAATCAGCATATAGATCAGCAAAACTCACGTGAGTTACATGTTGTGCAAACAACTCCTCGTAAAACAGCCATGGACAACTCCATCAAGTGCATCAAACAAAAACATATAAAATGAAATGAAAACCTAAAACCCCAAATATTATGAAATTGAAGCACAAGAAATCATAGAATGATTTTTACATTTTTTAAAATGAAATCCAAGTAGTTTTAAATCTAATTTACCATCGGTAGCAATTTCCACTTTAATGCACTGCACGTCCAACATCCTTCAGTTTATAAACGTTTCTTTCTGCAATGTAATCCATTATTTATACAAACAAATTACGGGACAAGAAAATTAATAAATTCCAGTCATAAATTCATACCTTCACGTTGAAAGATTAAATCATAATTCGGGTTGTTTTTGTTTAAAATGTCGGTTCTAAAATTAGTTTATTATCCCCAAGAAACATGACTATTATTATTATCAAAATGAACTTAACAATTATGCAGCAAATAATGTAGGTACGACGCCAAGAGTCGCATAATTTGATGATATATTATCAAATATCATCAGTGATACTAATGATGATATTGGTATATAATCCAACGTGATTCTTCATATGAATAAGGTGCTCTTTTTGGCATAGTTGTGTTTTGAAAATGATTATTTTACCATGACAACATCGTTGAATATTTAAGGAATGGGTTGAATATTTATTGGATCCAGCTTTAATCGACTGTAATAAACCCTTAAACCGTTTGACTGGAGACACAACTGTCGAAACTGCTGTTTTTAATCGATTTTAAATTTGTTCACACTTTCTCAATAAATACTGAAATATATAAACCGTTTACGTGATCTCAACCGACCCTGTTGGTCAAAAGTAACTTTTTAATATAACTACAAACCTTAAGATATAATAGGTTGAATAAAATAACAATCAACCAACGAATATTTGTTCAAAGTGTTAAAGAGATTCCGCTATGGTAAAAGAAAAGTATTAATTGCCTGTAAGGAAATATCTCAGGACAAAACAAAGTCTAAAGGTAATATTCTCCAAACCAGCTGATTGACCCACTAGTTGCAGCGAATATGGGCAATATAAATGTTGTGAATATCGAGAAAATATAGGTGTCGTGAGTATGTTCTGAATATCATGAATATGTGTATTATGAATATCAAGAATATACAAAGAGAGAAAAATATTTATTTATTGACTGAAGCCATTGTCTACGACACTAGTTCGTTTGATTCTTTCTTATGATTATAATCAAATGACCGATTCATTTGTTTTTTTTGCTAAATTAAAATAATTAAAGACAATTTACGGATTTTCATATTGTTTGTAATACAGATTGTTACCAAACTGGTAGTAATGCTGATGTAATCATAAATGTTCTAAAGTAAAATATTTATAACGTTCAAAGTCACAATTAATATTGTGTATGAAAATGTTGAAATAAACACTAAGAGCAGAAACTAGTATATAATGAAATATTGTTATCAATTAATTTAACAGTATCAGTGCTTATGTGCTTCGTTATAATAATATACAGCTATCTGACTATGGCTGATGTTTGGAAAACGTCTTTCAAAAGTAAAAAGAAGCAAACGGTGAACCATCCTACCATAACTAAACCTATTGTTCTGTATTGTTCGACAAAAACATCCTAAGTGAACAATTTGAATAATTTGTAAATTTTTGTCACTGTTAATATTGAAAATGCAACTTCATATGCGTTGGCAAATGGGAAGAGAGAAAAGTTAACTTTCTCAGTATGCGATTAAGAAACCGGAAACAGCTTACGCATGAGTAAATCATATCCAGACTCTCAGAGGAATAACAGTTTATTCGGCTTTTAATTATTCGTTAATCAAACAAATTTAAATATTTAACTTAAAACATTTTAGGTAGGAATTATTTCCAGGCAAATTATTAAAAAAGACTTTCAGAATGGTAAGCCACTCTAGAACTCTCAGATCATTAATGCAAGTGGAAGTTGAACGAATAAGAGGCATGAACAGAGCTCTCAAATTAAGAGTACAATTAATGGGAATGGAAAGCCAGATATTGATCAGCTAAGGGCGATCGAAAGAGCACAACTGTCTGGAATGTCGTCAATGTGCATTTGGATAGGCGGTGGAGAGTGTATGTACACGACTGGTAATGATCTGGTTTTGGGTATCGGAAGTGGGCGAGTGGGATTAAAGGGGAGGAGAGATCGTACTCATATTTTATCAAGAAACCTCCTTTAAATAATTTAGGTACGACTCCAAGAGTCGCATAGTTTGATGATGTATTATCAAATATCATCATTGATACCAATGATGATATTGGTATATCATCCACCCTTATTATCCATGTGAATAAGGTGCTCTTTTTCACATATTTGTCAAACCGATGCATAGTGTGTTGTACAGGATACAGCTTATGGCACTGTTGAATAGGTAAATGTGTTTGAGCGTTTGATAATCTATCGCATTTTCCGGGTTCCGGGTTGGGATTGCTCATATCCAAGGCTGGAATCAGAGCCACTATTAAACTGCATCCAGCAAGTTGCAGTGGCAACAATGGCATTAACTGTCAGCCTGGGGATTGCAGCTCTAGTGTTTCTTGTCCGGGAGGTTAAGAATGTCCCAATATCAGTAAGTGTACTTTGAAAATTGAGTTAGCAGTTAGTTATATATGTTTTAGGATAGTTGCATGGTAATATAGAACGAGTTGGCACGCAGCGCGCTGACGTGAGAGAAGTGAATTTCCGCATTAGCATCTTAAAAAATCTAATAATGGGTTTAAAACAACACCGGTAACTTTTGTTTGTAAAATTAAAAAATGTAATTTTTTGGCTGTTCTGATGCTTCTGGTTATACTTAAATTCACTATTAGGATGGCAAAGTTGTACATTATAAGGTTAGGGGGAGGTATAGTCAGGATAAAAAGTTGGTACAGTGATATTGGGGATGATAATCTGCATCAAGATATGAAAACAGCCTTTTCCAGTGTAAAATCCCCATAAGACAACGTACTGAGTTAAGACAATTAACATTTTATTTAATAACTCGGTAAATATTTGTGCTGGAACGATGAGAGATGGCTTAAAACTTTCGCCTTACTAATGTCCATCTTCTTACTTGCATTAATTTTACATTTGGGGATTTTCTGATCCTTTTTGGGCCCAAAAACTCAAAATTATACAAATTAAAATCCCAAAAAAGATGTTGGAGTTGTCCGAATGTTTTTCCCAACGAACTTGTCTAACTGTTTACAGAAGGGAAGGTTCCCACCAAATTTCAAGTAAATCGGAATAAAAATGCGACCGCTAGAGTGCAAACAGACACACACACACATATATATATATATAAAATTTTGAACGACCCCCCAAATCGAGTTCAGGGACCACCATAGGAACTTCTATGGTGGTCCCGGGCTTGCTTTTCACCGTGCGGGTCATGCTAATAGTTCACTTTCCATAGGAAATTCACTAAAAATATTACCGTTTGAAACCTTTTTACATTGCAGCTAGTTCAACAATAACTTAAAAAGAGTTTTCAAAATACGTCACAGTCAGAACAAATGTAAATATTCTATTAATATTCGTCTGAACCAGTGACATTTACAGCCACGGAAGCAGAGGGGATCTGGTAACATATCACCTTTATCCTGATATTCTTCCTCTGATTTCCCTGGTGGTATTTTATATTTTACCCTGATGTGATTAGTATTTATTCGAAATAAATATTTTAAAGTACTCCACCTTAAAGCCTAGCACCAAAGACGCGTGCATACTGTATGTAAGTACGAATACGATTTGAAAATAGGGAATTTTTGAAGCCTACTCCAAGTTCAATTTTTATATTTGATATTTGTTTATCGGTAACCATATGAGTATCACTTTTACATTGAAAGACTGTATAAACCCCAAGAGTGGTCAATGCAGGCGATGGGGTGCATGTGTGCATGTATTTTGTACCATATTTGGATTTTTCTGTAAATTTTCCAATCATTTATTAAATTATTTTAGTTAAGAAGCTAGAAAACCACGAATGGTCATATTAAATAATTTCATGAGGGAACAAGATAGTTATAACAAGTAGAAACAAGTTGTTAGATAATCCTAGTTCAGCAAATTAAATCTGGAAAACCAAGATGGTGGAATTAAGTAGCTAGGTGGGGGTTAACCCTTCTTCTGCCAAATGTAAGTAGACGCTTCATTCGTGTGGCAGCTCCCTGGTCGTCTACCCCCGTCTCCTGGTCTACATCACCAGACTTCCCTTCACCTGAAGGTACCCTCAACTTTATATTATATAATTTGTCATTTCAGGAAATTATTAATAAGTCTTGTCTATAGTGTAACAAAGTTTATTTATTCAATGTACATTTCAGCATATTAGGACATGGCATTCGTTGGTATAAAACAATTGTAACAAAGTATTAAAGTCTATATAATGGGGAAATAGTAAAGTAAATTTTGTCTTATGTAAAATCAGATTACTACAGCAAAGACTGTGCTGTTTTGATAATAGGGCTGACGAGTACGGATGAGAAACTACTAGGATGGATTCAAATCAACGTATTCCTTTTGTTTTCCTAATACCCTTTTAACAATGTAAAAATTAAAATTAGTTGGGGTAAATTCAAATAAGTTTCAAATTCAATTCAATTCATTATAAATTTCAAAGTATGCTCAGTAGGGTAAAGTTTTATTTTAAATGTATGTGAGAAATGTTAATTTTAGTTTTTATTAAATAAACCACAATTTGTACAATAAATGCAGAAGTAATTATTTTAAGTTAAATCCTTAACGCTAAGTTTGTGCCGTGCCAGTGCTGTAAAATTATAGTAAAAATGGTTAAAGGTATAAAAGCACTGGGGTTGAAGGTAAAGTTGTTATCTAAAGCTAAAGTTGCTAAAGTTGTTGGTAGTTGGTATAGTGTGTTAGGCAGAATTTTTGAGATTTTAAAATAATTAGGTAACAACGACGGTACAATCTGAGTGTGCCGAGTAGTGCTGTGTATATATAAATGTATTCATTATTCATTTATTGATAGAGACCTTTCTGTTGCAGGGACCATATGTTTTGACAATCAGCCGCGGAAGCTATTGTAAAGAATCGGGAACTAATCAAATAGACATAGTTGGTAAAATGAGCAGTAAGGGGAAGGGGATACAGATATTCTCGTCTGACGTCAGGTTCGACATACCCTGGGATGATAAGCTACAGGTATTGTATAATGTATTACGTATTATACAACCTTATCAAGGAAATGGTTTCCTTGAAATCGGGAATTTTAAACCATGTAAGCGAAATAAATTCAATTGTAAGAAATTAAATCTTATTAGTAAAATATTTAAAATTATACATTTTGATCACTAAATCTGGTTTTACATAATCTGGTATCTCAACTTGGGACAAATACTAGCGTTTTTACCTTCAGACATTCTAATGCCATTAAAACTTTAATGTTAAGTCAATAAAGTGTCCAACACGTTTTCTAGATGTTCAACTACTGAAAATCTTTTGAGACAAATACTTTCATAATTCGAAAGATTTTTTTAAAGGTATCACTCAAAATGTCTATTATTCTAAAATTATTACTAATTGCAGACAAATGTTGAAGTTCAGCAGCTGAAAAACGGCGCATTCACACCTAAATTTGTGACACACAGTTTCAAGAACTGCGAACAAGCTTATAAGTATGGAATAGGAACGTTGATGAGCATGTTTGCTGCAGCCGATTACAATTTCACCGGATGCCCTCTTCCTGCAGTGAGTATTAACTTGGGATCATCAATATGGTCTAGTTTAAAACTCAGCTTGATTAGTAAGTTAAGCATTTTTAAACAGCTAATGTTCCGTGCAGTTAAATTTGTCACCCCTTTTTTCTAGCTACTTATTTTTTCTCCTTTGAAAACAGTTTTTATAGATTTCTAAATCACATTTATGTACGTCTAAACATTCCAAGTTTTGTTTACGAATTTCCTCATTTGAAAGAAACTATTACCGTGGGTTGCATCGTGGAAGGGTAAAAGTTCAAAATAAATAAATAAATCTAAATATATAGTCGAACCAAGCCTACAAACACGCCAAACTACAAGCTAACACATGTGTTAGATAACAAAAACTCATCGTCAAGCAAGGCAAATTAATTGAAATTTTCATGCAACAAAAACAAACTTCATCAAGATGGCATATCTAGTCTTACATGCACGATAGATAAAATTAAAAAATGCACAACTTTAGGCCTACATGCAAGACTGAAAAAATTACAAAAATGCACTCTTTTAGGCCTACATACAAATCAGCAAAACATATTGCAAACATCAAATTACTCATTTATCCTGTACAAAGGATTTGAAAGAATATTTTTCTCAATACAAAATTTAAATCTGACTGGGCTCATATTCTTGTGGGTAGAAGGAAGGGCGTTATACATTTTGGGTGCTACATGCGAATAACCCTTCTGAATCCTACTGAGATAAGTTCTTGGCAGATCAATATGTTCTCTAGTTCTTGTACAATGTTCATAAAAAAGGCCTCTTAAGGTAAAATTTGTAACACTATTATTTACATAATATTTGGATTCAGCTTAAAAAAATGAGTTCTTTAAATTACCGCTCTACGTCAATTACACAGTACGTTGTCCAATGTTATTCTTATGGAGATTAAATCAAATTAATTGAATACCTCCCTTATTTATAATTGTATATTGACGAAACTTGGTATAATATTCCAACCGGTTGTGGTCTATTGATATTTGCACAAAAACCCAAACTTTTTTTATGGTTCCCGCAGCAGTAAACCTGCGTACTCAGCGCTAATGCTATTCTTATGGAGAATAAGTCTAGTATAATGTTTCGCTTGGTTATGAATATAAATCAAAACAACTTGGTAAGTAGCTTCACTGAGTTGAGTTATATTTATATTTGCATAAACACCCATTTTTCTGTTCCTTTTTGCAACAAACCGGCGGCGTACTCAGCCCCCAAGTTGTTCTTACAGAGAACAATTCAAATGTTATATATCGCTTATTTATTAATGGATATTGATGAAGCTTGGCTTTCATCTGGTTGTTGTGCATTGATATTTGAATAGAAATTAGTTTTTTTCCGGTGCTTCATGCAGGAGCATACCTGCGTAATCAGCTCCAATGCCATTCTTATGGGTAATCCTTAATTTTCAACACAAATTAACACAAATCTGTTCGTGGCTTCGCCTAGTTGAGCTCTATTGATATTTGCATAAACAACATTATTTTGTGTTCCTTGTTGCAGAAAACCTACGTACTCAGCCTCAATGTTATTCTTTTGGAGAATAATTGCAAAGTTATACATGGCTTATTTGTGAATATATTCTTATGAAAGCCGGTAAGTGGCCTTAAGTGATATTAAAACACATTCAGAATGTCTCACGTAAGGCGTCTCAAACAGATTGCAGACGAGCTAATTGACCTAGAAGGATGTAATAAAATTATATCCCATTAAATTGGCCCTTAGGAATAACGTTAAAATATTTTCATTTTATAACAAATACAGGGTGTTCCAAAAACCAAGTCACTAGTTCGAATCTCGGAATTTTCAATTATAAATGTATGTCAATATATACACCATTTAAAATTCCTACAACAGACTAACATTTTGGCGAAAACAGAAGTCACTTCAACAGAATAACATGTAATTCATGAAGTGAAATGATTTTTGTTTATTGCTGAAAAACAAAAAGAGATACGAGGTTGGTGTAAATTAGAAAGGTCCTTGGATTTCCAAGATATTTTAAGATGGTTTTCTTTTTGACGTATGTTACTATTTGACTTTTTGCAGTTTTAGGCAGTATAAATATTTGTAAAAAAAGGTATTTTTGTATTTTTTTTCTTTTAGATACTGTCGTGTAGACTATCAGGGTAACGCTAGTATTAATACGAGTAATAACTTTGAATCAGAACAAAGATAAGTCTTGTGGGTTAACAAATACAGGCTATTCCGTAAATGTCAGTATTTTTCGAAAAAATTGCCGCCATTTTGAAACAGATAAATATAAGTGAGATATATTTTCACCAAAATGTCAGTCTGCTGTTAAGCTTAAAAATGGTGTACCTCTCACGCTCGCGTTTTGGCCTGCGTGAAACTTACTCGTAATTTGGTCAATGGTATATATTTAGAAAACATGGCCGTACACGTAGGCACTCACAAGTAGCAAGGACCGAGGGACAGAATGCAACCGCACGTCCCGCGGAAGCTCTCAGACGCGAGTTAGGAAAACTGCTCAATTGCATGGTATGTGTAAGTCTACATTTATCTTTTGATGTTTCACTATAACGCGCGGTGTAACGCTCACAAGTTTACGGTAGCGACCCCTTAGCTAATATTACCGAGTATGAAGAACACCTGGTACTCTCAACACACTTAATACAGTAGTACTAATACCCCGTCGCAGCAAACATGCGTACTCAGGGAATTTCCTATGCATGAATATATTTCTTACTACCACATAAAGCCACTTACCAAGTTTCATAAAAATACATAAATAAATAAGTGATATATAGCATTTTATTTATCCTCCATAAGAATAACACTAGGGCTGAGAACGCAGGTATGCTGCAACAAGGCAGATAAAATTTGTTTTTTTTTCGCAATTATCAATATAACTCAACCAGGTGAAGCTACATACCAAGTTTTAATAATTTATGTTCATAATTAAGGGAGATATATAACTTGACGGATTCTCCATAAGAATAACATTAGATATGAGGACAGTATGCAGGTTTGCTGCTAAGAGTATAATCAACAAAAAATAAATTTGCTGTGCAAATATAAATATACCAATACTAGGTGAAGCCACATACCAAGTTTCATCAATATATGTTCTTAAATAATCGATATATCAAATTTTATTATTCTCTTTATTATTATTCTTTTTCCGCAACCACATAACCTAGGTTTATGATTCAAAATACTATATTATTTGTTTTTTAGGCTCTATAAAATGGTTGTAACAAAAATTGTGTGTTTTAAAAATTTCAGGGTAAAAAGTGCAAAAAACTGATTTTTTTAAAAAATTTGAAATAAACCCCCTTTCCTATGGTTCAATTTTTCTGGTTGTCTAACTTAAAGTCATAAATGTCACTTTACACATTTGAGCCAAATTTCATCAAAATCAGACGTTTTTTACACTGGTTATCGCATTCACGGACACACACACACACACACATATATATTTATACAATATATATATATATATATATATACACATATATATAAATTTGAACGAATAGTGTATTTGGCATCTGGGGACCTCAAAACAAAAAGTTATCATGGTCTCGGGCTTAAGTCTTACCATGAGACCTACGGTAATAGCGTCTCCCCTATAGGGGAAATTCGCTAAAAGGGGTAATTCATTATTTCCTAAGACTTCAATGTTCTACTGACTACGTACTAATGTTACACTATTTTTTCAGGACACGTATCTTGTCAGAGATTGGAAAGTCAACGTTACATTTCCTCAAGTGCCAAATTTTATCTATGGCTCATACAAAATGATATTGTCATTTTCTAAGGACAATAAAAGAGTTGGGTGCATTGCAATGTACGGTGATGTGCTCCCGAAAACTAACTGATTTTAATTTTAAATTACTGAAAATTCGGTTTCCAAGTAAGTATAAAATAAATTTAAAAAATCATATCAGAACTGTAATCCAAGTTATAAAATAAAATACATTGATTTACATTAGCGTGGATGAAATCATATTTTACCTAAACATGACAATTTAAAACAAAGTGAAAGTTATCTTTAGTTATGTGATAGATTTTTTCAGAACTAAAAATGGATAAAAATTCCTTAGTAATAAATCAAAATACAAAAAAACAAACGATAGCTTAGACATAATTCCAATGACAGTTATACAAGATGAAATCAGTTTCAACTATTGAGCTTGGTTAAGAAAATATATATCCCAATATTAAAAGTTATTTGAAAATTTACGAATCAAAATTTGTAGTATTGGGATTTATGAACATTTTATTGCAATAAAAATAGCGGAGGGCCTCATACTGAGCTCTGTGAAGCTCCAAGAAGCTATATTTAAATGTTATTTTATGCCCAGTTTTTAACACCAGGCTACTTAATTTGTCAGGCCACTTAACCAGGCCACTTAACCAGGCCACTTAACCAGGCCACTTAACCAGGCCACTTAACCAGGCCACTTAACCAGGCCACTTGTTAATCTGTCATAACAATTATTCAGCCGACATAACGCGGTATCTGCGGCTACATCAAAACCTTAAATGATATCTGAAAATATAAATTTATAAAAGTAATGTTTTAATACATGTTACAAAATAGGTAGTCCATAAAACCAAAGTTGAAAGTGTTGCCGTGTAAAGGCTTGTGGTATTTCATACCAATATCTTTGCTTTCAGTCCTCCATGAGTCAAAATTTAGAAAATAGAAACTTCCAGAATTCGGTCTCAAAAGTTTCAACGTTTTATCAGTTGACCTCTTAAAATTATAAGTGGTTTATGATCAGTAATTTAAACGCTGTGTTGTGACCAAAGGGCAGTTGAAATATCAGCAAGGTGTGAAGGCCGCTTGCACGCGGCAACACGGCGCCGGCGGTATCAGTGGGCGGCATCAGTGGGCGGCATCAGTGGGCGGCATCAGTGGGCGGCATCAGTGGGCGATATCAGTGGGCGGCATCAGTGGGCGGTATCAGTGGGCGGCATCAGCTTCCTTATCAGCAGATCGATCAGCTAAACTCACACGAGTTACATGTTGTGCAAACATGTAACTCGTAACACAGCCATGACCAAACCCATCAAGTGCATCAAATAAATACATTTAAAAGGAAACGAAAACGTAAAACCCAAAATACTGTGATAGTGAAGCACACGCAATCGCAGACTCTTTTACATCTTTTAAAATTAAATTATCTTTTTTCATAATTTCTACTTTTTTAATACTAAAAGTATTTCCCTGAATAAATAATAAGGTTTCTGAAAAATGAAACGTGTTTCAAAACTCTTATGTGGCATACCAAAACCTATTAAGTTTATATTTATTTTTTTTAAGAGCTTTCATTGAGCGTTCGAGTAGGCCTAGTTTACAATTTAAGGTTTAGGAATCAAACAAAAACATTAATTTGAATTTCTTGTACATAATGTATGGTTAAAAACAAATTAGTAAATCTAAATTATTAATGAACAACTTTGCTTGAAAAACAATTGAATATCTGAAACCGTATGAATGTGAACTCAGCTTCAAATTATAATATGCAAAACTGAGCTTCTGCGTGTTACTCATTGACTTTACGTAATAGTCATCAAAATACGCTTGTTCAGGTATCAGTCAGGTAACAATCAGTATAACCTGATTCAATTTTGGCACTCGTACGTATTAAGTAGTGGAGTATTTTTGAAAAATAATGCTCGATGACGAATTTACTGTCAACAAAAATAAATTAGATAATTATGCATAACTAACTGACTTCAAATTCCAAGGGTCGTTCTGATAGCGATTACTTTATAAAGTTATTCACAATATCGTTGAATATTTAAGGAATGGATGAAATATTTAGTGGATTCACTTTAAATTGACTTTAATAAATCCCAAAAAACATTTTACGGGAGATACCGCTGATACTGACAATATTTTCACATAACCATAATTTAATTTTCATTTGTTCCAATATTTCACAATAATTTATTGCAAATACAAAATGTGTACTTCATCTAGGCCAATAGTTCTATGCGGTAATCTAAGAACACAAATAAATAACTAAAATAAAATATGTAGTAGTAAAACAATACCAGTGATTTATTAAAATAACTTTATCTGAGCAGAAATTCGTAACGTAGAAGCAGCTTTACAAAACAATCTTCCCAAAGGTTTAAACAAAATTACAGTAATTATTTCTAAGTTAAAAATAATATACACAGGAAGACTGAAAACCCGCTATTATATGTGCGAGGGACATATAATCAAAACAAATAAAATAAATAATAAAATAATTGATAAAATTAATAATATATATCTTACTCCGACACCTTCATGAAACTAAATAAAGGGTATCAAGGAAACTGACACATACTTTCTCCCTTTTAGCCCAACTTTAACGAATAAATCACTTTTTATTTACTAAATATAGAATACAAAGCACGGTCAAATGTACAGAAAATCTTGTAAACAAGTTGTTTAAAAAAACAACCACCCAAATCCCTGCTTTGGAGGCCCTACAGAATCCATTGTTACACTCGTGGTTTTAAGAGGGGAAATGCCCCCTATTCCCCCCCAGGGTTATTAAGGGGCAACATATTTCGAATTTCCTCTGTTGGCCAATGCTAAATTGACAAGCATATCAAGTTTGAATGAAATTTATCAGTAAATAAGAGAGAAATAATAGTTTTTGTATTCCCCATAAGAATAACATTGGACAACGTAATGTGTTTACCGCAAAATAAAAATTTCAATTTTCTCCGAAACCAACAATCGTAGAATAGTAATTCAAAATACTTAATTATTTAGTTTTTTGAGCTCTTTTTAGTGGTGAATAGTAATATTTTTTTATATTTATGTCTTTTTATGAAAAATCCAAAAAACTGAATTTTTGATGTTTTAAGTCCTGTAATTTCTGAACCCGAATTTTCACAGAAATGCGGGTGGTGTCATTTTGTTGGAGGACTAAAGTTCTTCAAACGACTAAAGTTTAATCAAAACCGTTAGAGCCGTTTTTGAGAAATTTGGATTTTCATGTTTTTTGGCTGGTTTTTGGGGATAATTACCCTTAAAAATCAAAAATTCTAAAAAATGAAAAAAACACCTGGAGATATCGTGGATTAGTACCTACATACCAAATTTCATAAAAATCGGCCCATTGGTTAGGGCTCTAGCTCTGTACACATCCACACAGACACACACACGGACACACACACACACACACACACAGACAGACATCACGTAAAAACCATTTTTTTGGGTTCAGGGAGCACCAAAACGAATATTTCCACTAACAACTCAAATTCGAAATTTTTTACGAAAACAATACTTTCTCCATATACTATGTATAGGGGGAGAAAGTAAAAGTACGCTTTGACAAAGCGCATATGTAATGTTATACATTTTTACTAAACTGTTTGTCAAAACAAAGTTTATACGTGGATTCATAGGGTGTCTAATGGTAAAACAGTCATTGTATTTACAAAAGCTTCCATTCGTGAGGGGTAAACGTAACTCGGGCTGAAACTAAGTAACTCGGGCCTCCCTAACAAGTAGCCGTAACGAACTTGGCGATCGCAACTGCGCTTAAGCTCTCTACTGAATTAAAACTTTCTTCTGATCCTACTTTATTCTTTCATTCCCAAAATTCCGAAACAGGTGGATCGCTTACTGAATTAAGTTAAAATGACTGATTTGTAAAAATATATATCACTTGAACGTGTGTGTATTCCTTTATGTATTTTTTTAGTGAACAAAACATAAAGAAATAATTTACGATTAATCGTTTCTGTTTAGTTAAAAGAAAAAAATAATACTTCCAAAGTAATACTATTTAATACTAATTAAAAAATAGTAAAAAAGGGTTAATAATCGAATATAGGGTAGGATAAAATACTTGTGAAACATATAAGGTATTTTCCACGTAAAAATATCAATGTGCTCAGCTACTATATATTTTGGACTAGGTTTATACTACAGTAAAATAGATCGCAGCATTAATATTAACTAATTAATATTCCTTTTACAATTAAATCTGTTTAAGTAATTATCTAATCCATTGAACCTATACTTAAGAATAACATAGTAACTTTAAGGACCACTGGGATTGCCTAGATGGGAATAGGCCTATATGTAGCCCAGATAAATTATCTACCTACGTGCTAATTTTAAGCTCGATTGGTTCAGTATTTTTTACGTTAAAATGGAACATACAAGTCGACAGGCAGACACCACCTTTCTATTATAAATGTGTAGGATTATTCATACACTGATACAAACTCAAAAGAGATGAACAAATAACTTACAAACTCTGTTAGTACAAAGGAATCCAATAAAAGAGATAAGTTATTGGTTCCACACAACGTAAATTTGCAGAACGAAACTGTAATACAATGTTTAATGCTGGAGCAAAGGGAAATAAAATAACGGGATTTATCGGCCGGATTAAATAAACCTCGTTGCAATCACAAGGAATGTATTTATTGCCTGCAGGGAAATCAGAGGCAGAATATCAGGATAAAGGTGATATGTTACCAGATCCTCTCTGCTTCCGTGGCTGTAAATGTCACTGGTTCAGACGAATATTAATAGAATATTTACATTTGTTCTGACTGTGACGTATTTTGAAAACTCTTTATAAGTTATTATTGAACTAGCTGCAATGTAAAAAGGTTTCAAACGGTAATATTTTTAGTGAATTTCCTATGGAAAGTGAACTATTAGCATGACCCGCACGGTGAAACTTAAGCCCGGGACCCCCATAGAAGTTCCTATGGTGGTCCCTGAACACTTTTGGGGGGTCGTTCAAAATTGTATATATATATATAGACATATATATATAGACATATATATATATAGACATATATATATATAGACATATATATATATATATATATATATATATATATATATATATATATATATTTGCACTCTAGCGGTCGCACTCTTTGTCCGATTTACTTCAAATTTGGTAGGGACGTTCCTTTCTGTAATCAGTTGGACAAGTTCGTTGGGCAAAACAATCGGAAAACTTTAAACCACTTTTTTGGGGGATCAATCATTAACATTTCGAGTTTTTGGGCCCAAAAAGGGTCAGAAAAGCCCAAGATGTAAAATCAAAGCATGGAAAAATATGGGAATTAGAGAGGCAAAAGTTTTAAGCCCTCTCTCGTCATTCTAGCATAAATATTTACCGAGTTATTAAAGAAAATGTGTATCGACCAAACGCAGTACGTTGTCTTATGGGGGTTTTACACTTTAAAATCCTGTTATTCCTTTGTTAGAGTACTTTTACCATCCCCAGCAACCTCACGTCTACTTTCAAGCTTGTCTGGACCTTCTCCTAACCTTATAAAGCGCAAAATTGTATTCCCAAATATGCAAGTAAATGAAACCAGGAGTATCAGAACAGCCAAAAAATCAGTGTTTTCAGATTTCAATAAAAATTGGACAAATGCATGTTTTATATTGATTTTGAGTTTTAAAAGTTTTTATATGGAAATTCACTTCCCTCACGTCAGCGTGCTGCGTGCGAACTCGATGTATTTGTAACAATTTACAAATTCTAGTTACGAAAAAGAGTAAGATTAGGTATATAATTTTATTAGAATATGTAATCCTGTTATATATGCTGATGTAAAATATTCAAAACTCAAGCAATTTGTAAATTTATACCTATTGAATAATCACAACATGTAACAGTATAATCCAACTTTATAAATCAAAATTTATAAATAAGAAAAGGAGAAAGGAGATCGGTTTTCGCTTGCAAACCTGTATCGTAAGCAAGTAATGTAATTATAACACTCATAATCTAGTAAGTCGATGAGTAAGTCAACCGATCAGTTAAGTTTAAAACAAAACACAATAACCAGTTGCAATATTTTACCCCTGTCAATGACGTAAATACCCCCGTAACAGCAAACCTGCATACTCAGCGAATGCGAAGGTCAAATGGTACCTCACAATGTCATGAGGACACCTACCAAGTTTTATCACAGCATATTCATAATTAGTGAGATATAACATTATACTTATCCTCCAAAAGACAACCATAAGGACGGAGTACGTAGATTTGCTGCAGCAAGGACAACAAACATCAGGGATTTACGGAAATACCAATGGATCACCAGCAACAAACCAAGTTGTATTCGTATATGTTCACAAACAAACGAGATAAACAACTTTACTTATTCTCCATAACATTAACAGTGGACATTAATAATTTCTTCTCTTGCAGAGTTTACCAATTTAAAAAATTATTAACATTCAAAGACATTCATCAAATAAGCAGATAAATTTATTGTGTTTAAATATTATAATTATTAGTCTCATATTGATTTATAGAACAAATTTATATTTCATTGGCTACTTTGTATATTTAATTATAAATTATTGTGATTTCAATCGTATAATGATAAGCAAAATCATTGTGTTAATAACATTGCTCAGAAAACCAAATGTTACGTAAACCATAATGATTTGTATCTTTTGTATTTAGGGGGAATTGGCTAATTCGAAGTATTTCACAATATTTAATAATACATTTTTAATAAAATAATATATTATAATATTGTGTAATATAATATTATCCTACTAATATTATAAAAGTGAAAGTTTGGATGTTTGTTTGGATGTATGTATGGATATTTGGAGTTCCATTACGCATAAACTACTGGACCGATTTAGCTAAATTGATGCAAGAACATAGCTTACATATCACATTAACATTACACATCACATTATCACATTAACCTGATAATGCCTGTAAGTTCCAATGCAAATCTTATGGAAGGATATCATTTATAAAATTACCAGCTGTAGTTGTTTGTCAGGTAGGGCAAAGGAAATCAGATGGTAAAACTAAACAAAGATTCGATAGTGCTGGTCAGTTAGCATTTTCAATGACTTTTAATTTGTTGCGAGCGAAGCCGCGGGTAGCAGCTAGTATTATAAATATCACATATTATATATTATATTATAAATCCTACATAAATAGATTTAGTAAATCATATAAAAGCAAACGTAATTCGTATAAATCCAACAAATGTACGTATTAGAATACAAAATCAATGAAGTTTATACAGTAACCACTAAACACATAAGTGAAAATTTCCTCTTTTAGTTGCATAAGTTCTTGTCTCTTGAAGACTTTTATCGTTCAGTTGTCTAATGGCCCCAAATCAGGCGAGTCGTCAACTCGGGACTCAACTTCTGGAGCTCTTTACATCAAGCGTCTCGGAGTAACTTGACCGTTTATTAACTTTTGTTTCTTGACTTGAAAACTTACAAAAGTTCTAAGTCAATGAGGCGCCCTTATATTCCCTTATATACCCTTAGTCGCTCAAATCTTAAAATATTAGACTAAGATCGTTAAACTATTTGTTAATGCCCCTGGGTATTGTCCATTATTGTATTTTGCTATCTATCGGATATATTTGTAATATGCGGACTATGCCTCAGTAATCCTGATCTCACCTTCCACTGAAGACTAGTACAGATCGTGTTGCAATTTAAATTGTTTTGAAACTTTTGTTCTGCGTGTACCTACTGCAGTTATACGAGATCATGAGTACGATTAAAATGTTTAATTAATCTTAAACATTACTATTTAATTAAAACGTCGACATCGTTAAGAACATCGCTAAAACAAAAAGTATAGAGTAGATATAAATTAATGTTATTGTTATGATTTAACAAACATTTCTTAAAAACTCATTAAGTTAGAATTATATTTTGTTCGATTTCTTAAATGTTACCACATTCAAAAAGAAAATGTATACATTTGCTCTTAAAGGTAAGTTTGGTAAATTTAGATGTTCTAAATGTATTTATCGCTAATTAATGTCATACAGTTTAATCTTAAACGAAATATTAAGTACACGTTTATAAAGTAACCTAAAGAATATCACAATTTTCCAAAAGCAACTTACCAAATGAAAACTTGCCAAACTATCATCATGAGCTAAGTGAACAACGGTACCTGAAACAAAAAAAAACAACATTAATACATACGGCAAATATCAATGACAGATTTGAACTTGAAGATATTAGATACAATTTTAAAGAAAATCTAGTTTAGCTAAAATACTAGATAGTGACTTAAATGTTTAGAGTCAATTTACTATTAAAGGTAAACAATTTGGATCATTAAATATAAATAATACGCAAAAGCTCTTTTTAATCCAATATAAAGAAAACGTCAACATCACAAGCATGACAACATTTTATCTGTCTTAATTTTCAAATTAGTTTTAAATTATTAGACGTACACTTAGTTTTTAATAACAATAATTATTAATTTAATCAAATAAGCGAATAAATATAATGTAATTATGTCATGGGTTTCTAATTTCTAATCAATAAGTTGGGAAAAGAAGACGGATTATCAAATTTGTAAAAAACAAGGCTTTTGAGGGTAGATCAGGGTAGTTTTGATTTAATTAAATTTGGTATATATGTTTTTATTTTTGGGGCGAAGAAATCCCTGTTTCGGGAAACAACCGTTCATAATCAACCAGGGAACTGTCAAAGTAATACTCATGTTGTTTATGATTATTAACATGTGGATACCTGAGAGCAGAGATTAAAAGATTTGAGTGAATATTGCAATATATAAGGTGGTCATATCCGAAATAAATCAAAGCTATATAAAACAACTGGAGGGGCCTGAAAAATGAGATATATAAAACTGATAATCAGTTGGGGGAAGTCGTGAAATATTACTCTAAGTCATCTACTAAAACTGACTGGCTTTCCCCGAGAAAAGCTCGGCCCCCATGACATTATATTGTTTGGCAAAAACCTCCGCGAACGTGCTATTTCCATGATTACTAAGTTTTATAGTTTTAATATTGGAAATGCATTTTCAGATGCCTTGGTAAATGGAGAGAGAGAAACGTTTATTTTCTCAATACACACCAATACGAACCAGTAAATAGGTTCTCAGAAGAGCTTCCACTGTATGCTATTTATACTGCTTTTATTATTTTCAAACCAAAAATTTAAATACAGCTCAGACAATTAATTACAAAAAATTAGATTAAAAATAAATATATAACTCAAAAGCAACACCGGTAAAAAATATTTAATTCCAAAAAAATTAATTAGAACGAACTTTCAGAATGGTAAGCGACTCTAGGTCTGTCAGACCATTAATATAAATGGGGTTTAAAGGAATGAGCAGAGCTCTCAAATTAAGAGTCCAATTATTGAGAATGGAAAGCAAGATATTGATCAGCTAAGGGCGATTGAAGGAGCAGCAAAGCCTGGAATATCGTGAATGTACACTTGGATAGGCACTGAATAGTGTGCACGACTGGTAATGGGGATTTGAATTGAGCGAGTGAGGAAGTGAACGCTTAGGGTACGGTAGAGTTTTAGAACGCTTAGGTTTTAAGTTGGTTCAAACTAACAAACTGATTCACAGAGCTAATTTTAACATCAAACGATAATGAGACAACAAAAGACAGTTTGTGTAATAATTTATGAGAATGTTACACCTCTTCCTTAGAATTGGAATATCATTTCGGTAAGGTTAAATTGATTGCTAGCTATTCAAATGTAAATAGAATTACACATTACCAGATCATCTAATAGAACTCAACTGCAGCCCTCCAGAAAATATTATCCTTTTTGAAAAAAACCGTATGATATATCTAAGTTTCTATTTAGCTCAACGGTGATAAAACTAAAGTCGGCAGATATTTTAAGGTCTGCGGGGGATTAGAGTAAAATATGGAGCGAGTCAATTTGGCGGGTAAATCAGTTTGAGGCCGCGGGCGCGGGCGGCCAATCTCACCCCCACTCACCGCTCGGCTCGGGGTAATGGAATATACGAGGGTTTGCCCCGTGGCCGCCACCGGGAAACACGGTCACCGCCTTGTTAGGCTTAGCGGGGAAGAACAAGCTTAGTGCTTTTAAAATTCAGTTGGAGCGATGTAAAACAGTATTTTTCGTCTTACTGCTTCAAAAACAGCGCTTTTCAACACTTGCATTGAGATACTAAAGTTGTTGTTTTGATTCCTTTGATAAAAAATTGCTGTTTTGATGACCTTTTTCGTCCTAGGACAAAAAAAACACATTTTATGATGCTTTTTGGTCGAGGGCATCAGCTGTTAAATATGAATTGAACGAAATATTAAACTTGTATAACAGCTGTTTTTTGTTTGTTTTTTTTTGTTTTTTTTAGCAATATCAAGAAGGACGGGAACTTTAAAATGTAAACAATGTAAAAAAGTAAACAAAATTTGTGTAATTGTTATCTCAATATTATTTAAGTATTTATTTAGTCCAACTTGAGCTCGTATCGAAAAGCTTTACTTTTAGTCCTAGTTAAGAAACATCTTATTAACAAAGCTTTAATTCGTAAACATTTGTATTTATTTATTTAATATTAAAACATTTCATTAAATACAAACAACTTATATAAATTTAACTTTTCCTAAGTATTTTTCTGTTATTACTGGCCTTAAAAAATAGTGTAGTGTAGAAAAAAACAACTTTAAGTACAATTTGTATTCAACACCTGTATTTTTGAAGTCTGTTGCAAACACAAACACATACAAATTTGTTAGCAAAGGAATACATTAACATATAGAAATCTCAATATTTAGTTTCATTATTAATTAAATTCACCTTTTCAAACTTGAAAAAGGAAGGGGTCAATTGTTGGAATAAAAGCAAATAACCTAAACGTTAGCAGACATCTCACGATGCTAGGTAAAACTGTGGTTGGAGAAAGACAAATAGTTACATTAAAACTGAAAGTCACACTTGAGACGTCTCTTATTTGTTAACACTGACACAACTGTTACACGTTTATTACAGAACCAAGGTGATAAAATGATATAGGATTTTTTACATAATCTCTCTCGCCAATATGGTAATGGAGCTGTTACCAGCCATTAACAAAATCAACTGATTCGTCTTACGCTAAAAATTAAGAAATTTTTTAATTTGTTTAACACGGTTTTTTCTTAAAAATTATGCTTAATCTGAATAATAAAGCAAGCAGTATAATAAGCATCTTATGTTAAATACTGCTCAAGGTCAACAACTAAAATTTGGTACTTCAAAATTTTCCATTTTAATTTCAGACTGCATTTTCAATTTATCATCACAAAAAATTAAGGATATTCCGTCTCAATATAATACGGGCATCGATTTGATATAGCATTGCAAACAATGGCTTTGATATAAATTAAAATAATCACGAAAGATTTCTTTAGAAGGGGAACAATTAGGAACAAAAACGACAAATCTCAATGAGTCCCAAATCGTGGTTCACCGAATCTTTTTTTAAACAATTTTAGTTATTTTTAACTACGAACCCTGGATTGGTGCTGCAAATCATGTTATTTTACCAGTTTTTCGTTAATTTGGATTAGTAAAATGTCGCTGGTTACAGCTCTCGGATAAGGTGGGATCCGCAGGAAGAGGCGAGGTTTGTTTATAACTAATAAGAAGTATTTAGTATGTGAAACTTTAAAAAAACTCGTATTTCCACCTGTACCTCCGTAACTATCCGTAAATTATGGTACAAAGCAACCGATTTCGACCAGTCACTGTTTGGCCCTGATCATAACCAGTGTGACTGACCAAAATCGATAGCCTTGCACCTACATCGTCATATATTATTTCTGAAGGGTGTTTTGTTTTGTTGGAAAGGCCATTTATTCTTTAATATTTTATCATACTAATAACTAAACCATCATTTTCAAGATTACCTACACCCCTAATTGAGAGAATAAACAAACATTGAAAACCATAAAAATGATAAAAAAGGTTGCGTATGGGCAGTTCTAGTATATGTAAATTTACCGCTTTGTATGTAAGTAGAGTGTTAGTATAAATATATTTTGAAGGGATACATATTGTGTCCTGTGTCATGGCAAAAATGTGTATACACTATTAATACTAAGAACATTTAATTTTGTAACTTATGGTATAAAACACGAAACATGAATTGAATTAGGATTTCATTTTCAAGAACGTAAATACGAATAGTTGGAGGTTACAAGGTAAAATAACGTCCAGTAATGTGCCGATATTCACCGCCCAGAGCTCCTGACCGCGGCACGAGCGCCAGGCTAACCAAGTCATTTACATGACGGCCTCCCCGGCGCCCGGCTAACCAAGCCATTCACACGACCACCTCCCGGCTAACGAAGTCATTTACACGACCGCCACCCCGGTGCCCGGCTAACAAAGCCATTTACACGACCGCCTCCCCGATGACCGGCTAACCAAGCCATTTACATGACCACCTCCCCGTTGCCCGGCTAGTCAAGTCATTTACACGACCGCCTCCCCGGTGCTCAGCTAACCAAGTCATTTACACGACCGCCTCCCCGGTGCCCGGCTAACCAAGCCATTTACACGACCGCCTCCCGGCTAACGAAGTCATTTACAAGACCGCCACCCCGGTGACCGGCTAACCAAGCCATTTACATGACCACCTCCCCGTTGCCCGGCTAGTCAAGTCATTTACACGACCGCCTCCCCGGTGCTCAGCTAACCAAGTCATTTACACGACCGCCTCCCCGGTGCCCGGCTAACCAAGCCATTTACACGACCGCCTCCCGGCTAACGAAGTCATTTACACGACCGCCACCCCGGTGCCCGGCTAACAAAGCCATTTACACGACCGCCTCCCCGATGACCGGTTAACCAAGCCATTTACATGACCGCCTCCCCGTTGTCCGGCTAGTCAAGTCATTTACACGACCGCCTCCCCGGTGCTCAGCTAACCAAGTCATTTACACGACCGCCTCCCCGGTGCCCGGCTAACCAAGTCATTTACACGACCGCCTCCCCGGTGCTCAGCTAACCAAGTCATTTACACGACCGCCTCCCCGGCTTACCAAGGCTAATCCGCTGTTGTATCGGCCGACGCTGTATATAACGCTCTCTCGCTGTAATCGCAGCAAGTCAATATAGTAGTATTACTCTGGTGTTTGCAATTAAATCGTTCTAAAAATGTACTTACCGAATTTGCTTGAACAATCTTATTTCTGTTAGTTATTTCTGCCCACCTAACCAAGCCATTTACACAACCGTCTCCCCGATGCCCACCTAATCAAGCCATTTACACGACCGCCTCCCCGGTGCTCGGCTAACCAAGTCATTTACACGACCGCCTCCCCGGTGCCCGGCTAACCAAGCCATTTACACGACGGCCACCAAGGTGCCCGGCTAACAAAGCCATTTACACGACCGGGTCCCCGGTGCCTGGCTAACCAAGTCATTTACACGACCGCCACCCCGGTGCCCGGCTAACAAAGCCATTTACACGACCGCCTCCCCGGTGCCCGGCAAACCAAGCCATTCACTTGACCGCCTTCCCAGTGCCCGGCTAACCAAGTCATTTAAACGACCGCCTCCCCAGTGCTCGGCTAACCAAGTCATTTACACAACCGCCTCCCCAGCTAACCAAGGCTAATCGGCTGTTGTATGAGCCGACCCTACATATAACTCTCTCTCGCTGTAATCGCGGCAAATAAATATAGTAGTATTACTCTGATGTTTGCAATCAAATCGTGCTAAAAATGTACTTACCGAATTTACTTGAACAAACTTATTTCCGTTACTTAAGAAATTATTGCGGAATTTTGCACCACTACTTAGTAAAGACAATGATTCACGACATTTCAAGATATGGAATCTAATCCTGTCCTCAGGTGAAAAAATTCCTAGAACATAATAATTAGTGGCTATGCAGGCAAAGCTGGGAAATATCCCAGAAAAGCTAAAACAGACCAGTTCTTGTTGACAATGATTTTAACAAAGGATCGTATTTCTAATGGCGTCCAATTTTTCAACGCATTACCAACACAAACTGCATATTTATTTACTTATTAATGGGAGCTACTACAGTGTCCGTGAATTTATTGCTGACGGGCACTGGAAGAATAGGGTTTACAACCTACATGTCAAACGTGAGCAACCATGTCCAAAAAAAGCATTCCAAAATGAACTCTTTGATTTACAAATTCAAATTAACCTCAAATTAACCTCACAGATTAATTTGAACGATAAGGGTGTATTAAATGAATTTGTGAAGCAAAGACTGTCATCTGATTATTGGTTACAGCATATCTAATAACATCAATTTTTTAGTTTATGAAACGTAGAGCTGTTCACATATTTATTGTGTTCAAATTCGGACATCCTTATAAGTGTACCTTTCATTTTGTTTGGAATCAATACAACAAATACTACTGTTAATGAGGGTAATTTTTAAGATAAGTTGGTTTTTGACTTGTACAAGTTGCTGTCCCATAACAACTCTGTATGTTTGCAAGCTCCAACTTAACTGTCCAATAAATCTCACACAATTCCTCGAGCAGATTTACGGGCGAGCTGTCGGTAGTTAATCTCATGGCCTTTGCCATTTTCATTGGCAGGCTTCGCCTTTACTCTCTCGCTCAATGAAGATGTATGCTGTGCTGCGTGTTTTATGTTACATGCTAATTCTTCCTCTGTACCACAAATCTTTCGCGAATGATTTTAACATTTGCCAAAGCATTTGTTTGCACTGCTGTATAGAAACGTTCCTCACATAGGTTGTAACGGCATATCCTAATTTATTTGTTAATTTTTTTTATAATTTTAAATACACTAAAGGTAGTGACAATAGGAGGGAATACAAATGATTACTTAAAAAATGAAGTAACTAACAAATTTCAATTATTCCCTACGAGCAAGATTTAAGATGTGAGATACTTATTATACTGTTTGCATTATTTTTCCGATTAATTATTATTTAAAAAAAAGTCGTGTTAATAAATAAATAAAATTGTAAATTATTGGTTTAAGACGAATCAGGTTGTTTTTGAATGGGTGCTACCAGCTCCATTACCGTATTGGGGAGACAGATTATGTAACAAGTCCCATGTAATTTTACCACCTTGGTTCTGAAACGTGTAAAAGTTGTATCAGTGTTACAAGTAAGAGATGACTAAAGGGTGACTTCGAGTTTTAAAGTAACTATTTGTCTTTCTCCAATCAAGTTTTGCCTAGTCCTACGTTCGGGACGTCCGTTAAAGTTATTGTTATTTTCATGTATTATAAGGAATTATCGCGTCCTGTTTCCAATTTGAAGGATTTTCATTGATACTGAAATTAAATGTCTTGGATTTTTTAGTGCATTTTCTATGCCTTTACTAACAAACTTTTAATTGAATCGTGAATGCAACAAACTACAAAGAAATAGATGTTGAAGACTAACCGTACTTGAAGTCGTTTTACCAGACTATAATATGTTTACTTCCAAAGTAATCCAACTGAATTTTTAAAATCATATTTGATTTTTCTTCTCCGCTAAGATAACACGACATAACCGTGTTTCCCGGCGGCGGCCACGGGGTGAACTCTCGAATATTCCATTACCCCGAGCCAAGTGGAGAGTGGGGGTGAGATTGGCCGCCCGCGCCCGCGGCCTCAAACTGATATACCCACCAAATTGACTCGCTCCATATTTTACACTAATCCGTTGCATGCCTTAATATATCTGCCATCATTAATTTTACCACCGTTGAACTAAACAGAGACTTGGATATATCATTTATAATTTGACAAAACGAAAATACGGTAAATGAGCGAAGCAAATTCATCCACTGTCATAAACAGACCAGCGAATAGGCAAACCGAATGTTGGTGAACATTCGGTGAAGAACCATGACGAGAGTCCTCGGTGACTGACTGTCAAAGCATGGTAATATGAAAAGTCGTCCACTTCAGTACAAGCCATGTTATTGAGAGGACGAGTCCATCCAGAACGTCACAGAGTGTTACGATGTCAAGCTACAAAGACATACAAATTAATGTGGAGCACAAGATACATATATTACACAGACGCAACTCGTCAATCTTCTCCAAGCGAAGCTCGCCCCTAATTACAAACAGGTAAATTCCCACAGACCTATTTTTATCTGATATTAACCACTTAGAAAAAACCGGCAATTTACTAAACATTTGTATAACTGGAACAGTTCGTTGTCAATGCAATCAGATAATCAACAGGAAGGTTCCCATCAGCCACGACGCAATCAAACTCACACGGGAATCAGTCAACACCGGCGATCATGGACGCGAAAACGATACTGGTGTTTCTGATAGTAGGAATTATCGTTGTCGTTGAACCATTTGGACCTAGAGCTGCGAGTAATGCTGGCAAATCGTGCGACGTGTTTTGCTGTTCCATAAAGTAAAAAATATACTTTACAAGCAAAAAGGTTCATACAATAAAAATTAAAATAGTCTCAATTTTGCTAGCGTTTAAGTTTTCAACCTGGGGTTTCCACTCAGTTCTAGGCTGGGGTTTCCACTCAGTTCTAGGCTGGGGTTTCCACTCAGTTCTAGGCTGGGGTTTCCACTCAGTTCTAGGCTGGGGTTTCCACTCAGTTCTAGGCTGGGGTTTCCACTCAGTTCTAGGCTGGGGTTTCCACTCAGTTCTAGGCTGGGGTTTCCACTCAGTTCTAGGATGGTTTCGGTCTATCTTACGTCTAGAAACTTCTTTTTAGACTGCATTTTCAAATTAATGTGAAAACGATCAAACAACTATACAACCTTAATTATTGCCGTTAATATAATAATGCTATAATGTAAAAGCCTGAAGACTACATGTAGTTTATACATAACAAATTAGAATTTGATAGAAACAATAAAAAACACAATCACACATTTTGTGAAGTGTCCTGTTTACTCGTGGCTCTTAACGTCGTCTTGAAAAGGGCCTCCAGGACGTCCAAATGTTCGGTTTCCAAGGAATTTATAAATCCCAATTAATATACTTATTAAACTTAATTAACACAGTACCTAACTTTTTTGAGCAATTTTCAATGAAAATTTAAATTATTATACATTTTTAAACATGACAATTTTATATTCCGTTACCCCCAAACATGGAAAGAAAACTAATGCATCGTATTTAATTTCAGACTGAGATACAGCATTAATTATATTATTAATGTAGACCGTTTTCATAATTTATCGTGTTAAAATTATTGGGAAAAAGACAAAATCAGCTAACTCAAATAAACGCTTATATCAATGGTAAAAACTCTAGCGTTTATAAATCGGTAATGATTATGTTTGTTTGATAATAGAAATAAGTAGGAGTGGCGGTCTTTAAGCGCTAACATGGGTTTCTTATGCAGAAACGTGTAGCCAACCTAAATGAATTGCAAAACAAAAAACATGACCTACATACCAGTGGTACCAACTGTAGTTATATATATAAAGATGTATAATAAGGTAGTTATATATATAATGATGTATAATAAGGTTATATATATATAACAAGGTAGTTATGTCACGCTTGTAACGTAAGACACAAAATACCTGCAGTAATATAATGTAAGAGAGAGCAGCCCGCATCGCCGGGTCGCGGTTGAGCGATCAAGCTTATCGCCTGACACAGATCAAATCGGGACAACGATGCCCCTGTGCCCTCGCGTCGACTCGTGGCATTAATACTAGTGATCAATCAGTGACATCTGGTTATGGAACAGCCGAGTGACTATCGTATGGTTACTATCATAGTTGAGCGTTCCTTACGCAACTGTGTGACTCTACTCAGCCGATTCCAACCAGCAACTTTAGTCCGTACCAGGCATTGGACCACACCACATCATACCAGGTAAGTGAAAAAGTCATTTTAAAAAAGAACATTTATTTATTTATTCCTTAGTTGTAATACAGAATTAAACACTCAAGCTGAACTGTTATTAAAACTTAGTAAAATGTATTAAATACAATTGCAAATTGTGTAGACTTCAAAAAATTTCTATAGCTTAAATAGTTTTTCTTTACAAATAATTTATAAAAATGTACTTTACGTTTTTGAACAATTCAAGACTTACTTTAATACAATATTGTGTAGACTTCAAAAAATGTCTATAGCTTAAATAGTTTTTCTTTACAAATAATTTATAAAAATGTACTTTACGTTTTTGAACAATTCAAGACTTACTTTAATACAATATTATACAGTGAAACAAGGTAGAACTTTAAACTGCCTTAGGACTTAGAAAAAATAATTTTAATTTACCATAATACAATATTATACAGTGAAACAATTGGGGACTTTAAACTGCCTTAGGACTTAGAAAAAATAATTCAAGACTTACTTTAATACAATATTATACAGTGAAACAAGGTAGGACTTTAAACTGCCTTAGGACTTAGAAAAATAATTTTAATTTACCATAATACAATATTATACAGTGAAACAATTGGGGACTTTAAACTGCCTTAGGACTTAGAAAAAATAATTTTAATTTACCATAATACAATATTATACAGTGAAACAATTGGGGACTTTAAACTGCCTTAGGACTTAGAAAAAATAATTTTAATTTACCATAATACAATATTATACAGTGAAACAATTGGGGACTTTAAACTGCCTTGGCACTTAGAAAAAAACAATTCAAGACTTACTTTAATACAATATTATACAGTGAAACAAGGTAGGACTTTAAACTGCCTTAGGACTTAGAAAAAATAATTTTAATTTACCATAATACAATATTATACAGTGAAACAATTGGGGACTTTAAACTGCCTTAGGACTTAGAAAAAATAATTTTAATTTACCATAATACAATATTATACAGTGAAACAATTGGGGACTTTAAACTGCCTTGGCACTTAGAAAAAAACAATTCAAGACTTACTTTAATACAATATTATACAGTGAAACAAGGTAGGACTTTAAACTGCCTTAGGACTTAGAAAAAATAATTTTAATTTACCATAATACAATATTATACAGTGAAACAATTGGGGACTTTAAACTGCCTTGGCACTTAGAAAAAAACAATTCAAGACTTACTTTAATACAATATTATACAGGGAAACAATAATTTACAAATTTACAATAATTTAAAAAAATACAACATTAAAAAAAAACCTAATAATTAAAAAACAACCTCGTGCGGCTGTTAACGACAGTCCTGCAAAAGGGGCAGCAGGTGACCCGGCGACTACATGCCGGGCACAATGCATGCCCACAGGGGTGGAGGGCTACAGTTGGGAGGGCACTTATACATATTTGGCACACAATGTACCTCGGCTGTTCTGTAGGAGGAGGCGTGCCACGGATAATAAGATTATCCATCCTCCTGTCATTATAGGTGAGGATCCTCTCCATGGTGGCACGGAGCTCCTCCCACACAGCCGGAGCGATCTCCCGGATTTGGTCGATCTCCGTGTCCTCCAAGGCGTTCCGTGACAACGTCAGCGCTTCAGCCAGCTCTGTCCGGACGGCCGCGATCCGGTTGACGATGCCCGGAACATCCTCGGTGGTGTTTGTCCCACGCTCCTGAAAACCACATCAGGTAAGAATCTATTCGTAAAGTTAATTATTATCTTGTCCCACGCTCCTGAAAACCACATCAGGTAAGAATCTATTTTAAAGTTAATTATTGTCCTATATCTTACCATTTCAAAAAGCCGCATCCTCATCCGTAACAAGCCTTCCTCAAAGCGACAGACGGCGCAATCGGCAGGGGGGTTGACCGCGGGCATTCGTTCCTCACACCTTAAATTCTGAAACATTACAAATTAAATATAATACAAGTTTACAAAACAAAAAAAAATAAACCCTAACCCCGATAAAGATACTTACAATAGGTTCCACGCGTCTTGACGGTCCCGCTACCTCCCTTGCACCGGTGCTCGGCCTGTCTACCCTCTCCTCCAAGGCAGCAATGTGGACCTCAGGTATTGACTTAAAAAAACAAAATATCAATTATCACACGGACAACACACACACACACACACACACACACACACACACACACACACACACACACACACACACACACACACACACACACACACAGTAAAAAATACAACAGTATAACAAAATAAAAAATTACCAAAAGTCTGGGAGCTCTCGAGCCCGAGGGAAAGGCGAATACGTCCCCCTCCACCCTTGCACCAACCTCGTCCCGATCAGCAAACGGAATTGCAGGCACCGCCCTAATCCCAGTTAGTTCTGACCCTGTAAATAATGTTTATATTATTATTATAGCTAAAACCTAAAATGTATATCAAACATACGCAACCGTTAAACCTTATTACTTACAAGATTATTCAGTGAAGTTCTGCTAGACCAGGAGGGGAGTACCCTTGAGGGTGTAGGGCTGTTTGGTCGAGCCCTGTCCCGCCGACGCACGTCCTCCTCCTCCATCCTTGCACCTGTTACATTCTGCCCCTGAAAAAAACAGAGACCGTTAACACCATCATTAAAACCTATGACTAAAAAAATACTTTAAACAATACGACGATACTAACCGTATAGTGTAGATGGCTTATCAGCGTCCTCGCGCTCGTTTCCTCTGAGTGGATAGAAACCGGTCCACCAGATGTTATCCGTAGAGGGGATTCGGCCAGGTGAGGACGCCTTACCGGTTCACCGCCCCTCTGTAAATAAAAAAAAACAAAGGTATCAGATACCCACACCATACCAAACTATCAAATTCCATACCATACTCATACCATACCAAAACATACCATTAAGCGTGTGAGACACCAGCCGTCCCCAGCGATAATGGCCCTCTCTCCAAACGAGTACAACCCCGTCTCGTAGGTGTTCCTAATTTCCGCCCATAGCTCGAGTCTCCGCTGAGTAAAAGTTGACTCTGTCACCTGGCGGTACCGTGGCGGAAATCTGACGCTTCTGGGGTTGTTCTGAAAACAAAATACAATTAGTGTAATAAAATACCCGTACTTAAAACTATATACTCCCCCATACACCAAAATACTTACTGCACGTATAGAGAGCAGGTATCCATCCTCGCTGATAAAATACTGGGACTCGCCATCACTACCGACGAGCTGAAAAAGAAAATATAAAATCAATTATACAATTCTAAAAATAAGCAAGTGGAAAAAAAACAAGTACCTATATAATAATAATTAATCACCTCAGTGTTAGCCAGATGAACCGCATACGTCGTAATTGGGGTATCGGGCTGGGGGCGTGGAGACCGGTCCCTTACCTGAAAAACAGTATATTGTAATTTATCTTATTATTTTATTGTTTACTACATTATTAACGCTAAAAATCACATAGCAATGATATGTCCTTACCGAGGTGCCTCGTCTAATAATATTAGGCATCGTCCGCCTGACAGGAGATGCTGGCCTCTGCCACTGAAAAAAAAACATTAGAGTTAGAGAAAACCACAAACAACCCCTAACCTCTACGTGCAAGTATTGCTAAATAAGCTAAATAAAAAAAATATAAAACTTACAGTTCCTAACTCTCGCATGCTAGTCTCTATAAGCTCAGGAGCTATCTCATACTGCAACAGATAAATAAAATCAAATTTAGACTTACATTTTCTAAACCTTGAGAGATCGCCTCCCGGGCCTCAGGGCTTAGACTGGCAATATCGTCCTGTAACAAAAAAAACACAAACCAAATAATACTATTAAATAAATAAAAAACTATAAACGTTGAAAAAACACGGAATAAAACCCATACTAACCGTAAACCTATTTCTGGTCAACAAACTGCCGTCATCAAGGAAGGTCCGCGAGGTCTCGATATATACCCCAGACTCGCCAGACAATCTTAACATTTGTGTTATCCTTCCGTTATATTCTTCCTAAACACATAAAAACATGTATAAACAAACGCTGTTATAAAGGCTAATATAATCATAACGAATATAAAAACTAAATAAATTAACCCACCTGAGATATGGATTGTAAACCGCTAACCGTAGAAGACCCACTCTGAAAAAATAAAAAATTATAATTAACCTCATTTCAATGTAAAACCTAAACTCTTGTATTTAAAAAAATATTTGTAAGTACGTTTTTACCTGTTGTGACAGGCGCTGGGATAAACTGCTCAGTCCCGAACCGCTCTGAAAACAAAAAAATAAACTGTCTAAGTATACACATTCTATTAATACTAACCCTACCATAAAGTTTAAAAAAAAGAGAAAACAAATTACTTACTGCACGTATAGACAGCACGTCAAGATCATCAGCAAAAAACATGTCCTGACTAAGAGGTTGGGGTGTTTGGTCACCATCTTGAGGAGTCGTCGATGACAGATCCTGAAAAAATTTATTAACTAAGTAAACTACTAAATTTATAGTGGGTAAATCTATAGTGTAATTGTTTGAGACTTTGATTACCTGATTATTGGGCGGGATGTTTTCATCTTGGTCGAAACCAATCACCAAGCGAAGGCAAACGAGAGCTAAAACTTGGAACAACATGATAACTAAAACAATCACTGCAGAATGCATAGTACCATAACACCGGGCCAGAGACCCGTATTTATACGCGATATCCCTTCCAACACCGGTGTAAACAGCCGACCAATCACAGCCCGCAGATTCCGTTAGCCACGCCCCCCCACACTGTGCTCCTCTCTCAGTTAGCTGTGATGTCGCCTCCGAGCTTAACCAAACTTTGCTGTCAGCAAATCTGTTTAGACCTCCCTAGACTTTTCCAAATTGAAAATTTAAACGCTCCGTATCTTATCAAATCATTAATAAAATTAGAGCATTACGATAGATGCTGGACACTTAGACAATATTTTATCCGTAAATTTCTAAGATATGACCTATATGAGACTTGTCCAGAGTGCTACTTGGTAAGTAAATAGGTAATACAAGGTAATCAAATCCTTTATTAATTATTATTATTGTTGTTTTATTCTTGCTTTTATGTTACAGGACTCGTTTGAAACGAGGTATGAGAAGCTGGAGTCCTTGGGCTACAGCTCCAAAGAACCCCGACCCCCTCTGCAGAGATGCATCTCGTGTATGGAGCGGAAACGCATCAACCCTGTGTTTCCCGAATGCACCTGCCTCAACCTCATAGCAACTATGCCGGAAGAGGAGTGGACAGAGATGGTCTTAAAGCTATTGTGAGTACAATATATTTTAACTGTAGGTTTGTCCGTTAAAATGTCCTGTAGAAAAGCACTTAGCCGATCGTTATGCGGGCGGTATGACGGTTAGGGCGCGCCCCTTGAGTTAGTCACCGGACCGCATCGCCGAGTCACGCTTGGCTCGGCCGCCCACAGTGTTTGTTTAGCGTCGTCTCAGTCTGCACCATGGATTCGCCGTGTACAGAGTCCACGGTGTTTTGTGGTAGTTTTGAGCCCTTTTTCAGATTCGGGTTTTGTAGTGACGGGCACTGTGTCGAAGTTACCCCACATTTTAGACTAACGTACCACTATTGTAATAATATTATATCGTGCGCTACTTTAGTCTACTCGTGGAAGCTTGACTACAAGTGCCTCGCGTGTGAGTACGAGTTCTCCACCGACTGGGTAGTTTACACGTTATAAAGGTATGTTATTTTTTAAACTATAATTTTGAACGCTCGCGTTTCCACACCACGGTAAGCCTTTAGGCTAGGCCGTAGGAGCGTCGGCGCGTTCTTTTTGGTTACCCAGAGCTTCCCCTGGAGGCCTAACCTCTGGGGTGAGAGGCCCCAACCATCGCCTCTCACTGTGGTAGCCACTCCATAACAAAATGCTACCTCCTTTTTTATATTTTTGTTCTCTGTTTACCCCAATAGGCTATTTACTAAGACTGTGTCCTTTCATTTTAGCCTAGAAAATAGACAGAAAATTTTTTTACTTTATATTTTTTTTGTCGCGCTTTTCAATCCGCTTTTCCCTGACAGTCGGAGGATTACAACAAACGGTTTCACGGTTTTTTAGGCCAACCTCCCCACACCCCTGGACTTACAAAGGGTTTAACCCTGCCTGATGAGTGAGCGACTGCCGGACCTTATTTTTTATTAGGCCCCACTCGAAAATATTTTTCGAGCGTAGTACTTTGCGGACTTCAAAGCGCAGTTTTCATTTTTATTTTTATGTATAATGCAAGCTACTGTAAAATCATCATCTATATACAAACTTTCATTTATTTCTTTAACATTAGGGTGAAATTCCCGAAGAAATTGAGCCTTTTCCAAACCTTTTGTGTAAATAGTTTCAAAAGGTTTACAGAGTGAGCTTAAAAGCTCCTCACTATACTCTACTTCGCCATCGTCCCACTTAATGTGGTGATAATGACGAGTCAGCCAGCGGGCTGTTCTTTTCATCTTGCTATTTAAACAATCAAAGCTGTATGGAGGTCGGAACACAATCTGTGTTCTATACGACCTCCCAACTATAGCAAGTTCTTTAATAATAAATCTATTTGTATTGCTTTTGAAGCCGTGGAATTGAACTATAGCTTCCATAATAAAATTTCCTGATATAAACGGTCGGCTACGTGAGGCGGTAATTGATCTGTACAGGTTTCAGCATCGGTTAAAACCTGATTAATATAAACCTGTATAATATCCTCAATATAAAATAATTGCAATACCTCGCGACCAATTAAAGGAATATTTTTTACAAGTTGATCCCACTCGTGACGGTTAAGAGCCAAGGAGTGTTCTCCATCAGAGACACAAACGTACTGATGCCCAAAAATATTGTTAACCTTTATGCTAGGCCCCGCGTCTATAGTTATGAAACACTGATAATTCCCCAATAAAGCCAAAGTTACTTCGTTAAACCTGTCAATTAGTTGACAGAAAGAATCGTAAGACCAAAACACAACACCTTTTCTCCCTTTAATCAATACACCCAGACTATTGTCTCGACTTTTAAAAATACCCGTCACAATACTTTTAGTTAATTCGGGGTCCAAGAAATGGACTGACTTTAAAAATACTCCAGTCATTAAATCTATTGGCTCTTTACATTTAGGAATGATTATAAATTCTTGCAAAGCCATATTTAATATTCGTCTTCTGAAGTCTCGCTATTATCAAAATCTGTACACCAATTAACAATAATGCTATCAGCCCCCGAGGGTAGTTGAAACTTTGCACTAGCGGTATTAAATACACAACAGTCTAAGTAATCCGTTTTGATTAAAAGCCCGTCTTTAAAGTATTCAATCTTAACACAACCGTTGTAACCCATGTTTACCCAACGAGTTCAAGAAAGAGACTGATTAATTATCTCTTTTGGACATATAAATGTATCTTTTACCCCCACCCCTTTGATTAAAATATGAGTCACGTGACCCTCAGGGTCCACTGTTTAAAAATTACTCGGGAAATCTTTTCTTCTGTTAATTTGATACGTCTCAAAAACCTGGCTCGGTCCCGTGCCATGAGTTCCCAATCTGATTTCCTGTCTTCTTCTGGCAAACTGTATATTTCTGTAACTACCGGGTTGGAAAAACTAACTCGAGATTTTCCTGACATCTCCCGTTATAGGCTTATAGGAATAATGTATATCATGTAGTAAAAGGCAGTATGCCCAAGTATTACCTGGAAAGGCCCTTTTTGTTGTAATTTCGAGCCTTACGTCTACAGGCCCTGTTTTAATAGTATCGTCCTGTTTTGAACAGTCAATTACATACAGAGGACACTTTGCTTTAAAATCGTCAAAATTTAATATAGGCGAACCGATTCTTCCATAATACGAGTTTTGGAAGGCAGCAAACATATCATACATTAAAGTAATATTTCCTCGAAGGTTATCGTACGGGTAAAAGTTTGAGTTTAAATAAAGTTTTACATCAGTTAGGTTGCAGGCATCAAATTGTGACATGTCCTTTGTTAAGTCGTTTTTTCTGTCTGTTTGAAAGGCGAGTACGATATACCTGGGCTTTTCTGTCTGAGTAGACGTTTTCAGTGTCCAGGAGAATGTCTCCGTACTCGGCAGGTTCGGGTATTCAATCATGTCCCACTGGCGGAAGGGAACATGTATTGCAGGGTCTTTCTCTATATATTTGTACAGTTTTAATTTTTGAGCGTCATTGATTGTTATGTGAGGTATACGCCAATACATTTTTTCTAATGTTAAATCTAAAGTACCGGCGTTCGCTAACTTTACAGCGTTAATATCTGAAGCCGAGCGTAAAAGTATCAATTCCTGTTTTACGTTCACTAGCACCTTTTTGTAATCTTCGGCAGACCCTAACAAATGTTTTAATGGGATCGAATATACAAAATCTGTTACTTTTTCAGAATTACCAGGGCCTAGCCAGCAGGCGTTTTTAAAAGTATTTTTTTCTTCCTCGCGAATGGACAGGATATTCTTTAAAGTTGTAGTAATACCAACATTTCTCGTTCTGTCAATCTCCTTGCCACAAATCTCGTACCGGATTTCTTCAAACATAAAGGCCACTGCGTTATTTACAAAGGAAACATCCTGAGGAGTCCCGTCCGTCTTTTTAGCGCTGACTTTACCGTGAATTACAATAAAGCTTTCAAAAGGCGCAGTTATTATATCTTGCTGTAATATTGGTATTCTTATTTCATCATTATTATTGAAAGTAGAATTTGCATAGGGTAAGTGCGTGTGAAATTCCATCCCTGTTATCAAATCATCGTATACAGCCGGGCTGTCTATCGCCAATAGCGCCATTTTTTATTACTTTAAAACCGATAGAACGAAGAAACGATATGTTTTTACACGTTAACACCTTGGCTTTCTGAACACTACTGACCGACTGCCCCGTAGGCATTCCCCTAAATAGTAGCCCCATTACTCTGTCTTAAATGTAGTCTAATCGAGATTCTTTCTCCGCGAAAGTTAACAAGATTACCGTCCTGGTCTTTTATGGACACTGTTAAGGTATTGATCCTTTGACTGATTACCGGTAAGTAAATCACGTTTCTCGGGAGCTCAACTATTTTATACCCCGGTGGTTCGGCCGGGTAAAACTCGTGTATCACATGACCCTCGACTCCGTTTAGGTACGACCCGCGTGTGACATTACATTCGACCCGTATTGAATTAACTTTAATTATATCCACAGGCAGTTCAGAAACATGATGTTTATTAGCCTCGTATATTTGTTTTTTGTAGCCCAAGAGTGTTCCCAATGAATGTTCTTTAGTAAAGTCAACTTTTTCAGAGCAAAATATTGTAACTTTTAAAGTGTTATTATTTGGCTTTAACGTAAATGTTACTTTTTTCTTCGGCAGTTGAGACTGTATGTATTTTTCAATGTCCTCGATCTTGTAAGAGCCCTCAGGAATTGTAATACTTTTATCATCACCGTAGTAAAACTTATCATTAATGCCTTTCTCAATGTTTGGTATAGAATTATAAGTGGTCAGTTCAATTAAACCAAGTTCCCATTCACCCTTGCTAACATCTATGGGAAATGCTAGCTCGTGGGATAGAACACTAGTTGATCCCGTGAGACAAAACATTATAATTACAGAGAAACTTTAAACAAAGATGTCCGCAAACAACTGAGTCAAAAGTCTGTTGTCTTTCGTAATTATAGTAAAGTTCACAGCCCGCCAAGTATCGTGAGATTTCTGGTGGTGGTCTTAGGTTTCCAAAACTGTCATAATAATAGGCTTTCTTATTAATCTTTTTATAACAAACCCAGTGGGTACCTTGATTAGCTGTACTGTCCAGGTTAACTATAGCAGATTCACATTTTTTGGGGCGTTTCGGTAAACTGTCCCTCATGTAAACCCCTCTAAAGTTAGGAATCTTTAATAACCTCGCGTATTTGATTAAATCGTAATTTGTTAGCGGTTTTACAGGTATCGAGATGCTTTTTTTTCGTTCGCCTTTTTCTCCCCTTACCTGCACCTCTCTTACTACCCGCACCATCCTTCCTATAAGGCCTAAGATACAACCCTCTGCCCCGAGGACGTTTAACGGGGCGTTTCTTTTTACGGCCTCCCCCCAATTTTGATTTTGCTTTCATGGCCGTGGTGACTGCCCAAGCAGCGGCTTTCTCACCAACACTGGCGTTACTAGACTTGAATCTTTGCCAAGCGCGTTCCGCCAACTCTTTGTCAGCTTGCCTTCGCCGCTCGCTGTCGGAATACCGCGAGTATGCTATGTCGTGGACCTTACAGGCCTCGTCCAAACCGTTTATTCCTTTGTCTCCTCTTGCCAATCTCTCTTTTAATCTCGTGCCAGGACCGCAAAATTGATATCCTCCAGGCAAATGTAATTCAACAGGTAGGAGGTCTATGGCCTTATTAAGAACGGATGAAACAATACCTCCACCTCGTACGACCGCTAGCTTACGTCTGAGAGGTTTCCTTCTGTTTTTAGCCATTTATTGTAAATATCTAATAACCTCGTAGAGTTTATTTAGTAGTGACTCACGTATACACGGGATATTTAAAACTTCAAAAATGTCAGGCACCGTACGAGACACAGCGTTTGTGTACTCACTGTATTCTAACGAGCCACTGGATGTGGTAAAGTAAATCATCCCGTTTATATATCTAAAGGCAACGCTACAGTGGGCTGGGATACCGTAAAGCGTAGACGAGACCATACCCATAAAAACACCCGTATAATTACACTCGTTTATTTCAATCAGATACCAATCGTCAATAATCATGTAGCTCTTCCCCGTGTTAGTTGCAAAGGCCGCGTTAACTTTATGTACCATTCTACCGGCTATGTTATTGACATTATACATTGTAATCAAGGACAGTGAAGGGTATCTAAATAAAAACACCTCACTGTCAGTAAATAACGCGATTTCACCGTTAGGCCGTTGGTAAATGGCCGATATTTCAGTAAAATTTCGTGGTAAGAATTTGAGCCAGTGTGATATTCTTCTTGGTCGTGTTAAATCCTCAGGAATCCTATCTGCAGGGTTTAGACTAATAATCCATACATAATCCCTAAAGAAAGCAAATATCCTTTTGTTCACAATAACGTACGTATCAATTTGACCTTTTAATTCACAAATATCGCGTTTTTCAAATATTTCGGGTGGTGTTACGGCTGTAGTTGTTGTTGTTGTTGTTGTTGTTGTTGTACTGCTAGGCGTTGTAACGGTAGTGGGTGTGGCTGCTGTTGTATTTATTTTTGGAATGGTTGCAAATGTTTTAGTGGGCTTGCCGTAAAGATACTCCATAGCGAGTCTGTCATCGTTGTTTAGCTCGTATTCGTTCAAGTCAACAATCCCTGTAGGATCCCTGTTAAAAGGAAACATTTCGTTCTTTTTAACTTTGGTTCATGAGATTGGACATACCCTTGGTTTGGATCATTCAGGTGATGATAAATCAGTAATGTTTCCTTTTAACAGGGATCCTACAGGGATTGTTGACTTGAACGAATACGAGCTAAACAACGATGACAGACTCGCTATGGAGTATCTTTACGGCAAGCCCACTAAAACATTTGCAACCATTCCAAAAATAAATACAACAGCAGCCACACCCACTACCGTTACAACGCCTAGCAGTACAACAACAAAAACAACAACAACAACAACAACTACAGCCGTAACACCACCCGAAATATTTGAAAAACGCGATATTTGTGAATTAAAAGGTCAAATTGATACGTACGTTATTGTGAACAAAAGGATATTTGCTTTCTTTAGGGATTATGTATGGATTATTAGTCTAAACCCTGCAGATAGGATTCCTGAGGATTTAACACGACCAAGAAGAATATCACACTGGCTCAAATTCTTACCACGAAATTTTACTGAAATATCGGCCATTTACCAACGGCCTAACGGTGAAATCGCGTTATTTACTGACAGTGAGGTGTTTTTATTTAGATACCCTTCACTGTCCTTGATTACAATGTATAATGTCAATAACATAGCCGGTAGAATGGTACATAAAGTTAACGCGGCCTTTGCAACTAACACGGGGAAGAGCTACATGATTATTGACGATTGGTATCTGATTGAAATAAACGAGTGTAATTATACGGGTGTTTTTATGGGTATGGTCTCGTCTACGCTTTACGGTATCCCAGCCCACTATAGCGGTGCCTTTAGATATATAAACGGGATGATTTACTTTACCACATCCAGTGGCTCGTTAGAATACAGTGAGTACACAAACGCTGTGTCTCGTACGGTGCCTGACATTTTTGAAGTTTTAAATATCCCGTGTATACGTGAGTCACTACTAAATAAACTCTACGAGGTTATTAGATATTTACAATAAATGGCTAAAAACAGAAGGAAACCTCTCAGACGTAAGCTAGCGGTCGTACGAGGTGGAGGTATTGTTTCATCCGTTCTTAATAAGGCCATAGACCTCCTACCTGTTGAATTACATTTGCCTGGAGGATATCAATTTTGCGGTCCTGGCACGAGATTAAAAGAGAGATTGGCAAGAGGAGACAAAGGAATAAACGGTTTGGACGAGGCCTGTAAGGTCCACGACATAGCATACTCGCGGTATTCCGACAGCGAGCGGCGAAGGCAAGCTGACAAAGAGTTGGCGGAACGCGCTTGGCAAAGATTCAAGTCTAGTAACGCCAGTGTTGGTGAGAAAGCCGCTGCTTGGGCAGTCACCACGGCCATGAAAGCAAAATCAAAATTGGGGGGAGGCCGTAAAAAGAAACGCCCCGTTAAACGTCCTCGGGGCAGAGGGTTGTATCTTAGGCCTTATAGGAAGGATGGTGCGGGTAGTAAGAGAGGTGCAGGTAAGGGGAGAAAAAGGCGAACGAAAAAAAAAGCATCTCGATACCTGTAAAACCGCTAACAAATTACGATTTAATCAAATACGCGAGGTTATTAAAGATTCCTAACTTTAGAGGGGTTTACATGAGGGACAGTTTACCGAAACGCCCCAAAAAATGTGAATCTGCTATAGTTAACCTGGACAGTACAGCTAATCAAGGTACCCACTGGGTTTGTTATAAAAAGATTAATAAGAAAGCCTATTATTATGACAGTTTTGGAAACCTAAGACCACCACCAGAAATCTCACGATACTTGGCGGGCTGTGAACTTTACTATAATTACGAAAGACAACAGACTTTTGACTCAGTTGTTTGCGGACATCTTTGTTTAAAGTTTCTCTGTAATTATAATGTTTTGTCTCATGGGATCAACTAGTGTTCTATCCCACGAGCTAGCATTTCCCATAGATGTTAGCAAGGGTGAATGGGAACTTGGTTTAATTGAACTGACCACTTATAATTCTATACCAAACATTGAGAAAGGCATTAATGATAAGTTTTACTACGGTGATGATAAAAGTATTACAATTCCTGAGGGCTCTTACGAGATCGAGGACATTGAAAAATACATACAGTCTCAACTGCCGAAGAAAAAAGTAACATTTACGTTAAAGCCAAATAATAACACTTTAAAAGTTACAATATTTTGCTCTGAAAAAGTTGACTTTACTAAAGAACATTCATTGGGGACACTCTTGGGCTACAAAAAACAAATATACGAGGCTAATAAACATCATGTTTCTGAACTGCCTGTGGATATAATTAAAGTTAATTCAATACGGGTCGAATGTAATGTCACACGCGGGTCGTACCTAAACGGAGTCGAGGGTCATGTGATACACGAGTTTTACCCGGCCGAACCACCGGGGTATAAAATAGTTGAGCTCCCGAGAAACGTGATTTACTTACCGGTAATCAGTCAAAGGATCAATACCTTAACAGTGTCCATAAAAGACCAGGACGGTAATCTTGTTAACTTTCGCGGAGAAAGAATCTCGATTAGACTACATTTAAGACAGAGTAATGGGGCTACTATTTAGGGGAATGCCTACGGGGCAGTCGGTCAGTAGTGTTCAGAAAGCCAAGGTGTTAACGTGTAAAAACATATCGTTTCTTCGTTCTATCGGTTTTAAAGTAATAAAAAATGGCGCTATTGGCGATAGACAGCCCGGCTGTATACGATGATTTGATAACAGGGATGGAATTTCACACGCACTTACCCTATGCAAATTCTACTTTCAATAATAATGATGAAATAAGAATACCAATATTACAGCAAGATATAATAACTGCGCCTTTTGAAAGCTTTATTGTAATTCACGGTAAAGTCAGCGCTAAAAAGACGGACGGGACTCCTCAGGATGTTTCCTTTGTAAATAACGCAGTGGCCTTTATGTTTGAAGAAATCCGGTACGAGATTTGTGGCAAGGAGATTGACAGAACGAGAAATGTTGGTATTACTACAACTTTAAAGAATATCCTGTCCATTCGCGAGGAAGAAAAAAATACTTTTAAAAACGCCTGCTGGCTAGGCCCTGGTAATTCTGAAAAAGTAACAGATTTTGTATATTCGATCCCATTAAAACATTTGTTAGGGTCTGCCGAAGATTACAAAAAGGTGCTAGTGAACGTAAAACAGGAATTGATACTTTTACGCTCGGCTTCAGATATTAACGCTGTAAAGTTAGCGAACGCCGGTACTTTAGATTTAACATTAGAAAAAATTTATTGGCGTATACCTCACATAACAATCAATGACGCTCAAAAATTAAAACTGTACAAATATATAGAGAAAGACCCTGCAATACATGTTCCCTTCCGCCAGTGGGACATGATTGAATACCCGAACCTGCCGAGTACGGAGACATTCTCCTGGACACTGAAAACGTCTACTCAGACAGAAAAGCCCAGGTATATCGTACTCGCCTTTCAAACAGACAGAAAAAACGACTTAACAAAGGACATGTCACAATTTGATGCCTGCAACCTAACTGATGTAAAACTTTATTTAAACTCAAACTTTTACCCGTACGATAACCTTCGAGGAAATATTACTTTAATGTATGATATGTTTGCTGCCTTCCAAAACTCGTATTATGGAAGAATCGGTTCGCCTATATTAAATTTTGACGATTTTAAAGCAAAGTGTCCTCTGTATGTAATTGACTGTTCAAAACAGGACGATACTATTAAAACAGGGCCTGTAGACGTAAGGCTCGAAATTACAACAAAAAGGGCCTTTCCAGGTAATACTTGGGCATACTGCCTTTTACTACATGATATACATTATTCCTATAAGCCTATAACGGGAGATGTCAGGAAAATCTCGAGTTAGTTTTTCCAACCCGGTAGTTACAGAAATATACAGTTTGCCAGAAGAAGACAGGAAATCAGATTGGGAACTCATGGCACGGGACCGAGCCAGGTTTTTGAGACGTATCAAATTAACAGAAGAAAAGATTTCCCGAGTAATTTTTAAACAGTGGACCCTGAGGGTCACGTGACTCATATTTTAATCAAAGGGGTGGGGGTAAAAGATACATTTATATGTCCAAAAGAGATAATTAATCAGTCTCTTTCTTGAACTCGTTGGGTAAACATGGGTTACAACGGTTGTGTTAAGATTGAATACTTTAAAGACGGGCTTTTAATCAAAACGGATTACTTAGACTGTTGTGTATTTAATACCGCTAGTGCAAAGTTTCAACTACCCTCGGGGGCTGATAGCATTATTGTTAATTGGTGTACAGATTTTGATAATAGCGAGACTTCAGAAGACGAATATTAAATATGGCTTTGCAAGAATTTATAATCATTCCTAAATGTAAAGAGCCAATAGATTTAATGACTGGAGTATTTTTAAAGTCAGTCCATTTCTTGGACCCCGAATTAACTAAAAGTATTGTGACGGGTATTTTTAAAAGTCGAGACAATAGTCTGGGTGTATTGATTAAAGGGAGAAAAGGTGTTGTGTTTTGGTCTTACGATTCTTTCTGTCAACTAATTGACAGGTTTAACGAAGTAACTTTGGCTTTATTGGGGAATTATCAGTGTTTCATAACTATAGACGCGGGGCCTAGCATAAAGGTTAACAATATTTTTGGGCATCAGTACGTTTGTGTCTCTGATGGAGAACACTCCTTGGCTCTTAACCGTCACGAGTGGGATCAACTTGTAAAAAATATTCCTTTAATTGGTCGCGAGGTATTGCAATTATTTTATATTGAGGATATTATACAGGTTTATATTAATCAGGTTTTAACCGATGCTGAAACCTGTACAGATCAATTACCACCTCACGTAGCCGACCGTTTATATCAGGAAATTTTATTATGGAAGCTATAGTTCAATTCCACGGCTTCAAAAGCAATACAAATAGATTTATTATTAAAGAACTTGCTATAGTTGGGAGGTCGTATAGAACACAGATTGTGTTCCGACCTCCATACAGCTTTGATTGTTTAAATAGCAAGATGAAAAGAACAGCCCGCTGGCTGACTCGTCATTATCACCACATTAAGTGGGACGATGGCGAAGTAGAGTATAGTGAGGAGCTTTTAAGCTCACTCTGTAAACCTTTTGAAACTATTTACACAAAAGGTTTGGAAAAGGCTCAATTTCTTCGGGAATTTCACCCTAATGTTAAAGAAATAAATGAAAGTTTGTATATAGATGATGATTTTACAGTAGCTTGCATTATACATAAAAATAAAAATGAAAACTGCGCTTTGAAGTCCGCAAAGTACTACGCTCGAAAAATATTTTCGAGTGGGGCCTAATAAAAAATAAGGTCCGGCAGTCGCTCACTCATCAGGCAGGGTTAAACCCTTTGTAAGTCCAGGGGTGTGGGGAGGTTGGCCTAAAAAACCGTGAAACCGTTTGTTGTAATCCTCCGACTGTCAGGGAAAAGCGGATTGAAAAGCGCGACAAAAAAAATATAAAGTAAAAAAATTTTCTGTCTATTTTCTAGGCTAAAATGAAAGGACACAGTCTTAGTAAATAGCCTATTGGGGTAAACAGAGAACAAAAATATAAAAAAGGAGGTAGCATTTTGTTATGGAGTGGCTACCACAGTGAGAGGCGATGGTTGGGGCCTCTCACCCCAGAGGTTAGGCCTCCAGGGGAAGCTCTGGGTAACCAAAAAGAACGCGCCGACGCTCCTACGGCCTAGCCTAAAGGCTTACCGTGGTGTGGAAACGCGAGCGTTCAAAATTATAGTTTAAAAAATAACATACCTTTATAACGTGTAAACTACCCAGTCGGTGGAGAACTCGTACTCACACGCGAGGCACTTGTAGTCAAGCTTCCACGAGTAGACTAAAGTAGCGCACGATATAATATTATTACAATAGTGGTACGTTAGTCTAAAATGTGGGGTAACTTCGACACAGTGCCCGTCACTACAAAACCCGAATCTGAAAAAGGGCTCAAAACTACCACAAAACACCGTGGACTCTGTACACGGCGAATCCATGGTGCAGACTGAGACGACGCTAAACAAACACTGTGGGCGGCCGAGCCAAGCGTGACTCGGCGATGCGGTCCGGTGACTAACTCAAGGGGCGCGCCCTAACCGTCATACCGCCCGCATAACGATCGGCTAAGTGCTTTTCTACAGGACATTTTAACGGACAAACCTACAGTTAAAATATATTGTACTCACAATAGCTTTAAGACCATCTCTGTCCACTCCTCTTCCGGCATAGTTGCTATGAGGTTGAGGCAGGTGCATTCGGGAAACACAGGGTTGATGCGTTTCCGCTCCATACACGAGATGCATCTCTGCAGAGGGGGTCGGGGTTCTTTGGAGCTGTAGCCCAAGGACTCCAGCTTCTCATACCTCGTTTCAAACGAGTCCTGTAACATAAAAGCAAGAATAAAACAACAATAATAATAATTAATAAAGGATTTGATTACCTTGTATTACCTATTTACTTACCAAGTAGCACTCTGGACAAGTCTCATATAGGTCATATCTTAGAAATTTACGGATAAAATATTGTCTAAGTGTCCAGCATCTATCGTAATGCTCTAATTTTATTAATGATTTGATAAGATACGGAGCGTTTAAATTTTCAATTTGGAAAAGTCTAGGGAGGTCTAAACAGATTTGCTGACAGCAAAGTTTGGTTAAGCTCGGAGGCGACATCACAGCTAACTGAGAGAGGAGCACAGTGTGGGGGGGCGTGGCTAACGGAATCTGCGGGCTGTGATTGGTCGGCTGTTTACACCGGTGTTGGAAGGGATATCGCGTATAAATACGGGTCTCTGGCCCGGTGTTATGGTACTATGCATTCTGCAGTGATTGTTTTAGTTATCATGTTGTTCCAAGTTTTAGCTCTCGTTTGCCTTCGCTTGGTGATTGGTTTCGACCAAGATGAAAACATCCCGCCCAATAATCAGGTAATCAAAGTCTCAAACAATTACACTATAGATTTACCCACTATAAATTTAGTAGTTTACTTAGTTAATAAATTTTTTCAGGATCTGTCATCGACGACTCCTCAAGATGGTGACCAAACACCCCAACCTCTTAGTCAGGACATGTTTTTTGCTGATGATCTTGACGTGCTGTCTATACGTGCAGTAAGTAATTTGTTTTCTCTTTTTTTTAAACTTTATGGTAGGGTTAGTATTAATAGAATGTGTATACTTAGACAGTTTATTTTTTTGTTTTCAGAGCGGTTCGGGACTGAGCAGTTTATCCCAGCGCCTGTCACAACAGGTAAAAACGTACTTACAAATATTTTTTTAAATACAAGAGTTTAGGTTTTACATTGAAATGAGGTTAATTATAATTTTTTATTTTTTCAGAGTGGGTCTTCTACGGTTAGCGGTTTACAATCCATATCTCAGGTGGGTTAATTTATTTAGTTTTTATATTCGTTATGATTATATTAGCCTTTATAACAGCGTTTGTTTATACATGTTTTTATGTGTTTAGGAAGAATATAACGGAAGGATAACACAAATGTTAAGATTGTCTGGCGAGTCTGGGGTATATATCGAGACCTCGCGGACCTTCCTTGATGACGGCAGTTTGTTGACCAGAAATAGGTTTACGGTTAGTATGGGTTTTATTCCGTGTTTTTTCAACGTTTATAGTTTTTTATTTATTTAATAGTATTATTTGGTTTGTGTTTTTTTTGTTACAGGACGATATTGCCAGTCTAAGCCCTGAGGCCCGGGAGGCGATCTCTCAAGGTTTAGAAAATGTAAGTCTAAATTTGATTTTATTTATCTGTTGCAGTATGAGATAGCTCCTGAGCTTATAGAGACTAGCATGCGAGAGTTAGGAACTGTAAGTTTTATATTTTTTTTATTTAGCTTATTTAGCAATACTTGCACGTAGAGGTTAGGGGTTGTTTGTGGTTTTCTCTAACTCTAATGTTTTTTTTTTCAGTGGCAGAGGCCAGCATCTCCTGTCAGGCGGACGATGCCTAATATTATTAGACGAGGCACCTCGGTAAGGACATATCATTGCTATGTGATTTTTAGCGTTAATAATGTAGTAAACAATAAAATAATAAGATAAATTACAATATACTGTTTTTCAGGTAAGGGACCGGTCTCCACGCCCCCAGCCCGATACCCCAATTACGACGTATGCGGTTCATCTGGCTAACACTGAGGTGATTAATTATTATTATATAGGTACTTGTTTTTTTTTCCACTTGCTTATTTTTAGAATTGTATAATTGATTTTATATTTTCTTTTTCAGCTCGTCGGTAGTGATGGCGAGTCCCAGTATTTTATCAGCGAGGATGGATACCTGCTCTCTATACGTGCAGTAAGTATTTTGGTGTATGGGGGAGTATATAGTTTTAAGTACGGGTATTTTATTACACTAATTGTATTTTGTTTTCAGAACAACCCCAGAAGCGTCAGATTTCCGCCACGGTACCGCCAGGTGACAGAGTCAACTTTTACTCAGCGGAGACTCGAGCTATGGGCGGAAATTAGGAACACCTACGAGACGGGGTTGTACTCGTTTGGAGAGAGGGCCATTATCGCTGGGGACGGCTGGTGTCTCACACGCTTAATGGTATGTTTTGGTATGGTATGAGTATGGTATGGAATTTGATAGTTTGGTATGGTGTGGGTATCTGATACCTTTGTTTTTTTTTATTTACAGAGGGGCGGTGAACCGGTAAGGCGTCCTCACCTGGCCGAATCCCCTCTACGGATAACATCTGGTGGACCGGTTTCTATCCACTCAGAGGAAACGAGCGCGAGGACGCTGATAAGCCATCTACACTATACGGTTAGTATCGTCGTATTGTTTAAAGTATTTTTTTAGTCATAGGTTTTAATGATGGTGTTAACGGTCTCTGTTTTTTTCAGGGGCAGAATGTAACAGGTGCAAGGATGGAGGAGGAGGACGTGCGTCGGCGGGACAGGGCTCGACCAAACAGCCCTACACCCTCAAGGGTACTCCCCTCCTGGTCTAGCAGACCTTCACTGAATAATCTTGTAAGTAATAAGGTTTAACGGTTGCGTATGTTTGATATACATTTTAGGTTTTAGCTATAATAATAATATAAACATTATTTACAGGGTCAGAACGTAACTGGGATTAGGGCGGTGCCTGCAATTCCGTTTGCTGATCGGGACGAGGTTGGTGCAAGGGTGGAGGGGGACGTATTCGCCTTTCCCTCGGGCTCGAGAGCTCCCAGACTTTTGGTAATTTTTTATTTTGTTATACTGTTGTATTTTTTACTGTGTGTGTGTGTGTGTGTGTGTGTGTGTGTGTGTGTGTGTGTGTGTGTGTGTGTGTGTTTGTCCGTGTGATAATTGATATTTTGTTTTTTTAAGTCAATACCTGAGGTCCACATTGCTGCCTTGGAGGAGAGGGTAGACAGGCCGAGCACCGGTGCAAGGGAGGTAGCGGGACCGTCAAGACGCGTGGAACCTATTGTAAGTATCTTTATCGGGGTTAGGGTTTATTTTTTTTTGTTTTGTAAACTTGTATTATATTTAATTTGTAATGTTTCAGAATTTAAGGTGTGAGGAACGAATGCCCGCGGTCAACCCCCCTGCCGATTGCGCCGTCTGTCGCTTTGAGGAAGGCTTGTTACGGATGAGGATGCGGCTTTTTGAAATGGTAAGATATAGGACAATAATTAACTTTAAAATAGATTCTTACCTGATGTGGTTTTCAGGAGCGTGGGACAAGATAATAATTAACTTTACGAATAGATTCTTACCTGATGTGGTTTTCAGGAGCGTGGGACAAACACCACCGAGGATGTTCCGGGCATCGTCAACCGGATCGCGGCCGTCCGGACAGAGCTGGCTGAAGCGCTGACGTTGTCACGGAACGCCTTGGAGGACACGGAGATCGACCAAATCCGGGAGATCGCTCCGGCTGTGTGGGAGGAGCTCCGTGCCACCATGGAGAGGATCCTCACCTATAATGACAGGAGGATGGATAATCTTATTATCCGTGGCACGCCTCCTCCTACAGAACAGCCGAGGTACATTGTGTGCCAAATATGTATAAGTGCCCTCCCAACTGTAGCCCTCCACCCCTGTGGGCATGCATTGTGCCCGGCATGTAGTCGCCGGGTCACCTGCTGCCCCTTTTGCAGGACTGTCGTTAACAGCCGCACGAGGTTGTTTTTTAATTATTAGGTTTTTTTTTAATGTTGTATTTTTTTTAAATTATTGTAAATTTGTAAATTATTGTTTCCCTGTATAATATTGTATTAAAGTAAGTCTTGAATTGTTTTTTTCTAAGTGCCAAGGCAGTTTAAAGTCCCCAATTGTTTCACTGTATAATATTGTATTATGGTAAATTAAAATTATTTTTTCTAAGTCCTAAGGCAGTTTAAAGTCCTACCTTGTTTCACTGTATAATATTGTATTAAAGTAAGTCTTGAATTATTTTTTCTAAGTCCTAAGGCAGTTTAAAGTCCCCAATTGTTTCACTGTATAATATTGTATTATGGTAAATTAAAATTATTTTTTCTAAGTCCTAAGGCAGTTTAAAGTCCTACCTTGTTTCACTGTATAATATTGTATTAAAGTAAGTCTTGAATTATTTTTTCTAAGTCCTAAGGCAGTTTAAAGTCCCCAATTGTTTCACTGTATAATATTGTATTATGGTAAATTAAAATTATTTTTTCTAAGTCCTAAGGCAGTTTAAAGTCCCCAATTGTTTCACTGTATAATATTGTATTATGGTAAATTAAAATTATTTTTTCTAAGTCCTAAGGCAGTTTAAAGTCCTACCTTGTTTCACTGTATAATATTGTATTAAAGTAAGTCTTGAATTGTTCAAAAACGTAAAGTACATTTTTATAAATTATTTGTAAAGAAAAACTATTTAAGCTATAGACATTTTTTGAAGTCTACACAATATTGTATTAAAGTAAGTCTTGAATTGTTCAAAAACGTAAAGTACATTTTTATAAATTATTTGTAAAGAAAAACTATTTAAGCTATAGAAATTTTTTGAAGTCTACACAATTTGCAATTGTATTTAATACATTTTACTAAGTTTTAATAACAGTTCAGCTTGAGTGTTTAATTCTGTATTACAACTAAGGAATAAATAAATAAATGTTCTTTTTTAAAATGACTTTTTCACTTACCTGGTATGATGTGGTGTGGTCCAATGCCTGGTACGGACTAAAGTTGCTGGTTGGAATCGGCTGAGTAGAGTCACACAGTTGCGTAAGGAACGCTCAACTATGATAGTAACCATACGATAGTCACTCGGCTGTTCCATAACCAGATGTCACTGATTGATCACTAGTATTAATGCCACGAGTCGACGCGAGGGCACAGGGGCATCGTTGTCCCGATTTGATCTGTGTCAGGCGATAAGCTTGATCGCTCAACCGCGACCCGGCGATGCGGGCTGCTCTCTCTTACATTATATTACTGCAGGTATTTTGTGTCTTACGTTACAAGCGTGACATAACTACCTTGTTATATATATATAACCTTATTATACATCATTATATATATAACTACCTTATTATACATCTTTATATATATAACTACAGTTGGTACCACTGGTATGTAGGTCATGTTTTTTGTTTTGCAATTCATTTAGGTTGGCTACACGTTTCTGCATAAGAAACCCATGTTAGCGCTTAAAGACCGCCACTCCTACTGAAATATTTATTCCGATATTTATAAATATTCAAAAAATGTTACGCAAACTAAATTATTTTGGTTTATACCAGTATTTTGAAAATAAATAAAATCACAAGTTGAATGCTATCAAAATTTGTGAGATTGGCTTTTGTGACTCATCTAACCACTCGGGCCATTTTTACAACGTCAAAATCTAGACGCACTGATTCTTCGAAAGAATCGTTCTTCTTTCTGGGTTCTTTATTTCATTCGAATTCTTCACGTCAGTGTTCTACGAAGCGAACTTTTACGATATTTTAAAGTGGGAGAGCAATCACAAACATGCTTTTTAAGCAAAACATAAAAAATATATGTCTGTGTTATACGATAATCGACACTGTAAGACCACTAATATTAATATTGCATGTTTAAAAGGCTCACCGATGTGAAAATGGATTTAACATATGTTTATTAAATATTCCTTCAGTTATTAATTATTAGACCAATTCGAAGATAAAATATTTTTTGATAGATGTACTTGCCCAACCGTCATTATACTACCTTCAATCATAAACTATGATGATAATAAAACTAATAATAATAATAATGACATATTCAATACTTAAAATATATCCATTTATAAGTCGTATGTCGAGTGTGTCTAAACTATGCCATGAGCATATAACACGTTTGTATATTAATTATAATTTACTGTTTAATTTTCAAGGATCTTACGAAATTGTTTTTGAAAAACTTGAACACTGTAAAAATCAAGGGTCTGGTAAATTTACTTTTGAGAGCAGAATAACGAATGCTGGAAAAGGATAATACCTCTATAAGGAGAACTCACTCTTGGATATCCGACTGATGAACACTGAAGGGTATGTGTAATCGGCAACACTAACAGAGCTAGATACAAGGAACTCATATTGTCTAACAAACCAGGACATCTCTAAACTGTACATTGAAATATCAATACATACATGAAACTCATTGAGCATATAACTAATAAATTATAATAAATATATAAATTATAAATAATAATATAACTCCTGTCCTTGCTTTGAAAAGGAATTAATCACAACCTGAATATTATTTGTGCACTTTTAATAACATACACAACAGAATAACGAATAATTACGATAAGATGACATATAAACTTTTAAACAAACATTAGATGAAATTTCGTCATCTGGTAATAATGTAGTTAAATCTATTTTATATGGTTAAGTTATTTATTTCTATTGTAAAATTAACGGAAATGTATTGGTTATTTTAACAGTTTAAAAACCATCCAAATCCAAGCACAAACCCAAAAGATTTTGTTCATCATTGTCTTACCCGTGTATACGTAGGAATCCCGTAGGAATACTTGGAAATTCAGAAATGGGATAAAGGAGGCTGGGGACCTAAATTCACGGAACATACACTCAAGAATTGCAAATAAATATAGAGAGTCCTTGGTGAATTCTTGAAGAGCCTAATGAAGTCAGCAGGCGTCACCGTGCAAAAATGTTCCGTCCCTGCGGTATGTATTCTTAAGAGTCTTCATCACCGGAAGTTGCTAGCAATATCTTGAAGTTTTGCTCCATAAGGCCAATGTTAACTTTGTGCCTCCATTACTCCTCGCCTGATCGTCACATACAATTCATTTTGGTGTAAAATTAAAAGTTTCGCCGTCCTCTAGGGAAATACAATGTCGAATTTTTTAATTTGGGAAACATAGTTGCTTGATAAATAGTTTAATTTTGAACTGAAATACTGTACATGTTCTCATTAATTTGTAACAAAATCCAAATTCGACTATTGTATTTCCCTAGAGGACGACGAAACCTTTAATTTGACACCAAAATTAATTGTTTGTGACGATCAGGTGAGGAGTAATGAAGGCACAAAGTTAACATTGGCCTTATGGAGCAAAAAAAACAAGATGGCGTCCGGCAACTTCCGGTGATGAAGACTCTTAACTAAGTCCCTTTACTGTTAGTTCCTTTTAGTGTATCTAACCGGGGCTTTTAAAAACAAGCAAAATCGAACAATGCTATTTGATGAATGAATCTTTCAGCTCTGGCATCTTCCTTGAACCGCTAAGAGTTTCAAAAGTAACACCAATCCACAAAAGGAGGACGCAGACAATTGTTCTAATTTTAGACCAGTGTCGATCTGATTATCTCAACTTTCTCCGTAGTAACTGAGAGTGGTTTTGAACAGGAACAATATCGTGGTTGATCATCAATATGGTTTTACCAAGAACAAATCAACTGCAAAGGCCAAGTACTTAGTAATACAAGACATCGTTGAAAAAGTTGACTTGGAAAATTATTGTTCTGGTACATTCTTCAACCTTAGTAAGGTGTTCAACCTTTTAGGCCATAAACTCTTATTAGGAAAATACCCCCGTCGCAGCAAACCTGCATACTCAGCGAATTTCCAATGAATATATAACATAACACATTAAAACACTTCAAGGGATTCATAAGAAATGTATTCACAAACAAGCGATATTTAAAATATTAATTATTCTCCATAAGAATAACATTGGGGATGAGTACGCAGGTTTGCTGCAACAAGGCACACAAAATAATGGGTTTTTATGCAAATATCAATAGAATTCATCTTAGTGAAGTCACATTCCAAGTTTCATCCATATACATTCATAAATAAGCGATATATAACATTTTAAGTATTTTCCATAAGAATAACATGGGGATCAAGTACCTAGGTTTGCTGCTACAGGAACCATAGGCGAAAAATAGTTTTTTTGTGCAAACAACAATAAACCACAACCAGATCAAGCCATATACCAAATTTCGCCAGTTTATGTTCATAAATAAGCGAGATATACAATTTTTCTTTTTCTCCATAAGAATAACATTAGACAACGTACTGTGTTTAGCACTTTCAATATCTCGGTAACCAATTGACGTAGAGCAATGATCAAAATACAAAATTGTTTGTTTTTTGAAGCTCAACCTAATGGTATAAATTTAAATTCGATTTAAATTTAAATTACCTGTGAAAACCCCAAAAAACACATTTTTGGGGTACAAAACCCCCCAAAAACCCCCCTTCGGATGGTGCGATTCATCTGGTTTTCGAACTCGTTCAAATAAATGGTACTTTACACATTTGTACCAAATTTCATTAAGATCGGACCTTTTTTACGAGAGGTATCGTGCTTACGGACACACACACACACACACACACATATATATATATATATATATATATATATATATATATATATATAACAATTTGAACGAATGGTGTTTTTGGCATCTGGGGACCTCAAAATGAAAAGTTATCATGGTCTCGGGCTTAAGTCTTACCATGAGACCTACGGTAATAGCTTCTTCCCTATAGGGGAAATTCGCTAAAAATATATAGTATATGGGTGAGAGGTGTCCGTTGCATTTGATTGGTTTCGATCCTATCTAGATGGAAGAACACAACATGTTAAATTGTCGTTTAAAGACTGCATGGGTGTTCCTGAAATTATTTCTCTGGTGGAGGAATAATGAAAGAGGGCTAACACAGGGCTAAATTTTATGTGGTGTTTTGTTTCCGTTATTTATTATTATTCTCAGTCAGGGCTTAACGATTTTAAACGTTTTTATGAATGCTGACAAGATATATGTTACGTTTTCCAACTCTCTTATGCGACTTTTAATTACTTTCTCTTACCCCCTACAAATCGTGTACACGCTGAGAATCGTTAAGTAATTTCGATTTGAGTTTATTAAATTTATTAGATTTTGTATTTGTGATCTAACCACTTATTAGTGAATTTCCTTTGGAAAGTGAACTATTAGCATGATCCGCACGGTGAAACTTAAGCCCGGGACCACCATAGAAGTTCCTAACGTGACCCCCTGAACACGTTTTGGAGGGTCGTTCAACATTTTATATATATATATATGTGTTTGCACTCTAGCGGTCGCAATTTTTGTCCGATTTACTTCAAATTTGGTAGGGACGTTCCTTTCTGTAATCAGTTGGACAAGTTCGTTGGGCAAAACAATCGGAAAACTCTAAACCCCTTTTTTGGGGGATTAACCTTTCAAATTTCGAGTTTTTGGACCCAAAAATGGTCATAAAAGCCCCAGATATAAAATAAATGCATGGAAAAAGATGAAAATTGGAGAGGCGAAAGTTTTAAGGCCTCTCTCGTCATTCTATCATAAATATTTACCGAGCTATTAAAGAAAATGTGTATCGACTAAACACAGTACGTTTTCTTATAGGGGTTATACACTAGAAAAGCCTGCTACTCCTTTGTTAGAGTACTTTTATCATCCCCAGCAACCTCACGCCTACTTTCAAGCCTGTCTGGACCTTCTCCTAACCTTATATTGGGCAAAATTGTATTCCCAGCTTCGCAAGTAAATGAAACCAGGAGCATCAGAACAGCCAAAAAATCAATAAAAATCAGATTTCAGATTTTAATAAAAATTGGACAAATGTATGTTTTTACACTGATTTTGAGTTTTAAAAGTTTTTATGTGGAAATTCACTTCCCTCACGTCAGCGTGCTGCGTGCGAACTCGTTTTTTTAACTACGGGATACAATTAAATACATTTAATAGTCCTTTGAAATATATTTAAATTCAGACAGTACTCACAGTCGGTGGTAAGTACTAACGACTGTTACGCTTTGGGGAAAAGTTTCGTACACGAGGCTTTCATACAGAAATAAAAGTTAATAAATAGATTAAACAGAATGAACTATACGAATTTTATGTTATGTAATTAGTTTAATTGTTTTATAATTAACCAATCAATACCCAATGTATCTATACTTCGCTCTTAGCTAGCAAACATATACCAGCTGTGAGGTCGACATTCAGCAAATGAAGTTGTCATAATAAAGGGCCTTCAAAACCTTCCGGCCTGTGAAATATTCCCACGTGAGAGGAGTGCTCCGCGCTCTGCTGGAGTTACCTGTACCACCAATCTATCATCTAACATTTGGTCGTGCATGAAAACAAAAATAATTTAACCTATTCATAATCTACAATATCTACAACCACGGTGTCTGTCATGGAAATTAGATAAAACCCCGGAAGATTCCCAGAGTAGGACACAAAAACCAGTAAAAACAAACAGGTCGGGAAGTGAAATGGACTCAACAATAACGGTGTTTCTGGTGATTGGAGTTATCAACATCGTTGAACCATTTGGACCCAGGGCGGTAAGAAACTGCAACTAAGCTTCAAATTTAACTACTATTTTATTGAAGGCAGAGGCTACGTACACGTCCGACGTGAGCCGCTACTGTTCACGTCCGTTCCAAATTATGCACCGTACGTTACTTTTCCTGTGATTTTTAAAACAAATTGAGAGCCAGAAAACCTCCTGACCTAACCTAACCTAACGTAGCCTAACCTAACCTAACGAAACGTAACGTAACGTAACCTAACCTAACCTAAGCGGTAGCGAAGTGAATTTGCCCTTACATTGGACGTGTACGTAGTCACTTCGTTTAGTGAACACTGTTATATTATACATCTACAAAGTACACTTATAGCAACAATATGGCGATAATAAATATATTTACTACTATTTAAGCTAACTAATGTATTAATATGCCCATTTTTCTAAATTTTACATTTTATTATTTTTCAAATTTTTTTAATTTGTAATTAATTTTAATTTGTTAATTTAATGTTAACTTTTTATTTTTTCTTTACACAGCTTTTTGTTTAACCACTAATACTTGGAAATATCGATGGTGGGAATAAAAAATATATGCCTTATGCCACATTAAAGATAAATAAACAACCAAATAATGTCAATAAAAAGCGAATGTCACGGAATCTCCCACTTTCATAGAATTATAATCACTACAGTATAATAATAAGTTAAATGCTTTAGTAGTTATATCATTTGTCGTCTATAGTTTTTATTTGTAGTATACTTAGTTCGTACCATTGTTATACAAATCGTAGTCAAATAATATTGTTTAATCACAACGCTTAAATAATTAAAATACCCCCGTCGCAGCAAACCTGCATACTCAGCGAATTTCCAATGGAGATATAAATGTCTTAATACTACATAAAGTCACTTACCAAGTTTTATAAAAATATATTCACAAATAAGCAATATATACAATTTTAATTATTCCCCATAAGAATAACATTGGGGCTGAGTACGCAGGTTTGCTGCATCAAGGAACACAAAAAATGGAGTTTTATGCTAATATCAATACAACTCAACTAGGTGAAGTCATATACCAGTTTTTATTCATTTATGTTCATAATTAATTGAGACATTGCATTTAATTATTATCCTTAAGAATAACATGGGGCTGAGTACGCAGGTTTGCTGCTACAAGAGCCTTTGACAAAAAATTTTAGCAAATACCAATGCACCACAACTAGATGAAGCCGTATACCAAGTTTCATCAGTGTACGTTCATAAATAAGCGAGATATAACATGTTTCTATTCCTCCATAAGAATAACATTAGACAACGTACTGTGTTTAGCACTTTGAATATCTCGGTAACCAATTGACATAGAGGAATGGTCAAAATACCAAATTGTGTGTTTTTTTAAGCTGAATACAATGGTAAAAACTAAAATTTGACTATTTCCAAAATTATATGTAAAAAATCCCAAAAAAAAACATTTTTGGGGTACAAAACCCCCAAAAAATACCCCTTCGAATAAAGCGATCTTGCTGGTTTTCGAGCTTAAAGTCATAAATGTTGCTTTACACGTTTATACCAAATTTCATCAAAATCGGATAATTTTTACGAGAGTTATCGTGCTCACGGACACACACACACACACACACACACACACACATATATATATATATATATATATATATATATATATATATATATATATATAGTTTCGAACGAATGGTGTTTTTGGGGTCAAAACGAAAAGTTTTCATGGTCCCGGGCCTAGGTCTTACCATGCCGACTACGGTAATAGCTTCTTCCCTATTATTCGCTAAAAGAGGATATTTATATTATATGGATAATTCAATACACTTTAAAAATGTATTCAATTAACATTTTTATGATCTATATCTTGCCAGCACCATACTATAAGTAATTAACAATTGTTTATGTAAACATTCCAGAAGAAAAATCTGGTGTAATTGATGTCACATAAAGAAGTATGCAATTGTAATTTACCTTTTAATTTTCAGGGACCTTACGACATTGATATTAAGAAAATAGAGGCTTGTGAAAAGCAAGGCTCTGGTAAAGTTGCCTTTGGAACCAGGATAACCAAAGCTGGAAGAGGAAAATACCTCTACAAGGAAAACTTCACTCTTGGAGTTCCAATGGATGAAAACTTTAAGGTAGAATATTACAAAATTAAAACCACAATCACCTCAATTAAGCTGCACCAATAAGTTTTCCACATTTTCCTCGGCTTCAAGTCTTAGTAACTTAAAGGTATACATATGAACATCCTACCCATTTGCCTTAATTTGGTGTTACGTAAAGTAACACTGAATTCCGTTAATGCAAAGATTCCAAAGTCTGAAATGTCAATTCAAATTGGGGAAAGGATTACAGAACTCTCCGTATGAGCGGATTCGAAAAACGCTAAATTGGAATTTTCAAAAGTAAAAACCACCAAAATGTAAAATTATACTCTACATATCTCAATTTAAAAAATGTATACAATTGTCATTTATTTACTATCGATAACGTTTTAAACGATTGTCAAACCAAACTAAGCAGATTTTAATCAGTATTTTAGAGGGCATTCATTATATTTTCTGTCTACTAGTACCCTAACAAATGTTGAGGATGATGCTCTTTCTTGAATTTGCTAAGGTTATTGCCAAATTGGGATTTGCAGTAAATGTAAAAAACTTAATCTTTGTTATATTTGGAGTAGGCCATTATGAGAGTTACAATTGACATCTTTTAGGGTAGTATATTGTTTATTGAGAGAATGTAGATTTTTGTTTATAAAACTAAAAGTAGTATATTCGAAAAAGGTCAACCGATGTATTTCAAAATATCTGCGGGGCAGACCCCATCACGACCCCACGGAGAACCCAATAATTTGTCTGTATAACAAATATAAATACCCCCGTAGCAGCAAACCTGCGTACTCAGCGAATTTCAAATGCATATATATGTATCTTAATACCACACAAAGCCACATACCAAGTTTCATCAATATGCACTCATAAATAAACGATTTATGACATTTTTATTATTCTCCATAAGAATAACATGGCGGTTGAGTATGCAGGCTTGCTGAAGCAAGGAACAAAAAAAATGAGGTTTTATACAAACATCAATATAACTCAAGTAGGTAAAGCTACATACCTACCAAGTTTTATTAATTTATGTTCATAATTAAGGGAGATAATAGGTTACTTATTCTCCATAAGATTAACATGGGCTGAGTATGCAGGTTTGCTGCTACAAGAGCCTTTGATAAAAAATTGTTTTTTTTAGCAAATACCAATGCACCACAACTAGATGAAGCCGTATACCAAGTTTCATCAGTGTACGTTCATAAATAAGCGAGATATAAAATTTTTCTTTTCCTCCATAAGAATAACATTAGACAACGTACTGTGTTTAGCACTTTCAATATCTCTCTAACCATTTGACGTAGAGGAATGATCAAAACACCACATTGTGTGTTTTTTAAGCTGAATCCAATGGTGAAAACAAATATTTGACTTTTTCAAAAATTATATGTAAAAAATTCAAAAACCCATTTTTGGGGTACAAAACCCCCCTAAAATACCCCTTCGGATGGAGCAATATGGCTGGTTTTCGAACTCAAAGTCATAAATGCTGCTTTACACGTTTATATCAAATTTCATCCAAATCGGATCATTTTTACGAGAGTTATCGTGCTCACGGACACACACACACACACACACACACACACATATATATATATATATATATATATATATATATACAGTTTCGAACGAATGGTGTTTTTGCGAACTGGGGACCTCAAAACGAAAAGTTATCATGGTCCCGGGCCTAGGTCTTACCATGCCGACTACGGTAATAGTTTCTTCCCTATAGGGGAAATTCGCTAAAACGACTATTTGGTAGGTTTTCTAAAACGATGGGAAATGCTCATACGGGATCTGCCCCAGCAGGGAAGACGGTCAGTAACAGATGTTTCGCGCCCGAATTCCCTCAGTACCCCACCCAGCAGCCGTGTGTACCAAAAACTTACGCCTTCGATTCCACTCGGTTCATAATAACAGTTCACAAAATACTAGCTCTCAAAAAATTATGGGACCTAGAGAAACCATACTGCTGCGCATGGCAATTACAGTGACCTAACCTGACCACCGCAGTGTGCTGTTAAGACCTAGAGAAACCATACTGCTGCGCATGGCAATTACAGTGACCTAACCTGACCACCGCAGTGTGCTGTTAAGACCTAGAGAAACCATACTGCTGCGCATGGCAATTACAGTGACCTAACCTGACCACCGCAGTGTGCTGTTAAGACCTAGAGAAACCATACTGCTGCGCATGACAATTACAGTGACCTAACCTGACCACCGCAGTGTGCTGTTAAGACCTAGAGAAACCATACTGCTGCGCATGGCAATTACAGTGACCTAACCTGACCACCGCAGTGTGCTGTTAAGACCTAGAGAAACCATACTGCTGCACATGGCAATTACAGTGACCTAACCTGACCACCGCAGTGTGCTGTTAAGACCTAGAGAAACCATACTGCTGCGCATGGCAATTACAGTGACCTAACCTGACCACCGCAGTGTGCTGTTAAGACCTAGAGAAACCATACTGCTGCGCATTGCAATTACAGTGACCTAACCTGACCACCGCAGTGTGCTGTTAAGACCTAGAGAAACCATACTGCTGCGCATGGCAATTACAGTGACCTAACCTGACCACCGCAGTGTGCTGTTAAGACCTAGAGAAACCATACTGCTGCGCATGGCAATTACAGTGACCTAACCTGACCACCGCAGTGTGCTGTTAAGACCTAGAGAAACCATACTGCTGCGCATGGCAATTACAGTGACCTAACCTGACCACCGCAGTGTGCTGTTAAGACCTAGAGAAACCATACTGCTGCGCATGGCAATTACAGTGACCTAACCTGACCACCGCAGTGTGCTGTTAAGTTTTTATTTCGTTATGAAACTGTAATTTTTTTACTTTTCATATTCATTTCAAAATTAATCTGGTTTTAAATTATCGTACTTTATGTTTATCCTTATTCATTATTCTAGTGGGCGTGCACACATTAAATTCCGGCGTGCAACATTTACCACTGAGCGGTATCCCTACTGGGCCAGCTCCTGACCAAACCAATTCTTTACTCCGGGATTTCTTAACAATTTTGCAAGCGACGGAATGATGTGTCAGTAACAAGAACTTGAACGTTATGTAAATAAACCTATAATGTTATTCTAATATTTAATGTAATTCTGTATCGCTTGCAGGAAAATGTGGAAGTTCAAAAATGGGGTAACGGCGGCTGGAGGCCTAAATACTTGGAACATAAATTAAAGAATTGTGAAGGAATAATGAAAGTGGTTGGTGATTTCGTAAAAAGCCTAATTAAGTCAGCAGGCGTCACCGTAGACAAATGTCCCATCCCTGCGGTATGTATTCTTAGTTGTAGGTGCTTTGCTATTCACTTTCAGGAATTATAAATTAACGTTACATTAAGGGGCCATATTGCCTGACATATAGAAACGGAGGTATACGTCTTGTACAGCGCTCTACGTGATTTGGGGGGAATAAAATACTTAAAAGTTACGAAAATAAAATAGCATAAACTTAATGCTTAAATTTAAAAAGATATATTTTTAGAATTTAAAATTGTTAAAGGTGTCTTGGTTATGGTGTAAAACTGAAATTTAAGATTAAAATAATTATACAATTCAAAAAGGTGTTATTAATTCTTGGCAAATCAGTCTTTGTCTCTTGAACAATGGGAAATCCTGCACATATACAGTATTACGTTACTTTATTTTTCACGTTGCAACCAAAGTACACGTTGCCCGATAAATGCAAGTCCCTTGATTAGGGCTTGAACTGAATATTGATTGCGATTGCAGGGTGTTTACAAAGTGAACGATTGGCTGGTCGAGCTAAACCTCGAAAAGACGGTTCCAGTGATGGAGTATGGCAAGTATCGCATTATACTGCAAATGTTTTACAAGGAAGAGCTCGTGGGCTGCCTCAATGTATATGGCGAGACTACACCCAAGGCTCTCGGATGATTGCAAGGTACCCCACATGAGTGTAAGATTGCAATAAAATAGTACAAAACTGGTAATTTCATTACGTTTTCACCTGTTGCAATCCCTGATAATTACCTGTAAAGTGTTTTGTTTGGTAAGACATACTTAGATTAATTATTGAAAGGGTTTTAACGTGTTCTGTTTGCGGCATTGTGCGTGGAACTCATTTTTTACGACAGTTGGATCTGCTCTAAATAAAGTGTACGCACTCACAAAGCCACAGGTTGCAGAGGACTCAAAACAATCAACAAAATGCAGATTGATCTTAGTATACTAAGTATGTAAACTAAACATGTAATTATTAGAGTTAAACTTGTACCGTTTTCACGAATGATATTAATTTAGTAATTATGAATCTCTATGCTTTTGAGCAGTTACATAACATTATTGTAGAAACCTTTTTTTATTTATTGAGCTACGTCCTTGTGTTGGCGAGCTGGTTCATCCTGTTACCCAAGCAGCTAAGCTTCCTTGAACGAGGTTTTCACATATAAATAGTTAATAAATTCATTCAACAAAATAAACCATACACAATTCAGGTTATGTTATTAATTTAATTACTGTTTTATTTTCATCTAATAGCATTCCACACTTCGATCTTAGCTAATAGGTCTATCCCAGGTTCGAGGTCGAAGTTGGGTAAAGGAATTAAACATGTCTTAGTATGTGGGTACTCTTCTTAGAAAGCTATAACGGATACTGAAGTATTAGTAAAATATACAAATGTATAACAAAGTATGAAAATATATATAAGTTGTTCGTTACCTGTAGATAAGTAGCGTATATCATGTCGGCGTTGCAGACAAGCTCCGTATTTTAAGTCTTGTTAGCCTTCCGATTAAGATGTCAAATCCCCGTAGAAATTGTAAGTAAAAACTTTGATTTACTTTGAATTATATAATTGTTTTAAACTGTTTGAATATTAAAATGTCACTGCTTTATTCCTATTCATGTTCATATAATTTGTTTTGTTGAATGATAATGTATAATTGTAAAATCACTTGATTAAATATTTGGTTGTGCTTGTTCTATTTTGTCCAGTTGAAAGCACATGCAAAGTTATAAAGTAAATTGATTTTAAAGATGAATTGTAGTAAATATTAATTATTAATGCGTTTGGATATTTTGTTTTATTTCTAGACGGGGACAATCATCATCATCTATCATCATCTATCTTTCGATCATTCATGTTTCATTCTTTTCTTTAGTCGCGGTATCGGAATGGCAGACATGAAATAGTCACAAGTAAGACCAAACCATGTATATATAGTTTTTAAGATGGGCATGATATAAGTCTGATATAAGGAAAAGGAAATGTATAATTTTGATTTCTAACATAATTCCCAGGAGGGGAAAATAAAATTCAACTTACAAGCTTCGTCCATGTTCTCATTTCACTGCCTGTTGGTTAAAGGTTATCAGATGTACTAGGTCAAATAATATTCTAAATTAAATGTTATGTTACCCATAATTGGCATTAATAAAAAGGGTATAAAGCTAACCTTTACGTCAAGTTTTCTTCCACATTGGTCCCTCCATGTTTGTAGTCAACAAAAGCCGGAACGTATTCTCCTAGTTTTGTTACCAAGCTGGAGTTGGATACTCATTTCGTCTCACTTTTTCCACCCCTGCTAGTTCATTTCCTTCCGGTGTCCTGCGCCAAGGGGACTTAGTGCCTAGCTGCTCAACCAATCTAACATCTAATATGATCGTGCGTGAGTTAAAACATGATAAAACCTATTCATCTAACATTTACAACTACGTTATCAGTTACAACAACAAGACAACGTCCCAGAGCAGGATAAGGACATCAGTCAAAACAACAAACGCTCGTGAACCGATATGGTCACCAAAACAACATTGGTGTTTCTGACGATTAGAATTATCAGTTACAACAACAAGACAACGTCCCAGAGCAGGATAAGGACATCAGTCAAAACAACAAACGCTCGTGAACCGATATGGTCACCAAAACAACATTGGTGTTTCTGACGATTAGAATTATCAGTTACAACAACAAGACAACGTCCCAGAGCAGGATAAGGACATCAGTCAAAACAACAAACGCTCGTGAACCGATATGGTCACCAAAACAACATTGGTGTTTCTGACGATTAGAATTATCAGTTACAACAACAAGACAACGTCCCAGAGCAGGATAAGGACATCAGTCAAAACAACAAACGCTCGTGAACCGATATGGTCACCAAAACAACATTGGTGTTTCTGACGATTAGAATTATCAGTTACAACAACAAGACAACGTCCCAGAGCAGGATAAGGACATCAGTCAAAACAACAAACGCTCGTGAACCGATATGGTCACCAAAACAACATTGGTGTTTCTGACGATTAGAATTATCAGTTACAACAACAAGACAACGTCCCAGAGCAGGATAAGGACATCAGTCAAAACAACAAACGCTCGTGAACCGATATGGTCACCAAAACAACATTGGTGTTTCTGACGATTAGAATTATCAGTTACAACAACAAGACAACGTCCCAGAGCAGGATAAGGACATCAGTCAAAACAACAAACGCTCGTGAACCGAAATGGTCACCAAAACAACATTGGTGTTTCTGACGATTAAAATTATCAGCAACTTCAACCATTTGGACCCATACTGGTAAGATACTTTAACAATTGTACTGTTCTTTCATTGCACACTGTTATATTATACAACTATATATTACAGTATATTACAGTTGTTTCATAACGGAATACAGCTTAATAACCAGTAACCAGACAGGAACTTAAATCAGGAACTTGACTTCCATAAGTTTAAATGCAAACTAAAGGTTATTCTCATAGACGGGGTGCCATATATACTTAATAATTTTAAGTTTAATTAGCAATGCGGTTTTACAAATCATGTAACTTATGATTATTTTGAAGTTTAATTTCACTGTTTGTTTTGACTATAGTGTTCGTGTACCTCAATGTATCTATTGACACATTATTGAATCTCTATGCATATATCTATAAGCTAACTAATTCATAATGTAAAAAGAAAAACCCATTTTCATAGTATTTTTAATTTTTACGACTGTCATTTAATTAATGAATAAAAAATATCCAAATTTTACTCAAAAACCTTAGTCTAAGAGGGGGGGGGGGCTGGTAATCTTGCCTCTAACTGGTAAGTTTTGAAGATCAAAATTACCAACAATATGTTCAATTTATTAAGGACAAAATTCTATACTCCACAAAAGAAAAATATCACGGCTAGTTTTACTTTACCCTTCGGTGTCTATAATGTAAGACTCACTGATATGTGGATGAATAAAATACAATTTTAAAAATTATCCATAATACGTTATTTAAACGTTTATGATCTATATCCTGTAGTACCAAACTAATACCCCCATCGCAGCAAACCTGCGTACTCAGCGAATTTCCAATGCAAAATATAAGTTTTAATACCAAATAAAGCCGCATACCAAGTTTCATAATAATATATTCAAAAATAAGCGATATATCAAATTTGAATTATTCTCTATAACAATAACATTGGGGATGAGTACGCAGGTTTGCTGCTACAAAAAACAACAAATATAGGGTTTCGTGTAAATATCAATATTACTCAACTAGGTGAAGCCACATACCAAGTTTCATCAATATAAGTTCACAAATAAGCGATATATGCCATTTTGATTATTCTCCATAAGAATAACATGGGAGATGAGTACGCAGGTTTGCTGCAATAAGGAACACAAAAAATGGGTTTTTATGCAAATATCAATAGAACTTAACTAGGTGAACCAACATTCCAAGTTTTATTAATTTATGTTCATAATTAAGGGATACATTACATTTTACGTATTCTCCATAAGAATAACATGGGGGCTGAGGACGCAGGTTTGCTGCTACGGGAATTATTGGTAAAAATCGGGTTTTTTGTGAAAATAACAATATTCCACAACCAGATGAAACCATATACCAAGTTTTATTAGAATACGTTCATAAATTATCCGATCTATAATTTGTTTCTTATTCTCCTTAAGAATAGCATTGGACAGCGTACTGTGTTTAGCACTTTCAATATCTCTGTAACCATTTGACGTAGAGCAATGGTCAAAACACCAAATTGTGCGTCTTTATATATATATACAGTTTCAAACGAATGGTGTTTTTGGGGTCTGGGGACCTCAAAACGAAAAGTTATCATGGTCCCGGGCCTAGGTCTTACCATGCCGACTACGGTAATAGCTTCTTCCCTATAGGGGAAATTCGCTAAAAGTAAGTGACATTTATTTCTGTAAACATTTCATAACTGGTGTTATTGATGGCTGTAAAGATCATGAAGAAAAATATAACAGGTGATTTACCTTTTACTTTTCAGGGACGTTACGAAAATGTTATTAAACGAGGCTTGTAAAAAGCAAGGCTATGGTAAAGTTGCCTTTAGAACAAGGATAACCAATGTTGGGAAAGGAAAATACATCTACAAGAAGAACTTCACTTTCGGAGCTCCAGTGGATGAACACATTAAGTTGGATTATTAACAATTATTGAAAAACACAATCAAAACAAACACGCTGCATATGTTAGTTGTGGTTTTTTTGTTGTTTCTTTTTAGACATCGTTGGCAACACCTCTTCGTAACTTAAGCCCCCCGCGACGATCGCGATTAAACTGTTCGATTTTTATTTGAGCGAATGCCCCCTATAGGAAAAAAGCTATTACCGCAGGAGGCATGGTAAGACTTATGTCCGAGACCATCACTTATTAATTTCAGGGTGAATACAAAGCGAACGATATGATGGTCAAGTTGAACATTGAAAAGATGGTGCCAGTGCTCGAGTATGCCAAGTATCGTGTCATACTGCGGAGTTCACGGGCTGCTTCAGTGTATCTGACGAGAGTATTCCCTAGGCTCTCGGATGATCACAAGGTGCATTGTACCAGTGCCGGTGCTCGAGTATGCCAAGTATCGTGTCATACTGCGGTCCTTCGACAAGGAAGAGTTCACAGGCTGTTCCAGTGTATCTGGCGAGAGTACTCCCTAGGCTCTCGGATGATCACAAGGTGCATTGTACCAGTGCCGGTGCTCGAGTATGCCAAGTATCGTGTCATACTGCGGTACTTCGACAAGGAAGAGTTCACAGGCTGTTCCAGTGTATCTGGCGAGAGTACTCCCTAGGCTCTCGGATGATCACAAGGTGCATTGTACCAGTGCCGGTGCTCGAGTATGCCAAGTATCGTGTCATACTGCGGTCCTTCGACAAGGAAGAATTCACACGCTGTTTTAGTGTATCTGGCGAGAGTACTCCCTAGGCTCTCGGATGATCACAAGGTGCATTGTACCAGTGCCGGTGCTCGAGTATGCCAAGTATCGTGTCATACTGCGATACTTCGACAAGGAAGAGTTCACAGGCTGTTCCAGTGTATCTGGCGAGAGTACTCCCTAGGCTCTCGGATGATCACAAGGTGCATTGTACTAGTGCCGGTGCTCGAGTATGCCAAGTATCGTGTCATACTGCGGTACTTCGACAAGGAAGAGTTCACAGGCTGTTCCAGTGTATCTGGCGAGAGTACTCCCTAGGCTCTCGGATGATCACAAGGTGCATTGTACCAGTGCCGGTGCTCGAGTATGCCAAGTATCGTGTCATACTGCGATACTTCGACAAGGAAGAGTTCACAGGCTGTTCCAGTGTATCTAGCGAGAGTACTCCCTAGGCTCTCGGATGATCACAAGGTGCATTGTACCAGTGCCGGTGCTCGAGTATGCCAAGTATCGTGTCATACTGCGGTACTTCGACAAGGAAGAGTTCACAGGCTGTTCCAGTGTATCTGGCGAGAGTACTCCCTAGGCTCTCGGATGATCACAAGGTGCATTGTACCAGTGCCGGTGCTCGAGTATGCCAAGTATCGTGTCATACTGCGGTACTTCGACAAGGAAGAGTTCACAGGCTGTTCCAGTGTATCTGGCAAGAGTACTCCCTAGGCTCTCGGATGATCACAAGGTGCATTGTACCAGTGCCGGTGCTCGAGTATGCCAAGTATCGTGTCAGACTGCGGTACTTCGACAAGGAAGAGTTCACAGGCTGTTCCAGTGTATCTGGCGAGAGTACTCCCTAGGCTCTCGGATGATCACAAGGTGCATTGTACCAGTGCCGGTGCTCGAGTATGCCAAGTATCGTGTCATACTGCGGTCCTTCGACAAGGAAGAGTTCACACGCTGTTTCAGTGTATCTGGCGAGAGTACTCCCTAGGCTCTCGGATGATCACAAGGTGCATTGTACCAGTTTGTAAGATTGGATTGCACGATTGGTAAGACAGGTACAAGTGTGTTAGATTGCATTAAAACACGTACAAAAAACTGCGCATTGCATTACATTTTTACCTGTTAAAGTTTTTAAATTTAAGAGTTAGTGTACAAGATATCAATTAAATAAGTAGTTTTAATAGCTAAACTATTTTAAGGTACAGTGAATTGCACAAAAACAATAACAACATAATCATTCAGACTTAGTAAAATGAAAGGAAGTAAGGTATTTGTAAATAAATAAAAAAATGAATATATGTATTTAAACGGTTTGTGCAACATGTTAATGTCTATTTTAAACCGAAAATTGTTTAAACTGTAGATAAAAGGTGCAAGAGAAAATAAAATAGAAAAAATAAACAAAACTTGTATTACAATTTACAAATGATTTAGCATTATTAACAAAATATTTCATCTCACGTTTCATACTTTACATTTTATCTATCTATCCATAGCATTATAAAGAAAGGTGGTGTATGTCTGCCGTATTGGTTATATCTTAATGCAAGTTATTCGAAGTAGTTCAATGCGTTAACACAGAATCAAAAAGACATTCGAAAAAAGTACAATAACGACTAGTGTAATATATAGTAATCGTTATGTAAGAAGGGCGCCGTGGTCAGAGGGCGTGGTCTGGTGGTACAGTACACGTGGTGCTAGTGGGCGTGGTCTGGTGATACAGTACACGTGGTGCTAGTGGGCGTGGTCTGGTGGTACAGTACACGTGGTGCTAGTGGGCGTGGTCTGGTGGTACAGTACACGTAGTGCTAGTGGGCGTGCACACAATGAATTCTGGCGCAAACCATTTACTACTGAGCGGGTTCCCTACTGCAACAGCTGCTTACCGAGCCAATTATTTTCTCCCGATTTTCATACGAAAACCTTAAATTCTAAATTAATAAGTGACGGTATGTTGTGTTGGCAACAAGACTTTGAACAGTATGTAAATTAACCTCTAATGTATTCCTAATAATGTATCGCTTGCAGGAAAAGTTTGAAGTTCAAATATGGGGTAACGGCGGATGGAGGCATGAATACTTGGTACATTCGTTAAATAACTTTGAAGAAATAATGAAAGTGTTTGGAGATTTCATAAAAAGCCTAATGAAGTCAGCAGGCGTCACCTTGGACAAATGCCCCATCCCTGCGGTATGTATTCTTAGTTGTAGATGATTTGCTACTGACTTTAAATAATACAAAAATAACCTTACATTAAGGAGCCCCATTGCATGACGTATAGAAAGGAAGACAGGAGGTATGCACGATGCGTCTTGTACAGCAATAGACTGCGTTATTTGGGGAAGAGAAGACTTAAACACGTTACGTAAATAAAAATATTATCAATTTAATCTTTTAATGCTTTAAAATATAAAATATATAGTTTGTATTTTTTAATTTATAATGTTTGATAATTTCATGGTTACGGAATAAAACAGATTGTTAAGAGTAAACAATTTACTTGATCTAAAATGCACATTACTACACATTCTCGGCAAATAAGGTATCTCTTGAACATTGAGAAATCCTCCAATTATGTCATACTGATGCGTCAATCCTACAAATATGTAATACTGATACGTCAATCCTCCAATTATGTCATATTGATACGTCAATCCTAAAAATATGTAATACTGATACGTCAATCCTCCAATTATGTCATACTGATACGTCAATCCTCCAATAATGTCATACTGATACGTCAATCCTCCAATAATGTCATACTGATGCGTCAATCCTACAAATGTAATACTGATACGTCAATCCTCCAATAATGTCATACTGATACGTCAATCCTCCAATAATGTCATACTGATACGTCAATCCTCCAATAATGTCACACTGATGCGTCAATCCTACAAATGTAATACTGATACGTCAATCACAGGCCTCCAAAGAGCAAAGTTGTTATTTAATAAAATATCGAATTGTTTTAGAAATAGGACTCGTAAAAAACTAAAACAGAGGCCAAATAAACAATTATGAATTGAGATTATTACCTGAAAAAGGTACGTTATTTTAAAAATGGGTTAGGGGGACATCCTTAAACGTTGTGTTACAAAAAGGGCTGGCATAACCAAAGTATACCTTACCTGATACGTGCAGGTCCCTTGATTAGAACTTGAACTTAATATTGATTGCGATTGCAGGGTGTTTACAAAGTGAACGATTGGCTGATCGAGCTGAACCTTGAAAAGACAATCCCGGTGATGGAGTATAGCAATTATCGCATTAAAATGCAATACGTATACAAGAAATAGCTGGTGGGCTGCCTCAATGTAATGTCGAGATGACGCCCAAGACTCTCGGATGATTGCAAGGTACACTACACGTGTGTAAGATTGCAATAAAGTACGTAGACAAAATGGTATTTTCATTATGTTTTCACCTTTTGCAATCCCTGATAATTTGATGTAAAGCGTTTTGTTTAGTAAGACTTCAACCGTATAAGTAGATTAAATATTGAAAGGGTTTTAGCGTGGTCTGTTTGAGGTCGGTTTGCGGCATTGTGTTCTACTGTTGTACTAAATAAGACCTTTAATTAGACCCACAGTTGCCCTATAATGCTCTTACAACAGATTTTCTTCTTACTTTTTGCGAAGCGTTGGACCGACATCAAATCAAAAGAAATATTGACAACCAGTTTTTAGCGGATTTCCCATATAGGGAAGAAGCTATCACCGTAGGTGTCACCGGGACCATGATAACTTTATGTTTTGAGGTCCCCAGATGCCAACTACACTATTTGTTCAAATTTATATATATATATATATTTTTATAATTTATCAATTAAACGATAACTTTTGAAAAAAAATATCATATTACGAAAAAATGTTACACAAACGTGTAAAGCAACATTCATGACTTTTAAGTTCGAAATCCAGACAAATAAGTATTTTGCAACTTTCACCACTAAAATTTTAAAACACTTAATTTTGGTTTTGACCATTTTATAGAGCTTAAAAAACAAATAATATAGTAGTTTCAATCGTTAACATAGGATAATTAATTGCACGATCGGTAAGACAGGTACAAGGTACAAGTGTGTAAGATTTCTTTAAAACACGTACAAAAACTGGGAATTACATTACATTTTTACCTGTTAATGTTTTTTTTTATAATTTAAGAGTGATTAGTGTACAAGATAGCAATTAAATAAGTAGATTTCGTAGCTAAACTATTTTAACGTTTAGTGAGTTCCACGAAGTTGAATTCGGACAAACGTAATCCTATGCACTTTGGTACTGAAAGATGAAAGGCAGTAACGTATGTGTAAATAAATAAAAAATGAATATATGTATTTAAGCGGTTTGTGTAACATGTTAAGGTCTATTTTAATCCGAAAATAGTTGAAATTGCAATTATTGCAAAATTTGCAAAAGAAAATCTAATGGAAAAATAAACAAAACTTGTATTACAATTTACAAATGATTTAGCATCCTTAACAAAATATTTAATCTGACGTTGCATACTTTACACTTAATCTATCTTTCCATAGTATTATAAAGGAAGGTGGTGTATGTCTGCCGTATTGGTTATATCTTAATGCAAGTTATTCGAAGTAACTACTGCATAGTGAAGTAACAAGTGCACTATGAACTCAATACGTTAAGCGCAGAATCAAAGACTTTCGGAAAAAGTACAATAACAGTTAGTATAATATATAGTAATAGTGATGTAAGAAGAGTATTTCGTTTCTGAAACTGGCTGCACTGTGAGCTTTAAGGCAAGAGGCGTTCTGATTGGTCGTCTGGCCGAATCGTCATGACTCCGGACGAACCCCGCACTCTCGTGCATAACAGAAAGGTTAGTAGTTCTGTTCTTAGACTATCCGTTATGATATACGCCATCTAGAAAATAAATCAAATGTTTCAAAGCTATCAAACAAACAGTGTGTTTTACTTTTACCATAAAATCTCCAAATTAGGAATAAAGCGTCACCTATATACAAAGGGACTCCCAGTAAGGACAAGCACTTGCCTGACTTGGTAAAACGAACCAAGCATAAAACGACTTGCAAAACCTAATGTCTATATCATGTTACCTTATTGTATATACATGTACAAATTGCAGATGTTCATTATTAACAATAGAACAAATGGTTAACCACAGAATGCAGCACTCATGACTGTTGCACTCCCCAGGTGAAACTGATATCTACAGTAAATCTACATCTACAGTATCTACATCACCAAGTGTTACAAAACGGAAGTAACTGAAGGCCGAGATTGCTCGGTGAATGCAAGTCATATATTGACACTTCACCATACGACGGTTACTTCGTCAGTTTAACGGTTGTTTTTAAACAATTGTGTTGGTTATTAGTGAATTTCCTTTGGAAAGTGAACTATTAGCATGACCCGCACGGTGAAACTTAAGCCCGGGACCACCCTAGAAGTTCCTAACGTGACCCCCTGAACACGTTTTGGGGGGTCGTTCAAAATGTTATATATATATATATATATATATATGTGTGTGTGTGTGTGTGTGTGTGTGTGTGTGTGTGTGTATGCACTCTAGCGGTCGCATTTTTTGTCCGATTTACTTCAAATTTGGTAGGGACGTTCCTTTCTATAATCTGTTGGACAAGTTCGTTGGGCAAAACAATCGAAAAACTCTAAACCCATTTTTTGGGGATTAATCTTTCAAATTTCGAGTTTTTGGGCCCAAAAAGGGTCAGAAAAGCCCCGGATGTGAAATTAACGCATGTTAAAAGATGGGAATTAGTGTGACAAAACTTTTAAGCCCCCTCTCGTTATTCTAGCATAAATATTTACCGAGTTATTAAGGAAAATGTGTATCGACCAAACACAGTACGTTGTCTTATGGGGATTTTATATTAGAAAAGCCTATTATTCATTTGTTGGTGTACTTTATCATCCCCAACAACCTCACGCCTACTTTAAAGCCTAACTGGACCTTCTCCTAGCCTTATAATGTGCAAAATTGTATTCCCACCATTGTAGGTAAATAGAACCAGGAGCATCAGAACAGCCAAAAAATCAATATTTTCAGATTTGAATAAAAATTGGAATAAATGTATGTTTTTAACTGATTTTGAGTTTTTATAGTTTTTTATGTGGAAATTCATTTCCCTCACGTCAGCGTGCTGCGTGCGAACTCGTTTTGTTTTTTGCGGTTTTTTTTATAGGAAATAGATAGGTTTTTAAATTTATGAAATCCAAAAAGCTTTACTTTCAATGTTTTATCAACATCTTCTATAGATGCCGAGACCCATTTGCATACAGACATCGCTCGCATTTGAATATCGTATACATTTGTAACGGGTAGGGTGTAGGGAGTATCTCCGCTTCTCATTGTGTATGGTGAACTGTGGCGTGCATAGATGTTTTACAACACTCCATGGCCGACGAGCTATCACTCACGCCACCATCGGTAGCTGGCCTAGCTGGCAGATTACAGGACGCGATAGTCAGCTGACATCGCCAATGTTTGTACGTTACCCTGGAGCACATGGCACATTACATGGCAATAATGTAAAGCATAAAACGCAGATAAATTGTTACAAAACAACCCTACCCTAACTTAAAATTGTAAGATAACACAGCAAAATATATTATGTGAGTAAATTCAATGTAGGGTAATCATAGGCCTAAAATTTAACTTACAGCTAAACCCACCTGCACTTATGTTATTCATTAAAATCATTTTATTTACATTTAGGGGAGCTAACTTGTAGAATTTAAGTTTATTTGTATTATAATAGAAATGACAGAATTATCCTATAGAACGTGAAATACTTCAATGCAAGGTGTAAGATAACATTTAACCTCAATCCTCCATGAACCGCTTAGTCGGGCGTTTCAATCAACTAAACAGTTATAATGAAGAATTGAAGCATACTGTTATACAAAATTCAAATCTAGATATATCAAGGACGAATTAATTAACCAAATTTGTATAAGGGGGCCTACATTATATTACTTGCAAAGAAATAAAGTATCTAAAAGGATCAGCTCGTTGGCTGTTGAAAATGTAAACACTGTACTAGGGCCCAAAGCAGAAGATTAGAGTTCAACTGAGCAACTAAAACTATGGTGTAGGTAGAGTCAAATAAGCTGTTAAAACAAACTAATGTAATGAACCTTTTGCTAATTTATGGCCAGATGGGATATTTTTTATTTATAATGTATCTTGTATATTTAATTTAGATAATAATTATTGAATATTTAAATAAAAGGAAAACTGATTTTAATACTATTTTTAACATGTCAAAGTATGAATGTTTGTAATATATTAGTTATAAGAATAGGGTAAGAAATTTATTTTCTCTCATAGCGCGAAATTCAAGTATTTAAATTTAACTTTAGTTTATATTTTATTTTAAATTTAACCTATTTTGGAATAAAGGTAATAACATTTAACGTGAATCACGGTGATGAGATGTACTGCATATAGTATCCAAATCCAAGTTGAGAAAGTAAATCTAAAGAGCTGTGCTCAATAATACACCAACATCTGGAAGACAAAGTTAAACAAGGACGCTATTGTCGTGAAAATTTGAAAGAAGATGGACATTTACCTCAGAGCTCCACATTTATTATAATTTTTATCTAATAGCATCCATTAAATGATTTAATTAACCTGTTAGAAAGTACTAAATTTATGTTTTAAAGTTGTCTTTTTAAATTACTAATCCCAAGAAGATCTCCAGGGACATTATTTTTGTTTATTAAAATTTACCACATGGTCATTGCATATATCTTGGTAACCGACGATGGAGGGGATTTTACCGTAATAATATATTGAATTAACTTACAATAACTAAATTATTTTTTTTTATCTTGCCGAATTTGAATAAAGGGGTTAATATACTAGTATGCCTTGGCAAAGAACCCCTCCCTGAATAAGAACCTCATTAAGAATAAGTTATCTACCTAATTTGTTGAGCACCGGAGCATTATTTATATACTGTTTATTTGATCATTGAGTTGTCTTTGTTGTTTGTTTTGAATTGTACCTAAATTGAATAAAGTTTGTTAATTATATTTCTGTTTTGTACTTAAAAGATATCCTCTTCAAGGACATATAACTTAATTTATTAATAGAAGTTAGTATGGTAATATAAAAAAATCAAATAAATGTAACGAGATCACACGCAGGACGCTGACGTCAGGAAAGTGAATTTCCGCATTACAACGTTAAAAAGATCAAATGAGGGTTTAAACCAACACTGATTAAATTTTTTTGAAAATTAAAAAATTTTATTTTTTGGCTGTTTTGATGCTCCTAGTTATATTTATATTGACTAATAGGATGCCAATGTTGTACATTATAAAGTTAGAAGGAGATATTTTCGGGATAACAAGTTGGTATAGGGGTTTGGGGGGGGTGATAAAATGATATTGAGATATGAAAACAGCCTTTTCCAGTGTAAAATCCCCATAAGACAACGTACTGTATTTTGACCATTAAAATTGTCTTTAATAACTCGGTAAGTACTGCTAGAATGATGAGGGAGGGCTTAAAATCTTTGGATTTTTACATAAAATAAGTTAATGTGCAATAAGTGTACGTTTGGGGCTTTTCTGATCCTTTTTGGGCCCAAAAACCCAAAATTTGAAAACTTAAAATCCCCCAAAAAGGGGGTTAGAGTTTTCCGATTGTTTTGCCCAACAAACCTGTCCAACTGATTATAGAAAGGAATGTCTCTACCAAATTTGAAGTAAATCGGTCAAAAATTGCGACCGCTAGAGTGCGAACACACACATACATATAAATTAACGTGGATTCTCTTCTCTGGTCAGAATCAACGAAGCATACCTCGCTCATAACCGTAGAATAATCTTAACGTTTAGTTCACCTATCTGCAAGTCACCATGGTAACTGATCTACAACAAATCTATATTTTTAATACGCTAGGCATATTTTTGTCATAATTGTTTTGGAGCGGTGGTGCTACCGATCACCATGTCCAAGGTGTCGTTAGAAAGGTCTTAGCATGTAGTTTTGCCATCAATTAAAAAAATTTATAAAAGTCACCGTGGACATGGGAAAATATGGGGTCAAAGTCGCGATCTTCCCCATAGACATAATATGCAGTTACAAACAAACGATCGAGAAATCAGCTTTTATTTAAGGAAGTGGTTAAACAAATAAAATCTGACCCTGAAAAATGGTTATTGAACGTACAGCTGGCAACAAAACACCAGTTTTTATTTGCACAAAATCAAAACATAACCAAAAAAACGTTCGACGTAATGGAGACTATAAGACGTCGACCAGGACGGCCAAGAGGAGGAGGCCGACGAACTTTAACTGGTAGACGCGAACGAAATACCTGCGCCAGGCGGTGTGAACGAAACAGTGGCGTTATCTGACGACAGAAGTCTAAATTACGTGTTGATTGAAAGAACGTTGTTATCATCCGTTTTAATTTCAGATGTTTTGATATGTTTGTTTACAACTGAAGAAACCTTTCGTTGGGTACAAACTTGCTCGGATTCGAGCAACAGGACAGCTAGTCTATGTTTAATTATGAATCACTCTTTAGAGATTAGCTATTATGCTTTATATACAATTACTTTACTCATATAATTGCATGAATTCATGAACAAAACATCCATGCAGGAAAGATATACACCGTGATAAAAAGTCACAGCCTCATTTACAATACAGCTGATGAATAGGGCAGCTCTGAACCAGTATGTTTTGGGACCGCGGAAATGTACATGCTATTGAATCAAATTATTACTTATATTTTTCAAGTGTAGTTGTATCTAAAAAAAAATATACACTCTAGACAAGGTGGTTCGAATTATCAAACGAGTTCGCACGCAGCATGCTGACGTGAGGGAAGTGAATTTCCACATAAAAACTTGTAAATCTCAAAATAAGTGTAAAAACATACATTTGTCCAATTTTTATTGAAATCTGAAAACATTGATTTTTTTGGCTGTCCTGGTTTTATTAAATTGCAATGCTGGGAACACAATTTTGCACATTTTAAGGTTAGGAGAAGGTCCAGACAGACTTGAAAGTAGGCGTGAGGTTGCTGGGGATGATAAAAGTACTCTAACATAGGAATAACAGGCTTTTCTAGTGTAAAAGCCCCATAAGACAACGTACTGTGTTTAGTCGATACACATTTTCTTTATTAACTCGGTAAATATTTACGATAGAATGACGAGAGAGGGCTTAAAACTTTTGCCTCACTAATTCCCATCTTTTTACATGCATTGGTTTTATATCTGGGGCTTTTGTGACCCTTTTTGGGCCCAAAAACTCGAAATTTGAACGATTAATCCCCAAAAAAGGGGTTTAGAGTTTTCCGATTGTTTTGCCCAACGAACTTGTCCAACTAATTGCAGAAAGGAAAGTCCCTACCAAATTTGAAGTAAATCGGACAACAAATGCGACCGCTAGAGTGCAAACACATATATATAAAATTTTGAACGACCCCCAAAACGTGTTCAGGGGGTCACGTTAGGAACTTCTATGGTGGTCCCGGGCTTAAGTTTCACCGTGCGTGTCATACTAATAGTTCACTTTCCAAAGGAAATTCACTAATAACGTTTCAGCACACTTGACAATTCTAGCTATGCCTGCAAATTTGTTTTTTCAAAATAAATAAACCAGTAGACTACTATTTCCTTAGTACAAAATAATCTAAGTAATAAGTTAATAATTTTTTTCCATGACAACTGTCACGAACAATGACACGAATAAGCAGCGCATGCAGGCAGCACTTGAATGAAATGTGATACAACCAAATCTTTAATTTGTTATGAGTCACAATTAATATTTGTTAACGAGTTTAGATTATCCTTGATGAATAAGCCTCCACCTAGATCTTTAGGCATTTCTTACTAGCCGCAAAAGTAATTTTTCGCCACAGTATGCAGCATAAATGTTTCTTGAATTTATGAAAAGAAGGGGGAAATGAAAATTTATCCATACAATTCTGAATCAAATTAAAGGGGTTTTCAACGAACAGGCGATTCGATCAAAATTACCATTGTCCAAGGCATTTAAGTCTCGCCAAACACGGGGTTGACTGTCAAGCATTTTTACGATACGCAAGAATTTTGGGCACAGGATTGGAAGACCGGATATATGGCGTATAAATTAAAAATTGGGAGCCTATGACTCTTTCCGCAATGACAAATACATTTTATCCGAATAAGTGTGAGATTGCATGTTCGAAAGGCTGGTGGAACGTATAATTTTAGATATTATCATATACAACTTAAATACAAATTTAGTGCAGTTGGCTCATGTCATCAATTATTACTAAAATTATATTAATAAGAGGCTATAAATATTATCTATGTCCGTTGAATCAGGAAATAGTCGGAAGGTTGCAACTGCATCGGAAAACTGCAAGTATTCAGGGCCAACATTCGACCGTCACTCAGTATGGTCGGTAAAATAGGTTTGGTAACTCTGTTCATTGGTATTATCGGTATCACTGGACAATTTGGACCTAAAATGGTAAGTAAATATTACCAGTAGTACGAATTATATTGTAAATTAAGATTAAATCATTATAAATACTTTCCTTGGACTACTTTAACATATGAAAAGTTTACAATCCTAAGCCAAAACGTATCCAGAAGTCCTAGAAAATCTTTAAATTGATTGTTTTTAACAATTAGTATATTGCCACTTTATTAGCTCTAAAATTACCAAAATATATCTGTTATATTATTTAATTCATCTAAAACATTTGTTATAATTAAAATATGTACGATTTAATGACACAATTTATCGAATTATTGAGTAAAGGTATTGAATGGTAATGAATTTTTAACACCCTAGAATTTAAATATTTTTTGGAACTTAATTCGATTAACGGTACAAAGAACTAAATTTGATAACAAAAGATATGATTTAAACATATTCTAGTCTATGGCTATAACAAATTGTATCGGAGGATCAACCAAATCGAACAATAACTAACGAAGTCTGCAATTGTCCCTAATATCATAACAAATATATATCTATATATTTAAAACCGTAAGGAAAGGTTTTGGGTCCTATATTAGCAGGTTTTATTTTTATTTTGAAAATATTTACGTTAAATAGGTCAAAAATTAAAAATAAACTTTTCCTATGGAGATTTAACGTGGGAGAAAATTCAACTTTTTCAAACCTTTGGACAGTTCGTCTGAGACTTCCATTGGACCGATTTACATGCGGGTTTTACCAAAACAAAGGTTTTCGGTCCTATATTAGCAGGTTTTATTCGTATTTTTGTTTGTAAATATTTACGTTTAATGGGTCAAAAATGAAAAATAAACTTTTCCTATGGAGATTTAACATGGGGGAAAAGTTAACTTTTTCAATACTTTCGACAATTCGTCTGAGACTTCTACTGGACCGATTTGCATGCAGTTTGTACCAAATAAAAGCTAAACTTTTCTATATTAGCAGGTTTAATTGACTTTTTCTTATCTCACTTTCTTAAATTTAAAAAATCGACATTTCCAAACCTTTGCAATGATTTTATTTTACAGTCCTTCGATCAGCTGATTGTAAAGACACGAGGTATTTTGTCTAACAACAGAAGAAGAGCAAACTCTTAAGAAGCATTTGGTTTATCTTGGCTAGTACCTAAAAACGGTGTCCTCCTACTTGCGGTCGGTCCTATTTGCGGTCAGTCCTATTTGCGGTCAAGTGTAATTTTATAAGGGATGATCAAGGTTCTGAAGGTGGAAGGGTTTCCAGTTTGCGGTCACATCTTGAGAGATGGTTAATTACTTCTTCTTCCCGTTCTTAGAATACCTAGCCACTAAATATATCACAGAATGATTTTACCATAATCACAAATGAAGTCTAGTTATATATAGAGCAGCAAGCATTCTAAATGTTGTATAAATTCTGAGACTCATATCTTCAAGTTCGTAGTTGTCTACAAAGCCACTTTTATATTATCAGACAGATTTTTTCAACTTTCAAATCAAGTCTGATAATATTATAAATGGCCGGTTATTACAAAAAATACATACTTGTTGACAACTACGGTAGAATGTCGAATGAGAGTGCAATCTTGGTTAAGTTTTGGGGAAAACTAGTTTTGCATAAGGGGTTGTTTTGCCAGTAAACAAGGGGGGCATGGTGTCGAGTCACCCACCCCTATTCAGGTGTACATACCTGCTGTATGCGTCATCCCTCCCATCCCCCTGGCCCGCTTGTTCTGCGGGACATGGTTTCTAGTCACTTACCCCTACATGTGTACATACCTGTTGTATGCGTCATCCCTCTGGCTCCCTTTTTGTTAGGCCCACTATATGGTGTTAAAATATGTGACCGCAAATTGGACAAATATAATTTGATTAGCCCACGAAATTTTTGGGGTGACCGCAAACTGGACGATTTTGCCCTTGACCGCAAATAGGACTGACCGCAAGTGGGATACAACCCCTAAAAACGTATACAATTATTATGTAATATCCTTTAAATGGAAAGAAAAAATAACACAGTTTTATATTATTTAAACCATACAGTTTTATAGTTGGTGAATTAAAAAATAAATAAGTTTTGATTGTTAAATTGTTTAGTACTATACCTAAAGTTACTTAATTATGTAAAACATCTGACTGCAATAACATTAATGGTATAAATGATTACTAAAATGGCAAATTGTAAAGGGTCAGTTTAAATAAATGGTTTACATTCATATTAAATACCATTTTTGAGCATATTAAGGAACTAATGCACCGGTTTTAATTCGACATGTGCTCCCAACCCTGTGCGTGTAAGGAAATAATCTAAATAAATCGATTTTTTCCACTTAGCAAGTACAGTCAATTGTTCCGATGTCACGTCGTAATGATTTACTATGCCGCTTCAAAAGGCAGCTATCGTAGTTCAGTCGATAACGCGCCAGTCATCAAAACACACGAGCCGGGATCGAATCCAACCGTTGCCGTTAAACTTTTTGTAACGTGATTATAAACGGTGACACTAAGCTATGTTTTAGCGAATTTCCCCTATAGGGAAGAAGCTATTACCGTAGTCGGCATGGTAAGACCTAGGCCCGGGACCATGATAACGTTTCGTTTTGAGGTCCCCAGACCCCAAAAACACCATTCTTTCGATACTGTATATATATATATATATATATATATATATATATATATACATATGTGTCCGTGAGCACGATAACTCTCGTAAAAATGATCCGATTTTGACAAAATTTGGTATAAATATGTAAAGCAGCATTTATGACTCTAAGTTCGAAAACCAGACAGATCGACCTATCGGAAGGGGTATTTTGGGGGGGGTTTTGTACCCCAAAAATGGGTTTTTTGAATTTTTTACATATAATTTTTGAAAAAGTCAAATTTTAGTTTTGACCATTCGATTCAGCTTAAAAAAACACACAATTTGGTATTTCGATCATTCCTCTACGTCAATCGGTTACCGAGATACTGAAAGTGCTAAACACAGTACGTTGTCTAATGTTATTCTTATGGAGGAAAAGAAATTTTTGTTATCTCGCTTATTTATGAACGTATACTGACGAAATTTGGTATACAGCTTCATCTCGTTGAGGTCTATTGATATTTGCTCCAAAAAATTGTTTTTGCATAATTCTCCCATAGCAGCAAACCTGCGGACTCAGGCCCCATGTTATTCTTATGGATAATAATTAAATGCTCTGTCTCCCTTAATTATGTACATAAATGAATAAAAACTGGTATACGACTTCACCTAGTTGAGTTATATTGAAATTAGCATAAAAACCCATTTTTTTTGTTCCTTGTTGCAGCAAACCTACGTACTCAGCCCCAATGTTATTCTTATGGAGAATAATTAAAATTGTATATATCGCTTATTTGTGAATATATTTTTATGAAACTTGGTAAGTGGCTTTATGTAGTATTAAGACATTTATATTTACATTGGAAATTCGCTGAGTATGCAGGTTTGCTGCGACGGGGGTATTAATAATAATACCGATATTTATTTTAGGTCAACTACAGGGATTCAGTATCTATAGGCCTTTGCAAATTCTCGAAAGGCTTATGTCTTGAACATTTTAAAACCATTTATCCTATACAAATTTATAGTTTTAGGCCTACTTATTTCTGATGTTTTTGAGCCCAATAGAACGCTTTGATTAGGCTACCAATGTTTAGGCCTAAGTAAATAATTAAATAGTTATGTTTATAAAATACTAAAAAGTATCTGTGTATGCATAGTAAGGATGCAGCATTATTAGTGAATTTCCTTTGGAAAGTGAACTATTAGCATGACCTGCACGGTGAAACTTAAGCCCGGGACCACCATAGAAGTTCCTAACGTGACCCCCTGAACACGTTTTGGGGGGTCGTTCAAAATTGTATATATATATATATATATATATATATATATATATATATATATATATATATATATATGTGTATGCACTCTAGCGGTCGCATTTTTTGTCCGATTTACTTCAAATTTGGTAGGGACGTTCCTTTCTATAACCTGTTGGACAAGTCCGTTGGGCAAAACAATCGGAAAACTCTAAACCCATTTTTTGGGGATTAATATTTCAAATTTTGAGTTTTTGGGCCGAAAAAGGGTCAGAAAAGCCCCAGATGTAAAATTAATGCATGTTAAAAGATGGGAATTAGAAAGGCGAAAGTGTTAAGCCCTCTCCCGTCATTCTAGCATAAATATTTACCGAGTTATTAAAGAAAATGTGTATCGGGTAACACAGTACGTTGTCTTATGGGGGTTTTACACTAGAAAAGCCTGTTATTCCTTTGTTAGAGTACTTTTATTATCCCCAGCAACCCACGCCTACTTTCAAGCCTGTCTGGACCTCCTCCTAACCTTATAATGCGTAAAATTGTATTCCCAGCTTTGCAAGTAAATGAAACCAGGAGTATCAAAACAGCCAAAAAAACAATGTTTTCAGATTTCAATAAAAATTGGACAAATGGATGTTTTTACACTGATTTTGAGTTTTACAAGTTTTTATGTGGAAATTCACTTCCCTCACGTCAGCGTGCTGCGTGCGAACTCGTTGTTTTTAAGGAATACTATGACAGACACTCTAGCTAAAATCATCGTATTTTCTGTGAAATATATATTTGTTCTTGGCATTTGGGTATCTTATTTAAACTTACACATTGGAACTTATACATTAGAACATCCAAAGGTATTTAATAAAGTTGTAAATAGTAATATGCTGTACTTTCATCATTTAGACTTTTGCCACTACATTGCATTATACACTGACGTCTCTTCCGGTTTCCGAAATTGTGACGCTGAGTCAATCACAGTTTAAGAGTTTAACCTGCTTGGAATTCAAGTGAAAATGGAGCTGTATCCGTCGAGTATCGACGGGCAACAACTAGTTTAAATTTAATGTAACACGGAATTTGAACCTAATGGCAGAAACTTTTAGGCACATGATTCGTTTACAACACCAAGATCAGACTGTTAATAACAAAGATTATAACTGTCAGTCAATTTTTATTTTTATTTTATTTTAGAAAATGTAAAATTTTGGTGTGATATTTGGTATACAAGTACTAGTACATGGACATAAATGATTTTCAAATCAAATACATCTTATAGTAAGTAGAAACATATTTTTTACTAAAGGTTAGGTGGTACTGATGTAATTGAATTATAAGCATTTACACAAACCAACCTTAGTCTTGGGCAACAACATGTACGAGAAGCAACATTGATCTATATAAACCAAATGACGTAAAAGCATCGACATAAAGCATTTTGAAACTACACAAAGCATGGAACTTGGGAATAATATGAGATAACTAGCTGACGTACCCGTTCTTCGCACAGGGGTTTTCTCTACCCGTTCTTTAGTCAATGCAAATTGCAATTTAGTTAGCTTTAAACAGCTGTTCTTGCTTCTGCTCTTTAAGCTGTCAAATGTAAGTATCCACAGCTGTTCGCATTACAGTTTCTGAATGTTTACTTTATTCTGAAATGTAAACATTGAAACTTAGGACGTTCACGGGGCGTAGCCCGAGGGGATTTTAAGGAAGTGAATAGGCCTATGTGTTTCATGGGTACAAGATCTACCTTTGTGTAAAGTTTTAGCCCAGTCGGTTCAGTAGTTTTTGCGTTCACCCGGAACATCAGACAGACAGACAGAAACCACCTCTTCTTTATAATATTACTAGCTGATGTACCCGTTCTTCGCACAGGGGTTTTCTTTACCCGTTCTTTAGTCAATGCTATTTGCATTTTAGTTAGCTTGAAACAGCTGTTGTTCTTGCTTCTGCTCTTTAAGCTGTCAAATGTAAGTGCCCTCAGCTGTTCGTATTACAGTTTCTGAATGTTTACTTTATTCTGAAATGTAAACATTGAAACTTAGAACGTTCACGGGGCGTAGCCCGAGGGGATTTTAAGGAAGTGAATAGGCCTATGTGTTTCATGGGTACAAGATCTACCTTTGTGTAAAGTTTTAGCCCAGTCGGTTCAGTAGTTTTTGCGTTCACCCGGAACATCAGACAGACAGACAGAAACCACCTCTTCTTTATAATATTACTAGCTGATGTACCCGTTCTTCGCACAGGGGTTTTCTTTACCCGTTCTTTAGTCAATGCTATTTGCATTTTAGTTAGCTTAAAACAGCTGTTGTTCTTGCTTCTGCTCTTTAAGCTGTCAAATGTAAGTATCCACAGCTGTTCGCATTACAGTTTCTGAATGTTTACTTTATTCTGAAATGTAAACATTGAAACTTAGGACGTTCACGGGGCGTAGCCCGAGGGGATTTTAAGGAAGTGAATAGGCCTATGTGTTTCATGGGTACAAGATCTACCTTTGTGTAAAGTTTTAGCCCAGTCGGTTCAGTAGTTTTTGCGTTCACCCGGAAAATCAGACAGACAGACAGAAACCACCTCTTCTTTATAATATTATAGATTATACATATTCTAATCGAGAGCTTAACATTTCCAAGAACCCAGCTCCCACTCAGTATCCAACCTAAAAAAACTAAGCCTAATCTAGCCTTAATACTACCCAGCCTAAAATATGTGGACCTACCATAAGACACGTGACGCCTTCAGTGTCTTTAAATAATGCCTTTGAAGAAGAGAATACGTAAGTAAGAGTCACTTAACTCGGATGGAAAATAAATAAGTGGGCAATTTACACCATAGCAATTTAGAGCAATTTCTCGTATAAAATACGTTTTAAATTTACAAGAATATTTATTTTGAGATTTATTCATGGTTGAATAGCCTCCAAAGCTGATAAACAATTTAAAGCAAAATTAATGTACCTCCGTCTTCCGGAATTCCTTTAAACTACAAATGTGAATTTGTGTTTTTTAAGTCTTCCTGAAGACAAGAAGCGTTTTGACTTCCGAATCCGCGATCGTTTGTTTGGAGTGTTTTAAAGCTCAATACGGAGGCACAGTAGCCTTATTTTAGGCATACATTGATTTTAGGAACCGTATGTCGTACTCAAAGACACACTAGCCTAAGACAATAAAATCCAAATAACAGTTTAATCGGACTACAACCACCAAGTTAGTTGTATGGCCTTAATATGGAAGGCGACTGTGATTTCGAAATCTATACAATATTTCCTCGAACCTTTAAATGTTGCTCAAAAGACAATTTTAAAGGTATGATTTGGTCAATGCAGACGTTACCAGACTGACGCTCTTTTTGAAGAAACGACCGTCCTTACTGTTCGCTAATTATACATTACAAATATTTTTATTAATATAATATACAAGAATTACAGAAACACTTTTTAAGAAATTTCTCATCCTCACAACACCAGATATTCTTCTACAGTTGAAATTACAACTTTGAAAATAAATTATACTTTTTCTAAAACTAATTCTTTTTATATTTCACACGTTGTTTATAGCAATATATGTAGATCTTTCAGTGATTTAAAGCTCTTGGAATGTCCTTCTCTCGATTTGCTTAGGATTCGCGTCAAAGAATTGGTTCTTAGATTAAGTTCAGACGAGGCAGACGTTACCATCATGGCCGATTACAGGCGTGTTTGACCCGACCCTTGCACTGCCCCCTCCTGCCGGCCGCCCTTCATTCTTCGTTTTACTTCCAGGCCAATGTTTGTCATACCTCAAAATGGTTTCCACCATGATCTTAAAAAAATAAATTACAAAAGATTTGTTAATTTTCTTAATAATTTTTCTCTCAATTCAAAACAAAATAGCAACTAAATTTCAACTCATGTATATTAACTTTATTTTTTTTTATTCCATTCAAATACGGTCATATGTTATATTTTATAAGGAACTCCGTGGACGCGCAGGCAGCTCTTGCCTATATCTACTGTTTCCTAAGACTAAGACCAATATTAGATTTAGTAGTAAAAACAAAATCCTTGTTTTATTACTCACCCATTAATATTTGAGTTTTTATTTAAGTTATTGTGTTTTTAATGAATTTCCTATGGAAAGTGAACTATTAGCATGACCCGCACGGTGAAACTTAAGCCCGGGACCACCATAGAAGATCCTAACGTGACCCCCTGAACACGTTTTGAAGGTCGTTAAAAATTGTATATATATATATATATATATATATATATATATATTACATTATCATTATTATTATTACATTATTATATTGTGTGTGTGTGTGTGTGTGTGTGTGTGTGTGTGTGTGTGTGTGCGCATGCACTCTAGCGGTCGCATTTTTTGTCCGATTCACTTCAAATTTGGTAGGGACGTTCCTTTCTGTAATCAGTTGGACAAGTTCGTTGGGCAAAACAATCGGAAAACTCTAAAGCCCTTTTTTGGGGATTAATTTTCAAATTTAGAGTTTTTGGGCCCGAAAAGGGTCATAAAAGCCCCAGATGTAAAATCAATGCATATAAAAAGATGGGAATTAGTGAGGCGAAAGTTTTAAGCCCTCTCTCGTCATTCTGTCATAAATATTTACCGAGTTATTATAGAAAATGTGTATCGACTAAACACAGTACGTTGTCTTATGGGGGTTTTACACTAGAAAAGCCTGTTATTCCTTTGTTAGAGTACTTTTATCATCCCCAGCAACCTCACGCCTACTTTCAAGCCTGTCTGGACCTTCTCCTAACCTTATAATGAGCAAAATTGTATTCCCAGCTTTGCAAGTAAATGAAACCAGGAGTATCAGAACCGCCAAAAAATCAATGTTTTCAGATTTCAATAACAATTGGACAAATGTTTGTTTTTACACTGATTTTGAGTTTTACAAGTTTTGATGTGGAAATTCACTTCCCTCACGTCAGCGTGCTGCGTGCGAACTCGTATGTACTTACTATAGTTTTGTGATTTAGGAATAATGTTGTTTTTCATTCTTTCATTCATTTAGCTAATGGTTGAAAAGAGTTATTGAAAAGGTGAACACAAATAAATTTGTTGGTGGATCCTGCTTCTACGTCAAAAGTCAGGGAGCACGGACTTCAACTAGTAATTGTCGCAAGCACACTTGTATAATTGGAGCCCATACACGATCCAACCCGGTCGGGAGAACGCTTCCCAACCACGGTGACTATATAGATTACCTACGATCAAATGGTGTAATGCTTGAGTAATATGCGATACTGTTTTTGTTAAAAACATAAAAGTATAATCAATTACGGAGACAATAAAGTTTAAATATGTATATACAATGTACAAATGTAAATATTATTACTGTACATAAGAATTGTGAAACCGTTAATCCAAAAAAAAAAACTAATTTGATGTAATTTTTTAGACAATTGTTATAAACTCTGTATTACAAATACTTCTGGATTTAATAGTTTTTCATCAACAGTTTTGGTTTGGCATTTTTGTTTATAACCTGTGTTTGGGTAATGCCTTTAAATTATGTTTATGTAAATAAATAAATAAGACAATCCTTTAACAGATTCCATGTTAGTATAATCACTTATTACTATTCACTTAAACTGAACTGAGTGAGTCCCGCACAGGATGGTCCAGACGTCCCGTAAAACCAGAAATATATATATATGTGTGTGTCCGTGAGCACGATAACTCTCGTAAAAACTATCCGATTTTGATGAAATTTGGTATAAAAGTGTAAAGCAACATTTATGACTTTAAGTTCGAAAACCAGCCAGATCGCTCTATCCGAAGGGGTATTTTGGGGGGGTTTTGTACCCCAAAAATGGGTTTTTCGAATTTTTTACATATAATTTTGGAAATAGTCAAATTGTGGTTTTTACCATTGGATTCAGCTTAAAAAAACACACAATTTGGTATTTTGATCATTTCTCTACGTCAATTGGTTACCGAGATATTGAAAGTGCTAAACACAGTACGTTGTCTAATGTTATTCTTATGGAGGAAAAGAAAAATTTTATATCTCGCTTATTTATGAACGTATACTGGTGAAACTTGGTATACGGCTTCATCTGGTTGTGGACCATTGATATTTGCTCAAAAAAACAATTTTTTACCAAAGGCTCCCGTAGCAGCAAACCTGCGTACTCATCCCCATGTTATTCTTATGGAGAATAAGTAACGTGTTATCTGCCTTCATTATTAAAATAAATTAATGAAATTTGGTATGTGGCTTTATCTACATGAGTTATATTGATATTTGTATAAAACCCCATTTTTTGAGTTCCTTGCTTCAGCAAACATACTTCCATACTCAGCCGCCATGTTATTCTTATGGAGAACAATTAAAATGTCATAAATCGTTTATTTATGAATGTATATTGATGAAACTTGGTATGTGGCTGTATGTGGTATTAAGATACATATATATGCATTGGAAATTCGCTGAGCAGCAAAAATAATGTAAATAATTATTTAAAATGTACAAGACAAAATGAGTATTAATAATAACTGGATATAATACCTCAAATAATACGTTATAATAACTCAAAATAATTGGTAATAATTTACTTATTAGAAAGTATTAGAGTCGCACACCGATGTCGAGACCAACCCGATGAAGAACGGCCATACTCGATCCAACTTGGTCCGTCCCGACCGCGTTGGGACCAGGTTGGGAGAAGTGTACGCCCGAGACTCAACAAATGTTGGGAACTGTCGTCACCATACACGATCCAACCGCAGCCCAACCCGGTCGGGCTCCCGTCCGGGTTGGGAAGAACTCCCAATCGGGTTGGACCGTGTATACCCGTGGACCTTTAGGGGTAGATACTACAGCTTGGTTGGTCCAGGTCGCTGCCAACGGCCGATACCACATACAGTGGCTGCTTGCTTTTCAGGGACCCTACGTCATTGAGGTAGAAAAACTAGAACAATGTGAAGACCAAGGATCCAGAAAAATTGTATTTTCCTCCAGAATAACCTCCGGTGGAAGGGGAAAATATTACTACAACGAAAATTTCACCATAAAAGTTCCAGCAGATGAAAAAACCAAGGTATCAGCAACGTTTCGAGTAATCGTAAACAGCTAGAGAGATATATTGTTGTACTCAAAAACCAACAAATCTACTTCATTACAATAGACTGTAAACCTCCTTTTGAAAAAAAATGTCAAGAAAAATTTGAACCTTGCTTTTTAAGTTTGAGTTTACAATTAATGAATGTGATAGTGGGAACGTTTGTTTGTAAACTCAGTTCTGCATTAAATTATAAACCATTTCGCAAAATTATGCATTATTTTAAACTCAAAGTGTAACTTAAACACATTAGAGTACCGGTTGTATAAATGGCATGAATATTAATTTCTGAACTGACTTCTTGGTTTATTTCGCCCAAATTATTGGATGAACCAACAAATATAGTAGGAAATTGAACAAATCAAATTTTAATTAGTTTTAAAGCTCAATTTTTTTATTTATTGTTTATTTTAGAGTGTCAATACTTTGATCACCTTGTTTACCTTGATCACATGATTAAATGGGGCTCTTTGTGTTACACAGCAGTTCAGTTGAATAACTCCCGTGACGCGTGTTTCCAATCGTACACCAATACATTGAACGTATAGCATATAAGCATATAAATGTAAGCTACGCGATATGAGCAATCTGCTCTTCTTTATTCCTAGGCTGGGTTCTTTTCTCTTCATCCCACAAGTTCCTTCCCTGAACAACAGTAGAAATATTTAATTAAAAATGTTAGTAAACAAGATTACGAATTTCCAAGTTATTTTGTCCTTAAATCTAAAACAATAAAGAACATGGTTTGAGAAAATTAATGAAAACCCTATAAATATTTTTACTTTACTTCTACCTAGAACTCAACCCCTATCCGATCCCCTGGATGTCTAAATATCTGAAAAAGGCTACAATTGACTTTAATAATGGCAACACTGCCTAGGATTTTGTCAGGCTGTCTTACAGTTACAAGCGGAGTGCCACAGGGCTCGGTCCTTAGTCCTTTGCTTTCTTTTGTAGGTATAAATGACTCCGAAGTTATAAATGATGAAACCCCCGAAAATAAAAGACAAAGATGGATGAAACCCCCGAAAATAAAAGACAAAGATGGCAGTCAGGTGTTTAGTTAATGCAAACAAAAACCAATCGAAAATTGGCTGACTGCAAACCAATCTTAATAAATCAAGATAGGACAAACACTGTTGTTTTCAGTCTCAGGAACCAATTAGTAGAGATGGTCAGACTCTTATACTTTTAGGTTTGATTTTTAACAGTTCTATACATTGACACGATCATGCTATTTGTTTGAAAAAGACACTTAGCAGTAGTATATTTGCTCTAAAGCGCTGAAGTGGGGTAGCCGATGTGGATGGGCCCAGCAGCATCTACTTTGGGCTGTAGCAGTCCCACTTGGCTTAGGGCTTGATTGCTTGGGGTAGCTCTTCTCACTCAAATTATGTATCCTGTTTCAAGAAAGCAAGTAGAATAATTTCTGGTGTTTTAAAATTTGAGCACTGTTTTGATAATTTTATTAATCTCAAAAATCATCAATCTGGATTCGTTTCATTAAATGCAGTGTATAATGTTCTTACGCTCTAATCAGGACAATTTCACTGCCGAGAAGCTATCGATAACCGTGATACTAGATTTAATCATAATGTAAACCTGCCTCAGGTTAGTTTAAGTAGGTCAACTAAGGGCCCATTGATTTTGCCATCCAAAATATACAATAAGACTCACAAGCCCACAGGCAACTAAGCCCGTGACAAGATTTTCAAGGTAAAACTTGAAGGGGTCATTCAGAGAAGGCCTTTTACACCTTGAAAGAGTAGCTACTAGGAAAATAGACTGCTTTGGACTTTAAAATTTAAAAAGCCAGTTCTTTCTTGTTGACGCGCCCACGAACTACAATGTAATATTGCTTAGCTGAATATTCTATTCTGTTCTTGCACCGTTTTAGTTGCATTTCTTGCAACAATGTAGTAAACACACTGCTCAACGAATAATTATATTTTAATGACATTTTACAACCGTATGCTGTTTTGTGATATATTGACGATTCCATATTACTGTGCTGTTCAATGCATTACTATGTAAAAATAAACAGAAATAGTCTTAAGGCTTTTAGGGGAGGGAGGCCGCTAATTAAGCAGGCGTTTACCTCGCCTTGAGACCTCTAAACTTCTTTTGTTTTTTGCTCCTGTAAAACACAAATATATATATATGTGTGTGTGTGTGTGTGTGTCCATGAGCACGATAACTCTCGTAAAAATTATCCGATTTTGATGAAATTTGGTATAAACGTGTAAAGTATCATTTATGACTTTAATTTCGAAAATCAGACAGATCGATCTATCTGAAGGGGTATATTGGGGGGGTTTTGTATCCCAAAAATGGGTTTTTTAAGTTTTTTACGTATAATTTTTGAAAAAGTAAAATTTTTGTATTTCCATTGGAATCAGCTTAAAAAGGCGCACAATTTGGTGTTTTGATCATTGCTCTACGTCAAATGGTTACAGAGATATTGAAAGTGCTAAACACAGTACGTTGTCCAATGTTATTCTTATGGAGAATAAGAGAAATTGTATATCTCACTTATTTATTAACTAATCCTGATGAAACTTGGTATATTGCTTCATACAAGCAATACTAAAAAATGATATTTGTTGTTTGATATTTGTACTAAAAAATGTGTTGGCTGATAGTTCCCGTAGCAGCAAACCTGCGTACTCAGCTCCCATGTTATTCTTATGGAGAATAAGTAACGTGTTCTCTCCCTTAATTATGAACATAAATCAATAAAATTTGGTATGTGGCTTTACCTTCTTGAGTTATATTGATATTTGTATAAAACCCCATTTTTGAGTTCCTTGCTTCAGCAACCCTGCATACTCAGCCGCCATGTTGTTCTTATAGAGAATAATTAAAATGTCATAAATCGTTTATTTATGAATGTATATTGATGAAACTTGGTATGTGGCTTTATGTGGTATTAAGATACATATATATGCTTTGGAAATTCGCTGAGTACGCAAGTTTGCTGCTTCGGGGGTATTTTAACACTAGCCGGGAGTTGAAAGCGGGCCCGCTGGGTGATAACCCAAAGCTCTACCACTGAGCTAGGGCCGCTGCCAAAAAGCGAAAAAAACAGTTAAAGGATGTTAACAACCTTTGGATGTGATGATTCAATAATATGGTAATCAGAATTCGGTCCACCCCCAACAAGTTAGGATTATCCGTACTATATTTATGTAAATAAACTCAATTATATCAAATGTTTTAAATTTGTCATGAATCCAGGGACGTGTGGAAGTTCAGAAGTGGGGCAATGGTGGCTGGCGGCCTAAAACATTCCTACACACAATTAAAAATTGTGAAGCGTTATGGAAAATGGCTGGTGATCACATAAAGGCATTCATGAAGGCAACCGGAGTGGAAAAGTGCCCTATCCCTGTGGTATGTATTTTAATCTGCAATACATGTTATATTCATCAATACGGATTAAAACATAATTTCTAGCTATTAAACTGCTTGATTGTAAAATTAAAAACTAATTATGATTTCAGGGCGAGTATAGAGTGGATAATTGGGCAATTAATTTGACTTTAGCAGATTCCGTACCAATGATGGAGTACGGCAGGTACCGTGTGATAATAAAAATGTTCTACGAGGAAGAGTTCGTAGGCTGCATCATGGCGTATGTAGAGATAGTGCCCAAAGCTTCCGGATAATCACAGAATATCGCACACATACATATGATTTTACTCAAAATATAGCACTTTAAGATGATTTCGTTTCCATTATTTCCCTCAGCTTGTTTAATGCAGAGTCGGCGAAAACTAGTGGAACTCTCCATACTAAAGAGTAGGCAGAAATCAGTGGAACTCTCTACACTAAAGAGTGGCGGAAATCAGTGGAACTATCTAGACTAAAGAGTCGGTGGAAATCAGTGGAACTCTTCATACTAAAGTGTAAGCAGAAATCAGTGGAACTCTCTAGACCAGAGTCGGCGAAAACTAGTGGAACTCTCCATACTAAAGAGTAGGCAGAAATCAGTGGAACTCTCTACACTAAAGAGTGGCGGAAATCAGTGGAACTATCTAGACTAAAGAGTCGGTGGAAATCAGTGGAACTCTTCATACTAAAGTGTAAGCAGAAATCAGTGGAACTCTCTAGACTAGAGTCGGTGAAAACTAGTGGAACTCTCCATACTAAAGAGTAGGCAGATATCAGTGGAACTCTCTACACTAAAGAGTGGCGGAAATCAGTGGAATTATCTAGACTAAAGAGTCGGTGGAAATCAGTTGTACAATCCAGACTAAATAGTCGGCGGAAATCAGTGGAACTCTCCATACTAAAGAGTCGGTTTTTCCATGTCAAGATTCTATCCACCACATTAAAACAGTGATCATCTCATGTTTAGTCTGTGTTATCAAAGTAATATTTAAGTAAGTGAATAACGAAGAAGAAAAATTCAGGAATTCTCTTATTGTTACGTTTTATTTGATTTATTCTTGAAAAGGAAACTCACTAAATTGTAATGTTTTTATCAAATTAATTTATAAATACGAAAGAAACACGGGACGAGTCTAATACTTACGTCACACCAAGATATATAAAAGGGAGGTGAATGCATGATCAGCTGATGACGAGTCTAATACTTACGATGAGGGTAAATGTGGACTTACGTCACACCAAGATGTATAAAAGAGAGGTGAATGCATGATCAGCTGATGACAAGTCTAATACTTACGATGAGGGTAAAAGTGGACTTACGTCACACCAAGATGTATAAAAGAGAGGTGAATGCATGATCAGCTGATGACGAGTCCAATACTTACGATGAGGGTAAATGTGGACTTACGTCACACCAAGATGTATAAAAGAGAGGTGAATGCATGATCAGCTTATGACGAGTCTAATACTTACGATGAGGGTAAATGTGGACTTACGTCACACCAAGATGTATAAAAGAGAAGTGAATGCATGATCAGCTGATGACGAGTCTAATACTTACGATGAGGGTAAATGTGGACTTACGTCCCACCAAGATGTATAAAAGAGAAGTGAATGCATGATCAGCTGATGACGAGTCTAATACTTACGATGAGGGTAAATGTGGACTTACGTCCCACCAAGATGTATAAAAGAGAAGTGAATGCATGATCAGCTGATGACGAGTCTAATACTTACGATGAGGGTAAATGTGGACTTACGTCACACCAAGATGTATAAAAGAGAGGTGAATGCATGATCAGCTGATGACGAGTCTAATACTTACGATGAGGGTAAATGTGGACTTACGTCACACCAAGATGTATAAAAGAGAAGTGAATGCATGATCAGCTGATGACGAGTCTAATACTTACGATGAGGGTAAATGTGGACTTAGTCCCACCAAGATGTATAAAAGAGAAGTGAATGCATGATCAGCTGATGACGAGTCTAATACTTACGATGAGGGTAAATGTGGACTTACGTCACACCAAGATGTATAAAAGAGAGGTGAATGCATGATCAGCTGATGACGAGTCTAATACTTACGATGAGGGTAAATGTGGACTTAGGTCCCACCAAGATGTATAAAAGAGAGGTGAATGCATGATCAGCTGATGACGAGTCTAATACTTACGATGAGGGTAAATGTGGACTTACGTCCCACCAAGATGTATAAAAGAGAAGTGAATGCATGATCAGCTGATGACGAGTCTAATACTTACGATGAGGGTAAATGTGGACTTACGTCACACCAAGATGTATAAAAGAGAAGTGAATGCATGATCAGCTGATGACGAGTCTAATACTTACGATGAGGGTAAATGTGGACTTACGTCCCACCAAGATGTATAAAAGAGAAGTGAATGCATGATCAGCTGATGACGAGTCTAATACTTACGATGAGGGTAAATGTGTACTTACGTCCCACCAAGATGTATAAAAGAGAAGTGAATGCATGATCAGCTGATGACGAGTCTAATACTTACGATGAGGGTAAATGTGGACTTACGTCCCACCAAGATGTATAAAAGAGAAGTGAATACATGATCAGCTGATGACGAGTCTAATACTTACGATGAGGGTAAATGTGGACTTACGTCACACCAAGATGTATAAAAGAGAAGTGAATGCATGATCAGCTGATGACGAGTCTAATACTTACGATGAGGGTAAATGTGGACTTACGTCACACCAAGATGTATAAAAGAGAGGTGAATGCATGATCAGCTGATGACGAGTCTAATACTTACGATGAGGGTAAATGTGGACTTACGTCACACCAAGATGTATAAAAGAGAGGTGTACGCATGATCAGCTGATGACGAGTCTAATACTTACGATGAGGGTAAATGTGGACTTACGTCACACCAAGATGTATAAAAGAGAGGTGAATGCATGATCAGCTGATGTGACGTAGATGGGCTCGCAATAATAGTAAACAAACAATTTCTTTAACTTTTGGATCATATGATCCAAACACAAAACTGACAATCCAGCAGACCAAATAAGCAAGGTTTGCAGCCATGCCATTGGCTGCAGTTAGCGAGCGAGCCCATCTACGTCACACCAAATTTTCGGCAGGTAATAAGAGCAACTTACGTATACACTTGATTTTTTGTGGGGTATACTCAAACAAAAGTATTAATTTGCAAGGAAATAAATAATAAATTCAATAAATAACTTGCCATTGGTGCGTGATTTAAACACAATATATATCATTGTACACAATACACAAATTAACTTCAGCGTATAACAATCAACAACTAACTTTTTTTACAAACTAAAATTATTTGCATATCCTGATAAAGCAGAAAAATCATGTTGTGTGCTTGTGTAGTCGTACAAACTATATTTACAGAAACAACTCAATCAATTTACACAGAAATATTCTATAAAATAATTTGATCAAAAATTAACTATACAGTTTGAAGTACTCGGTAAGTAACAGAAAAATAAATGAATGTCAATCATACTAGCCAATAGTATTAGCCTGTAGGTTTGTTAGGGTGTTAACTTGTCGCATGAACAAAAAAAAATGTACGGTACAATAATTTTAGTTGGATGAGTATTGTTTTTGTATTCCGAAAAGTGGGTTATACTAATTAAAACTTAACGTAAATGACTACGGGTACTAATTAATTTATGTAATTTATTCAAAGCATACCAACTCTGCTGATAAGACTGCAGGAAATTTGTATAACAATACCTGAAACAAACACAAAATTACTTATTTCTAACAATATAAATGCATTTCCCCACAATATATTAGATTCTTGAACGCGACAGTATTAAAGACACCACATCGAAAGATTGAATTTAGCAAAATTAAAATATCGAGAACCACGGTATTCATCCCAGAACTATCTTAAGACTGGTCTATACCAGTTTTGAGGCTGACATTGGGTAGAGCAAATGAAGTTGTCATTACATATGGTAGGTCTTTTGGCTATCCATCATGGCAAACTTCCCTTTCACCTTTGGTCCCTCCATTTGCAGCGGCAAGGGAAGAATCTCCGGGTTTGGTCCCCACCTGCCAACCTGAGAATGGATGGTCCCTGGCTGTTGTACATCGGTACCCTATCAGTTGAGTTGACCAGTTGGAGGGCAGAATGTGGATCCTCTGTTTGAGAGCCTCATCCCAGCTGTCACAGGGGCACGGGAGTTGGCCCGCTGAAGGGTCGATTTGGCTGCCGTCCCAACCCAATCTTTCCTTTCCTGCTATAAACTATATTTCCGGTAACCTGCGCAATATTCCCGCTTGTGGAAGATGTGACTAGCAGCTATGCTGGGGTTTCTTAATCCCTAACAATGATGATGATGATGACCACGGTATTAAATACGGAGTAATTTCCTGGGAGAGCAGTCTTAGTATTTGATAAACAAACTGACAATCATCCAATATAATTTCGAATGAAAGCTAAGAGAAAACTCTTTTCCAGTATTTTCTAAAATAAAGGTACTAGCCTTGCAACACTTGTAAATTGTTAACGTTTTAAGACGTGTTTATATAAGCACCGATAATTTAGGTAACTTACTAGCAATTTGGTCTACAGTACTAAAATTATTAATCGGAAGATATTTAAAACTCCAAAATTCAACCGGCCAGCTATTAAACTATTATTTTAAGTACTATGGTCCTAAGTTTTAACAAGTTGCTAAAAAATAAAGAAAGCTAACAATTCAAATTATTGTTGTGATTTTTAAAAACCGATTGTGAATTTATTAGCGAGTAAGTAAAAAAAAAGGAAAAGGGTAAAATCAAAACTTATTTACTCAGATTTAATAGTTGCTTTATTATTTTGTTATAATAATTTTAGAAAATATCAAGCAGCAAAATTATGTTTTATCTCTTACCCAATAACGAACGCAAACAGTGTAAAATTTATTTTGGATTACACTAGACAAAACAGAGTATACGATAGTCCGATCAAAGTTACAGAATATATTTTAGATAACGTTTTGATTATGTTTTGGTATTTTATACATGTGTAGATGACAATGACAAGTTACCTGACTCTTGTAAACGCCACGAGGAGCAGCTCACAGTGATTCCAGTGATCGTCTGGACACTGATAAGGCAATTGCATAATTGTATAATGATATATCTTGGACCGCGCTACGGTACTTTTTAAATGTTGTCAGTGGATTCTAAAGGTAGTGTGTCTTGTAATTTTAGTGCTGTGCATACTTGTTGGAATAAATCGCCTACTATGCCTACTCATGATCAAAATATACTTTAGGGCTCCGATATGCTGGTCTTTATTATTCCCATGTTAGCTATTATCCACCAACTAATGATCCGATGGGGCTAAATTTAGAAGGAAGGCATATAATAACTAGAATGGTGCTACTCCTAATCCGCAAATGGATTTGATAGCTTTCAAAATTCTTTCTGATCTAACACCTACTACTGGACCGATGAGAAGGTGAAGTTCGGTGGGAAGATAGCTGATGCACTCAAAGCAGATATAAGCAAAGTTCTGATCAAATTATTATTTGGGGTCTAGTCCCAATCTCTTTTATTACTCCCTTTCAACCATTCACCGACTTTTGAACCGATGAAGCTGATGAAATTTGATAGGAAAATAGATAATACACCAGACTCAAACATGGTGTATGGTCCTACTCTCGTTCGGAAAATCAAGGTCTCGATTTCTGAATTATGTTTACCAACTTATACTTACAACTAGACTGATAGAGCTAAGAAACCTAACGTCATGAAAAATTTCAGCTCAATCAATTTAAAAGTTTTTGTGCTAAAACTTTAACGTCGAACGATGCAGATTTGTTTGGAAGAAGCGTAATAAATAGCAAATAGAAAATCAAAAGGTTTTGGTATATTTATTTACAGTTAAAGTGCATTTCACAGTAACACGTACAGATCCCCAATCTAAAGAATATTTGAAAATAATGTTTAAACCCCTTTCCAACACTTTTATAATGTGCCTGGGAAGTCAACAAAGACCAAACCATTTTTAGTCTTTATACTCCATAAACTATGGAGTATAAACGGACACTCCATCAAAGGAGCTGATGCTTTTGACAATGTCTCCAATCGATAAATCCAACTCACTGTCCTTCTTTGGAATATTTCCATCCAGTGTTGTTGAAACTGAAGTAACAGTTTGTTGACTGGAAATCCCTACAAGATAATTCATAAGACATTTGTGTTTTAACTTTGGTTTACCGTGGTTTAGATTTACATAAATATGGCTACAAATAATTACTGGTAATTATGGTTTCCTCCAATTATATTTGTTTGTTATATTATGTTTGTTGAGTTATTTCTTTTGCATTTCAGAATAATAATATTCATGGATGATCGAACTTGATAATTGCTGAAACTTTATAATGTGTTAGTTCTTCTATTATTTATTTATTGTTTGACCGCTAAAATAATGTTAGTTGACCGCACATAGTTAGTTTCTGTGATTTAATTGACCACCAAACCATTTCCACGGAAGTGCGTAGCATCGCATCTGATTCAAAATAATTTAAAAAAACAAATAATCAGAAACATCCGCTGTTAAAAAGTTCGTTTGCTATCAGATATCAACGAGTATTCACACCAGTGGCATACGATCCCGTATCATCAAATAAAACTACTAATCATTGAAATTGAAATCATAAGTATCGCCGAACCATTTGGACCTAAAGCAATAAGTAATTATAACAAATAGTCCAAATTAAAGTTGCGTTTGTATATTTATTCTTTATAAGACGATCTTGTGATACTACTTAGGACCAAACTTTTGCTCGGGAAAGGTCAGGTGGTTTGTTACGAATTTAACATTTTAACAGTTCGCAGCACATTTATATATTTACTAGCTGTTATATGCGGCTTCGCTCGTGACAGATTAAAACATTAATCACTTTAACCTGACCAGCAATAACAAATCGTTGTTTACCAAATGACTTCCTTTGTCCTAACTGACAAACAACAAACAGCTGGTAATTTTATAAATTATATAATTCCATAAGGTTTGAATTGGGCCCGTGGGGTAGAGCCCTAAGGTTGGATGTGGACATTTCAGGGTTATATGTTAGCTATGTTCATGCAAAATTTTAGCTTAATAGGGCCAATGCGTTTATGCGTGATGGAGCTACAAAAATTCATGCACCCAAACTTTCGCATTTATAATATGAGTAAGATGACCGTGCGAGAGTTGTGATTAGAAAAATTTGTATTTGACCTCATCTTAAAGTTCGTGTTTGTTTTGATTTGACACAACAAACACACACAGGGTTGCAATTTTGTAAGGTTCAATAAGTTTGTTTTACTAAAATATTTTCCCGGGAAGGGGTTCATCTCGAAATGAATCTATAATAATTTTTCGCTGCGTGCAGCTCAACCGCAGAGACCAGGATCGAAAAGACGATCGATGAGCTTTTTATCTGCAGAGCTTATATGTCAATACAAGTATAAAACTCGTTGACCATTTATTTGGGGACTTTAACGATTAAATAATTTGCATTTCGGTACTATTTACTTTTCAAATAAATTTAACAACAAATCATATTTGTTTTATTTTAATTTAACAGGACGGTAATAACATTTAACAAGTCACCTCAACATTCAAGATCAAGAGCTTTTTATTCAGGGTTTTTACGAAAAATTTCGTATTGACAAAATGTATTTCCCCAGGAAAATTTTACCATCCGTCCGGTTACAGCAACTTGTTTTAAGACAATTATGCATCCATGTAGTACGCTAAATCCTGTTAAACGAATACTGCATTGATATGATACAGCCAAATTCTATTTTCTATCAATGTTGTTATGTAATTGGTTGACGATTCTATATTTCCACGGTGTTCGATGCATCAAATAAACAACAAATGAATAATTTTAAACAATTTGGCTATCCGATCTCAAAAATACGGTAATCCAAACAGAGCCCACTCCCAATGAGTTAGGATTAGCGGTTCTAAAGGCAAATGCAATACTCAATTAATAAATGTTTAAACTGTTCATTGAATTATGCCGTACTTCGAGTTCGTGCCGAAAGCTCCCGGGTAGCTACCGGGTATTATTCCTCAAACTTAACTTTGAAATATCACGCCTTTAACAGGTGGCTAAGGCAAAGAGGGTTAAAAAAGACAAGGTATGCATTAACGACGAAGTACTTACCCTAAAGGAACAGGTCTTGCTACTATACAACACATGGCGTAGGTCCAGACATCCCGACGACTGGGAGACCTACAAAAATGCTAAGAAAATATATAGGAAAGCCATTGTGGACTGTTAGTCTAACCAGAGTTTTGACAGAATAAACTCTGCCGATAATAGGTCTGCTGAATCCTGGAAGATAATACATGAGGTTAAGGGGACTCGCACGAAAAGGGATAATATCACCCTGTTGCATTGGGAGGTACGGGTTTCTGAACCAGAGCAGGTGGCAGATTTAATGAACAGTTTTGCTTTTTTCAAATGTGGCTTCTGATTTGATGAAGAATGTTTGTTCCAATCAGTTTTCAGGTTTTCAGCTTACAACAGCTTCTGAGTTTTTCAAGTTTTCCAGACTCTCTGAGAGTGAAATTAGCAACATAATATCCAATATGAAACCTAAGAATTCATGCGGCATCGACGGCATTTCCATGAAAATTTTAAAATTTTGTAAAGATGAGCTACTAGCTCCAATGACCCACCTTGTTAATTGCTCTTTGAATGAAGGTTTTTTTCTGATGAGTTTTAGGTCTCAAAAGTAATTCCCATTTTGAAGAAAGGTGGCAGTGAGTCCATGTCTAATTACCGCCGAGTTGCGCTCCTCCCTGCAGTTTCTAAAATTCTGGAAAAAGTTGTCTTCTATCAGGTCTATAACCACATTCAAGAGAACAATCTGTTTTGTCAGAACCAGTTCGGTTTCCGGAAGAATTGTTCTACAAAGTCAGCCCTCATAAAGGTTGGTAGTGACTGTACCGATACGATGGACGGGGGCGATTCGCTGTTCGGATGCTTTGCCGATTTGTTCAAGGCTTTCGACTGCGTTGACCCCGCCCTCTAGTCGAGAAGCTCGCCGCCTTGGGCATTGTTGACCGGGCCCTGGATTGGATTGTTTCGTACCTTTCGGACAGACGACAGGTCACTGAGGTGCATTTCTCCCACAGCAATGGGTCCAGTTTTTCATGTAGATCTGCCTCAGCTTCTGTAATTTTCGGTGTGCCGCGGGGGGCCATACTTGGTCCTCTGATGTTTCTTCTGTATGTTAACGACGTTTCCGATTTCATTCTTCTTGATAATGCCATTCTCTATGCGGATGACACCAAAATTCTTGTCAAAGGTAGGGACTCCCCTCAGTTAGAAAGAGATAGTTTCTGTCTGGTGAACAATTTAACTAATTCTTCAATGACAATAGGCTGGTCCTAAATCCTTCCAAAACAAATTTCATGCAATTTCAGACTAGACAACGGGAACATAAACACATTAATTTGTCCATTGATGACACTGAGCTTGACGAGATTCAAAATTCAAAGTTTCTGGGTGTTGTCCTGAACCGCTGTTTTGATTGGAATTCCCACATTGACCAATTGTCATCCAATCTATCCAAGGGTCTTTTTGTTCTGAAAACAATTTCTAATTATAGAAACAGGAATCTCTCAAAGGTAGTTTACTTCAGTCTTTTTGAGTCCCATGTCACCTATTCAATTGTTCTGTGGGGCGCTTCAAGCAAGCAGAACCTGAATAGGATTTTCAAGTTGCAAAAGCGTGATGCTGTGAGGTACATTGCGGGCGTAAAGGGTCGGGATTCATTATTCAAGGCTTTTCGGCACCTTGGTATTGTCACCGTGCCCGGTCTATATATCTTTGAAACCACCTTGTTTTCAAGAACCTCTAATCAGTTGATATTTCAGGTCACATGACCATAACACTAGATTTCAGGATGCTCGTACATCGACTCAACAAAACCTAACCCTCTTTGAGAAAAAAACCTAGATACCAGGGAAACAAATTATTACAGCGCTTGCCTCATGGAATCAAATAAATAAATTATTTTCCTCTTTTTAAGAAACCTTTGAAAATTTATCTGATTCACAAGTGTTTTTACACCTTGGAGAAATTCTTTACTGATAAGCATCCGTTTTCTAGTCTTCCGGAAAGGATCCTACATGGTCCTTCTATGTCTCCGAATTCCTTATTTCTTTCCATTGCCAAATCACATATCAAAAAAATTAACAAACCTTCATACTATCTACTCCATGTCTCTGTTTAACATTCTCCATCAATAGCCTATTTCCGTAATTCCTAGCCTAACCTAAGTTAGCCTTATATCCTATGTGTATCTCCGACGGAAACCATTTTTGTACTTGACCGGTCGTATGCTGTATGTCAAGCGGTCACTCAGGACTACGTGGGATATGTATATGTATGTATGTATGATAACAGGAAATTGCACATGTATGTAAGATTGCGCTAAAATTAAAACTACACTTTAAAAGGCTGTCACTCCCATTACCTTCTTTCCCTTGATACAGTCTTAGGTTTGGTCTGAATAAATACAACTTTAGGAGAAGCAAGTGTAAGTCGAAATATATGGAATTTTGATGTAAAAATAAATATACATTTTTCGTATCGACAGCGTTAATTGTGTAAATGGGAGTTAAACACAGCGTATAATAACAAGCTATTTGTATGGTTGACTGTGCAAAATGTATTAAATTAATTTTACACTATATTTAAATTTAGTTTGTGCCTTCCAAGATTAAATCGTGCTAAGGAACCCCTATATTTGCTTCTTTTGTTTGGCTTTCATAAAATTAGTTGTTGATAATTATTCTTTATCATGAGTAAGTGATAATTTGCCATTCCACTCGATATTATTTCTCAGATTTATGATTATTTTGTTTTGATTTGAAACTCTTCACAAGCCCAAAGTTAAAAATCTAATTTTTACATTTAACGAGTCTAACAAGTGTTTGATTTTAACAACCCCCCTCGATCTTGGGCTATTTTTTCTTTTCTCGCCGTCCTCTTCTCGGGAACCAAATAGGTTTAGTTTTGTCAAGACATTTGTACAAAGATTTGTCCTTTTACAGGTTTAAGATTCGCGTGGATCCAGAACTGTCCAAATATATACAAATGTTTTACTCAATAATTCTGGCAACAAATTACAGTCTCAATTCCTATCTTTTGCTCCTGAGATTTCGACAAAGTACGTACGAATTAGTTTTGAACCAATAAAGAACGACGATATCGAGTTACCAATTTATGTGGAAGTACAGTATACTGTCGTACATACTTTTTGGAGAGCGCCAACATAGCAACATTAGGTTGCAATCGATTTAATGATATATATTTAGTTGTACAGTGTATATTTACAGTAAAAACTAAATAAATAAAAACTAGAAACCCTACACAATAAATTATTTTAGTCAAACTGTTAGGAAACATCCATACAATACAAAGTGCTGAGTCAGCCACAAAGATATAAATAAACGTACACGTGAGGAAAAGACGAAATGGTAAAATTAAACTCGGCAGGTTATGTAAGTAAATCTCATTTGAATAGTTCAAGTTACTGTAACGCATCATAAAAAGTTGGGATATTTATCAGTCTAAAGGCTTAGACAGACTTCAACTTTGATACAGACTTCAACTTTGATACAGATTTAAACTTTGATACAGATTTAAACTTTGATACAGACTTCAACTTTGATACAGACTTCAACTTGGATACAGATTTCAACTTTGATACAGATTTCAACTTTGATACAGATTTAAACTTTGATACAGACTTCAACTTTGATACAGACTTCAACTTTGATACAGATTTCAACTTTGATACAGACTTCAACTTGGATACAGATTTCAACTTTGATACAGATTTCAACTTTGATACAGATTTAAACTTTGATACAGACTTCAACTTTGATACAGACTTCAACTTTGATACAGATTTCAACTTTGATACAGACTTCAACTTGGAAACAGATTTCAACTTTGATACAGATTTCAACTTTGATACAGACTTCGAAGCTCTATATGTCAAGTATTTCCTGACGAATAAAGTCCATTTATAAAAACATTTCTTCGATTAAAAATTAAAACGAGTTCGCACGCAGCACGCTGACGTGAGGGAAGTGAATTTCCCCCAAAAAACTTTTAAAATTCAAAATATGTGTAAAAACATACATGTATTCCAATTTTTATTGAAATCTGAAAACACTATTTTTTTTGGCTGTTCTGTTGCTCCTGGTTTCATTTACCTGCAAAGCTGGGAATACAATTTTGCGCATTATAATGTTAGGAGAAGGCCCAGGCAGGCTTGTAAGTAGGCGTGAGTTGATGGGGATGATAAAAGTACTCTAACAAAGGAATAACAGGCTTTTCTAGTGCTAAACCCCCACAATACAACGTACTTTGTTTAGTCGAAACACATTTTCTTTAATAACTCGGTAAATATTTATGCTAGAATGACGAGGGAGGGCTTAAAACTTTCGCCTCACTAAATCCCATCGTTTTACATGCATTCACTTTACGTCCGGGGCTTTTCTGACCCTTTTTGGGCCCAACAACTCGAAATTTGAAAGATTAATCCCCAAAAAATGGGTTTAGAGTTTTCCGATTGTTTTGCCCAACGAACATGTTCAACTGATTACAGAAAGGAACGTCCCTACCAAATTTTAAGTTAATCGGACAAAAAATTCGACCACTAGAGTGCAAACACACATATATATATATATATAAAATTTTGAACGACCCCCCAAAACGTGTTCAGGGGGGTCACGTTAGGAACTTCTATGTTGGTCCCGGTCTTAAATTTCACCGTGCGGGTCATGCTAATAGTTCACTTTCCAAAGTAAATTCACTAATAATAGAAAATAAAATGGGGAAAAGCTGAACGATTATTACCTGACTATTACTTTTTTACATAATAATATTAATAAACCAATATTTAAAATAGACGGTTTTAGTTATATAATAAACACCCAAATTTCCATTGTAGGCAGGCTGGCCGAGCTATAAAACAATGAAGATCGTACATAACTAGCAACAAACTTTGAAAAGGGTTTAGCCTACTCAACATTTTCTAAAGTTTAGTCTCACTCCTTATATGTTGTAAATGTCTGGAGGTTTCGACAAAGTACATAATATACGTGAGTTTAACTTTTAATGCACCTAAAAAGCCCTACATAAAACTTTTTATTAGATTTCCAGGGCGAGATTATTCCCTACCTTGTAATTTAAAAAAGAGAACAATTCGTATTTGATCAGATAATTATTTAGGCGTATGTTTATCGAGGACAAAAGTCATTTGTTTCAGTACAATTTGCAGCACACAATTGTGTCGCTCATAATAAAAACCACCGGCAAATTGTAAGTTATTAAACAACTTTCAATGGATGTCCGTTCCGTTATCAATCTGATCAGATAATATCCAGCAAATAGCCGCACAGTATCGGGCACACTGCAACAATTCGGGACCTACACGCCATCCTGAGTCAGTGTGATTGGTAAAATAGATTTGACATCGTCAGTATCGCCTAACAATTTGGACAGAAAATGGTAAGTATATTTTACCAGTAGTACGAGTTATAGCGGACTTGATTGATCGATTGACGCGAAGCGAAATATTTACTGAAAGAAAACATTTGTTTTGGCGACTTTAAAGTACGAAAAGGTATAAAAATATGAAAAGTATAAAATATAGTATTCCATAGTTCAACACTCTTTTTCAAATTCTCAGTTTTATCCCTCTCCATATAGTATACATATGTATATAAAACCTGATAATATTTCGTTCTCTTCTGACATCCATTTTCGAAATTAATTACAATACAGATAATTCTTATTGTATAAACAGATACTAAAACAGGCAGAGAAAGTATTAAACAGTCTAGGCCCCTATTTGATATACTGTTATACTATTGATTATTAGTGAATTTCCTTTGGAAAGTGAACTATTAGCATGACCTGCACGGTGAAACTTAAGCCCGGGACCACCATAGAAGTTCCTAACGTGACCCCCTGAACACGTTTAGGGGGGTCGTTCAAAATTTTATATATATATATATATATATATGTATGCACTCTAGCGGTCGCATTTTTTGTCCGATTTACTTCAAATTTGGTAGGGACGTTCCTTTCTATAACCTGTTGGAAAAGTTCGTTGGGCAAAACAATCGGAAAACTCTAAACCCATTTTTGGGGATTAATCTTTAAAATTTTGAGTTTTTGGGCCCAAAAAGGGTCATAAAAGCCCCAGATGTAAAATTAATGCATGTTAAAAGATGGGAATTAGAAAGGCGAAAGTTTTAAGCCCTCTCCCGTCATTCTAGCATAAATATTTACCGAGTTATTAAAGAAAATTTGTATCGGGTAAACACAGTACGTTGTCTTATGGGGGTTTTACACTAGAAAAGCCTGTTATTCCTTTGTTAGAGTACTTTAATTATCCCCAGCAACCTCACGCCTACTTTCAAGCCTGTCTGGACCTTCTCCTAACCTTATAATGCGTAAAATTGTATTCCCAGCTTTGCAAGTAAATGAAACCAGGAGTATCAGAACAGCCAAAAAAAACAATGTTTTCAGATTTCAATAAAAATTGGACAAATGGATGTTTTTACACTGATTTTGAGTTTTACAAGTTTTTATGTGGATATTCACTTCCCTCACGTCAGCGTGCTGCGTGCGAACTCGTTTCAAATTAAACAACATCTTAATCAGTGTTGTCATTACTTACGGGATCGATAGCCTTGTACCACCTTTTTCTATGCTTACCGTCTGATATGTGACTACAATGAAAGTGTGAATAAATTGTATTGTTTTGTTAGACGTCTTTTATTACATCCTATTAAAATAAAAATGTTTGTATGTTTTATATTTGTTTTATTTAGCGATATAGTTAATTAACTTAATTATTGAATGAACTTATTTTGGGATAATCGCTAGGTGTTAAGTGATCTTAATAGCAATTGATTTAAGAAATTATCTCTAAAAAACTACCTCTAATTAGTAGTATATAATACTTGGCATTCAGTTCAAAACAAATATTTATTATTCTTTATATGTTAAACTACTTTATGTAGTGTAAGATTTTAAATATTAAACTACTTAATGAACACTATTCATGAATTCTTAACTGACTTGATTTTATATCATGAGTTCTATCTACCATAATTTTGATCTGGTAGCAATCGTATCTGAAAGGTAATCTGATGGTGTTTTTAATCTGCTAATCATACAACTAGTTTTGAAACTGTGGACTCGGGACACACATTTTGTAAACTTTGCACATTTATTTTACAGTAGTTAAACAACATTGTTTTACATGTAATATGGAATACATTGGTATTTGACAATCTATCTGCTATATTATTAATACGCTACATGCAAACTTTGTAAACAATACGGCTCTTTTGTTTTATGATTTACCTCTACATATTATACGAAGTGGCTATGTACACGTCCAATGTAAGGGCAAATTCACTTCGCTACCGCTTAGGTTAGGTTAGGTTAGGTTATGTTACGTTACGTTAGGTTAGGTTATGTTAGGTCACGTTAGGTTAGGTTAGGAGGTTTTCTGGCTCTCAATTTGTTTTAAAAATCACAGGAAAAGTAACGTGTATAATTTGGAACGGACATGAACAGTAGCGGCTCACGTCGGACGTGTACGTAGCCTCTGCCCATATTATACACCAAAACACGCGTCTAGGTGTGCAAATGTGCAAACTGGCTTTAGATTTTCGATTTAGGCCTCAAAGATCTGGCTCACGGGACTTCCAAGTCCCCATGTTATTCATGTGGAGGAGATTTGTTATTTGGTTTATGTCACAGGTGTTTTTTTTAATTCAATATAATAAAATAAACAGCTATTAAGGATTATATCATTGACTATTCCATAGTACAGGTGTATAGTCAATGATTACATCTAACTACAGACTGTCATGTTTTTTTACTATTTAGATATTTACTATTCTCACTTCTCAAAACGGAATGCGCAAGCTGCGCATAGGAAATTCTAGTGATTTACTAATTAAATAACGTGATTTACTACCTAAGTAAAACGTAACTTAGCAACTACAACCCTAACGTTAATGCCGTTCCCTTTCAGCTTGAAAGCCTTAACTTAAAAATGGATGACATTTGAAAGGTAAAGTTTGTGAGCAGTAACGTTCCCTGGGAGCCTGATTTTAGAATCCGTACGGCAGGTAAGATTTTTAGTCGGTAAACACTCTATAATTGGTCGACAATTTCAGAGATACATTAATACACCGTAGGGCGGGACAAGTGTGCATTGCAGGAAACAGGTGTGCCTATAAAATTGGATTTAAACGAAAATTCCTCTTTTGATGGAGTTAAGAGTAATACACGTATTTTAAACAATTGTAAGTGGAGTATTAGCAGAATTGATTTTCATATGCTAAATATATAGTAATGCATGGGTGTACTAAGTTTGTTAATACATCCAAGTAAATATTTACGAACAATAAAGAGTCTACGGCTTCTAATTACTAGGTAGAAATCTGTCTCGGAACACAAACCTTTCCGGTTGGCCTCCACCTTCTTGGAAGAAAACATTTAGTCCGAAACTGCTTTGACTGAATCTGGGGAGTTGATAAAGGAAGAAGTTACATATTACTGCCAGACACGACTGCTTGTTTTCTAAAGAAGAAGCTGACCTTACTAAACAGATTTAGTACCGATGAGGTAAATGCAATTAATCAAAATCCAAGTGGTGACAAGTATTCAAACGATCCTGGGGTGATTGGAGTGCGAATCGTCAGACTATTAACCACAAAGTAAAATATCTCCCACTGTGTGCTTAATCGACGGTTGGCGGGTCTCTAAAGTGTCAATGAGTTGGATTGAAAGAAACTCCAACTGATGAATTGGCTGAGGGAGTTGAACTGAGCTCAATAAATTGGAAATATTTCACAAATTTTCAAATACAAACATCTCTTTTTAAACAAATGACGCAAGTACAAATTGTACTAAAGGGTAGAGAAAAGTGCCCAAAACCGGACCTCATTTTGTTTTTTATAAAAGAAATATTGGAATTAGTAAGAAAATCTGTTTTGAAAACATTAGCAATTTACTTTACATGTTACTAGTAATTTAAATTTAACTCTCAGAAAATACCATAAAAAGTTTATTAAAAATTACTTGTCCAAAACCTTACACTTTTGTGATTTGAAAAATAGTTGCCTAAACCGAAACTCTCATAATAATTATTTTAAAAAACACAACAACTTAGGAAAGGGTTCTAAATTAGAGATTAGATTTAAAATGTGAATGTAATATAACAATTATTACAGGTTTTATTTTTTTAACAGATTAAAGAATATAGAACCACAGAAATACATAACGTCAGAAAGTACATAAATTGGGTAAATCATTTAATGGCAAACATGGCAAATGTACTCGTTCTTTTCGGCCCCAGTAAACTCCATATGGGCCCACAGCGAACACATTACATACATCAAATTTAAATATAATGAGTGTTTGTACAACTACAGGCAAGCTTAGACATGAAAACTAAAGGGGTCCAGTTTAGGAAACTGATGGGAGCCCGGTTTGCGCGACTATAGCCTATATTTTGTTAGCCCAACAGATTGTTAACCAAAAGTCTAAATGAAACAGTTTAACAATAAACACAAGCCCAATACATTTAGACTTTTGGTTAACTATCTGTTGGGCTAACAAAATATAGGCTATAGTCACGCAAACCGGAAGTTATCAGAAGGCTTATTTGGCAGTATTCAGGAGAAACAACAAAAATTTCACGATGTAAAAACTAATTTCACTTGCAAAACACATAATGGCTAAATGTCAGTCAACAAGTGAAGCGGGTGACGCGAGCGCTCAACTACACAGTGGTAGAAGTGTAAACTACCATTTACACTTTATCCCGCTAGAATTCAGGAGAATGGAAAGGCAAAAGAGGTGGGGTCAATTTAGGGGGAGGGGTCCGAGTTTGGGCACTGTCCTCTATATTTCACAAGTAATGCTGTTATAATTTCTGCAACCTAACAATAAGATAAAAAATAAACAAAAATTACTTTTACTTTTCAGGGAGCCTACGACATTCAGTTAGAAAAATTAGCACTATGTGAAGACCAAGGATCTTGTCAAATTGTCTTTGCTACCAGAATAACCAATAAAGGAAGGTAAAAATATTACTAAAACGAGAATTTCTCACTTCAAGTCCTACTGGATGAAAACCTCAATGTGTCATTATATATTCAAATGTCTAAACAAATCAAAACTAGCTATGTTTTCAGTCCATCCAAGAAATCAACAGAAAGTTACTATCTAATTACTTCGTAAAGTATTTTTTTTTAACTTTAAATCATCGAATACATCGAATAACGTTTTAAAAAATATTTAAACTTTACTTTGTCAATGTGAGTATAAAACTAATGCATGAACCCTTTCGCAAAAATGATTTTGTACTTATCTAAATAACATAAAAATCAACTTGGTAACATATTATTCGATTATTTTTTGCCTGAGTTAGTAAATACAATGAAACAAAAAAACATAAACAAACCAAACATGAATTAGGTTGCTGTAACATTCAAACAAGGATTTTTTTCTCTTTGTAAAGGCGTATTACGTTTACTGCAGCCTTAATCAAAACGCATAATCCCTGTATTACTGTTATAACTGGCTCTGTGTGTGTGTCATACGCAATAGTTCTGTTGAATAATTCACCTAGCAGCAGTTTAGTTAAAGTACTGCACGGCCAGAAGATCGTGGAACCACGTAGCAAGCTAAACACTGTTATATTCTTAATGTTATTGTTACTATATTAAATGCTGTTTTGTATTTTATTGACGATTTTTGACAAAGATTTATATACATATTATATGTAATTATAGTACATCAATATGTTTAAATAAATAAAGGAATTCTCAAAAATCATTAGAAGGTATGGGTTTTCGTGTGAGAAACGTAGTAATCCGAACTGGGTCCACTCCAGAGAGCGTAGGATTAGCGAAACTCTAAAGTATGCAGATAAAATACTCAGTCAAGTTAAACTCTCTATATTTTGTATGCGTACAGGCACATGTGGATATTCAAAAACTAGGCAATGGTGGCTGGAAGCCTAAAACATTCCAATACACAATTAAAACTTGTCAAGAGTTATGGAGAATGATTGGTGTTCAAATAAAGGAAGTGATGAAATCATCAGGACACGCATAAGTGGACAAGTGTCCGGTCCCCGTGGTACGTACTCGTATCTTTATCTGTAATATATTGTGTATCCATACAAAAGGTCTTAAAAGAAGGTAAATAGCTTTAAACTAGCTATATGTAGAAAGATTATTATTATTTACGATTCTAGGGCGTTTATCGTGTGGAGAATTGGGCGATGAGTTTAAATGTGGAAAATACCGTGCTTGTGATGGAGTACGGAAAGTACCGTGCTGTAATCAATTGTTTCCAAAAGAAAGAGCTCGTGAGCTGCAGCATGGTGTTTATAGATGTACTTCCCAAAACTTCCGGATAAACTTTGTAACATTGTAAATGTACGAATGATTGCACTGAAAATACATCAACACTTTCAAAGCGTGGCAGTTACATTACTTTCCTCCACTTGATACAGTCTTTAGTATGAAATGAAATACCTGTAAGAGAAGCAAATTTACTAATACGTCTAAATAAATGGAATTTACACGTGAAAAATAAATGTTTCTATCAACAACGTTACTTGTGTAAGTCGTAGTTGTGCTGGACAAACAATCGGCTAAAGGAGAAGAATCAAATTCTATTTTTTAATTGGTCGAAGCTCTTTTGTGGTTGGTCAAGTTGGACAGAGGTTGGATTAAGGTTTAACCCAACCATTTGTTTAATTTAATGTAAATTGAATGTTTAAGTATAATGAAGGAGCAACATGGTGAATACACTACTTTCTTCCCAATACTGTAATGCCTTGCAACAACGTCTAACACTAATATACCAAAGGCAAAATCAGTCAGGTTTATATATGCTGGTTTTACAAATACTTTATTTTAGTGCTACGAACTACCTACTCCCCGACCCTTCATAAGCGCCGAGCAGCGGCCCCCTAAAAGAGCTGCGTCCCGCGCGCCCCGTGCTGGCGCACGGCTCGCACTGCCCTAGAGCCGGTACAGGGTTAAACAGGTATATAACTAGACACGATCATTTCACAATATATCTCTACACTTTTGGAACTAAACTAGATTTATGAGTCTGCTATCAGTCTGATGAGTCAGCTAAGTACAGTACATCACACTCGACTGCGAGAGACTCGGGGCTAGAGAAGAGCTTTGTTTGTAGCAAGAAACCAGGTGATGAATGGGACGTTAGCATTGGGAAAAACTGTGAACTGTTATTGGAGGACGTCGATACAGCAACATTAGTATGATATCGATTAAATAATATATGTTTAGTTGTTCGAGTATTTTACTGTAATAACTAAATAAAATACCCCCGTAGCAGCAAACCTGCGTACTCAGCGAATTTCCAATGCATATATATGTATATTAACACCACATAAAGCCACATACCAAGTTTCATCAATATACATTCATAAATAAACGATGTATGACATTTTAATTATTCTCCATAAGAATAACATGGCGGCTGAGTATCCAGGTTTGCTGAAGCAAGGAGCACAAAAAATGGGGTTTTATACAAATATCAATATAGCTCATGTAGGTTAAGCCATATACTAAAATTTCATTAATTTATTTTCATAATGAAGGGAGATAACACGTTACATATTCTCCATAAGAATAACATGGGGCTGAGTACGCAGGTTTGCTGCTACGGGAGCCATTGGTAAAAATTTTTTTTGAGAAAACATAAATGGTCCACAACCAGATGAAGTCGTATACCAAGTTTCGTCAGTATACGTTCATAAATAAGCGAGATATAAAATTTTTCTTTTCCTCCATAAGAATAACATTAGACAACGTACTGTGTTTAGCACATTCAATATCTCGGTAACCAATTGACGTAGAGGAATGGATCAAAATACCAAATTGTGTTTTTTTTTTAGCTGAATCGAATGGGAAATACTAAATTTTGACTATTTCCAAAATTATATGTAAAAAATTCGAAAAACCCATTTTTGGGGTACAACCCCCCCCCCAAAATACCCCTTCGGATAGAGCGATCTGGCTGGTTTTCGAACTTAAAGTCATAAATGTTGCTTTACACGTTTATACCAAATTTCATCAAAATCGGATAATTTTTACGAGAGTTATCGTGCTCACGGGCATATATATATATAGTTTCGAACGAATGGTGTTTTTGGGGTCTGGGGACCTCAAAACGAAAAGTTATCATGGTCCCGGGCCTAGGTCTTACCATGCCGACTACGGCAATAGCTTCTTCCCTATAGGGGAAATTCGCTAAAAAACTAAAACCCTATACCTAAATTATTTTACTTAAGTGATTATAAATTAAACATAGAATATAAATTACTGCGTCAGCAATAAATAAATACAACCAACTTGGAAGGAAAAGCAAAGTAAACACTCAGCAGGTTGTATAAATAAATCTGCTTTGAAAAGATCAAATTATTGTAACGCATCAATAAAAGTTGGAATATTTATCCGTCTCATGGCTTAGACAGACTTCAACTTTAACTTTGACACAAACTTTGGAGGCTCTCTGCGTCAAGCATTTCCTGACGAACTTGCTCATTTATAAAACACTTCTCCGATTACAAGTTTGAATGAGCGTCAAAATAATGTAGAAAGCTAATTAAACATGTGTTTGCACAATAGTGACAAATTTACAAAAACTATGTTTTAGTGAAATAACTAGCACCCACACTTTACATTATGAGCGATGTTGACAAAGCTATAAAACAACTAAAGCTGCGTTTACACTTACTAACAGGTTTCATAACAAGTTACATTAACATTTTATACGAAAAATGTACAATTCGTTTAAAATGTTTCACAAAACATGTGTTATAAAACATAAATTCGTGTTATATAACAAGTTGTTAGTTTCTCGCACAAATTGGGTAGCATATACCTTGTTTATTAAACATCTTCCTAAGTGTAAACGCAGCTTAAGAACTCACAGTAAATCTTTTAAAAAAGGTGAAGAGTGCTTAACGTTTCCCAAAATTTCAGTATCAATTTATAACCTTTTATAATTTTATCAAGCTTTTGACGATGTTAATATATATAGCATTAAGTTTTAACAGGTGTACATTTTAAAAAGTCCAGTATCAAATTTAGGTAAACCAATATTTTATATATTTCAAGGTCACTAAAAATAAAAAATATTACAGGACTTTGCCTGGATTTAGCAAGATGTTATAGAGGTAGAAAATCAAAATATGTGTTATGATACATACATCTATCAATGATCAAACAAAATATTATAAAATCTCTTGGGGATTCACACCGTTGGACTTTAAATTACCAATGTCAACATTTCTAAATGACATTGCACTTTTTGGTGAGGGAATGTAATTCTTCTGTTGTAACTTAGTAGTCAATACTCACCATTGATGATTGAATGACGTGAAGTCGTTGTCATAGGTCAGGTACACAAAACACACACACATTCACAAATACGAATGAAACATACCGAGCGGACTTCACACATTTACCCACACGACGTGGTAAAATCGACACTTAAAAACGCGGGACGTTTTTCTTGGTTCCGCGAAACGTCGTGTGTGTAAATATGCGAAGTCCGCTCGGAGTGTTAACTGTAACTTTCGTACGTATTTGTGAATGTGTGTGTGTGTGTTTTGTGTACCTGACCTATGATAACGACTTCACGTCATTCAATCGTCAATGGCGAGTGTTGCCTAATAAGTTACAACAGAAGAATACCAATGTTAACCTAACGGAAAAAGGGATTTTATTTGACAATATTAACGCATTTGTATATTGGACACAAAATTAATTTTTGTTTCACTGCAGTATGCAATACAAAATTGTTTGCACAATATGAAAACCATAGGCTAATACAAAGTAATCAAAATGTGTAAATAGATGTCCACTGGTTGTTATCAATCTGATCAGATATCAGCCGGGAAAGCCACTGCATCGGTCACACGGTCACTATTCGTCCGCCGTCCTGAGTCGGTATGGGTGGTAAAATGTATTTGGCGTTTCTCGCCATTGGAATTGTCTGTGTCACTGGGCAATTTGGACCTAAAATGGTAAGTACATAATACCAATAGCACGAGTTTTGTTGAACTAAAGACGTAATTAAACAAATTCCTTAAATTTGACAACTTTAAAATACAATAGGTTAGTAAAATAATCCAGAATATATTCCGTAATCCTAGCCTTTTTTGTTCTCTTTGTTATGGTTTTAAAGTAGTGTATTTCCACTCAATAGCTCTATTGGTGTGCTAAATAAAATGACAACAGAATTAATTTCTTTAATTATTGAGTGAAGTTAGGTAATTGTTAGGTGTTTAAGGTAATAATAGCTAGTTGTTTTATCTCTAATAACATCAAACAAATATTATAACTAAAATTTAGTTGGAAATAAATATTTATTTGTTATAAATTTAAACAATATTTGAAATAGTGTAAGATTAAATAATAAATTTGTTAATAATCATTACTAATTTTCAACTGCCTTAATTTATATAACTAATTCTGTATACTATAGTTTTAATCTGGTTGTAATCTATCTAATGTAATAAATATAACAGTATCTAAGTTAATCTGATGGGGTTGTTAAACAGTTAAACATACCTTAATTTATATAACTAATTCTGTCTACTATAGTTTTAATCTGGTTGTAATCTATTTAATGTAATAAATATAACAGTATCTAAGTTAATCTGATGGGGTTGTTAAACAGTTAAACATACCTTAATTTATATAACTAATTCTGTCTACCACAGTTTTAATCTGGTTGTAATCTACCTAATGTAATAAATATAACAGTATCTAAGTTAATCTGATGGGGTTGTTAAACAGTTAAACATACCTTAATTTATATAACTAATTCTGTCTACCACAGTTTTAATCTGGTTGTAATAAATATCTAATGTAATCTATTTAATGTAATAAATATAACAGGATCTAAGTTAATCTGATGGGGTTGTTAAACAGTTAAACATACAACTGTTTTAAAATTGTGGACTAGGAGACTAAATCTTATCACATTCATCTTACAGTGGCTTAGTTATATGTTTTAATATTTAATATTCTAAATATTAATATTTAAAATTAAAAATTAAAATTAAAATAAATTTAATATTTGTTTTAATATTCTAAAACATTGGTATCTGACAATAATTTACTGTTTACATAACGTGATTTACTACGTAACTAAAATGTATTCCGGCAACTATAACTTCAACGTAGACTTAAATGGCGTCAAACTTCATTTTGAACGATCGCCTATAGTATTGGAAGTACAGCTGGATCGCTCTGATTTGTATAAACCCCCTTCAAAAGACAGCAGCATCAAAAGTGAGAAGTAACAAAGCAAAAATAGTATAGAAACTCACTATAAATGGGAGGTCTTTTATGCATTTGTATCCACTGACTAAACATTTACGCGAGTACAAATTAAATCGAGGGGAAATCGTAGAATTAAGTTTGTACAATCTGCTGCAACAGATAAATACGATGACTAATAAAATAATAAATATTAACAATAATACAAATAATAACCAAATGCCCGTTTACTTTTCAGGGACCCTACGACATTGAGATAGAAAAACTAGCATCTTGTGAAGACCAAGGATCCGGTAAAATTGTCTTTTCTACCAGAATAACCAATAAAGGAAGGGGAAAATATTACTACAATGAGAACTTCACCCTACAAGTTCCAGCAGACGAAAACCTCAAGGTGTCATTGTATATTCAAATTTCTAGACCAATCAAAGCTAGCTATAATGTTTTCAGTCTGTCTAAGACACCAAGTGAGAGTTACGATTCCAGTTAATGTATTGTATTAAACAAAAAATGTAACGATAATTACATAAAATAGCGTTTTGAAACGAATTTTAAAATTGCACAGTTTTATTAATATTTACTTTGAAAATTCAACGGTTAACATGTTTTTTTAATTATCTTTTACCTAACTTCATGAATACCCACTAACATATTTACATAACACTCGACATTTGGATTAGCTTGCTACTAATTTTGGAGCCTTGGATTTTTATTTTAGTTTACGTTTTATTGCCTTCATCAAACACTCTACATCACTCCTACACATTGTAGTAGAAGACAAAACTTTACATTGTATTGTCTCACTGACTCGTTATCGTGTGACATGACATTCAGCTGAATAACTTCACTGAGAGCGGTGTTTGCATTCGTTGAATACTATTCCTAAGGCTACAGCCACGCTAGGCGACTTGGTCACCGCGACAGAGAAAAAAAGTTGAAAGCCTCCACGCTAGGCGACCCGCGACCTGCGACAGCAAATCGAACGCGTCTGGTAGCGTTTTTTCTGGTGGTGGCGACAAATACGCTCCCCAGCTTATGTTATGGAGCTGGCCACACTTGCGACAGGTCGCACTACATGTCAATCCCTCCTTGTTTTCTTCATCTAATTCCTTTGTTGTTTTTACAAACTAGTTCAGTTTGTAGCGGTCTGTGTCAGTGGCGTGTTACTAGTTTAAACGATTAACGATGCCGCTCGTCACCGATAATTTCATCAACGAGGTAAATCTCTTTGGCAATCTTAGTTAAGACATACTTTAAGACTATAATAAATACAATAATATAACACACTAGCTGGTTCCCGAGACGGGATTTTGTTTGCAAGATCTTTCTTAATTATCGGTGATGCCTTTTTTCCCTTTAGTAAAAATAATATTATCAAGGAAACTCTTCCCTTTATACTATTACTGTCCTCCATAAGAAAAGCAAGGTAACTTTGAAGTCCAGTGGGGCGAAGTCCTTAAGTCCCAGGACTTTGATTAGTGGCTACAAACCTTCCTAAGGACAAACTGAACGACCATTCAAAGTTTCAACTCAATTGGATCATGGTATAAAGGACAGACAGACAGACAAACAAACAAACAAACAAACATTGATTTTTATATATAGAGTCTCACAGACTTACCCTTAAAGTAATCCTTTAGGTGAGATTGAAAAGTGAAACTTTGTAGCCTTTTTAACAATATCGACGTTAATGAATAACAGGAGTTGGTCAAACAACTCTATGCTCACACGAAAATAAGAAACAAATTGTCTTTATCATTATCTATGAGAAATGGCATTATAGTGTGAACACTGTCCGTGTTTTAAACGAACCGCATCCATCGGATGAACTCCGAATTGTGTGCGTTTTAAATGTGTATACGTGTTCCCTTGTTTTTCAAATAAGCTCTCAAAACAATCGTTAGCATCAAATCCTCCTCATTCCTGGGGGCCAATAACTGCGAAATTGTAGTTACCACCGTAGTGTGGCACCAAGCGTGGCCGTAGCATAAGACCATAGCCGCCTTTAAAGAAGGCCGCGGCATTCGAACTGGCAACGCCGCCATCTCACAGAACACAGGAGTCACTGCCGGCACAAATCCCATAGCCGCCAGTGAAATAACGCGTCCTTTTAAATAATTTTAGCTATATTATTTTGTTTTATTGTATAGAACAAATAGAAGGGGCGTCAGGGATTGTTCATAAAGTATACAATAACTGAAAACTAATACTAATCATACAAATTCCCATTAAACTAAAACAATGCGCCTACATGAATCATGTACTTCTGTTAGGTTATTGCTTTGAAAAAAAAAAATTCAAGATCAGAGTAACTTATCGTTTTGGATGTCCCTATGAATACATTTTAAAATTAATATATTGAATAAATGCCACTAATAAACTGCTTGAAGTAAAAATAAACGGTGAAAAATACAATACGAGGCACACAATTATTTTTTTGGAAGGTAGAAGTCCAGACAAAATTGTAATACTTTTTACAGACAAGTTGCCCATGAGTTATATGTATACGCTTGTAGCTATATTAAGTACGCTTGGTCTTTAATTAAAGAGTTATATGTCGTTGTTTTCTATCTTGTGTAATATGTTGTTTGAAGAATACTGCACTTTATTAGTACTTAGTAAATGGTACTGTCTTATCTATTGATATTTATAAAACAAAACTAACGATAAAAGGTAATTGTAATTAATTCTTAACTAAACTAATAAAAAACATAACTTGCCTCGCCTATGTATTAATAACTTTAAAAAAGTAAAATTATGGCATAAAGAAATGTATACAACTCTTCAGTAAACACATTTTGTACGTATTAAATAAATTTACTTTAGATTCAATAAGTGAGTGGGTTTGTTGCTACGGGGTCATTTTAAAAAGTTATTAAAATAATTAAATTCCTAGTACATTTTTGAATTAAGGTGCTAGGCATTAAATGTCTACTATGTCTACGTGTAAAACCCAGCAAAACTGACTATAAACATGCTTAACTTTACCCTCAGTTTAAATATGAACCTTGTTGGGCTCACAACAGGGTAAGACACTGAGCAAAACGATAAACATTACTCAAATGGTACTTTCTAACTTGAATAGTAAAAAATAATGATTTTAGACGGCGGCGTCTCGTTTTCCCCATGCCAGTATAAAGCGGGAAGGCACGTGGTAAATCCTCTTGCGGCGTTGCCAATTCTACTACGCCGCGGCCTTCTTTAAAGGCGGCTATGCTAAGACCCATCCTGCACGAGCGACAAAACCGCACCTGAACTGCAACCAAGGCGTTCAGTTGGTCTGTTTACACGGGCGTCTTTGATGCGTCAAAGTCGCGCGTCACTAAGTCGCTAGGCAAACTACACGTATAGTTTCTCCCGCGTGCTGCTCATACTACGCATAGTTCAACTGACTAGTTGACTTAAGTGTGAGTGGTCATGTTCGACACTGAAAAGTTTATATGTGAGAGGCTCGTCCTCCATTAATGACAGGTATTGAGGAGGCGGAGTTGTTGATCAGAACCAACTAGAGGCGGACCCGACCTTTGCACTGAACTCCCCACCTTTGACTGTCCACTCATCACTTTAACATCATCATACTTATCATTACATTCGTCGATCATTGAGAACGATGTTGCGATACTAAATCAATTTTCATTTATTACTTTAACAATTGTCAAATTAATTTTTTTTTAAGTTCCAATTTTGTCCAGTAGCTTTTTCGAACTTTGAGCCAAATTTCATCGAAATCTGACGTTTTTAGAGAATTTCCCCTATAGGGAAGAAGCTATTACCGTAGTCGGCATGGTAAGACCTAGGCCCGGGACCATGATAACTTTTCGTTTTGAGGTCCCCAGACCCCAAAAACACCATTCGTTCGAAACTGTATATATATATATATATATATATATATATATATATATATATATATATATATATGTGTGTGTGTGTCCGTGAGCACGACAACTCCCGTAAAAATGATCCGATTTTGATGAAATTTGGTATAAACGTGTAAAGCAACATTTATGACTTTAAGTTCGAAAACCAGCCAGATCGCTCTACCCAAAAGGGTATTTTGGGGGGGTTTTGTACCCCAAAAATGGGTTTTTTGAATTTGTCACATATAATTTTTGAAATATTCAAATTTTAGTTTTCACCATTGGATTCAGCTTAAAAAAACACACAATTTGGTATTTTGATCATTTCTCTACGTCAATTGGTTACCGAGATATTGAAAGTGCTAAACACAGTACGTTGTCTAATGTTATTCTTATGGAGGAAAAGAAAAATTTTATATCTCGCTTATTTATGAACGTATAATGACGAAACTTGGTATATGGCTTCATATCGTTGTGGTCTATTGATATTTGCTCAAAAAAATAATTTTTTGCCAAAGGATCCCGTAGCAGCAAACCTGCGTACTCATCCCCATGTTATTCTTATGGATAATAATTAAATGCTATGTCTCCCTTAATTATGAACATAAATTAATTCAAACTGGTATATGACTTCACCTACTTCAGTTATATTGATATTAGCATAAAAACCCATTTTTTGTATTCCTTGTTGCAGCAAACCTGCATACTCAGCCCCAATGTTATTCTTATGGAGAATAATTAAAATTGTATATATCGCTTACTTGTGAATATATTTTTATGAAACTTGATAAGTGGCTTTATGTAGTATTAAGACATTTATATCTCTATTGGAAATTCGCTGAGTATGCAGGTTTGCTGCGACGGGGGTATTTACTCAAGTTATCGCATTCACGGACACATATATACCTACGGTAATAGCTTCTTCCCTATATGGGAAATTCACTTACAGTGATCGTACATATTCGCAATATTTGGAAGTTATAGACTAATACCAGATTGAACACCAAATTGAAAATTAAATTTATAAACACTCAATAAATCATAGTTAGGCCTTGTCTGTCTTACTTTACAAATTGTAAACAAAGTTATAACTATGCTTAATCATATTTTTTAATGATCCGCATAAACATTTACTTTGTTTTCACAATATGGCAGAATATTAAAATGAATAATTTGGTTGGTGCTACAACTTTTAATAACTGATGGCGCAATATTGTCACATATGTTAATGCTCACTTTTCACAATACCCCTCGCTTGGTTGGCCACGGTACTGCTCCAGCACCACTGAAGTGCTGACAGAACACATCTTTCACGTCAATCCCCTTCGAATTACCTCCAACTATGTCATCCAACTCCTTCATAGAGCACGTTACTGTCCTCAAAAACAAACCCATGTCTTCGTCTCACAAAACTGTGTAGTAAACAACAGACCTGCACGACGCTATTGACAAACTCTGAATGAATTACCGGTAGCATAGCTGAATACAGTACACGCCACTGCATTCAATACTCCAAAGGAACATAACAGTGGTTCGTGAACTTCCTACGTTCGTTGAACATTAAATTAAATGTACCCTGAAAGACTAATAGATATTATTGGGTGCGTCCACCAGTTTCTTTGCCTACTTTTCTCCATTAACAACTGAAATAACTAAGCTGAACAGTTCCAGCTATACAACCGAGCTTCACCCATCGAGGTAAAACTACTGGAGAGATCGCTAAGTGAACTAAAAACGGTCCGCGTGGGACTGGGCGGAACAGAAATGGTGGGCCACTGTGTGCTCAGAGCTGTTTCTGGCGTTGAACGCGCTGTCGTTTACACGCTCCTGGACTTCACTGCCATGTTTGAATTGTAATGAAATTTATATATCCTTTGTGTACGTGAACTACGGAATCCGAAAGTATAAATATTGTTTTATTTTACCGTGTTTTAATATTTTTAATAATTAAAAACTCTTACGTGTTATTAAAGAGGGACATGAAAAAGTTACTCAGCGAGGAAGTTTTTTATTTTTAGGTTAGAAACAAACTTCCAGCGGGAAAGTTGTAGATAATTAGTTTCTCTAAAACTTTTATTTCAAACATTTTTCGGTAAAGTTGTTGGTTTGCCTACAATTCGTTTGGAAAGATGCTGAAACCTTTCACCGCGCTCTATCCAAGACGTGCCACGCGCCGTGCCGCGCTGTTAAATACAACTCAGTGATGCTGTGTTACAACATGGCCTAGTTTTTTGATAAAATACAGTTATACGACTTTTTAGCCGTCGAATTAGGGTTACGTTTTAGTATCGCTTTTACCCTTCGCAATTAACTAAGTAAATTAACAAACCAACTTTCAATTTAATCACATTTGATCAATGAAATTTAGTTATAGATCTAATAGTAACGTTTAACGTTAGTAACCATGTTGGTAATTAATGTTTATTAAGAATACATTTGCTATTAAAAAGTATTTGTCTTGTATGGTATTCATTCATCAACCAAATTTTATGATATAGGCCAATTAACTTTCATGCAATCTACAACTTTTGGTGAACGTCGAAGTTTATATGCTAAAATTCAAAGTTTTACTAGTCCAAAGAACGATATTACTGCTCATAAAAAATTAATTCCAGTACCAAAAACTTCAAAACATCATTATTGGACAATACCTAAAGCCTAGTGGATCGTACATAAATTTATATGACTGGAAATATGAAAGAATCAGCCTTCAAGGAGATTATTTTACAAAACTCCCAACTTTCTGTTCTTTTTACGTAACTAACCCTGTTTGAATATAGTTACTTTTGGTATTAAAAATTCGAGAAACTACTCAGGAATACGGATCAGAAGGCCATTCAACCATAAAAAATGTTCCCTGGCTGCAAATTCAATTCAAGTGAGCGCGCGTCGTGTTTTTCCCTATATCCCCCACGCTAAGCGCTGCCGCGGTGGCCCACCATTTGCGGCGCGACCTCGAACGCGGCCGGACCGAAATTTGGTTCGCTTCACCACGGGCGCGAGCGGTCCAGTAGTTTTAAGTCTTTGGCTTCACCTCGTCCATGTCGCAACTAATCACCTAGTGTCGATTGGCCAAGCGTTATAACGTATGCTTTTAAGAAATTAATTATAAAATATTTTAAATATATCTTAGTTATATTTCCAGATACAACTCAACCCCTATTGGATCCCTTGTATTGTCTAAAACAAAAATAAATAAATAAATAAATAAATACCCCCGTCGCAGGAAACCTGCGGACTCAGCGAATTTCCAATGCTTAATATTTGTCTGAATTTCACATAAAGCCGCAAACCAAGTTTCATAAAAATATATTCACATATAAGCGATTTTAATTATTCTCTATAAGAATAACATTGGTAATGAGTATGTAGGTTTGCTGAAACAAGGAACAGAAACATTTGGTTTTTATGCAAATATAAATAGAATTTAACTAGGCGAGGCCACATACTAAGTTTCATCAATATTCAAACATAAATAAGCGATATATGACATTCTAGTTATTCTCCATAAGAATAACATGGGGGCTGAGTACGCAGGTTTGCTGCTACGGGAATAATCAACAAAAAATCAATTTTTTGTGCAAATATCAATATACCAGTACTACTTGAAGCCACATACCAAGTTTCATCAACATACATTCATAAATAATCAAGATATCAAATTTTATTTATTCTCCATAAGGATAACATTGGACAACGTACTGTGTTTAGCACTTTGAATATCTCTGCAACGGTTGGGCGTAGAATCACAATTTAAACACCAAAATGATTGTTTTGTGGAACTGAACAGATTGGTAAAAGCAAATGTGAAGTTTACATTAAAATAAACTGAGGAAAAGCCAAAAACCTTTTTCCCATAAGATTAACATGGGAGATTTTATGAGCAGGTTTTTTTGGATTTTCTCCGCAACCACTTAACCTAGGTTAATAATTAATAATACTAAATTATTTGTTTTTTTAAGCTCTATAACATGGTCAAAACCAAAATTAAGTTTTTGTAAATTTTAGGGTGAAAAATGCAAAAAACTGATTTTTGGAAAATTTAAAACCCCCATAAACCCCCCTTCCCATGGTCCGATTTTTCTGGTTTTCGAACTTAAAGTCATGAATGTCATTTTACACATTTGAGCCAAATTTCATCAAAATCAGACGTTTTTTACTCAAGTTATCGTGTTAACGGACACACACACACATATATATATATATATATATGATAGATATATATATACATATATATAAATTTGAACGAATAGTGTTTTTGGCATCTGGGGACCTCAAAACAAAAAGTTATCATGGTTTCGGGCTTAAGTCTTACCATAAGACCTACGGTAATAGCTTCTTCCCTATAGGGGAAATTCGCTAAAATATAAAATAAATAAATAAATAAATAAATTTACATACACACTGAAACACAAAATCAAAGAAAGCTAAACTCTGTTCAACGAATAATAGTAATTCAATTCTATTGATTCAGATAAACTACTCAGTCATATAAAATTCTCTATATTTTGTGTGCGTACAGGCACATGTGGATGTTCAAAAATTCGGCAATGGTGGCTGGAGGCCTAAATCATTCCAATACACAGTTAAATCCTGTCAAGATTTGTGGAAAATGATTGGTGATCAAATAAAGTCGGTAATGAAGTCATCAGGTCACGAAGAAGTGGATAAATGCCCTATCCCTGTGGTATGTATTGCAATCTGAAGTATATTTTATAATTATCTATGAGGTCCTAAAATAATATAAGTAGCTTTTAAACTACCTTTGTGTTGGTGAATTACTCGTATTATTATTGGAAATAATTTAGCAAAGGTGTTGAAAATTTAATTCAACAAACTAATTGAATATGTACACGTTTTGGTTAATGTTACTCAAGTGTTATAGATTTATTTCATGTTGAACCTTATCAGACTAATACTGTTACTGCTCCATTCTGAATTATAAATTATAATAATTAGTATTTCCGCAGTCTATTAGCGCTGCTATACATAAAATTTGCATGTAATTTGTTTTTTTTCTCTGGTTTTAAGCTTGAGTTTTGCCTTCAATAGCATGTAATTATAGTACGACATTTTATTGAATATAAACATGATTTTGGCAGCACAGTGTGATATAATTTTGTTTTTTACATGTGAATTTTGAAGTGCTTATTCCAGCTTGCTCTGAATCTCCACGACATTGAACTGTGAATGGCATTATGTATATACTAATGCTGTATTGTAATTGGGCTTGTCCTGTTATGGAGCTTCATGAAATCAAAAATATAAATCAATTATTTACAAATCCAGGCCGAGTATAAAGTGGATAATTGGGAGATGAGATTGAATCTGGAAAAGAACGTGCCAGTGATGGAGTATGGCAAATACCGTGGCATAATAAAATGGTTCTACAAGAAAGAGCTCGTGGGCTGCATTATGGGGTACATTGAGATGGTGCCCAAAGCTAAATTAAACACAAGAAATTGACAATGTACTATGTAAGAGTTCAATTAAAATACAGCAACATTTTTAAACGATGGCGATCTATTACTTTCCTCCACTTCTTACAGTCTTTAGATAAAAAATACCCCCGTAGCAGCAAACCTGCATACTCAGCGAATTTCCAAATGCATATTAATTTATCTTAACCCCACATAAAGCCACATACCAAGTTTTATCAATATACATTCATAAATAATCGATTTATGACATTTTAATTATTCTCCATAAGAATAACATGGCGGCTGAGTATGCAGGTTTGCTGAAATAAGGAACACTAAAAATGGGCTTTTATACAAATATCAATATAACTCAACTAGGTAAAGCCACATAACAAGTTCTATTAATTTATGTTCATAATTAAAGGAGATAACACTTACTTATTCTCCATAAGAATAACATGGCGGCTGAGTATGCAGGTTTGCTGAAATAAGGAACACTAAAAATGGGCTTTTATACAAATATCAATATAACTCAACTAGGTAAAGCCACATACCAAGTTCTATTAATTTATGTTCATAATTGAAGGAGATAACACTTATTCTCCATAAGAATAACATGGGGCTGAGTATGCAGGTTTGCTGCTACGGGAACTATCAGCCAGAAAATGGGTTTTTGTGCAAATATCAATAGACCACAATGAAATGAATCAATATACCAAGTTTTGTCAGGATAAGTTGATAAATAAGAGAGATATACAATTTTTCTAATCCTCCGTAAGAATAACATTGGACAATGTACTGTTTTTAGCACTTTCAATATCTTAGTAACCAATTGACGTAGAGCAATGATTAAAACATCAAATTGTGAGTCTTTTTAAGCTGATTCCAATGGGGAGCAAAATTTTTAATTTTTCAAAAATTGTATGTAATAAACTCAAAAAACCCATTTTTGGGCCCAAAATACCCCTTCGGATAGGTCGATCTGTCTGGTTTTCAAACTTAAAGTCATAAATGCTGCTTTACACGTTTGTACCACATTTCATCAAAATCTGACCTTTTTATGAGAGTTATCGCACCCACGGACACACACACACACACACACACACACACACACACACACACACACACACACATATATATACAGTTTCGAACGAATGGTGTTTTTGGGGTCTGGGGACCTCAAAACGAAAAGTTATCATGGTCCCGGGCCTAGGTCTTACTATGTCGACTACGGTAATAGCTTCTCCCTAGAGGGGAAATTCACAAAAAAAACAAGACAATAAAAACAAGACATATAAATTTAAAACAAAGACTAAATATTAAGATATTAACAGTTTGTATCTGAGCTATGTAAGCAATTTAGTTTATTGTATTATATATTTGATTGGCGTTTCTGATAAAATTTATATTTTGTTAAAAGGCTGAATAAGGACTTATGACAATAACAAAATATATGAAGTAATTAATTACTTACTTCCATAACATTTAGTTTGTTCCAAAATTTAAATTGTACAAGCAACTAAATACCTCTTTATTATTTTTATGGGTCCAGATCTGTCCGAATGTAAAACGATTATTCAACATACTATGAATATAATTAGTATGGATATCCACGCAAAATGCTAAGTAGACTGACTTTGAATTTTCTAAATTTAAGCTCATTACTCTGATAATGCTGCGATCCGTGGCACAAGAAGCGAGAACCAAGGATTGAGCAGTCTATTACGTTACGTAAGATGGAAGCCCCAATCAAAGCACATTACTCTGATAATGCTACGTTCCGTGGCACAAGAAGCGACAGCCAAGGATTGAACAGTCTATTCCGTTACGTAAGATGGAAGCCCCAATCAAAGCACATTACTCTGATAATGCTGCGATCCGTGGCACAAGAAGCGACAGCCAAGGATTGAACAGTCTATTCCGTTACGTAAGATGGAAGCCCCAATCAAAGCACATTACTCTGATAATGCTGCGATCCGTGGCACAAGAAGCGAGAACCAAGGATTGAGCAGTCTATTCCGTTACGTAAGATGGAAGCCCCAATCAAAGCACATTACTCTGATAATGCTGCGTTCCGTGACACAAGAAGCGAGAACCAAGGATTGAGCAGTCTATTCCGTTACGTAAGATGGAAGCCCCAATCAAAGCACATTACTCTGATAATGCTGCGATCCGTGGCACAAGAAGCGAGAACCAAGGATTGAGCAGTCTATTCCGTTACGTAAGATGGAAGCCCCAATCAAAGCACATTACTCTGATAATGCTGCGATCCGTGGCACAAGAAGCGAGAACCAAGGATTGAGCAGTCTATTCCGTTACGTAAGATGGAAGCCCCAATCAAAGCACATTACCCTGATAATGCTGCGATCCGTGGCACAAGAAGCGAGAACCAAGGATTGAGCAGTCTATTCCGTTACGTAAGATGGAAGCCCCAATCAAAGCACATTACTCTGATAATGCTGCGATCCGTGGCACAAGAAGCGAGAACCAAGGATTGAGCAGTCTATTCCGTTACGTAAGATGGAAGCCCCAATCAAAGCACATTACTCTGATAATGCTGCGTTCCGTGGCACAAGAAGCGAGAGCCAAGGATTGAACAGTCTATTCCGTTACGTAAGATGGAAGCCCCAATCAAAGCACATTACTCTGATAATGCTGCGTTCCGTGGCACAAGAAGCGAGAGCCAAGGATTGAACAGTCTATTCCGTTACGTAAGATGGAAGCCCCAATCAAAGCACATTACTCTGATAATGCTGCGATCCGTGGCACAAGAAGCGAGAGCCAAGGATTGAGCAGTCTATTCCGTTACGTAAGATGGAAGCCCCAATCAAAATATTCCCAAATTTAACAAAACATTTCTACTCACCCAACTTGGACATGGGCGATTAATCCATGTTGAGCGCCCATTTTAGTTTAGTATTATTAGTGAATTTCCTTGGAAAGTGAACTATTAGCATGACCCGCACGGTGATACTTAAGCCCGGGACCACCATAGAAGTTCCTAACGTGACCCCCTGAACACGTTTTGGGGAGTCATTCAAAATTTTATATATACATATATGTATATATATATATATATATATGTATAGACATATATATATATATATATATATATATATATATATATATATATATATATATATATATATATATGTGTGTATGCACTCTAGCGGTCGCATTTTTTGTCCGATTTACATAAAATTTGGTAGGGACGTTCCTTTCTATAATCTGTTGGACAAGTTCGTTGGGCAAAACAATCGGAAAACTCTAAACCCATTTTTTGGGAATTAATCTTTCAAATTTCGAGTTTTTGGGCCCAAAAAGGGTCAGAAAGGCCCCAGATGTATAATTAATACACGTAAAAAGATGGGAATTAGAGAGGCGAAAGTTCTAAGCCCTCTCTCGTCATTCTAGCATAAATATTTACCGAGTTATTAAAGAAAATGTGTATCGGCTAAACACAGTACGTTGTCTTATGGGGGTTTTACACTAGAAAAGCGTGTTATTCCTTTGTTAGAGTACTTTTATTACCCCCAGCAACCTCACGCCTACTTTCAAGCCTGTTTGGACCTTCTACTAACCTTATAATGTGCAAAATTGTATTCCCAGCTTTGCAAGTAAATGAAACCAGGAGTATCAGAACAGCCAAAAAAATCAATGTTTTCAGATTTCAATAAAAATTGGACAAATGTATGTTTTTACACTGGTTTTGAGTTTTAAAAGTTTTTATGAGGAAATTCACTTCCCTCACGTCAGCGTGCTGCGTGCGAACTCGTTATTATTGAAACAGATGTTAACAGATTCAATTGATTGCCATTATTCCCTATAATTAACACTGGAACTTTGGAAGCCTAATGGGTCTATGGAAATAAATAACTTATATGGAAAAATACATTTTATGCACGGTTTTATGATAAGGTTTTAAACGCACTAGCAAGGTATTTTTTTATAAAAGTTACAGACTATATGTTTGGCTTACAACAATTTATAAACAATAGTTGATTTCAAAAACTGCACATTTGCTGATCGTATTAGTGCAAAGGTAAAATAGTAACACATCAAATATTTACGTTAAAAGTATATTCAATCAAAATACAACTACCCTTTTAAATAACTATGTAGCTAAACGATTATAAGCCAGTCATACAATGTGTCAATAACACTGAAATAAATCAATTTACGAGCAAGGAAAATACATGGCAAAGTAAATACCCCCGTCGCAGCAAACCTGCGTACTCAGCGAATTTCCAATGCAAAATATATGTCTCAATACCACATAAAGCCGCATACCAAGATTCATAAAAATATATTCACAAATAATCAATGCATCAAATTTTAATTATTCTCCATAAGAATAACATTGGGAATGAGTACGCAGGTTTGCTGCAACAAGGAACACAAAAAATGGGTTTTTATGCTAATATCAATATAACTCAACTAGGTGAAGTCGTATACGAGTTTTTATTCATTAAAATGTTCATAATTAAGGGAGACAGAGCATTTAATTATTCACCATAAGAATAACATGGGGGCTGAGTACGCAGGTTTGCTGCTACGGGAGCCTTTGGTAAAATATTTTTTGAGCAAATAACAATAGACCACAACGAGATGAAGCTGTATACCAAGTTTCGTCAGTATACGTTCACAATTAAGCGAGATATAAAAATTTTCTTTTCCTCCATAAGAATAACATTAGACAACGTACTGTGTTTAGCACTTTCAATATCTTGGTAACCAATTGACGTAGAGGAATGATCAAAATACCAAATTGTGTGTTTTTATAAGCTGAATCCAATGGTGAAAACTAAAATTTCACTATTTCAAAAGTTATATGTAAAAAATTAAAAAAAAAACATTTTTGGGGTACAAAACCCCAGAAAAATACCCCATAAGGTAGAGCGATATGGCTGGTTTTCGAACTTAAAGTCATAAATGTTCCTTTACACGTTTACACCAAATTTAATCAAAATCGGACCTTTTTTACGAGAGTTATCGCACCCACGGACACACACACACACACACACACACACACACACACATATATATATATATATATATATATATATATATATATACACATACAGTTTCGAACTAATGGTGTTTTTGGGGTCTGGGGACCTCAAAACGAAAAGTTATCATGGTCCCGGGCCTAGGTCTTACCATGCCGACTACGGTAATAGCTTCTTCCCTATAGGGAGATTCGCTAAAACTCGGGAGGATAAAATCTGAAAAGATTTAAAAGTTAATGTTCCTCATAAATTGAAGTTGGAATATTTAACTGTCTAATGGCTTCTTCACTGCATCATCAACTTTGATACAAACTTTGGGAGCTCATTAGCTCAAGCATTTCCTGACAAACTTGCTCAATTAAAAACCATTTATCGAACGAAAAGTTTAAACAAGTTAAAAATTGAAGATTATTCTAATTAACAATGTGGTTACCCCGTAAAAAACAACAATCAACTCAATATATTAGTGATTAACCAGCACCTAGCTCAAAGCAATTCCGAAACCTTTGCCTTAAACGGACAGAATTATTTTAGTTTAAAAAAAAAAAACGGTAACCTTTTAGACATAGTGCTATTTTCCCGAGTCCCTGGGATCAAGGCCTTAAATTTGAGCCATTTTTAGTCATCCTGCAATTTGTCAAACTCTCACAGTGTTTAATTTGAAATGTCGCTTACAGAATTATAAACGAGTTCGCACGCAGCACGCTGACGTGAGGAAAGTGAATTTCCACATAAAAATTTGTAAAAGTCAAAATAAGTGTAAAAAAATGCATTTGTCCAATTTTTATTGAAATCTAAAAACATTGATTTTTTTGGCTGTTCTGATACTCCTGGTTTCATTTACTTGCAAAGCTGGGAATACAATTTTGCTCATTATAAGGTTAGGAGAAGGTCCAGACAGGCTTGAAAGTAAGCGTGAGGTTGCTGGGGATAATAAAAGTACTCTAACAAAGGAATATCAGGCTTTTCTAGTGTAAAACCCAAATAATACATCGTACTGTGTTTAGTCGATACACGTTTTCTTTAATAACTCGGTAAATATTTAAGCTAGAATGACGAGAGAGGGCTTAAAACTTTCGCCTTACTAATTCTCATCTTTTTACATGCATTGATTTTACATCTGGGACTTTTATGACCCTTTTTGGGCCCAAAAACTCGAAATTGAAAGATCAATCCCCAAAAAAAGGGTTTAGAGTTTTCCGATTGTTTTGCCCAACGAACTTGTCTAACTGATTACAGAAAGGAACGTCCCTACCAAATTTTAAGTAAATCGGACAAAAAATGCGACCGCTAGAGTGCATACACACACACATATATATATATATATATATATATATATATATATATATATACATACAATTTTGAACGACCCCCCAAAACATGTTCAGGGGGTCACATTAGGAACTTCTATGGTGGTCCCGGGCTTAAGTTTCACCGTGCGGGTCATGCTAATAGTTCACTTTCCAAAGGAAATTCACTAATAAAGATTAGAATATGTTCTTAGATAGAAATTGTTAACAGAACAACTTAAAAATCACTGATCTAAAAATTATTTAAATCTACTGTCGAAGCCCCTGGCAGGTCAACAAAGACCAAACCATTATTTATAAATTATGGAGTATAAACGGACACTCCAACAAAGGAGCTGATGCTTTTGACAATGTCTCCAATCGATAAATCCAACTCATTGTCCTTCTTTGGAATACTCCCACCTAGAGGTGTTGAGACAAAAAATATTTATTTAACAGACTTCACTACTTTCTATTAACACCAAAAGAATTCGGAAGAGATCTGTGTTTTTCATTAATTTCTATATGTGGCGTGGCACAATTTAAATAAAATTGGACAGAGATTAAAGAATAGCATGTGAATAAAGAATTAGCCATTTTCTTTTTGAATTTAGTAACCGTAGAGCAAATCAACTTTGCAGAAACTGCAATAATAAACAGTATCAGGAAACTAACACATACTTTCTCCCTTTTAGCCCAACTTTAATGAATAAATTACTTTTTATTTACTAAATATAGAATACCAAGCACGGTCGAATATACAAAAAATCTTGTAAACAAGTTGTTTTAAAAGACATCCACCCAAATCCCTGCTTTGGAGGCACTACAGAATCCATTGCTGCACTCGTAGTTTTAAGAGGGGAAATACCCCTATTCCCCCTCAGGGTTATTAAGGGGCAACATATTTCGAATTTCCTCTGTTGGTCAATACTAACTTGACAAGCACATCGAGTTTGAATGAAATTGATCAGTAAATAAGAGAGAAATAATAATTTTTTTATTCCCCATAATAATAACATGGGTACAACGTACTGCGTTTACCGCAAAATGAAAATTTCAATTTTCTCCGAAACCAGCAATCGTAGAATAGTAATTAAAAATACTAAATTATTTAGTTTTTTGAGCTCTTTTTAATAGTGAATAGTAATAGTTTTTTATATTTATGTATTTTTATGAAAAATCCAAAAAATAGAATTTTTGATGTTTTAAGTCCTGTATTTTCTGAACCCGAATTTTTACAGGAATTCGGGTGGTGCCATTTTGTTGGAAAACTAAAGTTCTAAAAACGACTAAAGTTTAATCAAAATCGTTTGAGCCGTTTTTGAGAAATTTGGATTTTTCATGTTTTTTGGCGGTTTTTGGGGGATAATTACCCTTAAAAATCAAAAATCCAAAAAAATGAAAAAACACCTGGAGATATCGTGGATTAGTACCTACATACCAAATTTCATAAAAATCGGCCCATAGGTTAGGGCTCTAGCTCTGTACACAGACACACACACACACACACACACACACACACACACACACACACACACACACACACACACACACAGACATCACGTAAAAACCACTTTTTGGGTTCAGGGAGCACCAAAACGAATATTTCCACTAACAACTCAAATTCGAAATTTTTTACGAAAACAATACTTTCTCCATATACATGTATAGGGGGAGAAAGTAAAAATGCAATAAATCAAATTCCACAACCGAAAGAGTATCACTAGAAACTCAATTACATTTAGCACAAATTTGAACAAGTTTTTTCAGGGATATTAACAAGTTTTAAATATTAAGATAATGTCGTTTTACCAAAATATTTAAGAAAAAAATCCACTAAAAATAAATGTAAGCAAGTTTTACTGAAATGATTTTACAGACTTGACTCTTGTTAAGTCCCAAACACAATTTGATAGTATTGAAAACCAGCTTATTTAATTGTATTTATAATTTAATAACCCATTAAGCAAAATAACTGTAGATAATCGACTTTAAACACACAAATTACAGGGTTTAAAAACAATAACTAAGAGCTTTTCAACTGAATGAAAACTATTTGAATCCCAGACTGGACTTCTGAAATCCACACAAAAGCTATATCCCATTTAAATAATAAAGTTTTATGGCAATTTAAGATATTCTACCACGACAGCGTTCTCCATGTTTCTTAGTAACACAGAAGAGAATGAAGGGGGGGGGGTAATTCAGAAGGGGCACAAGCCAAGTATTAGGGGTGGACAGTGTAAGAGACTTTACATTTCCCTACTTCAAATTAATCGTTTACCTAAAAATATTCCAACCAAACTAATAAATCCTTCATTCCTCGGACTTGAAACCTTTTCCAAGAACAAATTCCTTTCTTAAACGACAAAGTCAGTAACCCCATAAATTTGTAGCCTGAAACCAATCACCACGAGATCTTACGACACAGACTAAAGCAAAACTTGAAGATAACTACTTTTACAGGTCTAACTGAAATGTGCTCCTCATACTATTTGAAGTAAATTAACTGATGAATGCTAAATGTTGTTTAACATTTTATGAATAAAGTTCAACACAGTTTTACTGCAGGTGTAACAAAGTAATAAAGCGGTATTATAGTATAAGAATATCCTATACTCTAATACGAGCTATGTCTGTTTGTTTGAAAAATTTATCTCGAGATCCAGCGAAAGTATTTTGCTGAAAGTTTGGAATTAGGGGCCGTTGGGTCTAAAAAAATCGATTGATGAAAACCACTACCTCAGGAAAACTCGTATTTTTCTAAGCAACTCATTTGAAAATTGAAAGTTTTAACATTGGGCTTATGGAGTTTAAAATCGTAACACCGGTTACTATGAATAAAAAAAAAACATTAAATCAGCTTCTATAAGTTAAAATATTGTAAACAGCTGTTTATCATTATGGAAGTAAAAAACCTACTTTAATGGCAACTTTCATAATGAAAATAAAAAACTACTTGAATGGCAACTCAAACTCTTTTTTTTCGATAGGCGAGTGAGCGTAGCGAACGAGCTAATCCGGGAGGCGAGTGAGCGAAGCGAACGAGCTCATATTGAAAATGAACGAGTATTTGAAATAAAAAAAATGCAATGCCTCTTCTGCGGAATCAAACACAGAGTATGGCTCGGTCCCCCGGTACTGTATAAATAAATTGATATCGTATAGTGTTGTAATAAGAATCATTACATCCCTAACACGTGAACATTACAACAAGGAAGCTGTGTTGTACATCACAGAGGTGAAGCACACGAGGCGGACGAGGTACATCTGCGACCAGTTACGTCAATAACATTTGCATCGCCTAATAGTACAAATGGATCTACCTTGTCGGCCCTGAGGGTCTTGTTCAGTTGGTCACTCACCGTGTCAAAGGTCAGCTTAGGCGTAAACATTTAAAAACTGGAAATGTCTCAGAGGAGAAATATACTGATGAACCTAATTCGACGTATTTACAGTACTAACTTTTAAATATTACATTTTATTATTCTGTATTGTCCGTCTAACTGTTCTTTGGCATTGTATTAATTTTAATAACATAGTTACAAACATAGTTGATAATTGGTAGCGCTGTTCTTCAACCTGTGCCTTTTAGAAATGAAAACCATGACAACCCACAGGACTCTGTCTAATAGGTGTTCATAGGACCAATTTTTACCTTTAGAGGTTCTTTATTCAATTGCTGATTTTATTTATTAAATGACGTTTAAAAAGACGCTTAAAAACAACATGACACCAAAACGAGTTCGCACGCAGCACGCTGACGTGAGGGAAGTGAATTTCCACATAAAAAACTACAAAAACTCAAAATCAGTTTAAAACATACATTTATTCCAACTTTTATTCAAATCTGAAAACATTGATTTTTTGGCTGTTCTGATGCTCCTGGTTCTATTTACCTGCAATGCTGGGAATACAATTTTGCGCATTATAAGGTTAGGAGAAGGTCCAGTCAGGCTTTAAAGTAGGCGTGAAGTGGTAGGGGATGATAAAAGTACACCAAAAAATGAATAACAGGCTCTTCTAATGTAAAATCCCCATAAGACAACGTACTGTGTTTGATCGATACACATTTTCTTTAATAACTCGGCAAATATTTATGCTAGAATGACGAGATAGGGCTTAAAACTTTCGCCTTTCCAATTCCCATCTTTTTACATGCATGTATTTTACATACGGGGCTTTTCTGACCCTTTTTGGGCCCAAAAACTCAAAATTTGAAAGATTAATCCCAAAAAAAGGTGTTTAGAGTTTTCCGATTGTTTTGCCCAAAGAACTTGTCCAACTTATTACAGAAAGGAACGTCCCTACCAAATTTGAAGTAAATCGGACAAAAAATGCGACCGCTAGAGTGCAAACACATATATATATATATATATATATATATATATATATATGTCTATATATATATATATATATAAAATTTTGAACGACCTCCCAAAACGTGTTCAGGGGGTCACGTTAGGAACTTCTATGGTGGTCCCGGGCTTAAGTTTCACCGTGCGGGTCATGCTAATAGTTCACTTTCCAAAGGAAATTCACTAATAAATGTAACACATTAATGTTTAATATTCAAACAATATTATTACACCGACGATAATCGTGATTTCTTGAATAGCGGTTAGGCTACTGTTTTTAAGAGGGCAATTTTATTTCAATGGACTATTGTGACTAAAATAGGTCAAGACCACAAATGTTATCATAGCGACTCTTTGGTACATTAGTTATACAGCATGTGTCTAAAACGAGTTCACACGCAGCACGCTGACGTGAGGGAAGTGAATTTCCACTTAAAAACTTTTAAAACTCAAAATCAGTTTAAAAACATACATTTATTCAAATTTTTATTAAAATCTGAAAACAGTGATTTGTTTGCTGTTCTGATGTCCTGGTTTCATTTACCTGTAAAGCAGGGAATACAATTTTGTGATTGTAATGTTAGGAGAAGGTCCAGACAGGCTTGAAAGTAGGCGTGAGGTTGCTGGGGATGATAAAAGTACACTAACAAAGGAATAACAGGCTTTTGTATTGTGAAAACCCATAAGACAACGTACTGTGTTAAGTCGAAACACATTTTCTTTAATAACTCGGTAAATATGTATGCAAGAATGACGAGAGAGGGCTTACAACTTTTGCCTCACTAATTCTCATTTTTACATGCCTTAATTTTACATACGGGGCTTTTATGACCCTTTTTGGGCCTAAAAACTCGAAATTTGAAAGATTAATCCCCAAAAAAGGGGTTTAGAGTTTTCCGATTGTTTTGCCCAACGAACTTGTCCAAATGATCACAGAAAGGAACGACCCTACCAAATTTGAAGTGAATCGGACAACAAATGCGATCGCTAGAGTGCAGAAAATTTTGAACGATCCACCAAAACGTGTTCAGGGGGTTACGTTAGGAACTTCTATGGTGGTCCCGGCTTAAGTTTCACCGTGCGGGTCATGCTAATAGTTAACTTTCAAAAGGAAATTCACTAATAAAACTTCATAATAATCCCTTAAAGCCAACTCATTGTAGGCTTAATCGTTGATAAACTTAAAAAAAAACATATCATGTACATTAAAGAATAATCCACTTGTTTTATAAACAACGATTTTATAAATAGTGTTTTTCTGGACACCCACACATTGCTTTGGGCCTGGTATTTAACATGTTGCCTGAAATATAGCATATTTTATTTTTTGCCGCTTAAAATAATAGAGCAGTGCTCGAGTCAAGAACTGCTTGAAAGCGTGATAAAGCATTATGAGAAATTATTAGTTAGCATTTTTCAAAATGCCAGCAAAATATGTTAGTACCGGATACCAGTAGCAAAACTATAAGCTTTTTAATCTAGTTCAAATGGAATAAATTCGTATCGTATTAGGAAAACTTTAGCGTTTAAAATGAAGTTTAAAGATAGCTTGAATTGTGCGTTCGTTAAGCTACTTGTTGGAGTGGAGAACTTGGTTTCAATTGAGTAAACGCGTTTAATCTATGCAGAAACGGAATCTGAAGTGTTAGTACACCACCTTCACTTCTGTCGACAATAGGAATATTATTCAATTCAATTCAATTCAATTATCTGTATTTGGCAATTGGACAATACTACATTGTATATGCTACGTCATTTATTTAATGACCAAACAAAATTACACTCATTCAACAAAAACAATTTCTTAAGTTAATATTGAAGTCCTATAATCTATAAAATCGTATACACTGTAGTACGTTTTGCTAATTAATAGTCGTAAATTCTTATCTAAACTTACTGTAGTCTCCTTCCTTTTAGCGAATTTCCCCTATAGGGAAGAAGCTATTACCGTAGTCGGCATGGTTAAGACCTAGGCCCGGGACCATGATAACTTTTCGTTTTTAAGTCCCCATATGCCAAAAACACCATCCGTACAAAACTGTATATATATATGTGTGTGTGTGTGGGGGGGGGAGGGGGTGCGATAACTCTCGTAAAAATGGTCCGATTTTGATGAAATTCTGTGCAACCTGTAAAGCAACATTTATGACTAAGTTCGAAAACCAGCCAGATCGCTCTACCTTAAGGGGTATTTTGGGGGGGTTTTGTACCCCAAAAATGGGTTTTTTGAACTTTTTACATATAATTTTTTAAATAGTCAAATTTTAGTTCTTACCATTGAATTAAGCTTAAAAATACAAACAATTTGGTGTTTTGATCATTTCTCTACGTCAATTGGTTACAGAGATATTGAAAGTGCTAGACAAAGTACGTTGTCCAATGTTATTCTTATGGAGAATAAGACAAATTGCATATCTCGCCTATTTATCAACTTATCCTGACGAAACTTGGTATATTGCTTCATATAGTTGTTGTCTATTGATATTTGCGCAAAAAAACAATGTTTTTGCCGATAGTTCCCGTAGCAGCAAACCTGCGTGCTAGCCCCCATGTTATTCTTATGGAGAATAAGTAGAATGTTATTTATATATCTAGAAGTAAATTTGTCTATCTCCCTTAGTTATAAACATAAATTAATAAAACTTAGTATGTGGCTTCTCCTACTTGAGTTATATTGATATTTGCATAAAAACCCGATTTTTTGTTCCTTGCTTCGGCAAACCTGCATCATCAGCCGCCATGTTATTCTTATGGAGAATAATTAAAATGTCATGAATCGTTTATTTATGAATGTATATTGATGAAACTTAGCATGTGGCTTTATGTGGTATTAAGATACATAAATATGCATTGTAAATTCGCTAAGTACGCAGGTATGCTGCTACTGGGGTATTTTGTGTATATCGGAAGGCTGTTAAACATTAAAATTGCAGAATAAAGGTAATTTTAAAGAAAGATGTTGAGTGTAGAGGGACATTTAATGTGCATCTTGGTTTACTCCTTGAGTTATATTTATAAACAGGGAGGGAGCCTTCGAATATACTAAAGTTCTGGCGCAGAAAACCAGATGTCTCCATGATGTAGATTGAAGAGATGAGCGATTATTACACTTATAACGCGTAGCTAAATCTAAACACTAAATCTAAATCTAAATTATTGTTCTTCTTACATATAACCATCGTTATAAACATATTTGTATGTTTTAAAAATAATAAAAAGTTATTAATGGTTCTTTCATATTATAAAGTAGACTTAATTAGCGTATTTAAATACGAGGTCGTACAAAAATAATAACCCTCAGTTCTTTCAGTGGGACACAGTTTTAATCAACTTAAACGCATTACGCGGTTTATTTTAGTAGTGGTTTGTAATTAACTATGATAATATGCTTCAAATTTCAATATAAAGGAACCAGATACCCCAAATGTGATTGTATACAAGAAATATTAAACTAAACTAATAATAATATTAATATTTTAAATGTATACGCCACTATCTTTAGGAATTTTTATTTTATTTTTTTACATTTTCCAAAAGTTGCATTTTTCGAAAGGGCATTTAATTTGAATCTGTATGTAACATTTTGTGCTAATCTGGCAAATTTTTCATATTAAAAAAAATAAAAATATAGAACACTGCGCATCGTGATTTAGTGTAATTTTCAACCTTATACAAACTTTAATTGCAAATATCTCGGAATTATGTTCGCATTTTTTTGTGTGCGCAAGTTTAAATAAATCTTATAGTACTGTATCTATTGTCATGAAATTTGTACACATCTTCTTTAAATTATTTAGAAGGTTTGTGCGTATAGTATTTATACTATAAGAATATTTAGTAATTTCAGGGTTTTACATATAACTTGGACATTATTTAAAAACTATTTGTTTTGTTTGGAGTAAATTCCTAAGATTATTATTTATTGAGCTACCATGGTTCCTACCTACGCACAGAAAGTTTCCTTATTATGTCAGAATTCAGATTAGACATGGTTTACAATTTAAGGTTAATATATAGAAAAGTTATTCAAAAATATAAAAAATATATAAAAAACTTTGAAAAATCCATAAAACATGCAAAATACCTAATTTCATAACAGAATTCTCACTTTTTGTTTTTTTATAATTACAATTATGCCATTATGAAAGTCAATATATAATAAATAATAATAATAATCTATATTTTTAATACGCTAGGCATGTTTTTGTCATAATTGTTTTGGAGCGGTGGTGCTACCGATCACCATGTCCAAGGTGTCGTTAGAAAGGTCTTAGCATGCAGTTTTGCCATCAATTAAAAAAATTTATAAAAGTCACCGTGGACATGGGAAAATATGGGGTCAAAGTCGCGATTTTCCCCATAGACATAATATGCAGTTACAAACCATGATCGAGATATCAGCTGTTTATTTAAGGAAGTGGTTAAACAAATAAAATCTGACCCTGAAAAATGGTTATCGAACGTACAGCTGGCAACAAAACACCAGTTTTTATTTGCACAAAATCAAAACATAACCAAAAAAACGTTCGACATAATGGAGACTATAAGACGTCGACCAGGACGGCCAAGAGGAGGAGGCCGACGAACTTTAACTGGTAGACGCGAACGAAATACAAATAATACTCTTGTCGTTGATAGCCGAATACAGCAAGCACCCTTCCGTGTTGGGTTCAAGTGTGCTCTCCAACAGCCGCCTGAAGAGTTCACATTCAATTTAGGACCCCATATTCCCCCGCTATGAACCCCCGCTATTTAGGACCCCCGCTATGGTTTTTTTTCTTCACAGTCATAACTCGATAACGGCTGGACGGATTTTAACGTTTGAGGTGTCAAATTAAATGTACTTTTACGTAGATTTACCAATACGTCTCAGGATTTAAAGAAAGGGCATCATCCAGTGATGGGCTGAATTTTCGGAACAGTGGCGCTATCCGTCGGCGGAAGTCTAAACTATGTGTTGATTGAAAGTACGTTGTTATCATCCATTTTAATATCAGATGTTCAGTAATTTTTGTTTACAGCTGAAGTAACCTTTCGGTGGGTACAAACTTGTTTGAATTCGAGCAACAGGACAACTAGTTTTACTTATTATATTTATTTAATTTAAGATAGCCAAAAAATATTAAAATATTATTAAAATATTAAAGATCTTAAAAAAGGGTGTTTTGTTTTTTTAAATGTTAATATTGTTTTTATTATCAGCAGCCCTATTCAATCAGAAATAATCAATAAAATAAACTAAATAACCAGACAAAGTATACATCACGTATATTCGCAATCTAATTGAAATAGTCTCATTTATCTATTAAATAAATTATTCGTAGATGTAAGTTCCGAAATATGTAAATTTGTTTAACTCATATTTATTTTTACCCCCTACAAACTGGAAAAATCAATAATGACGTTAAATAAAAATACCCGACAAGAACGTTGAAATAAACTTGATTTATTACAGTATTACAGAAATCCCGCTGTATTCACAAGACAAAGTATTTATTGTCTGTAGGGAAATCCCAGGAATGATATGGGGATAAAGATGAAATATTATCACATCTCAACGGTTTGCATATGTTCCATTTTCAATAGCGCTTTCAATATTTTAACATCGTTTCACACAAAAAAAACTTCATGATAAGAGGCCAAAGCTATTACTAAATTAAAACCATAAAATAAAGGCATTCGTAGATTTTATTATTCACATATTGTAACCGAATCTTTAACATTTAGAGATGAAATACTAACTAAAAAATACAACGGAAGTATTTAATTAACGGGAAAATAAAGTATCGTCTGGAGTTAATATTCCTGTGAATAAGTTGATGTTCTGCATCATTAAAAGTTGTGAACTATTTATCTGCCTAATGGTCCTCAGCAGACTGAGTCATCAACATTGACACAAACTTTTTGAGCTCTTAACGCCGAGAACGCCATGACGAACTTGCTCATTTGTGACATTTCCTCAGCTTAATTAATTAGACCACAAAAAACAGCATGACTACTAAAGCTGATAACATTTACTTACATTCTTATTACAATTAATGACGTTTACGTACATAATTATAAAAACTAATTACATTTACGTTCATAGTTTATTTATCAAAAGTAAAGAAGACATTTCTTTTACTGTGTCTTTGAAGGAGAATTGTTCAGTAACCTTTGGACTCATTCATACCATAACATTTTGCTATTACAAGGTTTGCAACTAAATTGTAAGAGTAAAGGGACGAAACAGTAGTTCAACTGTGGCGAAGTTATTCTGTAAGAACTAATTTTAAAAATAATTAGATTTATATATTTTCAAAGCAATGCAATCGTAATTTACTAAATTTTCAAAATGCTCTCATCGGTTTTAACGTGTAGTTTTAGCGGATTTCCCCTATAGGGAAGAAGCTATTACCGTAGGTCTCATGGTAAGACTTAAGCCCGAGACCATGATAACTTTTCATTTTGAGGTCCCCAGATGCCAAAAACACCATTCGTTCAAATTTGTATATATGTATATATATATATTTATTATATATATATACATATCGTCCTTATCGTCCTTATCGTCCGTAAGCACGATAAGTCTCGTAAAAAAGGTCCGATCTTAATGAAATTTGGTACAAATGTGTAAAGTACCATTTATTTGAACGAGTTGGAAAACCAGACGAATCACACCATCCGAATGGGGTTTTTGGGGGGGTTTCGTACCCCAAAAATGGTTTTTTTTGGGTTTCCACATATAATTTTTATTTAAATCAAATTTTAATTTTTACCATTGAATTCATCATAAAAAACAAACAATTTGGTATTTTGATCATTGCTGTATGTCAATTGGTTACTGAGATATTGAAAGTGATATACACAGTACGTTGTCTAATGTTATTCTTATGGAGAAAGAAAAATTATGTATCTCGCTTATTTATGAATATAAACTGACGAAATTTGGTATATGACTTCATCTGGTTGTGGTTTATTATTGTTTGTACAAAAAAGTTTTTCGCCTATGGTTCGCCTATGGCAAACCTAGGTACTTGATCCCCATATTATTCTTATGGAAAAAATTAAAATGTTATATATCGCTTATTTATGAATGTATATGGATGAAACCTGGTATGTGACTTCACTAAGATGAGTTTTATTGATATATTGCATAAAAACCCATTATTTTGTGTTCCTTGTTGCAGCAAACCTGCGTACTCATCCCCTATGTTATTCTTATGGAGAATAATTAATATTTTTAATATCGCTTGTTTGTGAATACATTTCTTATGAATCCTGTTAAGTGTTTTAATGTGTTAAATTATATATTCATTGGAAATTCGCTGAGTATGCAGGTTTGCTACGACGGGGGTATTATGATTTTAAATCTTGCAATTACATTTTACAAGTTAAGGAATAAAAAGAGGAGAACTGTGGCGAGGCTGTGAAACTATATCTAATTTATTTATTAAATAATTAGATTTATGTAACCTCGAAGCAATACCACCGTCAGTTTACCAAACGCTCAACGGTGGCAATTTCAAGGGAAACACACGGCCCCTAAAGGACATAGATTACTGTTCACAAATGTACTTAACTTTTTTAACAAATGATATCACTTACTGAAAAGATATATCCTCCACTTAGAGGTGGACCGCATTTTAGTACCTGAAACAAAAACAATACAATAGTAACTAGAGTATAGTAAAGATTTCCAGAAAAATGCTACAACGTAAAATGTATATATAAGCAACATTTATGAATTGACTACTTAACTGTTATATATAAAATTATTTGAAAACCATCACGCTAATAATTTATAATGGGTCGATCCTTCAATCTCTCAAATAGTTTTAATCCATAAATTCAGTATCTACACCAACAACTACTTGCTCTGGTAGAACTACTGACATTTATATTTACAACTACAATGACAGAGTAAGAGTATACATCAATCCTAAGAATAACCACCTTTCCGATATTTCTGGCCTTACAAACAAACCATTACTTAATTATAAAGTAAAATCGAACCAACAAAGACTCTTCTGCCTTTCACGGCGTCTCCAATCAATAAATCACCTCTTTGTCCTTCTTTGGAATATTTCCATCCATTGTTATTGAACCTGAAAGGTAAATTTATTAATTTGAACTCCAATAATTCTTATTCCACGTAGATGGAATTCGTGTTTATTTTACTCTTGGAGTGTTTAGTATTTGGAACATGGAGTTGGACACAGACAACTCTTATATTTAACATGTCTTCTCGACTGTATATTTTTTAGTTCTGTTATACATAGCCACTTTCAAATAAAAAGAGTATTATTACTATAGCCGACACTCTAATACGAACAATGTATGTCTATTAGCTTGTTGGTTTATTCGCAATATTTATTAGCTGTAGGAGTTTGCTTAAATCTGCTTAAAGAAGCTCCAAGGAAATTCAAATTTTGTTAAAAAAAACTTATAACAATAATAAATTTGTGCTTAAGGGGTTTCAATTAGAATCGAAGAATCATAAAAACTGTGAATAAATAACCAATAAACAGTCAAAGTATTATGCACATATATTAAAGTATTAACAAATTATTTCTTGAAATCAGTGACTACAAACTTCCACTAAATAAGAATAAAATACCCCCGTCGCAGCAAACCTGCATACTCAGCGAATTTCCAATGAATATATAACATAACACATTAAAACACTTAACAGGATTCATAAGAAATGTATTCACAAACAAGCGATATTTAAAATATTAATTATTCTCCATAAGAATAACATTGGGGATGAGTACGCAGGTTTGCTGCACCAAGGCACACAAAATAATGGGTTTTTATGCAAAAATCAATAGAACTCATCTTAGTGAAGTCACATACCAAGTTTCATCCATATACATTCATAAATAAGCTATGTATAACATTTTAAGTATTTTCCATAAGAATAACATGGGGACCAAGTACCTAGGTTTGCTGCTACAGGAAACATTGGCGAAACATTTTTTTTGTGCAAACAACAATAAACCACAACCAGATCAAGCCATATACCAAATTTCGCCAGTTTATATTCATAAATAAGCGAGATATACAATTTTTCTTTTTCTCCATAAGAATAACATTAGACAACGTACTGTGTTTAGCACTTTCAATATCTCGGTAACCAATTGACGTAGAGCAATGATCAAAATACCAAATTGTTTGTTTTTTTAACCTGAATTCAATGGCATCAATTCAAATTGCATGTGAAAACCCCAAAAAACACATTTTTGGGATACAAAACCCCCCAAAAATCCCCCTTCGGATGGTGCGATTCATCTGGTTTTCGAACTCGTTCAAATAAATGGTACTTTACACATTTGTACCAAATTTCATTAAGATCGGACCTTTTTTTCGAGAGTTATCGTGCTTACGGACACACACACACACACACATATATATATATATATATATATATATATATATATACAAACATATATAAAAATTTGAACGAATGGTGTTTTTGGCATCTGGGGACCTCAAAATGAAAAGTTATCATGGTCTCGGGCTTAAGTCTTACCATGAGACCTACGGTAATAGCTTCTTCCCTATAGGAGAAATTCGCTAATATAGTGGACAAATAATAGTGAAATAATACTCCAGGCCGATAAAACACACTGACCGATTTTCTCCGAACAAAGCTCAGTCCCTTACGTACTAAGTTGTAAAATAGCTTTACTTAAGAGCCTTTATCTACATATCAACAGAATTTTCAACACTCACACCTATAGTCTTTCTTCAGTTCTTTACAGACTATCAATTTTAACTACGTCAGTTCTTTAACATCTATGGTTATACGTGATTCGGATATTAGAGTATCTATATCGGGGGTATTTTCGTGGTATGTGTTTTAAATCCTCCACCTAAATAATCCTTTGATAGCTCAAGGTGTGTTTGAAATATTTCATGATTTTTGTTTATTTCAAAACTCAAATCAATTATGAGAACCAGGAGAGGTAGAAATTTCAGAGTGGACATTGAGAGGGAGAGAGAGTAAATGGCCCGATTACGAGGGAGCGCTGCACAACGAAAGGTCAGCCACTCTCGGTGATTAGTCAAATATAACTAATAACAAGCTGGACTCATTACAGGCACACGCTCTAATGGTCTAATGGCATGAATTAAATCCTACGACTAAATTAAATGTTTATAAAAAATTAAGTGTTTTACAGGAATATATGTTAGATTCCGAATTATTGAATATCAGTACCCGTTCGTTGTGTGTGTACTGTACTGACTCGCATCATAGCTAAATAGTAAGACATAGTGTCCGTACGTAAATACTGAACATTAAAGGGTATTCAAGTTCTTGAATAGTCCAACAATTTATTAGAAAAATAGCTATTTTTTAAATTTATGAAATCGAATATTTTAAGGCTATTTTTAAACTTTTTACTTCGAAAATATTACTTCAGGCATTGTTTTAAACATACGAATGTTTTATTTACTTTATATTTATGTCATATTAATCAGTACTCGAAAACGTACAGTCTTCTTGATGATCACGTTATGGAAAATTATATTTTAAAGTCATCTTGTTTGAAATACTCGTTGTTAAAATAAAAAGCAAAAATAAAACCATTTGTTTACTGGATATTAATATGTTAACGGTTGATAATTCTAACCAGAGTTTTCTATATAAAATTAACTGAATTCAAAGCAAGCATTTAACGATAGTAAAAATGAACCAGGTGCTGAATAAAAGAAAGATACTGAAGCTGATGGTGAGTATCGTCAACTGTGGAGGCAACTTCTTGGTGAGGCCAAATACTACTTGGGGTATGAGTGACCTTGGGAGTCAGAGTAAGCAGGTAAGCAATGTGGGGGAAATGTAGCCTCGCAATAACCAAAAAATGCTATCATACAGCAAAAACTAAAAATACCCCCGTCGCAGCAAACCTGCATACTCAGCAAATTTACAATGAATATATAACATAACACATTAACAATTAACAGGATTCATAAGAAATATATTCACAAACAAGCGATATTAAAAATATTAATTATTCTCCATAAGAATAACAATGGGGATGAGTACGCAGGTTTGCTGCAACAAGGAACACAAAATAATGGGTTTTTATGCAAATATCATTAGAACTCATCTAAGTAAAGTCACATACCAAGTTTCATTCATATACATTTATAAGTAAGCGATATATAACATTTTAATTATTCTCCATAAGAATAACATGGAGACCGATTACCTAGGTTTGCTGTTACGGGAACCATACGTGAAAATTTTGTATTTTGTGCAAAAAACGATAAACCCCAACCAGGTGAAGCCATATACCAAATTTCGTCAGTTTATGTTCATAAATAAGCGAGAAGTACAATTTTTCTTTTTCTCCATAAGAATAACATTAGACAACGTACCGTGTTTAGCACTTTCAGTATCTCAGGACCAATTGACGTAGAGCAATGATCAAAATACCAAATTGTTTGTTTTTTTATGCTGAATTAAATGGTAAAAATTAAAATTTGATTTAAATAAAAATTACATGTGGAAACCACAAAAAAAATTTTTGGAGTACAAAACCCCCCAAAAACCCCCCTTCGGATGGTGCGATTCATCTGGTTTTCGAACTCGATCTAATAAATGGTGCTTTACACATTTGTACCAAATTTCATTAAGATCGGACCTTTTTTACGAGAGTTATCGTGCTTACGGACACATATATATAAATATATATATGTATAATATGTATATAATAATATATATATATAAATATATATATACAAATTTGAACGAATGGTGTTTTTGGTATCTGGGGACCTCAAAATGAAAAGTTATCATGGTCTCGGGCTTAAGTCTTACCATGAAACCTACGGTAATAGCTTCTTCCCTATAGGGGAAATTCGCTAACATAGAAGGTCAATGAATTTACACAGCCAAAATGAACGCTTATTATTATTATTTTGAAGTAAACATTTGTGTGAAATTCTTGATCTACATTCAACCTGACACTGAATACTAAGGCACGCCTGAGTGGTAGAGTAACGTAACTAAACAATACTCTCCAAATAATTATATTTATTTAGTAAAAGCGATATAATATTAAAACTGAGCATGTGAGGCCGCGAGATAAAGGAGAACAAATTATTCTCATGCGGGGGATTAGAGTAAAATATGGAGCGAGTCAATTTGGCGGGTAAATCAGTTTGAGGCCAAGGGCGCGGGCGGCCAATCTCACTGGTTCGGCTCGGGGTAATGGAATATACGAGGGTTTAACCATAGGAAAATATACCAGGTATATTTTACCTGGTTTATTTTTCTATGGTTTAACCCACGGCCGCCATCGCCGCCGGGAAACACGGTTACCGCCTTATTGGGCTTAGCGTTTACACTCCCTAAATTCTTTGCTTGATTTTTGTACGTACAATCTAAATAAAAAATACTGTAAAGATAATTTTCTACTAACGAAATTAACATTTTTGCGTGAAATTACCTTTTATCAAAATCGGGGAAATTTAATTTAACGATTTAGTAAAAAAAATGGACTTTCAAAAATATATTCAAACTGGGTTGCTGTTTCAGTAGTTTGTGTATTCAGCTTACATAATACAGGGTGTCCCGCGAGAGTATGACACAAATGTAGGGTTTGGTAGAACTCATCAAAAGGAACAAAAATCTTCGTTTAAAACTTTTTCTAACCCGCTTCGTTTTCCGCCTGACTGCCTGAATGTGGTTTTTGATATATACAGATGTCTTAGGATCCATTCTAGGTACTGAATCAAAACTTGGCACATGCATTGCACTAGTTAATGGCTAATTTTTGTAACGAATTTGGCATTTCTAGCTTTAACCGTATTAAAATGGCGGCTATTTTAATCTCTCAAATCCTTATTAAATTAAAAACGGTAAATTTTTAGTGATTGAACAACACAATAAAAATGTGAAATTTTAAGCCAATAAAGATGGTACAAAGATTTCAAAGATTACCCGAATCCATAGCTGAGAAATTGCAACTTTAATGAGTAAAATCGTTCAGATGTTATATTATTACTAGTAGTTACCACGATTTATTTTATACAAATTGAAATTGTTCAGCTATGGTTTGAGTATTAAAAATTGACAGTGAGTATATATCCGATGAATCCCACTGAAGGGAAGCTGTGGCCGTATCTTTAACTGATTACCACTGCCCCTAGGCGACGACGGTGCTGGACTCGATTACTATAATGGAACCGATTGACAATGAGCAACATGTCACCTATTGATACAAGTGACAACCACTAACCACCTGGCTGATAACTAAGAGATAGAACATAATAATATACTTGCAAGGAATGCAATGTTTAATTAATTTCTAATTAATTAAAAATGTAGGGCGATTGCGAGAACAACTTGGAAAAATATTTGGTGTCCAGTATTAATTTGAAAGTAGCGTTATACTTCCTGATAAATACTTTTGATGAGGCTTAAATAAAAATCATAATAACATAAATATCGGGATGATACTTAAAGATAAATATTGTGATTTATACATGTATTGTTTTACATTCCGAAATTTCCAAAATCAATGCTTATTATTAGGGAAATTAATTCAAATTGCTCTATGTAATAATTCCCTTGATACATATAAACTGAGTTTGTTAAACTATTGCTTTATTTATGGCACAGTAAAACTATATATTTCCAAATTTTACAACACAAAAAATGAAAATACCTTGAAATATCGAAACAACATTCCAACAGAAAGAAGTGGTCAGTAATTCCGCGTACCGAAGCCACGGCTGTACAAGAGCTTAGGAGGAGAGCCAACGAAGACGAATGGTTTAATTTAAACTTCACGTCACACTGCGGATGTTTTCTGTCTTTATCTAACTGATCCGAGTGAATCCGTGGCGTTAGTCTAAAGTATTTGACACAGATAACAGAATGTAGAAAACAATCACTATCAAGCGATCTAGCTTTTCCAGTAAATACTCTGTTGCTGGAATTGGAAGAATTATATAATTCATAGATATAATAAACGAGAGAAAACCAAAACACATAATATAGTATATAATAAGATATAATACTTAATAAAGGTAAAAATCAAGTCTAGAAAATTCGCATATTTACCCTCCTAAAGGTAATGGTTTGTTTATCTTCCTCCATGTTATGAAAGTTTGCTGCGGTCTCTCACCTTTCCCTTACCTGCCTCGGTGACGGAAGTATCCCACAAAACAACCCCAGTCTAGAATTAAATCGTTCCTACGCTCTCTTAGGACAACGTTGTTACCTCAACTGCTGATATAGTCTTTCCTGATGCTCACTATACAGAACACATGGTGATATAATCTGCCTCGGCGCAGATAACTGTCCCACACAACTACCCTAGTCCCGGATTGAGCCGTTCCTACGCCCTCTTAGGACAACGTTGTTACCTCAAATGCTGATATAGTCTCTCCTGATACCCACTATACAGAACACATGGTGATACAATCTGCCTCGGCGCAGATAACTGTCCCACACAACTACCCTAGTCCCGGATTGAGCCGTTCCTACGCTCTCTTAGGACAACGTTGTTACCTCAACTGCTGATATAGTCTCTCCTGATGCCCACTATACAGAACACATGGTGATATAATCTGCCTCGGCGCAGATAACTGTCCCACACAACTACCCTAGTCCCGGATTGAGCCGTTCCTACGCTCTCTGAGGACAACGTTGTTACCTCAACTGCTGATATAGTCTCTCCTGATGCCCACTATACAGAACACATGGTGATATAATCTGCCTCGGCGCAGATAACTGTCCCACACAACTACCCTAGTCCCGGATTGAGCCGTTCCTACGCCCTCTTAGGACAACGTTGTTACCTCAACTGCTGATATAGTCTCTCCTGATGCCCACTATACAGAACACATGGTGATATAATCTGCCTCGGCGCAGATAACTGTCCCACACAACTACCCTAGTCCCGGATTGAGCCGTTCCTACGCTCTCTTAGGACAACGTTGTTACCTAAACTGCTGATATAGTCTCTCCTGATGCCCACTATACAGAACACATGGTGATACAATCTGCCTCGGCGCAGATAACTGTCCCACACAACTACCCTAGTCCCGGATTGAGCCGTTCCTACGCCCTCTTAGGACAACGTTGTTACCTCAACTGCTGATATAGTCTTTCCTGATGCCCACTATACAGAACACATGGTGATACAATCTGCCTCGGCGCAGATAACTGTCCCACACAACTACCCTAGTTCCGGATTGAGCCGTTCCTACGCCCTCTTAGGACAACGTTATTACCTCAACTGCTGATATAGTCTCTCCTGATGCCCACTATACAGAACACATGGTGATACAATCTGCCTCGGCGCAGATAACTGTCCCACACAACTACCCTAGTCCCGGATTGAGCCGTTCCTACGCCCTCTTAGGACAACGTTGTTACCTCAACTGCTGATATAGTCTCTCCTGATGCCCACTATACAGAACACATGGTGATACAATCTGCCTCGGCGCAGATAACTGTCCCACACAACTACCCTAGTCCCGGATTGAGCCGTTCCTACGCTCTCTTAGGACAACGTTGTTACCTCAACTGCTGATATAGTCTCTCCTGATGCCCACTATACAGAGCACATGGTGATACAATCTGCCTCGGCGCAGATAACTGTCCCACACAACTACCCTAGTCCTGGATTGAGCCGTTCCTACGCCCTCTTAGGACAACGATGTTACCTCAACTGCTGATATAGTCTCTCCTGATGCCCACTATACAGAACACATGGTGATATAATCTGCCTCGGCGCAGATAACTGTCCCACACAACTACCCTAGTCCCGGATTGAGCCGTTCCTTCGTCTACTGAGGGCAATATTGTTGCCTCAACTGCTGATCTAGTCTTTCCTGATGCCCACTATACAGAACACATGGTGATACAATCTGCCTCGACGCAGATAACTGTCCCACACAACTACCCTAGTCCCGGATTGAGCCGTTCCTACGCCCTCTTAGGACAACGTTGTTACCTCAACTGCTGATATAGTCTCTCCTGATGCCCACTATACAGAACACATGGTGATACAATCTGCCTCGGCGCAGATAACTTTCCCACACAACTACCCTAGTCCCGGATTGAGCCGTTCCTTCGTCTACTGAGGGCAATATTGTTGCCTCAACTGCTGATATAGTCTTTCCTGATGCCCACTATACAGAACACATGGTGATACAATCTGCCTCGGCGCAGATAACTGTCCCACACAACTACCCTAGTCCCGGATTGAGCCGTTCCTACGCCCTCTTAGGATAACGTTGTTACCTCAACTGCTGATATAGTCTCTCCTGATGCCCACTATACAGAACACATGGTGATACAATCTGCCTCGGCGCAGATAACTGTCCCACACAACTACCCTATTCCCGGATTGAGCCGTTCCTTCGTCTACTGAGGGCAATATTGTTGCCTCAACTGCTGATATAGTCTCTCCTGATGCCCACTATACAGAGCACATGGTGAAACAATCTGCCTCGGCGCAGATAACTGTCCCACACAACTACCCTAGTCCCGGATTGAGCCGTTCCTACGCCCTCTTAGGACAACGTTGTTACCTCAACTGCTGATATAGTCTCTCCTGATGCCCACTATACAGAACACATGGTGATACAATCTGCCTCGGCGCAGATAACTGTCCCACACAACTACCCTAGTCCCGGATTGAGCCGTTCCTTCGTCTACTGAGGGCAATATTGTTGCCTCAACTGCTGATATAGTCTCTCCTGATGCCCACTATACAGAACACATGGTGATACAATCTGCCTCGGCGCAGATAACTGTCCCACACAACTACCCTAGTCCCGGATTGAGCCGTTCCTACGCCCTCTTAGGACAACGTTGTTACCTCAACTGCTGATATAGTCTCTCCTGATGCCCACTATACAGAACATATGGTGATACAATCTGCCTCGGCGCAGATAACTGTCCCACACAACTACCCTAGTCCCGGATTGAGCCGTTCCTTCATCTACTGAGGGCAATATTGTTGCCTCAACTGCTGATATAGTCTCTCCTGATGCCCACTATACAGAGCACATGGTGATACAATCTGCCTCGGCGCAGATAACTGTCCCACACAACTACCCTAGTCCCGGATTGAGCCGTTCCTACGCCCTCTTAGGACAACGTTGTTACCTCAACTGCTGATATAGTCTCTCCTGATGCCCACTATACAGAACACATGGTGATACAATCTGCCTCGGCGCAGATAACTGTCCGACACAACCACCCTAGTCCCGGATTGAGCCGTTCCTACGCCCTCTTAGGACAACGTTGTTACCTCAACTGCTGATATAGTCTCTCCTGATACCCACTATACAGAACACATGGTTATACAATCTGCCTCGGCGCAGATAACTGTCCCACACAACTACCCTAGTCCCGGATTGAGCCGTTCCTACGCCCTCTTAGGACAACGTTGTTACCTCAACTGCTGATATAGTCTCTCCTGATGCCCACTATACAGAACACATGGTGATACGATCTGCCTCGGCGCAGATAACTGTCCCACACAACTACCCTAGTCCCGGATTGAGCCGTTCCTACGCCCTCTTAGGACAACGTTTTACCTCAACTGCTGATATAGTCTCTCCTGATGCCCACTATACAGAACACATGGTGATACAATCTGCCTCGGCGCAGATAACTGTCCCACACAACTACCCTAGTCCCGGATTGAGCCGTTCCTACGCCCTCTTAGGACAATGTTGTTACCTCAACTGCTGATATAGTCTCTCCTGATGCCCACTATACAGAGCACATGGTGATATAATCTGCCTCGGCGCAGATAACTGTCCCACACAACTACCCTAGTCCTGGATTAAGCCGTTCCTTCGTCTACTGAGGGCAATATTGTTGCCTCAACTGCTGATATAGTCTTTCCTGATGCCCACTATACAGAACACATGGTGATACAATCTGCCTCGGCGCAGATAACTGTCCCACACAACTACCCTAGTCCCGGATTGAGCCGTTCCTACGCCCTCTTAGGACAACGTTGTTACCTCAACTGCTGATATAGTCTCTCCTGATGCCCACTATACAGAACACATGGTGATACAATCTGCCTCGGCGCAGATAACTGTCCCACACAACTACCCTAGTCCCGGATTGAGCCGTTCCTACGCCCTCTTAGGACAACGTTGTTACCTCAACTGCTGATATAGTCTCTCCTGATGCCCACTATACAGCACACATGGTGATACAATCTGCCTCGGCGCAGATAACTGTCCCACACAACTACCCTAGTCCCGGATTGAGCCGTTCCTACGGCCTCTTAGGACAACGTTGTTACCTCAACTGCTGATATAGTCTCTCCCGATGCCCACTATACAGAGCACATGGTGATACAATCTGCCTCGGCGCAGATAACTGTCCCACACAACTACCTAGTCCCGGATTGAGCCGTTCCTACGCCCTCTTAGGACAACGTTGTTACCTCAACTGCTGATATAGTCTCTCCTGATGCCCACTATACAGAACACATGGTGATACAATCTGCCTCGGCGCAGATAACTGTCCCACACAACTACCTAGTCCCGGATTGAGCCGTTCCTACGCCCTCTTAGGACAACGTTGTTACCTCAACTGCTGATATAGTCTCTCCTGATGCTCACTATACAGAACACATGGTGATATAATCTGCCTCGGCGCAGATAACTGTCCCACACAACTACCCTAGTCCTGGATTGAACCGTTCCTTCGTCTACTGAGGGCAATATTGTTGCCTTAACTGACGTAGTCTCCTGTGATTCCTCCGCAGTTTCGAACATTTTCCTTTACATCTGTCATTCTTGGGTCATTAACTGATGGATAATTTGTTAAGAAATAAGGATGCGTAATTACGTCGGAATCAATTTGTATTAAGTTTTATTCAACTTAATATCGTTTCTGCTGTTTAAAACCACTAAATTACAAGCATACTATAAAATACCAAAAGCAATTAGTTAAGTCCAAAATAAGTAAATATGTATTTTGTAATATAACTTAAGGGCAATAAAAACAAGTTTTGCACGTTGACTTAGGTTTAACATAATCGCCACTAAGTCAGAAGCCTGATCCTTAGTTCTAAAGGAAGTAATGCCTGGTTCATATCCAGCAAGAGTAAAACATTTGACAGAGAGTGGCCACCATTGGCTTGCCCACGTGACTAACGTGGATGAGGTTGCGATGTCTCTAGATCCGCACAGAGGTATCGATAGACCAATCAAGTTTGTTATTAGAAATATACAGTTAACTCAGAACAAATATGTGGCATAAACAATACAAATTACTAAATTCCTTTTCGTACCATCTTAAAACTACACAGTAAGTAGCAACAATTAAATGTATTACCATACAGTCGTTTAAATAATAAATTTTACATTATGAGAGCCATAAATTCCTGGTATACAATAATTGTTGTACAACAGAATGCTAAACACTAAAGGCAATATTTGACTCAGTAAGTAAAACAGATGGTAGATTGAATTAATGACGTCAGATAACAAAGTGATATGACAAACAAAGGCAGACAAACCCTCCAGCAGACTTAAGATGAACGCCGACGTCTGGACCGTTGTCTGAGGCAATACATCTCCGCTCATCGCATTGTTCTGAACTGATCTCCAGCTGAGAGTTTAAGAGCTGACTTTACATAAATAGCGAGTTTTAACAAACGACAAGCTGTGTTACTTTAATTAGTTTTTCTTCATTAGTGAAAAACTAAGTTCAACATGGTATTTCTTAATAAACTATTTTATGTTCAACCACAAAAATTAAAAAAATACCTGGTAAAATAAAGAGACTGTCCGAAACGTTACAAGTCAAAGAGCAAATAATACAAAATATTTAAATGATAGTCCACAAACACAAATCATTTAATATGGCCTAATCTGTTTTGTGTTTGCGAGTTTGTGTTTTGTTGTTTTTTTTACGAGAACCTTAAATTAATTTCTGTGCAACATTCCGTTTCAAAATGGGATGGTCATTTAATGTTATATGTATGTACAACTTAGGAAATTACAAACAAATGTGAACCAATTTTTAGACAATTGTAAGCCACGTGCAGTCAAGTGAATCGTGTTTTTGGATTGGATAAAACTCAATATCAGAGCTAAAAATCTTTTTTTTATAGATTTAGTTGGACTTTTGAGAACTACATTTGAGTTTAATCCCTTATTCATGATACAATCTTATAAAGTGATACACCCTTGGATGTGGCGTAAAGTTGGCAAAACTAAGCTGTATTAGACAATTTTGTTATGATCTATTTGTATATGTAACAAAAATGTAAATATATAAAAAAGTTTACCGTCACGATTTTGAATGTTGCGCAAAAATTTAAGCTGGACACCCTGAACAAGTAATCTTTACTTTGTTCACAAATTTAAAGCCGAACTGAGCATCCATGGTATATGAAAACAAATATATTTTTTCTAACAGACCTTTAATATCGATGGTGTAATATAACAATAATGAATAACAAACAATAAACAACAATATAATAAAATCGACCTTTAATATAACAATAATGTAATCTAAAATTTCTAAATAATAATCTAAATTAAATATTTACAGATGAAATTGTTTTCAATTCATTTATTTATCTTTAAATATACACTTTAACATGTGTTGTTCCAATTTCAATCATCTGCTAAATTATAGTGCCGATATTACATTTTCAAGTTTCCCCGCAGATCCGTTGCGACTACAATCGCCATCACTCACACATACAATGACACATTCATATCGTGGGGCATCGTGCGGTCATTGTCTGATATAGTTGTGGTCACTACAACGGACATTTCGGCCAGTCCTACACCACATGTCAGGGCTCAGCTCTGCAATACCACACGATGGTAGAACCAACCGACACGGTCATACACTGTTAATATTGAATCATAATATTTTGAACCACATCATTCTACATAAAATTAACCATATACCCTCGACAAAACATTAAAGTCTGATGTTGAACTCCATAACCTGTACTGGGATGCCAGCTGATAAATTGTCCGTTCAATTAAGTATTCGTTCAACATAAACTCAATTTATTATCTCAGAGGACTTTCAATAGCATGGAATAAAATGTAAAGTAAATTAACCAAAAACAACGAGAAAAAGAATATGACAAGCAGCGAGTAGAACCTATAAACAATGTGTAGCTATGCACAACTAAAATTTATTTTGCAACACGAAAACCCCAGACGATTGACTAAATCTATTATTTTTCATGTGATCAATTTATTTCTAATTCTTGACTATATGTAAAATAATATAAATAATACTTATGTATGTAATAGAAAATGACATTATATAATTTATAGTAACGTTTAATTATCATATTGTTAAATAGTATATATAAAATAAATTAGTAACTGAGTATTTTATATTACATATATTACTAATAGTAGCCCTTACATTTTGACAAATCCACAAGTTAAAAATTACTAATATACAATGGTATTTTAAATATATTTTACATCTAATATTAGTCAATATAGCTAAAACTTATTATTTAAGCTCTCTTCCCACTTTTTCAATTTATCTAACAATCACTATTAATTTTTTAGATTTCCTTACCAGTAAGTCAATAAATCATACAAGCCATTACATCCTAAAATAATACCATTTTGACTGTTGTAATTGCTATTTATAATCTACTAGAATTATACACAAGGAGGCATAATTTAAACATTGACGAAAGCAGGAATTTCCACTCGTGAACAGTAAATAAGTAAATTTAAATCTCATTCAATTATCACTCAAATGTGATGCACTCAGAACTGTAATCACAGAGATCCTCACAAGATCCATTGTTCGAACGAGACTCGGTAGTAGAGAGCTAATTCAAGTGTGCGTAGCGTCTCAGAAAGTGAATACATTACATTCCTAATCACAGAGATCCTCACAAGATCTGTTGTTCGAACGAGACCGGTAGTAGAAAGCTAATTCAAGTGTCGTAGCGTCTCAGAAAGTGAATACATTACATTCCTAATCACAGAGTCAGGGAGGAAATCGTTTGTGAATGCGAAGTCTCGTGTTCTATTCAAATATCTCTTACGTTTCGTGGGTATATTTCCTTACAATATTTTTAATTAGCCACTAACAATTTAATATTGAAGAACAAGCACACAAATTGTATATACTTTTAGCAGTCGTTATGAATAAATCAAAGTAGATTATAAATTATTACTACCCCAAAACTATGCCCATGGTTCATGTTACTATCAGTCTATTTCTAATTAAACCGACAAAGATGTTATTGAATAAATCTAAAATCCAAAACTAACATTTAAAAACAGAAAATATAAATTCAAAGAAGAAAATACAGTAATATGAAGTATAAGAATCAGTAACATAATAGTTTTCAACAATTATTTAACCAGTCATATAAGATTGGAAACTAAACTATTCATTGCCAAAATATAATGTAGGAAGGGGAGTGACTGGTCCGTTTTCTAATTATTTTTTATAAATTTACAAATGTCATTGCACCAATTGAATATAAGTTCAGTAATTAAAGTTCTGTACTCTGTATTCCATCAACCAATTGAATGTTTAATTAGTGGCATTAGGTGCAGCTAATTCTACAACAGATTTATTCACTTCAAAGTAAAAAATCAATTATTAACAAGTACATCATTCTACCCCTTGAAATTTTGGTATGATCAGGCATTTTTGGTATTTTTTTAAATTTGACCCATACATATAATATTACAGATTTATTTGAATCTGTTTAGTTTACATATTATATTTTGTTTAACTCTAAAACTTCCAGAATGAGTTTACGTTCTAAACCGTCCTCATAAAAATATCCCTACATAAATTTAGTAACAATTAGTTGTATTCGAAATCAATTTACACTGTCTTGTTAGTTTTAAATTACTCGCATATAAATAATAGTAATAATAATTCATTCATATGAGTAAAATTTAGTCACATACACTCCGCAACCATGTAAACTAACGGACGACGGACCCACGAGATGGCCTCGACATTTACATAATATAATGCAGACAACCCGTGCGCTGTGTTGAGCCCTGTCAACACATCTGCAATGTTAATCACTCGTTCCCTCGGTGGCTCGGTATAAATTAAATTTATATACCGAGGAGTGACTTGACCTAATTAAACCGAAATAGGGTGTGAGAACACAATATAAAATCCTGCACAATGAGGTTATTTGTTCAACATGTAATTGTGTATTCTCTGAGTCAAGAACGAATAAATGTTAGTTAAAACGGAATTTGAAAAATACCCCCGTCGCAGCAAACCTGCATACTCAGCGAATTTCCAATGAATATATAACATAACACATTAAAACACTTAAATGTATTAAATGCATTAAATGCATTAAATGTATTCACAAACAAGCAATATTTAAAATATTAATTATTCTCCATAAGAATAACATTGGGGATGAGTACGCAGGTTTGCTGCACCAAGGCACACAAAATAATGGGTTTTTATGCAAATATCAATAGAACTCATCTTAGTGAAGTCACATACCAAGTTTCATCCATATACATTCATAATTAAGCGATATATAACATTTTAAGTATTTTCCATAAGAATAACATGGGGACCAAGTACCTAGGTTTGCTGCTACAGGAAACATTGGCGAAAAATTGTTTTTTTGTGCAAACAACAATAAACCACAACCAGATCAAGCCATATACCAAATTTCGTCAGTTTATGTTCATAAATAAGCGAGATATACAATTTTTCTTTTTCTCCATAAGAATAACATTAGACAACGTACTGTGTTTAGCACTTTCAATATCTCGGTAACCAATTGACGTAGAGCAATGATCAAAATACCAAATTGTTTGTTTTTTTAAGCTGAATTATTTAAATTAAAAGTACGTGTGAAAACCCCAAAAAACACATTTTTGGGGTACAAAACCCCCCAAAAACCCCCCTTCGGATGGTGCGATTCAACTGGTTTTCGAACTCGTTCAAATAAGTGGTACTTTACACATTTGTACCAAATTTCATTAAGATCGGACCTTTTTTACGAGAGTTATCGTGCTTACGGACACATATATATATATAAATATATATATATAAATATATATATATATATATATATATATATACATATATAAAAATTTGAACGAATGGTGTTTTTGGCATCTGGGGACCTCAAAATGAAAAGTTATCATGGTCTCGGGCTTAAGTCTTACCATGAGACCTACGGTAATAGCTTCTTCCCTATAGGGGAAATTCGCTAATACATACCGCAACACAGTTTAATACAAATGAACTTTAATTACTTGAATCCTTAATGATTATTACAGAATTCAAGAGCATTTATCCTTGATCAAATACTATTAAATCAAATCCTTTTTGCAACAAACATTTTGACAAATGTGTACAATACTTAGTCAAAACATTAGAGTTCCTTAAAAAAATCATCACGCAGTAAATACAATTTATTTTCTGTAATTTGTTTATTTCTCTATTATCGTTTTGGGAATTATATATATAAATAAATAAATAAATAAATAAATATATATATATATATATATATATTTAAAAACATATTATAAAAAGGACAATGTGCGAGGGCCATCCAGAAAGTAAAGCACGTTTGCTTACTGCACCTAATACAGCTCCCGCATCACGTGATAGCGAGTGAGGCAGTCCACTCACCTCCCCACCAAAACTGTAAGCAGTGTCTCGTTTCTGTGCGGTCACGCGTCTTATTTCTACAACGATTAAAAATGGCGGTTGCAATAGAATATTTCGCCAAACATGATATACGCAGTGTTATTCGGTTGCTGAGTTAATAAATGTCCAAACCATAGATATTTTTAGAAAAACCCCGAAGGACTTTTTTTGTGAAAGTGCAAAAAAGTATTTGGGGGAAAAATGGTGCAACAGGTTTAATGAAAGATAATCCATTGAGAACGACGAGGACATAAGACGCGCGACCGCACAGCAACGAGACTCGGCTCATACTTTGGTGGGGAGGTGGGTGGACTGCCACTCTGGCGATCACGGTGATGGGGTAGCTGTGTTAGGTGCAGTGCAAACGTTCTTTACTTTATGGATGACCCTCTTATATTGTCCTTTAATTAGTAAACTTGTTTAAACCTAATTCTATATTTCTATATGTAATTCCCAAAAGGATACTAGATAAATAAAAAAATTACAGAAAATCCATTGTATTTGCTACGTGATGATTTTAAGGAACTCTAATGTTTTGACTAAGTTTAATACTCATTTGTTAAAATGTCTGTTGCAAAAAAGGATTTGATTCGATTTAATAGTATTTGACCAAGGAAAAATGCTCTTGAATTCTGTAATAATCTTTAAGGATTCAAGTAATTAAAGTTCATTTGTATTAAACTGTGTTGCGGTATGTATTTTTCAAATTCCGTTTTAACTAACATTTATTCGTTCTTGACTCAGAGAATTCAAAATGACATGTTGAACAAATAACCTCATTGTGCAGGTTTTTGTATTGTGTGCTCACACCCTATTTCGGTTTAATTAGGTCAAGTCACTCCTCGGTATATAAATTTAATTTATACCGAGCCACCGAGGGAACGAGTGATTAACATTGCAGATGAGTTGACAGGGCTAAACACAGCGCACGGGTTGTCTGAATTATATTATGTAAATGTCGAGGCCATCTCGTGGGTCCGTCGTCCGTTAGTTTACATGGTTGCGGAGTATATGTGAATACATTGTACTGATATGAATGTATTAGTATTACTATTATTCATACGCGAGTAATTTAAAACTAACGAGACAGTGTAAAATGATTTCAAATACAACTAATTGTTACTAAATTGATGTAGGGATATTTTTATGGGGACGGTTTAGAACGTAAACTCATTCTGGAAGTTTTAGAGTTAAACAAAATATAATATGTAACTTAAAAGATTCAAATAACCTGTAATTTAATATGTATGTGTCAAATTAAAAAAATACCAAAAATCCCTGATCATACCAAAATTTCAAGGGGTAGAATTATTTACCTGTTAATTATTGAATTTTTTATTTTGAAGTGAATAAACCTGTTGTAGAATTAGCTGCACCTAACGCCACTAATTAAACCTTCAATTTGTTGATGGATTAGAAAGTACAGAACTTTAATTACTGAACTTATATTCAATTTGTCCAACCACATTTGTAAATTTATAAAAAATATTTAGAAAACGGACCAGTCACTCCCTTCCAAGATTATATTTTGGCAATGGAATAGTTTAGTTTCTCATCTTATATGACTGGTTAAATAATTGTTGAAAACTATTATGTTACTGATTCTTATACTTCATATTATTTTCTTCTTTGAATTTATATTGTCTGTGTTTAATTGTTAGTTTTGGATTTTGAATTTATTCAATAACATCTTTGTCGGTTTAATTAGAAATAGATTGATAGTAACATGAACCATGGGCATAGTTTTGGGGTAGTAATAATTTAAAATCTGCTTTGATTTATTCATAAAGACTGCTAAAAGTATATACAATTTGTGTGCGTGTTCTCTAATGTTAAATTGTTAGTGGCTAATTAAAAAGATTATAAGGAAATACACCCACTAAACGTAAGAGATATTTGAATAGAACACGAGACTTCGCATTCACAGACGATTTCCTCCCTGACTCTGTGATTAGGAATGTAATGTATTCACTTTCTGAGACGTACGCAGACTCGTATTAGCTCTCTACTACTGAGTCTCGTTCGAACAACAGATCTTGTGAGGATCTCTGTGATTATGAATGTAATGTATTCACTTTCTGAGACGTACGCAGACTCGTATTAGCTCTCTGCTACCGAGTCTCGTTCAAACAGCGGATCTTGAGAGGATCTCTGTGATTACAGTTCTAAGTTCATCACTTTTGAGTGATTATTGAATGAGATTTATATTTACTTGTTTACTGTTCACGAGTGGAAATTCCTCCTTTCGTTGGTGGTTAAATTATGTATCCTTGTGTATAATTCTAGTAGATTATGAATAGCATTTAGAAAAGTTAAAACGGTATTATTTTAGGATGTAATGGCGTGTATGATTTATTGACTTACTGGTAAACAAATCTAAAAAATGAATAGTGATTGTTAGATAAATTGAAAATGTGGGAAGAAAGCTTAAATAACAAGTTTTAGCTATATTGACTAATATTAGATATAAAATATATTTAAAATACTATTATATATTAGTAATTTTTAACTTATTATATTTGTCAAAATGCAAGGGGTACTATTTTTAATATATGTAATATAAGGTACTCAGTTACTAATTTATTTAATAAATATATTATTTAACAATATCAAAATTAAACTTAGTGTAAATTATATAACACCATTTTCTATTACTTTTGTTATATATAAGTATTATTTATATTATTTTACATATTGTCAAGAAATAAAAATAAATTTATCTCAAGAACAGATTTATAATAAGTTCCTGATAGATTTTGTCAATAGTCTAATTTTTTTGTATGTTACAAAATAAGTTTTAGTTGTGCATCGCTCCACATTGTTTATCGGCTCTACTCGCTGCTAGTATATTCTTTTTCTCGTTGGTTTTGATTAATTTACTTTATATTTTATTTCGTGCTATTGAAAGTCCTCTTAGGTAATAGATTGAGTTTATGTTGAACGAATTCTTAACTGAACGGACAATTTATCAGCTGGCATCTCAGTACAGATTTCGGAGTTTAACATTGGAGACTTTAATGTTTTGTCGAGGGTATATGGTTAATGTGATGTAGAACAATGTGGTTCAAAACATTATGATTCAATAGTTACAGTGTATGACCGTGTCGGTTGGTTCAACCATCGTGTGGTATTGCAGAGCTGAGCCCTGACATGTGTGGTGTAGGACTGGCCGACATGTCCGTTGTAGTGACCACAACTATATCAGACAATGACCGCACGATGCTCCACGATATGAATGTGTCATTGTATGTGTGAGTGATAGCGATTGTTGTAGCAACGGGTCTACGGGGAAACTTGAAAATATAATATCGGCACTATAATTTAGATAATTTTTTTATTTTTGAACAACAAAGTTAAAGTGTTTATAAAAAAATAAACAGAACAAAATTTCATCCCTGCATATTTCATTTTGAATATTATTTTTAATTTTTGGATGACGCTTATTGCTACTTTAGTCAATCGATACTTAAGGCTCCAATGCTGATTGGAAACATTATAGTTGTTTACACCATGTAATAAACCTGTTTAGTTCAGATTTAAATTTGTGATCATAGTAACGATAAAGGGTGTCTGGCGGACGGAAAATGGATAGAGATAGATGACATGTTATGAACAACCAAGTAAATCTTTGGACAGTTAAATCTGAACAACCTGTATTTTACAGAGTCATTTTAAATCTGTTGCTTGAAAATAAATAATGCATTGAAAATTATAGTGTTGGGCTCCTGAGTCTATTTTTAACTTAGCCTTGTTCCCTAATAGAGTAAAAATTAATTAAACTGACACTACTCTTGTTGTATTTTAAAACTCGCTATTTATGTAAAGTTAGCTCTTAAACTCTCAGCTGGAGATCAGTTCAGAACAATGCGATGAGAGGAGATGTATTGCCTCAGACAGTCCAGACGTCGGCGTTAATCTAAGTCTGCTGGAGGGTTTGTCTGCCTTTGTACGTCATATCACTTTGTTATCTGACGTTATTAATTCAATTTACCATCCGTTTTACTTACTGAGTCAAATATTGCCTATGGTGTTTAGAATTTGTTCTTTCCAAAATTATTGTATATCAGGAATTTATGGAGTTCGAAATATAACAAAATAATAATAATTAGTAATATTAAAAAGTAGTTATTGAAACTTAAATATATCTAACCTATTGCTTTTTGTGTTTAAAGTTATTCTTGTAACGTAACGTAGTGTAAATCTAAACAGCAGAAGCGATAAATAAAGACCAATGAAAATTGATTCCCGCGTAATTACGTATACACTTTTCATAATAAATCCTCCAGCTTCTTAAATCAAAACCAGATGCGCCAGGATTTTCTGGTTGAAAAGGAATATTACACCGTACGTGAGTATTTACCAGATAGGAGTATTTTTTAGTTGAATTATATGCTTACCATTACCAGCTCCATTACCAGCTCCTTCGTCGCTGCCCAACGCTTGTTGGATAGACTGTGCCAAATGTTGAACAACTGATGCAACAACAACAACAACAACTACAACAACAACTGATGTTCCTTTCTGTTCATTATTAGTATAAGATGTTTATGAGTACTCACTGTGTAACAAAACCTGACGCTTGTCAATGCTATAGCTATTGTCGAATGGCAATAAAGAATTTTGATTTGATTTGATTTGACATTCTATAAATAAATGACCCAACAATTTTACAGGTAAATAGAAATGTTCTGAACTAAGGAGAAATCAGAGGAGACAATATCAGTTGAGGCAACAACAATGTCCTGAGTGGACGAAGGAACGGTTCAATCCAGGACTAGGGTGGGTTCGAGGAACAGTTAGTTACCTGTGCCGAGGTAGATTATATCACCATGTGATATTCTGTGTAATGGGTATCAGACGAGACTATATCAGCAGTTGAGGTAGCAAAATTGCCCTCAGTAGACGAAGAAACATTCAATAAAGGACTAGGGTAGTTTTGTTGGACATTACTCTCACCATCGCAGCTTGGGTAAGGAGAGAGTCCGTAGCAAACTTTCTGGAATATGGAGGAAGATAAATTAATCAAAGCCTTTAGAAGTGTAAATCTATGCTTTCCTAGACTTATTATTTAAATTGAAGTGCTACATCTTATTATATAATACATTATGTGTTTAGGTTTTCTCTCGTTTATTATATCTATGAATTATATAATTCTTCCAATTCCAGCAACAGAGTATTTACTGGAAAAGCTAGATCGCTTGATAGTGATTGTTTTCTACATTCTGTTATCTGTGTCAAATACTTTAGACTAACGCCACGGATACACTCGGATCAGTTAGATAAAGACAGAAAACATCCGCAGTGTGACGTGAAGTTTAAATTAAACCATTCGTCTTCGTTGGCTCCTAAGCTGTTGAGCAGCCCTGGCTTCGGTACGCGGAATTACTGACCACTTCTTTCTGTTGGAATGTTGTTTCGATATTTCAAGGTATTTTTATTTCTGTGTGTTGTAAAATTTGACAATATATAGTTTTACTGTGCCATAAATAAAACAATAGTTTAAACAACTCAGTTTTATAAATATCAAGGAAATTATTACATAGGACAATTTTAATTAAATTTCTAAATAATAAGCAGCGATTTTGGAGATTTGTTGAGCCTCGTATTTAATGTAAAACCATACATATATAAACCAATCCAATAATAAAATAATAAAATATTTGTCTTTAAGTATCATCCCGATCTTTATGTTATTATGATTTTTATTTAAGCCCCATTAAAATTATTTATCAGGAAGTACGAGTATAACCCTACTTTAAAATTAAACCTGAACAGCAAACATTTTCCCAAGCTTGACATGCAATCGCTCTACGTCGTTAATTAATTCTAAATTAACTAAATATTGCATTTAATTGTAAGTATATTATTATTAGGTTATTTGATTTATATATTCACAAATAAGTACTACTAAGATTATTAATATTAAAATAATTATAACTGTGTACCCTTTAAATCTTTACTGCCGGAAGAAACCGGCCAGGCACTTAATAAAAAGATTAAAAGGGTGCACCGTTTTAATTATTTTAAATTTTCTTCTGAATGTTTTTGACATTGTTGAAATTTAATATTGTTTCACTTATTAGAGTTTTAGAGAAGATGAGCTTGCCAAATAATGAACCAAGAAAAAAATTATTGTAATATTGGGTTATTTATTTTATTTATCAGCCAAGTGCTTAGTGGTTGTCACTTGTATCAATAGGTGACGTTGTCCTCATTGTCAATCAGTTCCATTATAGTAATTGAGTCCAGCACCGTCGCCTTGGGGCAATGGTAATCAGTTAAATATGCGGCCACAGCTGCCTTCCCGTGGGACACATCAGATATATATATATATATATATATATATATATATATATATATCCTCTTCTTTGCCAATTTTAAATACTCACCCAACTCATAGCTGAGCAATTGAAATTCTTACAAATTAACTCGTGGTAATTGCTGGTTATGTAGATAAAATCTGCACGATTTTACTCATAACAATTGCAATTTATCAGAAATGGGTCCATGGATCTTTCATATCTTTATTAGCTTAAAATGTATAGTTGTTTAATGTTTTGTTCAATCACTAAAAATTTACCATTTTAAGATATTAAGGCCTCAAAAAATTTAAATAGCCGCCATTTTAATGCGGCTAAAGTTAGAAGCGCAAAATTCGTTAAACAAATTTTCATTAACTAGTATAATTCACGTGCCAAGTTTTGAGTCAGTACCTCGAATGGACCCTAAGATATGCTGTATTGATAAAATATCACATTCAGGCAGACAGGCGGAAACCGAAGCGATTTAGAAAAACGTTTAAAGCAGTATTGTGCTTCTGTTGATGAGTTATACCAAATTTTACATTTGTGCCATACTCTTTCGGGACACCCTGTATTATACAAGCTGAATATAAATACACAAACGATTGAAATAGCTTCAAAGTCTGAAGCATGTTTACGATTTCGAGCAAAATGTGCTCTAGTCATATAATTTCACGCGACTTTTTTTTTGTAGAAAAATTAATTTTTACACTATATTTTATTTAGGTTGTACGTAAAAAAATCAAGCAAAGAATTTAGGAAGTGTAAACGCTAAGCCTAACAAGGTGGTAACCGTGTTTCCCGGCGGCGGCCACGGGTTAAACTCTCGTAAATTCCCTTACCCCGAGCCGAGCGGTGAGGGGGGTGAGATTGGTCGCCCGCGGTTTAATGCGGTTAAAGGTAGAAGCGCAAAATTTGTTACAAATAAACGGTATCAGGAAACTGACACATACTTTCTCCCTTTTAGCCCAAATATAATGAATAAATTACTTTTTATTTACTAAATATAGAATACAAAGGACAGTCGAATGTACAGAAAATCTTGTAAACAAGTTGTTTAAAAAAAATCCACCCAAATCCCTGCTTTGAAGGCACTACAGAATCCATTGCTACACTCGTGGTTTTAAGAGGGGAAATGCCCCCTATCCCCCCCCAGGGTTATTAAGGGGCAACATATTTTGAATTTCCTCTGTTGGTCAATGCTAACTCGATAAGCATATCAAGTTTGAATGAAATTTATCAGTAAATATGAGAGAAATAGTAATTTTTGTATTCCCCATAAGAATGACATTGCACAACGTACTGTTTCCGCAAAATTAAAATTCCAATTTTCTCCGCAACCAGCAATCGTAGAATAGTAATTCAAGATACTAAATTATTTAGTTTTTTGAGCTCTTTTTAATGGTGAATAGTAATATTTTTTTATGTTTATGATTTTTTATGAAAAATCCAAAAAAACTGAATTTTTGATGTTTTAAGTCCTTTAATTTCTGAACCCGAATTTTTACAGACATGCGGGAGGTGTCATTTTCTTGGAAAACTAAAGTTCTACAAACGACCAAAGTTTATTTAAAATCGTTAGAGCAGTTTTTGAGAAATTTTGATTTTTAATGTTTTTTGGCGGTTTTTGGGGGATAATTACCCTTAAAAATCAAAAATTCAAAAAAATGAAAAAAATGCCTGGACATATCGTGGATTAGTACCTATATACCAAATTTCATAAAAATCGGCCCATTGGTTAGGGCTCTAGCTCTGTACACATCCACACAGACACACACACACACACACACACACACACACACACATACACACACACACACACGGACACACACACACACACACACACACACATACACACACAGACAGACATCACGTAAAAACCACTTTTTTGGGTTCAGGGGGCACTAAAACGAATATTTCCACTAACAACTCAAATTCGAAAATTTTGACGAAAACAATACTTTCTCCATATACTGTGTATAGGGGGAGAAAGTAAAAATAGCCATTAACTAATACACGTGCCAAGTTTTGAGGCAGTCCCTCGAATGGACCCTAAGATATGGTGTATTTATAATATGCCACCCACCTAACCACTAAAGTATGAGCCGAGTCTCGTTGCTGTGCGGTCACCCGTCTTGTGTCCTCGTCCTGCTCAATGGATTTTCCTTCATTAAAAATTTGCACCATTTTCCCCCTGAAGACTTTTTTTGCACTTCCTTTGATGGTTTTCTAAATTTGTTTATGGTCTGGCCATTTATTAACTCAGCAACCGAATAACACTGCGTATCTCATATTTGGCGGAATTTTCTGTTTTCAAAGCCATTTTGAATCGCTGTAGAAATAAGACGCGTGACCGCACAGGATCGAGACTCGGCTTACAGTTTTGGTGGGGAGGTGAGTAAACTGCCACACTCGCTATCACGTGATGCGGGAGCTGTGCTAGGTGCAGTAAACAAACGTGCTTTACTTTGTGGAGGACCCTCGTAACTGATCCATTCTGTATTGTCATAACAAATGCATGACTTCATTTCGCACTCTATAAAGCAAGATTGACTGAGGACATAACTTATCACGGACATCACAGTTGATCAAGGAAGTAGTCTCCAAGCAAAAAATTGAGTTTTGCGATTAAACAAACACAATTATGGAAACAATACAAATCAAACTGAAGGAACTATTTAATTTCCGTAGATCAATTAAATGATATTATTATTTTGGACAACTCTAGGATATTTTGGGTAATGGGACTTTTGAACCGCAAAAACGATCGTTTAGCGGGGGAGGAAAACGTAAATCCCAAAATGGGTTAATAAACTTTCTTGGAGCTTTACTGCTGTGGCTCAGTTAAAGGTTGGTGTTTTGCTAAGTTGGTTTAGGTGTTTTGGGGTAGTTTACATGTCGAGGTCACGTAAAATAAATTGTTACTTGCCTGTATCTGGTTAAGCGAGAAGTTAGCGAGATAGAAAATCAAATTGTTTTTAATGATTCCTAAATCTATCAATGTTCAAACAAAATATTGTACTCGCCCCGTTGGACTTTCATTCTAATGTCAACTTAACGGAGAACGTGATTTTATTTGATTACATAATTATTTACGAATATGTTTATTGGTCACAAAACTCATATATTTCACAGCAGGACGCAGCACACACGTTTTTCGCTCTTTATGCAAATTATTAAATGGTAAGCTATCAAAAATTGGCTAATAGATGTCTGTTGTTTGTTATCAATCTGATCAGATAACAGCCGGAAAAGCCACGCGGTCACTAGTCGACACGCCATCCTGAGCAGGTATGGTCGGGACATCATATTTGGCGTTTCTGATGATTGGAATTGTAGGTGTCAGTGAACAATTTGGACCTAAAGTGGTAAGTACATATTACAAATAGTAAGAGTTATAACGAACTTACAGATGTATTCAACACAAATACATTGCATTTGACTTCAATAGTTTTAATCTGGTTGTAATCTATCTAATGTAATCTAATCGTGTCTAAGTTATTCTGATGGGATCGTTAACCTGTTTACCCCCCAACTATTTAAAAGTGTAAACGAGGAGGCTAATCCTCATAAACTTGTCATAATCGTCTTAATGGGCGTTAACGATTTGTTTAACAATTAATACTCTAAAACATTGGTATTTGACAATAATTTACTGTTTACATAACGTGATTTACTACCTAACTATTAATTAACTTGGCAACTATAAACTCAACGTTGACTTTAATGGCGTCCAACTTTGTTCGAACGGATGCCTATACTGTAGTACTGAGAGTTACGCTACTATAAAACATTGGTATTTGACAATAATTTACTGTTTACATAACGTGATTTACTACCTAACTATTAATTAACTTGGCAACTATAAACTCAACGTTGACTTTAATGGCGTCCAACTTTGTTCGAACGGATGCCTATACTGTAGTACTGAGAGTTACGCTACTATAAAACATTGGTATTTGACAATTACTTACTGATTACATAACGTGATTTACTACCTAACTATAAATTAACTTGGCACTATAAACTCAACGTTGACTTTAATGGCGTCCGGCTTTGTTCGAACGAATGCCTATACTGTAGTACTGAGAGTTTAATTAGGAAAATTATAGGATTTCCAAGACCTTTAAGACGGTCTTGGAAATCCTTAGGTACATATACTTGTTAAATTGGTACATGGGTTAGCTAGGTCCTTACGTGCATATACTAGAAGGTACTTATACTTATTGATATCGTTACTATTCGGCTTTTTGGAGTTTTGGGCATATAAACCTTTTCAATAATAGCATGTTTTGAATTTTTTGATTTTGTGTTAAATACTGTCTTGTAGCATATCAGGGTGACGCTGAGTTTACTATGAGTAAAAACTTTAAATCAGAATAGCTATGCATTTTTGATTAGCAGATACAGGCTGTTCCGTAAATGTCAGTATGTTTCAAAGAAATGGCCGCCATTTTGAAACGGATAAATATAAGTGGGTTCTGTTTTCGCCAAAATGTTAGTCTATTTTAGAGCTTTAAAATGGCACATAATTTGACATATGTTTATATTTGGAAATTCTGAGATTCGAACTAGTGACTCTCGGCTTATGGAACACCCTGTATTTGTAACAACAAAAAATATATTTTTACGTTATTCCTCGGGGTCGATTTAGTGAGGAATAATTTTATTCTTTCCTTCTAGGTCAATTGGTTCGTTAGCTAATGGCTTGAGACACCTTGGGTGAGACACCCTGTATAGTTTAGTAACTCTCTCTACAAGTGGGGGATCGTTTATGCATTTGTATCCACAAGCGAAATGTTAGTGAAACAACTGACATGAGCAAAAATTATATCGGGGATGAATCTTACAAGTAAGTTTATACAAGTCTGCAAATTTTGTTTGCAAAAATGAAATATTAAAGGGTAGTTTTACAAGTAATGTTATTTAAATTTTTGCAAACTAACAGTAAGGCAAATAATAACCAATTAACTGTTTACTTTTCAGGGACCCTACGTCATTGAGATAGAAAAATTAGCGCAATGTGAAGACCAAGGATCCGGTAAAATTGTTTTTGCTACCAGAATAACCAATAAAGGAAGAGGAAAATATTACTATAACGAGAATTTCACCCTACAAGTCCCAATGGATGAAAACCTTAAGGTGTTATTATATATTCAGATTTCTAAACTTATTAAAGCTAGATATAGTGTGTGTCTGTTTACGAAATCCAGAGATAGTTACAGTGCTAATTAATATGTACAGTGTATAAAAAACCCCGTCGCAGCAAACCTGCTTACTCAGCAAATTTCCAATGGAGATATAAATGTTTTAAGACTACATAAAGCCACTTGCCAAGTTTCATAAAAATATAGCGGTACAAATAAGCGGTATATACAATTTTAATTATCCTCAACAAGATTAACATTGGGGCTGAGTACGCAGGTTTGCTGCAAAAAGGAACACAAAACCATTGGTTTTATGATAATATCAATATATCTCAGTAAGGTGAAGTCGTATACCAGTTGTTATTTATTTATGTTCATAATTAAGAGAGACATAGCATTTAATTATTCTCCATAAAAATAACATGGGGCTGAGTACGCAGGTTTGCTGCTACGGGAGCCTTTGGGAAAAAATTGTTTTTTTTGTAGCAAATATCAATAAACCACAAACATATGAAGCCTTATACCGAGTTTCGTCAATATACGTTCATAAATAAGCGAGATATAACATTTTTCTTTTCCTCCATAAGAATAACATTAGACAACGTACTGTGTTTAGCACTTTCAATATCTCAGTAACCAATTGACGTAGAGGAATGATCAAAATACCAAATTATGTGTTTTTAAGCTGAATCCAATGTTAACAACTAATATTTGACTATTTCAAAAAGTATATGTACAAATTTCAAACCCATTTTTGGGGTACAAAACCCCCCCAAAATACCACTTTGGATAGAGTGATCTGGCTGGTTTTCGAACTTAAAGTCATAAATGTTGCTTTACACGTTTATACCAAATTTCATCAAAATCGGATGATTTTTACGAGAGTTTTCGTGCCTACATAGATATACATGCCATATATACAGTTTCGAACGAACGGTGTTTTTGGGGTCTAGGTACCTCAAAACGAAAAGTTATCATGGTCCCGGGCCTAGATCTTGCCATGCCGACTACGGTAATAGCTTTTTCCCTATAGGGGAAATTCGCTAAAACAAAAAAAAAAAAACAAGATGTACAGTTAAATACATCGAATACGTTTTGAACAATGCGCATTTTCAATGTGAATATAAAGAACTAATGCAATATTGTATGTAAACTCAGTTTACGTTTTATCCACTAAAGTATAAACAGTTTAGCAAAAAAATATGTTGTAGTTATATTTAATATAAAAATGCAATTGTTGACTTATTCTTCTATTGGCTTTTGCCTGAGGTAATGAATAAACAGAAACCACTGCAATATTAGCAAAACAAATTACACATGAATTAGCTTCCTACTAATTTTTTAGCCTAGGATTTTTGTTTTGGTTTACGTTATTTAGCCTTAATCAAACAGTCTACGTTACAACATTGTATTGTATCACTGACTTTTTATGTGTACGAAACGATAGTTCAGTTGAATAACTCTCCTGTGAACGGTGTTTGCATTCATTAAATAATATTCCTAAGGTGGATTTCAAAAATCCCTCTTTTTGAACCTCATTCAACAAGACTCTCTCCAAAACAATGTTATAAATTATTAAAACGAAATTCTATAAAACAGGTATTTATCATATTAATTTTACCTTAATTCTAAAGCATTGACGAACATGCTAGGAACGAATTAATTTTAAAGTTTTTAAAATGTCTCTTAATTATATTTTTAGCTACACCTTAAGCCCTCGTATTGTATCCCTCGTATGTCTAAACAATGCTAAAAAAGGATATACATTAAAATTGAAACACAAGACCAATGAAACATTTTTCAAAGAATAATTGTGATTTTATATTATATAACCATACGCTGTTTTCTACCAATGTTGTGTTGTATTTTATTGATACTTCTACATTTCTACGAGCATTCTATATTTTTAAACTGATATTACATCATTGCATTAATACGTTTAACAAATCAATGACATCCCAAGAACTGGTGGATGGGATGAGAAATGTGGTAATCAAACTGGGTATCCTCCAGAGAGTTAGATACGATTAGCGAAAATCTAAATGATGCAGATAAACTAATCAGTCATTTAAAATGGTTTATATTTTTTATGCGTACAGGCTCATGTGGAAGTTCAAAAATTCGGCAATGGTGGCTGGAGGCCTAAAACATTCCAATACACAATTAAAACTTGTCAAAGTTTGTGGAAAATGATTGGTGATCAAATAAAGACAGTAATGAAATCAGCAAGCCGCGAAGAAGTGGATAAATGTCCGATTCCCGTGGTATGTATTATAATCTGCAACATGTTTGATAGACATCACAAAATGTCATAAGTTGCTTTTACTATTCCTTCGTGTTGACACATTATTATTATTTGAAAACTTTTCGCAAATTTGTTGTAAATTTAATAAACTTATTACTTCCGTATTATTGTTTTATACACATTGTGTTGGTTATTGTTATTAATCTGTACAGATTTATTGAATGCTGAATTAGAATCAGCGTTTGTTACTACATCATTTCCGCTGTCATTTGGCATGGTTAGTTGCCTGTGAAACACTAGCATTATATTCAATTTTAAAAGTAAAAATTAATAAAAAATATAAGGCCTTCGGAAGTCGATTAAATGCAGTGGCAAGCTGAGGCATACAAACGTTTAAATGCAGTGGCAAGCTGAGGCATACAAACGTTTAAATGCAGTGGCAAGCTGAGGCATACAAACGTTTAAATGCAGTGGCAAGCTGAGGCATACAAACGTTTAAATGCAGTGGCAAGCTGAGGCATACAAACGTTTAAATGCAGTGGCAAGCTGAGGCATACAAACGTTTAAATGCAGTGGCAAGCTGAGGCATACAAACGTTTAAATGCAGTGGCAAGCTGAGGCATACAAACGTTTAAATGCAGTGGCAAGCTGAGGCATACAAACGTTTAAATGCAGTGGCAAGCTGAGGCATACAAACGTTTAAATGCAGTGGCAAGCTGAGGCATACAAACGTTTAAATGCAGTGGCAAGCTGAGGCATACAAACGTTTAAATGCAGTGGCAAGCTGAGGCATACAAACGTTTAAATGCAAATATATCCAAGTAATAAATTCACTGTACAATTATCTGTAGAAATCTTTTAACTTTATTTTCAACCCACCCAAAATCAGAGATCCTTGGAGTGTATCATGGGCCCCCAGCACACTTCTAAAGGATTTCTGAATTGTTATTAATTTGAGTGTAACGTTTTATTTATAATGGATGCTATCAAATTGACAGCGTAGTAAGGTAAGGAGTAAAATTAATGTTCCAAGAGATGTTGAAGCGAAGTGGTGTTTATAAGTGTAATATTTGGAGGGAAGTGATAAATTTAAAATAAATAATAAAAGTTTACGCAGAAAAATTGTAACAATGCTGCATCGTAACTGAGCTGGCACTGTTATGAAGTATCTTAAAATCAAATAAATACAAAATTATTTACGATTCCAGGGCGAGTATAAAGTGGATAATTGGGAGATGAGATTTAATGTGGATAATATCGTGCCAGTGATGGAGTACGGCAAATACCGTGTCGTAACAAAATGGATCCACAAGAAAGAGCTCGTGGGCTGCAGCATGGCGTTTGTAGAGATAGTGCCCAAAACTTCCGGATGAACACAGGAAGTTGAAAATGTGTGTATGATTGAATTGAAAATACAGCAACAATTTAAAAGAATGGCAGTATTACTTACCTTTGCTAGGACAGTTTTTAGTCAAATAAATTAAGTAGTTAATTGATATATTTATTGATTCAAGCCAAAAACTGTTTATGTAAATTATTTATTAAATACAAAATTTCCTTTAGAACTCCGGCCCATATTATCATTTCAAAGTTTCAATGTTAAAATTATCATATACTAACAATCTACTGAATTGAAAATTTAACAACTGAACTGTTTCAATAATAGTGTTACTAAACTAGCTTAAATGCTAGCGAAAACTAGCTACACAATATCAACTAACCTTATCCGAGTTGGGTGAAACGTGTTTTTATCTTAGGAGTAGTTTATTAGGGTCTTCCACCTTGCGTAAAGTAATTAGACTACCAAATCATTAGCCCTCGCTCCTTGTGTTATGGAACGCAGCACTGCGAGAGCAATGAACTTAAATCTAGCAAATTTTAAGTCAGTCTACGTAACATTTTCCGGGGATTTTTACGCAAACTTTATACAAAAGAAAGGTTAACTATGAATAATAATTGTTTTACATATGGTCAGTTTTGGATCCACAAAAATATGAAAAATAAAATAATACAGGATGTTGAAAATGTTTCACTCAGAGGTAGGTTTTCAGTCCCTTGAACGATTTCAAATTTGGATGCACCAACTAAATGTTACGGAGGTAAGTAATTAATTATTTTATATATTTTGGTATAAGACTTAATTCTGCCATATTAATAAATACCCCCATAGCAGCAAACCTGCGTACTCAGCGAATTTCCAATGCATATATATGTTTCTTAATACCACATAAGGCCAGATACCAAGTTTTATCAATATACATTCATAAATAATCTATTCATGACATTTTAATTATTCTCCATAAGAATAACATGGCGGCTGAGTATGCAGGTTTGCTGAAATAAGGAACACTAAAAATGGGCTTTTATACAAATATCAATATAACTCATCTAGGTAAAGCCACATACCAAGTTCTATTAATTTATGTTCATAATTAATTATGCAGGTTTGCTGTTACGGAACTATCGGCCAAAAAATGGGTTTTTGTGCAAATATCAATAGACCACACCGATATGAAGCAATATACCAAGTTTCATCAGGATAAGTTGATAAATAAGCGAGATATACAATTTTTCTTATTCTCCATAAGAATAACATTGGACAACGTACTGTGTTTAGCACTTTCAATATCTCTGCAACCATTTGACGTAGATCAATGATCAAAACACCAAATTGTGCGTCTTTTTAAGCTGATTCCAATGAAAAAAAAATAATAAAATTATACTTTTTCAAAAATTATGAGTAAACAAATCAAAAAACCCATTTTTGGGGTTCAAAACCCCCCCAAAATACTTCTTCGGATAGGTCGATCTGTCTGGTTTTCGAACTTAAAGCCATAAATGCTGCTTTACACGTTTGTACCAAATTTCATCAAAATCGGACCTTTTTTACGAGAGTTATCGCACCCACGGACACACATATATATATATATATATATATATATATATATATATATATATATATATATATATATATATATATATATATATATATATACAGTTTCAAACGAATGGTGTTTTTGGTGTCTGGGGACCTCAAAACGAAAAGTTATCATGGTCCCGGGCCAAGGTCTTACCATGCCGACTACGGTAATAGCTTCTTCCCTATAGGGGAAATTCGCTAAAAGCAAATGGAATGAGTCAAGTAAATCAAATTTAATAATCATCATAGCGGAGAAGGAGGCATGATCCTTGGGGTGGAACATACATACCTAATTCGCATCCCATGCCACAAGTACAAACACAATTTTAAATTAAACCGTTGATTCCAATATGATTATAGAGAATTAAGTATTTTAAATATGAGATTATTATTCTGTATTGCCCGTCTAATTGTTCTGTTGACCTGTTCGGTATTAATGTTCATGGCATTACATAGTTGGTGATATGTTACGCTGTTCTTCTACATGTGCCCTTCTAGAGATTAAAACCATGACAACCTGCTTTCTCACTACCACATAAAGCCACTTACCAAGTTTCATAAAAATACATTAATAAATAAGTGAACTATATCATTTTATTTATTCTTCATAAGAATAATATAGGGCTGAGTACGCAGGTATGCTGAAACAAGGAACACAAAATATGTGTTTTTATGAATTATCAATATAACTCAACCGGGTGAAGCTACATACTAAGTTTTATTAATTTATGTTAATAATTAAGGGAGATATAAAACTTTACTTATTCTCCATAAGAATAACATTAGGGCTGAGTATGCAGGTTTGCTGGTACTGGGATAATCAACAAAAAATCAATTGTTTGTGCAAATATCAATATACCAGTACTACATGGAGCCACATACCAAGTTTGATCAATATACATTCATAAATAATCGAGCTATCAAATTTGATTTATTCTCTATAAGGATGGACAACGTAATGTCTTAGCACTTTAATATCTCTGCAACGGTTGGACGTAGAATCACAATTTAAACACCAAAATGATTGTTTTGTAGAGCTGAATTGATTGGTGAAAGCAAATTTGAAGTTTACATTTAAATTAACTCAGGAAAATCCAAAAACCTTCTTCCCATAAGATTAACATGGGAGATTTTATGAGCAGGGTTTTGGATTTTCTCCGCAACCACTTAACCTAGGTTAATAATTTAAAATACTACATTATTTTTTTAAACTCTATAAAATGATCAAAACCAAAATTTACTGTTTTAAAGATTTTACGGTAAAAAGTGCAAAAAAATGATTTTTTGAAAACTTAAAACCCCCATAAACCCCCCTCCCATTGTCCCATTTTTCTGGTGTTCGAACTGAAGTCATGAATGCTGCTTTACACATTTGAGCCAACACATTTCATCTACATCGGACGTTTTTTACTCAAGTTATCGTGTTAACGGACACATATACATATGAAATAATAAATACCCAATGCATAATCAATAAATAATCAATAATACCCCAAATCTCATGGCATTACAAATATGGTATTAGAGATGTTCTATATATATATATATATATATATATATATATTTGAACGAATAGTGTTTTTGGCATCTGGGGACCTCAAAACCAAAAGTTATCATGGTCTCGGGCTTAAGTCGTACCATGAGACCTACGGTAATAGCTTCTTCCCTAAAGGGGAAATTCGCTAAAAGAACCAATTTCATCGTTGAGACTATTTGGTATAGTTTATGTCTAAAATACAACCTTAAAATAATCTCTTAAACCTAACGCATTATTTACTTAGACAAAATATAATATTATCAGGTAAAGAAAGTAGTACACAAATGTATCATAAATAACGATAAGACAAGTGTTTATGTTTGTGTTTTCTTTCTAGAACAAAAAACATACATACATTGTTTTGTGCATAGTATTAACAAGCTGACTGTGATATAACATATTTTATTTATTTGCCGCTTAAAATAATAGAGCAGTGCTTAAGATAAGAACTGCTTGAAAGTATGACAAAGCATTATGACAAGTTATTAGTTTACATTTTCCAAAATTCCGACAAAATAGTTCGGTACCGGAAACCAGTAACAAAACAATAAGTTTTGTAAACGAGTTACAATAGAAAAAATTAGTTTCGTATTTGGAAATATTTTGGGTTTAAATAAAGTTTATTGATAGCTAATATTGGGAGTTCGTTAAGCAACTCCCAATAGTGGAGAACTTAGTTTCAATTGAGTAAACGCGTTTAATCTCTCCAGAAACAGCAGCTGATGCGTTAGTACACCACCTTTACTGCTGTCGACTACAGGAATATTATCAGACCTATAAAGCGTAGTTTTAAAAACACTTTATAACTAATTAACTGCTAGAATCTAAATAAACAGAATATTGTTTTTTCTAACATATAACTATCGCTATAAACTTATTTTTATGTTTTCAAAATAATTTAAAGTTATTAATGGTTATTTTATTTTATAAAGCAATAATTAGCGTATTTAAATACGAGGTTATAAAAAGATGATAACCCGCAGTTCTTTGAGTGGGAGACAGTTTTAATAAACTTGAAAGCATTACGTGACTTATTTCAGTAGTTTATAATTAATTATAATAAAATGCTTCAAATTTCAACATCAGATTGCCAAACACCCCGAATGTGGTTTTTAGAAGAAATATTAAACTAACCCAAATAACCAGACAAAGTTGTAACAAATACGCAATAGGTTTTAAATAGTCGCATTTATCATTAGAATAGTTATTTGTGCAACTAGTGAGCAAAGTGAGCAATTGCCTCACTCGAGAGAAATCCTTACTCACGAGCCGTAGGCGAGTGAGGAATGGTTTCTCGAGTGAGGCGATTGCACTTTGCACTCGAGTTGCACATTATATTTTTCCTACAGTTACCATAAAACAAATAAATTGGTAAAGAAACGTAACATATTTTTTTCATATTTATGTTTTGATTTCTCTGGAAGAAGATTTAGAGACACATTCCTCGCCACATTTTTTAATTCTTCTGGAGTACAAGATTCTTCTGGTGAACTATTATTACTAAAATCGTCATTAACGTCCATTTTGCGACATCAAAACCACCTTCAATGTTTACAAATGGCAAATCAATGAAATGGTGGCTTCTGCCGTGACCGGAAGTGTTGTGACAAATACAACAGTACAACAGCTGACCAGCTGATTTACAGCCAGTACTGCCAACGTATTTCGCGCGCATACGACCTTGTCTGCATGTTACGCGCTCACTATTTCGTGCCTTCACGTTGCAAATCTGGAGTGAGACAAAGTAATTAGAGTGAGACAATGTTAACATTGTCCCACTGATGAGCGAATTGGCCACTTTGCTTTCTCAAATCAGTGAGAGAACATGTACATTGTTAGGTAACTGTAGGAAAAGGAAATTATTCGAAGCCGAGAGTTCTGTAGTGGTTAGATTTTTGCAAAACAAATTTTTATTTTGACCACCAGTAGTAGAACTGAGGCGAACTTGTAATGTAAACAATCACTTTTAAAATAATTAGACTTACATATTCTCAAAGCAATTTTCACTTACAAAATTTATAAAATGCTCTCAACGAATGAAACATATAGTTTTATGATTATAAATCTTGCAATTAAATTTTACAAGTTAAGGTAAAAAGGGTAGAACTGTGACGAAGCTGTAAACTATATATAATGTATTTCTTAAATAATTAGATTTATGTAACCTCAAAGCAATATTATAACCAGTAAAACTCTTACTAGTGACTATCTGAAGGGAAGCACACGGTTAAATTAGTAAATAGATTACTGTTTAACCAAATTACTTAAATTATTAACAAATTACATAACTTACTGACTGTATTTCCTCCAATTAGAGGTGAACTTGATCGTAATACCTGAAACAAAATCAATTCAATAGTAACTAACGACTTGCAAAAAGATTCTACAGTGTAAAATATATATATATATATACAGGGTGTTTCAAAAAGAATCATCCGATTTTAAAGGTTTATAATTTCAAAACTAATGATCATATGGACATGAGGTTAATTTCATATTAAAGGACAACTAATAAAGTTTTTTTACATACTATTTACAGGTGCTCAATATGGCCCCCTTTAGATGCACAGCATATGTCTATACGATATTCAAATTCGTCCCACACCTTAGCTAGCATATCTTGAGTGATGGATTCGATGGCTGCTCTAATGCGGTTCTTCAGTTCAACCAATGTTGTTGGAAGGGGAGGGATATAAACATTGTCTTTTACAAACCCCCACAAAAAGAAATCACAAACAGTAAGGTCCGGTGACCTTGGAGGCCAGTGACTTAACGCGGAATCATTAGGTCCAGTACGGCCGATCCATCTTTGAGGAAGCCTACCATTTATAAACTCTCTCATATGAAGCACCTGTAAATGGTATGTAAAAAAACTTTATTAGTTGTCCTTTAATATGAAATTAACCTCATGTCCATATGATCATTAGTTTTGAAGTTATAAACCTTTAAAATCGGATGATTCTTTTTGAAACACCCTGTATATATATATAGGCAACGACATTTATGAATTGACTACTTAAATGTTAAATAAAAACATATATAATATATATATATATATATATATATATATATATATAGGCAACGACATTTATGAATTGACTACTTAAATTTTAAATATACAACTATTTTAGAATCATCACGCTAATAATTTTTAACAGGTCGATCCTTCAATCTCTCAAACATTTTTAAATGATAAATTCAGTAAACACGCCAAAAACTATTTTCAATGGTAGATTTACTGACATTTACAACTAGAATGAAAGTGTATACATAAATCCTAAGATCTCTTTCCGATATTTCTGGCATTACAAACAAACCATTACTTAATTAAAGTAAAATCGAACCAACAAAGACTCTTCTGCCTTTCACGGCGTCTCCAATCAATAAATCACCTCTTTGTCCTTCTTGGAACATTTCCATCCATTTTTATTGAAACTGAGAAGTAATTTTATTCATTTTAAATCCAATAATTCTTATTCCGCCTGGATGGAATTCGTGATTATTTGACTTTTGGGGTGTTTAGTATTCGGAATATCGAGTTGGACACAGATATTCCGAATTTTAATATTTAACTCGTCTTCTAAACTTTATATATTTTTAGGTCTGTTATACACAGCCACTTTCAAATCCCAAAATGATCGTTAATATGACAATTCTATAATCTAATATAGGATTGCCTATTAGTTTGTTGATTTATTTGCAAGACATCAGCGGTAGGATGGACCTCAAAATCCGCTTGACAAAGTTTCAAGAAAACTAAAATTTAGTTTAACAAATGTTATAACAGTTATAAATTTGTAATTATGGGGTTTCAATTAGAATCATAAAAGCTGAGAATAAATAACCAATGACTAGTCAAAATATTTTTCACACATGGTAAAGTATTATCAAATGATTTCTTGAAATCAGGGACTACAAACTTACACTAAATAAAAATTAAAACAAAGTGGACAAGTCCGAAATTAATCAAATGCGCAAATATCCAAAATAATGCCTGAAGCTATAATAACTAGAGTACATCTAACATGCATAAAATAGGCAAGTGAGCGAAGCATGCTGTGCTTTAAAATGGGAAGGGGCGTGGTTACAAAATACTCCAGGCCTATTGAACACACTGACCGATTTTCTATGAGCAAAGCTCAGTCCCTTATGTACAAGGTATTAAAATAACTTTACTTATTAGCCTTTATCTACACATCAAACGAATTTTCAACACTCACACACGAGCAGTTCGTTTACTTTTATGGTTTTTAGTGATTAAGATAGAATCAGAGTATTTATATCCGTAGGGTATTTTTGTGGTATGGGTTTCAAATCCTCCACCTAAATAATCGTTTGACAGCTCAAGGTTTTTTTTTAAATAGTTGATGATTTTTTTCATTTCAAAACTCAAATCAAATCAGATATCCCAGGAACCCAGGAGAGGTAGAAATTTCAGAGTGGACATTGAGAGGGAGAGAGAGAGTAAATGGCCCGATTACGAGGGAGCGCTGCTCAATAAAGGTCAGCCACTCTCGGTGATTAGTCCAATATACCTAACAAGTTGGACTCATTACAGGCACACGCTCTAATGGTCCTTACATGAATTAATTCCCACAACTAAATTAAATGTTTATAAAAAATTGAGTGTTTTACAGCAAAATATGTTTATAATTTATGTTGGATTCATAATGTGTGAATAATATGAGGACCCATTTCGTTTTCAATGTACTGACTCGTGTTTCCTACTATGAAACCATAATCACAGTGCATCATGGCTCCATAGTAAGAAATTGTGTCCGTTCATAAATACTGAAACTTAAAGAGTATTCATGGACTTGAATCGTGTAAAATATAGTCAATACTTTGTCCGAATACGTGATAGCTAATATTTTATAAATTTATGTAACAGTAAATTTTGAAGGGATGTTTACACGCTTTACTTTTAAAACATTATTTCAGGAATTGTTATGAAACATACAAATGTTTTATTTACGTTAGATTTATGTTATACTAGCTGGGCCGACGGACATTGTCCTGTTCTAATGTCACTGAATTTGTTTTATGCCAAAAATCTTTGTTTATTTTCAAGGTTAGCCGTACACCTCGGTCTCTCACTTCATTTTACATAGAGCTAACTTTGGCATCAACAAAACAGTTGACATCCAAAAAGATTTGTTAAGTCCATAATGAATATGTAAATGTCTATGCCTTTCAAGTATGTTTTGATATGGTCTAATCCTTATAAAAGCTTTCTTCAAATTACTTGAATTAAGAAAAGACAAATATGACATAATAAACTAAATAAAACATTCCTCCGTAAGAATAATATGGAAACACTGAAGAGCCACAGGGCGCATTCCTTAAGAGTTTTCAAATCTAATATAGACCTATATTTTAACCAGGTGTATTAGGAATATTCCTGTAACAATTATCATGCCAATCCGTTCAGTGGTTTTTTAGTTTTAAATTATGTACCAACCCGACTTTGTTCGATGTATTTAGATTAAACCGTACTCGAAAACGTCAAGCCATCTTAATTCTTACTTTTGCAAGTCATCTTGTTTTAAAGCTTTGTTGTTCCAATTAAATATAAACGTTACTAAGTTAAGGGTTTATTATACTAACCAGTGTAAAATTAACTGAATTCAAACCAAGCATTTAATGAGAGTAAAATTTTAAGGACCAGGTGCTGAGATAAGAGAAAGATGCAGATTACTGAATCAGATGCTGAATATCGACAACAATGTACTTGAGTAGCTTGTTAGCGAGACCAAATACCAACTGAGGTATACGAGGCCTTGAGAGTAAGAGTAGATAAGTAAAACGTGTGTGAGAAATGCAGGATCTCAATAACGAACAAAACACTTATGAAGAAAACGAATAGCATAGAAAATCGATTAATTTATAAAGCAAAACTGAAGGCTTCTTATTATTTTGAAGTGAACATTTTTGCGAAATCCTTGTTCTACAGTCAACCTCACACTGAATACTAAGGTACGGCTGAGTACTAAGTAGGGTAGTAACGTCATTATGCAGTAGTATCAAAGTTAATACATTTATTTAAGATAAACGTTATAATTTTAAAATTAATTTCCTACAATATGTGAGGAAGCGAGATAAATGAGAAAGAATTATGCTCATGCGGGGGATTAGAGTAAAATATGGAGCGAGTCAATTTAGCGAGTAAATCAGTTTGAGGCCGCGGGCGACCAATCTCACCCCCCTCACCGCTCGGCTCGGGGTAAGGGAATTTACGAGAGTTTAACCCGTGGCCGCCGCCGGGAAACACGGTTACCACCTTGTTAGGCTTAGCGTTTACACTTCCTAAATTCTTTGCTTGATTTTTTTACGTACAACCTAAATAAAATATAGTGTAAAAATTAATTTTTCTACTAAAAAAAAAGTCGCGTGAAATTATATGACTAGAGCACATTTTGCTCGAAATCGTAAACATGCTTCAGACTTTGAAGCTATTTCAATCGTTTGTGTATTTATATTCAGCTTGTATAATACAGGGTGTCCCGAAAGAGTATGGCACAAATGTAAAATTTGGTATAACTCATCAACAGAAGCACAATACTGCTTTAAACGTTTTTCTAAATCGCTTCGGTTTCCGCCTGTCTGCCTGAATGTGATATTTTATCAATACAGCATATCTTAGGGTCCATTCGAGGTACTGACTCAAAACTTGGCACGTGAATTATACTAGTTAATGAAAATTTGTTTAACGAATTTTGCGCTTCTAACTTTAGCCGCATTAAAATGGCGGCTATTTCAATATTTCAAGGCCTTAATATCTTAAAAATTGTAAATTTTTAGTGATTGAACAAAACATTAAAAACTATACATTTTAAGCCAATAAAGATATGAAAGATCCCTGAACCCATTGCTGATAAATTGCAATTGCTATGAGTAAAATCGTGCACATTTTATGTAAATTACCAGAAATTACCACGAGTTCATTTGTAAGAATTTCAATTGCTCAGCTATGAGTCAGGCGAGTATTTAAATTTGGGATAAAGAAGAACATATATCTAAAGGCTATGATTAATTTATCTTCCTCCATATTCAAGAAAGTTTGCTAAGGTCTCTCTCTCTCTCCCTCTCCTTCCCCCATCTGTCGGTGAGGGTAACTGTCCAACAAAACGACCCTAGTCCTGGATTGTACCGTTCCTTCGTCTACTGAGGGCAATGTTGTTACCTCAACTGCTGATATAGTCTCGTCCGATACCCATTACACAGAATATCACATGGTGATATATTCTACCTCGGCGCAGGTAACTGTTCCACACAACCACCCTAGTCCTGGATTGAGCCGTTCCTTCGTCTACTGAGGGCAATGTTGCTACCTCAACTGCTGATATAGTCTCGTCTGATACCCGTTACGCAGAATATCACATGGTGATATAATCTGCCTCGGCACAGGTAACTGTTCCACGAACCCACCCTAGTCCTGGAATGAACCGTTCCTTCGTCTACTCAGGACATTGTTGTTGCCTCAACTGACGTAGTCTCCTCTGATTCCTCCTAATTTCAGAACATTTCTATTTACCTCTAAAATTGTTGTGTCATTTATTTATGGAATGTCAAATTAAATCAAATCAAAAATTGTTATTGCCATTCGACAATAGCTATAGCAATGACAAACGTCAGGTTTTGTTACACAATGAGTACTCATACACTTCTTATACTAATAATGAACAAAAAAAATATCAGTTGTTGTTGTTGTTGTTGCATCAGTTGTTCAACATTTTACACGGTCTATCCAACAAGCGTTGGTCAACGACGAAAAACTGGTAAAGGTAATGGTAAGCATACATAATGGAACTAAACAATACTCCTATCTGGTAAATACTCACGGACGGTGTAATATTCATTTTCAAACAGAAAATCCTTACATTTTTTCGAAATTCCCCCGCATCTGGTTTTGATTTAAGAAGATGGAGGATTTATTATGAAAAGTGTATACGTAATTACGCGGGAATCAATTTTCATTGGTCTTTATTTATCGCTTCTGCTGTTTAAATTTACACTACGTTACGTTACAAGCATAACTTTAAACACAAAAAGCAATAGGTTAGATATATTTAAGTTTCAATAACTACTTTTTAATATTACTAATTATTATTATTTTGTTATATTTCGAACTCCATAAATTCCTGATATACAATAATTTTGGTAAGAACAAATTCTAAACACCATAGGCAATATTTGACTCAGTAAGTAAAACGGATGGTAAATTGAATTAATGACGTCAGATAACAAAGTGATATGACGAACAAAGGCAGACAAACCCTCCAGCAGACTTAAGATGAACGCCGACGTCTGGACCGTTGTCTGAGGCAATACATCTCCTCTCATCGCATTGTTCTGAACTGATCTCCAGCTGAGAGTTTAAGAGCTGACTTGGCATAAATAGCGAGTTTTAAAATACAAGAAGAGTGTCAGTTTAATTAATTTTTACTCTATTAGGGAACCAAGCTAAGTTAAAAATAGACTGAGGAGCCCGACACTGTAATTTTCAATACATTTTTTTATTTTCAAGCAACAGTTTTAAAATGACTCTGTAAAATACCGGTTGTTCAGCATTAACTGTCAAAAGATTTACTTGGTTGTTTGTCAAGGCAAAACAAGCAAATAAAAAAAATATAACATGTCATTTATCCCTATCCATTTTCCGTCCGCCAGACACACTTTATCGTTACTTTGATCACAAATTTAAATCTGAACTGAACTGGTTTATACATGGTGTAAACAACTATAATGTTTCCAATCAACATAAGAGCCTTAAGTATCGATTGACTAAAGTAGCAATAAGCTTAGCAATTGCAATTGCGTAGCGTGGCGATTGTAGTAGCAACGGGTCTCCGGGGAAACTTGAAAATATAATATCAGCGCTATAATTTAGGTGATTTTTAAATTTTGAACATCAAAGTTAAAGTGTATGTAAAAAAATAAATATGCAGGGATTAAATTTTGTTCTGTTTATTTTTTGACATACACTTTAACTTTGATGTTCAAAATTTAAAAATCACCTAAATTATAGCGCTGATATTATATTTTCAAGTTTCCCCGCAGACCCGTTGCTACTACAATCGCCATCAGTCACACATTCATATCGTGGAGCATCGTGCGGTCATTGTCTGATATAGTTGTGGTCACTACAACGGACATGTCGGCCAGTCCTACACCACACATGTCAGGGCTCAGCTCTGCAATACCACATGATGGTTGAACCAACCGGCACGGTCATACACTGTTAATATTGAATCATAATATTTTGAACCACATTGTTCTACATCACATTAACCATATACCCCTCGACAAAACATTAAAGTCTCTAAAAAAACTCCAAAAAAATGTAGGTTAGTTAGGTGTAAGAATTTGATATGTAGATGTAAGTAGGGTTCACTTGATAATTCAAATTCAAATTCAAAATATCCTTTATTCATTTATATACAATGTATACATAAATGGCGTCAACATTCACAACAATCTAAAACTAATTACAGATTGATACAAAACTTGTCATTTTACTTCTGTTGATTTAAATTCATTTTTTCCAAAACTCACTAAAACTGTAAAGAGCTCCCTCAATTAGAAACAACTTTAGACTCTTCTTAAATGTCGTAGTATTTATTTGTTTCTTTATTGTCATTGGCAGCTGATTAAAAAATTGTATACCTATATAAGTTTTTTTTTCCGGAATATTTCTTTAAATTGTCTTTCAACTTGAAAATCATGTCTGTTTCTTGTTTTGTAATTATGATTGCTAACATTCTTAGGCAATGTGCTTGATATATTATTTATATGTAGTACTGTACTGTTTTATAAATATAGAGGCTATACACTGTCATAATTCCTAATTCAGAGAAATGATTCCTACAATGTTCATCATGCCTAAGATTTAACATAGTTCTAATAGATTTTTTTAAGGTGTAAAATTCTATTTAAGTTACAAATTGATGCAGACCCATATACTTCAATCCCATAAGAAATATGAGAATGAATTAATGCAAAATAAGTTGTTTTTATTGTACGATTATCACATAAAGTAGATCATTTTTTTAAAGCAAAAATATTAGAACTAATTTTAGCACAAATTTTATCTATATGGCCAGTCCAACTAAGATTATTATCCAAACCTAATCCAAGAAAAGTTTTAATTAAGACTAAGAGAAAGTTGCTGATTGTTCAATTTATTATAAGATTTTTTATTTCTACAAGAAAATTTCATAAGGGTTGTTTTATTATCATTAAGTAACAGATTTAGGCTATTAAGTTGATCATTGACTGTTTTAATTGCAATATCAGCATCATTAAAAATTGCATTATCATTGCTGTTTGAAATTGTTAAATTAATATCGTCTGCAAATATAAAAAATTTACTATGTAATGTTAATTTAGAAAGACAATTTGGTAGTTTACCTACCAAATAATAACGGGAGGAATTTCCTTACCTCCCGAAACGTAGTGTAGTTTTAAACACTAGAAGCGATAGGTAAAGTCCAAATGAATCCAAAAATCAATTCAAATCCATCGCTATTATGAGTTTCAAAAATACAGTATATTTTTCAAATTATTAAATAATACATAACAAATCAATTAGGAACTGAGTACCTTATTTTACTTATATTAATAATAGTAGCGCTTAGATTTGAGAAAATCCATAAGTTTAAAATTACTAATATATAATAATATTGATACCATATTCTACAACTAGTATTAATCAATATAGCTAACTTATTATTTAAGCTCTCTCCCCACATTTCCGATTTATCTAACAATCACTATTCATTTTTGAGACTTCCTTACCAGAATATTACAATATATACTATACTCAAGGTATATACATACAAAAACCAATAGTCAATAAATCATACAAGCCATGAAATCCTAAAATAACACCATTTTGACTTTTGTAATTGCTATTTATAATCTACTAGAATTATACACAAGGAGGCATAATTTAACCATTGCCGAAAACCGGAATTTCCACTCGTGAACAGTAAACAAGTAAATTTAAATCTCATTAAATTATCACTCAAATGTGATAACTCAGAACTGTAATCACAGAGATCCTCACAAGATCTTTTGTTTGAACGAGATTCGGTAGTAGAGAGCTAATACGAGTCTGCGTACGTCTCAGAAAGTGAATACATTACATTCCTAATCACAGAGATCCTCACAAGATCTGTTGTTCGAACGAGACTTGGTAGTAGAGAGCTAATACGAGTCTGCGTACGTCTCAGAAAGTGAATACATTACATTCCTAATCACAGAGATCCTCACAAGATCTGTTGTTCGAACGAGACTTGGTAGTAGAGAGCTAATACGAGTCTGCGTACGTCTCAGAAAGTGAATACATTACATTCCTAATCACAGAGATCCTCACAAGATCTGTTGTTTGAACGAGACTCGGTAGTAGAGAGCTAATACGAGTCTGCGTACGTCTCAGAAAGTGAATACATTACATTCCTAATCACAGAGATCCTCACAAGATCTGTTGTTTGAACGAGACTCGGTAATAGAGAGCTAATACGAGTCTGCGTACGTCTCAGAAAGTGAATACATTACATTCCTAATCACAGAGATCCTCACAAGATCAGTTGTTCGAACGAGACTCGGTAGTAGAGAGCTAATACAAGTCTGCGTACGTCTCAGAAAGTGAATACATTACATTCCTAATCACAGAGATCCTCACAAGATCTGTTGTTCGAACGAGACTCGGTAGTAGAGAGCTAATACGAGTCTGCGTAGGTCTCAGAAAGTGAATACATTACATTCCTAATCACAGAGTCAGGGAGGAAATCGTTTGTGAATGCGAAGTCTCGTGTTCTATTCAAATATCTCTTACGTTTCGTGGTTAAGTTAAAATTGTTTAACTAGTCGTCAAATGCTGATACTAAAAACCAACTATACAAATTGAAATATATTTTTAGGAGTAAATATTAATGACACATAAATCAAGGCATTTACTACTTAGAATGATAATTATATTACTACCTTTACACTTTGCCTTTGATCCATTTTACGACCGCTCAATTTCAGATTAAACCCCGACTTTAATTTAAAAGTCTAAAATCCAAAACTAACATTCGAAAACAGAAAATATAAATTCAACCAAGAACATAATCTGCTGTATAAGAATAAATCAGAAACCTAATTGTTTATAAACATTGTTTAACCATCTATTTATTTATTTCCACGGTCGAAGCCAATATACAAAAAATGGCATTAATGGTCAGAAGGCATTAAAACACAAACAATACACGATCAATAATAAGCAATGTTCAAAACATAGATATGAACAACTGGGAAGAACTCAACCGATTCTGAGCCATTATAATCAAACTAAAACAGTCAATGAGTAACTAAAAACCGTTAACATTGAGTTATACTAAAAGTAATTTTGAAGTAATAACAAAAATAATTTGAATATAAAGAAGCAACAAAAGCATACGAATAAATAACAGAGAATATTACTGATAATAAGATGGAATAAATATATAATTAATTTATATAACAGTAAAAACTAAAAGATTTCATTGACCAACATATAATGTAGGAAGTTCCATAATGTGGTTATGTGACAGGTCCATTGCCTGAATAAATAATCGACTTTACAAGTAGTAAAGTTCTGTACTTTCTCATCTATCTAACAATTTAAGTTTTAGCTAGTGGCATTAGTTGTAGCTTATTTTGCACTAGACTTAATTACTTGAAAAAGAAACCTAAAACAATCTACTCCTAATTCTTATTCTTCTAAATTAAAATCACGCATTATTGGTATATTTTTTAAGTTGAGTAATACTTAGGAAAAAGAAGTTTTATTTAAAACCGGCAAGTTACATAATCTCTAAAACTTTAAGTACGAGTATATATATGTTCTACATCGTCCTCATAAAAAACATTCTACAACAATTTAGTAACAATTGGTTGTATTTATAATCAGTATACACTATTACCAACACACTAATTACTCACTGTCAATACATTCATAAGAGTACAATTTAGTCACATATACATCGCAACCATGTAAACTAACGGACGACGGACCCACGAGATCGCCTCGACATTTACATAATATAATGCAGACAACCCGTGCGCTGTGTTGAGCCCTGTCAACTCATCTGCAATGTTAATCACTCGTTCCCTCGGTGGCTCGGTATAAATTAAATTTATATACCGAGGAGTGACCTGACCTACTTAATCCGAAATAGTGTGTGAGAACGAGAACATAATATAAAACCTGCAAAATGAGAAAACATATATATATATTATATCCTCTGAATAAAGAAAAATATGAATTTAAGTTTAAACGGAACTTTAAAAATGCGTTTCGAAGTAAACTGTTTAAGAAAGGAAATTAAATTACTTGAATCCCTCTTGATTAATACCAAGTCCGAAAAATTTGTTCCTTGGTCAAATATTATAGGAAAACGTTTTTCAAAAGATGGCCAATGCAGTTTAGGTGGCACTGTTACTGATTCTATCTGTACTTTCATGACAACGGCATTTCTTCCTTCCACACTTTATAAAAAGGAGTGGAATAAGGATGTCCCTTATTCAGGAAAGTGTTACAGGCTTACATTTGTAAGATATCAGGATTTTTCAGTTTTGATAATTGCCCAGCCATACACTTTCTCTGATATTTTATGTCCTGGTCACTAGACAGACTAAACAAGCTTTAAAAATGGAAAAATCTAAACACGTAACAAATGAGTGAGAGCATCTAGAAAATATGTAATTCATTAGAGAATTATTATTAAGGATTGGTAAATAGTAAAATATGAGTGTTCATTTGAGTAAAATAACGTTAAAATTAAAACCAATTAAAGTAAAACAGAGTTTTAAGGAATACTATATAAAAATAGAACCAAGTAATACTAAACAATTCGTGGTGATTTGTGTTTCAATATATAGAAATAAATTATAAGGAATGTTCAAAACGTGCATCGCTTTGGGTTTGTGGGTTCGAAATTTATTACAAGGGTCGTGTAAGGGCGCTAATTATCAAGCTTTATGTTCATTAACTTAACAGGAGGCCGAGCTTGATTAGTTTCGTGGGTGAAAAATATGTCTATATGCGATCTTTATTAAATTGTTCCAGTCACTGTTTTCAATAAATCAACTGTTGAAAATTTAGCATGTGTAAGTGCTAACCAGTTACACTGGTTATTGATTCACAGTCGTTATGGTTATTAGTGAATTTCCTTTGGAAAGTGAACTATTAGCATGACCCGCACGGTGAAACTTAAGCCCGGGACCACCATAGAAGTTCCTAACGTGACCCCCTGAACACGTTTAGGGGGGTCGTTCAAAATTGTATATATATATATGTGTTTTGTCCGATTTACTTCAAATTTGGTAGGGACGTTCCTTTCTATAATCAGTTGGACAAGTTCGTTGGGCAAAACAATCGGAAAACTCTAAACTCCTTTTTTGGGGATTAATCTTTCAAATTTCGAGTTTTTGGGCCCAAAAAGGGTCAGAAAGGCCCCAGATGAAAAATCAATGCATGTTAAAATTAAAAAGGCGAAAGTTTTAAGCCCTCTCTCGTCATTCTAGCATAAATATTTACCGAGTTATTAAAGAAAATGTGTATCGACTAAACACAGTACGTTGTCTTACGGGGGTTTTATACTAGAAAAGCCTGTTATTCCTTTGTTAGAGTACTTTTATCATCCCCAGCAACCTCACGCCTACTTTTAAGCCTGTCTGGACCTTCTCCTAACCTTATAATGAGCAAAATTGTATTCCCAGCTTTGCAAGTAAATGAAACCAGGAGTATCAGAACAGCCAAAAAATCAATGTTTTCAGATTTCAATAAGAATTGGACAAATGTATGTTTTTACACTGATTTTGAGTTTTAAAAGTTTTTACGTGGAAATTCACTTCCCTCATGTCAGCGTGATGAGTGCGAACTCATTTTATTTTTATATGAAACTACATAACCCAGTGTTAACATTTTTAACTTTCAAATGAGTTTTTTTTTAATATGCATTTTCCTGAAGTTGAGGTTTTTACAAGTCTTCTTTTTAGGTCCAAAAGCCCCTAATTCTAAAGTTTAAGCAAAATTCGCTGTATTCCAAGATAAATTTAGCAAATATTGCTCGGACTAGAGTATATAGCATAAGGGGGTTCTAACTAACAAATATCAATCGACACTATAGTGGTTTTTCAAAAGATGTGGTAACGTTGAATTTTGGGGTCAAATGTAACTAACAACTGGGTGTAAACTACATGAAGAAAATTTAAAGTGACACAATATATAATCGGAAACAATAAAAATATGAACGCTTGAAGAATCAGCTTTGTCCCATCCTTGGAGCGGGTTTAAACAAAATCTCTTTTGAGCGGTAAAAGGCTGAAATCGACTGAGATCTTAAACTAAAATTACAATGAAACCGTTTTCCCAAAATCTACTAATTATTTCGTTGCCAACTCTGAAACACAAAATGTTTTACTGGTTTTCCAATTTTAACAATTACACCCTATCCAATTTTCATACCAGTATTATATTGTTATTTCAGAAATTATTATATTATATAGCTGGTATTATAATACAAAGCAAACACAATTATGCAGGTCGATTACACACAGTGACAGCTGTCGCTGGTGGAATAATTAGGATCTCGTGTGACGTCATAGTCCGGCCCGAAGGCGTGATTAGTTTGGAATGTTATTGGACCTTCATTTATTAAGCTGGTTGAAGCTGGGAAAGATAGTTTCTATGAAAGTCGTCTTCTGCATTACTACGATCAAAATTATATATTAAACCCTCAATTATATTTAACGTAACCGACAAGGTTTAACCTTTTAATTTTAGGCTTAGTTCTATGGGATGTTATCATGGGAAACAGTGTTATTAAAGTTTGATTTAGTAATTATTTTAAACGTTTTACCAACTCAGATATTATATCAAATATCTTTTGCTAGTAAATATACATTACAAACATGGAGGTACCATCATCCTATATACAAAAATTCTTGACCCAGCTTATACAGCAGTGACGTTCTTTCCAATCGAAACGAAGATGTAAAATATTGAATAATTTCTTTGAAATTAAAAATTTCAATCTGTACGAACCAGTGTATACAATAAGTTAAAACAAGCGATAAATACAAACTAAACATTAGCAATTAACAGAACAACACGGTTGCGGTAGAGAGCGAGTGGCTTATAATTTACAGCTACTACCAGCAACGCTGGTTCACTTGGTTTATACGCTAAAGGGTTTAAATAGATTTATTTATGACTCAATCCTAACTGAAAAGGCATGAGTAAATTTGTTTAACTTAACGTTTTCAAGTTGAGTCTATTAGAGATTGTCTTACATATAACGATTATTTCTAGTTTATCGAAGTATAACTAATAAGATTGTATTTTTTTACTCATTAAAGCAATGAATTTATTTGTCATTATTAGAAAGATAATGTAGGCTGGTTGGTTATAATTTTTTCATTTTTGTCATCTCCCCCCCCTTTGGAAATTTGTTAGATTTTAAACGCTGAAAGTGATGTAAAGTCTAAACTGCTGAATTTATATCCCCCGATGAAATAAGAATCAAATGGGACGAAGTTGTAGCTACAAAAGGGTGTTGTAAATTTTGAAAGTTATTACCAATATTGCATAGTACAGCAGTATCAACTACTAGCGTGCACATGAAAATCGAATTATATCGTTAGTTGTCTTATAGCGAACAAATCATCACTGGGAAATATACAGCTGAAGAAAATACCCCCGTCGCAGCAAACCTGCATACTCAGCGAATTTCCAAGGAATATATAACATAACACATTAAAACACTTAACAGGATTCATAAGAAATGTATTCACAAACAAGCTATATTTAAAATATTAATTATTCTCCATAAGAATAACATTGGGGATGAGTACGCAGGTTTGCTGCAACAAGGCACACAAAATAATGGGTTTTTATGCAAATATCAATAGAACTCATCTTAGTGAAGTCACATACCAAGTTTCATCCATATACATTCATAAATAAGCGATATATAACATTTTAAGTATTTTCCATAAGAATAACATGGGGACTAAGCACCTAGGTTTGCTGCTACAGGAACCATAGGCGAAAAATTGTTTTTTGGTGCAAACAACAATAAACCACAACCAGATCAAGCCATATACCAAATTTCGCCAGTTTATGTTCATAAATAAGCGAGATTTACAATTTTTCTTTTTCTCCATAAGAATAACATTAGACAACGTACTGTGTTTAGCACTTTCAATATCTCGGTAACCAATTGACGTAGAGCAATGATCAAAATACCAAATTGTCTGTTTTTTTAAGCTGAATTCAATGGTATAAATTAGAATTTTATTTATATTAAAACTAAATGTGACCCCCAAAAACACATTTTTGGGGTATAAAACCCCCTATAAACCCCCCTTCGGATAGTGCGATTCATCTGGTTTTTGAAGTCGTTCAAATAAATGGTACTTTACACATTTGTACCAAATTATTAAGATCGGACCTTTTTTACGAGAGTTATCGTGCTTACGGGCACACACACACACACACACACACACACACACATATATATATATATATATATATATATATATATATATATATATACATATATAAAAATTTGAACGAATGGTGTTTTTTACATCTGGGGACCTCAAAATGAAAAGTTATCATGGTCTCGGGCTTAAGTCTTACCATGAGACCTACGGTAATAGCTTCTTCCCTATAGGGGAAATTCGCTAAAAAGGTAAAATTTAAAAACTTTGTTAATGAGGCAGTTTGTGACACAACCGAACTAACCTGGAAAGTTTCACAAGTTACAATAGGCACGTGGAAATATGACAATGAGAACCGGAAATGCAAAATACACTGATGGAGTTCGTCGGTGGAGTTTGATTGTTCCAATCCAAGTTTGGACATCACCGGGCGGGTACGGAAGCGACAATACTAGTGAGTTGCGGTTTGTTTAGATGGACAATCAGAACGAGGATTACGACAGCGCGCCCTATTGTCTTTCGCCTCATTTCCAAAAAAATACGACCGCACAAAACACCATACACAAAAATTGGATTCAATGTTTACTGTTAAAACGTGTTTTTTACTTTCTCCCCCTATGGAAAAAGTATATGGAGAAAGTATTGTTTTCGTAAAAATTTCGAATTTGAGTTGTTAGTGGTAATATTCGTTTTGGTGCTCCCTGAACCCAAAAAAGTGGTTTTAACGTGATGTGTGTGTGTGTGTGTGTGTGTGTGTGTGTGTGTGTGTGTGTGTGTGTGTGTGTGTGTGTGTGTGTGTGTGTGTGTGTGTGTGTGTGTGTGTGTGAGAGAGAGTGTGTGTGTGTGTGCGTGTGTGTGTGTGTGTGTGTGTGTGTGTGTGTGTGTGTGTGTGTGTGTGTGTGTGTGTGTGTGTGTGTGTGTGTGTGTGTGTGTGAGAGAGAGAGTGTGTGTGTGTGTGCGTGTGTGTGTGTGTGTGTGTGTGTGTGTGTGTGTGTGTTCGTGTGTGTGTCTGTGTGGATGTGTACAGAGCTAGAGCCCTAACCAATGGGCCGATTTTTATGAAATTTGGTATGTAGGTACTAATCCACGATATCTTTAGGCATTTTTCATTTTTTTCATTTTTGATTTTTAAGGGTAATTATCCCCCAAAAACCGCCAAAAAACATGAAAAATCCAAGTTTCTCAAAAACGGCTCTAACGATTTTGATTAAACTTTAGTCGTTTGAAGAACTTTAGTCCCCCAACAAAATGACACCACCCGCATTTCTGTAAAAATTCGGGTTCAGAAATTACAGGACTTAAAACATCAAAAATTCAGTTTTTTTGATTTTTCATAAAAATACATAAATATAAAATATATTACTATTCACCACTAAAAAGAGCTCAAAAAACTAAATAATTTAGTATCTTGAATTACTATTCTACGATTGCTGGTTTCGGAGAAAATTGAAATTTTTATTTTGCGGTAAACGCAGTACATTGTCCAATGTTATTCTTATGGGGAATACAAAAATTATTATTTCTCTCTTATTTACTGATAAATATCATTCAAACTTGATATGCTTGTCAATTTAGCATTGGCCAACAGAGGAAATTCGAAATATGTTGCCCCTTAATAACCCTGGGGGAGGAATAGGGGGCATTTCCCCTCTTAAAACCACGAGTGTAGCAATGGATTCTGTAGGGCCTCCAAAGCAGGGATTTGGGTGGTTGTTTTTTAAAACAACTTGTTTACAAGATTTTCTGTACATTTGACCGTGCTTTGTATTCTATATTTAGTAAATAAAAAGTAATATAATCGTTAAAGTTGGGCTAAAAGGGAGAAAGTATGTGTCAGTTTCCTGATACCCTTTATTTAGTTTCGGATTGAGAGCTTGAAATACGAATTTTAATCAAACATATTCAGGAAAACTGCATATGCAATCACAAAATATATTTTTTTAACTTTGTTTTTAGGGATTCAAGTATTATTTTGAAAAGTTTCGTCTGTGGCTGTTGCTGGGTTAAATATTTGAGGTAAAAGACAACATCAATTGACTAATTATCATAATTGTTTGACTTTGCCCACTACATATTATAGATCACGTTGAAATATCCACAAACCTACTATCACGCCAAGCAATCGTGTATAGGACAATGTGTAGCTGTAAAAACAATATAATTCGTTCCAACTCGACAACTTTTATTATCCGCTCAAGGGTTTAAGATTAATTTAAACCACTATAATAAGAAAGAATTAACTTGTCCAACTTCAGTATAAAATGTTAGCATAAGTATTGCATGAAAACAAAACCATTAACCAACTATTGAATATACCTTAAATAAGTGCCTGGTACAAATGTTGTTTTGATACCAAAGCGAGACACCGCATTCGAACAACGCAGCCTACACATTGTACCATAAGCAGTACATCTTCATTGAGCTAGAGTAAAGGCGAAGCCTGCCAATGAAAATGGCAAAGGCCACAAGATTAACTACCGACAGCTCTCCCGTAAATCTCCCCGAGAGGCGAGATTTATTGAACAGTTAAGTTGGAGCCTGAAAATATTGATGTTGATCTCATCCTGAATGTCCTATAACCCTTCATTGGTGATGAACTGTTTCACATTAATACATCAATAGTAGTTAATACCCCCGTCACAGCAAACCTGCATACTCAGCGAATTTCCAATGGAGATATAAATGTCTTAATACTACATAAAGTCACTTACCAAGTTTCATAAAAATATATTCACAAATAAGCAATATATACAATTTTAATTATTCCCCATAAGAATAACATTGGGGCTGAGGACGCAGGTTTGCTGCATCAAGGAAGACAAAAAATGGATTTTTATGATAATATCAATATAACTCAACTAGGTGAAGTCATATACCAGTTTTTATTCATTTCTGTTCATAATTAAGGGAGACATAGCATTTAATTATTATCCATAAGAATAACATGGGGCTGAGTACGCAGGTTTGCTGCTACAAGAGCATTTGACAAAAAATTGTTTTTTGAGCAAATATCAATGCACCACAACTAGATGAAGCTGTATACAAAGTTTCATCAGTGTACGTTCATAAATAAGCGAGATATACATTTTTTCTTTTCCTCCATAAGAATAACATTAGACAACGTACTGTGTTTAGCACTTTCAATATCTCGGTAACCAATTGACGTAGAGGAATGATCAAAATACCAAATTGTGTATTTTTTTAAGTTGAATACAATGGTAAAAACTAAAATTTGACTATTTCCAAAATTATATGTAAAAAGTTCAAAAAACCCATTTTTGGGGTACAAAACCCCCCAAAAATACCCCTTCGGATGAAGCGATCTGGCTGGTTTTCGAACTTAAAGTCATAAATGTCGCTTTACACGTTTATACCAAATTTCATCAAAATCGGATAATTTTTACGAGAGTTATCGTGCTCACGGACACACATATATATATCTACAGTTTCGAACGAATGGTGTTTTTGGGGTCTTGGGACCTCAAAACGGAAAGTTATCATGGTCCCGGGCCTAGGTCTTACCATGCCGACTACGGTAATAGCTTCTTCCCTATAGGCGAAATTCGCTAATAAACTAACTGGGCGCAGGCGATTCACCTCTTCTCACCTGATTTCATTTTATAGTCAAGTCAAATAACACAGCTGATCAAATTCCAATATTTAAAATGTGCTTCAACTTGACTTCTGCTATGGCGTTATGGGAGGTTCTATCAGAAGAATTATACGTTTTCTCCGATTTTCTCAACGATACCTTTTATTCGAGGATTTATTTCACATGACCAATAGTTTTCTCAAATGTTTGTGGGAAGGGGCTTGATGTATACATAGATCTGATACATAAATGGGATATTTTACAGTTTAAGCGATAGACAGGCATATAAAAACCCGAATTTCTATAACCTCAGCTACCATTAGAGCCATAAATCTGGAATATTTTCCTACATAGCTCCAACAACTACCACAGCTTCACTGCAGTACAGCTCTAACAATCAAACCTAAGCTTGATTGCAGTTTAGATACTAGTATTTTTTCTACTATTCTTTAAATTTGATTTTTTGTATTCATTATTACAATCTCAATAAATAAAGAGGGTTCAGGTAAATTTTTGTACTCCAATAAAAATTATATTCTCACATAAAACACGTTTTATGTTGTAGTATATGTGTATTGACGAAACACTAGGCCTACAATCTAACCAAAATAACGTTTCCTTAACAACAGTTTAGTTATATGGGGATTTCCTTTTTATATAATCGAGACGAAACACAATTTTCCATAATGGAATTCAGTGCAATCTCGGAACAGATGAGGGGAAATGCAATAAAGATGCGGCAACGCTGGGATGAGGCGGTCTTTGCCTCGTGATGCCGTGGCTAAACCACTCACGGTGACACCACATTAATGCATCGATCTATCTTGACGGATAGCTAGTTGAGCTTCAGTTCATAGAGTCACGAGTTCGATTTTCCGGACGTTCACTACCAATGGGTTTGGACCCCTCCCTGAAAAAGATTTGTAATTATTCCCTCTGACAGAAAATGCGTCTGGCTTTCTGGATTGGAAATACAATAACTGTCATGTTCCGGGTATTACAAACTTTGTTTTAAAAGAGTTGCAAAATCCTGTAAAAAAAGTATCACAATTGACATTGTATGTAAGGGATTTGAACCGTTGAGCGTAAAAGTATACTTATTTTTTGTAAAATAAATAAACAAAATTGTATACTTTAGGATTGAGGTTTAGACCAGATCTAAATTTAAAATGTATACTTAATTTATAAAGTGATAAATAAAATAAATTAAATCATACAATTTTATTTAAATTATCTAAGCTGCTGAGCTTAAGTTTTTCTTTTTCTTATTATACAAACAAATATTTAGGGTAAACTGTAGTGCAAAAACTACCAAATCCAGAAAAGATTGTGCCTATATTTTAAGTAGAACCAACTTAAATCATGTTATATGAAAAATACAAAAATATAGTCTCTATTTTTTTTTATTCTTAACTAAATGATCTTTAAAAGTGGCACCTCAAAATTTAACATTTTAAATGATAAAATATTTTTTATGTCTCGACTAGCTGATTAAAATTGTTCATAATTACTTTGAGCAAATTAAAACGATCCTCAGAATTAACCTACTTCCGTTTCTTCCTATGATCATAACTCAGTGATTTAAACTTGTAGTATTCATAAACACTTTATTAATTAAAGATGAATATTTAGTAGTTTTACAAATTTATCAAACTAAATAAATACATTACGTATTAAGTAGAGGGATTTACAAAATTAATAAAATGTTCTACTTACTTCTGGAAGCGACCAATTTTTGTTTACGACTTAAACTTGGTTTCAAAACACCGGGTCGAAAAGTGAATCGAAAGTAACAAGTTTGAATTGTGCGTTCCGTCATTGAAATAAAAAAATTGGAAAACAACCTTCCATTATTAGAACAAATATGGGATCGACGGGGCAGTTGTATAAATGACCTGGTTACCTGCCCCACGTCCTAGGTTAATGTCAGCCCGCACTTCAATATGAGTTACGATAAATGTGTTATAACAAAAACAGCCTCTCAGGTTGTTGGAACGGAGACGGTATCGACGGGGCAGTTGTATAAATGACCTGGTTACCTGACCCACGTCCTAGGTTAATGGCAGTTAGCCCGCACTTCAATATGAGTTACGATAAATGTGTTATAACAAAAACAGCCTCTCAGGTTGTTGGAACGGAGACGGTATCGATGGGGCAGTTGTATAAATGACCTGGTTACCTGCCCCACGTCCTAGGTTAATGGCAGTTAGCCCGCACTTCAATATGAGTTACGATAAATGTGTTATAACAAAAACAGCCTCTCAGGTTGTTGGAACGGAGACGGTATCGACGGGGCAGTTGTATAAATGACCTGGTTACCTGACCCACGTCCTAGGTTAATGGCAGTTAGCCCGCACTTCAATATGAGTTACGATAAATGTGTTATAACAAAAACAGCCTCTCAGGTTGTTGGAACGGAGACGGTATCGATGGGGCAGTTGTATAAATGACCTGGTTACCTGCCCCACGTCCTAGGTTAATGGCAGTTAGCCCGCACTTCAATATGAGTTACGATAAATGTGTTATAACAAAAACAGCCTCTCAGGTTGTTGGAACGGAGACGGTATCGACGGGGCAGTTGTATAAATGACCTGGTTACCTGACCCACGTCCTAGGTTAATGGCAGTTAGCCCGCACTTCAATATGAGTTACGATAAATGTGTTATAACAAAAACAGCCTCGCAGGTTGTTGGAACGGAGACGGTATCGACGGGGCAGTTGTATAAATGACCTGGTTACCTGGCCCACGTCCTAGGTTAATGGCAGTTAGCCCGCACTTCAATATGAGTTACGATAAATGTGTTATGACAAAAACAGCCTCGCAGGTTGTTGGAACGGAGACGGTATCGACGGGGCAGTTGTATAAATGACCTGGTTACCTGACCCACGTCCTAGGTTAATGGCAGTTAGCCCGCACTTCAATATGAGTTACGATAAATGTGTTATAACAAAAACAGCCTCGCAGGTTGTTGGAACGGAGACGGTATCGACGGGGCAGTTGTATAAATGACCTGGTTACCTGGCCCACGTCCTAGGTTAATGGCAGTTAGCCCGCACTTCAATATGAGTTACGATAAATGTGTTATGACAAAAACAGCCTCGCAGGTTGTTGGAACGGAGACGGTATCGACGGGGCAGTTGTATAAATGACCTGGTTACCTGCCCCACGTCCTAGGTTAATGGGAGTTAGCCCGCACTTCAATATAAGTTACGATAAATGTGTTATAATAAAAACAGCCTCTCAGGTTGTTGGAACGGAGACGGTATCGACGGGGCAGTTGTATAAATGACCTGGTTACCTGACCCAGTCCTAGGTTAATGACAGTTAGCCCGCACTTCAATATGAGTTACGATAAATGTGTTATAACAAAAACAGCCTCTCAGGTTGTTGGAACGGAGACGGTATCGACGGGGCAGTTGTATAAATGACCTGGTTACCTGACCCACGTCCTAGGTTAATGGCAGTTAGCCCGCACTTCAATATGAGTTACGATAAATGTGTTATAACAAAAACAGCCTCTCAGGTTGTTGGAACGGAGATGGTATCGACGGGGCAGTTGTATAAATGACCCGGTTACCTGACCCACGTCCTAGGTTAATGGCAGTTAGCCCGCACTTCAATATGAGTTACGATAAATGTGTTATAACAAAAACAGCCTCTCAGGTTGTTGGAACGGAGACGGTATCGAAAGGGGCAGTTGTATAAATGACCTGGTTACCTGACCCACGTCCTAGGTTAATGGCAGTTAGCCCGCACTTCAATATGAGTTACGATAAATGTGTTATAACAAAAACAGCCTCTCAGGTTGTTGGAACGGAGACGGTATCGATGGGGCAGTTGTATAAATGACCTGGTTACCTGACCCACGTCCTAGGTTAATGGCAGTTAGCCCGCACTTCAATATGAGTTACGATAAATGTGTTATAACAAAAACAGCCTCTCAGGTTGTTGGAACGGAGACGGTATCGACGGGGCAGTTGTATAAATGACCTGGTTACCTGACCCACGTCCTAGGTTAATGGCAGTTAGCCCGCACTTCAATATGAGTTACGATAAATGTGTTATAACAAAAACAGCCTCTCAGGTTGTTGGAACGGAGACGGTATCGATGGGGCAGTTGTATAAATGACCTGGTTACCTGCCCCACGTCCTAGGTTAATGGCAGTTAGCCCGCACTTCAATATGAGTTACGATAAATGTGTTATAACAAAAACAGCCTCTCAGGTTGTTGGAACGAAGACGGTATCGACGGGGCAGTTGTATAAATGACCTGGTTACCTGACCCACGTCCTAGGTTAATGGCAGTTAGCCCGCACTTCAATATGAGTTACGATAAATGTGTTATAACAAAAACAGCCTCGCAGGTTGTTGGAACGGAGACGGTATCGACGGGGCAGTTGTATAAATGACCTGGTTACCTGGCCCACGTCCTAGGTTAATGGCAGTTAGCCCGCACTTCAATATGAGTTACGATAAATGTGTTATAACAAAAACAGCCTCGCAGGTTGTTGGAACGGAGACGGTATCGACGGGGCAGTTGTATAAATGACCTGGTTACCTGCCCCACGTCCTAGGTTAATGGGAGTTAGCCCGCACTTCAATATAAGTTAAGAGAAATATGTTCCCGTATTTCACTAACAAACAACAACAATCTGCGATTTATTAAAACAATATAATCATACATTTTAAATTCATGGTGATTGATCAAGCAGCCTACTAAATATAATGCAGTATAACTTTGCTCGTTATAATTAGTGATATTAAACTTGGCTGATGTTATTCTTATAATTACCTGAAATAAATATCTTATCGTATGCTCAACAAATACTGGGTCTGAGTCTACATCTCGACATTAATGTGTAAACAAATATAGTTTACATCAACAAAGAGTAATACGTGTGTTTCTCTTCGGGAGTTTTCTAAATCAAACTAAAATTGAAATTTTCTTGAGAAACCTATTTCAGAGAACTCCTTTAATTTTAACTGAATATATAACGGGTGATGAAGCTACCTTAAATTACGACATTGAAATACTGCATATTTTTACTATAATACTATTTACGACAGTTATTAAATTCGAAAATAGTTTGATAATGAAGTCCCATATGTTTTTGATAAACTGAGAGAACATTAATTTTGTATAAAACACTCACACATTTATAATTTTATAATATGCATTACTTTTGTAATACATTTAGAATATTTTAGACAATTCAGTAAATAGGAATGTTTTAGAACTAAGAAACACATTTAAAACATTATGAGCAAGTACTGTCATTTTGAACTTTTTCCAATGAGCAAAACAGCCACATCAAAAATTAACCTAGATATTTTATTATTTGTTTACTATTAAGTTTCAAAACAACCGACCATTTGCTTATCACCACATACAGGTTATGTTACAAGGGTAGTGGCCAGTGGTCATTGTCAGGATATTTACATAACAGTGACTTTATTAACAACATCATGCAAAGTGGAAGGTATTAGTTAAATATATTTAGCAGAAAAGCTTATTAATTTACAATCCCAGTCATTCTAAACATTTAGGAGCGATCCAAGTTACTTTTATTATGTATTATTTACTAACATTAAATCAATTTCGTACAATATTTCCGTATAAATTGTGAATGCGAAAAAAACTCGTAAATCGTTTCCTCAACACATAACTGGGCAATTATAACAGTTACAACGCGATTCTGGGCAGAAAATGTACTCGCAAACACTCGAAGGTATGAATACTTTGTTTTACAAGAAACATAACGCACATTAAGAAGGGAAATACTTTAAATAAAAACATAACTATGTATATTTTGAAAACTTACTACTTTTACAACGATATTTTCAACAAAAAGTATAGTTTTATATGAATCTTGAGTTACAATTTATAAATATAACAGCTGCAGATAAATGAAACATTATAAAATATAACCTTTGGAGAAAAAAACCTTGAAATCAAGTATTTCATGATGAACATTACTCGCGATTGTTAAAAGTAAATGAGGTGGAACATTCAAAACGTGCTTCCCTTTTGATTTGTGGAGTTTTGAATTTATTACAAGGGCCGTGATGGGCCGCTAATTATAAGGCTTCAACTTCATTATCATTTAATTATAGTAATTAGCTCTTGTTTCCAAACTTTTAAGAGAGGCAAACAAGAAATTAAATTGGTTGTATAATTAGTGGTTTAATATTAGCATTCAGATCAAATCAATAATGCTTACAATCTGTTAGTGCAAATGTTAATATAGATACGTTGATATTACAGTTTTAGAATTGTAATAAATACTAACTTATTAACAGGGTGCATGTTTATTTGCGATTTTAAATTAGTTAAAATAATTCTCCATCGCCATTTGGTATTGTCCTATAATAAAAATAAATCAAGAAGGTTAAAATACATTATATAGTCTTTACAAATAGTTTGTGATTGAAAATAGTTGAACATGTCAACAATATTGAAATTATCAAAATACTAATAACTAGTAGCCAGTCACGGCTTCGCTCGCGGTCACAACGTAATATTATACTGACATTCCCGTATAAATATTGTGTTACCGTTCCAAAGCCAACATGACCTGTTGATTAACTGTGTTTACTCTATCCAGCTGATTGCTTTAAACTTATAGTTATTTCCCAATGTTAAGCTTATGGGGAAAACTCAACTTTAAGGGGCCCCAGGGCCTCACTCGCAAATTATTTCTCTAAATAAAGTTTCCTGTACAACTTCACGTTAGGCTCTTTCCAATGACACCAAAAACATGAAAATCGGTTCAGTAGTTTAGGAGGAGTGATTGTCACAAAAAACCTGCTCGCCTATTAAGTAAGTACAGATTCTAAGTTAAGCAAACAACTTTACTTGTCAATACGTTGTCAAAAGAAATGGTGTGTTTTTTTACTACTAGTCCGCCCCACGGGGAGTCAAAGTTCCAATCCTGTGTTATCGTCATGGACAATCTACAAATATGAAACACCGATCATCCCCCAGGCCAAACCTCTACACCTACAACCACGAAATTTTGCACGCATACTCTTTCCTTAACGTAGGTAACCACTAAGAAAGTAATTAAGGAAATTCCCATAAGGCTCCGCCCCACGGGGACTCAAAGTTCAAATCCTGTGTTATTCTTATGGGTATTCATTTCAATTTGATCTGATAAAATTCAAACAGCTGACCATGATTCGTAGTAGTTCCACGGGTTGACCACAGAATGCAGCTCACACAAATGTTGTATCCCCGGGTGAAACCGAGAACGAAGGCAGCTAGTCTTGTATCTACGATAATAAATCATCAGGGTAAGCTATATAAGTTTTTCCATGCTAAACAATTGTCAAATTTTGTTTTTAACCTTGGAGCAACCTTGAAGGAATTATATTTAATGTCTCCTCTATGGGAGTGACAAGTTGAACAGCTGCCCTAATAATACTTTTCTAAACTTTGAAGAAAATTCACACGGCTTCTTACATAAAACACGTTAACAGCTCAGTAGAATAACGTAATTATGTTTGCGAGGTTGAAGAACCTTTTGACTTCTTGTACATTTCAAACTGAGAAAACAACAACGTTCTATTTCCATTTGTGTTTTTAAAATAAACTTTTTATTCATGTTTAGACATTTAGGGAATTTGTTTTCCAAGAATAAGTAAAAATTGTAGAATCACCCCTTAAGGGGGTATGCCTCTATCTATAGACAATTTTTATTTATTTTTTTACATATTCCAAAAGTGAAATTTTCTGAAAGGGCATTTAATTCTGAACTTGTAAGTATGTAAAATGTTGTGCTAATCTGAAAATTTTGTTGTATTCAAAAAATAAACATATAGAACACTGCGCATCGTGATTTAGAGGAGCCTAATTCTCAACCTTATATAACCTTAAATTGCTAATATCTCGGAAATGTGTTTTTGAAATTTTTGTTGTGCGGAAGATTGAATAAATTTGTAAGTACTGTACCAATTGTCTTGAAATTTTTAACACATCTTCTTGACATTATTTGGAAGGTTTGTGTTACAGTCTTTACAATATGAGAATATTTACTAATAAATTTCAGGACTTCACATATAGGCCTAACATGGACATTATTTTGGATTTTTTTTTTTTTTCATTTTGTTTTGAATAAATTCCTCAGATTATTATTTATTGTGCTACCATGGTTAATATACTCAGAAAGTTTTCATATAACCAGAATTCAGATAAAACATGGTTTAAAATTTAAAGTTCATATATAAAAAAATTATTAAAAAATATAAAAAACTTTGAAAAATAAAAAACATGCAAAATAACTAATTTTGCCACAAAAGTTTCACTTTTTTGCTATAATTTATTCTAATTAATCATAAATACTCAGGACAAACATAACAAAAGACATATGTGAAATATTTAACAAAAAAAATAAAAATAAAATCATAGATAGAGGCAGATCCCCTTAAATAAATTATTCACAGTATAAGACGTCGATGCTAATAGGGTGTATTTTAAGGCGAATATAAATTGATGACGAGTGTAGAATGGTGATATGCATTGTGTAGCCTTGTTACTGACTAAGACCGACAGATTAAGCCAGGACCATTAATTAACAGCCCAATGACCAATGGAAGCTGGATCCAGTATCAAACCTTCAAACGATTTTCTCAGGGTGTTGGTAAAATTTCATAAAATAAATGTCTGATTTCTTCAATTTTAAACTCGCTGTTACTTTGAAATATATCAGCATTGATTTCCATTTCCGCCTGACAGCGTAAACGACAACTAATTGTACAAGAAGCTTTGACTTGTAAAACTGTTTAACGTGCTATTCGTAAATCATATATATGTAGGGTTTACACTAATCTTCATGTCATATCATATCGCAGCTGTTACGTTTATTAACTCGCCATCGCGTATGGATCATGCATTACTGCTGTGTCATGGCTACAAGGAACACTGTGCACTCTGCGGCGTCAGCTGTCTGCGCTGTATAATTAACTTATACATGACCTCACAGACTGACCGTCATGACTAGCGTTGACCCATTCTGTATACAAAATCAATGGCAATATTAACCTACAACTTATTTTACTCCAATAATAATTATGTACTGTTAAACATTTATTCATCTATGTATAAAATAACAAACGGTTTTATTGATAATGTATGTACTTAAAGACAGAAAGTGTGTTAATATAATAACACATAAATGTTATATTTGATGAAAAGACTATTTACCTACAAATATGAATTCAATATCATTCAATATTGTTAAGTAAAATGAGCATAGGATACTAATATTACGTTTTCAATTTACAAATGAATGAAACAGCAACACTTAATACTCTCAGACATAAATCATAAAAAGGCATTCTAAAATGACCCTCACTTTCTTTATCATACGCCATAGAAAACTAATTATCTATCTCCTTATACAGATTTTTTTAATAAATAATTTATCGAGTCTCATTTATCCATAAACCTTTAAATTAATAATACCTATATCATATTATCATCGCTAATCAATTTATTTAAATAATGTGCCGATTTTTGAGTCCAGTATACCGATGAAACTTTAGTATTAAATCATGGTTCATGTGTTTTTTTAAGAACTTAACGGTTAGACGTGCCTTTCAAGGTTTTAGAAACATTCCCTTTCAGGGATCCGCTCTTTTAAAGGCTTTCAATTTTAATCTTATGGAAGAATATTGATAATTTAATTTAACATTGATAGCTTTGATACAGACAAAACACAATAAAGTAGGAACTACGATATGAACTAACAGAACCCCATAGGAACTACGATATGAACTAACAGAACCCCATAGGAACTGGGTTTAAAAAAGAAAGTAGTTGCTTGAATTCTAGCTATTGGATTTTCTTGTAATATATTAAAATATTCTACCAATCTGAACTGACAGTCTAGTAATAAATCATAGCACGAATTAGCGTTTAAATAGCTTTCTTCAATAAAACATGCATACACGATTTCGTTCATTCAGCTCCCGTAAAGGAAATAAAAAAACTACATATTCAACAATGAAGTTAAAAAATCCTATACTATTACACAAGCAATGTGTGTGTAAAACAGATTTCGTAATCACGGAGGGCTATTTAGTTTAAGTTTTGAAAATAAGGGTTTTTAGGGCTTCAGAAATCGATTGAAAAAATTCCTAACCCCAGAAAATATTATTATTCACACTAACGCTCATTTAAAAATGTTAAAATTGCCATTATAATTTTAAATCGTAACAAACTAATAATAACAGGTGATTAAAAACTAATCACTAATCAGTAATCAAAGTAGCTCGTGAAAAATATCAATATGCAACTATTCATCGAGCAAAGCTCGACCCCCAGATATTGTTTATTAAACACAATATGCTAAAATAAAATAATTCGGTTTTCTAGAACATCCAGTTAAGTAGTACCTTCGATACACGACCGCGCGGCCAAGTTGCATGTGCACAAGTACACGCGCCGCATAGTGTGTTCCGCAGAGGCGACAGGGTGTGCTGGACATGTTTGTGTCTCCGCGCTGTCCGCTTGATGGGACTTTATTGCCACAATAAAGAAAACACTTACGCTTGACGCTTCAAATCGAGGTGGTTTTATTTCTGTTGCATTTTATTAGTCTCACACATCGTATTAATATACGTAAAGCTTAAGTACTGCGATTTATAATTTTATGCTTTAGTAAAATATAGAATGATTTTGTTTTTATAATTAGTATTCTAGCTTTTACTTACTGCTATATATTTATAAAACTATTATATTTGTATAACATATAAATATTTTTTGTATATTTTTGGGGATACAATAAGTAAAATGGCACTTATAGTTGATCTATGCTGTAAAGAAAAAATAACTTTAATTATTTTGAACAAGATGTACCTAAAATGTATTTATTTTGCAAATCTAAAAAATCAATAAAAAAAGGATTAAAAAGTTTATGCTATATAGGATAACGTTTATAAATCAATCCCAATGGGTTATGGGTATCCGCATTTTAAGTGCAGTAGTATATTTGGTTTTTACTTAATTTTGCCATGCTTTAATGCCATGCCACCTTCAGTATTGTATTTAAGTGTACAAGGATCAACATATAAATAAATTCTTTAATCAATATTTTCGAAAAAAAAAAAACATTTTAAAAGCGAGAATTATAAAAATGATACATATTTATGGTATTCAGATATATTTTATACGAACAAGTTTTTTTAAACTTTCATAACAATTTAGCATTGAATTGGGAATTTATTATTTTAACGATTATTTAATCAAATTTTCAGTGCAGTTTTGCTAGCACGTGTGCCGCATACGAACACACCTAGGACAATCGGATACCGGAACGCGGTTGCGGTGGAGCGGCAGGTTCGCGTGTAATCTATAGCTACAAACAACAAGGGTAATTCACTTTAACACATTAAACAGGAATACATTTCGTATGGATCGAAATAGTCCCGTAGCAAAATCTATAAGCGAAATATTGAAAAATGAATTGTCGTCTAAAATCTTGCAGGGTGATAAGAAGATGCTCGAAAGAAAGATCTTGACTCAAGGGACAAGGGGGAGAGGAGTTTTTTTAACCTAGACAAATCTAACTGAAAGACAAACTGACCAATCTGTACGATAAAATTAAATGTCGATTGTAAATGTTTATAGCATTACTGGTTGTTTCTAACGCTTTTGACAGGAACGCGAGTTTTATAAAACTTCCCAAAGGAGACGAGGATTCCTTCGAGCTATTAGTATAATAATTATATAATATAAACTCAAACTTGTTCAAGCTGTGTGGTCAAACAGATTAATTAACATCCATCCTTATTCTGTAAACAACATTTCTGAGGGATAAATTGATACAGTTTAGAAGAACGAAAGAGGGATGAAAAAGGCAAACAATCATGGTGATTGTAAGACGGGTGCTCTGTCATAAATAAGAGTATAAACTAATTTCCTTTTTATTTTTATTACCGATTATATATAGGTAACAATACATAGTAAAAAGATCTTAGAAATAATATACACCATGAGTGATGCTCTACTGAAACAACAAAATTCAGCATACCACCAGAACATATATTTCATAAGAAAAATCTTACTATCCAGAGCTGTAGGTGAAAAGGATAAACAACCAGATAACATTAAGATTATTTTTAAATTTAGAGTCATTAATGGCTACCGTCTCTGACTTCGGTTTAAGGGATCACGGGTTCAATTCCCGGGTTGGCCACAAAAGTTGAGGGGTTTGGACCGTTTACTCTTAAAATACCTCGTGCTCTCCTAAAAAAATTGTGATGAGATTGGATTAGTAACCTTGGTTACCCCCGACATATTCGTATTCGGTCACTTATAATCAATGTAACAGACGATGAATTTGACCGAGGCCTAAGTACGAGTTTCATTCAAGTAACAGTATGACAGCTGAAAATAATTGTGTACGATAATCTGAAACATGGTTATTATATTCATATCGGATAAATACCACTGTAGCAGCAAACCTGCATACTCAGCGTATTTCCAATGAATATGTAACAAAACACATTAAAATACTTAACACGATTCATAAGAAATATATTCACAAACAAGCGATATTTAAAATATTAATTATTCTCCATAAGAATAACATTGGGGATGAGTACGCAGGTTTGCTGAAACAAGGTAAACAAAATAATGGGTTTTGATGCAAATATCAATATAACTCATCTAAGTGAAGTCACATACCAACTTTAATCCATATACATTCATAAATAAGCGATATAAAACATTTTAATTATTTTCCATAAGAATAACATGGGAACCAAATACCTAGGTTTGCTGCTACGGGAACCATAGGCGATTTTTTTTGTGTGCAAACAACAATAAACCACAACCAAATGAAGCCATATTCCAAATTTCGTTAGTTTATGTTCATAAATAAGCGAGATATACAATTTTTATTTTTCTCCATAGGAATAACTTTAGACTACGTCTTGTGTTTAGCACTTTCAATATCTCAGTAACCGATTGACGTAGAGCAATGATCAAAATACCAAATTGTTTGTTTTTTTGCTGAATTCAATGGCAAAAATTAAAATTTGATTCAAATAAAAATTACACGGGGAAACTCCAAAAACCCCATTTCTGGGGTACAAACCACCCAAAAACCCCTTTCGGATGGTGCGATTCGTTTGGTTTTCGAACTCGTTCAAATAAATGGTACTTTAGGACATTTGTACCAAATTTAATTAAGATCGGACCTTTTTACGAGATTTATCGTGCTTACGGACACACACATATATATATAAATAAATGTGGACGAATGGTGTTTTTGGCATCTGGGGACCTCAAAATAAAAAGTTATCTTTGTCTCGGGTTTAAGTCTTACCATGAGTCCTGCGATAATAGCTTCTTCTCTATAGGGAAAATTCTTTAAAAGAATTATAGTCTCGTTTAATAATTTGAAGTAACAGCACACACAGGACCAGCTATGGATACAATACCAGAGGTTTGTCGTCTGATTGAATGGACAAACAATACCAGGTCACTACATCGTGTCTTTTGTCTTAGAGCTTATCCAATGTATTCAATCCGATTGAAAAACTGTACATTTTTTGTACGAGTAATTCCGTAAAATTAAATATATAATATCAAAGTTATAATTTATTATATATAAAGTTATACAGTAATAGTAAAATGTAACTAATAACCAAGTCCAATTATATGTTATAGTAACAAAATGTTAAAAGTATAAAAAATTGTTGTAATAATACGTTATAAAATCTAAAACAAATTGTTTTGCTCAGGACTAAATTAAAACGTTATTTTGAAAAAAAAACTCGTACAGCATTTCAAAATACTGTTGTAGATCTAATTAAGATGTTTAATAATCCATGATAGGTAGAAATAATAAATTTACTGGATAGGCCTATGTAAATAAAATGTTAAATACCCAGGAATATATTTTAACCCATGTTCAAATGTAAAATTGCCCATATCCATTTTCAAATGATCATCAATTATAGTTAAAGCCTAATAATCATCATCAGACCATAAAACATATATTTACTAATATATTTACATGGTATTAGGCCTAATTACCATGTAGATGGCCTAAAGTAACCCCCAAGCTGTTTCAGAAGCCTAGCTAAATTCAAATATAAAATTCTAAATTGATATTATTAAATAGATAAACATGTGAATGTGAAAGTGTATGGGCTAGCAAATGCCAAAAGTGAAAATAAGTGTATTTACTCTCCAACCCAGAAGTACTTGGTGCTTTGTAAACCCCAAACTATTGCAAGAATGAAAAAAGCTTCTTCACCCGGAGTGGAGATAGTGAAGGCCTAGTGTAAACAGCTAAAGAGGGCCCTGTCCCTAGTTTTCTCCCTTTTAAATAGTTATTTTGCGCCTATCGTGCCAAAATATTTGTATCATCAACAAGTTACAGAGTAATACCCATTTTAACAGGCCACCTCAAGACCAGTAGCTCTGTGACAAGAAGTAAAACCTGAACTATGGTAAGATCTATCCAGTTTTTACATCACCATTGGATAGCCTACTAGAACTTTAATTAGGCCAAGAACTCAACCAATTTAATCATTCAATCATTAATGTAAAAATTTCAACCTGAAAATTTTATTTATTATTTAATTTATAAGAACAAACAACTCGGTAATTAATGACATTGAACAATATAATACATTTTCCAAAATAAACTCCAAGAGTAATGGAAGCCATGATTTCCAACAATGACTGGTAGGGCCTTTTGAGATCCAAAATTGGCTATTGTGTATTCAACTATAACTAAATTATATACTTTGGACTATGTTTTCGAATCTCAAATATTTTGTCTTTGTATCTGATGTCATATATTTATCCATGCCAGCTCGAAATCCCCACCCTGAGAGCAAGAACTCTGTAAAAATCCTAAATTTTATAGCCTGAGCAATTTGTATGTAAATTATATCAATCCAAGCACTACCCCCCATGTTGTAAACTATCCTGTATCCCTTTTGTTTAGCCCGTTAGATTTTTTTTATATGTTTACTCAATAAACCCTCTTTGTTAATTTACGAATCAATCTTATTATTTCAAGTATTAGTTTAGAAATTTAAGAGCAATACAAGCAAACACAAACCAAACACTCAATGTTTCTTAAGATTCCAGTTTGGCGTCCCAGCGTAGTGGCTGGATAAATAAATTACATTCACCGTATTTGAAACAGCTTAGATATAGATGTTTCCCGCCTTACCATAAGTTATAATAAGTTTTAGACAATAAGCAATAAATACCCCCAAATCGTATCCTTTATTGAGTAACATTGTAACACCCCCACCCCAAACATGCCCTGTAAATACAACCTCCGATCCTACATTAAGAAACTCGCTAAATTTAGCGAGAGGACGAACAACACACTAATATCTCCCGCGAATTTACACACGACATGGACACCGAACAAAACACCCTCATAGACACTACCATATTTCCCCAAGGACACAGTGACAACATTTCAGACGTGTCCGAAACAGCATTTAATTTGTTTGACGAATATGAAGACATAGACGACGCTACTAGGCAGTCGGCAGTCATAACGGTAACTCGAGATCGCCATTTTGAATCTACGCCGTAGCTAGCTCCCTCGACTCCCTTCCCCAAACTGACAACATTACCCACAATTCCCCGCGCGCAATTGGGGGCAAGCAGTCCCCAGATGATCCACAGGTCGACCAACCTCACAACACAAATTACTGTCCCTACAGAATCAGTCAATCACCCACTAAGCTTTGAAACTCCCACGACCACTGCTAATATTGAGAACGTGATGTTATTGCAAATTAGTAAAATGATGGAATCCTTAAATATCTCAGTAAAATCAGAAATCCAATCTAACATTAACTCAGTAAAATCGGAAATCAACTCAGTTAAATCTGACATCGATTCAGTCAAATCCGACATTAACACAAAAATCGCATCCAGTCACTTAAATCTCAATGTTTCTTAAGATTCCAGAATGTTTATAACTACTCTGAAAAAGCTTTGTTTCGAATTTGATGTTGGTGATGGTGATTTTATATATTTAACATGTTATTGCGGAAATTTCATTTTCTACCGCTGTTTAGAGAACACTGTGATTTTTGTTATTTGTGATGGGAAATGTACGCAAATATTTTGTAAATAACATTCTGAATTTAGCATTCAAATCTTTTGATTCCAGCCGTTTTGGTTTCCCAAAGTTAATACAATGAAAATACGAAACAGAATAAAAACATAGTGTGAATTTTATATGCTGGAGCCAGCTATTTGTGAAATGGAATTATGATTAAAAGAAAAAGTCGGAATAAAAATTACAACAAATTGTTTAAATTGTTATAAATAAGTTGGAATCAAAGAATTAGTCGGTTGCAAGCATACACAACTCATCTCTCTGATCGTAAACTTATATTTAGTTCATACTCGCCTTAATGTACGAAAGGGTAAGTATTTAAATTACCTAAATAGAAATATAGGAGAAAATATACATTTTATGCTATAAGTTGAATAGTATTTAAACATATCCCCTGACCGAGGGATTTAGGGAGTTTTGGTCTTGCTCTAAAGCATCTGCTCTCCACTGAATACTGCACACACTGAATTAGCTCTCCCGTTGAAAGCAAACACAAATAAGCAAAAGGTTTACCAGATTTACCGAGATTATCAGGGTAGTTAATTGTAAAAAACTTACATCCGACACGAACAATACCTGAAACAATAAACACCATTAGAAACCACACTACATTCCTTCCTCTAAATTTACATTACTGTTACTATCAGAACCCTCTTTTAGTGAATAACTTTTAATTAATAGTCGAGAGAACTAATAACGCTGGTCTATAGGTAATTTCCTCAGTCCCAGGACCACAGTATCAGTAAAGTGGATCGTGCACTCATATGCATGCACAACTCTCTGGGGGTAATGCGTTCTATTTGCTGTTTGATTGACAGTCGCGCACTCTATCACCGTGTTGGGAATTCTGTGCTTTCCTAATTCATAAATATTACTGATTAATATTTTCCGGAATTTTCTAACTGTATAAATAACTCACATTGTGTAAATAATGAATTAGAATGATAATTCTGAATGAACATAGAATTCCACAACATTATAATGAAAATACCCCCGTAGTAGCAAACCTGCGTACTCAGCGAATTTCCAATGCATATATATGTATCTTAACACCACATAAAGCCACATACCAAGTTTTATCATTATACATTCATAAATAAACGATTTATGACATTTTAATTATTCTCCATAAGAATAACATGGCGGCTGAGTATGCAGGTTTGCTGAAGGAAGGAACACAAAAAATGGGGTTTTATACAAATATCAATATAACTCATTTAGGTAAAGCCACATACCAAATTTCATTAATTTATTTTCATAATTAAGGGAGATAACACGTTACTTATTCTCCATAAGAATAACATGGGGCTGAATACGCAGGTTTGCTGCTAAGGGAGCCTTTGGTAAAAAAATGTTTTTTTGAGCAAATATCAATGGTCCACAACCAGATGAAGCCGTATACCAAGTTTCGTCAGTATACGTTCATAAATAAGCGAGATATAAAATTTTTCTTTTCCTCCATAAGAATAACATTAGACAACGTACTGTGTTTAGCACTTTCAATATCTCGGTAACCAACTGACGTAGAGAAATGATCAAAATACCAAATTGTGTATTTTTTTAAGCTGAATCCAATGGTAAAAATTAAAATTTGACTATTTCCAAAATTATATATAAAAAATTCAAAAAACCCATTTTTGGGGTACAAAACCCCCCCAAAATTCCCCTTCGGATAGAGCGATTTGGCTGGTTTTCGAACTTAAAGTCATAAATGTTGCTTTACACGTGTATACCAAATTTCATCAAAATCGGATAATTTTTACGAGAGTTATCGTGCTCACGGACACATATATATATATATATATATATAGATAGATATATATATATATATATACAGTATCGAACGAATGGTGTTTTTGGGGTCTGGGGACCTCAAAACGAAAAGTTATCATGGTCCCGGGCCTAGGTCTTACCATGCCGACTACGGTAATAGCTTCTTCCCTATAGGGGAAATTCGCTAATTCCCTATAGGGGAAATTCGCTAAAAGAAGCCACAATACTATTGATATTTAGTAATTTATTAATTTTTTGGCTCGTTTGCACACAAAAATAGGGAAATTAGTTACGTTTTAATTTTAATTAAATCTTTAGTTACTCTAAAATAAGAAGTAATGTTGTTTGAAGCAACAAAACAGACCAAACCTTAGAAGCCGTGATATTTGTTTGGATTATAAAGAGTTTTGATCACACCATATATAAAAATAAAACATTTTTTAGTTTTGTTAGTTTATCGGTAAATACTTTAACTCTGTAACTTACATTAATTTCAGGAAATAAACAGATAGTTACGTAAGCTGGGCTGATATCGATAATTACAGTATTTCAATAGTTTATTCTTTGAATGATATATACAAAAAATAAGTACACGTAAAATACTAAAAAAATAGCCCGGCTTACTTAGGAATTATGAAATTATATAAGTCAACTTATTCATCTAAATTTAGAAAATAGGAGTTTTGCCTCCAAGGCATCACCTGTAGGGAAGCTATTACATAAATAAATGCATTTATTGGCTAGACCACTATTTGTTTCATCTGTGGCTAGACAAATAAAATTATAGATATACTTACATCTAATTTAAGATAAATGTAACATCAAACTCACTTTTGTACATTATAAACATAAAAGAACATCTTAACAACAAATACTCATTACCTACATCTAATAGTGTAATACATACACGAATCATAAATATTAATTATTTCGTAAAGTTGTGCAATTTGGCAGACAGTTTTCAATGTCCTGTTTAAGTTCCAAACGGTGTTAGTAATTCAAAACACATTATATTTAACAATCTGATTTGTAATGTTATCACCAGCGGTATCAAGCGAGACGATATACAGTCGACACGATTCTCGATCCTCATTAATGTCACAATTGAACGTGCGCGGAGTGGATTGGCTTAGTTTCGCTCCACCACAATCGTGTTCCACATATTGTAGCCGGTCTTTATGGCCAAATGGATGCAACACAGTCAATTTGCCATATAACTACAGACATATAAAGTGGTGTATGGACGAACAATTCAGCAATAGCGATGCCAAAGATTTATATTTATTATGCCATTATTTTACATAGATTTAGTATCCGACATATTTATATATATTTTATTTATTTAAAAAAAAATACCCCCGTCACAGCAAACCTGCATACTCAGCGAATTTACAATGCATAATATATGTCTTAATACCACATAAAGCCGCATACCAAGTTTCATAAAAATATATTCACATATAAGCGATTTTAATTATTCTACATAAGAATAACATTGATAATGAGTACGTAGGTTTGCTGAAATAAGGAACATAAACAATTGGTTTTTATGCAAATATAAATAGAATTTAACTAGGCGAAGCCACATACCAAGTTTCATCAATATCCAATCATAAATAAGCGCTATATAACATTTTAGTGATTCTCCATAAGAATAACATGGGGGCTGAGTAAACAGGGTTAATGCAACAAGGAAGAAAAAAATGGGTTTTTATGCAATTGTCAATATAACTCAATAAAGTGAAGCTATATACCAAGTTTTATTAATTTATGTTCATAATTAAGGGAGTCAATACATTTGACTTACTCTCCATAAGAACAACATGGGGGCTGAGGACGCAGGTTTGCTGCTAAGGGAATAATCAGCAAAACTCAATTTTTGTGCAAATATCAATTTACAAGTATTACGTATGACGTAAAACTATACAGCGCTTGTCATATTGCATTCAATACGAATTATTATGGAGTTTAAATTCAGCTATACTTAACCTACTAATAAAATACCAATAAGTATATACCGTAATATAAATAGTACGATAGTATATAGTACCTAAAACATAACATACAATCATGAAAATAATAAGTACAATAACCTATAAATAGATCTTAAGTTTATAAATGTTGTGACGCCACCGCGTGACTCTCACAATATTTCCGTTTGCCTGATAGCTCTTAGCTGGGATAGTTCCAGAGGTCGGGTAGATTATCATCCAATTTGGCAAACGACCTTTAGTGAGACAATCCCCTCAATTTTTAATTGGTGTTAACTCAGGTACTGAATACATAGCTACAGTCAATTTGAGGGGCTCATCATCGCTAACACCAAAGATAACTGGAATGAATTTTGAATTTTGAACTTTCGGCCGATCTTGAAAATAAATACCAAAATCCTGTTTACTCTGAATACAGTCGGTGAGAGTTGGTTCGGGACAGGATTAGTAATGGTTAGTGGCGGTTAGACGGGATAACCACTCCAAAAGGATATGAGGTAGCCGTCGTGACGGAAAACTGGACAGTCACTCCGTAAGGAACATATCTGGGAAGGATATGTCGTCGGGTAGGTTTTGCGAACGTGATCGTGACGTAAGACAGGATTTCAATTGGTTGGTGGCGGAACAGAGAAAGGTTTGCCACCCCACTGGAATCGGTTCGTCGGTCGTGACAGGTAAGGTTTGTCACTCCGTAAGGATTATTTGAGCAAGGATATGTTATTTTGTAAATCGGTCGGTGCGTCAGAGTGATGTATTTTAGGATTGTGTTTGGTCAGTGGCGGATATAGAGAGGTTTGCCACTCCAAAGGAGGCAGGTAGCCGGTCGTGACGGGTATAGGAATCGTCACTCCGTAAGGAAGGCAAAGATCGGTAAGGGAATACCAGTCATGATACAGTAGCCAAGATATGTGATACGTTAGTACAAATAAGGTTTTACGTTATTATAGAGTGAATATTCTGTGCTGCCGTGGTATGAGATGTATGCCCTAAGTCACAGAAAGGATATAATTGAAAATGGCAGATTAAATGGAGACCACTTCCAAAGGATTCGGGGTATTCGGTAAGTGACCGGTAGGTGATGTCACTCCGACAGGTGTGAATTTGTGGATAGGATTATTAGTATTATAATATAAACTAGCACAGTGAGCAGGCAAGCAGGTTAGGGTAAGAGCAGTTCATACAATACAAGAAAATATGTTCAGTGGTCTAGAATGCTCATTTTACACTACTCACAAAAGAAAATCGGTTATCATCATCTGTTATTAATGTTACGAAAATATTGATTCAAGCTGTGGGTCCAAGCAGATACTTCTTACTAACTGATTCAGTTTTATAAACCAGCTACTCCAAAGCAAGCGTGCACAGACATGTTAAACACACTATTCAATAAAATAATACTTAAAAACCATTAAGAGAAATTGTTCACACTATAACACTATAAATTCTAATTGATTGTCGTTTAATTATATTTCAAATTACTTTTTAGGTTACAAAGTAATAAGCGTTTGCCCGTGGCGATATCAAAACAGTTAATAAAACGACAGGTCAAGTGAGATAAGTGGGCTACTGTATCAAACAATTACCAAACTGCAATTAACGTTTTACTTTTCATAGTAAAAAAAATAGTCTTTGAAAGTAAATCTCAAAATCAACTCAGTTAATAAAAACCCCTTGCCTCGGGCAAATAAACGCTGCACTAATCCAGCGAAACAATAAATATGATTTTCTTGTTCTTATTCCAATTAAATTTAAGAAAACGATTGTAAAAAAATAGGCTCCGTGAGCAGAAAATTAATAAAATATCTTTGTATTTCACGTAATCACTTTAACAAATAAGCAAGGAATATTCGATTCCTACCTTAATAAATGGAAGACGATCTGCACACAGTCACTATCAACCAACGACTCAGATCCTGTTTGTCTGTTATCAGCAGGAAAACTCGGTCGTCGCGGCGCGCAATGCGTGCCGTCCCCGCTATTGTTATCCTGCCGCGCGTCGAACCACCTGCGCGGGAAACGTAAACAAAACTCGGCAGCGCCACAATGAAGTATTCTGCGTTGACTGTGTCACAGGAAAAAAATAGATTCTTCTATTAAATGGATTTGTAATAATAATCGTGCTAATGTGCTGGAGAACTAAAAATTATATTGTAAATAATTCTGGGTTTACATTATGCACAGTAAAATAATCGATCTGTTACATCCCCTCCTTACTTAGGGTGACAAAAAAAAGAAAACCAGAAAAAGAAAAAAAAAACTCCTTTCCTTCTTAAAATTAGATTGATAGTCCTTGGTTTGAGTCCATCCATCATGTATAACTAACTGGTTTGCTAGAAAAATAAAATAACACTCCGAAATAATAACTAAATTAATAAACTTCTGTCTTTGGCTCTGCCAACGGAAAAAAAATGATAGAAAACAAAATCTAAGAAAAACATAGACTCTTCTCTTTGGTTTACCATCTTAGGTCGGGCCTGACTAACCTCTTTGGTATTTTTTTCCAGCCGATGCCTGGGAAAAATATCTTCGTTTTCTTTTGCCTTTTCCTTCTTGGAGGGCGTGATTCATCACCATTGTTAGACTTCTCTTTGGGTTTCTGTTTTTCTTGCGCCACCCCGCATTCTGATTCCGCTACTTCCGTCGATAAGTCCGTTGAGAGCTGGTCGAAAAGGTCATCCACTTCCTCGGGGGCTATTGATAGACAGGGAGATAAAGTGTCTTGAGTCGAGTGCAGCTCAATGAGTTCGAACTCATTCATTATTTCTGCCAGTTCTAGTTCCGATAACTGTTTTGTGGACTCCTCCTTCTGAGGGTCTGTGAGATTTAATAGATCATCCACGAGGTCACCCCAAGAAGATGAGAGGTCGAGACTAGTAGTAGGATCTTGGGTGCTCTGGCCAGGGTCGGAGCTCGCAGACAGGCCTAGCAGATCAATAACCTCGTTTACCGGAGTTTCTTGAACCGGTATAACATCATTTATAGGTTCCTGCTCTATCGCATTGGTGGATGGAGGAGTGAAGCAGGATCTTTCGACTTCTGCTCCGGCTTCCGGGCTCAACACATCTGTTTGGATTGCATTTAACATATGTTGTCGCCAGGCAGCTGTGTCCAAGGTTATCCCTGGGCTAGTTACGAGGAGTCCCCGCGAAAGCCTTTCCGCAAACCATGCTACAAACACACCACAATCAACTCCATTGGTTTGTAGAGGTGTGTCACGAGGTGTGTCCTGAAAGGTCCACTGATCGTTAAAGTCTTTGTTGTTACCTTTCGCATACCGTTTTAACACATGATATACTTGGCACATTCTAGGCATATGTTGTCTTCCAAGGGAGTCATAAGCTTCGATGCGTTGCACTTGGGGACGAGCACAGATTAATGACCAGTGGCCTGGGTCACCTTCAGTATGCAGAGGAAATAATATCAGTTCCTTCGTAAGAGGGTTGATATTCTTGAATCGTCTGTTAACCTGATCCAATCGTTTTCGATCTAAGTCACAGAATACGTATGTATCCAAGACCAAAACCCGTGCGAAGCTAGACAGTGCACTACTTCTTCTCTCAAGCTGTCTCAAGTAGGCTTCCAGCACTGTTTCATTCAGCAACTTCCCTGGCAAGAGAGTGGCTAGTGAGTCGTCATTGACTTGTATTTTCCCACGCATGGTGTACCTGCAAACCAACATACCGCCAAGCAACAAACATGCAAAGCACAGGCTATCGTGTTAGTAAAAGTGAGGAAGTAAGGCTCACGTTTGAAAAATGCTAAAACTTCGTGAGCCCTTGGATTAGGGAGGAGGTCGGGTGGATCGGGTCTCTGGACTGGATAATTATCCAAGCACGTCACCAGTAAGGTACAATTTTAAATCTTTTGCGTGGGCCCGGCCTGCGTTCTTACCCTTCATATCCTTAAGATTGAATATATTCACCCCAATCTTTTCATCTATGATAAATGGGCCTTCAAATTTTGGCGCTAATTTGGCGGCTACGTAGTCTGCTGCAGAGGAAAGTGTATGCGCCCGCTTTAATACACTCTGCCCCACTTGAAAGGGGTTATCTCGCCTGCGTAAATTATAGTACTTCGCCTGACGCTTGTATGCTTTTTCCAAATTTTCTTTGCATCGTTCTCGTAGTTCTATAATTTTCTTTAGTCGTAGGCCGTGTAAATCAGTAATAGTTTCCTCCGTATTCCCTTTCTGCTCCATTAAAGGGCCGTATGCGCAATTTGGAGTTTTGAGTTCCCTACAATAGTTCAGCATGGCTGGGGTGAAATTTGTTGACTCCTGAACGGTAGTGTTTAAAGCGAATCGGAATTCATCCAAGTGAATATCCCAAGAACGGTGATCTTCGGCAACATATTGCGATATCATTGTCTTTAAGACGCGATTAGCCCGCTCTGTTGGGTTTGACTGGGGGCTATAAGGAGCCGTCAATTGGTGTACAAAGCCCCAGTCCTTAGCCAATTTTGAGAAGATATTTGAGACATATTGCGTCCCATTATCGGTTAGCAACACCTCGGGTGTGCCATATCGAAGAAGTATTAAGTCCATGAATTTAGTAGAGACGTTATGTGCCGTAGCACTCTTAAGTGGAGCTAGTTCTATCCACTTTGTAAAAGTATCTTGAAATACAACAATAAAACGGTTTCCTCTTCGGGTACGTGGTAAAGGCCCAATTATATCACTGGTAACTTTATACCAAGGTCCGACTGGACGACGAAATTGCATTTTCCCAAATGCTTTCCGTTGCTCCACTTTGTACCGTTGACATTTGTCACAACTGCGCACGTATTCTTTAGTATCCTTCCTCCATCTCGGCCAGTAATATTGGTTTTGAACTCTAGATAACGTTTTGTAAATGCCTAAATGCCCTGCTGTTGGACTATCATGATTTTCATGTAGTACGGTTTTCTTATCATTTTCGGGAATACACAGTTTCCATTGTAAGGTGAGATCTGGTGGGCGTTTCCGTGAGTTAAATTTTCGGTATAGTTTGTTTTCTTTCACCATGTAGTCTTTGAAACGAAACGGGTTTTGTGAAACTTCTTGGAATTTCTTAGCATACCAATCTGAGTTTAAGTGATCATTTCCGTGATCTTGGATAACCGTTTCCTCCACTTGTGGTTTTGTAGGTTGGGAAGCATTCGTACTATTGCCGGTCAGATTACACTCTAAATGTTCCTGATCCTCGGAAGTTGGCTCCCCTACGGGGTTTCGGGATAGAGCGTCGGCCACTTTGTTAAGAGTACCCTTCCGGTATTGTACGGTAAATTGGAATTGTTGGAGTTCTAGGATCCAGCGTGCGAGACGGCCCGAGGGCTTCTCTAGTGACATCAGCCATCGAAGTGCTTGGTGATCTGTAATGGCTGTAAACGAATAGCCTTCCAGATAGGGACGAAACTTTCCCACTGCCCAAACCAACGCCAGGCATTCTTTTTCAGTAACTGAAAAGTTTTTCTCCCTATCGGATAAAAGCCTACTTGCAAAAGCTATGACCTTCTCTGAGCCATTTAAATTTTGAGTGAGCGAGGCTCCTAAGCCAGTATCGCTAGCGTCAACTTGAACTACAAAGGGTAAGTTAAAATCGGGACATGCCAAGATAGGTGTAGAGGATAACGCATCCTTTAAACTGCAGAAGGCCCTCTCTTGTGACTCTGTCCATTCCCATCTTTGGTGTTTTCTTAGCAGTTTAGTTAGAGGTGACGACATTTGGGCGTAATTTTGCACAAATCGTCTATACCATGATGATAGGCCGAGAAAGCTTCTCACTTGACGAACATTCTTTGGCGTTGGGAATGATTTAATTGCCCGTACTTTATCGGGGTCAGTTTGAATGCCCTTTTCATTTATCAAATGCCCTAGATACTTAAGTTCTTTTCTACAAAACTGGCATTTTTCTGAGTTAAGGACTAAGCCCGCTTCACGAAGACGACGAAAAACTTCCCTTAACAGTTCTAAATGTTCACGAAAGGTCTTTGTTACAATTACCAGATCATCTAGGTAAGCAAATGCGTTTGGTTCAAACTCTGGGCCTATAATCGTGTCAAGGAGCCTCTGAAATGTGGCGGGAGATGAATGTAAACCGAACGGCATTACCTTAAAGTGGAATAATCCACGTCCTGGAACCGTAAATGCTGTGATGGGCCTGCTTTCCTCTTCAAGAGGGACCTGCCAATACCCGTTCTTTAGATCTATGGTACTTATGTACGATGCATTTCTTAATTTTTCCAATATCGCATTTATTTGATGCATCGGATAGGCGTCTCTTTCACTTACAGCGTTGACACGTCTTAGGTCTACACAAAACCGGTATTTACCCGATGGCTTACGAACTAGGACCACCGGGGAACTCCAAGCACTATTTGACCTTTCGATTATGCCGTCGTTAAGCATTTTATCTACTTCTTCATCTAGGATTGCCTGCATCGCGGGGTTTCTAGGATAATACCTCTGTTTTATTGGGGTATCATCTTTAAGTTTGATTTTATGCTTTATCAACGTGGTTCTCCCCGACACTGATTCAAACTTGGGTAGTTCAACGTCTAAAAAATCTCTCAAGACATTTTCCTCTTTTTCGCTTAATTTAGTTACTAAGCTTGTCGGATATATATTACTAGTGTCCTCGGATTTATTGTGGTTGGGATCACTAACAATTTCCTTAAACTGTAACACATTTAATTTTCCGATTGTATCCATACCTAAGACCATTGGCGTCGTCAAATTTGGCAAATATAAGGTCCTTACACGGTGGTGTTTACCTTCTCCTAAACCACAGTAAAACTCGTAAGCTGTATCTATTTCAGACTTTGAACCATCCGCTAGCGTGAGTTTAGTATCGACCTTAATTTCAGTGACTCCATTGTCGATTAAGTGTTTCTGTAGACGATTCCCAATTAAAGAAATCATAGACCCGGTATCGATGAGAGCGCGAAACATTTTACCCTTAATTTCGACACTTACAAATGGCCGGGTATCGTTTGATTTTAACTCTGTACATTGATTTTTGTCGAAATTCTTCACAAACTGCTTCCACTTTTCCCACTCGTCGGAGGTGGTTTTTGACTCTCGAGGCTCGGGACACCCCCCTCCTTCCGACCTCGATTCATGTTTTCCGACCTACAGTCGCAGTGTATCGTTCGTATTCCCTCTCTTTTACAGTTGAAACAACGAAGAATCCTTGGAAGTCTACATTCGTTATACCTATGACCTTGTTTTTCACAGTTAAAACAAGTAACAGGGGGTTTCGGGCCGGAAGCGTTACCTTCTTGTTTGAAATTAGGCTTTCCTTCACTCATTTTAGACGTTAACGTATGCGGACGTATACCGTGACTGGGTCGCCAAGTTTGGTGTTCTTCATTCAATTTTTGTGATGATGCAGCCCCACCTGTCCTCACCACATTTCTATGGTGATTGTTTGTTGTATGGAATTCGACTGAGTCTACTCTGTACATATTATGTTTTTGACTCCTAGAATAATAAGCTGTTTCTGGCGTAAGAGATTGTGCGGGATTCGGGGGTGGGCGATAGTTCTTAATTTCTCTTAGGTAATTTTCGTATCCCTCGGCAAGACGCAAAAATTCGCTTACTGAATGAAATTGTTCCCGCCTGACTGTAATTTTGTACTCTGGCTTCATATTGGAATACAACCTATTCAAAATATCGTTCAAAGAGCTAGTACCCCTACGTCTCATCAAGGTAGTGATTGCAACAACATACTTCCTTACTGGTTCGTTTTCTCCCTGAGTCCTGCGAGATATTTCCTCATCTAGTTTGCGTTTATAATCTGGGGGCAAATATTGTTCCTCAAAACTGGACAGAAAGTCCTCATAGGTTTGCCAATTCGCTTTCATGTTCCTATACCAAAATAAGGCTTCGCCTTTCAATATTTCGGGCAGTGCTTTTAGAATGAGATCTGACTTGATATTGTAGGATTCCATTAACTCGTTTAATCTCTCTAAAAATGAGATGGGATCACGGTCACCATCAAATTTAAGATTCCATTTTCGAACCTGATTACACACCTGGGCGATTTCATTAGCGAATTCGAATTCCTTCCTATTTACTGCGATTGAGTGTTCATACTGAGGCACGCTATTATAATTACCCGCTTGCGCCGCCTGGTTAGTTAGGTCAGACAAATTTTGGGATTGGTACCACGGTGGTCTATTGGTTGGTTTCTCTCGTACTGAGGGCACACTTAACACCGTTGAGCTTGGCAAGTGAGAAGTGACATAGGTGACGTGGGTAGTATCAACTCTCTGTGTCGACGAAACAGCCTGTTTGCTATTCCTACTTAGTTCAATTAGTTTTTCCTGTACAGTTCGAAAATCGGCAAAAGGTGGTAACCCAAGAATTTCTCTAATGCTCGACCCCTCCGTAGTTTGAGCTACGTTTTCCCACAGCAAATTTCCTGAATTCCTATCTTTGCCCTGCGCTACTTCCCCACCGGTAGCCGTGCATAAACCTCCACTCTCAACCGTTGTAACTATTTCCCCACTAGTCATGCCGTTTCGAATAAAGTTGACAAAACGTGTGCGTAGTTCGACTACCTTTCCATTCGTATCTAGGTTAAACCTACTCATTTTCTCTACCAATTCGGGTTTTTGGAGCTTATAGATCCACCCTACTGTGACGTCACTTGCAGTAGGAGAAGGAAATGATGGTGAGTCTTCCAGTGGTACATGTAAAGGTATCAACAAGGATTTGGTAGTTTCAACTGTTGTGTCTGATGTAGAAGGTGAAATTTGTAAAGTAGGGGTCTGTGTCACAACTACGGAACCAGTAGTAGTTGGGGTTGGATGTAGAGCCATAGTTGTAGAACCGGATGTTGCAGTAGACGTTGTGGTAGTGCTGCAAGTCTTCGTCTTTGTAGTCGTGGATTGGGGCGCTTTAACGTTTTCTCCATGGATTGACATAAATAAAAGTAGTTTGAAGGGTCGCAAGAAAAGTTCTAAATTGTACAACATTTTGACTTTTCTCCAAATTTACGCACGAGATAATAATGAATAACACAGTCCCTGTTCGGGCGCCAAAATATGTGACGCCACCGCGTGACTCTCACAATATTTCCGTTTGCCTGATAGCTCTTAGCTGGGATAGTTCCAGAGGTCGGGTAGATTATCATCCAATTTGGCAAACGACCTTTAGTGAGACAATCCCCTCAATTTTTAATTGGTGTTAACTCAGGTACTGAATACATAGCTACAGTCAATTTGAGGGGCTCATCATCGCTAACACCAAAGATAACTGGAATGAATTTTGAATTTTGAACTTTCGGCCGATCTTGAAAATAAATACCAAAATCCTGTTTACTCTGAATACAGTCGGTGAGAGTTGGTTCGGGACAGGATTAGTAATGGTTAGTGGCGGTTAGACGGGATAACCACTCCAAAAGGATATGAGGTAGCCGTCGTGACGGAAAACTGGACAGTCACTCCGTAAGGAACATATCTGGGAAGGATATGTCGTCGGGTAGGTTTTGCGAACGTGATCGTGACGTAAGACAGGATTTCAATTGGTTGGTGGCGGAACAGAGAAAGGTTTGCCACCCCACTGGAATCGGTTCGTCGGTCGTGACAGGTAAGGTTTGTCACTCCGTAAGGATTATTTGAGCAAGGATATGTTATTTTGTAAATCGGTCGGTGCGTCAGAGTGATGTATTTTAGGATTGTGTTTGGTCAGTGGCGGATATAGAGAGGTTTGCCACTCCAAAGGAGGCAGGTAGCCGGTCGTGACGGGTATAGGAATCGTCACTCCGTAAGGAAGGCAAAGATCGGTAAGGGAATACCAGTCATGATACAGTAGCCAAGATATGTGATACGTTAGTACAAATAAGGTTTTACGTTATTATAGAGTGAATATTCTGTGCTGCCGTGGTATGAGATGTATGCCCTAAGTCACAGAAAGGATATAATTGAAAATGGCAGATTAAATGGAGACCACTTCCAAAGGATTCGGGGTATTCGGTAAGTGACCGGTAGGTGATGTCACTCCGACAGGTGTGAATTTGTGGATAGGATTATTAGTATTATAATATAAACTAGCACAGTGAGCAGGCAAGCAGGTTAGGGTAAGAGCAGTTCATACAATACAAGAAAATATGTTCAGTGGTCTAGAATGCTCATTTTACACTACTCACAAAAGAAAATCGGTTATCATCATCTGTTATTAATGTTACGAAAATATTGATTCAAGCTGTGGGTCCAAGCAGATACTTCTTACTAACTGATTCAGTTTTATAAACCAGCTACTCCAAAGCAAGCGTGCACAGACATGTTAAACACACTATTCAATAAAATAATACTTAAAAACCATTAAGAGAAATTGTTCACACTATAACACTATAAATTCTAATTGATTGTCGTTTAATTATATTTCAAATTACTTTTTAGGTTACAAAGTAATAAGCGTTTGCCCGTGGCGATATCAAAACAGTTAATAAAACGACAGGTCAAGTGAGATAAGTGGGCTACTGTATCAAACAATTACCAAACTGCAATTAACGTTTTACTTTTCATAGTAAAAAAAATAGTCTTTGAAAGTAAATCTCAAAATCAACTCAGTTAATAAAAACCCCTTGCCTCGGGCAAATAAACGCTGCACTAATCCAGCGAAACAATAAATATGATTTTCTTGTTCTTATTCCAATTAAATTTAAGAAAACGATTGTAAAAAAATAGGCTCCGTGAGCAGAAAATTAATAAAATATCTTTGTATTTCACGTAATCACTTTAACAAATAAGCAAGGAATATTCGATTCCTACCTTAATAAATGGAAGACGATCTGCACACAGTCACTATCAACCAACGACTCAGATCCTGTTTGTCTGTTATCAGCAGGAAAACTCGGTCGTCGCGGCGCGCAATGCGTGCCGTCCCCGCTATTGTTATCCTGCCGCGCGTCGAACCACCTGCGCGGGAAACGTAAACAAAACTCGGCAGCGCCACAATGAAGTATTCTGCGTTGACTGTGTCACAGGAAAAAAATAGATTCTTCTATTAAATGGATTTGTAATAATAATCGTGCTAATGTGCTGGAGAACTAAAAATTATATTGTAAATAATTCTGGGTTTACATTATGCACAGTAAAATAATCGATCTGTTACAATGTGTGACTAAACACGATGGAATGGACCTTCGTTATTATAATTATAAGATTCAGACGATCCATCGGACGTAACCATATGGAAGGGGATGTTATTTTTATATTTATTAGATGAAACTTAAAAAAATATTTCAATGAATGTGTTAACACGGCGCAGGTGTGATACTGATGCTGACAGCCAAAACCAATCAGCGTCTGCTAAGTTGTTGAGATCTTCTTCGACCAGGAACTTTACTTACCGTTGATGAACTTCAGCATATCGTAACTTTATTTCAAAACATCCTCGGATATAAAATAAAACATAAAACGGGAAAAATAAAAATTATTGAGACAAATAGTAAATGGAAATTTGTTTAACGAAAAAACACAAAACTATATGCATCCTTCGTTTTTACGTTAAAATGTGAGATATGACACCGCACTACAAATATAGTCTGATTTTGCATGTACACTCGCATTTACGCATTTTATAAATAAATAAATCCTATACTCTAATATGAGTAAGGTTTGCTTGCTTGCTTGTGACATGGATCTCAAAAACGGCTCCAACGATTTCCTTCAAATGTTCGAAATAACTAATTTCTGGGATAAAAATAAGTTCTAGACAGGCCTCATCCCCAGGAAAAATCAAATAATGTAAAAACAACTAAAATGAAAAGTAAAAAAATTAACATTGGGCTTATGGAGTTTCAAATCAAAACAAAAGAATTGTAACAGCTGTTCATAATCAACCAGGGAACTGTCAAAGTAATACTCATGTTGTATATGATTATTAACATGTGGTTTCCTCAGAGCAGAGATTAACAGATTTGAGTAAAGATTACATATATAGAGTAGTAAAATAAATCAAAGGGACATTGAGCTATAAATAACAACTGGAGTGAACTTAGAAATGTATAAAAGAGGCAAATGAGTTATACAGATCTGATTATCAGTAGGGGGAAGTGGTGAAATATTACTCCAAGTCATTTAAACAAATTGACTGGCTTTCCCCGAGCAAAGCTCGCCCCCCAGGTTCTGTAAAATAATTTGAGAATAGAATAGCTACCGAATCAAAAACCTTATAAGGGAGAAACATGAATTTTAAAAACAATGTTCTCACTACGAAAGGTATTTAATAAAGCCATGACGCCAACGATATTTACAACAGGAATGGAGATGGCCCAATTACCCGTGATCGTTGTTATAATCTGTTTGGTTTATCGCGCATCAGGAGGTTCGTTCACTTGGAAACACCCAATCTGTTACAGATGCTTGCCAAATGGTGGGTGGGGGAGAGCAGAGACTTAGGTGTGAATCATAGCTGCAAGAAACACTAACAATGTGACATGATGGTGGCAATTGGACACTGATAAATTGAGCAAAAGTAAGTAATTTATTTCTGAATAATTATCTAATTCTTCCAAAAATCACAAACTTGCTGGGGAACCGCTAAGAACTAATGTTAAATCGTTATAGCGATTATTTGTTATTTATAAAATGTTTTTGGACTTTAAAAATCAATTGAAGTTGTTTAAAACTACGCTTTGTTTCAGGAGATAAGGAAAAATGACCAAAAAAATACGTACTCGTACTTTTAATACTGCGTTACTATGTAAGCCAGTTGGTTTGCCGAAGGAATGTAGCTTCCGTCAGGTAACATGCAATACAAACGGGGCAATATTTTGACTTTGACTCTCACTCCAGGAGCCGACAACGATGTGGTTGATTACTAATGGTTTGGTCGGCTCGCCTCACGACCATGGCCAGCCTTTGGTTTGATCAGTACATAATTAATGGTTGAGAGACGCAAGAAGTTTTAATGAACCAGTTACTCTTTGGCATCAGTGAAAACCGATACGGTAATCAGTATCAGTGAGTAACAGTGATTTATGTTACTCGTTCAGTTTACGGTTCCGGTGAATGTGTTTAACCATTAATTTACCTCATTTAATCCGTATTAAATGTATTAAAGTTGAATCAATCCGACTAAAAAACTTACCTCGTTTCAGTACTGTGTCACTCTAAAATTAATTTTCCTCTTGAAAAAATCGTATAAAAACCAATGCAGAATATCATAACAATTTAATTTTCATGACAAAGTTAGAGTATCAATCACCGAAGGGTGGTGGGTAGCGTGAAGTAAGACTCGAGCGAGCTGGGAAAGATCTTTATTCGCCGCCTGAGGCAATAAATTTCAACTTCAGCGGCCGAGATTAACGACAGTGCAGCCCCGAACTAAGGTCTGTTGGATGTATTATTGGGCTTCACTCTCCTGATGTTGGTTTTACTCTAGGACTTTTCATAGATACACAAACGACACAGTACACAAAGAAACACAAGCAATCGTGCCTTACAACTAGAACCGACGTTTCGCGGATAAAAACCTTCCAGCTTCATCAGGGTGTAAAGACCCCAGTTTTTCCTACGTGCAGGTCGGACGTCTAACTACGGCGTTTAGGTTCTTCGTGTTAGGCAGTTTTACTATGACTTCTGTGTTACCTATTCACAAGTCCCGGATTTAAACTAAGGGGGCGAAGCTTAAAGTGTATTAAAAATACCCCCGTTACAGCAAACTTGCATAATCGGCGAATTTCCAATGAATATATAACATAACACATGAAAACACTTAATAGGATTCAAAACAAATATACTCACAAACAAGCGATATTTAAAATATTAATTATTCTCCATAAGAATAACATTGTGGATGAGTACGTCGGTTTGCTGCAACAAGGAACACAAAATAATGGGTTTTTATTTAAATATCAATAGAACTCATCCTAGTGAAGTCACATACCAAGTTTCATCCATATACATTCATAAATAAGCGATATATAACATTTTAATTATTTTCCATAAGAATAACATGGGGACCAAGTACCTAGGTTTGCTGCAACGGGAACCATAGGCGAAAATTTTTTTGTACAAACAACAATAAACCACAAACAGATGAAGCCATATACAAAATGTCGTCAGTTTATGTTCATAAATAAACAAGATGTACAATTTTTCTTTTTCTCCATAAGAATAACATTGGACAACGTACTGTGTTTAGCACTTTCAATATCTCGGTAACAATTGACGTAGAGCAATGATCAAAATACCATATTGTTTGTTTTTTATGCTGAATTCAATGGTGCAAATTAAAATTTGATTTAAATAGAAATTGCATGTAAAAACCCCAAAAAACCCATTTTTTGGGTACAAAATCCCCCCCAAAACCGATCCCTTACTTCGGATGGTGCGATTTGTCTCGTTTTGGAACTTGTTCAAATAAATGGTACTTTACGCATTTGTACCAAATTTCATTAAGATCGGACCTTTTTACGAGAGTTATCGTGCTTACGGACACACACACAGATATATATATATATATATATATATATATATATATATATATATATATACATATATAAAAATTTGAACGAATGGTGTTTTTGGCATTTGGGGACCTCTAAATGAAAAGTTATCATGATCGCGGGCTTAAGTCTTACCATGAGACCTATGGTAATAGCTTCTTCCCTATAAGGGAAATTCGCTAAAAAATGTAAGATACCTCGTTTACAAACATGAAATTTAGCCATAAAGTTGTATTTCGTTAAAGCTATTCTACCTTAGAATGTATTACAATACAAGATGAACCATCTGGAGGCCCAGTGCTGGTGTGATAATGATTAATACAATCGAGATGAGCAATGGTATGCGGTTAACATTGTAAGCTGTGTAAATATCGGGTCTTGATTAAAATTCTGCAATATATTTAACATTCATTGGTGATTTACTTAAAACTGGAAGGTTATGTTTATTGAGAACTTTATTATTGTAAGTGAATCTTAAATATAAGTGGTAATAGAAAGGTACATATCTCCCTAAAAATAAAACACACAAAATGCTTTCACGGTACTTCATAAATGACTGTACCTTGACGTCAAAGCTTTGGTAAAAAAAAAGGAAGGAAACATTTGAAATATGTTCAACAGTGAAATAATTCTGTGTAAGTCGCCAAATTATTTTATTACCCTTAGAGTTTCTAAATAACATGACTACAAAAGTATTTTTTATATATTTTTACAGCATTATAAAACCCTTAGAGTTCCGTCAGTTAATGAATTAAAGCATTCAAATCAAAATACTCCAGGGACTCAAATATTCCGCATCACAAACACACCCGGTGTTATATTGATTACTTCCGCGCATCAAATTCAGACACCAGGTTTAATATCAATCTGAATGTTAAATTAATACGCCTGGATATCACTTGATTAATTGTCATGCATTTGCTATGACTTGATTGAATACTGCATATCAATACTTTGCATTTAATAATCAATCGGTAGGATGCGGAAATACATTTGTATTCAGTATTTTATTTTTCAAAAAGAAATATTCATGTTGCCTTATGTAAATTTACATCAAGCAAACTTCACAATACTCGTAATGGTGGTAGTCAGCCATTTACTTTACACTTTACGTTATTCTCAATATACATACAAAAGACAACGTTTTATAACATAATCTAGTTACTATAATAAATTCGCATGCAAATGTTCAACCTGAAATACACAATTACGAAATATTGGATACAAATATTGCTGCACAATTTACTTTTAGCGAATTTCCCCTATAGGGAAGAAGCTATTACCGTAGGTCTCATGGTAAGACTTAAGCCCGAGACCCTGATAACTTTTCATTTTGAGGTCCCCAGATGCCAAAAACACCATTCGTTCAAATTGTTATATATGTATATATATATATATATATATATATATATATATATATATGTGTCCGTAAGCACGATAACTCTCGTAAAAAAGGTCCGATCTTAATGAAATTTGGTACAAATGTGTAAAGTACCATTTATTTGAACAAGTTCGAAAACCAGATGAATCGCACCATCCGAAGGGGGGTTTTTGGGGGGTTTTGTACCACAAAAATGTATTTTTTGGGGTTTTTACACATAATTTTAATTTAAATCAAATTTTAATTTATACCATTGAATTTAGCTTAAAAAAACAAACAATTTGGTATTTTGATCATTGCTTTACGTCAATTGGTTACCGAGATATTGAAAGTGCTAAACACAGTACGTTGTCTAATGTTATTCTTATGGAGAAAAAGAAAAATTGTATATCTCGCTTATTTATGAACATAAACTGGCAAAATTTGGTATATGGCTTGATCTGGTTATGGTTTATTGTTGTTTGCACAAAAAAACAATTTTTCGCCTATGGTTCCTGTAGCAGCAAACCTAGGTACTTGGTCCCCATGTTATTCTTATGGAAAATACTTAAAATGTTATATGTCGCTTATTTATGAATGTATATGGATGAAACTTGGTATGTGACTTCACTAAGATGAGTTCTATTGATATTTGCATAAAAACCCATTATTTTGCGTGCCTTGTTGCAGCAAACCTGCGTACTTATTCCCAATGTTATTCTTATGGAGAATAATTAATATTTTAAATATCGCTTGTTTGTGAATACATTTCTTATGAATCCTGTTAAGTGTTATGTTATATATTCATTGGAAATTCGCTGAGTATGCAGGTTTGCTGCGACGGGTGTATTTTGTTTGTGTTATAGGTCAATGATCTTCGACGTGGATGAATAGGTAAAGTCTTATAGCTTCGGATAATCTACATGTGATAAGAACATTAATGAATCTATCACCTATATGAAGATATCTGTTTAACTCTGCAGGGCGTTCTGGTGTGATTTACCTCATTGATTAAGAATAATCCTATACTCTAATTCGAGTAAGGTTTGCTTGCTTGCTTGCTTGCTTGCGACACGGATCTCAAAAACGGCTCCAACGATTTCCTTCAAATGTTCAAAATAACTAATTTCTTGGATAAAAATAAGTTCTAGACAGGCCTCATCCCTAGGAAAAATCAAATAATGTAAAAAATCTAAAATGAAAAGTTAAAACAATTAACATTGGGCTTATGGAGTTTCAAATCAAAACAAAAGTATTGTAACAGCTGCTCATAATTAACCAGGGAACTGTCAAAGTAATACTCATGTTGTTTATGATTATTAACATGTGGTTTCCTGAGAGCAGAGATTAACAGATTTGAGTAAAGATTACATATATAGAGTAGTAAAATAAATCAAAGGGACATTGAGCTATAAATAACAACTGGAGGGACCTTAAAAATGTAGAAAAGAGGCTAATGAATAATACAAATCTGATTATCAGTAGGGGGAAGTGGTGAAATATTACTCCAAGTCATCTAAACAAACTGACTGGCCTTCCCCCGAGCAAAGCTCGGCCCCCAGGTACTATGCATAAACTTCACAAGGTTGACCTGTGAAATCATAATGGTTAAGAATACCGCTGATACAAATTGTTATATACCTGACTTATAGATAAGTTGATTCTCTATTTTTTATATTATCCAAAATATTTTTTGCGTGCATGTATTGGTGTAAAATAATACTGATGCCATAATATCTAGGCACAATGGATGTGATAATGAAAAATATACATTTATCCTAATAATAATGTAGGACTTTATTTGTATTAGCTACAGAAACATTTATTGATGGAAAAACTTTTGCTCTATTTAATTCAATTATATCGAAATCGTTTTCTGAAAAACCCTACTGTAGGGTTTTACGAGGCCTTCTTATGTACTCGTGTAATTGGTTTTCTGTTACATTTGTGTACGCAGGAAAACACTGAACCTTCAACCTTTGGAAACTTTAATTTTCAAAGTGCAGTTTTTCCATTTAAGTTTAATTTTGAACGTATTAAAATCTCTCTGGTTTTAAATTTATTACATATTTCGATCTTAAATTTAATTACTAACTCCCAATTCGTAAGTAATATAAAGATATTCGCTTTAATTTGGTGGGATTTGTAACAAAACAAATCGTAGTTATAAATATCAAGAATTAGTAAACGTACTGTAAGCGTAAAAAGGTGAGAGAAATTAAGTTTAAATGCGAATTTAACCACAAAACAATTTACTTATTAAGACCTATTACGTTTGCATACTCCATCCTAAATGGATTAATGGATTAGTAAACATTTCTAATGCCACTAATATGGATTTGTCGTCAGGCAGAACACAAGGTATTTTTTAAGAGATGGGATCCGAGCAGATACTAATCGCAATCGTAATCCGTTCGGTTAATATCACTTCCGGAGAGTTACTCGCCTGGAAGCACCCAATCTGTTGCAAATCCGGGCCAAATGGCGGGGGGGGGAGAGGGGGGGATTAGGTGTAAATAATAGCTGCAGGGAACAATACCGAACGCGACGCCTACAAAGAACTTCCGTGTGCAGCAACCACTGCTACAGATCATCAGAGATGCGTATTTATTTTCCAATCAGTTTTATAATTTTATGATACTTGAGTTTTAGCGAATTTCCCCTATAGGGAAGAAGCTATTACCGTAGTCGGCATGGTAAGACCTAGGCCCGGGACCATGATAACTTTTCGTTTTGAGGTCCCCAGACCCCAAAAACACCATTCGTTCGAAACTGTATATATATATATATATATATATATATATATATATATATATATATATATGTGTGTGTGTGTGTGTGTGTGTGTCCGTGAGCACGATAACTCTCGTAAAAATTATCCGATTTTGATGAAATTTGGTATAAACATGTAAAGCAACATTTATGACTTTAAGTTCGAAAACCAGCCAGCTCGCTCTCTCCGAAAGGGTATTTTGGGGGGGGGGAGGTTTTGTACCCCAAAAAAAGGGTTTTTCGAATTTTTTACATATAATTTTGGAAAAAGTCAAATTTTAGTTTTTCCCATTGGATTCAGCTTAAAAAAATACACAAATTGGTATTTTGATAATTTCTCTACGTCAATTGGTTACTGAGATATTGAAAGTGCTAAACACAGTACGTTGTCTAATGTTATTCTTATGGAGGAAAATAAAAATTTTATATCTCGCTTATTTATGAACATATACTGACGAAACTTGGTACACGGCTTCATCTGGTTGTGGACCATTGATATTTTCTCAAAGAAGCAATTTTTTCCAAAGGCTCCCGTAGCAGCAAACCTGCGTACTTAGCCCCATGTTATTCTTATGGAGAATAAGTTTCGTGTTATCTCCCTTCATTATGAAAATAAATTAATGAAATTTGGTATGTGGCTTTACCTACATGAGTTACATTGATATTTGTATAAAACCCCATTTTTTGTGTTCCTTGCTTCAGCAAACCTGCATACTCAGCCGCCATGTTATTCTTATGGAGAATAATTAAAATGTCATAAATAGTTTATTTATGAATGTATATTGATGAAACTTGATATGTGGCTTTACGTGGTAGTAAGATACATATATATGCATTGGAAATTCGCTGAGTACGCAGGTTTGCTGCTACGGGGGTATTTAATACTTTCTTTAATCTAAAACCGGACATTGAATTAAAAACGCGATCTAGTGTGTTTTACCTTTAGCTTATGTGTGCCTCGTAATAAAAGGGTTTGTAAATATACAATAAAATATTATAAAATTTATAAAATTTACAAAACCATTACTTTCTATCTTGCCTGGAATGTTAGGCGTGCATGCGTTTACAGGTTTAAGTAAGTCACTGATCTTCGACATTCAGGGTGAATAGTAACATTCTAACTTTTCACATAACCTACACGTCACAGTAACAAAACTAACCTGGTACTTATAGATCTGGTGCGGTACCTTGTAAGTGTATATACGTTGTATTTATAAGTAGTTTATTTCATCTTGCAGCACTAAAAATATATCTGTAATCATATTAAAGACGGTTTTAATAACGATTGTTAAGTCAATCGAATTCGACCAGCCGCAAGGTCAATAAGAGTATGAAATTTTGTATGTTAGTTTAGCTTTGTAGCATTTTGTACAGTACGTTGCACGAGTGAAAAACCAGGCCGTCCATAAGCTCAATATTAAAACTAATAGTAGCCTAATGGCCAGCCTGGTTTTACACTCGTGCAACGCACTGTATGTTGTCCTTTTTGTTTGTATCGTTGCAAGACGTAATACATTACATATTTTAACGACCTAAACAATCAATATAATTGAATTCGTGATTAAAAGCAAAGATATCTTCAATCAAAAATGAAAACGCAGAACAGAATAAACGTTATTTATAAAGTCATCAATACCTTCCCATTGGTTAAAGAAATTAATTTATATTTTGAATACAAATTATTGTCTACTTTGATCAAAACAAGCATGTGATCATAGGAATAATTTCTATTCTATTTGCACTAAATTAATAGAAACATTTTTCACGTGCTGTAGCAGTATTTCAGAATGAAACAGGCAAAGCCGCGATAGTTGCACATAATACTTGGCAAATACGATTGATGGAATAGTGATTAGGCAGAATAGAGAGCAAAGGCAAGAGATTAGGCGACAATAGACTAAAGCACGCTGAGTAGAAACAATCCACCGTTGATCCTCTCCTGTCAGTGGGGTGGGTCTTACGTTTGTTAATGGTCTTCCAAACTTGGGCTTTACACAACTTTACTCCGGCAGATAAAAAGTGATCATGAAACCACGCGTAAACACGCCGTTGCGTAAATTACAACATCAAGAGATTTTCAATTGGAAAAGCCTATTACGGAATTAATAGAAAACTAAATTCCTATTGGAATCATCATAATCATCATCATCGTCATTATTATCGAGTGTGTTACCAAGTCTCTTCTATCTTCTTCTGTCCAAAAATATTCGTTCCTCTCAGATCTCTGTTTTATACCTTAGCCTTTTTAACAATAACAAATATTGTTTTACAAGGTCCGTCCTTTTCTTTTGTGGTCTATCCACAAAATAAATGTGTGTGTGTGTTTTCTTCATTTGCCCTCGAATTCTCTTTCTAGCCAGATTTTTGCCACTCTCTTTCTCCATTCTCATTGCGATTCCATATCAACCCAACCTCACTATTCTGATGTGTTCATTAACTGTTCTATTTCATTCAAACTGGTATGTTTTCTATTGGAATCATGTTAACTTAATTCATTTCGCGAGCTGTCCTTGTAGATTGTGATAAACAGTACGTAGTAACGAAACGTAGGGCGTTATTAGTGAATTTCCTTTGGAAAGTGAACTATTAGCATGACCCGCACGGTGAAACTTAAGCCCGGGACCACCATAGAAGTTCCTAACGTGACCCCCTGAACACGTTTTGGGGGGTCGTTCAAAATTGTATATATATATATATATATATATATATATATATATATATATAGACATATATATGTGTTTGCACTCTAGCGGTCGCATTTTTTGTCCGATTTACTTCAAATTTGGTAGGGACGTTCCTTTCTGTAATCAGTTGGACAGGTTCGTTGGGCAAAACAATCGGACAACTCTAAACCCCCTTTTTTGGGATTAATCTTTCAAATTTTGAGTTTTTGGGCCCAAAAAGGGTCAGAAAAGCCCCGTATGTAAAATAAATGCATGTAAAAAGATGGGAATTGGAGAGGCGAAAGTTTTAAGCCCTCTCTCGTCATTCTAGCATAAATATTTACCGAGTTATTAAAGAAAATGTGTATCGACCAAACACAGTACGTTGTCTTATGGGGATTTTACATTAGAAAAGCCTGTTATTCATTTGTTGGTGTACTATTATCATCCCCAACAACCTCACGCCTACTTTAAAGCCTGACTGGACCTTCTCCTAACCTTATAATGCGCAAAATTGTATTCCCAGCATTGCAGGTAAATAGAACCAGGAGCATCAGAACAGCCAAAAAATCAATGTTTTCAGATTTGAATAGAAGTTGGAATAATTGTATGTTTTTAACTGATTTTGAGTTTTTATAGTTTTTTAAATGGAAATTCACTTCCCTCACGTCAGCGTGCTGCGTGCGAACTCGTTTTACTTAGAAATAATGCATTCCCGAAACTACATAATCGCACTAACATAAACATAAACTAACATACACAATCGTGTTATAAACATAAACTAACATACACAATCGTGTTATAAACATAAACTAACATACACAATCGTGTTATGAACATCAACTAACATACACAATCGTGTTATAAACATAAACTAACATACGCAATCGTGTTATAAACCTAAACTAACATACACAATCGTGTTATAAACATAAACTAACATACACAATCGTGATATAAACATAAACTAACATACACAATCGTGTTATGAACATCAACTAACATACACAATCGTGTTATAAACATAAACTAACATACACAATCGTGTTATAAACATAAACTAACATACACAATCGTGTTATAAACATAAATTAACATACACAATCGTGTTATAAACATAAACTAACATACACAATCGTGTTATAAACATCAACTAACATACACAATCATGTTATAAACATAAACTAACATACACAATCGTGTTATAAACATAAACTAACATACACAATCGTGTTATAAACATAAACTAACATACACAATCGTGTTATAAACATAAACTAACATACACAATCGTGTTATAAACATAAACTAACATACACAATCGTGTTATAAACATCAACTAACTTAAACAATCGTGTTATCAATTGACCAACAGTTTCAATGGCTTAACAATTATTAACGTTGCGCTTCAGAGATGGTCTCTATAGCAATAGACATGTCTATTGCTCTATACATTATGTAAAGCATCAAAAAAAGTATTCTACTTAAATTGAATGGGAAATTGTTGGAAATAAATAAATAAACGAAAGTATCGTGGTGTTTATGATGTTGTTTATGATTTGTCGTCGATGTCCTGGAAAAATGTAAAGTGAATAAAAATTCTGAAACTTAAGGTTGCCTTATTATATTAAAGCATGATCTGGCACACCACTTTTTGAGTGTGTTGTTTTGTATTGCATTAGTGTAGACTGTACAAGTAATAATCTACCAGTAGGCAAAAAAGTGAATATTTAAATAAATATGTGTATCATATGTATGTGTATATGTGGATCATGTGTATCGTAATATACAAATAAAATTTATAAAATTCACAAAAATGTATTTGGGATAAAGATTACAACTAGTAAATTTAAATTAAAAAGTGATCATGTTCTTAATCAACGAAGAGTTCGGATCGTACCATTGGTCAGAGCCCGCGGTTTGTTGTTTGGTCAGATGAACAAACAATACGCGGATTACGACCGCGTTCTTCGGACGTTCATCCCGTTTAATGAAAAAAGTGAACAAAACGCGTTGTCAGCTCTTTAATTTCAGTTAGACTAAACCCTGTATTCTATCATAATGGGTGGTCAACTAATAGAATTAACTTTAGTGGTATTTAAACAATTAATTGCATATCATATAATTTACTATCCAGAGGATTCCGATAACAATTTGTATGTAATGTAAGACCGATATAATTTGTATGTATTTGTATGTAACGTATGTTTTTGTAGGAATCGCATATTCGACTTCTGACTACGGAGGAATTGTCGGCATCCTTTGAGACCTGTCTTAAACAATTTGAAGTCGGAATAAATTATACTAGTTGTTTAAGTACCTTTTCTGTCATCAATTCTACAAGTAACCCTTGGTTTACCATGGTTTCGACACGTTTTGTGTGATGGCCACACCTTCAGAAAAGAGTATTCGTTAAACATTCAGTGCATAGAACGTCGTCATATCTTAAATTAAAATATTTAACACAGAACCAGCCATACATCCGGTATATCTGAGCGGCAGGCACCCTGGAAAATCAAATTATTACTAAATATGAGTCATTTTTCTAAATCATTCAAGTACCACCAGTTACTTAACCTATACTACTAAAGTCACATAATTGAGTCAGTTCTATGTATTACAAGCTAAGTAGACTCAATAGTAATACAAATTCTATAAATTGATCATCTGCAGGCCCTACTCGTGTGCCCAGTTTTTCGATATACGGGAAACTCAAGTTCGGTTCGTGGAATTTAACTCAGAAGCTGTCAGGGCGTATCCGATATCGATGTGGTTGTTTGTAAATGGCTTGGTTAGCTCCTCTCACGGCTGTGGTCTCGCGGTCACCTACGGAGTTTGCGATACACGACGCTGGGGTAATGCTGCTGGTGGTTGCAAACACACTGCAAATATAATGATGCATACATACCAGGATTACAATTTTATAATTTTTCAGAGACGACATGGTGTTGTTTTTTTAGCAAATTAATAAAATAGTATTGAATCATTTAACTTATTAGACGCGTACAAACGTTATTCCACGCGTTCACATTACCGACCTTTGCGATTTCAATATAATTCCACGCGTTCACATTACCGACCTTTGCGATTTCAATATAATTCCACGCGTTCACATTACCGACCTTTGCGATTTCAATATAATTCCACGCGTTCACATTACCGACCTTTGCGATTTCAATATAATTCCACGCGTTCACATTACCGACCTTTGCGATTTCAATATAATTCCACGCGTTCACATTACCGACCTTTGCGATTTCAATATAATTCCACGCGTTCACATTACCGACCTTTGCGATTTCAATATAATTCCACGCGTTCACATTACCGACCTTTGCGATTTCAATATAATAATTGTAAAAACCATATGATATGTAATATGCAAGTTTTTAACAGACTTTATACACAATTTAGTAATTGAATATAATAGGACCCCTTAATTAGGGTCTAATGCTGGCTGGAAAAATAATTCATATTTAAATGCACATCTACACAGATGTGATGTGATTTTAATGTTGAATTTGTATGCTTGGACAAGTATTTTTCTAAAACAGTACAACGGCATTTTTGTCCCTGATGATATCGAGAGTTCTGACACATATGTAGGAATAATCTACTTGGACAATTCCAAGTGAATTTGTATGCTTGGACAAGTATTTTTCTAAAACAGTAAAACGGCATTTTTGTCCCTGATGATATCGAGAGTTCTGACATATATGTAGGAATAATCTACTTGGACAATTCCAAGTGAATTTGTATGCTTGGACAAGTATTTTTCTAAAACAGTAGAACGGCATTTTTGTCCCTGATGATATCGAGAGTTCTGACACATATGTAGGAATAATCTACTTGGACAATTCCAAGTGAATTTGTATGCTTGGACAAGTATTTTTCTAAAACAGTAGAACGGCATTTTTGTCCCTGATGATATCGAGAGTTCTGACACATATGTAGGAATAATCTGCTTGGACAATTCCAAGTAGTAATTTATTAGATCTAATGAACTGTTGACTGAAGGTACATAAACCTATTCTTCAATTGTCATATAAACATTATTTATTCAAAAATGAATAAATCTAATAAGTTATTTTAAAAGAAAAAATCATATAATGTTAAACCAAACTCCGTTTCATGACTGACCATGTTTGCGATTTTTCAATCGAATTTTAAACTTTGGGAAACAATTAGTTCCCAAGTTCATTTTTTGTATTGTGTTTCAAATTTAAAGCTACCCGGTTTCTACCACGGTATATTATACAAAAAATATATTTTTAAACATTAAAAATTTGTTAAACTCCTTAAGTTCGAATTTCACTTCCAAGATTTTCCTGCAATTATTCTTTTAATTAGCGCTTAATCTTTTCATGTATCTGACCCAACTTCACTGTTTGACCAGTATAACTTGTAACAAAGCCTATGAGACATGTTTACTTTCTGACATAAACTTAGAGAGCATTTATCTCGGATTTGATGATTATAAAACAAGCGACAGCAGAGGAACACAACCGTTGCAACAAGGGCAATACACTGCGTGCGGAGTCGTGTTGTGTGGAATAGACTCCGCGTAACAACAATACAGCTGGGTTTTATTACTAGTGAACGATTCTCCCCTTGTCCCAGCAAGAACCGTACTACCGGGAATATAAAAAAAATTAAACTAAAATGTACACTTTTTTTTTGATCGCATACTCGGGGAGAAATCCCGAACAGAACGTAACTAAAATGTTTCTATTTAAGTTTAGTTATAAATTAAATCCTGAAAATAGGCCGTTATATTCAAAGGTTTGCAAATTAGCACGACATACAACTTTCTTCATTGACGAGTTTGGTTGTTGAAAAAAAGTAGGGGTTAAAAATGCACTGCTGATATTCAAAGAATTAATATTATTGTGATTATATTAAACAATTACTGGTTAGAACACTACCCCCAAGCCCAATTGTAAATTTAATAACTACATGCAAGACATAAACAAAGAAACAATTATTTAAAATTACACAAAACTTAGAACAAACTTAGGATTTGCATTAAACGTTGATTATTGGTCAAATATAATTCCTTAATATACTTTCAGTTTTTCTTATTTTAAAATATTTTGTCTTTAAAATAAGTATTTAGTTATTCAGAATTTTGAACTTCTTTTATGTATTATAAATATAAATATTGAAATACGTTACAACGAATAGTTGTAATTACCCAACGCACGATGGAAATCTCTATAAATCATTCCTAATGGTATTACTAATAATCGCTCTGAACCGTGAATTGAATGATTTGGCCGGAAAAAGTTCCTATTATAAGAAATTTCAACTATAAACTGTCCAACGCCCATTTCCTATGACGGTCTATGTCAGATGCTGCTATGTTTCATGTGCCAAACTGCCGTCTCATTAGGTTGGTCTACACAGAACACTGCTGTCATGTGCCAAACTGCCGTCTCATTAGGTTGGTCTACACAGAACACTGTACTGTAATGCATTACACTACATGCAGGCACTTGTCATTACAGTTGTGCATTACTTTGCAATGTCCGATATCCCATTTCCACCCCATCTCTTTTGAAGCTGTCATGTGCCAATCTGCTGCCTCATTAGATCGGTATACACGGGACACTGTACTGTAATGCATTACACTACATGCAGGTACTTGTCATTACAGTGTGCATTACTTTACAATGTCCGATTTCCCATTTCCACCCCATCTCTTTTGAAGCTGTCATGTGCCAATCTGCTGCCTCATTAGATCGGTATACACGGGACACTGTACTGTAATGCATTACACTACATGCAGGCACTTGTCATTACAGTTGTGCATTACTTTACAATGTCCGATTCCCCATTTCCACCCCATCTCTTTTGAAGCTGTCATGTGCCAATCTGCTGCCTCATTAGATCGGTATACACGGGACACTGTACTCTAATGCAGTAAACTACATGCAGGCACTTGTCATTACAGTTGTGCATTACTTTACAATGTCCGATTCCCCATTTCCACCCCATCTCTTTTGACGCTGTCATGTGCCAATCTGCTGCCTCATTAGATCGGTATACACGGGACACTGTACTCTAATGCATTACACTACATGCAGGCACTTGTCATTACAGTTGTGCATTACTTTACAATGTCCGATTCCCCATTTCCACCCCATCTCTTTTGAAGCTGTCATGTGCCAATCTGCTGCCTCATTAGATCGGTATACACGGGACACTGTACTCTAATGCATTACACTACATGCAGGAACTTGTCATTACAGTGTGCATTACTTTACAATGTCCGATTTCCCATTTCCACCCCATCTCTTTTGAAGCTGTCATGTGCCAATCTGCTGCCTCATTAGATCGGTATACACGGGACACTGTACTCTAATGCATTACACTACATGCAGGCACTTGTCATTACAGTTGTGCATTACTTTACAATGTCCGATTCCCCATTTCCACCCCATCTCTTTTGACGCTGTCATGTGCCAATCTGCTGCCTTATTAGATCGGTATACACGGGACACTGTACTCTAATGCATTACACTACATTCAGGCACTTGTCATTACAGTTGTGCATTACTTTACAATGTCCGATTCCCCATTTCCACCCCATCTCTTTTGAAGCTGTCATGTGCCAATCTGCTGCCTCATTAGATCGGTATACAAGGGACACTGTACTGTAATGCATTACACTACATGCAGGCACTTGTCATTACAGTTGTGCATTACTTTACTATGTCCGATTCCCCATTTCCACCCCATCTCTTTTGACGCTGTCATGTGCCAACCTGCCGTCTCATTAGGTTGTTCTACACAGCACACTGTACTGTAATGCATTACACTACATGCAGGCACCTGTCATTACAGTTGTACATTACTTTACAATGTCCGATTCCCCATTTCCACCCCATCTATTTTGAAGCTGTCATGTGCCAATCTGCTGCCTCATTAAATCAGTATTCACGGGACACTGTACTGTAATGCATTACACTACACGCAGACACTTGTCATTACAGTTGTGCATTACTTTACAATGTCCGATTACCCATTTCCACCCCATATATTTTGAAGCTGTCATGTGCCAATCTGCTGCCTTATTAAATCAGTATTCACGGGACACTGTACTGTAATGCATTACACTACATGCAGGCGCTTGTCATTACAGTTGTGCATTACTTTACAATGTCCGATTCCCCATTTCCACCCCATCTCTTTTGAAGCTGTCATGTGCCAATCTGCTGCCTCATTAGATCGGTATACACGGGACACTGTACTCTAATGCAGTAAACTACATGCAGGCGCTTGTCATTACAGTTGTGCATTACTTTACAATGTCCGATTCCCCATTTCCACCCCATCACTTTTGAAGCTGTCATGTGCCAATCTGCTGCCTCATTAGATCGGTATACACGGGACACTGTACTCTAATGCAGTAAACTACATGCAGACACTACATCACAGATCAGTTCCCATGTGTATTGCAATGTCCAATGTCCTATCTCCTATGAGATATCATACTGATATGCGTCACGAGCCAATCTGCTGCCTCATTAGATTGGACTACACAGAACACTACACTGCGTAACACCATATGCAGATACTCAACACTGAACATCTGATGGAACGAATGCCACTGAACAATTCCTTATTATTATGTTACCTTGTAAATATTATTTTGCCATGTAATATGGTGGATTGCGTCCACCAAACACAAGACCAGTGAACGTATTTTAAATACCTCAAATTAAAAAAAACTTCGGGATACATAAGTGAGATATTTTTACTTACATTATGTTTCATTGTAAATATTATGTTGCCATGTAATATGGTGGAATGCGTCTACCAAACACAAGACCAGTAAACGTATTTTAAATACCTCAAATTTAAAAAAAACAACTTCGGGATACATGAGTGAGATATTTTTACTTACATTATGTTTCATTGTAAATATTATGTTGCCATGTAATATGGTGGATTGCGTTACCAAACACAAGACCAGTAAACGTATTTTAAATACCTCAAATTAAAAAAAAACTTCGGGATACATAAGTGAGATATGTTTACTTACATTATGTTTCATTGTAAATATTATGTTGCCATGTAATATGGTGGAATGCGTCTACCAAACACAAGACCAGTAAACGTATTTTAAATGCCTCAAATTTAAAAAAAAAACTTCGGGATACATGAGTGAGATATGTTTACTTACATTATGTTTCATTGTAAATATTATGTTGCCATGTAATATGGTGGATTGCGTTACCAAACACAAGACCAGTAAACGTATTTTAAATACCTCAAATTAAAAAAAAACTTCGGGATACATAAGTGAGATATGTTTACTTACATTATGTTTCATTGTAAATATTATGTTGCCATGTAATATGGTGGATTGCGTCTACCAAACACAAGACCAGTAAACGTATTTTAAATACCTCAAATTTAAAAAAAAACTTCGGGATACATGAGTGAGATATTTTTACTTACATTATGTTTCATTGTAAATATTATGTTGCCATGTAATATGGTGGATTGCGTCTACCAAGCTAAATATCGGTAGCTTTATTTAAAATACCTCATATTAAAATCAACCTTTCGATATACATAAGTGGTATTTTTAACTTGTTCATTTATTTAGTAAGGTCACACCACCCATACGAGTTGACTTCGTTATCGTGGGCCTCTAAGTCAAATAGTATATATTAGCAAAGGTTTTAGCGAATTTCCCCTATAGGGAAGAAGCTATTACCGTAGTCGGCATGGTAAGACCTAGGCCCGGGACCATGATAACTTTTCGTTTTGAGGTCCCCAGATCCCAAAAACACCACTCGTTCGAAACTGTGTATGTATGTATATATATATGCATACTGTATATGTATATAACTGTATATGTATATATAATGTATATGTATGTCCGTGGGTGCGATAACTCTCGTAAAAAGGTCCGATTTTGATGAAATTTGGTACAAACATGTAAAGCAGCATTTATGACTTTAAGTTCGAAAACCAGACAGATCGACCTATCCAAAGGGGTATTTTGGGGGGGGGTTGTACCCCAAAAATGTTTTTTTTTAGTTTTTAACACATAATTTTTGAAAAAGTCAAAGTTTATTTTTTTCCATTGGAATCAGCTTAAAAAGACGCAAAATTTGGCGTTTTAATCATTGCTATACGTCAATTGGTTACTTAGATATTGAAAGTGCTAAACACAGTACGTTGTTCAATGCTATTCTCATGGAGGATGCGAAAAATTGTATATCTCGCTTATTTATCAACTTATCCTGACGAAACTTGGTGTATTGCTTCATTTAATTGTGGTCTATTGATATTTGCACAAAAACCCATTTTTCGGCCGATAGTTCCCGTAGCAGCAAACCTGCATACTCAGCCGCCATGTTATTCTTATGGAGAATAATTAAAATGTCATAAATTGTTTATTTATGAGTGTACATTGATGAAACTTGGTATGTGGCTTTGTATGGTATTAAGATAAATTTATATGCATTGGAAATTCGCTGAGTATGCAGGTTTGCTGCTACGGGGGTATTATTCTCTAACGATAACATAGACAAAATCATGATCACTTAATATGAATAGTAACGCATCTTTTTTAACAGTAAAACAATTTTAGTAAAAGCGACAATTAACCGTTTACTATAGTAATAGAAATTCCTACTAGCAGATAGGAGAGGAAAACGCAAACAATTAATCATTCACTTAAGTTTTAGAATGTTCCGGTGTCTTTAATAACTGGGTACGTGTACGCAGAACATGAACCAGTGCAAACTCAATACCGTGTTGACACGGCGTCGAGTTCCCGGGCGATTGCACGCAACTCAGCTGCAACAACCAACCACTACACGGCTGCGGCGGGTCTGGTTGGCGTGCAATTTATAGCCCCGACCAACAAGGCTAATTCACTCCGTATATGTTACAGGCGTAATTAAATCCTGGAAACCGCTCTTGCACACAAGGCTCTGTTGGTTCTCAATATATATATAATTTTCATTGATTTTAAGTGATTATTAGTTTACATTTAACATTTTTAAATACGTTAATATTCTATATCAAGTACATTGAGCCTGAAAATGGATTTTTCACCACACTACGCTGTAATCACCTGTTTTCGGAACGTCATTTGAATACCGAAAGTAGAGTTTTTCTAAGGTTCGTAGAGCTTTCAGACAAGGTGTGCTGAGTCGATATATTTAAGGTTTTCTACTTTACCGGAAGAGACCTCGTAAAAAAGCTGGAAAATCACGTGATCACCAATCAATCTGCGGTGTTGCTGGAAACACGATATTTATCGTACGAGTACCATATTTTCCTCATCAGTTTAATTATAATTAACATTGTTTAACTGCTTACATTCTATGATCAGCTGCTATTTTATGAAACTAAGATATTATTTTGATTGATTTGTATTATTAGATTAATCGATTAAGGGTTTAAATGTTCTTTCTTCATGTTCAGTGATAATTTAAACATAGCTGTACCTTTATTATACCCTTAAGGTTGGCAACACTTTATGGTATGTTGTTGATTTATGAATCAGCTGGAGGACCTCGTAAGACATCTTTGCTGCGAACATTACTCTTATGTAAATAAGCACACCTGGTCTGAAAGCTCTACGAACATTGGAGTTTTTCCGCCCAAGGGCCGAAAGTCAGCTGATCTATTTAGCCAGTGTTGCCAACTTGTTTTCAAGCGTACACGTCGTTACCTGGTTAATACGTGCATACTATTTTGTGTTCTTTGGTTGAAACACTGGAAAAAATAACAATCAAATTCAAAACATTGTACTATCGATTATTTGTTTATTGGTTAAATGTTTTTAGTCCGGGATTGCATGAGGCCGCTCGTGTTTTATGACCGATCACATTTAACCCGTTAATAATTGTAGTATGGTGAAAAATAGCGTTCACACCTCTGCCGAAAGGGTTTTGCATAGCTCTCGAACGATTTATGACCTCGACTTCGTCTCGGTCTTAAAACAGGATCTCGGGCCAGCAAAACCCCACTTTCGACCCTTGGTGCGAAATATACTATTTCCGTTTAAGGTATTAGGAAAAAAGTTTAATATTGTATTTAAATATTTTTTCCTGATACTATTTGAATATCAGCTGCTTTTCCATTGCGTATATTGCCAGGTTAGGTTCGTCATATCCCCACTAGTGAGGAAAAATTATATTCTCACTAATGAGGAAAATCAGCTAATTATAAATCAGCCTAATAATACAATACAATATTGAAATAATGCCCAACTGTTTAAAACACTGTGTTGGTTGTTGTGTTTACTTTACTTCGTCTTCCAATAGCAGCGTGAAAATGGAAGAATTACCAGAGGCTTTTAAGAAGAAAGTTAATGAAATAAGTCAAGACTCATTACCGGCGAAATCTAAGTGTAAATATGAAGAATCCTTCAATTCTGTAAATGGTTAAATGAACAATGGATAAAACCTAGGGAAGTATGGTTTTCAATATTTAATAATCACATTTTTTGCTGTTGTGTCAAAATATTTTTTGCTGTAGTATCGTGAAAAATAGTGTTCAAAACTCGTGGAAAAATTATTTTTCCTGGTGCTTGTTCTCTTTAAATTGCTCGTCTACGACTCGCAATTTAAATACGACTCGCACCAGGAAAAATCACACTTTCCCACTAGTTGTGAAATACACTATTACTATCACCTGTTAATGTACTACGAGTCAGCAACAACTACCTAGACGTTCATTTATCAAATCAAACGAAAACATTTTTTCTAAGAGGTTGGCGGCCTTTTAGCGAATTTCCCCTATAGGGAAGAAGCTATTACCGTAGTCGGCATGGTAAGACCTAGGCCCGGGACCATGATAACTTTTCGTTTTGAGGTCCCCAGACCCCAAAAACACCGTTCGTTCGAAACTGTATATATATATATATATATATATATGTGTGTGTGTGTGTGTCCGTGAGCACGATAACTCTCGTAAAAATTATCCGATTTTGATGAAATTTGCTTTACTGGTATAACCGTGTAAAGCAACATTTATGACTTTAAGTTCGAAAACCAGCCAGATCGCTTTATCCTAAGGGGTATTTTGGGGGGGTTTTGTACCCCAAAAATGGGTTTTTTGAATTTTTTAAATATAATTTTGGAAATAGTCAAATTTTAGTTTTTACCATTGGATTCAGCATAAAAAGACACACAATTTGGTATTTTGATCATTTCTCTACGTCAATTGGTTACCGAGATATTGAAAGTGCTAAACACAGTACGTTGTCTAATGTTATTCTTATGGAGGAAAAGAAAAAATTTATATCTTGCTTATTTATGAACGTATACTGACAAAACTTGGTATACGGCTTCATCTGGTTGTAGACCATTGATATTTGCTCAAAAAACAATTTTTTGCCAAAGGCTCCCGTAGCAGCAAACCTGCGTACTCAGCCCCATGTTATTCTTATGGAGAATAAGTAACGTGTTATCTCCCTTAATTATGAAAATAAATTAATGAAATTTGGTATGTGGCTTTACCTAAATGAGTTATATTGATATTTGAATAAAACCCCATTTTTTGTTTTCCTTCCTTCAGCAAACCTGCATACTCAGCCGCCATGTTATTGTTATGGAGAATAATTAAAATGTCACAAATCGTTTATTTATGAATGTATATTGATGAAACTTGGTATGTGGCTTTATGTGGTATTAAGATACATATATGCATTGGAAATTCGCTGAGTACGCAGGTTTGCTGCTACGTGGGTATTTTTACTTTGTTACTTTGTCCATCTACAAATATTACAGTTCTGTGCGTACAACGTATACAGCAATGACAGGGGTTGACCGTTACAGTACGGATTGTAGAGTACCGTTGAAGTTGACTGTGTGGGTTCGATCCCACGACGCGACGGTGATGTCGCCATGACCACTACGCCACCGACTCAACAGTTTTGTATTCAGTGTGTGTATTCAATTAAATAACTGGTTTAATTAAACAATTCTTTAATGTCTGCATTGAAAATTTAAAAGCCGATGGGGTAGAGTATTAATAGTTGTCAATAACATGCCCAAGGGGAATGGATTTCTGGTGACTCCAATTATGCCAGAAAACTATTTAACTGACTTAAACATTCATCTGTAATCTAATTATTACTAATTAGCTGTTCCCGCAGGTTTCGCCCCGCAAATAATTTATAAAAACTATGACGGTTGTGTGTGCTGCATTCTGTGGTTAGCCCGTGGAACTACTACGAATTAAGATCAGCTGTTTGTATTTTCATCAGCTCAAACAAAAATTAATGCCCATAAGGAATACATGGGAACTTTGTCAGGGTCTCTGGCGGAGCCCTAAGGTCAGGTCAGGATGAAAACCATTTAGTTTTCCTATTTTATGCATAAAGAATCAGTGTTCAACATTTCAGCTCTCTACCTATATGGGAAGGTGGAGAATTAGTGACGAGTGAGTGAGTTAGTCAGTGAGTCAGCTAGGGCTTTGCCTTTTATAGATATAGATTTATGATCCGTTTCGTATTAATGTATAAATAAATTGCATACACTGCATAGATCAATCCAGCAATTTTTTCAATTGGTTAAAATGCCTTTCTATAATATTTTTCAAACATTTTCTACTATTCAGTGCTTAAATGTATGCTGTTCACGGCAAATTTCAAAGGTATTCCGACTTTAGTGTGGAATGAATGTAACAGCACGCGATTAACACTAACAATTCAGGCTAACATTGTTACACGTGCTAGATTAATTACTGTGTCCAAAATACCATTTTACTCATCATAACTGTTCAAGAATATACATAGAAAGGTTTCATTTAACACCACTGGCAAGGTAGCTAGTGGTTATAGTGTTCGCCTGATCCATCCTGCACCAAATGTGAATATCTTGTAAACGTGCTATGCTGGACTCATTTATTTTTTACTGCTATATTAATTAATGGTGCTTTCTAAGAACAAGATGGCCTTAAATAATAACGAGATCGAACGCAGCACGCTGTCGTGAGGGAAGTGAATTTCCATATACAAAACTTTTAAAACTCAAACCCAATGTAAAAACATACATTTATGCCAATTTTATTGAAACCTGAAAACATTGATGTTCTGATGCTCCTGGTTTAATTTACCTGCAATGTAAGGAATACAATTTTTCGCATTATAAGGTTAGGAGAAGGCCCATACAGGCTTAAAAGTAGGCGCGAGGTTGCTGGGGATGAAACAAATACCGTACACCAAATAATGAATAACATGCTTTTCTAATGTAAAAACACCACAAGACAACGTAATGTGTTAAGCCGATAGACATTTTTTTAATAACTCGGTAAATATTTATGCTAGAATGACGAGAGAGGGCTTAAAACTTTCGCTTCACTAACTCCCATCTTAATACATGCAATAATTGTACGTCCGGGGCTTTTCTGACCCTTTTTGGGCCCAAAAACTCAAAATTTGAAAGAATGCTCCCCAAATATGGGGTTTCGAGTTTCGATTGTTCCGATCGTTTGGCCCAACGAACTTGTCCAAGTGATTATAGAAAGGAACATCCCTACCAAATTTGAAGTAAATCGGACAAAAAATGCGACCGCTAGAGTGCACACACACACATACATATATATATATATATATATATATATATATATATATATAGATATATATATATATATATATAGATATATATATATAGATTATTACATATATATTATTACTTTTAAAAGAAAATTACCAGAGTACCCTTTAAAATTCATTTTAAAGGGTACTCTGGTAATTTTCTATTAAAATTAATAATAATAATAGTAGCCCTATGCAGTGAACTAAATATTACCATATATATATATATATATATATATATATATATATATATATATATATATATATATATATATATAATTTTAAACGACACCCCAAAACGTGTTCAGGGGGTTATGTTAGGAACTTCTATGGTGGTCCCGGGCTTAAGTTTCACCGTGCGGGTCATGCTAAGAGTTCACTTTTCCATAGGAAATTCACTAACAAGCCAGGGTTTGGGACCGTTCCATTTCAAACCGTAAAATAATACAAACAGCATATACACACACACACACACACACACACACACACCGAACAATAAAAGTAGAACAACCCACAGCGCAGTTGCAAGAACTATTATGTTGAAAATAAAACTTCCCGCCCTAAAACGCCCCACTTTTATATCTCATGGTCCGCCAACGCGGTCCTTCACTGTTACAGCCCACTCGGTCAAGCCAGACAGTTTCATCTGTTTTACAACTGGTCATTCCGTCTAACCGGCCCGGAAAACTGTTACCAAGTTACAGTGTTACACTTTAACATCAGGTCATTCATCTATATAAAATCTTTTATTAAAAATCTAGAGGTATAATTTTTAGTATTTCTTAACTAAATTGTTTGCCCCAAAAATATGATTTGTTTAGATTAATAGGTTTTACTTTAGCATACTCCGATCTTTGTTGAGTCCGTATGTAATTTAAAATTATTAAATCAAAGATTAATTTATAGCAGAAATGTACACGTTTCTTGTACACGTAATTGACTAAAGTAAACAGAATTTGTAATTGTTGTTGTTTTAGCGAATTTCCCCTATAGGGAAGAAGCAATTACCGTAGGTGGCATGGTAAGACTTAAGCCCGAGACCATGACAACTTTTTGTTTTGAGGTCCCCAGATGCCAAAAACACTATTCGTGCAAATTTATATATATATATATATATATATATATATGTGTGTGTGTGTGTGTGTGTGTCCATTACCGCGATAACTTTTGAAAGAAGCGCCCGATTTTGATGAAATTTGGCACAAATGTGAAGAGTAACATTTATGACTATAAGTTCGAAAACCAGATCGATAGGTCTATGGGAAGGTTTTATGGGGGTTTCAAATTTTCCAAAAATCAGTTTTTTGAACTTTTCACCCTAAAATTTTAAAAACACTAGATTTTGGTTATAACCATTTTATAGAGCTTGAAAAAACAAACAATGTAGTATTTTGAATCATTAAGCTACGTTTAGTGGTTGTGGAGAACAGTCAAAAAATGTGCCCATAAAATTTCCCATGTTAATCTTATAGGAATACGGTTTTTAGATTTTCCTCAGATAACTTCATTAAAAACTCCACCTTTCTTTCTACCAATCAGTTTAGTTCTACAAAACAATCATTTTGGCGTTTTAATTGTTGTTTTATGTCCAACCGTTGCAGTGATATTCAAAGTGCTAAACACAGTACGTTGTCCAATGTTATCCTTATGGAGGATAAATAAAATGTTATATTTTGATTATTTATGTATGTATATTGATGAAACTTGGTATGTGGCTTCAACTAGTTGTGGTATATTGATATTAGCACAAAAAAGGTTTTTCTTGATTTTTCCCAGTAGCAGCAAACCTGCATACTCGCGCCCCATGTTATTCATATGGATAATAAGTAAAATTTTATATCTCCCTTAGTTATAAACCCAAATTAATAAAACTTGGTACGTAGCTTCACCTGGTTGAGTTATATTGATAATTGCAAAAAATACATTTCTTCTCTTCCTTGCTGCAGCAAACCTGCGTACTCAATTGTAATGTTATTCAAATGGAGAATAAATAAAATGCTATATATCACTTATTAATGAATGTATTTTTGTGAAACTTGGTGAGTGGCTCTAGGTAGTAATGATACCAATCGGAAATGATGCATCGGAAATTCGCTGAGTACGCAGGTTTGCTGCGACGGGGGTATTTTGTTATTTATTTTTCAACGCCAAAAGCATTTCTTTCACTATAGTACAGAAACGCTTCAGGGAAAGCGGTCCAAACCCCTCACATTTTTGATTAATTGTAACGCTATAACTAAGACTAAAACCATAACTAAAGCAATAACTTTCTAAACGCATTTATTTTATTTGTGTTTTATAAGATAGTTTTCAAATAAGAAACCAAATATTTCCTTTAACAAATAAAACACCATATATTTACAATAGGCCATCTCAGTAAAATGTATCTACGACTTACAGTATATTTCGTTTTTGAAAGCATCACGGCATACCTGAAATAAAAAAAATCAGTTAATAACGAATATATACTAACCAATAACGTTGATTGATACATTCATCATTTTTCAAATTCACAGTACATAGAAGAATGTGTTTTTCCATAGCGATTCTTATAATTTATGTAGATGTCAACAAAGCAAAGTTGTACAACGGTAAAACAATTTTTTTTAAATCTTCAATGTTTAAAGTTTTTGTTTTCAATATAAAAAAGTGGAAAATTTTGAACCACATTGAATGTGAGTTTCTGGTAAACCCTTAAGTAGTTCAATGTCAAAAACAAAGACGCTTCATCGTAAAAACACTACTCGATTTTTGGTTAACAGCACAAGAATTTAATTCCGCGTTTGTAGTTTGTAAAGGCCTATTGTATTACTGTAAGTGATATTCTGAGCGGATTCCAAAACAATACCCTAGTTTGTTGTTCGGTTACTCGATACAATAAAGGGATTATGTGAGCGCATCCTTTGTTTTAAATCTCCATTCGGCTTGGGGGAAAACAACAATACCTCAATAACGTTTAATTACAACATCTGGAAATTAGTTTACATTATTTTGATCAGACACACAAAGCTCCCTACCATAATTTAAGTAGCTTTTAGACAGTTGTGTAAATGCAGGGTTTAAAATGTATTATTAGGACATACTGCTTTAACTCTAATTTACATCACCCCTCAGAGCATATTGTTCACTCTGCGTTGTCATTCCAGTAGCCATTATTCACATTATGTCCGTGACATAATCGTGACATTCATATTATGTCCGAGCATGTTATGCTCTTGTTGTCGTGTTGTGTTTACGGTGTCAATTGCTGTTAAAATGAACAATTTAATTGATTTATATTCTTCCATATGATTGCATGATTGCCATTGACACTTTGAAGGCCTGTAGGACAGAGCCCTAGAGACGACTGTAAATGTTAAGGACATTCATCGAATCCACACCTCGACTTCTTCTTAGGGAAACATAAAGCATACAAATCGGCTTCGTAGTTTAATTTTTGGTCACTTTTATTAGTGAATTTCCTTTGGAAAGTGAACTATTAGCATGACCCGCACGGTGAAACTTAAGCCCGGGACCACCATAGAAGTTCCTAACGTGACCCCCTGAACACGTTTTGGGGGGTCGTTCAAAATTATATGTGTATATATATATATATATATATATATATATATATATATATATATGTGTGTATGCACTCTAGCGGTCACATTTTTTGTCCGATTAACTTCAAATTTGGTAGGGACGTTCCTTTCTGTAATCAGTTGGACAAGTTCGTTGGGCAAAAGAATCGTAAAACTCCAAACCCCTTTTTTGAGGATTAATCTTCCAAATTTTGAGTTTTTGGGCCCAAAAAGGGTCTAAAACGCCCCAAATGTAAAATTAATGGATGTAATAAGATGGGACTTAGCAAGACAAAAGTTTTAAGCCCTCTCTCGTCATTCTAGCATAAATATTTACCGAGTTATTAAAGAAAATGTGTTTCGGCTAAACACAGTACGTTGTCTTACGGGGGTTTTACACTAGAAGAGCCTGCTACTCCTTTGTTAGAGTACTTTTATCATCCCCAGCAACCTCACGCCTACTTTCAAGCCTGACTGGACCTTCTCCTCACATTATAATGCACAAAATTGTATTCCCAGCTTTGCAGGTAAATGAAACCAGGAGCATCAGAACAGCCAAAAAATCAATGTTTTCAGATTTCAATAAAAATTGGAATACAAGTATGTTTTTACACTAATTTTAAGTTTTTATGTGGAAATTCACTTCCCTCACGTCAGCGTGCTGCGTGCGAACTCGTTTCAAGTTTAATTGACATCTAGTTCTATTTTAACTTTACTGCTTTACTAATCATGATACATCTTTTATTTAATAAAAACCTTTCCTGAAAATTATTTCTCCTATTTCGATAAAGGCTTAGGATTAGGAATGTCCCCGCTAATTTTTAACAAGTTCACACCTAGCACGCTGACGTGAGGGAAGTGAATTTCCACATAAAAAAACTATAAAAATCAAAATCAGTTAAAAACATACATTTATTCCAATTTTTATTATAATCTGAAAATATTGATTTTTTGGCTGTTCTGATGCTCCTGGTTTCATTTACCTGCAAAGCTGGGAATACAATTTTGCGCATTATAAGGTTAGGAGAAGGTCCAGTCAGGCTTTAAAGTAGGCGTGAGGTTGTTGGGGATGATAAAAGTACACCAACAAATGAATAACAGGCTTTTCTAATGTAAAACCCCCTTAAGACAACGTACTGTGTTTGTTCGATACACATTTTCTTTAATAAGTCGGTAAGTATTTATGCTAGAATGACGAGAGAGGGCTTAAAAGTTTCGCCAAACTAATTTCCATCTTTTTATATGCGTTAATTCCACATTTGGGGCTTTTCTGACCATTTCTGGGCCCAAAAACTCGAAATTTGAAAGATTAATCCCCAAAAAGGGTTTAGAGTTTTCCGATTGTTTTCCCAACGAACTTGTTCAACTGATTATAGAAAGGAACGTCCCTACCAAATCTGAAGTAAATCGGACAAGAAATGCTACCGCTAGAGTGCAAACACACACATATATATATATGCATATAAACATGTATATACAGGGTGAATCTCGTAAGTTGTCCAGTATTGATTTCAGACAAACCGTTGGTCCTACGATGATGAAATAAAATTATTTCCCACTAAACCAACCCCAAGGAATAACGTAAAAATATTTTTAACGATTTTTAAATACAGAGTGTACCAGAAACTGAGGGTCACTAGTCCGAATCTACGAAATATCAAATACAAACGTATATCATGATATACATCAAATTAAAGCTCTTTTCAATCCAAACCATTTGGCGGAATCGGATTTTGATTATTATTGATTCATTTCAAAATGGCGGCTGTTTTTGTGAAAAAATTAGTATTTTTTTTAATACCCTATATTTTTCTTAAAAATGCAGATATCTTGATTCTGATTCAAATATCGCATTCCTTATGAGCTAAGCTTTATTTTGATATGCAACACTTCAATATTATCTCAAAAACAAAAAGTTTCAAAAATATCAGTTTTTGAAAATATGTACATAGCCAAAACTCAAAAATTTCAAATAGCACCATATGTCAAATAGCATATCATTTTAAAGGTATTGCAATTCTAAGAAACTTTCAAATTTAAACCTTATGCGTATCTATTTTGGTTTTCGAGTTATCAACAAAAAACATGTTTTTCCACATTAAAACGCATGTTATTTGTTAAACATGGTGGTAATAGTCAGCTGTTATTTATCAGCTGTTATTTAGTATTGTTGAGTTGTTTACATTTATTAGATGTTTCCACCTTAAGTTAACACAATGCATGTCTGAGCGGTTATTAGTTTTATTTTATTTCAAACAGTAATTAGTTTTTCTTATTGTGTTAACTAGTTGGTTGTTAATTATGGTATACAGTAACGAAGAAGCTTTTAAAATGTTAATGGTTTTAGGTGAGTGTTTCCAGAACTTTAGTGCTGCCGAAAGACTGTATGCAGAGCGGTTTCCTGATTTGCAACGCCAGTGCCGTAAAGATTTTGTACGTTTAGCTCAACGAGTAAGAACGACTGGAAAAGTTCAGCCATCCAAAAAAGACTAAAAGCTATGCCAGTAAGACAGACAAGAGCACCGGATATTTTAGCTGCAGTAGAACTTAATCCTCATGTGTCTACCAGAGTTCTCTCTAGGGAATCCGGTATTAGCCAGATGTCAGTCTGTAGGATCCTTAAGGCTAATGATTTCCATCCATACCACATTTCGCTGCATCAAGAATTGGAAGCAGATGATTATCTACACCGCATTAATTTTGCTATTTGGGCTCAAAATGAAATTTCTAATGATCCTAACTTTGCTCACAACGTCATGTGGAGCGATGAAGCGACCTTCAAAAACAACGGTGACGTTAATAGACACAATATGCGGTATTGGAGCAGGGAGAATCCACATTGGCTACGGGAAGTGAACAATCAAAGACAGTGGACCCTCAATGTGTGGTGTGCGGTGTTTAATGGGCAAATAATTGGTCCTCATTTCTTCGAAACGAATCTAAATGGTGTAATGTACAATGCATTCTTAAATGAAGAATTTCTCGAGCTGTTAAGGCCCATTCCCATCAACGTACAAAGAGAAATGTGGTTCATGCAAGACGGTTGTCCAGCGCATTACGCTATTGACGTTCGTCAAACTCTAACAGCGATGTTTGGTGATAATTGGATTGCGAGAGGAGGTCCCATCCCTTGGCCGGCTAGGTCCCCTGATTTAACGGTCATGGACTTTTACCTCTGGGGGAGACTGAAAGACATGGTGTATGGAACAGCTCCTACCACTCGAGATGAGATGAAAGAAAGGATACGGTTGGCGTGTAGGCAAATAAATGAAGAAGAAGTACGTCGTGCTGTAAACAACCTTCCTAAAAGACTTGAAATGGTTTTAGAAGTAGGGGGAAGGCATTTTGAGCATCTGTAAATAGTTTATCCAGTAGCACCTAAAAATAATGGTAACTTTTGAAATATTTTATACACAAAAAGTTTGTTTATAGTGGTTTTGTAACAAATGTAACATAAAGAATATTTTTTTAAGACAAGTTCTTTATTATTGTAGTTTTTATAAAATAAGATTTACTCTATGCATGGGACTATTAAAGGCCGGACCATAGTTCTAGGTGTCTGGCTGACGCATGCGTAATAACGAATTTGCATTTAATCATATGTTAGCCCAAGTTTTGACAGATGGGGTATTAACACAGCAAATTAATGCGCATGCGTCAGCCAGACGCCTAGAACTATGGTCCAGCCTTTACCACCATGTTTAACAAATAACATGTGTTTTAATGTGGGAAAACATGTTTTTTGTTGATAACTCGAAAACCAAAATAGATACGCATAAGGTTTAAATTTGAAAGTTTCTTAGAATTGCAATACCTTTAAAATGATATGCTATTTGACATATAGTGCTATTTGAAATTTTTGAGTTTTGGCTATGTACATATTTTCAAAAACTGATATTTTTGAAACTTTTTGTTTTTGAGATAATATTGAAGTGTTGCGTATCAAAATAAAGCTTAGCTCATAAGGAATGCGATATTTGAATCAGAATCAAGATATCTGCATTTTTAAGAAAAATACAGGGTATTCAAAAAAATACTAATTTTTTCACAAAAACAGCCGCCATTTTGAAATGAATCAATAATAATCAAAATCCGATTCCACCAAATGGTTTGGATTGAAAAGAGCTTTAATTTGATGTATAACATGATATACGTTTGTATTTGATATTTCGTAGATTCGGACTAGTGACCCTCAGTTTCTGGTACACCCTGTATTTAAAAATCGTTAAAAATATTTTTACGTTATTCCTTGGGGTTGGTTTAGTGGGAAATAATTTTATTTCATCATCGTAGGACCAACGGTTTGTCTGAAATCAATACTGGACAACTTACGAGATTCACCCTGTATATATATATATATATATATATACAATTTTGAACGAACCCCCAAAACGTGTTCAGGAGGTCACGTTAGGAACTTCTATGGTGGTCCCGGGCTTAAGTTTCACCGTGCGAGTCATGCTAATAGTTCACTTTCCATAGGAAATTCACTAATAATCATCCCACGTTTATGAACTCTACTTCCACGTCGTTAGAGTAAACTGAAATGTAATTAATTATAAAATTCTTAAGAAGAGGCAAACCAAGCAAATACAAGACGAGCACATACAATCTTGTAAAGCTTGTAACTTTCATAGCAGGGATAGATATGCTCGGATACATTTATTAACATAGGTTAATAAGACGTAGTGACGTAATAAGAGTAGGAGTGGTGAGGGGAAGGTGAGCGGTGGGGGGTGAAAGGTTAAGTAAGTGTGGTTACACGACGCCAATTAGCTGCAACCTGTCCCTGGGGTGCATCCGTCTAGCCGCCTGCTAACCCTCTCCTCTGACGATCCTGCAGGACCTCACAAATGAAAGTCTAAACATAATTATTAGTAAAATCCTATCTTCAAGGCAATTACATTACAATTAAAGAGGTAGAGGCAATAAATTAGCACAAAAGCATTGATAAGTTACCATTACGGGATGTAATAAAATACGTCTTACAACACTTAAGATATATTTACACTTATACTGATTCACATACAGACGGTAAACATATATAAAAGATGGTACTAGGCTATCGATTTCGACCAGTCACACCAGTCATCATCAGGCCAATGAGAGAATCTTTTATATATGTTTACCGTCTGTATGTGAATCAGTATAAGTGTAAATATATCTTAAGTGTTGTAAGACGTCTTTTATTACATCCCGTAAGTAATAACAACACGTAATATGCTAAAAGTTGTTAAGTTACCATTGTAAAAAGTAAACTTTTACTGAACCAGTCGGGGATTTAATGCCGTTGTTATTTGTTTGCTAGTACAAGAATTGTTTGCATAAGATTAGCAAAGGACTAATGTTTGAAACTAAGGTTGTCAGAGTTTGAGGCAGGGTTAGGTTAGGTTAGGTTAGGTTGGGTTGGGTTGGGTTGAGTTGGGTTAGGTTAGGTTAGGTTGGGTTGGGTTGGGTTGGGTTAGGTTAGCTTTCAGACCAAATTTGGTCTAAAGATGGCAGCATAGATTTCCGAAATGTATTTTCCTTTGTAAATACAGTACTAATTGTGTAAATTAATAGTGTTGTTTTGACGAAAAAAAATGTATTTTTCGTCATACTCCTTGGAAAACGGCTGTTTTCAATACATGCGTTGCGGGGCAAAAGTAGTTATTTTCAGTCCTAGGACGGAAAAGAATGAGCTCGTGTCGAGGTCATCAGCTGTTCTGTTTCTGTCATTTATAAGTATCAATGTAGTGAATCTGCAAACTTGTGTTCGTCGATTGTAAACAGCAGTTTGTTTTAAATAGCAAGAACAAAATGGAAGTCATTTTGGGAGCAAGCTTTTAAAGGTAAGCAAGTTGTAAAATATTAGTTTTAAGAAAGCAGTTAGCTTAATATATTGTGCAGTGAGACGAAAAATATAGTTCATCACACGGGCCAAAAGTGGCTTTTCGATCCTCGCTCATTTTCAAGTTAAACTTGAGCTCGAAACGAAAAGCATCACTTTCGGCCCTAGTGATGAAATATACTATTATTTACTAATGTTCATCAACAAAAAATACAATTATCATCGAGAAACTGATTTTTCCTGATTGTTCAGTTACACTTGTCTGGTATAACATCGTTTCATTTTCCGTTATCAATTTAGCTTAAAAAAGTAATATTGCACACCGAAATTACTTCACTTATAAAAACGTCTCGCGAAAAGGAGCAATTACAAGACAAAGACTATACATTGTAATCTAGGAGACTGCATCTGAACCACTAAACCAACTGAATAATCCGACAATCAGGATTGAAACACCGATAACCGTATCCGGGGAGTTAGGCGTACGGATGCACACAATCCGGTCCTGTACATGTACAACACACCGCCACTAGTGTAGCGTATATGAACACGGAGCAATGACAATGATAGATTCAACCCAGAACATGAACCCATCGGACCCAGGGTCTATAAAAAACATAAGTCATCCTACCACAAATCTGATAAAATAACAATTATATCTGTTTAAATTTAAACAAATACATCAATTAATGAATTAAAGTAAATCATTTATTGTTTTTTTTTCAATTATAAATCAATAAGAAGAGTTACAAATGATCAATTATATTTTTGAATGAAATGTTGTAACGCTAAAATGTATTACAATACACGTGTGCGTTTACAGACTAACTGCATAGACAATGCACTCTAACTGATTATAAAATCATAATTTTATTACAGATATATATTTAAATTAGTTAATTTATTTGTACTCACAATACAACAGGATGTCATGTTAAATTAGTGACAAATATCAGAGAACTGCCCTGAGAAAATCTACAATAGGTCGTGTTCATTATAAGCAACGAGCTGGTACCCGGCGCGTTGCTACCGCAGAAAAGGCATTGAATTTGTTTTATGTCAAATACTCGTTCATTTTCAATATGAGCTCGTTCACTTCGCTCACTCACCTCCCAGATTACCTCGTTCGCTCCGCTCACTCGCCTATCGAAAAAATAGTTTGAGTTTCCATTCAAGTAGTTTTTTTCCATATTGAGAGTTGCCATTCAAGTAAGTTTTTTATTTCCATAATTATAAACAGCTGTTTACAATATTTTAAGTTATAGATATCATCTGATTAAATCAAACGAAATCTTCCTTCCATGAGATTAACGTTGAAGTCCAGTGGGGCAGAGCCCTAATGTCTAGGACTTCGGTTAATGGCCTATAACCTTCCCAGGGTTAACCTGTGTTACTATGCAACATTTCAAAGCAATCGGATAAACGGTATGGCAGCGCATAAAATACGAAGTACAAACATTGATTTTTATGTATTAGATACAACCTTTGTAGTTCAAGGTAATATGATGAATTGTAACGACAACCAATGTAATACCCGTCTAACTTTGATGAATAACCTGTATCAATAATTTGTTATTCCTTTAACATCTTAAACGATATATCTCAGTTTGGTAGTTTTGCAAACATAAATTAGTACAATTATCATTATAAGTCTAAAAAAATCATTTCCATTGGGTTCACAACCTTTTAAGTCACATTGAAAATCGGAAACTCATATAACCGTGCGGAATATTACTCAGTTTATAATCTACACTAATTAATATAACCTTGTACATCATAACGTGACAATCCCCCCTAGGGACAATATTGTACATTGCAGCCTGAGCCTAATTATCCCATCTCACTATCGCTATGATTAACCCCTATAACATCCAATTACGCTGCTGCATATCGTGTAATTAGCTAACAATCAACCATGGTCATACACAACGACGTAAAATAATCAACGAACGCCGATAAAACTTACTGATGATTAAACTTGATATTCTAACAACTTAAGTTCGCCAATACCGTTTTAAATTTGATATACAATAAATTGTCAAACAAACATCTCAAGGGATTAACCCTAAAGAGGTATTGATACTCAACATTAACCAAAAGGTTTTGGTACATAATTTTTACAAAGTGAAAAAAAATTAAATTAACAATGAGAAGCAGCTAAATTGAAATGAGTGGGGCACTGAAACACGAAAATTGTGTCAATTTACATTTATACAATAGTTATTATTATCCATTATATTAGGTTATATTGTAAATACCAGCAACCACTTGGAACCATATGAAACTAGTGAAACTCTTCTTTACCCTTTATAGGAATTGTGCGTAAATTTAAAATATATTTGCAAGCAATTTCCGATTAAATAATATTAATAATGTGTTTCAATAGAACAAAAGAAAAGAAAAAATCACTTATGCCTGTACAAGCGTCAAATATATTAAACAGGTAAAACAAAATAAAACTATGTTATCTACATGTAAATTGCACCTAAAATACCTATCTGGGGTTAAACATACCGCCAGACGGATCACCATATTACATGACGCACGTTGTAAATACGCACAAATACTATATTTCTGCTTATCTAATAATAATGGTTGAAGGCCTATTGCTCGAAATTAAGCAAACGCAAGCGGTCAACACCGTCCAACTCAAAAATACAAATTGTAAAACGAACTTATAATATTCAGAATACCATGAAATTAGGAGATAAAAATTATACCACGATTTTTTCCTATTTCATGAACACCTTCAGGGAATTTTAGAGCCAAAACCGCGTATATGAAGCTATTACTATGCGACACATCTTCGCTCCATAAATGCATGAGACAGATATACCGTCATATCCATTACTATGCATTGTCTTATCTTTACATTATCTCGTCCAACCTGAGGGCAACAACGCGTATATAACGCCATTACTATGCGACATACCTTCGCTCCATAAATGCGTGAGACATATATGCTGTAATAATATACACTACTATGCATTGTCCTATCTTGACATTATCTCGCCCACCCAAAGAGTAACAACGCCTATATGACGTCATTACTACGCGACATACCTTCGCTCCATAAATGCGTGAGACATATATGCTGTAATAATATACACTACTATGCATTGTCCTATATTGACATTATCTCGCCCACCCAAAGAGTAACAACGCGTATATGACGTCATTACTACGCGACATACCTTCGCTCCATAAATGCGTGAGACATATATGCTGTAATAATATACACTACTATGCATTGTCCTATCTTGACATTATCTCGCCCACCCAAAGAGTAACAACGCGTATATGACGTCATTACTACGCGACATACCTTCGCTCCATAAATGCGTGAGACATATATGCTGTAATAATATACACTACTATGCATTGTCCTATCTTGACATTATCTCGCCCACCCAAAGAGTAACAACGCGTATATGACGTCATTACTACGCGACATACCTTCGCTCCATAAATGCATGAGACATATATGCTGTAATAATATACACTACTATGCATTGTCCTATCTTGACATTATCTCGCCCACCCAAAGAGTAACAACGCGTATATGACGTCATTACTACGCGACATACCTTCGCTCCATAAATGCGTGAGACATATATGCTGTAATAATATACACTACTATGCATTGTCCTATCTTGACATTATCTCGCCCACCCAAAGAGTAACAACGCGTATATGACGTCATTACAATGCAACACACCTTCGCTCCATAATGCATGAGTCAGATATGGTATAATACTATGCATATGATATACATTACTATGCATTGTCTTATCCTACCATTATTTTTCTTGGAAATGCTCCTGTATAATTATTTCTAAAATATTATCCGCGTTATATACTCATGAAATCTGTCCACCTAATCAATGTATTAAACAACTAGGGTAGGTTTTTATTTAGTTTTAAGTTTAAGAATACAACACTTATACTGCGTTACATCACTGATTAGAGAATATTTAAATGCGGTTCTCTTTAAGTTATTGTGTTAAACAATCAAACAATAATTTTATAATTTATAAATACGAGTAAATTAATTTTAAACTCATTGTAAAATACAATATGAAATGGAATCAATATTTATTTTATAATGTAAAACTTCCATATTGATCAAACATTCAAGTCTTGTTTATTTACAATTCTAAATAAACATTTAATATCAAGTATTAAAGGAACATGGTGTGTGTCACACAAGTTGTATATTAATAGCCAATATAAAAAAGCAGGCCTTAAAAACATATGTTCATAACTTCCACACTCTTTCTATTTGAAATCCCGAAGTATAATATTAGAGTAATATTTATTGACTAATTACATTTAATTTAAAAATCTCTAAAACTAACCACGACTTTAAACGAATATAAATGTATATTCTTACAATTACACACAACTTTATTACTTGTAGATTGCCACTTTTAAAAGTGCAAAACGAGGCAAAACTTAGAACGAATAGGAAAATTAAAGTAACTTGTTGACTAACGAGTTAGGTAAAGCAGTTTCCACGACTTTGAAGTTTGGTTCAGGTGCGCAAACATAATAATAAACTTAATGCATTTATCATACGACTCGATGCATTAGTAACTATTGTTCAATATATATTCTTTTAATAATTTAAAAAGTATCTATCTTAGAATATAAGATATTTTATTTCTATTTTATGTCTTAGTTTTGCCAGAACATTAGTTACTTATTAAATTTTGGAACATACTGATTGAGCGATACAGATAAATAAAATCCATTATTTGTGTTATAAGTTGATATTATAGTTGATGTATTATAAATGTTGATAAATCAAATAGTATTAACAAACGAGTTCGCACGCAGCACGCTGACGTGAGGGAAGTGAATTTCCACATAAAAAACTTTTAAAACTCAAACTCAGTGTAAAAACATGCATTTGTCCAATTTTTATTGAAATCTGAAAACATTGATTTTTTTGGCTGTTCTGATCCTCCTGGTTTCATTTACTTGCAAAGCTGGGAATACAATTTTGCGCATTATAAGGTTAGGAGAAGGTCCAGACAGGCTTGAAAGTAAGCGTGAGGTTGCTGGGGACGATAAAAGTACTCTAAGAAAGGAATAACAGGCTTTTCTAGGGTAAAAACCCCCATAAGACAACGTACTGTGATTAGTCGATACACATTTTCTTTAATAACTCGGTAAATATCTATGCTAGAATGACGAGAGAGGGCTTAAAACTTTCGCCTCTCTAATTCCCATCTTTTTACATCCATTGATTTTACATCTGGGGCTTCTATGACCCTTTTTGGGCCCAAAAACTCGAAATTTTAAAGATTAATCATAAAAAAGGAGTTTAGAGTTTTCCGATTGTTTTGCCCAACGAACTTGTCCAACTGATTACAGAAAGGAACGCCCCTACCAAATTTGAAGGAAATCGGACAAAAAATGCGACCGCTAGAGTGCAAACACTTAAGCCCGGGACCACCATAGAAGTTCCTAACATGAACCCCTGAACAAGTTTTGGGAGTCGTTCAAAATTGTTTATATATATATATATATATCAATATATATATATATATATATATATAATATACATATATAATAGACATATATATATTGACATATATATATATATATATATATATATATATATATATATACATATATATAAAATTTTGAACGACTCCCAAAACGTGTTCAGGGGTTCATGTTAGGAACTTCTATGGTGGTCCCGGGCTTAAGTTTCACCGTGCGGGTCATGCTAATAGTTCACTTTCCTAAGGAAATTCACTAATAAGTGTAAATTAGTTTCCGAAACCACAAACAAATGAAATTAGTATTTATACAATTTTACCAATCTTAATAAAACGTAACACAAAATATAAAGAAACACAGCGAAGGCGAGACTGTGCAGTTTCACCATTGCCAACTTTACGGCCCAGCTACAAGATATCCTCGCCTTTATAGCCTATTAGGGGAGTCAAATCACTTTCCTCTCAGTGTCATCTCCTCTTAAAAAACTTAGTTTAGCAAATTGTGACAAATTTCGTATACAGAAGCTCTTTGTGGATGTGATTATTGGAGGTACCTATACGAATGTAATTAACTAAATGAGAAACGATAAGCAAGTTACAGTCAAATAAATAAATGATTTTTCAGCAAATTATTGAAACCGTTGTAAATTGTAATTCATGCTGAAAATGTTGTAACCATTGATGAAAACCATGGTCACAAAATAATGGAACCAATCAATACCATTATACTACACAATTACTATACCATTTACTCGGCCGTCTAAAACAAAAGTTACGTTAAAGCAGTTTCCAACACGTTGATTGTTTCTTTAAAACAAACGGCAAGAACAACTGTTAAAAGTAAAACCATCAGAATTCGCCAATTGCCTTTAAACAACTGAATAACTTTTAATAAGGGATTTAATGACTGAAATGGAAGTCAAATATAACAATAGTTAATTAAATATACTATACATGGTTTTAGGCATATATATTTGCTTGGAAACCCTGTAAAATGTGTTGTGGAAGTATCTTTGTATACTATCCCTTTCTAATAATATAAGTTGGTTAAAACTGAAGAGTTTAAAACATTGAAGCCCAAAAGTAAATAATTAATTTAAACGCTAGTCAGTTGTTTAAATCTTAAAAAATTAAAAACACTCGAGAATATTTAGGGGCACGGAGGTGTGAGGGCAGATGATTATGGCAGTTATACGACACGGCGCGCGGCGCGGGTAGCTGACGAACTCTGTAAATTTAAAACGAGTTCGCACGCAGCACGCTGACGTGAGGGAAGTGAATTTCCACATAAAAAACTATAAAAACTCAAAATCAGTTAAAATCATACAATTATTCCAATTTTTATTCAAATCTGAAAATATTGATTTTTTGGCTGTTCTGATACTCCTGGTTCTATTTACCTGCAATGCTGGGAATACAATTTTGCGCATTATAAGGTTAGGAGAAGGTCCAGTCAGGCTTTAAAGTAGGCGTGAGATTGTTGGGGATGATAAAAGTACATCAACAAATGAATAACAGGCTTTTCTGAAGTAAAACCCCCATAAGGCAACGTACTGTGTTTGGTCGATACACATTTTCTTTAATAACATGGTAAATATTTATGCTATAATGACGAGAGTGGGCTTAAAACTTTCGCGTCTCTAATTCCCATCTTTTTACATGCATTGATTTTACATCTGAGGCTTTTATGACCCTTTTTGTGCCCAAAAACTCAAAATTTGAAAGATTAATCCCCAAAAAAGGGGTTAGAGTTTTCCGATTGTTTTGCCCAACGAACTTGTCCAACAGATTATAGAAAGGAACGTCCCTACCAAATTTGAAGTAAATCGGACAAAAAATGCGACCGCTAGAGTGCATACACATATATATATATATAGACATATATATATATATATACATATATATATATATATATATATATATATATAATGTCTATATATATATATATATACAATTTTGAACGACCCCCCAAAACGTGTTCAGGGGGTCACGTTAGGAACTTCTATGGTGGTCCCGGGCTTAAGTTTCACCGTGCAGGTCATGCTAATAGTTCACTTTCCAAAGGAAATTCACTAATGAACTGCGAGGGTTTATTTTTGTAAATACATTTTAAAATGATAAGTAAATTTATGTTGGCCCTACAGTGCTTAATACACTAGTGTAACAATATTTTTATCCAACTAGATTTGTTTGGATTGTGAAACTAAACATAAAATGATTTTTAATGTAATCAAATAGAAAATCCAGAGGACCAAATTTAAAGTTGTTCCGGTGATAAACAACTGTCATAGGATTGGTTTGGAATTCCAATAATTTTTACATATTCTCCATTGTATTAAAATGTTCAATGCCTATCAAAGGTAAGGATTTAATTTAAAATATCAATGTTTAAACTTACGTTAATTGGTAGTTTAGGTTTATTAGTTTCAACAAAGCATGCAACTAAAACCAGTGTAGCCCTCTGGACAGGAATTTTTCCAGTAGAACTTGGATGTCAGTCCTCCTATTATTTGGGATAACTGTACATTTGATAATGAGGGAAATAACAAGGTGCACAAACGTTTAAAGATTAACTAATTCTATAATTAATTAACAAGGCGTTGTCGTAACTTTCTAGAAAGTAAACACTTAATTGATTTAATGGTGAAACTTTAGTCAGTACCATTAAACAAGGTAGTTTAGAATGATTAATTGTATTGCAACTGAAAAATCATTTAAGTAGTAAAAAAGCAACAGTCATACATAACTCTCGGGGCTACAGTTTTGGGCTTAAAAAATATGTATTACACATTGATTGCTTAATGGATCCTCAAACAGGATATGAACACGAACAGATAGCTACATTTAAACATCTAAATTTTTGAAAGTGTGTAATCAAATGGGGAATGCACCCTGCCAAATTTTAAGTTGTTATAATGACAAACCCCTAACATATTACATATACATATTTTTATTAGGATTCATAAGGTATGACATGTGTCAAAAATTCAGAAAATGCCCAAAACTATTTGGCTTCACCCCGTTGGCCTTTAAACTTCGAATGTTTATCCTTAGTAGATCATAAATTTATTTGGTTAGGTGATATATAAATAAATTTGTATTAGTCGGAAAAGTGCATCAGTTTATTCACAGAGTGCAGCACAAACATTTGTCGCTTTCCACGAACCATCCTAAGATCGCCAGCCCTAGTGAGTTTTATAATAGTTAAACCCATTTTAGACTCATATAAACCAAAAATATGCTAGTTAAACACCACACTAAAAGTAATATATATATATATGCCACATTAAACTGTAAATATTTCTGTATATGTTATTTCGGCATTTAATTTAATTACCTAACAGCAATATTCCAAATGAATGAGTAAGATTTACTAAACGGACAGTCCCTTACCTTACAACGATATTGATTGAACTAGAGCGGGAGAATGGACCACGGGGACAGTCCCTTACCTTACAACGATATTGATTGAACTAGAGCGGGAGAATGGACCACGGGGACAGTCCCTTACCTTACAACGATATTGATTGAACTAGAGCGGGAGAATGGACCACGGGGACAGTCCCTTACCTTACAACGATATTGATTGAACTAGAGCGGGAGAATGGACCACGGGGACAGTCCCTTACCTTACAACGATATTGATTGAACTAGAGCGGGAGAATGGACCACGGGGACAGTCCCTTACCTTACAACGATATTGATTGAACTAGAGCGGGAGAATGGACCACGGGGACAGTCCCTTACCTTACAACGATATTGATTGAACTAGAGCGGGAGAATGGACCACGGGGACAGTCCCTTACCTTACAACGATATTGATTGAACTAGAGCGGGAGAATGGACCACGGGGACAGTCCCTTACCTTACAACGATATTGATTGAACTAGAGCGGGAGAATGGACCACGGGGACAGTCCCTTACCTTACAACGATATTGATTGAACTAGAGCGGGAGAATGGACCACGGGGATTGCTCTGTTTTAAGACAGATTGCACCTCTGAGGGAAGAGCAACACTGCGCGTTTATATTGCAAGGTTAAATACTACTGCAATTTTGGAAACTAGCAATCCGGACTTACTTTTAGCGAATTTCCCCTATAGGGAAGAAGCTATTACCGTAGGTCTCATGGTAAGACTTAAGCCCGAGACCATGATAACTTTTCATTTTGAGGTCCCCAGATGCCAAACACACCATTCGTTCAAATTTGTATATATGTATATATGTGACCGTAAGCACGATAACTCTCGTAAAAAAGGTCCGATCTTAATGAAATTTGGTACAAATGTGTAAAGCACCATTTATTTGAACGAGTTCGAAAACCAGACAAATTTTACCATCCGAAGGGGGGTTTTTGGGGGGTTTTGTAGCCCAAAAATGTGTTTTTTGGGGTTTTCACATGTAATTTTCATTTAAATCAAATTTTAATTTTTACCATTGAATTCAACTTAAAAAAAAAACAAATAATTTGGTATTTTTATCATTGCTCTACCTTAATTGGTTACCGAGATATTGAAAGTGCTAAACACAGTACGTTGTCTAATGTTATTCTTATGGAGAAAAAAAATTGTATATCTGGCTTATTTATGAACATAAACTGACGAAATTTGGTATATGGCTTCATCCGGTTGTGGTTTATTGTTTTTTGCACAAAAAACAATTTTTCGCCTATGGTTCCTGTAGCAGCAAACCTAGGTATTCGGTCCCCATGTTTTTCTTATGGAAAATACTTAAAATGTTATATATCGCTTATTTGTGAATATATATGGATGAAACTTGGTATGTGAGTTCACATACATGAGTTCTATTGATATTTGCATAAAACCCATTATTTATGTGCATTGTTGCAGCAAACCTGCGTGCTCATCCCCAATGTTATTCTTATGGAGATTAATTAATATTTAAATATCGCTTGTTTGTGAATATATTTATTATGAATCCTGTTAGTGTTTTAATGTGTTATGTTATATATTAATTGGAAATTCGCTGAGTATGCAGGTTTGCTGCGACGGGGGTATTGAATTTGTTCAAGGTAATATTATTATAAATGGTTAGTAATAAGATTAATTGAAAGGCATAAAACTTCGGTATAAATCACTTGGAAAAGCATTACATAAGATTTAATTAATACCTACCGTTTTTCACACAACTTACATTTATAGTATTTACATTTACAATATCCGTATTTTTTGGACGCAAATATAATAAAATTCCCCCCTTGTAGCAAACCTGCATACTCAGCGAATTTCCAATGAATATATAACATAACACATTAAGGCACTTATCAGGATTCACATGAAATATATTCACAAACGATAATTAAAATATTAATTATTCTCCATAAGAATAACATTGGGGATGAGTACGCAGGTTTGCTGCAACAAGGAACAAAAAAATAGGTTATTATGCAAATGTCAATAGAACTCAATTAAGTGAAGTCACATACCAAGTTTCATCCATATACATTCATAAATAAGCGATATATAACATTTTTATTATTCTCCATAAGAATAACATGGGGACCGAGTACCTAGGTTTGCTGCTTCGGGAACCATAGGCGAAAAATTGGTTTTTGATTCAAACAACAACAAACCACAACCAGATGAAGCGATATACCAAGTTTCGTCAGTTTGTGTTCAAAAATAAGCGAAATATAAAATTTTTCTTTTTCTCCATATTAGACAACGTACTGCGTTTAGCACTTTCAATATCTCAGTAATCAATTGACGTAGAGCAATGATCAAAATACCAAATTGTTTGTTTTTTTATACTGAATTCAATGGTGAAAATTAAAATTTGATTTAAATAACAATTACATATGGAAACCCAAAAAAAACCTTTTGGATGGTGCGAATCGTCTGGTTTTCGAACTTGTTCAAATAAATGGTACTTTACACATTTGTACCAAATTTCATTAAGATCGGACCTTTTTTACGAGAGCTATCGTGCTTACGGACACACACACACACACACATACAAAATCAAAAAACAAAAAAAAATTATTTTTAAAGTGTTGATAAATAAAATAGTATAAACAAATCAGTGTAAAATTAGTATACGCAATTAGTATTAGTAATTAGTTTGTTTTTTATATCAAACCTATATTGTGCATATATATATTGTGGAGTAAAGGTAATGAAGGTATTAAATAAATAATAAATATAAATAGGAAGACCAGGGTGAAAACACCCAAAATTGAAAGAAAGGAAAGATGGTAAGTTAAGAAAAATTAAGACGATAACATATTTATTAACAAGAAAGGAGATTGATAGGCACAAGTAAAAACATTCAAATGCAGTCACTTTTTAATGTCCATTGATCTAGTAGTATGTTGTTCTCTTGTTAGTCCATAATGAACACTCCTGGTAGCTATACCTCACCAGTTGTACATTGAGTCCTGTAGGTGTGGGTAATTACCTTCATTTGTTCTAATGTCCATTGATCTAGTAGTATATTGTTCTCTTGTTAGTCCATAATAAACACTCCTGTTAGCTATACCTCACCAGTTGTACATTGAGTCCTGTAGGTGTGGGTAATTACCTTCATTTGTTCTAATGTCCATTGATCTAGTAGTATATTGTTCTCTTGTTAGTCCATAATAAACACTCCTGTTAGCTATACCTCACCAGTTGTACATTGAGTCCTGTAGGTGTGGGTAATTACCTTCATTTGTTCTAATGTCCATTGATCTAGTAGTATATTGTTCTCTTGTTAGTCCATAATGAACACTCCTGTTAGCTATACCTCACCAGTTGTACATTGAGTCCTGTAGGTGTGGGTAATTACCTTCATTTGTTCTAATGTCCATTGATCTAGTAGTATGTTGTTCTCTTGTTAGTCCATAATGAACACTCCTGTTAGCTATACCTCACCAGTTGTACATTGAGTCCTGTAGGTGTGGGTAATTACCTTCATTTGTTCTAATGTCCATTGATCTAGTAGTATATTGTTCTCTTGTTAGTCCATAATAAACACTCCTGTTAGCTATACCTCACCAGTTGTACATTGAGTCCTGTAGGTGTGGGTAATTACCTTCATTTGTTCTAATGTCCATTGATCTAGTAGTATGTTGTTCTCTTGTTAGTCCATAATGAACACTCCTGTTAGCTATACCTCACCAGTTGTACATTGAGTCCTGTAGGTGTGGGTAATTACCTTCATTTGTTCTAATGTCCATTGATCTAGTAGTATATTGTTCTCTTGTTAGTCCATAATAAACACTCCTGTTAGCTATACCTCACCAGTTGTACATTGAGTCCTGTAGGTGTGGGTAATTACCTTCATTTGTTCTAATGTCCATTGATCTAGTAGTATATTGTTCTCTTGTTAGTCCATAATGAACACTCCTGTTAGCTATACCTCACCAGTTGTACATTGAGTCCTGTAGGTGTGGGTAATTACCTTCATTTGTTCTAATGTCCATTGATCTAGTAGTATATTGTTCTCTTGTTAGTCCATAATGAACACTCCTGTTAGCTATACCTCACCAGTTGTACATTGAGTCCTGTAGGTGTGGGTAATTACCTTCATTTGTTCTAATGTCCATTGATCTAGTAGTATATTGTTCTCTTGTTAGTCCATAATGAACACTCCTGTTAGCTATACCTCACCAGTTGTACATTGAGTCCTGTAGGTGTGGGTAATTACCTTCATTTGTTCTAATGTCCATTGATCTAGTAGTATATTGTTCTCTTGTTAGTCCATAATGAACACTCCTGGTAGCTATACCTCACCAGTTGTACATTGAGTCCTGTAGGTGTGGGTAATTACCTTCATTTGTTCTAATGTCAATTGATCTAGTAGTATATTGTTCTCTTGTTAGTCCATAATGAACACTCCTGTTAGCTATACCTCACCAGTTGTACATTGAGTCCTGTAGGTGTGGGTAATTACCTTCATTTGTTCTAATGTCCATTGATCTAGTAGTATATTGTTCTCTTGTTAGTCCATAATGAACACTCCTGTTAGCTATACCTCACCAGTTGTACATTGAGTCCTGTAGGTGTGGGTAATTACCTTCATTTGTTCTAATGTCCATTGATCTAGTAGTATATTGTTCTCTTGTTAGTCCATAATGAACACTCCTGTTAGCTATACCTCACCAGTTGTACATTGAGTCCTGTAGGTGTGGGTAATTACCTTCATTTGTTCTAATGTCCATTGATCTAGTAGTATATTGTTCTCTTGTTAGTCCATAATAAACACTCCTGTTAGCTATACCTCACCAGTTGTACATTGAGTCCTGTAGGTGTGGGTAATTACCTTCATTTGTTCTAATGTCCATTGATCTAGTAGTATATTGTTCTCTTGTTAGTCCATAATAAACACTCCTGTTAGCTATACCTCACCAGTTGTACATTGAGTCCTGTAGGTGTGGGTAATTACCTTCATTTGTTCTAATGTCAATTGATTTCCACTTCGATGTCCAGCACTAATCTTCACTGAATTTAAGTCTGTAAATTGAAGTACATGTGCCTCTAGGTGTTAATAAAATAACCTACATTATTTGTATTGGTTTTTGGGAATAAAATAACAAAATGTAAACAAAAGTCAGGTGATAATAAACAACATATGAAGGATTAAGGAAATAAATAAAAACAGTTGATAGGAAAATAAAAAAGTTGAGAAAAGATTAAGAATTACTTGGGACAAGGGTTTTGCTCACTCTCTCGACGGCTAAAACTAAACAATATATATATACACATATAAAAATCTGAACAAATGGTGTTTTTGGCATCGGGGGACCTCAAAATGAAAAGTTATCATGGTCTCGGGCTTAAGTCTTACCATGAGACCTACGGTAATAGCTTCTTCCCTATAGGGAAAATTCGCTAAAAAAACACGAAGATCAAATAATAACCTGGGCAGCTAGTCAGTTTACCTGATTATTTATTTGACATTAACGAGAAAACATTTTTGTCAAGCAACATTTATGACAAAGCTGTTTGAATGGAGACACCCCCTTGAATTGTAAATAAAACCTGATTTTTTTAAATTGAATTTCCAAGTTTTCTATTATGTTGCGATATCTATGTTATTAAACATTTATTGATCTATTTTAAAATCACGAAAAATCGGCAAAAAAATAAACAACAAAACAAAGACAAAGACAGACAATTTATAAATACAAAAGAATACCGTAACAATAACAACCAATATCTGTGCCTCCACAAGCTTCATCCGTAGGAACAGATCACATTAATTTAACTGTTATTATTTACTTTTAACAAAAGGCTTGGTGCATTTTTAAATTAAATGTTTTCTCCTTCATTGTATTTCACAATCCAAGTAAGATCAAATTAAATTAAAACACGAAATATTTAATTTAAAATACAAATTATGTACTTTTTAGAGTATAAACGCATTAATAATTTCTCTAGTTTTGAAAAAAAAAAAAAAAAAAACTATGACACTTGCAATTTCTTCCAATGCTGAGTGGAAAAAAGTTCATTAAAAATGCAATTACGAAATAAGATATCTACCGAAACAATTTATTTTGTTAAGGTTAAGCTGCAAGGAGCGTACAATGTTATCAAAGTTCAACGTGTTTCAAAATTCACATAACATTTTCATCGAGAGTTGCTGTTTTACAAAAAGCTTAATACTGGCAAAGTCCCAGAGTTATGCGTTAATATTTTTTTATTGTTTATTGTTTTAAATTAGATACTGCTGTGATGTAGACCTTTAGCTGTTAGTTAAACCACCTTTGCTTGTGTTTAAAGAAAATATATTTCGCATTATTCTATTGATATTGAAGTTTAGCTATTATTAATATTACAAAGTTGTACGTACATATATAAAGTAAGAAACAAACACATTATAAACTAGAATAAACGTTGTCACATGATAAGTCCTTTACTAAATGGTTCCTATTGGTTTTGGAAATATTAGAGGTACCTGTAAAACTTATCACCATTAAATTCAAACATTATTAATAACATCTGTAAGAGCACATAAATAGAACAGCCAACACTACACGGATCTATTTCCATATAAACCTTAATGCTACAACGATAATGCCACAGCTTTATAAGTCTTGGAGTTTATTGTCCCCCAAGGATTGATCGTTAAAGTCCAATTTAATATCAGCTAATCAATAAATATGGCAACAGCAAGCAGGGAGAACACACATCCCATTGTGCGGCCCAACCCCTGTATAGCGGCGTCTATTGTCCCACTACCTATTGTGTCCCATATCTTCTGTGCTGTCGATATATTGTTGCATAAAGTGTTTCTGAAAAATAAAACCAAACCCGATTTTTATTGTTCTACCGTAATTTTAAAAGTTCTTATCAGATAATAATTATTGCGAATGTATATTTGATTTTTCATAGTTACATTTCCTTGTGAGTATCAAGTCTTGTCAAGTCTATCAAACAACTCTACTACTGTACCTAATTAAACAAACGAAAAAATCTGGGAAATCAAATTAAAGGAACGAGTATAAGTTAACTGGACTAAATGCGTTTCAAGCAGTCCCAAGATCTTCATTCCGAATCAGGTCAGTCAGTTGCGGTGTATTATAAAACTTACGTTTCGTAAAATATATTTTTTTGTCGTACATGTAACTGGTATGCAAACAACTAGTATTCATCAGACGATGCTGCTTGAACCTCGGAGCTGCTTGAATTAAATAAATTCCATAGTTTATTATAAATAAATATTAATCTGTATACCTTTACAGTAATGAGACGACGACAGACCCTAATCAATCATCGGTGTTGCCAATCAAATTTTATTGAATCCTAACCTTTAGGATTATGAGTTAGTTCAATACATATTTCAAATGTGTATTTTATTCACCAAGTTCATTGTTGCCATACCCGAAAATGCTATTATGTTAAAATGTACGAGTTTTAATCAGAACTACGGAATCCCTAACATTTCTAAAAATCCTTTGATAGTGGTGCCTTTTAAGATTTATGAAGTGCGGAAACTTATGTGCACAAAAATTAAACAAATACAGTATTAGTGTTAAAATCAAACTTAAACCAAAATATTTTTGGGAATATGTTTTAGAGAAAATTAGACGGTTTCTGTTGTTTCTAAAAAGCATCAAAGGAGAGAGCATAATTTAAAATAATGAACTTTAAAGTTTTTACTCTTAAGTTCACATTGTATTTGCTGTAATAAATCATAATTATTTTTAAAGAGAGACTGAGAAAATGCTTTTTGACTCCAAGCCAAAATAAAGATACATAGATTTTAAACCAATCGTTCCAACATTTCGTTTAAATATTTATAATTTTACTAAAACATTTTTAGCAAAACTTCGCAGAAAGCAGAGTACTTTTCAATTTAAATTCGTATTGTTATGTTTATTAATGCGTAAAGCCTTTATCAATGATTAAATATAATTTACTAGTTTTAAAAATTACTTCCGGCTTACTTTTTCTAGTAAATTTTAAATGTTATATTCCTCAAAGTGTACAAATGTCAGTGAATACCTATATAGGCGTAACCATACGAGCTAATTAATAACGAAATTAGTCATTTAGGTCTTCTAAATTATTTTTAAGAATGTCACTCTGCAACTAAAATCTCGCTTTGTAAGGGGGATTGTAACAAACCAGGTCAGAGAAATATCGAAAATCTTCTCAGATCGACGAGTTGTTTGTCGCTGTTCCTTGTTATCCCATACTCAATGCGATCACCTCAGCTATTCGTCACTTCTGCAGCTTTCTACCTCACACACAGTCACTACAGCTTGTAAGACACTACTAAGAATTAATTGAATACTTAAGACCACATAAACACCCAGATTGGCCTACTTACTTTCCACAGTGATAAAAATGTATTTCAATCCAATGACTTAATGACGGTTGAAATATTACTCTTCGATTACTTTTGAAAGGTAAAAGGTTGAAGGTTCGAACAATTATTACAAACGATCCAAAACAAAAGAAGGGAATCTCTTTACGCAGGGATTTTGAAAGCTGCCTTTCAATGACACCCTCAAAGACCTGAGTCATTTTGGAATTTAGCTTCTTAGAAGGCGTAAGCGTACTACGAGAACGTACTTAGTAGAATTACCGAGCTAAAACAATGCGGATCAATGTTACTGGATTCTACTATGTTTATATTACAAATTACCCATTTGTCAAAGAGATCATATCTGTTTGTTAGAGATTTGTCAAAGTATTAAAACAGCATACAATGTATAGACTTGTATAACTTCTTTCATAAAATCTTCCATTTTATCAGTACCGATAATTTTGGGGAATAAACTGAATCGAAGGTTTACCTGGACCTCAATCAATCCAATTTTTTTTACAACAATAGTTACAATCTTAAAAAAATGAGTACGTTATTTAAATTTCTGCGAGCCAAGGATTTTATTTTTAAATGGAACTGTTATAATATTTTAGAGCTCATAATACGAATTAGAGCTCATATCAGGGCCGTAAATCCTTCCTTCAAAGATGGAATAAGATATGTGTTTTAAATTACAAGCTACATGGAAATAAAAACAAGAACAATACTAGTGTCCAAGTATTGACCAGTATCCAAAACAGGGGAAGAGAAAAATGTAGCGTTACATGACTACACGTTAAAACATTAAATGTTTATAACAATCAATTATAATAAAACGACTTCAAAATGGTTATACTGAAGAAAGAGGCAGATTATTATGGCAGCCATAAGTTGCGGCAGACGGTAATAAGGTAAGTTTATGGCGCTTCTCGGCCGGCTGAAATATTCAGCAGGTATAAAGCAAAGTGCCCAGTTGGCGGAATTGCGGGGGAAATAGCGAAATAAATCATGCCTGTTCATGTACTTTTTAGAAAGTAATAAAATATGATTTTATTATTTTTTATTTATATTATTCCCACTATTTCGACCTTGTTTATCTACGCCGTGATGACAATAAAAAATATTCAAACTTAAATAAGCGCTATATAACATTCTAGTTATTCTCCTTAAGATTAACATGGGGGCTGGAGAAAGCAGGTTTGCTGCAACAAGGAACAGAAAAATGGGTTTTTATATAATTATCAATATAACTCAACCAAGTGAAGCTACAAACCAAGTTTTATTAATTTATGTTCATAATTAAGGGAGTCATTACATTTTACTTATTCTCCATAAGAATAACATGGGGGTTGAGTACGCAGGTTTGCTGCTACGGGAATAATCAACAAAAAATCAATTTTTTGTGCAAATATCAATATACTAGTACTACGTGAAGCCACATCCCAAGTTTCATCAACATACATTCATAAATAATCGAGATATCAAATTTTATTTATTCTCCATAAGGATAACATTGGACAACGTACTGTGTTTAGCACATTGAATATCTCTGCAACGGTTGGGCGTAGAATCACAATTTAAACACCAAAATGATTGCTTTGTGGAACTGAACAGATTGGTAAAAGCAAATGTGATGTTTACATTAAAATAAACTGAGGAAAAGCCAAAAACCTTTTTCCCATAAGATTAACATGGGAGATTTTATGAGCAGGTTTTTTTGGATTTTCTCCGCAACCACTTAACCTAGGTTAATAATTCAAGATACTGAATTATTTGTTTTTTTAAGCTCTATAACGTGGTCAAAACCAAATGTAAGTTTTTTAAAAATTGTAGGGTGAAAAATGCAAAAAACTGATTTTTGGAAAAATTAAAACCCCCATAAACCCCCCTTCCCATGGTCCGATTGTTCTGGTTTTCGAACTTAAAGTCATGAATGTCATTTTACACATTTGAGCCAAATTTAATCAAAATCGGACGTTTTTTACTCAAGTTATCGTGTTAACGGACACACACACACACACATATATATATAAATTTGAACGAATGGTGTTTTGGCATCTGGGGACCTCAAAACAAAAAGTTATCATGGTCTCGGGCTTAAGTCTTACCATGAGACCTACGGTAATAGCTTCTTCCCTATAGGGGAAATTCGCTAAAAATCATAATGTATTTTGAATGAAATATCAATATTTACTGTAGTTCGATCTATTCGTCTGATCATTAATTAGTTAAATTTTCATTCGATTATAATAAACTCTATTTAGACCGTTTTCTCTGAATATAAAAGTTAGGGTTATATTGCTCGAATTGAAATTGTCCCGAAAATTAATTCAGAACAATTGCATAAACTATAAACTTCGTAATCCTGCTATTCGAGACGTCTTTGTGATGACGAGTTCAACATTAATTAATTAGATGAAAGAAATTTCATCTAATTCCTTCGTAGTTTAGTTTAATTTATTGTCCGTTAAAGGCATTCATATTTTTTAGCCACGGACTATGCAACTCTTAACTAACTGTCGGTCTTATTTTTAATATATAAAAAAAACTCTTCAAAAAATGTAAATTCTGTAAGGAGCAACCTGCATGTGTTAAATGATTCAACGTTTGATATACACATTTTTTAAACAATTGTAGGAAGTAGTTACATAATCAAAAGATAAACGGCAAATTGTAAAAAAAGAGTAAGAAAACCTGGCATTTGGTTAAATAAACATGGAACTAATCTTACTAATATTATAAATGTGAACGTTTGGATGTATGTATGGATGGATGGAAGGAATGTATGTTTAGACTTCTATCACACAAAAGCTACTGGACCAATGAAGCTAAAATATTGCATGAACATAGCTTACATACCACATTAACAAATACACCTGCGATGTCAACATCCAATCTTAGGGCTCCCCCCCCCCACGAGCCCTGTAAGTTCCAATGCAATTATTGTTGAAGGATATCGTTAATTAAATTACCAGCTGTAGTTAAGTTTCACAGTTTCTTCAAAGACTGACATATGGTAAAATATAAACAAATATTTGATAATGCAGGTAAATTTATATCGCGTTCGAAGCCGCGGTTAATAGCTAGAGTTAATAAAGCAATAATTGTCTTTTAAACCCACCCTTTTATTTCAAAATTGATTTTAAAATATTACTATAATTTGTAATGGACTTAACGTTACGTAAATTAAATTATCCGAAAGAAATAGATAAAAAATATTACATGGTTACATATATGTCTTTCAGGGATTAATATGGGTGGACAGTCATATCTGATTGATAGGGATATAATATTCGTTGGGATGTGCACATTAATAAACCTCGATTCATTGCAGCCTTGGCAAATAACAAAATGGAAGTCATTGATACGTTATTCATTAAATTTTCCTCTTCAAAAGGGTGTTATTAAAACAAGAATGTGCAATTATCAAGCAGTTCGGCATTTTACACGATGGTCATAATACATACATACAATCATCGTTTAACTACATATTTCGGTTATTTCAATAAAATTATAAGTATTTATAATCATGTTTTTAGAATTTTGCTTCAAAATTGTCATTCATGAATGTTACAATAAAAGATTTACGAACAAAGATACACGGTTAGCATACTGTTCGTTATTTCACTATTTTAATGCATTAGTACTATGATATAATGGGAGTTTATGGGATATACAGCTAATTCCGCATAAATAATAATTACATTGCCAGTTATTATGTTAAAATGGTTCAATTCTACGGCCCAGTTCTCAAAATTTCAAACGGGTCGATATGATCTTTGGCCGCATAAAGACCATAGAAAGTGGAGACAGTTACCACCATATTCGTGTTTTGACAAATCAGAAACTAATAAATGTTAAACTGGGACTATTTCGAAATTGCATTCGTACAAATACAGATATAGTAGAGCATAAAATGTACTGTGAATGACATACTATTCAATTTACAAAACCTGTATTACTGATATGATCAAAATATTTTACATTATTCTGCTTGGACTAAGTTTTCGAACTTACTGTAAATTAAATAGAGCCAAATCAGAGTTACTAACAGAAAAACACTAGAAGAAAACAATTGAATGTTCCAAATCGAAACATGTATAGCTTCCTTAACGTTCTGCGCCTGACACCTAAGCCTTTTCAGGATTAAGCGTCTCAATAAAATTCAGGCGCATTTGTAAAATGAAAGGCAAATGGTCATTGATTCAAATGGTAATTTTTATTACCAACTGATACATTAAATTTGTACTCAATATGGTTTCCCAATTTCACAAAAGTGTATCGCAGGCGAACAATTAATTCATGAACCATTCCCACAAATTTTATTGGAAGAAACAAATTCTTCATTAGTGAATTTCCTTTGGAAAGTGAACTATTAGCATGACTCGCACGGTGAAACTTAAGCCCGGGACCACCATAGAAGTTCCTTGGGGATTAATCTTTCAAATTTCGAGTTTTTGGGCCCAAAAAGGGTCAGAAAAGCCCCGAATGTAAAATTAATGCATGTACAAATATTGGAATTAGTAAGGCGAAAGATTTAAGCCCTCTCTCGTCATACTAGGATAAATATTTACCGAGTTATTAAAGAAAATGAGTTTTGACTAAACACAGTACGTTGTCTTATGGGGTTTTTACACTAGAAAAGCCTGCTACTCCTTTGTTAGAGTGCTTTTATCATCCCCAGCAACCTCACGCCTACTTTCAAGCCTGACTGGACCTTCTCCTAACATTATAATGCGCAAAATTGTATTCCCAGCTTTGCAGGTAAGTGAAACCTGGAGCATCAGAACAGCCAAAAATCTATGTTTTCAGATTTCATGTTTTTACACTGATTTTGAGTTTTACAAGTTTTTATGTGGAAATTCACTTCCCTCACGTCAGCGCGCTGCGTGCGATCTCGTTTTTATTTTAATCAGACAGTAACAGAAGATAATCTATTGGTATTTCCAAACTGTTTATCTCTTTCAGTTTGAATCAATAGTGAATTTTCCTGAGTGTTCTTTTGTCTTGTTCTTTTATCGAATTTCCCCTATAGGGAAGAAGCTATTACCGTAGGTCTCATGGTAAGACTTAAGCCCGAGACCATGATAACTTTTTGTTTTGAGGTCCCCATATGCCAAAAACACTATTCGTTCAAATTTATATATATGTGTGTGTGTGTGTGTGTGTGTGTGTGTGTGTGTGTGTGTGTGTGTGTGTGTGCGCGCGCGCGCGCGCGCGTGTGCGTGTGCGCGTGCGCGTGTGTGCGTGTGTGCGTGTGTGCGTGAGTGTGTGTGTGTGTGTGTGTGTGTGTGTGTGTGTGTGTGTGTGTGTGTGTGTGTGTGTGTGTGTGTGTTTGTCCGTTAACACGATAACTTGGGTAAAAAACGTCCGTTTTCGATGAAATTTTGCTCAAATGTGTAAAGTGACATTCGTGACTTTAAGTTCGAAAACCAGAAAAATCTGACTATGGGAAGGCGGGTTTATGGGGGTTTTAAATTTTCCAAAAATCAGTTTTTTGCACTTTTTACCCTACAATTTTTAAAACACTCAATTTTGATTACGAGCATTTTATAAAGCTTAAAAAACAAATAGTATAGTATTTTAAATTATTAACTTAGCTTAAGTGGTTGCGGAGAAAATCCAAAAAACCTGCTCATAAAATCTCCCATGTTAATCTTATGGGAAAAAGGTTTTTGGCTTTTCCTCAGTTCATTTTAATGTAAACTTCAGATTTGCTTTTACCAAAAAATTCAGCTCTGCAAAACAATCATTTTGGGGTTTAAATTGTGATTCCACGTCCAACCGTTGCAGAGATATTCAAAGTGCTAAACACAGTACGCCGTCCAATGTTATTCTTATGGAGAATAAATCAAATTTGATATCTCGATTATTTATGAATGCATATTGATAAAACTTGGTATGTGGCTTCACTTAGTACTGGTATATTGAAATTTGAACAAAAAATGGATTTTTTGTTGATTATCCCAGTAGCAGCAAACCTGCATACTCAGCCCTAATGTTATTCTTATGGACAATAAATAAAATTCTATACATCACTTATTTCTTTATGTATTTTTATGAACTTGGTAAGTGGCTTTATGTGGTAGTGAGAAACATATGCATGCATTGAAAATTCGCTGCAGGTTTGCTGCGACGGGGGTATTTTTTGTAATATAATAGATTACTCAAATTTTTTGTGCGAGATACATTAATAAAAATCTTGCTGTTTTATTTTTATCGCAACTAAATGAGTGAAAAGTTGAAAGTTATTTTCCAAGATTGGGTTGGCTCAAAATTATTATTAAGTGCAAAATAAAACTAAATACGTAACAGCGTAAAAGATAACACTGAAAGAGAAAATTGTTGGCACAAATTAAAAACTTATGGATCTTTCTAGTTGTTCCAAATACAAACTTTGAGCTCGTGGTGAATTAAATTATTCGTATATCATTTAATTATACTACTTGAGTTAAAATCTGTAATTGTTACTCTTATAAATAAATCAAAACTGGTAAGCAATATTGATAAGAATAAAATAAATTAATAGTGTTTATTAGTTAACCGCTACTTTTGAACATTTAGAGTTAATCAAATGTGCTATGCAAACGATTATGATTTTCTTGACTTTTTACAAAACTTAAGAAATTAAATGAAGATTTTATAAATATTACAACTAATGGTAAGGTAATTTTCCAAGCAACTCAAGCGTTGTAATATTAAGTGGCCATAAAGTTAAGCGCATGTCTGTTGTGCCACTAACATTGACGTGTTTGTCAGTTATTTAAATAAAATAAATATACAGTGCAGTCAAAATACTTACGTGCAGTCATAAATACATGTCCCAGATATTTTACAAATTGCTAATTTTTTACTTATAGTAATAACGTTAAAAGGTTTCATCAATAATTTTTGTGTCAAAGGCGGAAGTAGAAAAATCAGGTTTGTAAACCATGTTTAAACTATTTAATATTTCCATGCCCTAATAAAAGGTTAAATAGTGTTTCAGTAACCTTGTACCCCCCAAACTATAATTGCGGACGATTAAGTTGCCAGTTGTGGGCGTGGTTTGCCGGGCTGTCAACCAAGATCAGCCAATAGCAGACGTGCTGCATTGCCTCACCAGCTGATCGGAATAATATTCGAGTGATGTTTTTCTATGGCAAAATGGCAACAGTGACGGCGTACAACCATTCTATTGGCTACAGCCCAACCATCAACTTAATTGTCCGCTATTAAAAATGAATTGGTCTTAGGCTCATTTTAATAATCATTGGTGAAATTGAACGGTAAAGCCTTGCTCTTCGATAGTGACCAAACTATTAGCTAGGCTATATAATATTTTGATCCATAAATTGTTACATATAACGTATTAATAAATATTTTAAGGTTAGAGCTAAACTGGTTGGCTTTTAAGAAACGATTGAATATATATGTAATATTTCGACTTTTTACTCTTGATTATCGATTAAATAATATTTAAAGTAGCAGTAAGTGAGTAACCATGCATTTTATCAAGTATTTAAAGTATCAGCCAATGCTGATCAAAACTAAATAAACTTCCACCTCACTAAGAGCCGCAACAACTGCGCATGCTGTCAAGACAAATTAAACTAATTACACCCAAGATAGTGAGGGCAGATTATACGCCTTAGGGAACGATCGTAGGTGCACCTAATAGTTACGAAATACCTTTCGATAGGAATCGTTGACACTACAAATAAAAATATCACTGTATCAAAACCAAATCAATTTAACCAAAACCCATTTTATCATAAATATTGGATAGACATATACTTTAAGTATGCTTACCTAGTATTTAAGTGTATAGTACCTAAACGTATACAGCCACTCGTGCATATAGAAGATCACAATATATCAACTAGTATTAAATATTTATCAAATTGCAGATTTAGAAATTATGCCTTGAGGGAACGTGCCTAAATAACTGTTAAATATGTATTAATCGAAACACCTACAATAAAGATTGCTTTGATTTATAGTTGTTCTTATTTTGCTGTCTTAATGCATAATGGTATATAGTATTTTTATTAGAGCTCGGCTACATTGTAAAGATACAACTTTTAACTAATTTAAAATTCAGCACATCTATATTTTATTTTTATTTTTTACTAGACGAGGCCTTTGGAGAGCCAGGCTACCACCGTTAGGGCTATGACGAATCCATTTGTATTCGTCATGGACCTGACGGCACCTGTCATATATTCCTCCCTCAGGCAATTAATTGTATCTCTCTTTCTCTTTTCGTGGTGTAGATTTTCAAATTTCCCAGTATCGCTTGTTTTATATCCACATAAAATTGAATTCCATTACATTTTTACTAACAGCTTTTTAACAGATTTATGAAATCAGAAATTTCCCTTCAAGAAGCCCAGATTTTAGAATCGAAGCCTAGTTGAAAATGGCGACGAGTTGAAATACGGCCCCCGGAGGACCACTTTAGTGCCGCGTTTGGTCTCGATGACGGCAAAAACTTAAACTAAACTTGGTCAATAAGTAACACTTTGGTAAAGTTTTTATCACAACTTTTCTTTGGTTAAATACCCGTCTGAACAGGAGTCGTATTTAAACTGATCAGTATGTATCATCGCACAGGAAAATTAAATTGGGATTGAATTGATAAGCTACAATCCCAGTGATCCAATGGAATCGCAACACACGCAAAAGCATTCCCATGATAACAAAACTGCACAAAAGAAACTATACTATTTAAGTATACTATACTATTAAACTATACTTATGGGTATTTTCTATATTACTATAAATTGTGTCTAACAAACAATTACAGTTTATTTAACGTTGATAATCCGTGCTAGAATACAGTGCTTTGCCCCAATGTGCGTCGCTTAGAATGATTTTATGGCGTTTAGAGGATGAGATTTTTGGATTTCTCACCCTAAAAACGATGAGACCTATTTATCTTTATACCAGAGGCAATTTGTTGAGAGCATTTATTTGTTTTTATTTCAACGCCAACGACATATTTGTTAATAGAGTAAACAAACGCTTTAAGGAAAGCGGTCAAAAACTCCCCAAATTATTGTGGACACCCCGGGATTTGAACCCGTGACCCCTTGACCCGAAGTCCGTCAGGCTAGCGAGATTCCCATACGAGTTCGCACGCAGCACGCTGACGTGAGGGAAGTGAATTTCCACATAAAAAACTATAAAAACTCAAAATCAGTGTAAAACATACATTTATTCCAACTTTTATTCAAATCTGAAAACATTGATTTTTTGGCTGTTCTGATGCTCCTGGTTCTATTTACCTGCAATGCTGGGAATACAATTTTGCGCATTACAAGGTTAGGAGAAGGTTAAGTCAGGCTTTAAAGTTGGTGTGAGGTTGTTGGGGATGATAAAAGTATACCAACAAATGAATAACAGGCTTTTCTAATGTAAAATCCCCATAAGACAACGTACTGTGTTTGGTCAATACACATTTTCTTTAATAACTCGGTAAATATTTATGCTAGAATGACGAGAGAGGGCTTAAAACTTTCGCCTCTCTAATTTTACATGCATTAATTTTACATATGGGGCTTTTCTGACCCTTTTTGGGCCCAAAAACTCAAAATTTGAAAGATTAATCCCCCAAAAAAGGGGTTTAGAGTTTTCCGATTGTTTTGCCCAACGAACTTGTCCAACCGATTACGGAAAGGAACGTCCCTACCAAATTTGTAGTAAATCGGACAAAAAATGTGACAGCTAGAGTGCAAACACATATATATATATATACAATTTTGAACGACCCCCCAAAACGTGTTCAGGGGGTCACGTTAGGAACTTCTATGGTGGTCCCGGGCTTAAGTTTCACCGTGCGGGTCATGCTAATAGTTCACTTTCCAAAAGAAATTCACTAATAAGTGAGTATTAAAAGCCTTTAAATGGAAAGCGGTCAATACCAACAGCTAAGGACTTTCCGCTAATACATTTTAAAACCCATTAAACCGAAAATAAATTATGACCATCAGATTACCTAGATTACCTATCACTGCTTTGTTTAAAATACATCAAAGGTATGAGACTAAACATAATCTAACAACTTATTTATTATTCTCAATTGCAAACAAACATTTCAATTAATAGTAGCATTCATTACTTAATAACTGTCGATTAAAATCAAATATAAAATACCCCCGTCACAGCAAACCTGCATACTCAGCGAATTTCCAATGAATATATAACATAACACATTAAAACACTTAACAGGATTCATAATAAATATATTCACAATCAAGCGATATTTAAAATATTAATTAATCTCTATAAGAATAACATTGGGGATGAGAACGCAGGTTTGCTGTAACAAGGCACATAAAATAATGGTTTGTTATGCAAATATCAATAGAACTCATCTTAGTGAAGTCACATACCAAGTTTCATCCATATACATTCATAAATAAGCGATATATAACATTTTAAGTATTTTCCATAAGAATAACATGGGAACCAAGTACCTAGGTTTGCTGCTATAGGAACCATAGGCGAAAATTGGTTTTTTGTGCAAACAACAATAAACCACAACCAGATGAAGCCATATACCAAATTTCGTCAGTTAATGTTCATAAATAAGCGAGATATACAATTTTTCTTTTTCTCCATAAGAATAACATTAGACAACGTACTGTGTTTAGCACTTTCAATATCTCAGTAACCAATTAACGTAGAACAATGATCAAAATACCAAATTGTTTGTTTTTTTAAGCTGAATTCAATGGTGAAAATTAAAATTTGATTTAAATAAAAATTGCATGTGAAAACCCCCAAAAACATGCGGACAAAACCCCCCAAAAATCTCCCTTCGGATGGTGCGATTCATCTGGTTTTCGAATTCGTTCAAATAAATGGTACTTCACACATTTGTACCAAATATCATTAATATTGGACCTTTTTTACGAGAGTTATCGTGCTTACGGACACACACACACACACACACACACACACACACACACACACACACACACACACACATATAAACATTTGAACGAATGGTGTTTTTGGCATCTGGGGACCTCAAAATGAAAATTTATCATGGTCTCGGGCTTAAGTCTTACCATGAGACCTACGGTAATAGCTTCTTCCCTATAGGGGAAATTCGCTTAAAACCATTGGTAAGAAAACAACTCATGAAAATTTGTTCCTGTTTTATAAATACCACACCTAACAATTTACCTGTGGAAGGAAGGCAAAGACCTGAACGACCAAATGCCTCTTCTTTACGAAGAAAATAAATTATACAAGGGATCAAACAAGAGGAACGGCAGTGTAAGATTTATCGGTGAGGCTTGGCGGATATCGAGGATTCACTACCATTCAAGCCTTGAAAATCCCACCTTTTACGTAATTGCACAGCAGTTTAACTCATTGATTAGAAGTTTCTGAAATTCTTTAGAGATATAAACAAACGTTAACGCGTCACAATTAGTATAATCTCCTTGGACTGATTCATAATATTTTATAAATAGTTTTGTATGAATAGTACAATTTACATACCTCTGATATTTCCCCCTATAGAGATGTTAAAGTTAATAACATCAACGCCAAGAATACAGCGATATAAGCTACAAGCGTTCTGTAGGCGATATTAAAAATCTTCTACAGATTCCTGACGCTACAAAGCTATACCGGGTGTCCAAAAAGTCCCGGGTCTGTTAAATATTTGTCGAAATATTTAAAATAGAGCTACAAAACTTTGCACAAAGTTACTGGACATAAAAATCTATTTTAACACATATTTAGTGATCCGCTACTTCCTCAGGGGGACGGCCCGCTAGGAGTCAGAAGAAAATCTGAAATGTAAGCATAGGTTGATATGCATATCAAATAAAAGGTCTTTATTAGTAGAGTACAGAGCGGCAAACCTGACCTCAAACGGAGAAACGAGTCACAAATGACAGCCGTTCAAAGATGGCTTGAGTTTGCAACTTGGGTTAATGTAAAAAATAAACTGACGAGCATTTTGATTTTAACTCTACTAACCCAAAACTTTTTACAATTAATACTGTTGTAGAATAATAAGTTCCATTATTTCTGAGAGGGATCGAAAATAAAACAAACAAGGAAAATGAATGAGCCATGATAAACCTAAAGAGAAAGTTATTTGTGAGTGATAGTGTGTTCCATGAACTTGATTACATTTACCTAAGTTGCAAACTCAAGCCATCTTTGAAGGCCTGTCATTGTTTACTCGGTTATCCTATGCTTACCTATGCTTACATTTAAGATTTTCTTCTGACTCCTAGCGGGCCGTCCCCCTGAGGAAGTAGCGGATCACTGAATATGTGTTAAAATAGATTTTTATGCCCAGTAACTTTGTGCAAAGTTTTGAAGCTCTATTTTAAATATTTCGAAAAATATTTAACCGACCCGGGACTTTTTGGACACCCTGTATAATATGCTACAACTTATAAGACCCGAAGTTTACTATCCTCCAAGGTTCAACCTTCAGATAAATGCAATATCACCTAACTGATAAACAGGTGATACAGCAGCATACAGGGAGAACAGAACACACGTTGTATTGTGTGACCCTACCCGTGTACGTAGTGTCACCTATTGTCCTGTTGTTAGTCTATTGTTGTCTATTGTGTCGCATCTCTGCTATCGATATATTGTTATATGAAGTGTTTCCCAATTAATAAATCTAAAAGCAAATTCGAATTTTCGAAATGGTTTTGACTTTTTAAACTTTGAGTCTTAACCTTCAAGTATGTTTCAAGTAAATGTTACTGAAATGGGGATTATGATATGTATTAATTTGTTTATTTGTTTATTTCCAACAGTGTGACCCATTACAATCATGAATAATAAATTAAAGTATGATAAATTGTGTCTAACAATCGATTACAGTTTATGTTGCGTTCATCATTCGTGCCAGTATACAGTATATACATTTACCCAACATTATTTTTACTATAACCAATAATATAATAAAAATAAAAATATACAATTACTATAAATATACATAATTGCAGCAACAAATAAGTTAAAAATTAAGAAAATGGTTCCTAGATCTTTCACCGTTATAAAGAGAACACTAGGCACTATATGATTGTAGAAGGATAATATTGCTACACCGAAATTCTACAATCAAAAGGAACTTATAATATTATAAATGATTTGTGTGAAATTATGTTAAGACTTCCTCGGACAGAGATATATCGAACGCCTTCTCAGACCAGCGAGTTATTTGTCGCTGTTCCTTGTTATCCCATACACGAGGCGATCAACTCAGCAATACGTCACTGCTTCTGCTTGTTGTTCAGACCAGCGAGTTATTTGTCGCTGTTCCTTGTTATCCCATACACGAGGCGATCAACTCAGCAATACGTCACCGCTGCTGCTTGTTGTTCAGACCAGCGAGTTATTTGTCGCTGTTCCTTGTTGTCCCATACACGAGGCGATCAACTCAGCAATACGTCACCGCTGCTGCTTGTTGTTCAGACCAGCAAGTTATTTGTCGCTGTTCCTTGTTATCCCATACACGAGGCGATCAACTCAGCAATACGCAACCGCTGCTGCTTGTTGCTCAGACCATCGAGTTATTTGTCGCTGTTCCTGGTTATCCCATACACGAGGCGATCAACTCAGCAATACGTCACCGCTGCTGCTTGTTGCTCAGACCAGCGAGTTATTTGTCGCTGTTCCTTGTTATCCCATACACGAGGCGATCAACTCAGCAATACGTCACCGCTGCTGCTTGTTGCTCAGACCATCGAGTTATTTGTCGCTGTTCCTTGTTATCCCATACACGAGGCGATCAACTCAGCAATACGTCACCGCTGCTGCTTGTTGCTCAGACCATCGAGTTATTTGTCGCTGTTCCTTGTTATCCCATACACGAGGCGATCAACTCAGCAATACGTCACTGCTGCTGCTTGTTGTTCAGACCAGCGAGTTATTTGTCGCTGTTCCTTGTTATCCCATACACGAGGCGATCAACTCAGCAATACGTCACCGCTGCTGCTTGTTGTTCAGACCAGCAAGTTATTTGTCGCTGTTCCTTGTTATCCCATACACGAGGCGATCAACTCAGCAATACGCAACCGCTGCTGCTTGTTGCTCAGACCATCGAGTTATTTGTCGCTGTTCCTGGTTATCCCATACACGAGGCGATCAACTCAGCAATACGTCACTGCTGCTGCTTGTTGTTCAGACCAGCGAGTTATTTGTCGCTGTTCCTGGTTATCCCATACACGAGGCGATCAACTCAGCAATACGTCACTGCTGCTGCTTGTTGTTCAGACCAGCGAGTTATTTGTCGCTGTTCCTTGTTATCCCATACACGAGGCGATCAACTCAGCAATACGTCACCGCTGCTGCTTGTTGCTCAGACCATCGAGTTATTTGTCGCTGTTCCTTGTTATCCCATACACGAGGCGATCAACTCAGCAATACGTCACTGCTTCTGCTTGTTGTTCAGACCAGCGAGTTATTTGTCGCTGTTCCTTGTTATCCCATACACGAGGCGATCAACTCAGCAATACGTCACCGCTGCTGCTTGTTGCTCAGACCATCGAGTTATTTGTCGCTGTTCCTTGTTATCCCATACACGAGGCGATCAACTCAGCAATACGTCACCGCTGCTGCTTGTTGTTCAGACCAGCGAGTTATTTGTCGCTGTTCCTTGTTATCCCATACACGAGGCAATCAACTCAGCAATACGTCACCGCTGCTGCTTGTTGCTCAGACCATCGAGTTATTTGTCGCTGTTCCTTGCTATCCCATACACGAGGCGATCAACTCAGCAATACGTCACCGCTGCTGCTTGTTGCTCAGACCATCGAGTTATTTGTCGCTGTTCCTTGTTATCCCATACACGAGGCGATCAACTCAGCAATACGTCACTGCTGCTGCTTGTTGCTCAGGCCTCATTTACTGTTTATTCAAGTGGCTTTTTCACGTTTGCATTTCTCACACAATGTTCGTTATCCAACGTTAAAGTCTAAAGGGACCTGTTCATACAAAACTTAAAGCTTTCACACTGAAAAATTCACTGTTTTTATAAACTTTCTCCTGCTTACAAAAGAGGCTGGGATAATGTCTTCAATAATTACCCGTTAGTTAGACACCAAAATACTAATAATTACTCAAATGTATTACACCTATGTAATACCACTGACTATAAATACTGAAGGAGACATCCCATCCATATGGCCCAGCTGCCCCACTTTTAGTGTATGCTAGAATTTAAAATTGAAGTAGTTTGATTGGGTCACCGACAGATTGTGCTGCTATCAACTTTTTATTTTAGTTATTTACGTTAACTTTTAAAATATCTCCACCCCAGAAAGCAAGTGATAATCAACTTATGTTTGCTTCCTGACACACCAACTGTTGTGTTATCCCCTCCTTGAGAGGATAAGTAATAGCTGACAGCAATATACTCTGTTGGTGATTGGTGTAAACTACGACCTCTTTCAATCCTGGCATACACAAAACTAGGGACACATTTTACAATGACAATGAGAAGTGTTCTTCAGTATTTATAGTCAATGGTAATACCAACACGCTTATAAAAGCAGTGACTTGTTCAGTGTGAAAGTTTTGTGTTGATAGAAAACATTAATTTTCTACGATACATATGTAGAGACAAAACGTGTATGGGTCATTTACACACACGATTATGATCAAACCATTAAGTTCTACAATTTTATTTCAAGACTGAGTGTCAAAACGTTAGAATTCAAAATATGAGGGGTGAGAATCCCGGAAGGATCGGCTTTACGCGGAAATCTTGCTGCCTCTCGCATTCACCCTTTGATATCGAAGCCACTTTGGGATTTAACTCCTCAGTGCTCTAAGCGTACTAAGAGATTGCATTTTGAATTTCTCATCTCCCGCAACGCTTTGAGAATGTTAAGAGAAATGAGCGAAGCAAATCTCAGAGTCATGGGAAGGGTGAAAATAATCCAGGACTAATGAACAAACTCTCAGGCCTTCTCGGAGCAAAGTTCGGCCCCTCAGCTCTAGTCCAAATAAGGAGAAGAGGAAAAGCGGTAAATAAGAGGAGGTTTGTTGTGGATTTGTACCAAATCACGTTGTAATATACTAAATATACTGCTACTTACATACAAATTTATCAACAATAATTGTAACGATCTAAGATTTGCATGCAGATACAAAGGAAGCATATGATTATAGCAGTCACAAGTTGCGGCAGACGGTAATAAGGTAAGTTTATGGCGCTTCTCGGCCGGCTGAAATATTCAGCAGGTATAAAGCAAAGTGCCCAGTTGGCGGAATTGCGGAGGAAATAGCGAAATAAATCATCCCTGGTCATGTAGGTTATGAAAAATTATGCACATATTTAAATGGTTTTATTATGTTAGGACTATGATATTTTATTAATGTAACAACTTAATTGGACAGTAACCCATATAACGATTCAATAACTGTAAATGTTTACAAACGAATGATAATATTTATTTTAGCTCGGCAAATAATCAGACAATACCAGCTGCGTGTTTACACAAATCAATTAGTTTCAGTACATGGAAAACCGACCATTATATTTACCATAACAGATTTACAGTATTACCGCATTTCTCAGTACGACTTTCTCAATACAAATATATTTCAGAGAAGTGACATAAACGTCAACTGATTTCCTGATTTTATATTTTTATTTTATGTCCCCCCCATTTTATATGTTTGTCCCCCCCCGAGTCTATATTTTTGCTCCCCCCCCGATATAATTTTTTGCCCCCCCCCGATTTTATATTTTTTGCCCTCCCCCGATTTTAAATTTTTGCCCCCTCTCGATTTTTATTTTTGTTCCACTCCCGAGTTTATATTATGGCCCCCTCTTCAATTTTACTTATTTTATGACCCCCTCCATTTTATATTCCCCCCCAATTTTATAGTTTGCTCCCCACCGATTTTATATTTTGCTCCCCACCGATTTTATATGTTTGCTCCCACCATTTTTATTTTTACCCCACTCCCAGTTTTATACTTTGCTCCCCCCTTCGATTTTATATTTGTATTTTATGTTGTCCCCCCTCCATTTTATATTTTTGCCCCCCCCGATTTTATATTTTTGCTCCCCCCTAAATTTTTATTTTTACCCCCCTGATTTTATATTTTGTCCCCCCTCGATTTTATATTTTTTCGCCCCCCCAATTTTATATTTTTGCTCCCCCCCGCCAATTTTATATTTATGCCCCCTCCCTGATATTCTTTATTTTTGTTGTACTTGAGTTCTTTTATTTCTAAAAGCGAATCCAAAGTGTTACGTCCACCGATGTGGAGTCGCAAACCACACGCCGTTTACCACCCGACAGCTTTCCTCGACTTAGCAACAGGACCCGAACTATCTACCAGTATATTTAGTTAATTTTGATTTAATTGTACATTAAACGTATAAAATGTAATTTTAATATTGTAAAATAATGTGGATTGTTATTTGCTTTAGTTAATCTACCATTTATAATCAACCCGTACGAAGGACGGGTACACAGCTAGTAAGCTAATAAAGCTATTATGTGATTGAATCAAGCATATTTAAACTAATATGCAAACAAACCTGCTACTGTGAGCCAAGCTAATGACCATTTTTCGAGCCAGGCTCGGTCCTCCCATTACTATTACTTAAGCAACAATCGATATCCAATTAAATGAATCGAAATTTTAAATACACCAAACATCTGGAGTACATTAAATTGATTGATTTAGAAGTAATAAAATGGCTATAATAAAATGCACGATTAAGGTTAAACGAAAAGAGCCTCGGTGATTGATTGATCTAAATAAGACAATCAAAAATAGTTTACAAGGAAAATTGCACGTTACAAAAGTGTTTAATGACATTTAAATCAAGAAATAAACATTGTAAATAATTCAAGGGATTGTGTAAACTAAAAATAAATCATCCAAAGACACGAAAAGCACTGATCTGAAAAAAAACACCATCTACAAGGATTATACAAAAATAAGGCATGTTTTGTTTAAAGCACATTATATGGGTGATATTTGTGATTACATAATATATGGGTGGATAACTATTTCACAGGGATGTAATTTGTAGGATTGTACCAAATTAATAAACCTCCATTCATTTGAGCATTTGCAAATAATACAAATGGAAGTCATTGATTCAATCCTCATTACATATTTCATTCGAACACAGTATTAAAAGTGTATAATTTTACCAGACGATTAATTACTCTAAATGAGAGAATTATTTCAACTATTGAATAGAATAATACTTTACAAATAAATATTGAAATATCGCGGTTTAATAATATGTTTCGATAATAACCTAGCAAATATTCGCAAGGCAATAATGTTATGTTTGCCGAATTGCAGTATATAAACAGTCACAGAATAATTACTTCATTCGTTTGTTCATATTTTGTTTGGTCCTAACTTATTTCGTTGCCTTTTACTAATACGTGGAGTGGCAATATGTAAGCGGAGCAAAACAATTACATTCCATCATCAATACGTTATCTTCTTACCACATATTAAATAATACCCCCGTCGCAGCAAACCTGCATACTCAGCGAATTTCCAATGTATATATAAATGTCTTAATACTACATCAAACCACTTATCAAGTTTCATCAAAATATATTCACAAGTAAGCGATATATATAATTTTAATTATTCTCCATAAGAATAACATTGGGGCTGAGTACGCAGGTTTGCTGCAACAAGGAGCACAAAAATGGGATTTTATGCTAATATCAATATAACTGAAGTAGGTGAAGTCATATACCAGTTTTTATTAATTTATGTTCATTATTAAGGGAGACATAGCATTTAATTATTATCCATAAGAATAACATGGGGATGAGTACGCAGGTTTGCTGCTACGGGATCCTTTGGCAAACATTATTTTTTTTGAGCAAATATCAATAGACCACAACCATATGAAGCCATATACCAAGTTTCGTCATTATATGTTCACAAATAAGCGAGATATAACATTTTTCTTTTCCTCCATAAGAATAACATTAGACAACGTACTGTGTTATCACTTTCAATATCTCGGTAACCAATTGACGTAGAGAAATGATCAAAATACCAAACTGTGTGTTTTTTTTTTAACTGAATCCAATGGTGAAAACTAAATTTCATCAAAATCGGATCATTTTTACGAGAGTTATCGTGCTCACGGACACACACACACACACACATATATATATATATATATATATATATATATACAGTTTCGAACGAATGGTGTTTTTGGGGTCTGGGGACCTCAAAACGAAAAGTTATCATGGTCCCGGGCCTAGGTCTTACCATGCCGACTACGGTAATAGCTTCTTCCCTATAGGGAAAATTCGCTAAAATGTGTAAAAATCACATTTTGGTTGCTTTATATAAATAGAACCACCACACAAGTTTTTTTTTTTTTAACTGTGATTGAACTTTTCTTAAAGCGATGTTATTCAGTATCAGTACACGTATAAGGTATAATTTGGATATATAGTGGTAGTTCCCTAAAAGTTCAATAGCCATGTTCAACATTCGCTTTTAATAACACTTACAAAACTAATATACACTTAACACATCAATCAATCATTTATTGGTCGTTGATCATAATTCATGAAATATACATTGCCATGATCGTTTAATATCAAATAAAGTTATAGATTAAAACAAGTTGTACTCTTAATGCAATTATCCCAGTAAACACAGAATAATACAAATATGGAGATAGCTAATCTTTTATAGAATACTAAATCAACATTGCACACAAGGAATTCAGAAACGCCATCACACTTTCTTGGACTCTCAAAAACAGAGTTACCAACTGATTATTGAGCTTTGGCTCTATCACAAGTAGATCAGTATAAATGTAAACATAATATAAAGTCTTAAGAGTCTTCATCACCGGAAGTTGCCAGACGACATCTTTGAGTTTTGTTCCATAAGGCCAATGTTAATTTTGTGTCTACATTACTCCTCACCTGATCATCACATACAATTAAATTTGGTGTCAAATTAAAGGTTTAGTCGTCCTCTAGGGAAATACAATGTCGAATTCCTTAATTTGGGTGTCATAATTGCGTAATAAATAGTTTAATTTTGAACTGAAACATTGTACATGTTCTCATTAATTAGTAACAAAATCCAAATTCGACTATTGTATTTCCCTAGAGGACGACGAAATCTTTAATTTGACACCAAAATTAATTGTTTGTGACGATCAGGTGAGGAGTAACGGAGGCACAAAGTTAACATTGGCCTAATGGAACAAAACATCAAAATAGCGTCCGGCAACTTCCGGTGATGAAGACTCTTGAGTCAAAACGTTTCCTCTAGAAATAACAGGTTTATTTGAGTGTTTGCGCTTTTGTGTGTTTCATTTTTACTGTCGATTTTGTTGTTGTTGAAATATTCGTCCATCAACATACACTCTACAACAGCTGAGCGGTTGGATAGGAAACGAAACCACGCCCTGTAGGCCTATTAAATGCAAACAAAGACCTAACATAAACATTTAAACTATAAACCTTTGCTTTACTTACCGTCAAGAAGTTGTGTCCAAAACAATTTTAAAATAGTTTGCGCTTTTTATCTTGCTGCCTAGAATCCGTTTCCAAAGATCTTGTAAATTATATACTGCTAAATCATCGTTACTTCGGAAATCTTACAAAAAGAAAAGTGCCGAGAGGAACCAAAGAAGTCGCAACATTTATAGCTTCCTTAACGATTTGCCCCTGACACCAGAGCCATTCCAGGGTTGAGCGTCTCAATAAAACGCAGGCGCGTTTGCAAAATGGACTGCACGAGGTTACTTATTCAAATGGCAATATATAAAATAAAACGAGTTCGCACGCAGCACGCTGACGTAAGGGAAGTGAATTTCCACATAAAAAACTTTTAAAACTCAAAATCAGTGTAAATACAAACAGTTATTCCAATTTTTATTGAAATCTGAAAACATTGATTTTTTGGCTGTTCTGATGCTCCTGGTTTCATTTACCTGCAATGCTGGGAATACAATTTTGCGCATTACAAGGTTAGGAGAGGGTCCAGTCAGGCTTGAAAGTAGGCGTGAGGTGGCTGGGGACGATAAAAGTAAGCCAAAAAATGAATAACAGTTTTTTCTAATGTAAAACCCCCATAAGACAACGTACTGTGTTTAGTCGATACACATTTTCCTTAATAACTCTGTAAATAATGGTGCTAGAATTACGAGAGAGGGCTTAAAACATTCGCATCACTAATATACATCTTATTACATACATTAATTTTACATCAGGGGCTTTTCTAACCCTTTTTGGGCCCAAAAACACAAAATTTGAAAGATTAATTCCCAAAAAAGGGGTTTAGAGTTTTCCGATTGTTTTGCCTAACGAACTTGTCCAACTGATTATAGAAAGGAACGTCCCTACCAAATTTGAGGTAAATCGGACAAAAAATGCGACCGCTAGAGTGCATACACACACATATATATATAACATTTTGAACAACCACCCAAAACGTGTTCAGGGGGCCACGTTAGGAACTTCTATGGTGGTCCCGGGCTTAAGTTTCACCGTGCGGGTCATGCTAATAGTTCACTTTCCATAGGAAATTCACTAAAAATTATATAATAATGATAAATTGACACATTGTATTGATTATTGTACCCCTTTGTTGTTGACCCTAAAAGCGGGCGTGACGTCCGTTTTAAATTATTCATTAATAACATTAATTATTCGAAAGAAATCAATTTGTGTTCGAAAGGCAATAGTAATAAAATATCAGAATGCATTTACTGTATACAAATGATTTCGGTTAATGCAATTATAATTAGGTTCAACTTTCTTTGTTGTTCGCAAATTATAGATATAAATATTAGAGCCTGTTTCAAAACCCGAAAACATGCGACGTTTTAAATGTTGACTCAGTAAATTTAATTTAAACTAATGTTCGTATTGTTTAAACAGTCTCCTTTTACGATTCCTGATTGAAAATTATTTAAAAATAATGGTGGGGATGGTAAATAATTAATTGTATGAATCGCGAAATAACACTGAAAACGATATGATACATTGAAATAAAATATAGAAATGATGAACTTTCACAAAATGAGGCTACTTGTAGTGTAAATCTGATACAATTAAAATATTAAAGTGCATTTAAAACATGCTTAAAATGTTCCCATTATTTTAAGATTTCTGTATTTTATCTAATTATTAAAATAAAAACACTATTTGCCCATTTTAAACCTAACTACGCATTTTAGCGAATTTCCCCTATAGGGAAGAAGCTATTACCGTAGGTCTCATGGTAAGACTTAAGCCCGAGACCATGATAACTTTTCATTTTGAGGTCCCCAGATGCCAAAAACACCATTCGTTCAAATTTTTATATATGTGTATATATATATATATATATATGTGTGTGTGTGTGTGTGTGTGTGTGTGTGTCCGTAAGCACGATAACTCTCGTAAAAAAGGTCCGATCTTAATGAAATTTGGTACAAATGTGCAAAGTACCATTTATTTGAACGAATTCGAAAACCAGATGAATCGCACCATCCGAAGGGGGGTTTTTGGGGGGTTTTATACCCCAAAAATGAGGTTTTTGGGGTTTTCACATTTAATTTTAATTTTAATCAAATTTTAATTTATACCATTGAATTCAGCTTAAAAAAACAAACAATTTGGTATTTTGATCATTGCTCTACGTCAATTGGTTACCGAGATATTGAAAGTGCTAAACACAGTACGTTGTCTAATGTTATTGTTATGGAGAAAAAGGAAAATTGTATATCTCGCTTATTTATGAACATAAACTGGCGAAATTTGGTATATGGCTTGATTTGGTTATGGTTTATTGTTGTTTGCACAAAAAAACAATTTTTCGCCTATGGCTCCTGTAGCAGCAAACCTAGGTACTCGGTCCCCATGTTATTCTTATGGAAAATACTTAAAATGTTATATATCGCTTATTTATGAATGTATATGGATGAAACTTGGTATGTGACTTCACTAAGATGATGTCTATTGATATTTGCATAAAAACCCATTATTTTGTGTGCCTTGTTGCAGCAAACCTGCGTACTCATCCCCAATGTTATTCTTATGGAGAATAAATAATATTTTAAATACTGCTTGTTTGTGAATACATTTCTTATGAATCCTGTTACGTGTTATAATGTGTTACGTTATATATTCATTGGAAATTCTCTGAGTATGCAGGTTTGCTGCGACGGGGGTATTTATTATTTTATTAATATCTTGTAGTGATTTTTCTGCCATTTACCAAAACTGTAAAACGTATAAAACGTTAAAAATATATGTCATGAATAATAAAATCATAAAAAGTATAGTAAGTTAATGTGATAATTTTATGTTAACTCATGGATTGAAATATGAATTAGTCATGAGGCTAAGTGCGTGACTAAAACTTCTGCCACTGACTTTGCGACATGGTTTGTCAATTAACAGAAACAATACGCACTTCAAAATGATTATTATACAGAAAATAAATAATTTGCCGCAAATATTGTGAAAATTACCTACGTTTCACTTGCTTAAATAATTTTAAAATCTATATTTCTTGGACGAGCCCAAACCATTTTATTCCCTGACAACGATTTCAGTTTCCAAACACAATTTAAGGCTTTTTAATTTTTCCACTGTTTCATAAACTTAGATTTTCTGTATCTAAATCAGCTAGACGTAAAAGAAGCCTTGCTGTAAATCCAACAGGGCAATAGCTCATGTCAGGTTTTACGTAACGTTTTATTGATCTCCCCTAATAAATTAAACCCCAAACACAATAAAATATTGCTATAGATTTTTGTTTTCATTTCATGAGAGACAAACTATACAATAAGGCATTTCCTGAGAAAAGGTCAAACGCAAGACTCCTTTATGCCGGGGATAACATATATTCGAACTGTGCCTTAAATTATAAATTACATCTTATTTTTGAGTAACCAGAATACGTATACAGATCTAAATCACATGAAATATCTTGTTTATTATTATGAAATTTATTCTTTTATTGTGTAGGGGGTGTTAAAAAACTCTGTACAGAAACTTTGGAATTAATCTATTGTTCATTGGGTCAAATAAAATAAAATATTGACAAATAAACATATGGTCTAATCTGTTCCATTTTCCGTCTGCGTGTCAGTACATATATATTTGTTTATAGATATAAATAAACTTTAAGAACCACTTCAGATATTGGTTACTGTAGAATCTTAACATATGAGTTATCCGTATTAAAATTTACAATTTCAACTTGACTGTTACAAAATGGCAGTCATTGTAATTTTCAAAAGCTAAAAATCTTTAACCCTTAATTTTTAAATATATTTTTACAGGTTAAAAATGTAATCTATTTACAATAATTCAAAGTAGGTATTAAATTAAAGACACGGTTTTTATGATTTACTCAATACTTCCACGATTTTATTCCAACTGCAATTATTACTCAGCTATGAATTAAATTATCTTAAAAATCTTTAAACCATATTTCATAGTAAAAATGGTAAATATATTTGGTATCAATATACATTTATCTAAAAAGCATCCTTCTTTAAGGTTAAATACCATGACAACCTTTTAACACAGTCAAAGCTATAAACATCAAACTCTAAATTAAAATAGCTTTAAACTATAATAGTAAATGTACCAAATTTCAAGTATATATCTCAAATAGTTCCCTAGTTATTACGTATTTATTTAAAAACGCTTACACTTTCACGAAGCGTCATAGTTCATATTTAAATTACAATTGTTGTTAATCTAACTTAAAGACATAATACCCTGAAGTTAGTGTACAGATTTTGTAAACACCTTTAAAAAAGCCTAAAGAAGTTTCTGCCTCACTAAACGCAGCAACAATTACACGTGCTAAAAGCTCTGTCAAGCTAAATTAAACTAATTACAGCCAAGATAGCGAGAGCAGATTGTCCCTTGAGGGGGGTTGGGGGATATTTTACGATAGGAAAATGTCTGTACAACAAAACTGGTTTATATTACAAATTAAAATGCTTTTTAAACACAGGAAACAATAAAAATTACTTAAATGAAACTGTATTTATCAAAATTGTATAAGCAATATAATTTCAAAGTGGCGCGTTTAGAGTTTATTCATTCACAATATACGCTTACAAGTGTATATGCTGTACCCATGTAAAATATATTTTAATTTGAAATGACACAAAGCAAAATTATACATTTTCTGTTGTAGTGTAATAATTAAACCTGTCTTTAAAAGTAGGGGAATTTACCTTTTGTTGAGTGGTAGAACTGCAGCTGGTATAAAGTTCAAATAAGCTGTTTGTCAGATTCTGGTTACTGGAAAAAGTGGACTTGAAATGAGTGGTTGCTGTAGAAATTGTAAGTCTGATTGAATTGTTAATAATTAATTAATTGAGAATTTAAAGCAAATAAAATGTATTTCTGTATTTTTTTAATTTGATTGTTTTGAATTTAAAGATTAATTTAATGGATTTTGAGCTATTTTAACTGTTGTAGGAAAATGTAAAGTTGTAGACAAACCTGTTTTATTTGGTTCAAGTAAAAGCACATTGTTACTAAAAGGTTCTAGGATCGTCTATCCAATGTTTTATGTATTTTTAATTAATAGGGAATAGTAATTAGTCTTGTTTTTATTGTTTGCAGACAGAAATCAACCACAGTTATAGTAGTCCAGAAAAACCAGTCAAACCTGAACAGTAAGACCGAACCATTTTATAACTATTGGTGAAGGGTTATATTCAGTATAAAGTATATGACCATGGCTTGTCTGTAATTTTGTAAAATTTGTTTGAAAGTTTTTATTTTAATACACAGCAAATTTTAATTCGACTATATGGCTGTATTAATTTTCCTCACTCTACCAGCTATATATAAAACCCCCTAAATTTCTCAATATGTTATCCTCTATTGGCATTTGAGGGTACAATGCTGTAGTATAAATTGTGACAACCGAAGGTTCTATCAACCATAACGATATGTTTAGAAATACTACTTAAAGTTAAACCTACATTAATCGTAAAACCCCCTCAAAACAAATAGTGCTTATTACTGCTACATTAGTGCTACTTTTTATTTTAAATACTATCTAATATTATATCAATGCTGATTTACAGTCTCGCTGCCAACATTTAATAACAACAAAAATAGATTTTACTTGGTAATTCTTAAAGTAATCGGTTTAAAAACATCCTTCTCTATTTATTAGTGAATTTCCTTTGGAAAGTGAACTATTAGCATGACCTGCACGGTGAAACTTAAGCCCGGGACCACCATAGAAGTTCCTAACGTGACCCCCTGAACACGTTTTGGGGGGTCGTTCAAAATTATATATATATATATATATACATAAAGACATATATATATATATATATATATGTGTGTTTGCACTCTAGCGGTCGCATATTTTGCCCGATTTACATCAAATTTGGTAGGGACGTTCCTTTCTGTAATCAGTTGGACAAGTTCGTTGGGCAAAACAATCGGAAAAATCTAAACCCCTTTATTGGGGATTAATCTTTCAAATTTCGAGTTTTTGGGCCCAAAAAGGGTCATAAAAGCCCCAGATGCAAAATAAATGCATGTAAAAAGATGGGAATTAGTGAGGCGAAAGTATTAAGCCCTCTCTCGTCATTCTAGCATAAATATTTACCGAGTTATTAAAGAAAAAGTGTATCGACTAAACACAGTACACTTATGGGGGTTTTACACTAGAAAAGCCTGTTATTCCTTTGTTAGAGTACTTTTATCATCCCCAGCAACCTCACGCCTACTTTCAAGCCTGTCTGGACCTTCTCCTAACCTTATAATGCGTAAAATTGTATTCCCAGCTTTGCAAGTAAATGAAACCAGGAGTATCAGAACAGCCAAAAAATCAATATTTTCAGATTTCAATAAAAATTGGAAAAATGTATGTTTTTACACTTATTTTGAGTTTTACAAGTTTTTATGTGGAAATTCACTTCCCTCACGTCAGCGTGCTGCGTGCGAACTCGTTGTATGAATTTAAAGGAACTATCAAAAATATTTGACGACTCAATGTGAAACAATAGTTGCAACCCTTACATTTTAAATCCCCCAATTGATCAATCACAACCGAGCCAACCCCTAGGTGGTTGGATGTCAGTTTTGACAGAGATTCCATTATTTGCAGTCTGACTCCCGAGGGAAACAACCGCCTCCTCAAACCTGAAACTTGTTTACCTGAGTTCCTCGTAAGCTGTAAAGTCTTGAACACTAATAGCTAACTCTGTGTATGAAAACTACATCCACATTTTTGGTAGTGTCAGCCACGTAAATTTCATCAGCAAAGAAATGTCAGCGTATTTAGGCTTAAAACTGTTATTTGAAGAAATATTCAAAATATAAGAATGTAGTGTGGTTGAAAATAGAAGTATAAAATATTATTAAGCCTGACATGAAAATAAGATAAGAATACATAGGTAAATAGGTATTACACTTACGATTATTTCAGGTTAGTGGATGTAATTCTCTTACAAAAAAGAACTTATGAATTAAATAGTTATTTGTGCAACTAGTGAGCAAAGTGAGCAATTGCCTCACTCGAGATAAATCCTTACTCACGAGCCGTAGGCGAGTGAGGAATGGTTTCTCGAGTGAGGCAATTGCACTTTGCACTCGAGTTGCACATTATATTTTTCCTACAGTTACCATAAAACAAATAAATTGGTAAAGAAACGTAACATATTTTTCCTTTTTTCATATTTATGTTTTGATTTCTCTGGAAGAAGATTTAGAGACACATTCCTCGCCACATTTTTTAATTCTTCGGGAGAACAAGATTCTTCTGGTGAACTATTATTACTAAAATCGTCATTAACGTCCATTTTGCGACAGCAAAACCACCTTCAATGTTTACAAATGGCAAATCAATGAAATGGTGGCTTCTGCCGTGACCGGAAGTGTTGTGACAAATACAACAGTACAACAGCTGACCAGCTGATTTACAGCCAGTGCTGCCAACGTATTTCGCGCGCATACGACCTTGTCTGCATGTTAGCTCACTATTTCGTGCCTTCACGTTGCAAATCTGGAGTGAGACAAAGTAATTAGAGTGAGACAATGTTAACATTGTCTCACTGATGAGCGAATTGGCCACTTTGCTTTCTCAAATCAGTGAGAGAACATGTACATTGTTAGGTAACTGTAGGAAAAAATCCTTTTTATTACAACTTTTTTTTATTGTTTAAAGGTAATATGGTTAGGTTTTGTACTCAGAAATGCATTATATTACTTCTATGAACGATTATCCACGTATATTTAGTTTCCTTAAGTTAGCAACATTTAAAGGAGTGGTTACTGGAAAAGGCCACTCCCCAGGTGCATTCAATAGAAGATTTTTTGGAAAGAGAATAATGTGTTTAATTTTGAAATTTTGGTGTTTGTTTGTAATTGCTTAATTTTTGTTATTATTCTTCTTTTTTCGGATAAGAAAAATACCTTTTATTTGTAAAATTCTTTTAGCCCTAAGATATATTTTACTAATCACGGGTCAATTGTATTGATGTCATGTGATGATTTTGGATAAATAAATAAATTCATTTTCATGGTTCGTAATAATTTGTCAGTGGTTCATAACAAGTACGACATTATCATTAGGCGATTAAATCAATACTTAATTTGGTATTAAAATAAAAAGTCAAACTAGTTTTTATTGCAAAAATAAACCCAGAAATATTGTAAAATTGTACACTTAATCTACGTAACTCTTTTATACTAATGTTAAAGGCCTTATATTAGCAATAACACAATTCCATTGTTTCAAACTGTGACCAAAATAGGTTAAATTAAATCAAATCAAAAATCGTTATTGTCATTCTACTATAATCATAGCATTGACAAGCGTCAGACATTGTTACACAGTGAGTTCTAATAAACATCTTTTTAACTATTAAAGTAGAATATTATATGTTCCGTAGACTTTATAAGGCCTTAACTTGGCCGTCAAGTGTGCTGATCGTTTATAATTTTAATTGAACGATAAATTTGTTTTATTACAAAGAAATGTAACTGGGAATAAATTAAACATGCGTTTTATTGTAGCTAGTGATAACAGATGTTATTCAAAACAATAAATATGCATCACCTTGGTTACGAATTAAGTATCGCACTCTGATCCTGAAGATTAATTTTATATAGTTAATAATTTACCAATATTTTCTAATTTCTCTACCTCGGTTTTTAGCGAATTTCCCTTATAGGGAAGAAGAAGCTATTACCGTAGGTCTCATGGTAAGACTTAAGCCCGAGACCATGATAACTTTTCATTTTGAGGTCCGCAGATGCCAAAAACACTATTCGTTCAAATTTATATATATGTGTATATATATATATATATATATATATATATATATATATGTGTGTGTGTGTGTGTGTGTGTGTGTGTGTGAGTGTGTGTGTGTCCGTAAGCATGATAACTCTTGTAAAAAAGGTCCGATCTTAATGAAATTTGGTACAAATGTGTAAAGCACCATTTATTTGAACGAGTTTGAAAACCAGACGAATCGCACCATGCAAAGGGTTTTTTTGGGGGGGTTTTGTACCCAAAAATGTTTTTTTTGGGTTTCCACGTGTAATTTGTATTTAAATCAAATTTTAATTTTTACCATTTAATTCAGCATAAAAAATCAAACAATTTGGTATTTTTATCATTGCTCTACGTCAATAATTGGTTCCTGAGATATTGAAAGATCTAAACACAGTACGTTGTCTAATGTTATTCTTATGGAGAAAAAGAAAAATTGTATGTCTCGCTTATTTATGAACATAAACTGACAAAATTTGGTATATGGCTTCATCTGATTGGGGTTTATCGTTGTTTGCACAAAATATAAAATTTTCACGTATGGTTCCCGTAGCAGCAAACCTAGGTAATCGGTCCCCATGTTATTCTTATGGAGAATAATTAAAATGTTATATATCGCTTACTTATAAATGTATATAAATGAAACTTGGTATGTGACTTTAGTTAGATGAGTTCTAATGATATTTGCATAAAAACCCATTATTTTGTGTTCCTTGTTGCAGCAAACCTGCGTACTTATCCCCAATGTTATTCTTATGAAGAATAATTAATATTTTTAATATCGCTTGTTTGTGAATATATTTCTTATGAATCCTGTTAAGTGTTAATGTGTTATGTTATATATTCATTGGAAATTCGCTGAGTAAGCAGGTTTGCTGTGACGGGGGTATTTGTAGTTTTCCTAGCATAAGAGCTGTGTATCAGATCGTATGACAAACTTCCCCTCACAAGTCCAGGTCGCAGCCCCGCAACCCCGGGCTCAGGTGACACGGCCAGGGTGAGATACGGCCCCCGGAGGACCACTTTAGCGCCGCGTTTGGTCTCTATTACGGCAACAACTTAAACTAAACTTGGCCAATAAGTAACACTTGCTGAAGTTTTATCGCTTTTTTCATTTTGTTTAAACATCCGTCTTAACGTATTTAGCAAGTTCTCGTGATACATTCTTCATACGTAAACGAACTTAATGTTAAATTATACTAAAACATTTATTATTAGAGAAAGGGCTAAAATAATAGGGGTTGATAGGGAGTTGTTTTAAGGGTCGAGCGGTTTCCCCTTTCACATAAGTCATTCCCAAAGTAGTCTCTTTATCAGTTGACATTCTTAAAAAATATATTCACGAATACGTAAAGCCATTAACTTATCTACATGTTTTTCCCATATCGTTTTATTTGGATTGTTTACATGCAAGGGTTTTAGAGTAATGTTCAAAATGTTGAAAAGATAATTATTTTGGACTATTACATAAAAGTTATAATTGTCCATATATCTGACTGATCGGTACTACAATGAGCAAATTGTTAGAACACAGTTAAATATTTTGTTCACAAATAGATGTTATTCTCTAATAATTCATGTTGGATACAGTTCAACTCAGCAAATTTCCACAGCAGTATTTGTTTACCCAATATTTACAGTGGAATAATATATGAGCTTATTCGGCAAAAATACGAAAGCGATGATCTACCCTAAAAACGTTTGATTAATAATTCTGCATCTCTTAATGTGATATTTGAAGACCAGCAAACTGCATATGTTGAGTATAATATTTAAATTGCTTATATTTAGTAATAAAGACGGCTAGGCGCACCGAATGCCGAGTTTTAAGATTGTTTAACTTCACGGATATAAAACAAATACTTATCAACACGTATTTTTATTCTCTTTAAAAACATTTTCTCGTGGCTTCCCAAGAATTTACATAAATAGTGTTCTTATAGGATAAAATAAGCTTATTAAAAAAGGAAAATGAACGTACAAGTCTAATAATAAACGAGTTCGCACGCAGCACGCTGACGTGAGGGAAGTGAATTTCCACATACAAAACTTTTAAAACTCAAAACCAGTGCATAAACATACATTTGTTCCAATTTTATTGAAATCGGAAAACATTGATTTTTTGGCTGTTCTGATGCTCCTGGTTGTATTTACCTGCAAAGCTTGGAATACAATTTTGCGCATTACATTGTTAGGAGAAGATCCAGACAGGCTTGAAAGTAGGCGTGAGTTGCTGGGGATGATAAAAGTACTCTAACAAAGGAATAACATGCTTTTCTATTGTAAAAACCCCACAAGACAACGTACTGTGTTTAGTCTAATCACATTTTCTTTAATAACTCGGTAAATATTTATTCTAGAATGACGAGAGAGGGCTTAAAACTTTCACATTACTAATTCCCATCTTTTTCCATGCATTAATTTTACATCCGGGGCTTTTCTGACCCTTTTTGGGCCCAAAAATTCGAAATTTGAAATATTAATCCCCAAAAAAGGGGTTTAGAGTTTTCCGATTGTCTTGCCCAACGAACTTGTACAACTGATTACAGAAAGGAACGTCCCTACCAAATTTGGAGTAAATCGGACAAAAAATGCGAGCGCTAGAGTGCAAACACACACACACACACACACACACACACACACACACACACACACACACACACACACACACACACACACACACACACACACACATATACAATTTTGAACGACCCCCCAACACGTGTTCAGGAGGTCATGTTAGGAACTTCTATGGTGGTCCCGGGCTTAAGTTTCACCGTGCAGGTCATGCTAATATTTCACTTTCCAACGGAAATTCACTAACAATACAAATTTTAAACGTATCCCCATAAATAATGATACTTTAGGTTATCTTCATATTTCCATGATTGCACCTTTTATATTTGTAAATACAGTGTAACATCCACTGGGATCACTAAACCATTACTCATGTGATGAGGGGTTGAGCGCTTAGAACAGCCTCGAGACGTTTAAACTCCCCTTAATATTCTTCACATTTTCTTTAATAACTCGGTAAATATTTATTCTAGAATGACGAGAGAGGGCTTAAAACTTTCACATTACTAATTCCCATCTTTTTCCATGCATTAATTTTACATCCGGGGCTTTTCTGACCCTTTTTGGGCCCAAAAACTCGAAATTTGAAAGATTAATCCCCAAAAAAGGGGTTTTGAGTTTTCCGATTGTCTTGCCTAACGAACTTGTACAACTGATTACAGAAAGGAACGTCCCTACCAAATTTGGAGTAAATCGGACAAAAAATGCGAGCGCTAGAGTGCAAACACACACACACACACACACACACACACACACACACACACACACACACACACACACATATACAATTTTGAACGACCCCCCAACACGTGTTCAGGAGGTCATGTTAGGAACTTCTATGGTGGTCCCGGGCTTAAGTTTCACCGTGCAGGTCATGCTAATATTTCACTTTCCAACGGAAATTCACTAACAATACAAATTTTAAACGTATCCCCATAAATAATGATACTTTAGGTTATCTTCATATTTCCATGATTGCACCTTTTATATTTGTAAATACAGTGTAACATCCACTGGGATCACTAAACCATTACTCATGTGATGAGGGGTTGAGCGCTTAGAACAGCCTCGAGACGTTTAAACTCCCCTTAAGCAGTAAATCAGGAATTCTCCTTACGGCTCGTGCGACGATGTTCCTTATATCAGTTACTTGACATCGTTATTCGCATCTCTAAAATAACTTGCTCATCAACATCAAAGTGAGTTCATTAAAATTCGTATTTCACAAAGTACGTAAGAGAGAGCATCTGTTCAGGATACATATTCGGTTTTCGGATTTTCTGATTATACTAGTGGAATTATCCGTTTTCGTTCAAATATGTTTCTCGGGCGTAGTTAAAGTGTTATGCATTGTACCTTTTTTTTGGGGGGGGGGAGAGGAGTTTATTTTCAGAGTTTTATTCCGACGGTTATGTTTCCAAGGGTTTAGTTTCATATTCGGTTGGACAAAAGTCATGTATTTTTTACTAAAAAAGGAAGCCAAAATGAAAATAGCTATTTAGGAGAAAACTCAATAAATCATCTTTCTAACCATTTGAATGAATTAATGAGTTAATTCTTGCGAAATTCAGCCACAGCCTGTTAGTTGTACTGTGATGTCTTTTGATTATTTATCTTTCGTTTATTTACTGTGAACGTTTGAACTAGATATTTTGAGCCATACGTTTCCAAACTTATGGCTTAAACGTATTCAGTAATTGTGGTATAAATATCCTCGTAAAAGGCCAAATCACGATTCGGAAATTAAGGATGCAATTGGTTAGTATATTTAACGTGTAAAACTTCTCTCGTATAAGGAAATATAGAGCGAAGGATTTAAAACTACTATTTTTAAATATATTTATTATTTTTGCTACAATTTAAAATCCTACATACAAAAGTAAATAGTACTAATCTATCAACCATTATCTTTTTAAAAACCGAAGTGTGGAATCAAACAATATGTGCTGTCAGTAGCAATACCACACAGGAACAGCAGCCTCTGGAGGAAATCGTCCACACAGGCGACCCAATACCATCGCCCAATACTAGTTGGCAATCGCACAAATGGGATTTCCCCACGGCCTCGCCGTTCTGTCAATACCTTGCAGCACAAGTGTTACTGTTTACTGGTACCCGCTCAAAACCATGTCAGTGACAGTCAAATATTCGATAGCGGTATTTCCAAATTGAAAAAAAAAATTAAATTAACTAAACCAAAAAAATTGATATATTCTTCTATTAAAAGGTTATTCTTCTATTTTCTCTGAGATCGTGTGACATTGTAACTCTTTGAAATTATTAGCATATCGTTTTTAGTGAATTTCCTCTATTGGGAAGAAGCTATTACCGTAGTTGGCATTATAAAACTTAAGCCCCAGACCATGATAACTTTTCATTTTTAGGTCCCCAGATGCCAAAACAAAAACACCATTCGTTCATTTATATATATATGTTTGTGTGTGTGTGTGTGTGTGTGTGTGTGTGTGTGTGTGTCCGTAAGCACGATAACTCTCGAAAAAAGGTCCGATCTTAATTAAATTTGGTACAAGTGTGTAAAGCACCATTTGTTTGAACGAGTTTGAAAGCCAGACAAATCGCACCATCCGAAGGGGGGTTTTGTACCCCAAAATGTTTTTTTTTTGGAGTTTCCACATGTAATTTATATTTAAATAAAATTTTATTTTCACCACTGAATTCAGCATAAAAAACAAACAATTTCGTATTTTGATCATTGCTCTACATCAATTGGTTACTGAGATATTGAAAGTGCTAAACACAGTACGTTACTAATGTTATTCTTATGGAGAAAAAGACACATTTTATATCTCGCTTATTTATGAACATAAACTGATGAAATTTGGTATATGGCTTCATATGGTTGTGGTTTACTGTTGTTTGCACACAAAAAATTTTCTCCTATGGTTCCCGCAGCAAACATAGGTAATCAGTCCCCATGTTATTCTATGGAAAATAATTAAAATGTTATATATCGCTTATTTATGAATTTAAATGGATGAAACTTGGTATGTGACTTCACTTGGATGAGTTCTATTAATATTTGCATAAAAACCCATATTTTGTGTTAACTGTTGCAGCAAACCTGCGTACTCATCCCCATTATTATGGATAATAATTGATATTTTAAATATTGCTTGATTGTGATTATAGTATTTCTTATGAATCCTGTTAAGTGGCTTAATGTGTATATGTTCATTGGAAATTCTCTGAGTATGCAGGTTTGCAGCGGCGGGGGTATTTATTACATGCCTTTATCATAAAAGGATTTTTTGGGTTTCGAGTAAATAAATATAGGCTTAATTTACGACAGTTAGTGAAAATTATGTACCGAATTGTGTTGTATCAAGTTATAAGTTAAAACTTACTTGAACATGTCAGTGTTCGTTCTCCATTACCTGGAACAATATATTGCACCATTTAGAAATTATTAAATAATTATGTTTTTATCAGTTGACAACAAAATATATAATATAATAACACAATTAAAAACCGACGTTCGTATTCTCACAAATCAATAATTGCAAAATATTATTAATATAAATAACATTACACAAATGGCACAGTTCCATTATTTATACATGGCGGTGTTTTTGCCATTCTGATTCTTGTTCGCAGGGACGAGGCCACTAACGATGATGGACGCTTGTTTTTGCCAGTCTCGCAGGAGAACTTCTAACTGATGCCGCACTCAGCCCACACATTCACACACAACCATTACCCATTAATTACCTCCCCCCCACCACTCTCAGCCCACACATTCACACACAACCATTACCCATTAATTACCTCCCCCCCACCACTCTCAACCCACACATTCACACACAACCATTACCCATTAATTACCTCCCCCCCCAAAACTCTCAGCCCAAACATTCACACAGAACCATTACCCATTAATTACCTCCCCCCCACCACTCTCAACCCACACATTCACACACAACCATTACCCATTAATTACCTCCCCCCCAAAACTCTCAGCCCAAACATTCACACACAACCATTACTCATTAATTACCCCCCCACCACTCTCAGCCCACACATTCACACACAACCATTACTCATTAATTACCCCCCCACCACTCTCAGCCCACACATTCACACACAACCATTACTCATTAATTACCCCCCCACCACTCTCAACCCACACATTCACACACAACCATTACCCATTAATTACCTCCCCCCCCACCACTCTCAACCCACACATTCACACACAACCATTACCCATTAATTACCCCCCCCCACCACTCTCAACCCACACATTCACACACAACCATTACCCATTAATTACCCCCCCACCACTCTCAACCCACACGAATGTGTGGTTGTGTGTGAATACACACAACCATTACTCATTAATTACCCCCCCACCACTCTCAACCCACACATTCACACACAACCATTACCCATTAATTACCTCCCCCCCACCACTCTCAGCCCACACATTCACACACAACCATTACCCATTAATTACCTCCCCCCCACCACTCTCAACCCACACATTCACACACAACCATTACCCATTAATTACCTCCCCCCCCAAAACTCTCAGCCCAAACATTCACACAGAACCATTACCCATTAATTACCTCCCCCCCACCACTCTCAACCCACACATTCACACACAACCATTACCCATTAATTACCTCCCCCCCCAAAACTCTCAGCCCAAACATTCACACACAACCATTACTCATTAATTACCCCCCCACCACTCTCAGCCCACACATTCACACACAACCATTACCCATTAATTACCCCCCCCCACCACTCTCAACCCACACATTCACACACAACCATTACCCATTAATTACCCCCCCCCACCACTCTCAGCCCACACATTCACACACAACCATTACCCATTAATTACCTCCCCCCCCCACCACTCTCAACCCACACATTCACACACAACCATTACCCATTAATTACCTCCCCCCCCAAAACTCTCAGCCCAAACATTCACACAGAACCATTACCCATTAATTACCTCCCCCCCACCACTCTCAACCCACACATTCACACACAACCATTACCCATTAATTACCTCTCCCCCCAAAACTCTCAGCCCAAACATTCACACAGAACCATTACCCATTAATTACCTCCCCCCCACCACTCTCAACCCACACATTCACACACAACCATTACCCATTAATTACCTCCCCCCCACCACTCTCAGCCCACACATTCACACACGACAAGTACCCCATAATTCCCTCCCCCCACCACTGTCAGCCCACACATTCACACACAACCATTACCCATTACTTACCTCCCCCCCACCACTCTCGGCCCACGAATTCACACACAACCATTACCCATTAATTACCTCTCCCCCACCACTCTCAGCCCACACATTCACACACGACCAGTACCCCATAATTCCCTCCCCCTACCACTCTCAGCCCATACATTCACACACGACCAGTACCCCATAATTCCCTCCCCCTACCACTCTCAGCCCATACATTCACACACGACCAGTACCCCATAATTCCCTCCCCCACACCACTCTCAGCCCACACATTCACACACGACCAGGACCCCATAATTCCCTCCCCCCTACCACTCTCAGCCCACACATTCACACACGACCACTACCCCATAATCCCCTTCCTCACCACTCTCAGCCCACACATTCACACACGACATTCAACAATATCATTGAGAATTAGAGCGTTTCTTATAATCTATGATTTAAAAGACACTTTTAATTAAATACCGAACATGTTACTTTTTGAGTTTCTTTTAAAAACTATGTCAATTCATAACATATCTTCACTATAATTGTCTATTAAATTTGCTTAAATGTCTGAGAAATATAATGAACATGTAGGCCTACACACACCTCAGGTTAACTTAGTTAACTTACAAAAATAATTTTGTTTTTATTTTCTCTGTTCCGTACAAAACAAACCTATCGTTTAGGTTAAGGGCTTGTTGGGGATACAGCTTCTTATGTAAATCGTCGAAATGAAGGTATGAACTCAGGTAAACAAAGCAATCTGTTACATTGCATGTGGCAATGTTCTAAAAGCAGAGGTTTTACAGTCCTTTCTGGGTCAATATTCTCCTTATTTCTGATTGACATGAAATTTAAAAATATTATTTTTTACGAGTTCCTTGAGAAAATATTTTGTACTGTAAGTGACTGCTTCTAACACTTCAACTCACTCAATGTGTACAATTTATATTTAAAAATCTTCCTTTCAAAATTAGTATCATAAAATTATAAATCCCTTTTATTCAGGTAAAATAATTATAGTTTTAGATAGTGTCTTATTTTTTTTACAATCATCAATCGTGTATTAAGTTTGATAGTGAATTTCGACGGAAATATATTTCCTCTCAATGTTTAATTTACTGATGAGTAGCAAGATAATATAACTTTTCTTTATCTTAAAAACCTCTTTTGGATATTGAAGAAACCTTCAGTGATAAAATTACTAATTAATGAAATGGCTGCGAGGGATGGTGATAAAAACCACATAAAATGAAAAAAATTAAATATTTAACGATACATTTGCTTTCACAGATGTTACACAATTAAACATCCCTTGCTTAATTATGCTGATGGGTCCCACCGGCGCCATCAATCAAATGATTGGCAAATATTAATAAAGCAAATACAGAGCTTTTATACTGCCCGAGTTCTATTAAACAAAAAATAACTATTTGAAATATATGTAAATAACAATAACATATATAATATAAATTCTAGACTTTTAAGCGAGCGATGTCTAAAAGTATGTATTCAAAAAAGATATCGGAATCCTGAGGAAGAATCTTGCTTGATCTTTGAAAATGAGGGGTTTTGTATTTTGAACAAGATTAACATTAAGAATATGGAGTTGCAAATTAAGACAAAATAATGATAACGGCTGGCCAAAACCAATAACAGACGACCAACTCAATTAAAGGATCACTAAATCGGTAAAAGTTGTAATTTGTCTTCGAGCCTTCGAGCAAAGCTCGGTCCCCGGTAACCCCGAACCACCTAGACGTTAATGTTGAACTAATCTTGTCAATTCAGTAAATTCAACCCAAATCATTCAAGCTGGGTTTTAGAAGAGAATCCCATTACTCAAATTGTATTGCAGAAGCCACGGCACTCGGGACTCGTGGGACTTATACCAAACATAAGACGAGCTTCTTCCGGTGGCGGGATGTTAAATTAATAAAGCGAGATTTGCGTTTACAGATTCCATTCAACATAGAAATGCAGCATTAACATAATTATGATTTATGGATAAATACCGTATCATCAAAGCTATTCAAACTTACTCTACATTTGCACACATTTTATTTACATTTCTGATAACATTCGTGAAACAATTATGCTTGCGAAGTTCTCCTTTAAGTAAATAAAGAGAATAGTCTTTTATTTTGGGCCATCATGAAAAACGCTTTATCACAAATTGCCCAGATATAAATCAAATATGTTAAAAATGAATGTTAGAAATGTTACAAATATAAATCAAATGTGTAAATAAAAATGTAGAAGTAAGTTTAAATAGCGATAGTTCAGTTTGCTGTACATTAAAAGGCGCTATGATATAATGATAATCAATCACAATTCCTTTGTTTTTTTTCAATCATTATTGTTTAAAGAGTAAAGCATATCTTGCAAACGGAGATTTTACTGACTTAGTCGATAAAAATGCATGTCTATGAAGTGACTCAGTTCCCAGCCAGGTTCGAACCCGCACCCAGCCACGACTATCTATGAGGCCAGCGACTCGGCGAGGTAGCCTACATTATATGACACCACAATATGGAAAGAAACCATATAACCATACCCCCCACCACTCTCAGCCCACACATTCACACACAACCATTACCCATTAATTACCTCACCCCCCACCACACGACCACACACGACCACTATCCCCATAATTCCCTCCCCCCCCCACCACTCAGAGCCCACACATTCCAACACGACCACTACCCCATCATTTCCTACCCCCTCCCCCCACCACTCAAAGCCCACACGTTCACACATGACCACTAACCTATAATTCCCTCCTCCCACCACTTTAAGCCCACACATTCACACACGACCACTACCCCATAATTCCCTCCCCCCCACCACTCTCAGCCCACACATTCACACACGACCAGTACCCCATAATTCCCACCCCCCCCCACCACTCTCAACCCACACATTCACACACGACCACTAACCCATAATTCCTTTTCCCTTTCTGCACTCTTATACTTTTCATTAAAAACTAAATTTAACTACTGTAATATTAACATTAATTTTTGAAAATTGTTTAACTCGAATTGTAAAACAACTGTTGCCTGTGTACAGCAATAAACATAACATTTCAATAAAATCAAGGAGATTCAGAGCGTTTCTTATAATGTATGATTTAAAAGACACTTTCAATTAGATACCGAACATGTTACTTTCTGAGTTTCTTTTAAAAAACTATGTCAATTCATAACATATCTTCACTATAGATTTTTATAGAAATTAAAATATTCAATTAAAATCTTGGGGTTTTCAAAATTAACGGTAAAATAGTTTACAATGTTTCACTCACGTAATTAACATTAAACGTGGGTTTTAATGTGAGCTTGAGCCGTAAACAACTCCAATAACCCGCGGCTTCATTTTGTCTGCAAGTAATTATCTTGGATATTGGATGATGGAAACAGCTATTTCGAGGTGGACGATGAAACTGATAATGCTAAACCAAGTGTATATGTTTACGGTGTACTGTTTTAACTGATATCGTCACATCGAATTCAGAAAAACAGTTGCAGCTAATTTTAAATTTTCTGTCGAATAAATGATAATACTTTTTATGAAATAGTTTATATTAGTTGTATTAACCGCAGAGTTTTTATTCAATAGAGTTGTCCGTATATTACGTCGTTAATGAATTTAATATATTTAAAAATAAAATTAAGTATAATGGTGAGTGTAGGTTCTGACGCGTTATCTTTTAACTTAATTTCTTGAGCTCTATAAGTTACGAGGTACAACCGTTCTTCTTCTTGGCGGAAGTTTGTAAAGTTGTTTTTATTCCGAAGTAAAACTCTGAGAGGTGGAACTTTAATAAGAGTGTCAAAAGGTTAAAAATAACAATAATTTCTTATTTTATTCCATGTGTCAACAAATTATAATATATTATGGCAAAACAAAACAGTTTATGGTTCTTTGCAAATGACTGTAACCCTTTCAATAATTGAATTTTATCAATGGAAAAATATTTCTATTTATTAAAAAATTTCTTTAGTAGCATGATACGCGTTGTTAAAACTAAACAGGATGAATAAAATACGTCTTAGAACACTACAAAGTATATTTACACTTATACTGTACTTAAATACAAGACGGTAAAATATACACAAAAGATGGTACAAGGCGATCGATTTCAACCAGTTACACCGGTCATCATCAAACCCAATCAGAGAGTGACAGAAACAATCTGACATTAGCTGTTCGCCGACTTGTTTCTGTCACTCTCTGATTGGGCCTGATGATGACCGGTGCAACTGGTTAAAATCGATCGTCTTGTACCATCTTTTGTGTATATTTTACCGTCGTGTATGTAAGTACAGTATAAGCGTAAATATACTTTGTAGTGTTGTAAGACATATTTTATTTATCCTGTTTATATTTATTGGCAAGAATAATCCTAGTAAAATTAGGCCTACATTAGAAAAAGTGAGCGGACCTGTAGGGTCTAATAAAGACGGAATCATCTAACATCCACCTTATGTGGGTTGAAGCTGTTGTCACGTGTTTGTTCCTCGGAAAGTATTGTAACGGGGTTTACGTGGGATTGTTACACGGTCGTCAATAAAGAACAACCGAGAAACCTTTTTGTTTTTGCTAAAGCGTAACTCAGTTTCTATGCGGAATGTGTTTCTGAACTATATATATTCCTAAATAAATCGACAATTGAACGAAAATAATACATTTTTGTGTAACTTGTAATTAAACAACTTTAACCATTAATAACATTTTAGACCATTACACGATTGATAGGTTTGTTTAATGATGTTAATCTCGTATGTTTAATAATGTTTTAAGTAATATAAAAAGACCAAACTATTATAAATATTGTACCATAGATTAAATCAATACTGCTCGTTTGTAAATAACCACAAACTATTTTATTTGACCATAGTGTATTTCAATTCGTAGATAAATCGAATGAAATGAGCAATTACTGTCATTGCAGGAGTTTTGCATTCGTTAAATATCGTGACCACTACAAATTTAACAAATTATTTGGATCCTTCTTTGTAATATAATCATTAGTGACAATTGGGATCCCAAAAGAGAGGCATTTCCAATTAAACACTCGATATGGTTGTGTGCGGATCGGTTTAGAAAGAGTTATGTAATTGGCCTGCTAATTATATGTAGTGATTTCCGTATTTGTCACAATGTTTGTCACTATTTGCACGTTCACTTGATCGGAAAACTGTTGTTAATAGCAGAATGTAACTTTCTAGCTTTTTATACAGTCAACTTGATTAAAAGTGAAATTTTTACCGACAAAATTTCGAGATTTATATTTTTTAAGTAAGTTTGTCTTCGTGGCATTAGATTTTTGTGATATTTTTATTATACTGTGTTAATTTGGTTAAACTATTTACACTGTGCAACTAATGTGGTTGTAGCACTAATGTGGTTGGACACTGGCTGTGCAACTTCTAGCTAAAATATATTTCTTTCTTGCAAATTATAAGCTCACCACCGAATTTATTGTCGTTTTACCCGGTATTCCCCCCAACCCCACAAAACCCTAAAAACACCTACTTTTGCCGCCTCAGACCGCAACCCCTGGTAAATATTTATATTTGTATTAGCTTCTTTCCCTATTCCTGTTTCCATTTAAGAGTAAAAACAAAAGCAAAATACAAAACAAACATACATCCAGAGTACGATAGTGTTTAATTGAAATAAATAACATTAAAAAACGGTAATAAATAAATAATGCTTTGCATTTTTAAATTACCAGATTACAAAATTCTCATCTTTATAACCACCGTTTTTGGTTGTAAAATGACCTATTTCGTCTTAACCCTTAAACGTCTTGGAAAACAACCAATAAATTACTTAAGTTATTGTACATTTACGCAAAACAGGGATTATTAAGTCAGGTTTGGTACTGAATCAATTACATCCACTTTGCCTCACCGAAAAATCTTCCGTAGCTATTCCGCTTGTTTTATCCCTTGTATGGTTTACTTTTCCTTCGTAAATAAGAAATATTTGGTATCATCTTCATTCGTGGCAGTCTTATACTTACTTTTTAAAAGTAAACTGTTACGTTTTGTTATATAATTTAATAAAAATAAAAAGGGGTCATATTTTTTCGAAGCAAAGTTTTTCAATCCTTTTATGAACCGTACTAAAATATCAATTAGATTGTTGAATAAAATTTGATTAAAGGAAAACAATGTTTATTTCTAATTTATCAGTAGTGTGATATAGTGTATACACATATACATTATTTTTTATTTCTCTGAACTGCAGATGTTTTATTTAAATATCAAGGCATCTTGTAAACCTAAGCGTTGGCATCATGAGTATCAGGATCAACGGGTCACAGGTTCGTTCCCCGGAACTCTGGCTTAGGACGTCTTTCTTTATTAATAGTATATTTCATTACAAGGGGCTAAAGTAACGCTTTTCGTACGAGGTCAAGGTTTACAACCAAGCCGCCAGGCGAGGTCGTAACTTGAGCGAGTAACGAAAGGCCACTTTAGACCCGTGTTATGAACTATATTTCATAACAGTATATTTTAACATAACAGTATAACTATTTTTCGTCATACTGCATAAAATATTGAGCAAACTACTTTAAAAAACAAACATTTTACAGACGAAAGAGTTATTTCCATTTTCAGCTATAAAACAATCAGGTGATTCTCTGTCAATTGTGTTGATGTTATGTCAGCTGACCATAACGATTGATATATCGAACGCTTTGTACTATCGATTGCAACAATGAATGTTATAATCAACTGTTTCGAATCACGAATCAGACTTACCACTATGAATCGCAGGAACGGAACTAATACAACTGAACTGACAACAATGCAACAATGAACTAATCGATACTAATAATCGATTGCCACTCTCGATACGATCGATAGCTTACCATTGACATGCACGTATTTGCAACTGTTCTAAATTGTAATAACGAACAGCTGATAACCTCGACATCAGCTGACTCTTTTTCTCCCTAGGGAGTAAAAAACTCGTTTTCTCCCTAGGGAGAAAAAGGACTACTTCAGCCCCGCAAAGCATGTATTAAAAACAGCTGTTTTTGTAGCAGTGTGACGAAAAAGCGTTTTATACACATCCTCACATAAAAACCGGTAAAACATTGGTAACTTAGAGATATGATTCAATCACATAGAATTTACCTTGCCTGTTAAAACATAACGATCAGTTTAAGATTAATGCGATTTTCAAAATTAATGAAGTGTCACTTTACACGGTGGAAGTTTTCGATGACAGCGGGCAGCGTTCATTGAGCCATTCACCTGAAGCGGGGCTGTCAATTAATTCACTGTCACTCACTCAATAACAGCCGAACGGTTCAATTTTATTTATTTAATCTTTCTGCCCCTTTAGAATATTGATTGATGTTTTGAGGGGAGTATTCATCAAATCTGAGAGTTTTTTAATGTTTTCAGAACCATTTATGAATTTCAGATTACTTATAATAGGTCATATTGTGGCATTATTTATTGAACTCACTATTCACTGACTGAAAAAAATACTGGAGTGATAGGCCGTTGGGCGCAGACCAGAGGGGTTTGAATTAGGTTGTTTTCACGAATTAGTTTTAATTACATTTTTAGTTACAATTCGTTGGTAGTATAGTTCTTTTAGCGAATTTCCCCTATAGGGAAGAAGCTATTACCGTAGTCGGCATGGTAAGACCTAGGCCCGGGACCATGATAACTTTTCGTTTTGAGGTCCCCAGACCCCAAAAACACCATTCGTTCGAAACTGTATATATATATATATCTATATATATATATATATATATATATATATATATATATATATATGTGTGTGTCCGTGAGCACGATAACTCTCGTAAAAATCATCCGATTTTGACGAAATTTGGTAAAAACATGTAAAGCAGCATTTATGACTTTAAGTTCGAAAACCAGACAGATCGACCTATCCGAAGGGGTATTTTGGGGGGGTTTTGTACCCCAAAAATGGGTTTTTTGAATTTTTTACATATAATTTTTGAAAAAGTCAAATTTTAGTTTTGACCATTCGATTCAGCTTAAAAAAACACACAATTTGGTATTTCGATCATTCCTCTACGTCAATTAGTTACCGAGATATTGAAAGTGCTAAACACAGTACGTTGTCTAATGTTATTCTTATGGAGGAAAAGAAATTTTTTTTATCTCGCTTATTTATGAACGTATACTGACGAAACTTGGTATACAGCTTCATCTCATTGAGGTCTATTGATATTTGCTCAAAAAAATTGTTTTTGCATAATTCTTCCGTAGCAGCAAACCTGCGTAATCAGCCCCCATGTTATTCTTATGGATAATAATTAAATGCTCTGTCTCCCTTAATTATGAACATAAATGAATAAAAACTGGTATACGACTTCACCTAGTTGAGTTATATTGATATTAGCATAAAAACCCATTTTTTGTGTTCCTTGTTGCAGCAAACCTGCGTACTCAGCCCCAATGTTATTCTTATGGAGAATAATTAAAATTGTATATATCGCTTAGTTGTGAATATATTTTTATGAAACTTGGTAAGTGGCTTTATGTAGTATTAAGACATTTATATCTCCATTTGAAATTCGCTGAGTATGCAGGTTTGCTGCGACGGGGGTATTTTGAAACTCGGCAAGCTAATATTTGGATAAAGCATTTTAAAGTAAAATTGCTTCAAACACTCACAGTTACTTGTTTATTGCGTGGTTAAAAAAATAAAAACCAGAAAAAAGACCATTAAAGAAATGTTGATATACGTATCTCTTGTGGGAGGTCTAATGGTGGTGTGTGAATGTGCGGAGTTGAGTGCCCCATCAGTTAGGACTTCTTTAGCGATACCAACAAAAATAACGCCCTTTACCACTAATTCTACAGTACTCCCCCTCCCCCTCAAACCAATATACAATTTATAGCTAAATAGTCACAGATAATTCACCCGCACTAAGTTATCCGATTTTTGCATAAAACAATTTATATGGCTGGACCCTTGAATTATTTTACTGAAAGTTAAAATGTCATAAAGCCTATCATAAGACAATTAGTTATTTGCATGCAATTTTACTCCACAACCTCTAAGGTATGTTTTACTTTTATAGTTGGGTTTTAGTGTTGTGTAAAGTCTACCATACAATATACATATTGACAAAGCGTGTTTGTCAGTTGTTAGGCTTGGTCAGATTTAGTATTTATGAGTTTTAACTGTATTTATTACACGTTCAAACACCTGTGATTTGGAGTAAACTATATGTTTAAGAAATGTTCAGCAAATTTAATTTGTTAATTTTTTTGTCAGTATTAACATAATTTGTATGTTTCAGAGAACATGACGATACTACCATTTCAGAATACTGCTTAAAACCCTTCTTACTCTATTAATATCTGAATACTTGGTAATACATACTCAAAACATACAAATTTAAACTTAATAACTTTAACATGTTTATCTCATCCATACGAACATCACATATTCAAACTGTATTCCTTGTTCGGAGTTTATTATAATTTCTACCACGGCAATTCCGATCGGACAGATATGCATGCGTGTCACAACGATTACATACATGATATCGACAGCTATATCAGAATTGTAGGTGCGATTCTATCAGCCATTTTGCGAATGTGCTCGAATGTTATTGAGTGCTGCAATGGCTCCGGTGTCAGAGCCAGATCGTTAAGTCAGATCGCTATAAATACTGCAACATGCGCTGCTCCTTCTCCTCTGAATATTTTCTTCCTTCGAGATTACGTTTCTTAAAAGATTAAAAAACTAGAGTTTTTTAGCGAATTTCCCCTATAGGGAAGAAGCTATTACCGTAGGTCTCATGGTAAGACTTAAGCCCGAGACCATGATAACTTTTCATTTTGAGGTCCCCAGATGCCAAAAACACCATTCGTTCAAATTTTTATATATGTATATATATATATATATATATATATATATATATATATATATATATATATATTTATATATATATGTGTCCGTAAGCACTATAACTCTCGTAAAAAAGGTCCGATCTTAATGAAATTTGGTACAAATGTGTAAAGTACCATTTATTTGAACAAGTTCGAAAACCAGATGAATCGCACCATCCGAAGGGGGGTTTTTGGGGGGTTTTGTACCCCAAAAATGTGTTTTTTGGGGTTTTCACATGTAATTTTAATTTAAATCAAATTTTAATTTACACCATTGAATTCAGCTTAAAAAAACAAACAATTTGGTATTTTGATCATTGCTCTACGTCAATTGGTTACCGAGATATTGAAAGTGCTAAACACAGTACGTTGTCTAATGTTATTCTTATGGAGAAAAAGAAAAATTGTATATCTCGCTTATTTATGAACATAAACTGGCAAAATTTGGTATATGGCTTGATCTGGTTATGGTTTATTGTTGTTTGCACAAAAAAACAATTTTTCGCCTATGGTTCCTGTAGCAGCAAACCTAGGTACTTGGTCTCCATGTTATTCTTATGGAAAATACTTAAAATGTTATATATCGCTTATTTATGAATGTATATGGATGAAACTTGGTATGTGACTTCACTAAGATGAGTTCTATTGATATTTGCATAAAAACCCATTATTTTGTGTGCCTTGTTGCAGCAAACCTGCGTACTCATCCCCAATGTTATTCTTATGGAGAATAATTAATATTTTAAATATCGCTTGTTTGTGAATACATTTCTTATGAATCCTGTTAAGTGTTATGTTATATATTCATTGGAAATTCGCTGAGTATGCAGGTCTGCTGCGACGGGTGAATTTTTATTTCGCCACAAAAGTAATTGCAGAAGTTAAATAAGTGGAAGAGGCCTAAGTCTTATCAGTTCTCAGTACTTTGCAGTTAAAATTTATTAATTCAAAGAGAGCTGAAATCAGGTCTATTTCTTTTGTGTGACTATTAATAACAAAAGTAGTCATTTATATTTTATAAATAATTGTGTTACCAAGCGATGATGTAATCTTCTCTACATTATGTATCTGATTATTTTATTGCTATCGTCCTAAGGAATTAAAAAATAAATGTTATTGGTGTATTTGTTTTATTGAAAAATACCTGTTTAAACACTTTCAGAAATAAAGGGATTCGATTTCAAGTGGTTTAAAGTTACGGAACAGATTTCCACAAAGTTTAAGAAATACATAACGAGTTCGCACGCAGCACGCTGACGTGAGGGAAGTGAATTTCCACATAAAAAACTATAAAAACTCAAAATCAGTTAAAAACATACAATTATTCCAATTTTTATTCATATCTAAAAATATTGATTTTTGGCTGTTTTGATGCTCCTGGTTCTATTTACCTGCAATGCTGGGAATACAATTTTGCGCATTATAAGCTTAGGAGAAGGTCCAGTCAAGCTTTAAAGTAAGCGTGAGGTTGTTGGGGATGATAAAAGTACACCAACAAATGAATAACAGGCTTTTCTAAAGTAAAACCCCCTTAAGACAACGTACTGTGTTTGGTCAATACACATTTTCATTAATAACTCAGTAAATATATATGCTAAAATGACGAGAGAGGGCTTAAAAGTTTCGCCACACTAATTCCCACAGTTTTTCATTCGTTAATTTCACATCCGGGGCTTTTCTGACCCTTTTTGGGCCCAAAAACTCAAATTTCTAAATTTAAAATCACCAAAAAAGGGGGTTAGAGTTTTCCGATTGTTTTGCCCAACGAACTTGTACAACTGACTACAAAAAGGAATGTCCCTACCAAATTTGAAGTAAATCGGACAAAAATGCAACAGCTAGAGTGCATATATATATATATATATATATATATATATATATATATATATATATTTATAATTTTGAACGACCCCCCAAAACGTGTTCAGTTGTCACGTTAGGAACTTCTATGGTGGTCCCGGGCTTAAGTTTCACCGTGCGGGTCATGCTAATAGTTCACTTTCCATAGGAAATTCACTAAAAATTGGAAAAAAGTGTTTATTTGACTTGATTATAATATGTTACCATATAGTACACGCTTTTATACGGTCTCAAACAGATACAGATGAATATATTAACAGTTTTACGATAGAACTTTGCATTGGTTATCTGTTCACATTTCCGTCTAGCAAGAAACATATAACAGTTTATGCCCATATTAATATTATTTTGTATTAACTTATACTTGCCATCAACGATTTAGGACGATTGATATAGTATATACTACTGCACATATCACTTTAAAAGTGCTTAAAAACAAAATATACGTTAAGTCTAAGTTAGATGGATCTCCAACAATGATTTTAACAGATACAGAGAATAACGATCCTACAAATAATGTTCGTTCCAATTTGAAAACAGAGGTAGTTTATTTCAAATATTCAGATGGAATAACAAATCAACGTCAGGAACTGAATTCTGTTGTCCTGTGTAACGATAAGGTTGTATAATCTCACGATACTGTTGTCGTGTCAAACTAAGAACTTTGAATGATTTGATTCCTTTCTACTATTCTGAACTATTTTTCCCAAGAACTGATGAGTTTGCCTGACAATATTATACATGGTGAAAACCGATTTAATAATAAGTATGTTTTCGTCATACTGCTTCAAAAACAATTGTTTTTGACAGATGCGTTGAGATTCAAAAGTTCTTCTTTTTAGTCTCTGGATAATAACATATGTTTTGATGATCATTATCGTACTAGTACTAAATAGTATATTTCACAACAAGAGTGGAAAGTGAGGTTTTGCATGTTCGAGACCATATGTTTGAAGTGCGAGATTTATCGAGCACTTCAAATATGGTCGAGAATATGCAAAACACTTTCGCTCGTGTTTTGAACGATACTTTTCACTACACTACGGAATAAAAACTCATTGTTGGAATGTTAACTGTTTATTAAATTAGAAACATGTTTTAAAACCAGGTCTACTATTTTAATTGAAAATTCACATTAATGTCAATAATATGTAAAATCAAAATAGCAAGAATGTGTTTAGGTTATTAAGTTGTTGACAGTGGAAAATTTTCGGTTGTAAACAATGTTACTTTCGGTAGTAAACAATAGACAGCTGTTGAAAATATGATGTTTCGCAGGTTGTAAACACATAACGAAAACAGCTGAACTCATAGTAGTGTAGTGAAAAAGATCATTGTTGATGATACTTTTGATTCGAGGTCGTCATAAATCGATTAAAATTCATTCGATTATAAATAATCGAAACATTCATTGTTATTATCGAAACATTCGTACGTTTCTATTGTTAAGTGCGTTTTGTATTTTAATAAAATTAGTTAAGAGAACAGAAGGGTTTTTATTATTATAGTAGCGTATAAATAAAGGTTATAAATAACAGGAATTCAAGGTAAATTTAGGGTTATCATATTTCCATGACAACCGTGCCCAAATCGAATGTTTGTTTTGAAGAACAACCGATTGATTCGAACCACAATGACTGGTTTGAAGTGATCGACTCAACAAACGATAGATATGACTGAACCGAAGTTATGCATGTGCAACAGCTGATTGTTTCAAGAGACAAGCTGAAAGAAACATTTGAGGTTATGAAGACACAGTACGTAAATTTTACTTTTGTTTTTATTTAAACCTTAAGTTTTTTGGCAGTATGACGAAAAATATAGTTCGTCACTCGGATCAAAAGTGTCTTTTTAATACTCGCTCATTTCCCAGCCTCGGCAGTTAAACTGGAGCTCGTATTAAAAAGATCCACTTTTGATCCTAGTGACGAAATATACTATTATTCGTCAACCAATCTATACGCACATATGTGTGAGAAGGTTTTTGATCAGGAACTAATATTTCAGGTTCAGGTATTTAGCCAAGTCATGGAATCCTCCCTTAGACCCTAACTGTACACCCAACTTACTCTAATGAGGTTCTTGTAGGGTACGTTTTACATGATACTTAAGTGGATTACATTTCCATAAGTTCAAGCTGATAACTAACTCTTATTATTCCTGTCTTTAGCAGCAAACATATTGTTAGGGTATTAAAATTCAAATGATAAGTGCCTATTCTTTTTCAGTAGCACTCTGTATATTAATTAGTGGTGTTCTTTAATATACAGGATATATGTTTAAAATACCCCCGTCGCAGCAAACCTGCGTACTCAGCGAATTTCCTATGCATGAATATATTTCTTACTACCACATAAAGCCACTTACCAAGTTTCATAAAAATACTTAAATAAATAAGTGATATATAGCATTTTATTTATTCTCCATAAGAATAACATTAGGGCTGAGAACGTAGGTTTGCTGCAACAAGGAAGATGAAAATGTTTTTTTTTGCACTTATCAATATAACTCAACCAGGTGAAGCTACATACGAAGTTTTAATGATTTATGTTCATAATTAAGGGAGATATAAAGCTTCACGTATTCTCCATAAGAATAACATTAGGGATGAGGATGCAGGTTTGCTGCTAAGAGGATAATCAACAAAATATCAATTTTGTGTGCAAATATCAATATACCAGTACTAGGTGAAGCCACATACCAAGTTTCATCAATCAATATTCATTCATTAATAATAGAGATATAAAATTTTAAATATTTTCCATAAGGATAACATTGGACCACGTACTGTGTTTAGCACTTTGAATTACTCGGCAACGGTTGGACGTAGAATTACAACTTAAACACGAAAATGATTGTTTTGTAGAGCTAAACTGATTGGTAAAAGTAAATGTGAAGTTTACAGTAAAATTAATTGAGGAAAAGTAAAAAACCATTTTCCCATAAGATTAACATGGGAGATTTTACGAACACGTTTTTTGGATTTTCTCCGCAACCACTTAACCTAGGTTAATGATTCAAAATACCAAATTATTTGTTTTATTAAGCTCTATAAAATAGCTAAAACTAAAATTGAATGTTTTTAAAATTGTAGGGGGAAAAATTCAAAAAACTGATTTTTGAAAAATTTAAAACCCCCATAAAACCCCCTTCCCATAGTCCGATCAATCTGGTTTTCGAACTTAAAGTCATAAATGTTACTCTACACATTTGTGCCAAATTTCATCAAAATCGGGCGTTTCTTTCAAAAGTTATCGCGGTAACGGACACACACACACACACACATATATATATATATATATATATATATATATATATATATATATATATATATATATACATGATTATTATATATATTATTTGAACGAATGGTGTTTTTGGCATCTGGGGACCTCAAAACAAAAAGTTATGATGGTATTGGGCTTAAGTCTTACCATGCCACCTACGGTAATAGCTTCTTCCCTATAGGGGAAATTCGCTAATACAGTATATTTGAATTAGTATCATTAAAGATAGGAATCCCGAGTTTTTATCATCAATTTAACATGTTTGAAAGGCATATCTGTTCTATTGTAATGTCATAATCTGAAATGTATCTTTCCAAAGTAAATAAGTACAATACTATAAACTGTTCGGTATTCGTTCTTAATGGTAAATTACAATTCAATCTTAAACATGAATTGTGTATAGCGATTGTGTAAGTGATAACCTGCTCTTCGCCTCCAGTCTTCCAATCCACCCTCGCTATCTTGGCTGTAATTAGTTTAATTGAGCCTGACAGAGCTTTTAGCACGTATAATTGTTGTTGCGCTCAATGATTATAAAGCATTTTGGCAATAGTAAATGATTTGAAAATAGTTCTTTATTAAAACGAGAATTGGGACCACATGGTCCTTTCTTAGTTCTTAGTATGAATTTTAACTAAGATGTTCGGTAAATAAAATGAATAACCTAAAAAATATATAAATATAAAAAAATCTTATGAAATACCTGGCTCTAACAAATACATGATGAAATTTGTACTATCTTCTTATCGTTGTCAGAAACAAAAAGAAACTAAAATCTTTGGCGATTTTAACCAAAGTGATTTTGATAAACAAACGAGCCTAGAATTACACATTTATAATATAATCTAGAAACCGGTTGGATGCCTGAGTATAAAAGTAGAGTTATCAAAATTAGATATGAATTTATACTTTATAAAACATAAATTAATATCTAAAACTTAATAACATCAGTCCAAAAAAACAACTAAAACATTTCCGAATCACTTAATTCCAGTTCGGGTCACAGTGCTTGGCATCTGGATAGTTATGCTCTGGAATGACTTTTCGCCTTTATTTGGATTAGTACCGTTAGTGTTACAGTCTACTTTTGTCAACACCAAGCAAAATTCACTTATTTAATTTTAAAACATTTGTTTTTGTTTAATGTCTACTTTTATTTACGATAAATTTCAGTAGTTTCTCGCCTTTCCCAGGTGCCAAGCACCGTGAACCGAACTGTACCTCCATATTGGCGTTTTGTTCCTCAACTGAAAGTGCGTGCTTTCTATTTCTCTAATGGTTGAACTAAGTAGTTATGGGATGTAATAAAAGACGTCTTACAACACTTAAGATATATTTACACTTATACTGATTCACATACAGACGGTAAACATATATAAAAGATGGTACTAGGCTATCGATTTCGACCAGTCACACCAGTCATCATCAGGCCAATCTCGGATCCGAGATTGGCCTGATGATGACTGGTGTGACTGGTCGAAATCGATGGCCTAGTACCATCTTTTATACAAGGTGTACATAAAGTCCCGCACGGGTTTAATATTTTCTGAACGATAACAGATAAATCAATAAGATTTGGTACATCAACACTACACCTAAAAATCTACTTTTTGAAGGAACTATCAGTTTTCTGTAATATCATGGGGACGTCCCGCAAGGAGTCAGAAGGAAATCTTAAATAGGAGCCTAGGTCAATATGCACATCACTTTAAAGGGCTTATCTAGCAGAGTTGAATGCCGCAAACCGCACTAAAAAAGGTTGATCCAGTAAAAAATGGCGGCTGTTCAAAGGTGTTATTAAAAAAAGATAAGATCTTTCTAATTGTTACTGTTACCAGTTGTTCCGCGTTATCAATAGATTAGGACCAAATTTGTAACCCTTGAGGATAACTAACGTCATAATTCACTTCTGTACTGACAGGCATAATGTAGTATTTAGCTGCAGTATTCATTTAGTTGCAGTTTTGCTTTAATGGGGTTGTGGCTACTAACAAAATGTAACCAAGTAAAACCTTTGAACAGCCGCCAATTTTTACTGGATCAACCTTTTTTAGTGCGGTTTGCGGCATTAAACTCTGATAGATAAGCCCTTTAAAATGATGTGCATATTGACCTATGCTCCTATTTAAAATTTCCTTCTGACTCCTTACGGGACATCCCCATGATATGACAGAAAACTGATAGTTCCTTCAAAAAGGAGATTTTTAGGTGTAGTGTTTATGTACCAAATCTTATTGATTTATCTCTTATCATTCAAAAAATATTAAACCCGTGCGGGACTTTATGTACACCTTGTATATGTTTACCGTCTGTATGTGAATCAGTATAAGTGTAAATATATCTTAAGTGTTGTTAGACGTCTTTTACTACATCCCGTAAGTAATAACAACACGTAATATGCTAATAAAAAAGTTGTTAACTAAGTAGTTTCAACGAATGGCAAGTCTATGTAGGAAATTTTATGAAAGGTCAAGTAACATATATTTTAGCAGTTAAAAAATACAAAATAAAGTTAGAAGAACGTAAATATTGTTACTATTATTATATCAAATATTTATAAATTACCACACGGCATGATACACGTGTTATTAAATATGAAACATAAATACCACATTCTCGTTCAAAAAGTTTATTCGAATATATACGTTTTTTACTACATGTAATATAACACTTATAATACCAAAATATGTTATTTTTGTATAAAGGGAAGATCTTAGTTTAAAGCTGTTTTTAAACTTTTTTAATACGTGAGCATATCGGATGGAAATCCAACACTACTATCACTAGAGCGCCAAGGTTCTGGTGCTTCCAATCATATTACATTAAGAACTAAATCATTTAACCCAATACATTACCCCTAAATTGTTCATAACTGTTTATTGGCCTTTAATCGTAGCTTTATGTCTAAAACAGCTATCTTAATATAGTATATATATATTCTTTGTTTTGAATACATATATTAAATTAATTAACGATTTTATATCTGCATATAAAGCCAAACCATTCCAGAAACTTTTGAGAAGACCATACGTATAACACCCATGCGTATAACACCCATAGTCACTCATGCGCATAACACCCATGTGTATAAAACCCATAGTATAACACCCATGCGCATAACACCCATGCGTATAACACCCATAGTATAACACCCATGCGCATAACACCCATGCGTATAAAACCCATAGTATAACACCCATGCGCATAACACCCATGCGTATAACACCCATAGTATAACACCCATGCGCATAACACCCATGCGTATAACACACATAGTATAACACTCATGCGCATAACACCCATGCGTATAACACCCATAGTATAACACCCATGCGCATAACACCCATGCGTATAACACACATAGTATAACACTCATGCGCATAACACCCATGCGTATAAAACCCATAGTATAACACCCATGCGCATAACACCCATGCGTATAACACCCATAGTATAAGACCCATGCGCATAACACCCATGCGTATAAAACCCATAGTATAACACCCATGTACATAACACCCATGCGTATAACACCCATAGTATAACACCCATAGTATAACACCCATAGTATAACACTCATGCGCATAACACCCATGCGTATAAAACCCATAGTATAACACCCATGCGCATAACACCCATGCGCATAACACCCATAGTATAACACCCATGCGTATAAAACCCATAGTATAACACCCATGCGCATAAAACCCATAGTATAACACCCATGCGCATAACACCCATGCGTATAACACCCATAGTATAACACCCATGCGCATAACACCCATGCGTATAACACACATAGTATAACACTCATGCGCATAACACCCATGCGTATAAAACCCATAGTATAACACCCATGCGCATAACACCCATGCGTATAACACCCATAGTATAAGACCCATGCGCATAACACCCATGCGTATAAAACCCATAGTATAACACCCATGTACATAACACCCATGCGTATAACACCCATAGTATAACACCCATAGTATAACACCCATAGTATAACACTCATGCGCATAACACCCATGCGTATAAAACCCATAGTATAACACCCATGCGCATAACACCCATGCGTATAACACCCATAGTATAACACCCATCGCATAACACCCATGCGTATAAAACCCATAGTATAACACCCATGCGCATAACACCCATGCGTATAACACCCATAGTATAACACCCATAGTATAACACCCATAGTATAACACCCATAGTATAACACCCATAGTATAACACCCATAGTATAACACCCATAGTATAACACCCATAGTATAACACCCATAGTATAACACTCATGCGTATAACACCCATGCGTATAAAACCCATAGTATAACACCCATGCGTATAACACCGATAGTATAACACCCATGCGCATAACACCCATGCGTATAACACCCATAGTATAACACCCATTGTATAACACCCATAGTATAACACCCATAGTATAACACCCATAGTATAACACCCATAGTATAACACCCATAGTATAACACCCATAGTATAACACCCATGCGCATAACACCCATGCGTATAACACCCATAGTATAACACCCATGCGCATAACACCCATGCGTATAACACCAATAGTATAACACCCATAGTATAACACCCATGCGTATAAAACCCATGCGTACAAAGCCCACTTGAATGAAAAGTTTGAAAGAGAATATTGCAAAAAAATGTTGGACTTTTATACAGCCAATCGTAAGGCAATCAATTAAATTAAATGGACAATTGAAAACACATTAAGTGTTGGAATTTGATCAGCTGTGTGTTACATAATACCAAGTTATTCCAAGTTATTTATGTCATGATATTTGACTATACAACTGAAATCATGTGAACAAGCAAAGCTGTTGGGCAAAGGTAATAAAGTGAACTCTTAATCAAAATAAATAATGTTAAACAATTATAAAAGGAGATATTTATAAACACACGCTTAGAGTAAATTAGATAGTTAGATAGTAAATTTATCTGTAAAATCTGTTCTGAAGCTTATGTGACGATAAAATTTATTGCAAAAGATAACACTTGGTCGGCGATGGGTTTAGTATTAACAGCTCCATCGCCCAGCGCGGCGTAGCTTTTCATCATCCAATATCGACAAACCCACATAATTACTTGCAGACAAAATGTTGCCGCGGGTTATTGGAGTTCGTGTTCGCAGCTAGTGTTCACACTTGATGTTAATTACGAGAGATAGACATTTCGATCGATTTTGACCAGTTTTAAACAACCTACGATTTTTATTAACAAACTTATGCTTATGCACCGTGGATGTTACATTGTGAGTTATTACGATCAGTACAAAACTATAACTATTGTATTGATATAGTTATTATTACTAATTTATTTTGTATTGGTAAACGTCTAGCAAAGCAAAACAAACAAGCTAATATTGTTTTCCTAAATTAATTATACTTAAATAAATAATAGTATGTATTTTAGTACTACTAAATATTCTTTAGTAGAGACAAAACAGAGTAGTTACTTTATTGCCAAGCAGCGTTGGCGACCAAACAAAACTAAATTAAGCGTTCGATACTTCAATTAAACTATTCGGGGTTGTAAATTTTACGCTGATAACAGGAAGCACTGCAATCTAACCATTCTGAGATTTCATTATCTAGAACTGTCGTGGGATAAATGATTACGAACATTGTTCTTATAGATGCAATGGAAACTGATCTTCACTTCATAATACTCCTTTGGAGTCGTTGTTATTATTTGAAAGTGTGTGAAACCTAAGAACATGATGACCTGGACTGGGAGTCTGGGCGGGAATCTTCCCAGAGGGTGGGAATTTATGAATTGGGATGTTTCAAAATCCTGCGACTTGGAATTTATGAAAAAGTGTGTATTTATAAACGACTTTAGTTATTAAAGTAATACAAAATGGCTAAATTTTACAGAGCCTAATGTGAATCCTATTAAGTGTAATTCCACTAGTATATATACAGGAACCCACTAGGTGGTCACATAATAATAATGAAGAGTGTAAGCATTGACATTGATTATACGTGTACGCTCAATAGTATAAGTTAAGATTTTACTTCCTTGAATCATATGACTATATTTTGAAATTTGTTCGGAGTAAGTTAGCTAAGTTAGTAAGTCCTCAATTACACGAACGGTAAGCCTTTAGGTAACACTTTGTTAGTGAATTTCCTTTGGAAAGTTAACTATTAGCATGACCCGTACGGTGAAACTTAAGCGCGGGACCACCATAGAAGTTCCTAACGTGACCCCCTGAACACGTTTTGGGGGGGGTCGTTCAAAATTTTACTACTCATATATATATATATATATATATATATATATATATATATAGACATAAATATATAGACATATATATGTGTTTGCACTCTAGCGGTCGCATTTTTTGTCCGATTTCCTTCAAATTTGGTAGGGACGTTCCTTTCTGTAATCGGTAGGACAAGTTCGTTGGGCAAAACAATCGGAAAACTTTAAACCCCTTTTTTGGGGGATTAAACTTTCAAATTTCGAGTTGTTGGCCCCTAAAAGGGTCAGAAAAGCCCCAGATGTAAAATCAAAGCATAGAAAAAGATGGGAATTAGGGAGGCGAAAGTTTTAAGCCCTCTCTCGTCATTCTAGCATAAATATTTACCGAGTTATTAAAGAAAATGTGTATCGGCTAAACACAGTACGTTGTCTTATGGGGGTTTTACACTAGAAAAGCCTGTTATTCTTTTGTTAGAGTACTTTTATTACCCCCAGCAACCTCACGCCTACTTTCAAGCCTGACTGGACCTTCTCCTAACCTTCTAATGCGCAAAATTGTATTCCCAGCTTTGCAAGTAAATGAAACCAGGAGTATCAGAACAGCCAAAAATCAATGTTTTTAGATTTCAATAAAAATTGGACAAATGTATGTTTTTACACTGATTTTGAGTTTTAAAGGTTTTTATGTGGAAATTCACTTCCCTCACGTCAGCGTGCTGCGTGCGAACTCGTTTAACTTTTCTTATCACCGCTTTTATCTTGTTCTTTAAATGTCAGTTATAGTATATGGCAAGTGTTTGTTTATTCTCCACAAGAGGCTATATAATATAGTAACTTGTATTAAAATATGTATAAGTTACGATGATAAAGGCCTGAGTAGTTCCTCTTTCACGACACGTCAAACTATCACCTCAACCAGAGAGTGTTCAATCTTCATCTCAATGTATAACTAGTGTATACATGTAAGTAAACTAATGTATGACATATAAATTTATGAATATAATTTTTATTGAATTTTCCATATCAAAAGTGATTTAAAAAGGGTTAAATGTAAGTAAATTAATTAAATTTGTTCATATTTATTGTGATTATAAAAGGTTGTCTCCGGTTAAACATAGCTTATTTGCTGTTTCTGTTTTTCAATACTGACAATTTGCGCAAAGACAAATAAATCCGTCATAACTCTTGATTGGTTATACTTCAATTCAGCAATTTCCGCAGCGGTATTTGCTCACCCAATATTTACAGTGGGAGATCATTTCGGGTTATGCGACAGAAACCCGATTGCTATGATTTACCTTTGGGACGTTTGGTCAATAAACTCGGCTTAACTTAATTTAAATGTCGAATAACAACAAACAGCTTATATTTACTCAGATAAAGAGCCTTAAGCGCACCTCGTACCGAGTTTTCTGAAATTCAACTTAATATAAAATATAATAAATGTTTTACTGAGTCATTTTGATAAGAATATCATTACTTTTTAATATAAGATGCGTCTTTACATCAATTGCCTTACGACATCCCAAATATGGAAAAATCATGATTCTTGTTTTCCTAGAACAAGGAATGAATTAAATTGAATGATAATTAACTTGCTTAAATTTGACTAAAGTCGGAAATACTAAGGCAAATGTAGCTTAGTTTACATTGAAACAAATTAAAATCAAAACAATGTGTCTGATATAGATAATCCTATGTATCATATGCAACGTATGCACCTTGTAAATACGAAATAAAGCATCCACCGAGATGGCTAAATCATTACTCATGTGATGGGAGGTTGCGAGCTTGGAGGAGCCTCAGAGATATTTAAACTTCGAAGTGACTGCATACACGTCCAATGTAAGGGCAAATTCACTTCGCTACCGCTTAGGTTAGGTTGGGTTAGGTTACGTTACGTTATGTTACGTTAGGTTAGGATAGGTTAGGTTACGTTAGGTTAGGTTAGGAGGTTTTCTGGCTCTCAATTTGTTTTAAAAATCACAGGAAAAGTAACGTACGGTGCATAATTTGGACGTGAACAGTAGCGGCTCACGTCGGACGTGTATGTAGCCACTGCCTTTAAACTTCGCAACTAGCAGAAAATCAAGAACTCTCCCTATGGTTGCACGATGTTTACTCCAAACTCTTCTTCACACATAACCCATCATTACCTGTTTAAAAAAATGTTGTTTATCAAAGTAAGCTCATTACAGTAAATATATCTTTTTAATTCCGACGCTAGTGGCTTTTTTGTATTTACAAGTGTCAGAGCGCATGGTCCAAACCTCTCATTATCGGTCGCTCCGAGAATCGAACGCGTGACGTCTGGCACCAAAATCGAGACGCTAACGGGGCACACCTGACAAGAATTTGAAACATTTCCGGAGTATTTTCCGAACTACGATAACAACATCAACAATTACTACTATGGCAACTACGATGGCAAATTTGTAGCCGAACGTACGTACAGGAAGTACGTACGTACGTAAGGATAACCTTTGGATCTAACAATGGACTATACAGGTACATTAACCTTTTTGAAAACAACAACAATAGATTATGTGTAACTTATAACTTCACAATGGAGGTTGTCTGTGCCAAATTAAAAGTATAATTATAAGTAGTGTTGTAAAAACATCCGAAATGTAAAACGAATTCGCTCGCAGGACGCTGACGTGAGGGAAGTGAATTTCCACATAACAAACTTTTAAATTTCAAAATCAGTGTAAAAACTTACACTAATTCCAATAAAACACTGATTTTTTGGCTGTTCTGATGCTTCTGGTTTCATTTACCTGCAATGCTAGGAATACAATTTTGCGCAATATAAGATAAGGAAAAGGTTCAGTCAGGCTTGAAAGTAGGCGTGAGGTTGCAGGGGAATATGAAAGTACACCAACAAATGAATAACAGGATTTTCTAATGTAAAACCGCCGTAAGACAACGTACTGTGTTTATTCGATACACATTTTCTTTAATAACTCGGTAAATATTTATGATATAATGACAAGAGAGGGCTTAAAAGTTTTGACTCACTAATTCCCATCTTTTTGCATGCATTAATTTTACATTCGGGGCTTTTCTGACTCTTTTAGAGCCCAAAAACTTGACATTTTAAATATTAATCCCCAAAAAAAGGGTTTAGAGTTTTCCGATCGTTTTTCCCAACGAACTTGTCCAACTGATTATAGACAGGAACGTCCCTACCAAATCTGAAGTAAATCGGACAAAAAATTCAAACAAATATATATATATATCAAATTTTTAACGACCCCCAAAACGTGTTCAGGGGGTCACGTTAGGAACTTCTACGGTGGTCCCGGGCTTAAGTTTCACCGTGCGGGTCATGCTATAGGAAATCCACTAATAAGTATTAAATATACACAGATAGGTCCGTACGATTCAACACACACCCACACAATATGAAATAAGGTAAATATTTTAATTTACAACTTGATGGTGAAAGTGAAGGATGCAGTAAATTAGTGTTAAACATGTCACTACGAGGATTAAATAACACCTTCCAGCGGACAGTAAACTGAAATAATCATTCTACTTTCGTATTTGTTTACGTACGAACGCGATGGAATGTACAAACAATATGTGCTGTCAGTAGCAATAATGAACATGAACAGTGGCCACTGGAGGAAACCACCCATACAGTGCGATCCCACACTCGATGGCAATCGCACAAATGGGATTTCCCCACGGCCTCACCGTTTTATCAATACCTTGCAGCACACGTGTTTGTGTTCGTTGTTATCCCCTTGAAACAAAAAAAAAAAAACAATAACGGTAATTACTTAGAGCGTCCCCAAGTGGCTAAACTTTTCAATATTGTTAATATTATTAAAACACAATCTGTGACTTAATCTTGTGTTTATTGTTATTATTTGCAAATTTGCATTAAATGGAGAAATCTAATGAAGTGAAAGGCCTATTGTCAAACATCTGTTACTTATAACACATAAGGTAAATATTAATGGATATGAAACCTCAGAGATAAATAGTTCGCCTGGTAATTAATTTGGACGTGGTCGAACGTTCGATAGGTTCGGCCCTGGCTGATTGCTACGATACTTTTTGACGAGCTTTCAACACAGACTTCCCCATGTGTTCAATTATCATGCAATATCTAGTTGTCTTTAGATTGCCATACGGAAGAATGTTTGCCCAAGGCTAAGGGCAGTTAAAGAGTTCAGTGTGTATCGTGTCCAGGGTAATAACTTAATACAGAAATTTAAAATTATCTGAAAAACACGTCTTTAAACTATTAAAAAATTGATTAAAGTGGAAACTTACAAATTTTAGTCTGAGACCAATTACCTAGAACATAAAATACAATTATTGCACCAAAAAAGGAGAATATAAATTAACATGTAATTGGATATTTTGAATAATGTATGTAAAATTTATTGAACAAAATGCAGTTTACATCTAAACTAAATGTATTTTTAATGTAGTATTATTCCTGTGATCTAAATTTTAATTGCAAGACGTCAATATTTCCCCTTCCAGCATGTAACAAGCGGTCACAAGTATCGTACGCAACACCTCAACATCTTCTTTATCGGTATTGTATCGAGTGCATTCAACTATAAGGTCATTCTTCTGATAAATAATGAACGTATAAACAGATATTAAATTAAATTATGTTTACCACAGCACATCACTATAGTTACCGCAGGCTAAAAACATAAAGGGGGGAAATTAAAAATGTTCCGTAAAAAGAAACCTCACGTCATTATCGATACAAATCAATGAGCGATTGCAAAATGCAATTAACATAATCACAAAACTGACTTCGTTACATTAGTTATGCTAGGCGTTTTTGCCATTCTGATTGTTGTTCGCAGGGACGCGGCCACTAACGATGATGGACGCTTGTTTTTACTAGTCTCGCAGAAGAACTTCTAACTGATGGCAAACTCAGCCCACACATTCACACATTTCCCCTTACATCCCTCCACTACCACTCAGCCCACACATTCACAAATTACCCATTACTTCCCTCCACTACCACTCAGCCCACACATTCATACATTTCCCCTTACATCCCTCCACTATCACTCAGCCCACACATTCACACATTACCCATTACTTCCCTTCACTACCACTCAGCCCACACATTCATACATTTCCCCTTACATCCCTCCACTATCACTCAGCCCACACATTCACACATTCACACATTTCCCCTTACATCCCTCCACTATCACTCAGCCCACACATTCACACATTACCCATTACTTCCCTTCACTACCACTCAGCCCACACATTCATACATTTCCCCTTACATCCCTCCACTACCAATCAGCCCACACATTCATACATTTTCCCTTACATCCCTCCACTACCACTCAGCCCACACATTCATACAATACCATTTCCCCTTACTTCCCTACACCACCACTTAGCCCACACATTCACACAGGACCATTAGCCCTTACTTCCCTCCACTACCACTCAGCCCACACATTCACACAGGACCATTACGGCTTTCTTCCCTCCCTCACAACTCAGCTCAAACATTCACACACGACCATTACCCCTTACTTCCCTCCCCCACCACTCAGCCGATACATTCGCACACGACCATTTCCCCTTACTTCCCTCCCTCACAATTCAGCTCACACATCCAAACACGACCATTACCCCTTACTTTCATCCCCCACCACTCAGCCCTCACATTCACACACGACCATTCCCCCTTACTTCCATCCCATACCACTGACCCCACACATTCATACACGACCATACCCCTTACTTTCATCCCCCACCACTCAGCCCTCACATTCACACGCGACCATTCCCCCTTTCTTCCATCCCATACCACTGACCCCACACATTCATACACGACCATACCCCTTACTTTCATCCCCCACCACTCAGCCCTCACATTCACACACGACCATTCCCCCTTACTTCCATCCCTTACCACTGACCCCACACATTCACACATGACCATTACCCCTTACTTCCATCCCCCACCACTTCACGGGAATTTAGATTATCACTGTTAACTTCCTTGAGGCTCCATTTTCTCTTAGGCCTAGTTAATTTGTATACAGTTTTACAAATACAATTACAAAAAATAATTAGAATATAGTTTTATAACTGTAACTTAAAATGTACCGTCGATAAACAAGATTCAAAATAGTAAAGATTGTAAATGTTAATTGTTAGGATTAATTTCCGCGGATGTGTCCCGCGCTTAATTATGCTGAGGGTCCCACAGGCGCACACAATCAAATGATTGGAAAATGTTAATAAACCACTTGCGCAGTTTTTATACTGTCTAATCCATTACACTAGTTAAATTCATATACAACAATGTATGAATTGTTGGATTATATTACTTTCGTATTATGTTAGTTTCATAGTTTGTTTGCATATACGCATTGAACCATAATCTAATTATAATTAAATAAATTGTTTAAATATATAAATAAAAACGGCCTGTTATTGTTGAACTAATAGTTAGCTTAAAGAAATGTAATGAAATCGAGAAGTACTTTAAAATTTTTACTGAATGTATATTTAACAAATGTTATTGAATAATTATATTCAATTACACTAAGACTAAAATAACAATTAGTTCTAGATCTAATGTTCCAATTACTATTTATAGTTATATTAATTATTTATTAAAGTTATTTATATGCTTGTGATGTGTACTTTAAGTTAATCAGTATATTGTATTGTCACATTTCGCAGGCAACATTCATAAATAAATTACAATTAAACCAATTATAATTTATAATACTATTCACATTTTATTGGTAAAGTAAAAACATCTACGTGAGAACGGTTTATACTCAGAAAGATCAACCTTGATAGTGATCTTGTTGTCAAAACAATAAGAGTTTACAATACAATAATTACAATAAAACAATTTTATTCGGAATAAAACAGTTTCTGTACAATAATATTGTAACTTTACCACAAGAACACGCCGATGCACAAAGCTAGTTCCTGACGCTGATTTGTTACCCCATCCCGAATCAAATGCATAAACAACCTCGGTTTCAAATCGGAACGTACATTATTTGCAGCATCGTTATTCACTGTATCCGCTGCGAACTTTGTTACTGTATCTAGCTTGCTCTGAAACATATGGATGTGTTTACAAACTCTACACAAACGTCAGGATATTGTTCATCGGGTGAAACAAAATGTAATATGAACATATGGATTACCTCGCTCCGTTGTCTGCCTGTGAGTCTGTATGTATTAGTGAATTTCCTATGGAAAATGATCTATTAGCATGGTGAAACTTAAGCCCGGGACCACCATAGAAGTCTCTAACGTGACCCCCTGAACACGTTTTGGAGGGTCGTTCAAAATGTTATATATATATATATATATATGTGTGTGTGTGTGTGTGTGTGTGTGTGTGTGTGTGTGTGTGTGTGTGTGTGTGTGTGTGTGTGTGTGTGTTTGCACTCTAGCGGTCGCATTTTTTGTCCGATTTACTTCAAATTTGGTAGGGACATTCCTTTCTCTAATCAGTTGGACAAGTTCGTTGGGCAAAACAATTGGAAAACTCTAAACCCTTTTTTGGGGATTAATCTTTCAAATTTTGAGTTTTTGGGCCCAAAAAGGGTCAGAAAAGCCCCGGATATAAAATTAATCCATGTATAAAGATGGGAATTAGTGAGGCGAAATTGTTAAGCCCTCTCCCGTCATTCTAGCATAACTTTTTACCATGTTTTAGAAGAAAATGTGTATTGACCAAACACAGTACGTTGTCTTATGGGAGTTTCACATTATAAAAGCCTGTTATTCATTTGTTGGTGTACTTTTAACATCTCCAGCAACCTCACGCCTACTTTAAAGCCTGACTGGACCTTCTCCTAACCTTATAATGCACAAAATTGTATTCCCAGCATTGAAAAATCAATGTTTTCAGATTTCAATAAAAATTGGAATAAATGTATGTTTTAGACTGATTTTGAGTTTTAAAAGTATGTTATGTGAAAATTCACTTCCCTCACGTCAGCGTGCTGCGTTCAAACTCGTTTTAACTTAATTCATAATATCTTGGGAACTGCTCAATATATTGACTTGAAATTTGACACATTTACTACCCTTGGTTAAGTGAAACTTGTTTTTCAATTTGACAATTCCCGCTTTCGTCAATTTGGTTATCGGCTATTTTAATGTTTCAATGCTAAATATCTTTAAAATGAATTTAATAATTTTATTTCATACCAAAATATATAACGTTTTGTAGCCTCGAGAGATGCTAATCGCTTAGTCCATAGCTGATGAACCGCTGTTTTAGAAATAAATCATGCTACTATTGAGTAAATAACAAACAATGAGCGTGCGTTAACATTGAACATTTGTAATTACTAACTTATTTCCTGGTCCGATCTTAATACACTTACTACCAAATGACTTGTAACAACCATTTTCTTTTTTATTATATCTTGTAAAAGAAACATGTTTCAGATATTTAACTTTCAAATTTAAAATTACCACCATTTAAAACGGGAAAAGGTGAAAACGTCAAGTTCAATTATCATTACATAACAATCATGTGTATTTACTAAATATTTATCTCGAGTGGTTTAAAAGGAACAATATATTTATGGGAGTTTATAGAGGCACATAGACGTAAAAGACATCGAGATAAACCATATGTGTCGTATTTTTATATGTTTATTTTATTTTATTATTACCCAAGGAACCATAATCTTAAGGGCACGCTCCCCCTAACGGCAAGTTAGTAGGCGGTGCCAGCGCACTCCACAGCTACAACCACATTTAGGACCCACATTTTTATTTCATTTTCAATCTGATTTAGGTAATTTTTTTACTACTAAAAATAAATTAAAGAGTGATTTTTGCGAGTAAAAATTCATATAAGTGTTACAGATTACCAGAAAAAAATTGTTAAACTTAACAAAAATAATTAAATTTGGTATTAAATATTATAATTTATTTTCAAAATATCTTCCACAATAATCACCCGCGATAAGAATATCTTTCAATTACCACCAAAATCAAAATTTTATCTCAAGAGATAAGCGAAAAAATGGGGTCTGAACTGACCATTATTCTAACTGGCGATAAAACCAATATGGCCGACAGGGTAGCCGGCTCTTAAGTAAGTTTGTAATTCCAGTATTTCATTTGTAGCACTACCAACAACATCCTGAAACAACATGGCAAATGCGAAAGAATGAAAACTTATGGAAATGAAATGTAAGGAATAACAAATATATTCACTCCAAAATAAAGCTCTTTTTAAATAGCCTTAGTGAATATTTGAATCTAAATTCTTTAGAAACAAAAATTAGCGTATGACCAAAATTTTATATTTTTTACAGCGAATCTTATTAGAGTTATAGAGAAAATGTTGAAAATAATGTTCCCAAATTACCGCTTCACTTAATCACTTGTAATCTAAGTTAAGGCGTAACATAAACCTATGTCATCATGATAATTTTCGAACTTCCTTGTTATCCTTAAGGCCATATTCTTTCTCAATTTATAAAAACCTAATCAGTATATTCAGTTTTTGTAAATTACTACAGAACTGAATAAAAGAACAAAACCAACAGAGGACATACCTTGCTGGCAAACGTAAATATTTTATAGTTCTATTAATTAATTTCCTTTAAATAATGTTATACCAAATCTGTAATAAGTAACAAAACTAAATACATATCAAACACTCAAAATATATATATATATATATATATATATATATATATATATATATATATTATTTTTAAAAACATTATTAACGAGTACCTTTTTTTTGAAACATTTTTATTTTGACTGACTAGTTTCAACCATAATGGCTTTCTTCAGAGTCACATAACCTCAAAAAATTTTCTTTTATATTAATTACAAACATATGTTAAAAATAAATAATATATGATCACTAATTCTAAAATTGTGTATATAAATATAAAGGTAAAAATAAAATAAAATATTAATTTGTATATACTATATAAATTTACTTTTATATTTACTATATTTTTACCTTTATATTTATATGCACAATTTTAGAATTGTGATCATATATTATTTATTTTTAACATATGTTTGTAATTAATATAAAAGAAAATTTGTTGAGGTTATGTGACTCTGAAGAAGGCCATTATGGTTGAAACTAGTCAGTAAAAATAAAAATGTTTCAAAAAAAGGGTACTCGTTAATAATGTTTTTAAAAATAATAATATTAGTAGCCCTAATATACAGGTCAAGCAATATATATATATATATATATATATATATATATATATATATATTACACACATGCTTCTATTGTATTAAAGGGATGGTCTGTACTACGTAGAACCGTGGAATAGGATCTCTCAGGCGACATCATGTAACCTCATCAATGAGGTAGGTACTTTTAAGGTGGAAAAACTTTAGCTTTATAATCGCCAAAGAGACACTATCCCCAAGGAAGAGAAGATTCAGAAAAGGAGCCGCGCATGCTGGGATATTTATAGCTTCCTTTTACGATCTGCCTCTGACACCGGAGCCATTGCTGAGCTTAGGATCTCAATAACATTCGGGCACATTTGCAAAATGGCTTTTATAGAATCGCAGCTACACTTCTACCTGTCGGTACCATTTGTATCATCCCTTGTCAGTTAAAGCATAGGTAGAAATTAAATTATGCCGTTAAAATAACCTAAAAAATCAAGGATTTTCGAAGAATACTAGAATAAGGTGCGTGTAATTAACGTTTTTCAAAATTTTTTAACTTATGAGATAGGAAGTGATATTTTTCTCTCATTATTACAATCAACGACTTTTTATCGGCTCTTAATGCGATTTTCTGCTACACATATTAAGCCCACAACTATTTTTTAATACAAAAACAGCATAGCAGCAAACATAGATCACAAGGTTTGAATAGTTTTGCCAAAACCACCGAAATTTAATTTACTAAATTTAAATAAAACTATTAAAATAAAGATTTGTTTATTTTTATTAGAAAGCGTGATCAGCATTATATAAACTATTTCTTTAAAAAGGCGTGTTTTCCATTCGTGTCTTTAAGGGTGCGCCCTACCCAGATTGAATTCATTGTTGTTTAGCGCCGCGCCGGCGCCGCCAACAAGCAGGGCCATGCATATTTACGCTTGAAGACCATTTTGTTCTCCTCGATCGCACTGTTATTTTACAGATTTATACCAAACTATTTGCAGTTTCACACTTTTCAGATTCCAATCTAGGGATCATACGGTTCCTTTTCTCCAAAATAATTTTTCTCCGTACGTTAGGAATCTTTAGAAAAACGCTTAATTTGAGAACATTACTAATGGCCTACCACTTATTTTGAATTAAAATCACGATTTTTAAATCGTATGATCTCTAGATGAACATTTATTGAATTAAATAACATCAAATTATTTTTAATTAGTTAACAATTTAGCCTACAATGAGGGAGATGCAAACCCCTTACTTGAGCGTGCGGAAGGGAGGTACGGCGCACCCTTAACATAATAATTATGTTTACTAAAGAGAAAAAAATACGTATTCTTGACGGGACTGATGGAAATTCCCAAACACGAACTAATTTTAGTTTTAGCGAATTTCCCCTATAGGGAAGAAGCTATTACCGTAGGTCTCATGGTAAGACTTAAGCCCGAGACCATGATAACTTTTTGTTTTGAGGTCCCCAGATGTCCAAAACACTATTCGTTCAAATTTATATATATGTATATATATATCTATATATATATATATATATCTATATATATATATATATATATCTATATATGTGTCCGTGAATGCGATAACTTGAGTAAAAAACGTCCGATTTCGATGAAATTTGGCTCAAATGTGTAAACTGACATTTATGACTTTAAGTTCGAAAACCAGAAAAATCGGACTATGGGAAGAGGGGTTTATGGGGGTTTTAAATTTTCCAAAAATCAGTTTTTTGCATTTTTTACCCTAAAATTTTTAAAACACTTAATTTAGGTTTAGACCATGTTATAGAGCTTAAAAAAACAAATAATATGGTATTTTGAATTATTAACCTAGGTTAAGTGGTTGCGGAAAAAATCCAAAAAACATGCTCATAAAATCTCCCATGTTAATCTTATGGGAAAAAGGTTTTTGGCTTTTCCTCAGTTAATTTTACTTTAAACTTCACATTTTCTTTTACCAATCACTTCAGCTCCACAAAACAATCATTTTGGTGTTTAAATTGTGATTCTACGTCAAACCGTTGCAGAGATATTCAAAGTGCTAAACACAGTACGTTGTCCAATGTTATCCTTATGGAGAATAAATAAAATTTGATATCTTGATTATTTATGAATGTATATTGATGAAATTTGGTATGTGGCTTCATGTTGTACTGGTATATTGATAATTGCACAAAAAATAAATGTTTTGTTGATTGTCCCCGTAGCAGCTAACCTGCATACTCAGCCCTAATGTTATTCTTATGGAGAATAAGTAAAGTTTTATATCTCCCTTAATTATGAACATAAATTAATAAAACATGGTAAGTAGCTTCACCTGGTTCAGTTACATTGATAATTGCATAAAAACTCATTTCTTATCTTCCTCGTTGCAGCAAACCTGCGTACTCAGTCCTAATGTTATTCTTATGGGGAATAAATAAAATGTAATAAATCACTTATTTATGAATGTATTTTTGTCAAACTTGGTGAGTGGCTTTATGTACTAGTGAGAAACATATCAACGCATTGGAAATTCGCTGAGTACGCAGGTTTGCTGCGACGGGGGGTATTTATTTTTTATAAAGGCGATAAACATAGAAGGCAGTTTAAATTAAAAGTTACTAAACCTGAATCAACACACACGCGATTTATAAACAAGCTTCAACTTTACACAACTGCCCTAAATGCAATTTTAAATGTAAAACACAAACTGCAGAACTTCGGAGTCAACTACACAAGGGAAGTCAACAGAGGATTTAACAGTAAACAGGATCTGGGAGTTTAGGATAGGATCTGGGAGGATAGGTTATATCACATCTCAACACTCCCCAAACTGTATTAATTTCAAAATGCAGTACCGATATTTAGTAGGTGTAGTGAAGCAGTTAAACAAATAACCATTGACCTACACAAAAGAAAAATTATAAAAAAATTGAGTAGTTGTAAACTTCTACAGCTTAACCCTTACGGAGAATTAACGATGATGGAGGGATGTTTTTGTTGGTATCGCGAAAGAAGTTGTAACTGATAGAGCACTCAACCCCACATTCACACCAGACCATTAGACCACCCCCTCCCCTCGCCACCCACCACACACTATTCTGATGTATCACCATATCTTACATATATTACTTACATCTGATGTATACCGTACTCCACAACATATGTTCTGGAATGTATGGACAATTATCTGTGAAATTTACAGGTTATGTAGTAAATAGTTGGAACACTAATTCAAAAAAAACGCGTTATCAAAAATTCTCTCCTACATCATAAAAATTTACAGATGTATCTACCTTTAAGGCGAAATAAAATCACACACATGAAAAGGCTAGAGTTAAGACAGTGAGACCACGCAACAACCAAAGGTGTAACATTAAATCTGTAATGAGTGTACAACAAGAAGCAAATGTTTACAAGTAACTGTAAACAGGAAGATGTAGTTATAGACATCTACTTTTACTTATTTTAATTGTATGAAAATCAAATACCCCCGTAGCAGCAAACCTGCGTACTCAGCGAATTTCCAATGCATATATATGTATCTTAAAACCACATAAAACCAAATACCAAGTTTCATCAATATGCATTCATAAATAAACGATTTATGACATTTTAATTATTCTCCATAAGAATAACATGGCGGCTGAGTATGCTGGTTTGCTGAAGCAAGGATCACAAAAAATGGGGTTTTATACAAATATCAATATAACTCAATTAGGTAAACCAACATGCCAAATTTTATTAATTTATGTTCATAATTAAAGGGGATAACAAGTTACTTATTCCCCATAAGAATAACATGGGGGCTGAGTAAGCAGGTTTGCTGCTACGGGAACTATTGGCAAAAAATGTATTTTAGTGGAAATATCAATAGATCACAACGATATGAAGCAATATAACAAGTTTCATCAGGATAAGTTGATAAATGAGCGAGATATACAATTTTTCTTATTCTCAATAAGAATAACATTGGACAACGTACTGTGTTTAGCACTTTCAATATCTCTGTAACCATTTGACGTAGAGCAATGATCAAAACACCAAATTGTGCGTCTTTTTAAGCTGATTCCAATGGAAGAAACTAAAATTTGACTTTAAAAAAAAATTATATGTATAAAACTGAAAAAACCCATTTTTGGGGTACAAAACCCCCCCCAAATACCCTTTCGGATAGGTCGATCTGTCTGGTTTTCGAACTTAAAGTCATAAATGCTGCTTTACACGCTTATAACAAATTTTGTCAAAATCGGATTATTTTTACGAGAGTTATCGTGCTCACGGAGACACACACACACATATATATATATATATACAGTTTCAAACGAATGGTGTTTTTTGGGTCTGGGGACCTCAAAACGAAAAGTTATCATGGTCCCGGGCCAAGGTCTTACCATGCCGACTACGGTAATAGCTTCTTCCCTATAGGGGAAATTCGCTAAAAACATACTGCAAACTAGAGACAATAACAGTTCAAATTAAAACACTCTTTCCAACTTAATGTATTCCCAAGTGTTAAAAATCAATCAATATTCCAATATGGCAGAACGATTGAAGTACTAAAATTGAACCGTTCAGTTATTGAGTGAGTGACAGTGAATTAATTGACAGCCCCGCTTCAGGTTAATGACTCCATTAACGCTGCCCGTTGTCATCGAAAACTTCCACCGTGTAAAGTGACACTTCAATCATTTTGAAAATCGCATCAATCTACAACGTATAATGATGGATGCAAATAGCGATTATCTTACATTAACTTAAGAAAACGAGGTTTGAACATGTTTATGGCATTTTGTCGGGCGTGTACAAGACGCATAAGGAGAAGCGGTCCAAACCCAAGCTGTTATTGTATTTTTTTTTTTAGTTCAAACCATGAAGTTCTTCAGTTCAGACGTGTGTCAAAACACATATTATAGCGAATACAGAATAAAATTAAACATGTTTATCCTATCCTACTAATATTATAAATGTGAAAGTTTGGATGTTTGTTTGGATGTATGTATGGATATTTGGACTTCCATCACTTATAAACTACTGGACCGACTAAGTTTTGCATGAATATAGCTTGTATATCACATTAACATATAGACCTGATAATAACCGCATCCAACCTAAGGGATCCCCCCACGGGTCCTGTAAGTTCTAATGCAAATCATATCGGAGGATATAATTTATAAAATTACCAGCTGTAGTTGTTTGTCGGTTACGGCAAAAGAAGTCATATGGTAAAAATAAACAAAGATTTGATAGTTCAGGTTAATATTTGTAACGTGTTTTATTTGTCGCCAACGAAGCTGCACGTAGCAGCTAGTCGCAACATATTCCATTGGGAATAAACTTTATATAGTGGTTTAGGAGGATGTTGATAAGGAGGGTTAAAGTATTATTTATTTATTAAATTTCAAATGCTTCATAACAGCACAGTAAGAAGAAAAATGCTTCTGAATACATAATGCTTGCTTCCATACATAACACAATAACCTCGTGTAACCGTTAATTTTGACTGAAGCGGACGGAGATTTACGACAAATAAAACTGACGCCAGATGCCTCTTATTTACGAAGGAATAATAAATTATACAAGGGATCAAATAAGAGGAATGGCGTCAGAAGATTTATCGGTGAGGCTTGGCGGATACCGAGGGTTCAATACCATTCAAGACTTGAAAATCCCACCTTTACGTAATTGCTCGGCGGTTTAGGTTTTCCTTTTTTACCCAAGCCTCTATAGGATATAAAAGTTGAATCTGGTTAGAAATACTGCACTCTATTACTTAAAAGGTGTTTAAGGAATTAAATTTTTAAGGATTTAGCAATTTAGAAGCCAACGATTTAATATAAAAAATTCATGTTAATATTAGTTACTGAAACAACCTCAACAACAACCGTAATTTTATGGGGTGTAACTCTAACAACTTATTTTTTTATTCAATCTGACGACTGTAGAAGACTACATTACGCTATAAAAACAACTGAATCATCAAGTAGTGACAAACATTGTGCTATATACGACTATCAATAATTATCAGTCCCATCGCGCAACTCGTTTCTAGACCGATCTGCACTCAACGCCCATTATCCAGCGTTGTGTAATTATAATCGGGAGGCTGATTGCCACTGATGTTTACATTTCAAAGGATACCCAATCAATTACTTAGCTGGCAAAACAATGGATGGTAAAAACGCTTATTATATTTCAATGTATCTAAGGAAAAAGTTTGTTTCAAGGTAGAGGGGAACCAAAACTAGTTTATGGTTCTTTTCAGAGAACCATTGGTCATTTATAGTTTTAGATTACCTAGCGCTAATAAGAGCTATTAATCTTCCTTACCGTCGTAATTTAAACTCAAAAAGAACCCACAAATTAACTTTTATCTCTGGAAACGTCTATCTTTGAAGTGATTGTACACAGAGAATAAACTTTATTATGTTCCAAATTCGTTTAAATGGTTACATTAACCTCATTCTTACTATGGTCCTAATGTCAATGAATATATTTTTATTGTCTACCACACCCAGTTAAGTGTGCGTGTATCTTAAAATATCAGGTAGTACCAAGCATTGAGGTTCTGTATCACAAATTGGACTGCAAACAATTTTAAATTCATCAAGGTGCCTCATATAAAGACTCTTAACATGCGATTTGGTTTTTTTAATGGGACTTCGTTAAATATCCTAAGTTTCGCTGACCGGCAGCCTATTAAATATGTGTTATAATTTAAACATTCAGAACATATCTCACAACGAGTTGTTAAAACACAGATTTACTTCTTGAAAATATTTAAAGCCAATAACAGTAAACTCGCAAAGATAAAAACTCTAAAGACAAAAATCGAAAGGTTACATCAGGTTTAAACACCCCTTAAGCTGGATTTTTGAGCTTGATAGTTTTAGCGAATTTCACCTATAGGGAAGAAGCTATTACCGTAGGTCTCATGGTAAGACTTAAGCCCAATACCATGATAACTTTTCATTTTGAGGTCCCCTGATGCCTTAAATACCATTCGTTCAAATTTTTATATATGTATATGTGTGTGTGTGTCCGTAAGCACGATAACTCTCGTAAAAAGGTCCGATCTTAATTAAATTTGGTACGAATGTGTAAAGCACCATTTATTTGAACGAGTTCGAAAACCAGACGAATCGCACCATCCGAAGGGGGTTTTTGGGGTTTCCACATGTAAGTTTTATTTAAATCAAATTTTAATTTTTAACATTGAATTCAGCATAAAAAAACAATTTGGTATTTTGATCATTGCTCTACGGAAATTGGTTACTGAGATATTGAAAGTGCTAATCACAGTACGTTGTCTAATGTTATTCTTATGGAGAAAAATAAAAATTGTATATCTCACTTATTTATGGACATAAACTGACGAAATTTGGTATATGGCTTCATCTGGTTGTGGTTCATTGTTGTTTGCACAACAAAAATGTTCGCCTATGGATTCCGTAGCATCAAACCTAGGTACTTGGTCCCCAGGTTATTCTTATGGAAAATAATTAAAATGTTATGTATCGCTTATTTATGAATGTATATGGATGAAACTTGGTATGTGACTTCACTAAGATGAGTTCTATTGATATTTGCATAAAAACCCATTATTTGGTGTTCCTTGTTGCAGCAAACCTGCGTACTCATCCCCAATCTTATTCTTATGGAGAATAATTGATATTTTTAATATCGCTTGTTTGTGAATATATTTATTTCTTATGAATTGTATTAAACTGCATAGGGCTACTATTATTATTATTACTTTTAAAATAAAATTACCAGAGTACCCTTTAAAATTCATTTTTAATTCACTGACACGTGTTTCGAGGTTTACCTCATGATCACAGTGCAGCTAATAACCTTAAACTTAAAATTAAACAATCTGTAAATAAACAAAACAATATGATAATTTTGTTAACATATGCTAAATTATCTATCTAAATATGATTAATTACTTTTGATTTTTTTATTGTTTCAAAGATTGGATTTTTTTGTTGCGCCTGCATTATATTTAGTATATAAGTTTTGTCTTCTGAATAATTCATGTAAATGTGAAGCTCTTCTTTGGCATTCATTTTGTCACCTTTCTTTTCAATAGACAAAACTTCTAAACTTTCTTGCAGTGTACCAAAATTGTGATCTGTAGTTAAAATATGTTCGGCAAATTTTGATTTTTGTGTGGTTTGGTTATTTGATTTTATAGCTTGAATATGTTCTTTATATCTACATTTAAAATTACGTCCAGTTTGCCCAACGTAATATTTTGGGAATTCCTTGCATGTCAATTTATATATTCCTGATCGGTCAAAAATGTTGGCGTTTTGATTATGTGAGCCGTTTGAAAATTTGTTTATCAAATGAAATGTATTATTCCTGGTTTTATAGCTGACCTTTAAGTTGCTATTTATGAAGGTTTTTCTGATAGCTTTGTTCAACGCAGAACTATAAGGCATGCAGATAAATTCTATCTTGTTTTGGCCATCAACATTTTGTGAAGTTATATTTTTAATTTTTCTTATGATAGTATCAATTACTTTAGAGTTGTATCCATGTCTTATAGCTATCGATTTTATTGTAATTCTTTCTTCCGCAAAATGTTTTTCTGTCATCGGAATATTTAAAAGCCTATGTATCAATGAACATAATTCTATATTATGTTAAGTGTTTTAATGTGTTATGTTATATATTCATTGGAAATTCGCTGAGTATGCAGGTTTGCTGCGACGAGGGCATTTCACATAACTACTGTTTCCGCCCGCTCTCTCAGACATACAGATGTTTCAACGGTGGACATGCTTCTTAACATTCACACTTATTTTTGTCCTCAATGGTATATGATCAGAGTAGATAAATGTTTAAAACAAAAGCAGAGATTGTAGTTAAAAGTTGTAACTCGCTACTCTATCACGAAGTTAAATAAAAATACACCTAGTCTGCACTTATCCTAAATACGATATTTCATTAAATGATGGAAAAATATATTAGATCCATTAAAAAATAACTTAAAGTACAATATACATCCAAGAAAAATGTAATAAGTTTACCAATTATAACAAGAATGTTTTAAAAGTGTATTTTATTTAAAAGTTAATTTACCTGTTAAACTCCTGAAGCTCATTTATTACGACATGAGTTATTCCACAAGACAACATTGTTAGTCCAGCTCAAAATAACCTTTCGAACGTCCAATATCAACGCACCCACAAATAGCCTTTCGAACGTCCAATATCAACGCACCCACAAATAGCCTTTCGAACGTCCAATATCAACGCACCCACAAATAGCCTTTCGAACGTCCAATATCAACGCACCCACAAATAGCCTTTTGAACGTCCAATATCAACGCACCCACAAATAGCCTTTCGAACGCCCAATATCAACGCACCCACAAATAGCCTTTCGATCGTCCAATATCAACGCACCCACAAATAGCCTTTCGATCGTCCAATATCAACGCACCCACAAATAGCCTTTCGAACGTCCAATATCAACGCACCCACAAATAGCCTTTCGAACGTCCAATATCAACGCACCCACAAATAGCCTTTCGAACGTCCAATATCAACGCACCCACAAATAGCCTTTCGAACGTCCAATATCAACGCACCCACAAATAGCCTTTCGAACGTCCAATATCAACGCACCCACAAATAACCTTTCGAACGTCCAATATCAACGCACCCACAAATAGCCTTTCGAACGTCCAATATCAACGCACCCACAAATAGCCTTTCGATCGTCCAATATCAACGCACCCACAAATAGCCTTTCGATCGTCCAATATCAACGCACCCACATCATTATTCTCAGAAAAACAATGTTGCCACGGTTTGTTGGAGTTCACTGAAGCTGAAACGCTTTACTTTTATCACACAAGTAAAATCTTTAGAGCGGTTATAACGTTAGTTTTAAACCACCAACTGTTTTTGATTCATTAATTCTATTCATTTTTCCTCACATTTATTTTTATAACATTTCTTAAACAACGATCTCGTTCTTTTAGGTTGTAAACTATTTAATTAGCACCTGTTCAAAACTAAATAGTTTCTTCGCAGATAGTTTTACCTGTAATTCAAAATATAATAATAAACTGGTGTTTCTAAAGACAGAGCTTAAGTTAAAACTTTTAACCCGATCTTTGTACTAAGATAAAAACCTCCTTCCCTTTTGAATTCTGAATAACTGCGACTTGGAGTATAACCGGTCTCTTCCCTAAGTTCAGTGAATCTAAACCACTTTTGATTGACATATTAGGTTTTTCGTAACTAATGGACTGCTGTAGCAATAAACCTGATGATGACCAACGTGACTGGTCAAAATCGATAACTTTCCATCTTAATCGTACCGTATATTTACTTCCTTATATGTGTATACAGTGTAAATTTATTTCAAAGTGTTGTAAGGCGTATTAAACTACATTTAGTAAAACAAACAATTTTTGTTTAAAGATCTCACGAAATTTACGGACAAGCGAGAAAGGATTAGAATTTACACTAGGCACAACAAAGTTAAAACCCCTAAACGCTGCGATTTATTGACGGTGTGATTTGAATTACAGTAAATGGGCATTTATTGATGAGATACTCGAGACAATCACAACCCGGGAAGTCCAGCGCCAGTGAGGGCCGTCCATTAAAGTAATGGCTCACACTCCAGGGTCATCATCATACAGGGACGGGGCGAGGGGCCAACAGTTCAACGATTTCACTTTTCATTTATCGTTTGTTTTTACTTATAAAATACCCGAGATTTATTAAAAAACTAAAATATTAAAAGTTGAAAAACCTCCGATTACATGATGATCGTTCTGGAAATATCCGAAACACGTCTTGACAGAAAAATATTGTTGGTGATCCTGTTGGTTCAGTTTCTGACCATTCTTCACAGAAATTGCCACTTTTGTAACGTAACACATAATCGCGTATGCGGGGTAATCTACTGCAATGATATATGTTTGCTGAAAGTAGGGAAACCTTTATTTCAACGGCTGAAAACAACCTGAATATGCAAATATAATGATATTTTACAAAAAATAACACATGATTGAAGAGGAGAAATACGTGTAAACAAAATGTGTTTAAAATGTATTGAACGATAGTACAAAAGATGTTTTATCTCATGGAAAATTTGCTCATTTTATGAGTTTATAAATTATCAAAGTTAATTATAACAACGTTAGTGATCACTGGGAACTTTCATAAAGGACGGATTAACCTCTAATCTGAAATGCTGATAAGCCAGTAAACATTGTAATCCACAGTGTAAGAACAGTTACGGCAATATGTAATAAAATCATGTAGACATTTGTTAGTCCCATTGTAAAACACACACCACTTACTGTATCATTCACCTAATCATTTTGAAGTTTACAAATGCGATTCTTTACTACCAAACAAATCTTATAATTTGCTACCTCGTTAATGGAACTTGTTTCTCTCTACTTCAACTGGGCCACAAAACTGTAACGTATCCTTTAAAAATAAAACGTATAACGTATTCTAACAAATGACTCCATTTCAATTGCTGGAATCGTCGTTTCTTTGTTTCCTAATGTACATTTGCGTATTAGAGTTTTTTCGCTGTCAATTTTCATTACTTTTCATGGCTGAATAACATTCACAATTATTAGATTCCACGCGTTTGCCCAGTTCTATATGGTATGTGTATACAATGCTTCCCAGTAATACTGTACTACTAATTAGTATGAATAATTTAACTGGAGGGACTTGAAGCAGTTTTCCCCGCCGTTTCCACTACTCCAGGGGTGAAACTGCGGCCATGACTCAAAGCCAACATGCAGCTCGGCCGCCAGCCAACCAACTCCGCTGGCACGGCGCTCGCGGCAACACCAATGCTGACTTTAATGTTTTGATTCAGCAAGCGAGACATACATTCTCAAGATAATTTTCAGCTCGTAATAAGTCATTTTAAAAATAATATTAAAATTATAATGAGGGGTGTTATCTCATCCAAACCATACAACTTATGATTTACATGATTTTTTTAATTAATTCAGCGCTTCAGGTTAAGCCTTGAAAGAAGGTGATTCTATATAATTGTACAGCCCGATGTGCAACTCACGGACTCACTCACGTATACGAATTCTATACCACTTCCAGATGAGCTAGAAACGTGAAATTTAGCATGCAGGTAGCTTATAGCTAGAAACTCCCGAGAAAACTGTCAAAAGTTACAATTTCCGATTTTTAAACCTTGAAAATTGGAAATTTTAACATTTATGGATTTATGGGGTTTATGGATTTTAAAATAAAAAAATATAAAATAAATGAGGCGAAAGTTTTAAGCGCTCTCTCGTTATTCTAGCATACATATTTATAGAGTTATTAAAGAAAATGTGTATCGCCTAAACACAGTACGTTGTCTTTATGGGGGTTTTACATTAGAAAACCATGATATTCCTTTGTTGGTGTACTTTTCTCATCCCCAGCAACCTCACGTCTACTTTCAAGCCTGACTGGACCTTCTCCTAACCTTATAATGCGCAAAATTGTATTCCCAGCATTGCAGGTAAATAGAACCAGGAGTATCAGAACAGCCAAAAAATCAATATTTTCAGATTTGAATAAAAATTGGAATAATTGTATGTTTTTAACTGATTTTGAGTTTTATAGTTTTCATATGGAAATTCACTTCCCTCACGTCAGCGTGCTGCGTGCGAACTCGTTTACACATCTCAATGAAAACTCCCATCGAGCGAGCGCTTACACCAACTAGTGCACATGCAGAATATCATTTTTAATTTGTTTTCCAAATTAAATTTATTCTGGAAAGCATTTACGTCACACAATTCTGTTAAGCTCCTGGTAATTGATTCCACGTTCAATCACATCGTTAATGTGGGAATTAACATAATTAAATTGACGGTTACGGGTAGTCAGCGGGGATTTGTTTGGTCACGTAGGAACTCACGGTCTAGCTGATAATTGTAAGCTTACTACGGTAATCTCCTGGGAAACCGATCTATTATGTTGCGTTTAGTGTAACTCGTTAAACTTGTAACCCGTAAACTACTTAAACGTTTAGGTTCAACCAATCAACTCGATAATACCCCCGTAGCAGCAAACCTGCATACTCAGCGAATTTCCAATGCATATGAATTTATCTTAATACCACATAAAGCCACATACCAAGTTTCATCATTATACATTCATAAATAAATGATATATGACATTTTAATTATTCTCCATAAGAATAACATGGCGGCTGAGTATACAGGTTTGCTGAAATAAGGAACACTAAAAATGGGTTTTTATACAAATATCAATATAACTGAACTAGGTAAAGCCACATACCAAGTTCTATTAATTTATGTTCTTATTTAAAGGAGATAACACGTTACTTATTCCCCATAAGAATAACATGGGGCTGAGTATGCAGGTTTGCTGCCACGGGGACTATAGGCCAAAAAATGGGTTTTTGTGCAAATATCAATAGACCACAATGAAATGAAGCAATATACCAAGTTTCGTCAGGATAAGTCGATAAATAAGCGAGATATACAATTTTTCTTATCCTCCATAAGAATAGCATTGGACAACGTACTGTGTTTAGCACTTTCAATATCTCAGTAACCATTAACGTAGAGCAATGATTAAAACACCAAATTTTGCGTATTTTTAAGCTGATTCCAATGGAAAAAATTAAATTTTACTTTTTCAAAAATTATATGTAAAAAACTCCAAAAACCCATTTTTTGGGTACAAAAGCCCCCCAAAATACCCCTTCGGATAGGCCGATCTGTCTGGTTTTCGAACTTAAAGTCATAAATGCTGCTTTACACGTTTGTACCAAATTTCATCAAAATCGGACGTTTTTTACGAGAGTTATCGCACCCACGGACACACACACACACACACACACACACACACACACACACACACACACACACATATATATATATATATATAGTTTCGAAAGAATGGTGTTTTTGGGGTCTGGGGACCTCAAAACGAAAATTTATCATGGTCCCGGGCCTAGGTCTTACCATGCCGACTACGGTAATAGCTTCTTCCCTATAGGGGAAATTCACTAAAAGGGAATCGTTTTAAGTAATTTACAAAAACTATCCTCAAGCGATTTCTACAGTAGTATGATACGTGTTGATACAGTATAACAGGGTACCATAAACTAGGTCTGTACATTCCTACTGTACTTCAATACAAGACATCATGTATAATTACCGTCTTTGTAAGTGTAAGTACAGTGTTGTGAGACGCAGTTCACTCTGTGAATCACCCAGTTCATCTTGTGAATCACTCTGTCCTTTTGGGTAAACTGGAGGGATACGGCGTGAGTGGTGCAGCGCTGTCACTTCTGTCCTCATACTTCTCTGAAAGGAAGCAGGCTGTTTCATTGACAAATAGAGGTCAATTTCAGGAGAATTGGATGATGGTCACTTCAGGAGTACCTCAAGGTTCTATTCTGGGTCCTTTTCTATTTTCCGTATATCTAAATGACCTTCCTGCTAATATAAATTCTGACATCGTTTGTTATGCTGATGACACAACTGCTCTGACTTCTTGTAATAACATGCATAACCTAGAGATCGTAATGAATCAGACATACACTAGTCTAAATAGCTGGTTTGAATCAAATGGTCTTTACTTGAATGACGAGAAGACTAAAATTATGGTATTATCAACAGTTAAACGTGATCTAGCAAATTTCAGTGTAAACGGAATAAGTCCATCAGAGTCCGCCTGTCTTCTTGGCGTTACCATTGATGATAGGCTGAACTGGTCCAAACATATTGACTCCCTATGTAAAAAACTGTCTTCACTTACTTTCGCTTTTTGAATATTAATGCCTGTAGTTGGTAAAGAAACTACCCTTCAGATCTACTATGCTTATGTATATTAGTAGAATGAAATATGCAATTGGTTTCTGGGGATCGTCTAGTGAGTTATTGAGGGTATTTAGACTCCAAAAAAGGATTGTTCGTATTATGTGTGGAGCTGGCTACCGAGCGCATTGTAAGCCTTTCTTTCAACAACTGCATCTTCTCACCCTCCCAAGTATTTATATTCTGGAGGTTTTATCCTTTTTTAAATGCAACTTCCATCTCTTTGAAGAGAATATTGCTAGACATCCCTATAATACACGTCATAAGTGTAACATGGTCTACCCTATCCATAGATTGGCACTACTTGAAAAGGGCATCCACTACTCTGCTCTACGACTATACAATGCTATGCCCCGGCACCTGAAAAACATAGCCAGTGCAAGAACTTTTCTTAAAAAGGTAAAAAATATTCTGATTGAAAGTTGTCCGTACTCGGTGGATGAATTCCTGTCAGACTGCACAAATATGTGAAGGAAATGTGCACGTTTTGCTAGAGAATAGATTTTAAAATTGTCAATTTAGCATTAAGTATTAGTTTTTAAATCTGACTTGTTTCACATAACAATTTGTTATTCACGAAATAAATGATTTCTGATTCTTATTCTGATTCTGTTCATTTTCCCCGTGTGTACTCAATCACGCACAAATTAAAGGGACAACCACAAATAAATCAGTGATACAACGAACACAGTTCATAAAATTAGCAATGCCATTATCCTCCGATAAGCGGTCGTATCGAACGATTTGCTATGCAAACTCGACCTCATTATCCGCTGTTTCAATTTTTATAACCTCCCCTCTCTTCTATCCCCTCCCACACCCCCTTCATCAGGAGGATGGTTCCATTACATTCTACGCCATAATAGAATCAATCTCATCTGTTGGGTCACTGAATGCAAATAGTTTCGATGCAATCGCATTAGAGCTACACAAACAATAGTTGTTCGACACTAATGAACAACCCGGTAAATAATAAACAGACTGAGGAAGAAAATAGGTTGCACAAAGGCTACTGGCAAATACAAACTATCTTTCCCAATCGTTGCTAGTTCACCCAATTGTATACTTATATATTATAAACAAATTATTTTAAATTACCCAAACCATAATTTAAGCGTTGGCTGACAGATTTCAAGTTTTCATAAACGTAAATTTATCAAAGGTAAATATATACAATTATGTAAGTTACTCACTTAGGCCGCAAATCAAATCCATCATTACCTGTAACACAACATGTTGAAGTAAATAAATACGATAGTTTAAATAACTTGTTTGTCACGAAATGTATCTGACTAAATTAACTCATGAACTAATATATACTGTTTATGTTTTATATACAAAATAAAATATTTGTATTCGTAAATACACCATTTTTTTAATAACCTTAGAAAACTTGCGAAATGAGTAGAACATGTGTGGCATAAAATTATTTAATTAAAAATAAATCGCCCAATATTATAGGCGAGGCCGATTGACTTCAAGTGTCATGATTCAAAAATAAATATATAAGACCTGCAGAAAGGAAAATAGACCGTTATGAAATGTGTCCAAGAGTTTTGTTAGCTCTTAAACATTTCTGATCCTACTGTGATTCTGTAATAAAGATTGCTGTAAAATGAGGCAAACAACTAAAACAACTTTAGCGTGTTTTTAATTATTTTGAAACTTCGCGAATTCCCAGGACTTAAGTCAACTTTACGGTGACAAATGGCACATTAAGAGAGTAGTTTTTCTCGGACTTTCCACCACTCCAGAGGGAAACTGCGGCCATTATTCAAAGTCAACATGCAGCTCGGCCGTCGGCCAACCAACTCCGCTGGCACGGCGTTCGCGGCAACACCAATGCTGACTTTAATGCCTTGTATGCATTCATTCATGTATCTGAACAATTAGATTTATATAAATTAATTTCCTCATATAAAACCGTAGCTTGTAATATTTCCATTGTATTAAAGATGAATAAAATAAAAAATGAGTAACCTTTTTAATGAGTTGCACCTTATTTAGATTGTAATTAATATACACATTACTTAAAATAATGAAGACTGAAATAGTTAATTTCACAGACAATCATTAATATTTACTTTTAATGAGTTAAAGTGTTCTCTATGACCTGACATAATTATTGATTTTATTACTCAAACAGCAATTTATCACCAGATTGCTGTTTCTGTTTTAGTAAAATCATCCTTACATATAATTCTGTATCGAAATGTTTAACTGGAAATGGTGGGCGTTTGGCAAATTGCAGGATGATGGGAAAGGGCTCAAATTAAAGGTCTTGATCCCAGGGGACCAGGGAAAAGTAGCAGTCATCCAAAAAAATTGCCATCCCCCATAAAAAATTCATGGAGATTCAAAAACGTCAGCTTTGTTTACCTTTCCAGATGTGGTTTTAGATGGAGATTCAAAAACGTCAGCTTTGTTTACCTTTCCAGATGTGGTTTTAGATGGAGATTCAAAAACGTCAGCTTTGTTTACCTTTCCAGATGTGGTTTTAGATATCTGCTTTGTTTACCTTTCCAGATGTGATTTTAGATATCTGCTTTGATTAAGTTTAATGCGTGTCCATACGTTCATATTGTTTTATTTTTATCAGCATGAAAAAAGTTAAAAAAATAAACAAGACATAGCAGAGAAAATCAAGATTAGGGGCAATAGTCCGCACAAGCCGCTACCATATATATTTATAGCGTAATTATGCAAGATAAGTCAAATATATTTACTCAACTGGCTCAATCAAAACTGCACATTTAGTCACCGGTACTTCACGTTTAGGAAGCAGAAAATTATTATTTTCAGATAAATATTAATTAACACTCCGTCACTGGCGACAGGCGAATGATGGACGGGGCTATCAATAACCCGCTGTTGTTATTTATGACAAAAATAATTTACTTCTGTCCATTGATATTAATGATTAATTTTTATAAATGTTGAATTCATATCTGAAATACCGTAAACTATAAACAAGGGGTTTAAATCTTTCCTTCTTCAGTGTTTTTGTTAATGAAGGGGATTTTACTCTGTTTCTTTTATAGTAATACAATTTTAAAATATACTTTTTAAGCACGGCGATCCCACAGGATTCATGGACAGTGAAACACATTTATTTGTGCAGAATTCTACGGAGAAATTGAAAAACTTAAGATGTTCATCGTCTGCCGGAGTTGAAAATTAACACTTTTATTAAATCCAACAGGGCGAAGCCCTGAGGATATTTATACTTTTTTTCTAAATTTTGACAAATGTAGAAATCTTAACGAATATTCTGATAAGCAACGTGTTAGGTATTTGTCACAACAACACTTTCATATTTGGTACAGCTTATTTCCCATTTGATAACGTTTACTAGTATTTTAAATGAAGATTTAAACGTCAATAAATATGGATTGAGAAAAAAACTATATGTAGAATATAAAGAAGAAACAGCTTTATAGATTAAGTAATGCCTCAGAAGGGTTGTGATATTTTAAAACAATTGTCTGGTTTAAAGTGAATCATTGTTTGATAATTATAGCATGAACTTGCTGGTATATGCTTTATCAAATGACGTATGTTACATAATGGATCTTAAGAATAATTTGATTAAACAACATACAGTTATACAGTATTCATTGGAAGCTTACATACTATAACAAATAATGTCAAAAATGTAAATAAATACAAGGTTGTAGTTTCGACATCTGCGTTAATGGACCAATATTGAGGGAAATAATGTATAAAACCATTCGCGCTACAAACATCAAAATCATTATTAACCAATGTTTGCTAATTTGTCATCATCCAACATCGAGAGAATGATCGGCATTAATGTTGCTACTTGCTTAATTTGCTGATTTGTGAAACAGTTTACCATTGCAACAGTGTGCAAACTGTTGTATTTATTTTAAACAACATTCTTGTTATTTTATCATGAATAGCATCGTATTAAATTACTGACCTACATTTTTCCGTAGATATGGTTGCTTACTCCGTGAACAGTTATATGCAAGAACAATGGACTAGACAAATTTAATGCTAATCAAAGTCAGTCCCGACTACGAGTCGAGTTTTAACCTCTTCTTTGTAAATTTCGTTCCAGCTGTAAGGTGGTTATTTGAATAAACGGGTTATCACTCGTTTGTTAGTGTTTTAAAAGTAAAACTTAGATCACTGTTAAAAGCACAAGAATAGCGCGCTACTTCTAGGCCAATTTCGTTGACTAAACGTTTGATAAATCTTGAAGGCGTATTTTTAAAACATAGAAAATACTTTCCAATTAACATAATTAATTAACTAATAACTAGCGAAAAATAAAGACTTTTAAATTATCGAATTGTTGAGTTTTTAAGAAATGTAAAAAATTGTATTAACATTAGTAATACTTTATGGTTTTTAAATTGTAAATTTTAGAATTTATTGTTATTTTGTTGTTATTTATATCAATTTTCCGGTAATTTAGTTCTTGCATAACATTAGTATATTGAAGCAGCAACCTGCTACTTTCAAACAGTTCGTAACTTGGATTATATAGTATGCATTATTGTACAAGTATTCTGTATTATTATTAAATCAGTGTTTGTAAACTGACAAAGTAAGGTTATTAGTGAATTGCCTATGGAAAAGTGAACTATTAGCATGACTTGCACGGTGAAACTTAAGCCCGGGACCACCATAGAAGTTCCTAACGTGACCCCTGAACACGTTTTGGGGGGTCGTTCAAAATTATATATATATGTGTGTGTGTATATATATATATATAATTTTGAACGAACCCCCAAAACGTGTTCAGGGCTCACGTTAGGAACTTACATACATATATATATATATATATATATATATATATATATGTATATATATATATATGCACTCTAGCGGTCGCATCTTTTGTCCGATTTACTTCAAATTTGGCAGGGATGTTACATTCTATAATCAATTGGACAAGTTCGTTGGGCAAAACTATTGGAAAACTCTAACCTCCTTTTTTGGGGATTATTCTTTCAATTTTCGAGTTTTTGGGCCCATAAAGGGTCAAAAAAGCCCCGGACGTAAAATTAATGCTTGAATTAAGATGGGAATTAGTGAATTGAAAGTTTTAAGCCCTCTCTCGTCATTCTAGCATAAATAGTTACCGAGTTATTAAAGAAAATGTATATCGGCTAAACACAGTACGTTGTCTTATGGGGTTTTTACATTAGAAAAGCATGTTATTCATTTGTTGGTGTATTTGCATCATCCCCAGCAACCTCACGCCTACTTTCAAGCCTGACTGGACCTTCTCCTAACCTTAAAATGCGCAAAATTGTATTCCTAGCATTGCAGGTAAATGAAACCAGGAGCATCAGAACAGCCAAAAAATCAATGTTTTCAGATTTCAATAGAAATGGAATAAATGTATGATTTTACACTGGTTTTGAGTTTTATAAATTTTGTATGTGTAAATTCAATTCCCTCACGTCAGCGTGCTGCGTGCGAACTCGTTCAATCAATAACGGAGGAAGTTTAGGCAATTAGGAAACGTGAATTTTGCAATGTATATAGGTTTGAGTACAAACTAAGTTCATTATTTTGGCGTATTTAGTCCTTAAAACCGGATTTTTTATTCCATTAAAAATAAAGACTTTCAATTTAAATGTCAATTACCAACCTTTCACCCCTGACAGCATCAATGATGGAGCGAGTTAGGGTCATCGGGGTGGTTTTCACGTCGGAAAATAATGCATACCTGTCACCAACTCCGAACACTGAATTGTTCAAATATTGATAAACAATTTGTATACAGAATGAAAAACGTAACGGGTATGATATTATCATTCTGGTGAAAATTATTGGCAAATCGCCAGGCTTTATTATGGTATTTATTTATGTATAAGACGTTTTGTAACTTTTAATGGCAAGAAAAATCGTTGAGAGACGGTTATCAACGATTTCGAAAATTATTATTCTACATTTTGCTTTTATAAAAGTAACAGACCTTAAATCCATATAGGGATTTTCCAATCCACATATCAGTGTAAAAGAAATTGACACTCGGTCCAAGGTTTTTGATGACAATACATTCAACATTCGCTAAATCTTGTGGACTTAGCGGGTACCATCTCTAGGAGTCTAGTCCCCAGTTTTTAGAACAGACGCCCCCGGGGATATGGGGACATTCTACAGTTTGAAGGGAAAGTAGGAATAATCTTTTTATTGTAAACCATTGCGTTCAATGTTGAGATAGTCCACTTACACGATTTTTTCAATATCATTGATCTACTGATTTTTAATTCAAGTAGTTAAATTAATATTTCAAATTTTCCTAGCTGATTTTATTAATGTATTAATAGCTGATGTCCAATCTGAATGATAATCATGACCATGTATATTTTAAATGTTACTGAATAATCAGAAAATATTTCTGAGAATACTTTTAATATGATACCACGACTTTCTTATCCATTGCTGAGCTTATTCAACATCTTATTTCATTTAAAATTGTATTAATATTGTATAAGTAAACTTTCATTCGTTTTACCCTCACCACAACCAAATGTATATGTTTGCTATATGTTTTGGTAAAACAAATATCAAATGGTATTTGATTTTATTAAATTCATTTATTAAGATCCCATTATAAAAACAACACACAATTCGATACGTGGCGTTTCTAAACACCACAAGAATTAAGCCATCATGTAGGGAAAAAAACGGGTTAAAATAATTATGTTTCAGTAAACAAATAGAGGCAGATGAAAGTTGCAGACATAACTAACAATACTCGAGTCAGAACACGCAACGCGGTGATACATGGTGCCTCTACATTGTAAGGCAGAGGTGGGAATACACTCCTCATTTGAACGGGGGTGAAAATAAGGAAAATGGTCGGGTAAGAGAAAGAAAAACATTGCTTTCTGAGGGAAAGAAAATTATCCAACTTTAATAGAATAGAATTACTGTCACACTTTTGAGTTTATGCTGTTAAACGCTTCTAGTACACTTTTACGTGTACGGAACAGTACTTTTAAAAACAACTGGAAATGTAATATTATCTTACGTCAGAAATAGCAACAAGATCGAGCGAAGGGTTAAAATGATTGGTTCGTTTCCAATATCCGCTCTCCCCACCGCTACGACAAACATCCCCTGGACACAGCCTCAACAGACCTCCCTACCCGCCATCGCTCTGCTTTATACGTTGAAGAAAACGCCGTTCTTACTTAAGGATATAAATGAGTTTCCCTTAGTTATTAATAAATGTTGATCGATTTGGAGAACGTAATAACGTATCTCTTAAGGTTCTGGTAAGAATCCTAAAAGGACAATTGTATTTTTGTACATTAAAGTTACCTTTTTTCATTTCATTAATTAAGAAGAGCATCTGAGGTAACCCGAGTAACCATTCAACATAGATAGCAACTTTAATTGTATTTCACGATATACATAACTATAATAGTTGGAAAGTGGTAAAGCAAAGTTAGATACAAACATAATATATTAAAACTACTCAGACGGCAACACAATTTGTATAGTTATGATATTTAAGTGTCTTATTTAATTTTCCCAACAACTAACAAATCGTATTTGAAGAGGACAAAATAAAATACAACCCCTCACAGAAAACCTGCGTACTCAGCGAATTACCATAGGATATATATGTCTTAATAACACATAAAGCCACTTATCAGGATTCATAAAAAATATATTCATAAATAAGCGATATTTAAAATATTAATTATTCTCCATAAGAATAACATTGGGGATAAGTACGCAGGTTTGCTGCTACAAGGAACACCAATTAATGGGGTTTTATGCAAATATCAATGGAACTCATCTAAGTGAAGTCACATACCAAGTTTTATCTATATACATTCATAAACAAGCGATATATAACATTTGAATTATTTTCCATAAGAATAACATGGGGACCGAGTACCCAGGTTTGCTGCTACAGACCTTAGGCGAAAAATTGTATTTGTGCAAACAACAAACCACAACCAGATGAAGCCATATACCAAGTTTCGTCAGTTTATGTTAATAAATAAGCGAGATATAAAATGTTTATTTTTCTCCATAAGAATAACATTGGACAACGTACTGTGTTTAGCACTTTCGATATCTAACCAATTGGCGTACAGCAATGATCAAAATACCAAATTGTTTGCTTTTTTAAGCTGAATTCAATGGTATGAATTAAAATTTGATTTAAATAAAAATTACATGTAAAAACAAAAAAAAAAAACATTTTTGGGTACAAAACCCCCCAAAACCCCCCTTCGGATGGTGCGATGTGTCTGGTTTTCGAACTCGTTCAAATAAATTATACATAACACTTTTGTACCAAATTTCATTAAGATCGGACTTTTTTACAAGAGTTATCGTGCTTAGGGACTCATATATATAAATTTGAACAAATGGTGTTTTTGGCATCTGGGGATCTCAAAACAAAAAGTTATAATGGTCTCGGGCTTAAGTCTTACGGTAATATCTTCTTCCCTATAGGGAAAATTCGCTAAAAGAGTCGAGGTTTCAAGCCAGGTAATAGAAATTTCCAGTCTTAATCCCGAGGTAAATACAAACCAAATGAGTTTGCTTTTTCTACTAGAATAATACATCAAGGACGCAGATAGAATCCTGCAGTAAGCAATATTAATAATTAGTGCAGTGGTCACATATTGCATGGTTCAATACATCTCGAGGCAAAATTAAGAGCATCACACGCAACCTAGCTCGATTTCGAGCAACATGTTCTTTACTAATTATTAAATTCGTTCAAATTAATTAATAAACATTGCGAAACAGATGGTAATATCCACTTCGGTATTCACGGCTTGGGCGGACTTGTATAAATGTTGACTCAGTACAACAGGATAACTTAGGATCTGTGTTTGCATTTTGTATTTAGTTCACTAAGAGAACCAGGGCAAACTTCGTGATGGTCAGCCTGCCTTGTTGATTAATATTGAGTGATGAATGTTAACGGCCATTGAGAATCATTTTATTCTATAACATCAAGTGATATCTTTTAGCGAATTTCCCCTATAGGGAAGAAGCTATTACCGTAGTCGGCATGGTAAGACCTAGGCCCGGGACCATGATAACTTTTCGTTTTGAGGTCCCCAGACCCCAAAAACACCATTCGTTCGATACTGTATATATATATATATATATATATATATATATATATATATAGATAGATAGATATGTGTCCGTGAGCACGATAACTCTCGTAAAAATTTTCCGATTTTGATGAAATTTGGTATACACGTGTAAAGCAACATTTATGACTTTAAGTTCGAAAACCAGCCAAATCGCTCTATCCGAAGGGGTATTTTGGGGGGGTTTTGTACCCCAAAAATGGGATTTTTGAAATTTGTATATATAAGTTTGGAAAAAGTCAAATTTTAGTTTTTACCATTGGATTCAGCTTAAAAAAATACACAATTTGGTATTTTGATCATTTCTCTACGTCAGTTGGTTACCGAGATATTGAAAGTGCTAAACACAGTACGTTGTCTAATGTTATTCTTATGGAGGAAAAGAAAAATTTTATATCTCGCTTATTTATGAACGTATACTGACGAAACTTGGTATACGGCTTCATCTGGTTGTGGACCATTGATATTTGCTCAAAAAAACATTTTTTTACCAAAGGCTCCCTTAGCAGCAAACCTGCGTACTCAGCCCCATGTTATTCTTATGGAGAATAAGTAACGTGTTATCTCCCTAAATTATGAAAATAAATTAATGAAATTTGGTATGTGGCTTTACATAAATGAGTTATGTTGATATTTGTATAAAACCCCATTTTTTGTGTTTTTTCCTTCAGCAAACCTGCATACTCAGCCGCCATGTTATTCTTATGGAGAATAATTAAAATGTCATAAATCGTTCATTTATGAATGTATAATGATAAAACTTGGTATGTGGCTTTATGTGGTGTTAAGATACATATATATCCATTGGAAATTCGCTGAGTACGCAGGTTTGCTGCTACGGGGGTATTTTTGTAGAAGGTGCTCCCCCACATTTCAAACAAACTGTAAGTTAGACATTAAACGAGGAATGTTTTAGCAGGTTTAGGCAGGGAATGGCCTATAGCCTAGCCACCGACGAACCCCGACCACTCACTTTCGATTTATTTTGTGGGCTGTGCAAAGAACAATGTTTACTCTCAAAATATCAGAGACTTCGCTTAGAGGCCTGCAGAGCAACATGTGGTGACCACAAATACTTCACTACTTAAGTAAACCAAACCGTATGAAGTAAAGAATTTAAATACGTAAGGTTTTCACCAACAACAAAATAAAACAAATCTACTAAAATCGGAAAAAGTGTTTTAACACCGCCAAGTTGGTATTTATATTAAATAAATAATATTAAACATTTTATAAGGACTTTGACAAAGTAATAAAATTCCCATAGTCATTTCTATGGACATTACTGATATTTCTCATTAGTTTAAGCTAACTTCAATAATTAGCAAATTAAAACTGCCAACAATTATTTATTTGATAATTTAAAACATAAATGGATATTTGTATGATTCTCATCAAGATAAAGATGGGTTTTATAAGTACATATCTGAATGCTGATATTCAATAAAATATTATTTAAAAAACTGTTAGCATATTAATCATTAATAACTGTACTAAATTAAAACACTTTAAAACCCAATTCAAAATTATATTTCTGATCACGAGAGAAAACTATGTGCAGCGTAAACTAAATACCCCCGTAGCAGCAAACCTGCGTACTCAGCGAATTTCCAATGCAGATATAAATGTCTTAATACTACATAGCGCCACTTACCAAATTTCATAAAAATATATTCACAAGTAAGCGATATATACGATTTTAATTATTCTCCATAAGAATAACATTGGGGCTGAGTACGCAGGTTTGCTGCAACAAGGAACACAAAATGATGGGTTTTTATGCAAATATCATTAGAACTCATCTAAGTAAAGTCACATACCAATTTTCATCCATATACATTCATAAATAACCGATATATAACATTTTAAGTATTTTCTATAAGAATAGCATGGGGACCAAGTACCTAGGTTTGCTGCTACAGGAACCATAGGCGAAAAATTTTTTTTGTGCAAACAACAATAAACCACAACCAGATTAAGCCATATACCAAATTTCGCCAGTTTATGTTCATAAATAAGCGAGATATACAATTTTTCTTTTTCTCCATAAGAATAACATTAGACAACGTACTGTGTTTAGCACTTTCAATATCTCGGTAACCAATTGACGTAGAGCAATGATCAAAATACCAAATTGTTTGTTTTTTTAAGCTGAATTTAATGGTATAAATTAAAATTTGATTTAAATTAAAATTACATGTGAAAACCCCAAAAAACACATTTTTGGGGTACAAAACCCCCCAAAAACCCCCCTTCGGATGGTGCGATTCATCTGGTTTTCGATCTCGTTCAAATAAATGGTACTTTACACATTTGTACCAAATTTCATTAAGATCGGACCTTTTTTACGAGAGTTATCGTGCTTACGGACACACACACATATATATATATATATATATATATATATATATATATATACATATATAAAAATTTGAACGAATGGTGTTTTTGGCATCTGGGGACCTCAAAATGAAAAGTTATCATGGTCTCGGGCTTAAGTCTTACCATGAGACCTACGGTAATAGCTTCTTCCCTATAGGGGAAATTCGCTAATAAGTACATTCCACGCACAGACCCGCAGTCTATGTTAGCGTAATGAGGTAAAAACCAACCTCTTTTTATAAAATAACGCAAAAATCATAGTAACGGAAAACTTAACAAAAGCATATTAATTTTAAAGAGATGTGTATATCCACTAGAATAATTAAACTAAAACCCATGTATTACACAACATTTGAAAGTCAATATTTTATTAAGGCCAATATGATGTACAATGATGACCATTGATTTAACCGATCTATTTTTAATGAATTTCCTTTGGAAAGTGAACTATTAGCATGACCCGCAAGGTGAAACTTAAGCCCGGGACCACGATAGAAGTTCCTAACGTGACCCCTGAACACGTTTTGGGGGGTCGTTCAAAATGTTATATATATATATATATATATATATATATATATATATAACATATATATATGTGTGTGTGTTTCCACTCTAGCGGTCGCATTATTTGTCCGATTAACTTCAAATTTGGTAGGGACGTTCTGTTTTGAAATCAGTTGGACAAGTTCGTTGGGCAAAAGAATCGTAAAACTCCAAACCCATTTTTTGGGGATTAATCTTTCAAATTTCGAGTTTTTGGGCCCAAAAAGGGTCTAAAAAGCCCCAAATGTAAAATTAATGCATCTTAAAAGATAGGAATTAGTGAGACGAAAGTTTTAAGCCCTCTTTCGTCATTCTAGCATAAATAGTTACCGAGTTATTAAAGAAAATGTGTTTCGACTAAACACAGTACGTTGTCTTATGGGGGTTTTACACTAGAAAAGCCTGCTACTCCTTTGTTAGAGTACTTTTATCATCCCCAGCAACCTCACGCCTACTTTCAAGCCTGACTGGACCTTCTTCTAACATTATAATGCGCAAAATTGTATTCCCAGCTTTGCAGGTAAATGAAACCAGGAGCATCAGAACAGCCAAAAAATCAATGTTTTCAGATTTCAATAAAAATTGGAATACAAGTATGTTTTTACACTAATTTTAAGTTTTAAAAGTTTTTATGTGGAAATACACTTCCCTCACGTCAGCGTGCTGCGTGCGAACTCGTTAAAAAAGTAAGACTATTAAAAGAGCTTAAATACCTAACTCATAAACAAAGCCCGGGGAGAGCCCGTCTCTCTGACGGGGTTTTAAACTTTTCACTCAGCCCGGCCACTTTGCTGCCCTCCATAAATATGTATGGACAGGTTCCAATAAAACCACTTCCATTACGGAGTCCCTTAAAAAGGAAAACAATGCGAGTCAAAATATACTCTAAACCTTTGATTTAGCTTCGGCTTTCAATTGCGGCTCTTCTTATAGTATTATGTTATAATGAAATTTGCACCCTATTTCCTCAAGTTGCTGACGACATTTAACTCATTTCCACATCTTAACGGAGGATAATTAAGCACCACATGTGACTTGCTGTAATGTAATACTTTCATATTACTGCAAGTTAACTAAGAAATCTCTTAAACATTAACTTTACAGGGTAACTAATTTATACAAAACAAATATGCATGTAGTCATGAACTTTTAATAAGTAAATTAATTTAAATTTAAGTACAAATCACGTATTGCACACCCTGACCTCGGCTGAAGCCCGACGCTTATGACGGTCAAAGGGAATTTATTAGTGAATTTCCTTTGGAAAGTGAACTATTAGCATGACCCGCACGGTGAAACTTAAGCCCGGGACCACAATAGAAGTCCCTAACGTGACCCCCTGAACACGTTTTGGGGGGTCGTTCAAATTTGTATATATATATATATGTGTGTGTGTGTGTGTGTGTGTGTGTGTGTTTGCACTCTAGCGGTCGCATTTTTTGTCCGATTTACTTCAAATTTGGTAGAGACGTTCCTTTCTGTAATCAGTTGGACAAGTTCGTTGGGCAAAACAATCGGAAAACTCTAATCCCCTTTTTTGGGGATTAATCTTTCAAATTTTGAGTTTTTGGGCCCAAAAAGGGTCAGAAAAGCCCCGTATGTAAAATGAATGTATGTAAAAAGATGGGAATTTGAGAGGCGAAAGTTTTAAGCCCTCTCTCGTCATTCTAGCATAAATATTTACCGAGTTATTAAAGAAAATGTGATTGTCTTATGGAGGTTTTACGCTAGAAAAGCCTGTTATTCCTTTGTTAGAGTATTTTTATTATCCCCAGTAACCTCACGCCTACTTTCAAGCCTGTCTGGATCTTCTCCTAACCTTATAATGCGCAAAATTGTATTCCCAGCTCTGGAAGTAAATTAAACCAGGAGTATCAGAACAGCCAAAAATAAATGTTTTCAATTTCAATAAAAATTGGACTAAATGTATGTTTATACACTGATTTTGAGTTTTAAAAGTTGTTATGTGGAAATTCACTTTCCTCACGTCAGCAGCTGCGTGCAAACTCGTTTTGAAGTAAAATATAACTGGTTGCCTAAACCTAGACCAAAACCAAGTGACCGAAAAAGAGACTTTAAAGCAATATTCTATTATTAAAAATACCAAGAATAAAGATCCCTACGAATACCCCGTGGTATCGTTTGTTTTTTATTTTCCATTCATAAAGTTCGTAGGAGGAATTCACAACAAGTTTTTCTTGTGCTACACACAATTAACATCCCTTGTTTCAAATTCATTGTTGGTTATGGTGTCTGAAGTCGGATCAGATTCCACATCCCGAAACTACGTAAAACCTTTTTTACTAATCAGTGATGGAAAATATCTGCAATACTGTCTTGAAAAACATGATGAACATACTACACAATGTAGAATACCTAAGTAAAAACATACTATACATTAGTATAAAACAAAGAAATATTATCTTAGTTTTCAAACAGAATACGATTAGTTCAATAATGACCTGTGTATGTATAACATGATGAAAATATAAATTCATTCAGATGTTAACTGAAGAAAATTAAATTAAATATATAAATTTATTACATTAAGACTCGTAAGATGTATATTAGGTACTTTTATACTAAATTGTGTTTGACAGGTATTTATTGCATTCAATAAAATGATCATATCACTGATAAAAGATGTTTGGGAAATTCTTTGACGTTTACAAAATATAAAATAATCGCGTATCTTATAACGGGGCGAGGTTGTAAATTCTGTTCATGACCTGGAATGTATAATTAAGCAGCACTCAAGACCCGACCAAGTAAACAATTTGCCATAATTCCCTCTCAAAACCTTTTAGGCTCCTGTCTTAAGAGGGAAATTGCCTTGTTGAAAGGAATTAAAAGTCGGTTTCGCTTGCGTCTAGGAAAGTTTTCTACAACACCTTAATATTTCAAAAATAACTTTTAAAACAGCTGATCGTCAGAAATCCACAAAACCGGAGCGAGAAGCGGAGTATAAATTCAAAATGGATCTTAATTTACTTGCTTGAATTTAATTGACATGCGACAGTTGTACTTTTCAAAGTACAAACTAAATAAGTTTTTCACCACACTACGCTGTAATCACCTGTTTTCGGAACGTCTTTCGAATACCGAAAGTAGAGTTTTTCCGCCCAAGGGCCGAGTCAGCTGATTTATTTATCCAGTGTTGCCAACTTGTTTTTAAGCGTACACGACGTTACCTGGTTAATACGTGCATACTATTTTGTGTTCTTTGGTTGAAACACTGGAAAAATAACAACAAAATTCAAAACATTGTACTATCGATTATTTGTTTATTGGTTAAATGTTTTTAGTCCGAGATTGCATGAGGCCGCTCGTGTTTTATGACCGATCACATTTAACCCGTTAATAATTACAAAAAAAATAGCGTTAATTATGGTGAAAAATAGCGTTCACACCTCTGCCAAAAGGGTTTTGCATAGCCCTCGAACGAATTATGACCTCGACTTCGTCTCAGTCATAAAACACGATCTCGGGCCAGCAAACCCCACTTTCAGCCCTTGGTGCGAAATATATTATTGTAATAAAAAGTGCATAAGATTAAGAAGACTCTGATATTTCCACACACAGACAGAAAGTCAACGTGGGAATCATTTACGTTAATAATCACTGTTTTTGTGTATATCGAACACTTTTGAAAATATAGAATTTGAAATGGAATTAGAAATCAATATTCACATTCTCTACAGCCTGAATATGTGTAACTGCAATTGCTATGCTGAAATAATGTGTATATTAATTTAAAAACGCTAATTTTAAACACTAATTTTTATTGGTGGAGGTTATTAACAAATGCGATTTCACTATATTTAATAGTTTAGATTTCTTTCAAAACTGTTATTACATAGTTTGTTTCCTTCATTAGGCCAGTTGTCTGATAGTATAATAAACGGTATTTGCTGAATGCACAACTAAGGTAAAATCGTTATACGAAAATACTCCGAATGTTTGAAAAATATACAGATTCTTAAGATACAAATATTTACAGCTGATGTAAGGTATTGGGGCGGATTGTAAATTTGACCTGATACCAGGAAAACAAATCTAAACTTCGAAAACATGTTTTTTAACTGACAGTTTTACGGTTTAGAACCAAGTGATATCTCTTACGATTGTAAAGTGAACATCGATAATCACAAAGTCAAATTAAAAATTGTTTAACCCCCAAACACTATTGTATCATACTTACTTCCCCATAGTAATTATTGTTGAGCAACTAATTTATTTATCTTAATTTACTGCAGTTATTTAAAAATACCCCCGTAGCAGCAAACCTGCATACTCAGCGAATTTCCAATGCATATATATGTATCTTAATACCACATAAAGCCACATACCAAGTTTCATCAATATACATTCATAAATAAACGATTTATGACATTTTAATTATTCTCCATAAGAATAACATGGCGGCTGAGTATGCAGGTTTGCTGAAGGAAGGAAAACAAAAAATTGGGTTTTATACAGATATCAATATAACTCATTTAGGTAAAGCCACGTACCAAATTTCATTAATTTATTTTCATAATTAAGGGAGATAACACGTTACTTATTCTCCATAAGAATAACATGGGGCTGAGTACGCAGGTTTGCTGCTACGGGAGCCTTTGGCAAAAAAATTGTTTTTTTGAGCAAATATCAATGGTCCTCAACCAGATGAAGCCGTATACCTAGTTTTGTCAGTATACGTTCATAAATAAGCGAGATATAAAATTTTTCTTTTCCTCCATAAGAATAACATTAGACAACGTACTGTGTTTAGCACTTTCAATATCTCGGTAACCAATTGACGTAGAGAAATGATCAAAATACCAAATTGTGTGTTTTTTTAAGCTGAATCCAATGGTAAAAACTAAAATTTGACTATTTCCAAAATTATATGTAAAAAGTTCAAAAAACCCATTTTTGGGGTACAAAACCCCCCCAAAATACCCCTTCGGATAAAGCGATCTGGCTGGTTTTCGAACTTAAAGTCATAAATGTTGCTTTACACGTTTATACCAAATTTCATCAAAATCGGATAATTTTTACGGAGTTATCGTGCTCACGGACACACACACATATATATATATATATATATATATATATAGATAGATATATATATATATATACAGTTTCGAACGAATGGTGTTTTTGGGGTCTGGGGACCTCAAAACGAAAAGTTATCATGGTCCCGGGCCTAGGTCTTACCATGCCGACTACGGTAATAGCTTCTTCCCTATAGGGGAAATTCGCTAATATAGGGGAAATTCGCTAAAATCCAACAAGAAAGATCCTTTATTCATTCCATTCCCTAGTTGAATTTATTTGAATAATTAAGGTAGTACTACAAGGGTGTGAGATGACACTGCCAATGAATTCGATAAGCCATGAGAATACAAAGAGTTTAATTTTTTCATGTGTTAAAGGTGGAGAACTCATACACCTATTTAAATGTAAATAATTAAGTACTCGTTCCTTTATAATGAAAACGTGCATTGCATTCATTCACCAATTAGGGAGAAATATTGTTATTAGATTAAAAAGTCCACTTCAAAAATGTTGGTTGCGCACCTGCTGTAAACGATGTTAACAAGTCTATCGTTATATCTGCTGCCACGCAACTGTAACCCTCCACGCTAATGAGTGACGTCATGCCCGCGTCACACGAGTCGGTTACGTTCTGTGTTGGAAAAGCAGAAGCCGATCAAGTTTTCCAATTACACAGCCGCTTTGTCAGGCTAAACAATATAGATTTAATTAAATTACGTCCTAATGCTAATTACTTGCTTTACCAATTAGAACTTAATTAGTATTCAATAATTATCAGGAATTTCAGTTAACCCCATTCTTCGGACGAAAATACTGTAATAAATATCTGTTTAAAACAAAAAAGTTGATTTATAAAAGTAAGAATTTCATTTTTGTAACTACGAATTTAAAAAAGTATAGTTTTTAAACAGGCCTGGAAGGTTAAATTAATTGTCATAACAGCACAGGTACTGAACCCTCTAAAACGATTTTACTGGTTGAGGTTCATTTTCTGAAAAAGTTAACGTTAAATACTCCGGTCCCGTTAATTTCCAAATTTTAAATTTAAGTTGCATAGTATTTAAGATCAAAACTGCAACTTCCATAAATATCTGGAAACGTAACCTCTTTTAACCGGGTTAGTGTTACAACCCTGATAAAACCCCAGGGAACCCCAAAATCCAACAGCTCGACTTGTATTTGTAACTCAATCGCATTCTTTTGCATTGGTAATCGAGATGGGCCTATTGTCCACAGGATACGAGAGCATTTGGAGTTAAAACAGAACAAAGAGAGTTTAAATTCATGACTACTGACGTTCAGTAATTTCTCTTTGCATTATTGAACTTGCTCCAACATGATGAAATAACATATCAATTGATTACTCCTTCTTTGATTATTTTTACGAGAATAATGTACAATTCGTTACAATTTAAATTTTAAATTACGTACGAAATAGATATAAAGTGTATCTAACGAAAACGAACACAATGATGTATTAAGTGTTTAATTTAAGGCGTTTTACATTTATCAAAAATAAAATGTACTATAAAATAAAAAAACTGTACTGTAAAATAAATTCTACTATTCACCTGTTAGCTGGGCTATACAATTTTAACAGAATCCCAAAAACAAATTAAACTAGGTAACTAGGGACAATTTTTGCACATTTTACACTAAAAATCAAAATTTACCCTAGTATATACTATCATTTAAATACGAGTATAAAAAAAGTTGACAAAGTATTTTTAGGATGGACACCAAAATGCAGGCACATACAAGTTTAATAATAGAACAAATGGCTCTACTATCCAACCGGATCCTGGTATTGTCGACTTTCTATTTAAGATTAAATGTTTGAAGTGGGCTGGGGCTAAACGTGGTAATGAGTGAGAACACTGGCGTTACGGGGAGTGCCGTGAGGTCTGCCGGGGCTTCCAACTTCCCACGTCCCCCGCTACTTCCCACCCCCCCACTACTTCCCACGCCCCCCGCTACTTCCCACCCCTCACCGCTACTTCCCACGCCCCCCGCTACTTCCCACACCCCCGCTACTTCCCACGCCCCCCGCTACTTCCCACCCCACCGCTACTTCCCACGCCCCCGCTACTTCCCACCCCCCCGCTACTTCCCATCCCCCACCGCTACTTCCCACCCCCCCGCTACTTCCTACCCCCCCGCTACTTCCCACGCCCCCGCTACTTCCCACCCCCCACCGCTACTTCCCACGCCCCCGCTACTTCCCACGCCCCCGCTACTTCCCACGCCCCCGCTACTTCCCACGCCCCCCGCTACTTCCCACCCCCCCGCTTTTTCCCACGCCCCCCGCTACTTCCCACCCCCTACCGCTACTTCCCACCCCCCCTGCTACTTCCCACGCCCCCCGCTACTTCCCACCCCCCACCGCTACTTCCCACACCCCCGATACTTCCCACCCCCACCGCTACTTCCCACGCCCCCGCTACTTCCCACCCCCCCGCTACTTCCCACTCCCCACCGCTACTTCCCACCCCCCACCGCTACTTCCCACCCCCCCGCTACTTCCCACTCCCCGCTACTTCCCACCCCCCGCTACTTCCCACCCCCGCTACTTCCCACCCCCGCTACTTCCCACCCTACGATGAATATTTATGCTTTTCAAGAGTTGTTTTCAAAGCCGTCAGAAAAGTTTTGTTTACATTTAAAAAATGATTTATTTTAATTTATCACGTTTTAACAAATATTAAATCGGTTCATATTATGTTACTTATATTTTAACAAAATATAACCTGAAGGTTCTGAGTGTCGCAAAACACTAACCTACTTACTGCTGGGGGTACACAGTAGAAAATTTAACTTATAAAATTCATAAACATTTTTTAGTTCTTTCGGGTTTTAGTTAGTTTCAAAGAAGAAGTTCTTCTTTGAAACTAAATAGGATTTCATAAACATGTATGCATTTATAAAGGCAAATGTAATCGAATAACGTAAAGCAATGTACAACGAAAATAGTGAGATCGAGTTTTAGTTAGGTTTAAATGAGGACAATCAACAAAAGTACTCGTTATAACTAGCGTATATTATTTCAACATCAGGTTTTTTTCCACGTTAGGCAGCAGCATATCAAAAAAATTAATAAAAGCTAACGCAATCTTTGAAATAGATTATTACATTGTCAGTGAGAATGAGACAATGGTTTTTAACATTGAGATATTGAGTTAAACTTCCTTAATCTTGTGTAACTAATATTAAGAAACTCATATAGCTGCTATCCCGAGCTGCTATACCGATAAAACTAAAATATATGACTCCCTTAATGCACGGCAAAAGGGATATTCGTTGTTAGCTCATGGCCCAGAATGTATTAGCAAGCAGCTTCAAACTAGGGACAAAGTAAACAATGTGCCACAATCCCCTCATAACATAATTCTGCTACTTCATATTAAACAAAATGTCCCGTCAAATCATTAGCATATCGATTTAGCATGCGCCCTGCGGTTAAGTCTAGATCAAAATGTTTTATAATTTTTTTGGTTTAAATAACGTAGTCGTCTTTAACACAATATTTTCGTAAAACACATCAAACGTTCAAATGTTTTGTATCTTTCTAAATTTAACTAACTTTGTTCCGCTATATTTTCAAGACTATAAGTATATTTATTTTAACTACTACGTATAAACTAAACTCAAATGCAATTTTTTATTACAAAATTATCAATATACTAGTGGCTTGAAGGAACCATTATAGCCCCTAACCTTTCTCTTATTACCTCTGATTTGTTTACTCTTTACATGCTGATGAAAATAAAATAAGTAAGATCACATGTCAGTTCGTAAACAATGTAGACACGTAATCACATGTTTTAATGCAAATAAAGCAGACGTTTTAAAACCCCCATGCTTTTCTTATGGGGGATGTTTTACGTCATTTCTTGTTTGCTGGTAACATTTTGGAAATACTGCTATTTTTCCCGAGTCCCTGGGTTCGATACCTTTAATTTTACCCCTCTCCCATCATCCTGCGATTTTCAAAACTCCCACTTTCGTGTTTTTCGGGTGTATTTTTTATGTTGCGCTCTGTCGAAGGTAAAATCCCTTATAAATCATGTCATATTTGTTGCAGAAGGCTTGTAGTTACCCAAAGACATACTATTTCAGGTTGTTAACGGTGGTCGTATTCCTTATCAGGTTCAAAATACGCCTTATAAAGGCTCCATTATACATCAGTTAAGGGTATTATTTTTTTCAAGTACTTAGGTAATGCATGGAGGCTTAAAATCTAACATACTACGTCTCCATGCAAACTAGTATTCATCAACAGGCATATGACCAGATTTTATAGACTGAACCCTTAAAAATAATCAAAGCCTTGGAATAGTTGTAGAATTCAGGTCTTAAATAGAATTTGGACCAATTTACATTAAACTGTGGCCAAACAGCGACCTGGGGGCGAAGCCCCCCACAGGGGTCTGGGGGCGGAGCCCCCAGCGAGCGAAGCGAGTTGCTTATCTATACAGAAATAATGGCAATATTAAAATTATTTAACAAAGCAACACAACTACACAACTGTATTATTTAACAAATAATACTATAATTATAATTCCATCCAGAATATCCCTGCATTCATGCGTTCCTTGTATTCAAACCGAGCCTATACTTCATGCCAGTGAAAGCAAGTCAGAAGCATGCACGGTTTATGGCACATCAACTGGCATGCATTCATCATCTGTACTATTGTTTGTGAGATGAGGATTTATAAGTATTTAATTATATTCCAACCGAAAAACTATTATAATCGTAGCACTTATCCTAATAGTATTACGAATGTGAAAGTTTGTTTGTATGTATTTATGTATGGATAGATGTATGTTTAGACTTCCATCACGCAAATACTACTCGACCGTTTAAGCTAAAATGTTGTATGACCATAGCTTACATATCACATTAACATATAGGCCTGAATATATCCAGTCTTAGGGTTCCGCCCACGGACCCTGTAAGTTCCAATGCAAGTCTAATGGAAGGATATTGTTAGTAAAATTACCAGCCGTAGTTCAGCTGCTTTGGCATTTACTGCTGAGCCGTGACTACTTTCCACCGACGAATGTCACGTCTCATTTAGTGTTTTATTATAGTACTGATTGTTATGTCTGTGGTCTGACGTCCCCATTTGCACGGCTGTGTGCCTCGTGCACGGAATCCTTGGGCGTTGACTCGTGAACCCCGAGGCCAATTTCCGTTGCACAACGTGCAGAATTTTCATAGATCGTGTGGCTGTCGAACTGCGAACATCAGTAGAATATTTTTTGTGACTAAGTTTTGTGTTTAGTAAATTTTTGTGTTATGTTTTGTTTGTTGTCGTCACTATGATGTTCGGCTAAACGAGCCGCCACAGCCTGATGGGGTCCCGGAGGAGCGCGACCACCTCAACAGCATGAGCGTCGGCGGAGAGGGATTTCTCCACCTTGGCTGCCGTCATCGGATTCTGGCCCCCCTCTCCGCCCTGTTTCGTCGCCCCTCCGGTGGGCCGCCTTGACCCGCCCAGAACCGCCTGTCCGCAAGTCATAATAGAACTGTGTTTTTTTTTTGTTATATGTGTATATTTATTTATTTGTGGAATCGTTTTAAAGCTGTTGCCACCATGGACTGATTATATATATATATATTACTGTTATTTAGTTTTAGGCACAGTTTTTTTTGTTGGTAAATTATTGGTAACTTATTTAAAGGGGGGCCCCTACCAAACAATTTCTTTTGATAATTCTAAATTAATTTAAATTTTAATGGTAATATCTGTTTGTGCTAATTGTTTCTTGCTATTTATTGATTTGTTGAATTATTTATTTAAATGTTAATTTATTTATCTACTGTTGATTAGTTTATATATTTTTTTTAATTGATAACGTTAACAGATTTAACTTAACTCAAAATAAAAATATAAAAAAGAATACAGTAAATAATTGTAAAATTTTGAAAAGGTTGTTAAAATTTAATTTTTTGAATAGACTGTGATTTAACTTATCTAAACTTTAAACTTTTTTGAAATCTTTTATAGAATGAAACACACCATTATTTAAATATATAAAAAAGGACCTGTAAGCTAGAAGGCAGGTGGGAACGATTGTTGTTTTCTGAAAATATTTGAAGTCACATGTATTTTGTTGGTGTTTTGTTTATTACAGTTCGTGCCTCTCAAATGGTGCGTTTTAATGATTTTTCCTCCACGGTCTTCCTATTATATTTAGGTAGGGCTGTGAGCCGCCCCTCGCCCCGCGTCCATGGGAGCACGCTTCCAATTCTGGTTCGCTTGGGTGCGGGTGCGGGGGCGTGGTTCACTGCAAAGGAATATGGTACAATTTAAACAATGATTTGGTAGTGCTGGACAAGTTAAGATTCGTGATCGAAGCCGAGATTAACAGCTAGTTTTACATAACGCAGAACATATTCTCCTTACCGTAACTTAATTCTTGCAGCGCCCAGTGTTCATGTGACATACCTGTAACAATAAGTAATTTTTAATGCGTATAATATATCAAAATGACCATCAAATGTCTTATGTCTTCCAATATGAGAATTAGTAATTAACTGTAAAGCATATACAATAGAATCATATACAATAGATTAGATAAATGACAGGCAAATGAAAGAGTTTCCACAAATAATAAGATTCCTCGTATATAGATGTTCAATGCTACTGGCTACATATATAAGCATTTTATTTTGGATAGCACCTGTTTGGTTTTGTAAACTGGGGAGAGACATTTTATTGAAACTTGCGACTCACGAAATTTTACCACCCTGGGAAATACAAACCCACAAAAAATATAAATGAGATAAGTAAAGACTAGATATTTAAATTTCGCCACAAAAGCTGCAAAGCAATTCACTTGTAACAGTCTTACCAACAAAGAATTAAAAGTTTACAGAAATATTACACTGAAAGACGAATCAAGGAAACAGAGAGCAGGTTCGCAATACCCTCAGACTACATGGGGTCGAGCGTATTTATTCCAGACGGAACTCAAGTTTATGCAGATGTGTCGAAGTTTGGCGAACTTGAGTTTACAACACCGAGAGACCGACCGGCAACTCCCGTATCTGCTGTAGATGTTCCAGATTATCCTGCCTTTGCATAAACATTATAGTAATACGCTTGGTCCAAAAGCATGAGATGTATTGTAATGTAGTTCATTTTATGTAAACTACATTTCAGTATACTCATCTAATAATAATAAATATAAATTGTTTTCAGTAATAAAGAAGTACCTAGTTAAGTTCTACAATTAATATAACCACCGTGTATTATGACTGCAATCGCTGACTATAATCATTGTTTGGAGAAATAACATAAGTAATTGGTTGGATAATAGGATATAATAAATTATTTCATGGATAAATAAAATGTTAAAATCTTAGTTTCCGAGTCAAAAGTATATTATGTTGGTATTAACAAACGATGTATAGAATATCTCAAAACGACAACTCCAACTTCAGAGTGTTAAATGTCTGGCTTAAACAAGCATCAAACTGTACAAAATTTGGTGTAAACAATGAATACAGAGTCTTATAAGAAAAACAGGTCCCGTGTTCAAAATTCTGTCGCTTATTTGAAGTTGGCGCGCTGGAAATCCGTAGTTTTGCGCCTCGCCGCTGTGAAGCGTCTCTAGCACTGCAGACCGGTACCGAAAACACGAGGTGTTGCCGTGGCCTAGGTCCCTTCGCTCTTGTAATAGGGCGGGGTTGGCTGTAGCGGCGGTCGGGGGGGAGGAGTGGCTGTATAGACAGCGCGCGCTGCCTCGTGGCCGAGCGCAAAACTAGCACGGCAAGTTTCAAATACCGACAGACTCTGGCCCATAAGACGTTTTCTTCTTATAAGACTCTAATTTATATTTATGGATACAAAACAGATTTATGTGTTTAATGAAGGACATTTTAATTAAAATAATAGTTACTGATTTTAATCATTTAATACACTTATTCTTTTAATTCCTTCGGCAAAATGGTAAAACATGATTTGCTTCTTATGGAGGGGATGAATAGCAGGCATCCCATACTTACTGATCCACCAACCTCAGTTTGTACTCAAGTAGTGCAAAACAGAAAGGACCAGGTTTATCAGAACTGCCAAAGCCCTGATTGTTTGCACCTGGGACTTTTGTAATTTAAAAATCTGGAACCTATGGTAAATGCAGTGCATTCATTGGTATAAAGTATATTTCGTTCCATTAACAGTCTCTATTTGTACAGTGTGTCCAGACTCGATGTCCGAAACATTACAGTTTTCTTTGTTTAAGTTCATTGTCAGTGTTTATTTTATTCAAGAAACTACTGCGGCAATTTTTCACCTCTGATTAGTGATTTCCCATACTAATCAGTGATGGAAAATTACTGCAAAAATTTATTAGAAACATAACATATGTTTCTGAACGTGATTTTACATATAATTCAAACAAAAACCTTGAAATATAATAAAGGCTTACTAATAAATTATGAAACTTAATATAAACGAATCTACTTGTTTACAAATCCCTTTAAAAACATTTTGTTTCTGTGTTACATTACTTTTCGAAATGGTGCCGGTTTTAAAGTTTCTAATCTTAAATATCTAAAAGAAAAACTACAAAAATTAATTCGTTTAGTTTAAAGGTATAATAACTATGTATAATATTTTAACTGGATAACAGAAAGAACTATAATTCTTTATGAAACCTTTTTGCTACAATGAGACCTAAACAACGTTATGGAGTATACAGGTTACGTTTTGTTTATTTCTAATTAAGTTTATTTCTTATTACGTTTTCTCTAACTAGTGTAATATTTATGTGCACTCACAGAATCGCAGAAATATTACATACAGTAAAAACTGCACGTATTATACGATTGAGCACATAAACATCGTTTAATTAAAATGATCATTCTAAGAATTAAAAGCTCATTTACTTTGCTTACTATAAAATTTCGTTTCTGAGCACGTCGATAAATTAATTTAGCCAAAGAATACCTCACTGACCTACCCACTCCTGTTGCGTTATACGTATACTACCAAAATCTATCTATATATTACTTATTCTACAAGTTTTACATTTGGTTGTGCTAATAAACACGTTCTTACTATTAACAGTAATATATATTTGAGAGAGGTATTAAATTTCAAGTACGAAAGAGGACTAAATACTATTTAAATATGATTGAAACACAAGACTAACTACACCACCTTTTCCAACAATAAGACCAATTAAACCAGATGTCAACTCTAATGATGTGCTTACTCTGAACCGCTTAGCTTTGCAGAATATGTTTAATTATATTGTTTTGAAAGGTTATTATAACTAAGTATTTATAATACGGGAGGTAATCGCTAGAATTTCTACGTTCAATTAGAGTTCAAGCATGTGCGTTAAAATAGAATTGGCAACTTTAAATTCGTTATTTAGTGAATTTCCTTTGGAAAATGAACTATTAGCATGACCCGCACGGTGAAACTTAAGCCCGGGACCACAATAGAAGTTCCTAACGTGACCCCGTGAACACGTTTTGGGGGGTCGTTCAAAATTTGATATATATATATATATATATAGACATATATATATATATATATATATATATATACATGTGTGTGTGTGTATGCACTCTAGCGGTCGCATTTTTAGTCCGATATACTTCAAATTTGGTAGGGACATTCCTTTCTATAATCTGTTGGACACGTTCGTTGGGTAAAACAATCGGAAAACTCTAAACCCATTTTTTGGGGATTAATCTTTCAAATTTCGAGATTTTTGGCCCAAAAAGGGTCAGAAAAGCCCCATATGTAAAATTAATGCATGTAAAAAGATGAGGATTAGAGAGGCGAAAGTTTTGAGCCCTATCTCGTCATTCTAGTATAAATATTAACGGAGTTATTAAAGAAAATGTGTATCGGCAAACACAGTACGTTGTCTTATGGGGGTTTTACACTAGAAAAGCCTGTTATTCCTTTGTTAAAGTACTTTTATTATCCCCAGCAACCTCACGCCTACTTTCAAGCCTGTCTGGACCTTCTCCTAACCTTATAATGCGCAAAATTGTACTCTCAGCTTTGCAAGTAAATTAAACCAGGAGTATCAGAACAGCCAAAAAATCAATGTTTTCAGATTTCAATAAAAATTGGACGAATGTATGTTTTTATACTGATTTTGAGTTTTAAAAGTTGTTATGTGGAAATTCACTTCCCTCACGTCAGCGTGCTGCGTGCGAACTCGTTTTGTTATTAATAGGATAGTAATGAGTCATGTAGTGATGACTAGTACAACGCCCCTCCACCACCACCCCTACCACTTATGTAATTTCGCCAATCACCTCGCGTACAAGATAAACATTCCCTGAATCGGCTAAAATTGTATTAATAGTTTTGCAATAATATTCTTCATGATGTCTTTCTACAGTCGGTGTACTTTTAAAGGTACACTACGTATGACAATAACTATCATTAATCCCCGTTTAACCACACTAAATATATTATCAAGAAAAGAGAAACCTGCGTCACTATAAGCCACGGAACAAACAACTAATATTACCATGTATTCTTCTCTCAGACACATTAAATTCCTAGATGGCACAAAGTACAAACTGCTGTAGACATATCATACATTATTTGCATCAAAACTTATTAAAACTCATGAAATCTAAAATACCCCCGTCGCAGCAAACCTGCGTACTCAGCGAATTTACAATGCATAATATATGTCTTAATACCACATAAAGCCACATACCAAGTTTCATACAGATATATTCAAATATAAGTGATTTTTAATTATTCTCTATAAGAATAACACTGGTAATGAATACGTAGGTTTGCTGAAACAAGGAACACAAACGATTGGTTATTATGCAAATATAAATAGAATTTAACTAGGCGAAGTCACATACCAAGTTTCATCAATATTCAATCATGAATAAGCGCTATATAACAATTTAGGTATTCTCCATAAGAATATCATGGGGGCTGAGTAAGCAGGTTTGCTGCAACAAGGAACCAAAAAAATGATTTTTTTATGCAATTATCAATATAACTTAACCAAGTGAAGCTACATACCAAGTTTTATTAATTTATGTTCATAATTAAGGGAGTCATTACATTTTACTTATTCTCCATAAGAATAACATGGGGGCTGAGTACGCAGGTTTGCTGCTACGAGAATAATCAACAAAAAATCAATTTTTTGTGCAAATATCAATATACCAGAACTACGTGAAGTGTCATCAACATACATTCATAAATAATCGAGATATAAAATTTTATTTATTCTCCATAAGTATAACATTGGACAACGTACTGTATTTAGCACTTTGAATATCTCTGCAACGGTTGGGCGTAGAATCACAATTTAAACACCAAAATGATTGTTTTGTGGAACTGAACAGATTGGTAAAAGCAAATGTGAAGTTTACATTAAAATAACTGAGGAAAAGCAAAAAACCTTTTTCCCATAAGATTAACATGGGAGATTTTATGAGTGGGTTTTTTGGATTTTCTCCGCAACCACTTAACCTAGGTTAATAATTCAAAATACCATATTATGTTTTTTAAGCTCTATAACATGGTCAAAACCAACATTAAGTTTTTTTTTTATTTTTAGGGTGAAAAATGCAAAAAACTAATTTTTGGAAAATTTAAAACCCCCATAAACCCCGCCTTCCCATGGTCCGATTTTTCTGGTTTTCGAACTTAAAGTCATGAATGTCATTTTACACATTTGAGCCAAATTTCATCGAAATCGGACGTTTTTTACTCAAGTTATCACATTCACGGACACATATATATATTAAAATTTGAATCTGGAGAGAACATTTCTACTATATATATATATATATATATAAATTTGAACGAATAGTGTTTTTGGCATCTGGGGACCTCAAAACAAAAAGTTATCATGGTCTCGGGCTTAAGTCTTACCATGAGACCTACGGTAATAGCTTCTTCCCTATAGGGGAAATTCGCTAAAACGTGTGTTTTACTACTATCAAAACTTCTCAGTCTACTAGCATCATTTCTCAGTCGTCATAGAAATTGTCTATGTTTTATTTCATAAATCATAGACCATCAATTTTGACATGACTAACTGGAATATGGGCCACAAAATGAACACATTACTTGGTTGGTCATGTATTTTAACACTTAAAATATATCTAGATACAGTATTTAAACAGTAAAACACACAATATTACTAAGAATAGAAAAATAGAGACTCTAGTATTTTTGGAACAAGTATAAATAAAACAGGAATGGAATTTTCAAATTTAAAACTGTTGGAAAAATAACAAGTTCACAAAATTTTAAATATATTTAAGCAAAGGACTTAAATCAAGGGGCTTATCTCATTAATTACTTATGATAAAATAGTAAATAAAACTCGATAAAAGTCTTGTGTTGATTAAGTTTTACCAATTTAGTAACCTTGTACTGCCTGATGTGATACATTGCTACAGACTCCAATCCAACCAAACTCAGTTTGAGCAGGTGCACATGAGAAGCTATCTGCATATAAATTCCTGATAAGATATATTTGCATATGAGATCCTGGATTAAATTCTATCGTAGTGCCTCCATGGTTTATAGAAAACGATCACTCTATTTAAAACAGCCTATATTATAAAGACATTTTAGGTAGAAATAAATGTTGCTCATTTCAATTGATTACATTGCAGTCATATAACGAGTTCGCACGCAGCACGCTGACGTGAGGGAAGTGAATTTCCACATAAAAACTTTTAAAACTCAAAATCAGTATAAAACATACATTTGTACAATTTTTATTGAAATCTGAAAACATTGATTTTTTGGCTGTTCTGATGCTCCTGGCTTCATTTACCTGCAAAGCTGGGAATACAATTTTGTGCATGATAATGTTAGGAGAAGGTCCAGACATGCTTGAAAGTAGGCGTGAGGTTGCTGGGGATGATAAAAGTACTTCAACAAAGGAATAACAGGCTTCTCTAGTGTAAAATCCCCATAAGACAACGTACTGTGTTTAGTCGATACACATTTTCTTTAATAACTTGGTAAATATTTATGCTAGAATGACGAGAGAGGGCTTAAAACTTTCGCCTCTCTAATTCCATCTTTGTACATGCATTAACTTTACATCTGGGGCTTTTCTGACCCTTTTTGGGCCCAAAAACTCGAAATTTGAAAGATTAATTCCCAAAAAATGGGTTTAGAGTTTTTCGATTGTTTTGCCCAACGAACTTGTCCAACAGATTATAGAAAGGAACGTCCCTACCAAATTTGAAGTAAATCGGACAAAAAATGCGACCGCTAGAGTGCATACACATATATATACATATAAAAAATTTTGAACGACCCCCCAAAACGTGTTCAGGGCGTCACGTTAGGAACTTCTATGGTGGTCCCGGGCTTAAGTTTCACCGTGCGTGTCATGCTAATAGTTCACTTTCCATAGGAAATTCACTAATAACTTAGATTTATGTGATATTTTGTGGTTTGTTACGGGAGGAAGCCTCGAGGATTGAAGATTGTCAGATCCCACAAAAGGAGATTAAAGACTTTCCGCTGATGTCAAACATGTGGAATACATCGCAGTGGGATTCTCCTTTAAGAGATCAAGAAATTCCTTTACAATTGGATTATGGATTTGTCAACGTAGACCTTCAATTAACCTTTTAATTGTCAACAAATTGGTATACATGGGTATAAATTACATGTAGACAGAAAATAGTTTAACTAATAATACAAAACTTCTGAACTGGCATGTTTAAAACTAATACTATTGTCAATTGTACACAGCGCTAACTAAGACCAAATCAAACTTCCCCACTGAATGTGATGCAACGATGCACGACGGTACAAGTTTGAATGGCTTCCGACAACTTCAGTTTCGAATTGTAGATGACTTAGGTTGAGAAACCGGCAAACGGGACAACTTTGGGGCTGTTGTGGTGAATAGGGTTAATATGATCACTGCCCTTAAACCAAGTCGCTCGAAATCGAGCCGTATCAACATCTTCAAAGGCTGAAATTATTAACTATCTAAGGCACTTAAACTGTGACTAAATTCCAATATTTACTATTTTAAAAAGTTAAATCTAATACATAATACAAAGATTATTGGTCATGCGACGTTATAGTTACTTTGTAGAATTCGCATGATAGGCCAAAATAATTAAACTAGTACTAAATATGACAGGTAGTTGATAATGAGTGAATGTATATTGTTATATGAAAAACAATTTAAAGAGAGGTGCAACAGTAATGCCTGTCAAAAGAAACACATTTAGGGTAACTTATTTTTGAAAACACTAATTTATTTAGTTTCTTCGTAACACTGTCTGCTATAACAGAAACTTCAATAGTAAAATACTAACGTTAAATTAAAAAATAAATAAGATAAATTTATAAATATTTATTAGTGAATTTCCTTTGGAAAGTGAAGTATTAGCATGACCCGCACGGTGAAACTTAAGCCCGGGACCACCATAGAAGTTCCTAACGTGACCCCCTGAACACGTTTTGGGGGGTCGTTCAAAATTATATATATATGTATATATATATATATATAGACATATATATATATGTGTGTGTGTGTTTGTACTCTAGCGGTCGCAATTTTTGTCCGATTTACTTCAAATTTGGTAGGGACGTTTCTTTTTGTAATCAGTTGGACAAGTTTGTTGGGCAAAACAATCGGAAAACTCTAGACTCCTTTTTTGGGGATTAATCTTTCAAATTTCGAGTTTTTGGGCCCAAAAAGGGTCACAAAAGCCCCGGATGTAAAATTAATGCATGTAAAAAGATGGGAATTAGTAAGGCGAAAGTTTTAAGCCCTCACTCGTCATTCTAGCATAAATATTTACCAAGTTATTACAGAAAATGGGTTTTGAATAAACACAGTACGTTGTCTTGTGGGGGTTTTACACTAGAAAAGCCTGTTATTCCTTTGTTAGAGTACTTTTATCATCCCCAGCGACTCACGCCTACTTTAAACCCTGTCTGGATCTTCTCCTAACATTATAATGCGCAAAATTGTATTCCCAGCTTTGCAGGTAATTGAAACCAGGAGCATCAGAACAGCCAAAAATCAATGTTTTCAGATTTCAATAAAAATTTAAATAAATGCATGTTTTTACACTGATTTTGAGTTTTAAAAGTTTTTATGTGGAAATTCACTTCCCTCACGTCAGCGTGCTGCGTGCGAACTCGTTTTAGGGATTATTTCGGGAGGCTAGCACATGAGAGCGTTTCTCTCTCCCCAATGCACTGGACACAGTAACAAACCCACATCAAACATTATACTAATTACAAATTCCCTTTGTCAAGACCTAATTGCATAACAAATTATATTTGATGCCTGCCCTAATAACAAAGTAATCAGTCAAAACCTCAATGCGTTAGTCGTTATTCTGGATGTCTTAAACCTTGTCACGTTACTGGTTCGGAGTAAATTTAGAGAAATTATTACTTGTAATAAATCAAATGTTGTTAATCTAATAAGTAATTAATACCAATAAAATATTAGTGTGCTGTAAATAAATGCAATTAACCAACTGTTAACTTAACGCAATTTTCGAATAAATTGACCATTGTTAAAAAAATTTAAAAGTCTAGCTGAATCAATTAGTTACCAAAGCAACTGTAACATATACAGGAGCTGAATCTGCTAAAATTCAATCCTTATAATATGCAGGTGGACTCTATTCGGAAACAATGCACGTAGGCCGAGTGTATTGGACATGCATTGGAAACCATTGGAAATCCATATTTTCTACACTTTCAGGTACATAAAAAGCACAGATTAGACTATGCTCGACCAAGATAGAGAACGACATTAATTTAATGCTCTTTTAAGCTTAAAATCTTCAGTTAACTTTAGGCTACAAGGAACTTATATAAGAAACTAGCCTTAACCCTGTTAGTTTATTGTTCAGAAAAATTAGGAAATCATTTAACAGTTTTAACGAGTTCGCACGCAGCACGCTGACGTGAAGGAAGTGAATTTTCCACAGAAAAATTGTAAAACTCAGAATCAGTGTAAAATCAAATATTTATTCCAATTTTGATTGAAATCTGAAAACATTGATTTTTTGGCTGTTCTGATGCTCCTGGTTTTATTTACCTGCAATGCTGGGAATACAATTTGGCGCATTATCAGGTTAGGAGAGGGTCCAGTCAGGTTTTAAAGTGGACGTGAGGTCGCTGGGGATGAGAAAAGTACACCAACGAAGGAATATCATGGTTTTCTAATGTAAAACCCCCATAAAGACAACGTACTGTTTTGGCGATACACATTTTCTTTAATAACTCTATAAATATCTATGCTAGAATAACGAGAGAGGGCTTAAAACTTTCGCCTCACTAATTCCCATCTTTTTACAAGAATGAATTTTACATCCGGGGCTTTTCTGACCCTTTTTGGGCCCAAAAACTCGAAATTTGGAAGATTAATCCCCAAAAAAGGGGTTTAGAGTTTTCCGATTGTTTTGCCCAACGAACTTGTCCAATTGATTACAGAAAGAAACGCCTCTAACAAATTTGAAGTAATTCGGACAAAAAATGTGACCGCTAGAGTGCAAACAAACACACACACACACACACACACACACACACACACACACACACACACACACACACACACACACATATATATAAAATTTTGAACGACCCCCCAAAACGTGTGCAGGGGGTCACGTTAGGAACTTCTATGGTGGTCTCGGGCTTAAGTTTCACCGTGCGGGTCATGTTAATAGTTCACTTTCCTAAGGAAATTCACTAATAAATGAGAGTTTATCCTTGGAAGGTCTGTCTCATTAGTATGGGCACATTGCTACAGTTTACTCATACTGATAAACCATTTCGCTGTAACGATTAGTTCTTAGTACTACAGAAACTAGGATGGTAACGAAGAACAAACAGAGATCACAGCTGATCAGCTGCGCGAATTCGCTGTGCTCTCTTATGTAAGTGAATATCCTACGTCATGTCGGCATTAGGATTATATACTATACAGGGTGTTTCAAATGTCGACGACCAAACTTCTCAGGCTTGTTATATGGACTATTTCCAACAGAAAATGGTATATATATATATATATATATATATATATATTTGTATCATGTCCTTCATAATTTATGAGCTATTGATGTTTTTAATATGTTTTTAAATCTGAGTATTACAATCTTATAAATAAAGTTAAGCAATAAAATATACACGTAGGACCTTAACGCTTTTACACTGCACACAATTGAACAGTATTTACAAAACAATTAAGTTTTAGAAGTTTTATAAAATTAAAAAAACATCAATTAACGCAATTTTAGTTTAAATTTTACATTTCAAACAAACTTTTTACCTTCAAACAATTTTGTCGTGTATTGTTTTTGCCTTATAGAATGATCCTATATCTTAAACGCTTTCCCATTTATTGCAGATAATAACATTATTATGATATTAAAAGGTTTATCTACCTAATTTCAGTAATGGCAATTTTATTAAAATAAATACACTTTTCCTGAAAATAGCCATTAATTTAAAGTAAAAAAATACGAATAAAAATAAAAATTGCGCGTTAATTTGTTTGTTAATGTTATTAAACTCCTCATAGCTGCATTTCTTCTTAATGTTTATTTTTATACGCTGTAAAAGTTATATGGTCCTCCTACGTGCAGATTTTATTGCGTAAAATGATTTATGATATTGCAATGTGTAGATTTAAAAAATGTAAAAACGTTAATAGCTTGTAAACTATGAAGGATATGATATGAACATGTATGACATATTTTGTTGGAAATCGTCCATATAAAAAGCCTGTGAAGTTTGGTTCTCGACTTCTGAGACACCCTGTATACACAATGATGATTCAACATGTTCGTTTGTGTGCTTAGTAATATCTAGAAAAACGCAAATTTAATTTTTAAATTAAATAAATCAAAGACAAACAGTTGTTGAGTAAAGTTCGTGTACCCTTCTCGCCCGGTATGTTGTCAGAGTTTCCAGGTCGCACTAGTGCCTCTGTGTCAGAGTTTCCAGGTCGCACTAGTGCCTCTGTGTCAGAGTTTCCAGGTCGCACTAGGGCCTCTGTGTCAGAGTTTGCAGGTCGCACTAGTGCCTCTGTGTCAGAGTTTCCAGGTCGCACTAGTGCCTCTGTGTCAGAGTTTCCAGGTCGCACTAGTGCCTCTGTGTCAGAGTTTCCAGGTCGCACTAGTGCCTCTGTGTCAGTTTCCAGGTTGCACTAGTGCCTCTGTGTCAGAGTTTCCAGGTCGCACTAGTGCCTCTGTGTCAGAGTTTCCAGGTCGCACTAGTGCCTCTGTGTCAGAGTTTCCAGGTCGCACTAGTGCCTCTGTGTCAGTTTCCAGGTTGCACTAGTGCCTCTGTGTCAGAGTTTCCAGGTCGCACTAGTGCCTCTGTGTCAGAGTTTGCAGGTCGCACTAGTGCCTCTGTGTCAGTTTCCAGGTTGCACTAGTGCCTCTGTGTCAGAGTTTCCAGGTCGCACTAGTGCCTCTGTGTCAGAGTTTCCAGGTCGCACTAGTGCCTCTGTGTCAGTTTCCAGGTCGCACTAGTGCCTCTGTGTCAGAGTTTCCAGGTCGCACTAGTGCCTCTGTGTCAGAGTTTCCAGGTCGCACTAGTGCCTCTGTGTCAGAGTTTCCAGGTCGCACTAGTGCCTCTGTGTCAGTTTCCAGGTCGCACTAGTGCCTCTGTGTCAGAGTTTCCAGGTCGCACTAGTGCCTCTGTGTCAGAGTTTCCAGGTCGCACTAGTGCCTCTGTGTCAGTTTCCAGGTTGCACTAGTGCCTCTGTGTCAGAGTTTCCAGGTCGCACTAGTGCCTCTGTGTCAGAGTTTCCAGGTCGCACTAGTGCCTCTGTGTCAGAGTTTCCAGGTCGCACTAGTGCCTCTGTGTCAGTTTCCAGGTTGCACTAGTGCCTCTGTGTCAGAGTTTCCAGGTCGCACTAGTGCCTCTGTGTCAGAGTTTGCAGGTCGCACTAGTGCCTCTGTGTCAGTTTCCAGGTTGCACTAGTGCCTCTGTGTCAGAGTTTCCAGGTCGCACTAGTGCCTCTGTGTCAGAGTTTCCAGGTCGCACTAGTGCCTCTGTGTCAGTTTCCAGGTCGCACTAGTGCCTCTGTGTCAGAGTTTCCAGGTCGCACTAGTGCCTCTGTGTCAGAGTTTCCAGGTCGCACTAGTGCCTCTGTGTCAGAGTTTCCAGGTCGCACTAGTGCCTCTGTGTCAGTTTCCAGGTCGCACTAGTGCCTCTGTGTCAGAGTTTCCAGGTCGCACTAGTGCCTCTGTGTCAGAGTTTCCAGGTCGCACTAGTGCCTCTGTGTCAGTTTCCAGGTTGCACTAGTGCCTCTGTGTCAGAGTTTCCAGGTCGCACGAGTGCCTCTGTGTCAGAGTTTGCAGGTCGCACTAGTGCCTCTGACATCACCTGTAGACTACTTATGTAGCCCAGGACCAAGGGCCTTCCGAAGCACGGTGGCTGAGTTTCAAATGTTAAATAGATTCCACCGGGAATTGAACCCGGGTCTCTTGAGTGGTAGTCTATTACTTAACCCACTCACTTACGAATGCCACGTGATGCCACATCATGAAAATCTATGAACGATAATAATGTATAATGTACTGACATTTATTTTGACTGCAAGTTCCAAAATAACATCTTTCAAAGTTGAAAATAAATGTATGATAAAGGATACTGCACTTCTCAATTAGCTGTCTTCCTCTTTTATGCGCTCAGTTAAATATACATATTTTTTTCTTGGAACAGAATGTAAACCCCATTTAATCCAGGGTTGAGTTAGAGGCTTTGCCAGCACCACGTTTCTCATCATCCGATAAGACTGAGACTGGATCTTCTAAATAGCATTCTGATCGGGAAGCTAATCAGTGCGCATTGTACTGTATTTTCTACAGCCTTTATAATACTTTTACCTTTATAAAATTTAATACTTATTTTGCTAGTTTCATTCAAACTAGTACTACATTGCGAGTGGTTATCGCTTTTAGCTATACTAGGCTTAACAACTCCAGCTCCACCGAAAAGATGTTAACTTGTATGGATGCTTAACAATCACCTGGCCAAATACAACCAACTTCTGTAACACAAAAACACTGAAACATTAAAGGGCAAAGGGGCAAAACCCTAAAGGAGTTTTCAAATATTTTCTGAAATTTGTGTCACATGTACGAACACAGCTAAAATTTTAATATACATGTTGAAAGGATAGTTTTTTGCAACAATGTAGCATTAAACGGCTCTCCCGTTTGATTTAATTTGTTCCGAAATTATCGTTTTACATAAATATTTGCAAATTCCCTAAATTGTCATTTTATAATTAAGGAAACGCGTTACGTACATTTTGAGTTCAAACCTATCACACAACATAACTAATATAAACACCACAATAGCTGTAGACGTTATCAAGCTTTTGACAATATTATAAGGAATTAACATTACAATAGAACCTGGTGTATGTGCAAAAGAAACACTATACTATCATCGTGAGGCCGAAATATGAAAATTGTGTTGATATAGTGTTATAAAATGTTTGGTGAGCTGAACTTGTACACAACAAAATCATTTGAAATTCAGCCTAAACTTAACCGATTAGGGTGGACGGGGGAATTGCCCAGTTGCTCTATCAGTGTTGTGAACTCAAGTTTTGGAAAACCTTTGACAAATCTGCATCAAGTTTTGAATGTGTCTGGGAGTTGACGTTTTGCCTGCTCCTCCTCATATCTGTGTGATTTGTTCCACATAAACCTTGTCTAAACCTCTCGGTTCTACAGAGGTATGACGTAGCATGTCATGAATTTACATGAATTGGCAGGAGTGAAGAAGTTGAAACGTTAATCTATATCTATAATACTCCCGTAGCAGCAAACCTACGTACTCAGCGAATTTCCAATGGAGATATAAATGTCTTAATACTACATAAAGCCACTTATCAAGTTTCATAAAAATATATTCACAAATAAGCGATACGTACAATTTTAATTATTCTCCATAAGAATAACATTGGGGCTGAGTACGCAGGTTTGCTGCAACAAGGAGCACAAAAAATGGGTTTTTATGCTAATATCAATATAACTGAAGTAGGTGAAGTCATATACCAGTTTTTATTAATTTATGTTCATAATTAAGGGAGACATAGCATTTAATTATTATCCATAAGAATAACATGGGGATGAGTACGCAGGTTTGCTGCTACGGGATCCTTTGACAAAAAATTAGTTTTTTGAGCAAATATCAATAGACCATAACCAGATGAAGCGATATACCAAGTTTTGTCAGTATACGTTCATAAATAAGCGAGATATACAATTTTTCTTTTCCTCCATAAGAATAACATTAGACAACGTACTGTGTTTAGCACTTTCAATATCTCGGTAACCAATTAACGTAGAGAAATGATCAAAATACCAAATTGTGTGTTTTTTAAGCTGAATCCAATGGTGAAAACTAAAATTTGAATATTTCAAAAATTATATGTGAAAAATTCAAAAAACTCATTTTTGGGGTACAAAACCCCCCAAAAATACCCTTTCGGGTAGAGGGATCTGGCTGGTTTTCGAACTTAAAGTCATAAATGTTGCTTTACACGTTTATACCAAATTTCATCAAAATCGGATCATTTTTACGAGAGTTATCGTGCTCACGGACACACATATATATATATATATATATATATATATACAGTGTCGAACAAATGGTGTTTTTGGGGTCTGGGGACCTCAAAACGAAAAGTTATCATGGTCCCGGGCCTAGTTCTTACCATGCCGACTACGGTAATAGCTTCTTCCCTATAGGGGAAATTCGCTAAAAGGCAAAGCCCTGGCTGACTGACTGACTCACTCATCACTAATGCTCCACCTTCCCATGTAGGTAGAGTGCTGAAAATTTGTATACTGATTCTTTAGGTCTTAAATAGGACAACTAAGCAGTTTACACGCCGGTATTTCCATGGGGCTCCGCCCCACAGGCCTTCAAAGTTACCATATTATGCATATGGTAAAAAATTAATTGAAAGAATTAAATACAAAAATTCAACAGCTGTTGATAATAACAAACCACAGTGTTGCACCAAAGATCTGTTTTTAACTACATCAAGGTTAACAAAAATAATCTTTAAATTAAAAGAAGGTAGTCTTATGAAATCATCTGTTTTTTATGTTTCTGCATTTCCTCGAAGCATCTGGGGGCCTAAAAACGAAAAGTTATCATGGTCCCGGGCCTGGGTCTTACCATGCCACCTACGGTAATAGATTATTCCCTATAGGGGAAATCGCTAAAAGTGGGGTGGTGTGTGTCTGTCTGTCTGCCTTTTGTTCCTCAATAATTAAACAACTACTGAATCGATTGGCATGACAATTTACACAAATTTTCCTTATATACCAAATAAACACATAGACCTATTCTCGTTTTGAAAATCCTTTAGGGCCTTGCCCTACGGGAGTTCAAAGTTCCCATGTATTTCTTATGTACATTAATTTTTGTTTGAGCTGATGAATATACAAAGAGCTGCTCTTGATTCGTAGTAGTTTAACATGCTAACCACAGAATGCAGCGCACACAACTGTCATAGTTTTTATAAATTATTTGCGGGGCAAAGCCTGAGGCAACAGCTAGTATTAAATATAGTCGATCGAAATAAGATTGTTGTTTTAAATTTAGCTGCATTTTTCTGGTACTTTGTATGTTTGATATAACTTTATTACATTAATTATAAAAACACTCACCGAACGTTTTAAACTATGTTACGATTGCAAAGGATCACATTCTAAACGAGAATTATGACTACATAGTAGTAGTAATCCACACCGTTTCATCTTAATTTTCAGCCTCAGTAATAATTCGTAAAGTGTTTTGTACAGTTAGCCATGTATAAACGCTATTATGTAATTATAACGTTACACTTGAGAATGCAGTTTTTCAAAACGTGCTCCATGTAAAGAATTACAACATTACCATTTTAGTAGCTAGTTCAGAAGAGGGTCTTTGTGTGTTTTAGCGAATTTCCCTTATAGGGAAGAAGCTATTACCGTAGGTGGCATGGTAAGACTTAAGCCCGAGACCATGATAACTTTTTGTTTTGAGGTCCGCAATGCCAGAAACACTATTCGTTCTAATTGATATACATGTATACATCAGCGATAACTTTTGAAAGAAAAGCCCAATTTTGATGAAATTTGGCACAAAGGTGTAGAGTAACATTTATGACTTTCAGATCGAAAACCAGATCGATCAGACTATGGGAAGGGGGTTTTATGGGGGTTTTAAATTTCCCAAAAATCAGTTTTTTAAATTTTTCCCCCTAAAATTTTAAAACACTCAATTTCGGTTATAGCCATTTTATAGAGCTTAAAAAAAAACAAATAATTTGGTATTCTGGAACATTAACCTAGGTTAAGTGGTTGTAGAGAAAAGTAAAAAAAACGCATCCATAAAATGCCCCATGTTAATCTTATCAGATGAAGGTTTTTGGATTTTCCTCAGATAATTTTATTAAAAACTTCACATTTATTTTTACTAATCAGTTTAGCTCTACAAAATTATAATTTTGGTGTTTTAATTTTTTTCTACGTCAAACCGTTGCAGAGATATGCTAAACACAGTACGTTGTCCAATGTTATCCTTATGGAGGATAAATAAAATTTGATATCTCGATTATTTATGAAAGTATATTGATGAAACTTGGTATGTGGTATATTGATATTTGCACAAAAAAGTGTTTTGTTGATTTTCCCCGTAGCAGCAAACCTGCATTCGGCCCTATGTTGTTCGTATGGAGAGTAAGTAAAGTTTTATATCTCCCCTAGTTACGGACCTAAATTAATAAAACTTGGTATGTAGCTTCACCTGGTCAAGTTAAATTTATAATTTCAAAAATACACATTTCTTATCTTCCTCGTTGCATCAAACCTGCGTACTCAGCCTTAATGTCATTCTTATGGAGAGTAAATAAAATGCTATATATCACTTATTTATTGATGTATTTTTGTGAAACTTGTTAAGTGGTCAATGTAGTAGCGAGGCACATATATATGCATTGTAAATTCGCTGAGTACGCAGGTTTGCTGCGACGGGGGTATTTGTTTATGGGGATATTCTCTTATCCCCCATTCTCATCCTAAGTAACTTAAAGGCAATGTGTTTTCTTTAAGTATTATATTCTTTAGGATTTATATATTTTTCCTCAGAAAATTTATTCCTTGTTAAATAAGCTGTAAGCCAAATTTAATGGTGTCTTCTCTTCATGTTTCGACCGGGCGGTGATGCAATATCTTCCCAAGGCCTGAAATATGTTTATTAAAATACACACAGTATTCAGTTCAATTCTTCAGTTGAATTCTTAGTGACGACTGCTTTTTGGAAACAGTGTGTGAATAAAACGCAATTAGTTCATCCCGGTACATCCACTGCCTTGACAAGAGAAGCTGCTTAATTGGAAAACTTGATCGGTTTCTAGCTTTGTGACGCCACCATCCCACTGCAAGTCATGTTTTAATGAGGTACTCAAAATATAACTAGTTAACATTCTAATTATTTAGAATGATGTTTTTTTGCAATTTTTTTAACACACAACATTATTCACATTTCTACTTAAAATATTCTTTATTCATAATCAAACAATCATTACTCAAAGCCCATTATGTGCATTGAAGAGTAATAATAATCTAACTATTTCAAAAGATCCTGAAATTATATTTAGTCAGAATTTTGTAACTTTTGTGATGTTTTTCTGCAGTGGAAACATTACCCAGATACATCAATCAATATTTCTTGAAGGCAATAAATTAAACGGGCTAAGTGGAAAATGTAAAAGCTCGAGAACGTGGCGCTTAGTTCAACCATTGACCTTATATTTATAATCAATGGTTCAACGAACAACTATTTTGCCCCCATTAGCGAGTTGAGCTCTTGCCCATCTAAAATAAGTTACCGTAATCGAGCAAGAGTTATATGTCTTATACGGGAGAATATTTTGTGTATAAACAAGGTGTTAGTGACGAACAACATTAAGAAATGAACGGCATCCAAAGCGCTCCTCCCCATATCCTCACGCTGTGACGTCACTTGTCAGCGTCTAGACAGTTCCACCATAGATTGAGCATACTCCTTAGGAGATATTGCATTGGCAAGTTGTCAGACGAAGACGGGTGAACAGTGGCGTGCTCCTGCGGGATTTTCTAGTACTAGCATAGAATTAGAGCCGACGGCATCAGCGCAATGGCGCAGCTCGTGGCCACGTGAGGAACCAACGATCCGCGGGCTAGGAGGGGATACGACATCCGTGTGCGAGAGAGAGCGGGAGTACTTGTGCGATAGAGAGAGAGGGAGTGAGAAAGATAGGCGCCGCCGACGCGACACTGCCGTAGTGCCGTGGCTCGCTCGCACTCGCAGGGCGTCCGCCAGCCACCAGCCCCAGTGCCTTCGTGCCTTCCTTTCGTCAAATCGTAAAGCGGCTTCTTCCTTGATAAATGTTCTACGTTCGCTTGCGGCAGTTTCAGGCAGTACACCACCTCGGCGAGGCGCCTCGGCCGTTGGCGGTGGCGGGACGTGGTAACGGGCTTCGGTCGGTGCCCACAGCGGAGTGTGTGTGTTGGGGGTTGTGAGATGGGAGATTTAAGAGGGGTTAGCGGAGGGGCTGTTAGGATGGGCGCGCGGCCGAAGGGGGAGAGGGGAAGGGCAGCGACAGCAGCGCGGCAGCGTAGACGTTCCGAACTAGCTCCGCCGTCGCCTTGGACGTACAAGCAGACCGTGTACGCTTGTCCCATTACGATGGGTGATCTCCTAAGGAGTATGCTTAATCTATGGTTCCACTGAATCTTCATCTGTTGTCCAAATTAAAGAGTTTAATGCCTTTCCGCTTCGTTGTTACATTATGTCCGCATCACTTAACAAAACTCTTGACTTTAGCAAAGCGATGCTGGCTCTCTAAAACTTGCATTTGTACTTACATTTGACATTAGTCACAAACATATTTTCCTACATCTGCTAATTTTCAATTGAAATATATCGAACTTTAGGTCTACTCTTTGTAGGGGTTTGATGTACCGTTGTTGCGGAATTGGTCGTACATTTAGGCACATAATTATTCAAACAAATGATCATAAATCAATTTTCTAACGTCCTCGCGCTGAAATCAACATGATTTTTTTTATTAATCAGTATAAAATTTGGTTACTAAACAGCGTTATCGGTGATCATTGCTCAATCTTATTGAATATTTATACAAATATTTAACGAATGAAATGTTCTGTAACTTTTGACACTTAACCGGTGACATTACTAATGTTAATGTTTGTTGGTTTTGAAAAGAAAAACTATTTTTTCAGTGCAGATTCAGCAATAGACGAGACATGTTTTTAATCAGCCCCTTTATCCCAGTTGGATGTTCCCGGCAGTCAGAGACGTATCGAGTCCCGGGACTGCCCTGTGATCTGACAGTGTTTGCCTCTCATTTGATGAGTTTCTGGCAAAGTCTCATTCCCGAGGACTTATCCTCTCAACAACCTCAAACCACTACACCAACTGCATTATGGTATTGGGGAATACTTTAAATTGATATTCCACGAGATATGCTGATGTTATTGACTTTTTGGTTTATCTGTTTATATTTTGCTAATCACACACCTATATTGAAAGATTCGCATGATCCATTTCTCAATTTTTAATAGTAAAAATTGTGCTTATTTTGTATAGTGTACCTTACGTTTGTATTTGGCAATAAATATTCTGTGCGTGATAATAAATCGGACTATAATATTTCTGCCTCGGGATTTAGGATCAGTGTGAAATTGGAATTCCACTTGAGCGTAAGGAATGCGTCGTTGTCAAATCTCCCGGAGTCGGGGTTATTGGCTCTGCAAATCCTGTATTGTTGATGCTCTACATCCTTCGCCTTGTGTCGCGCTTGATCTCCACAAATATCACACATATTCCAGCACTAAATTTATTTATTTTTTTTTACTAGATAAGTTAAAGGTTTTAACTTTAAAACTTTGTATTTCTTCTACTTTGAACGTCGTATAACATTTATATTTTAAATAACATATTTGGTAGAACTCTGAGAGTAAAAATAGATAAGAATTATTATGAGGGTATAAATGTGCGTATTTGTGAACTAAACTTTGATCTCTAAATAGCGGACAAATAAATTTACAGCTGAGAGCGTGGTTTGCCGGCCTATCAAAGTTCAGCCAATAGTAGACGTGCTGCATTGCTAAAGCTCCACACCAGCTGATCGGAATAACATTCGCGTGATATTTTTCCATGGCAAAATGGCAACATGAAAGCGTACAGCCACGCTATTGGCTACAGCCCAACAGCCAATTTATTTTTCCGCTAAATATTACAGTTGTCTTTTTTTAAACCGCACATATAACACCACTTTTTTCCAAAATTAGTGCATGTAAACGATTGTTAGCTTATAAAGAGTGTGAGGTTAAGGCAACGGACTTCGAAACCATGGCAGCTGCCCAGTGGTGCTGAGTTTGAAATCAAGTCCTACCTAGTAAAATTTACCTGTACTCTAAAATGCATACTGAATTTACTTAGTTACCTTTATTTTGCTGGATAGATTCCATACACATATGCGAATGAAGACGCGCAAAGTAAGACAAAAATGCTTTCAACCTCTTAAAAATAAATTAAAATATATGTAAAGACAACGAGTTCGCACGCAGCACGTTGACGTAAGGGAATTGAATTTCCACATAAAAAACTATAAAAACTCAAAATCAGTTAAAAACATACATTTGTTCCAATTTGTATTCAAATCTGAAAATATTGATTTTTGGCTGTTCTGATGCTCCTGGTTCTATTTACCTGCAATACTGGGAATACAATTTTGCGCATAATAGGTTAGGAGAAGGTCCAGTCAGGCTTTAAAATCGGTGTGAGGTTGTTGGGGATGATAAAAGTACACCAACAAATAAATAACAGGTTTTTCTAATGTAAAACCCCCATAAGACAACGTACTGTGTTTGGTCGGTACACATTTTCTTTAATAACTCGGTAAATATTTATGCTAGAATGACGAGAGAGGGCTTAAAGGTTTCACCACGCTAATTCCCATCTTTTTACATGCGTTAATTTCACATTCGGGGCTTTCCTGACCCTTTTTGGGCCCAAAGACTCGAAATTTGAAAGATTAATCCCTAAAAAAGGGGTTTAGAGTTTTCCGATTGTTTTGCCCAACTTGTCCAACTGATTATAGAAAGGAACGTCCCCACCAAATTTGAAGTAAATCGGACATAAAATGCGACCGCTAGAGTGCATACACATATATATATAAAATTTTGAACGACCCCCCAAAACGTGTTCAGGGGGTCACGTTAGGAACTTCTATGGTAGTCCCGGGCTTAAGTTTCACCGTGCGGGTCATGCTAATAGTTCACTTTCCATAGGAAATTCACTAAAAATAGTAATAATTTTTCGTGAACGCGTAATTTTAGGTATAAGTCTAATATTTACTAGCATATGTTCTTGTTTCATGCTCACCTGTGTTAAGGCAGTTAACCTCTACTTTAAAGTCTACGTGTGAACGGAAATGTCGAAAATTTTAAGTAGGCCACGAACCAATTATTTAATGACACCACCTCAATTGCGCAGGTAAAACATATTATCTTTTACATCGAGGTTTAACGTCAGCCCTCGACTTGTGCGGTTGAAGAGTACAAAGTTCTGAGACAGAGGCTGTGGATTATCACCATCAATCAGTCTAGAGTACGGGCTCCTACGGCAGTGGCAGGCCCCAGTTTGTTATATAGCAGCTGAGCACTATGGTGTATACAAGTCATTTATTCTATGACCTTATTAAACTTTATACAGCCCTGAAAACGTACAACATAATAAACGAGTTCGCACGCAGCACGCTGACGTGAGGGAAGTGAATTTCCACATAAAAACTTTTAAAACTCAAAATCAGTGTAAAAACATAAACTTGGCCAATTTTTATTGAAATCTGAAAACATTGATTTTTTTGGCTGTTCTGATCCTCCTGGTTTCATTTACTTGCAAAGCTGGGAATGCAATTTTGCCCAATATAAGGTTAGGAGAAGGTCCAGACAGGCTTGAAAGTAGGCGTGAGGTTGCTGGGGATGATAAAAGTACTCTAACAAAGGAATAACAGGCTGTTCTCGTGTAAAACCCCCATAAGACAACGTACTATGTTTAGTCGATACACATTTTCTTTAATAACTCGGTAAATATTTATACTAGAATAACGAGAGAGGGCTTAAAACTTTCGCCTCTCTAATTCCCATCTCTTTACATGCATATATTTTACATCCGGGGCTTTTATGACCATTTTTGGGCCCAAAAACTCGAAATTTGAAAGATTAATCCCCAAAAAAGGGGTTTAGAGTTTTCCGATTGTTTTGCCCAACGAACTTGTCCAACTGATTACAGAAAGGAGCGTCCCTACCAAATTTGAAGTAAATCGGACAAAAATTGTGACCGCTAGAGTGCAAACACACATATATATATATATGTATGTCTATATATATATACATACATATATATATATATATATATAACATTTTGAACGACCCCCCAAAACGTGTTTAGGGGGTCACGTTAGGAACTTCTATGGTGGTCCCGGGCTTAAGTTTCACCGTGAGGGTCATGCTAATAGTTCACTTTCCAAAGGAAATTCACTAATAAATACACGAACATGTTTGGCAATTTAGCTTTCGTAATGCTTTTTCTAGTCTTCCTAGACAACATATTTGATACATTTTTTTCTTTAGCTGCATATGCCACCCTTATTTGAAAATAAAAATATCCCTAACTGACGAAACTACCTGAGGATAATCAAATGATATAGTTTAAGGGAAGCTATTATTAAAACGATTATCTTTCTCAAAATGTTTTTATGGAATAAAAAGGAGAGGATCAGCGAACGCAGAATAGAACACATTTTTTAAATCTGTGCCCGTTGAAGTGGGCCTACACTTGGGAAAAAATAAAGATGTATCCAGCATAAAATTTGGCTCAACTTTAAGTCGTTTTTGTACGAATTAATATATCCTAGCACTGTTTAATAAAGAAAATATTAAGAGAAAGATAAAGATTTACATTGTGTAATTGAATCTATTTTCTACATCTCGAAAACATAAACATAAACAAAGAACAGTTGGTTCAGTCTGACAATGACTTTTGTAACAAATACATATGTGATAGTAACATACGAATATCTTAAATCAATTAACAAATTTAAATAAACATCAACTCTCGCCTCTCAACTTCACATTTTAAGAGCTGGTCAATGAGTCTTCTCCAAACTCCCCCATCGTACATTTTAACTTTGTGTAGGACGGAATTCTCTCTTTCCACAATTTTCCCAAAGCTCCATTTATATTTTGAGTTAGTGTAGTCTCGAGCCTGCACCCTGTCTCCCACTTGAAATTGTCTACTTACACTCTTTGTGCTTGATGGCATTTTATCACAGTTGGATGTAACAGGCTCACATGTGTTCGCACATTTCTTCCATACATCAAGTGGTAAGCATTTGATCCAGCTGCATTTGGAGAATTAAAATTAGTATTTGATAAAACGCAAGTTATAATCATAGATAATAGTTATAATCACGCACAGGTCAGGCTAAATTACGTTCATAAACCGCAATATATACTTTTAGCGAATTTCCCCTATAGGGAAGAAGCTATTACCGTAGTCGGCATGGTAAGACCTAGGCCCGGGACCATGATAACTTTTCGTTTTGAGGTCCCCAGACCCCAAAAACACCATTCGTTCGATACTGTATATATATATATATATATATATATATATATATATACATACAAGGTGTACATAAAGTCCCGCACGGGTTTAATATTTTCTGAACGATAACAGATAAATCAATAAGATTTGGTACATCAACACTACAACTTAAAAATCTACTTTTTGAAGGAACTATCAGTTTCCTGTCATATCATGGGGACGTCCCGCAACGAGTCAAATTTTAGTTTTGACCATTCGATTCAGCTTAAAAAAACACACAATTTGGTATTTCGATCATTCCTCTAGGTCAATTGGTTACCGAGATATTGAAAGTGCTAAACACAGTACGTTGTCTAATGTTATTCTTATGGAGGAAAAGAACGTATAATGACGAAACTTGGTATACAGCTTCATCTCGTTGAGGTCTATTGATATTTGCTTCAAAAAATTGTTTTTGCATAATTCTCCCGTAGCAGCAAACCTGCGTACTAAGCCCCCATGTTATTCTTATGGATAATAATTAAATGCTCTGTCTCCCTTAATTATGAACATAAATGAATAAAGACTGGTATACGACTTCACCTAGTTGAGTTTTATTGACATTAGCATAAAAACCCATTTTTTGTGTTCCTTGTTGCAGCAAACCTGCGTACTCAGCCCCAATGTTATTCTTATAGAGAATAATTAAAATTGTATATATCGCTTATTTGTGAATATATTTTTATGAAACTTGGTAAGTGGATTTATGTAGTATTAAGACATTTATATCTCCATTGGAAATTCGCTGAGTATTCAGGTTTGCTGCGACGGGGGTATTTAACCATCAATAAAAACTAGCCATCGTAATTTACCTACGGGAGAATTCCCCTTATACATGTTACGCTGCGCCGTGCGATATCACAATTAAATAAATACTATATAATACCGTATTTTAATAGAGTTTTATATTAGTCTCTCGCATAAATTCCACGGATCAAGAAACACCCGTCGGAATACCATCCGCAGGAATACAATCTGAATATTCATAATCTACTAAGTAAAATTCCTTACTCCAAAGGAAAACATCCAATATCACACGAAGTTCTGGAATGTCTCAGGGTTAGGAGAATTCCTGTTTATACATTTTATGACAATTCACAATTAATGTAATTGGAATTTGACTAAACAAGAAATGTACATGTCTAAAGAAAACAGTCGTAGAAAATTTAAAAGTACAGACAATTAAGTAACAGACTGTAAAAAGCCAAAGTAGTTGAAAATTAAATAAAGCTAGAGCAATAACATAGTTTATATTTGTACACAAACAAACGTATAAAGAACTAATTCAAGTTAGGCATGGGTTACTACATATTCCAAATCTTGTTAATATTTGTGAGTGTTTGTTTTTCATTACCAGTTTGAGGAAAAATCTATCAAAATATAAGTGGATCTACCAGTACTAAAAACAGTAGCAACCACACTGACTCTTGATCGAGTAACATTACTGAGTTATATAATAATTATGTGGTGTATTTGAATGTTGTACACGAAGTTAGTCCGTTTACTGATACTACGCATCGGTCGGGAAACAAGACGCACAATTATAACGAATGCTTTCTCTGAATTGTACAGCCAAAATAAAGTGTGTTTACATGTTTTACTATCTAAATTCATGACATATGTAAATACCCCCGTAGCAGCAAACCTGCGTACTCAGCGAATTTCCAATGCATATACTGTATATGTATCTTATTACTACATAAAGCCACATACCTTCATCAATATACATTCATAAATAAACGATTTATGACATTTTAATTATTCTCCATAAGAATACCATGGCAGCTGAGTATGCAGGTTTGCTGAAGCAAGGAACACAAAAAATGGGGTTTTATACAAATATCATTTTAACTCATGTAGGTAAAGCCACATACCAAATTTCATTAATTTATTTTCATACTGAAGGCAGATAACACGTTACTTATTCTCCATAAGAATAACATGGGGCTGAGTACGCAGGTTTGCTGCTACGGGAGCCTTGGGTAAAAAGTGTCTTTTTGAGCAAATATCAATGGTCCACAACCAGATGAAGCCGTATACCAAGTTTCGTCAGTATAGGTTCATAAATAAGCGAGATATAAAATTTGTATTTTTCTCCATAAGAATAACATTAGACAACGTACTGTGTTTAGCACTTCAATATCTCGGTAACCAATTGACGTAGAGAAATGATCAAAATACCAAATTGTGTGTTTTTTTAAGCTGAATCCAATAGTAAAAAATAAAATTTGACTATTTCCAAAATTATAAATAACAAATTCGAAAAACCCATTTTTGGGGTACAAAACCCCCCCCCAAAATACCCCTTCGAATAGAGCGATCTTGCTGGTTTTCGAACTTAAAGTCATAAATGTTGCTTTACACGTTTATACCAAATTTCATCAAGATCGGATAATTTTTACGAGAGTTATCGTGCTCACGGACACACACACACACACACACACACACACACACACACATATATATACAGTTTCGAACGAATGGTGTTTTGGGGTCTGGGGACCTCAAAACGAAAAGTTATAATGGTCCCGGGCCTAGGTCTTACCATGCCGACTATGGTAATAGTCCCCTATAGGGGAAATTCGCTGAAATGGTTATGACAGTTTTCTCTTCATTAAGTTATTGGCAAATTCCATTAGTCAGGACTAGCGCGCTCTTAGTCGGCTGGATCAAGTGACTAATTGCAAAACGATGTTGCCAGATTGAAATTCCGTCTAAATCTCTCAGCTTAGATCAGCGACGCAACGGCATGATGTGTCTTATGTCTTAGTCTGCGACTTAGTCTTGTAGAATAAAGTCTACAAGTTCGATTTTATTCACAATAACAAAAATTAGCAAAGTAAACTGTTAAGTATTAAACGAGTTCGCACGCAGCACGCTGACGTGAGGGAAGTGAATTTCCGCATAAAAACTTTTAAAACTCAAAATCAGTATATAAACATACATTTGTCCAATTCTTATTGAAATCTGAAAACATCGATTTTTTGGCTGTTCTGATACTCCTGGTTTCATTTACTTGCAAAGCTGGGAATACAATTTTGCGCATTATAAGGTAAGAGAAGGACCAGACAGGCTTAATAGTAGGCGTGAGGTTGCTGGGGATGATAACAAAGGAATAACAGGCTTTTCTAGTATAAATCCCCCATAAGACAACGTACTGTGTTTATTCGATACACATTTTCTTTAATAACTCGGTAAATATTTATGCTATAGTGACGAGATAGGGCTTAAAACTTTCGCCTTTTTAATTCACATCTTTTAACATGCATTTATTTTACATCTGGGGCCTTTCTGAGACTTTTTGGGCCCAAAAACTCGAAATTTGAAAGATTAATCCCCAAAAAATGGGGTTTAGAGTTTTCCGATTGTTTTGCTCAACGAACTTGTCCAACTGATTACAGAAAGGAACGTCCCTACCAAATTTGAAGTAAATCGAACAAAAAATGCGACCGCTAGAGTGCAAACACACACACACACATATATATATATATATATATATATATCCATATACATATATATATAATTTTGAACGACCCCCCAAAACGTGTTCATGGGGGCACGTTAGGAACTTCTATGGTGGTCCCGGGCTTAAGTTTCACCGTGCGGGTCATGCTAATAGTTCACTTTCCAAAGCAAATTCACTAATAAAATGTGTTACACAGTTAGGCAATTTAAAACCATTTCTGAAATTGTGATTGGTGATGATTAGGGTTCTGATTCCAAAACTTATACTTGATTCATTTCAGACTCAACTGGTAACACTGTCAGATAAATGTCAATCGTGTGCATTTATTCAGGAGAGAGGAGAACAGAACGATGGACACTCACGATCACTGGATTCATCGCCCCCGCGGTGATGTCAACTATTACCCAAGTCAAAATTTCAGGTATTTATTTATTTATTCATATTATCGTTAACGTCCTTCCATGAAAACTTTACTGGACTGTAGGTAGTCTTGCTCTATTCCTCATCGACATAGCATTTAAATCAAAGGGTACACATTGGATTCTGTTAAGACCTTAAAATGGAATTTAAATATGGAACCAATAAGTGAGTATTAATAACTCTTGATACAGAAGTTTTAACTAAAAAATATTTTTGCCCAATAGCTTCGCTTGATCGTCTGATTTCAGTTTTTATATCTAAAAGAAATCAGACACCAGATCATATTAAAATATTTAAAAATGTTTATTTACTTAACATTTGTATTTAATGTATGACCTTAGGCGAGGTTGTATAACCAAACTAATTTTTTACCTCATCTTTTCTCACTAAGTCCTTTAATTTAAGTATTATGTTTATGTATAAGTATGTGTCAGACTTATAGGTTTCTCAAACGTTTCTTTTACGGGTTTTTATATAGACAAAACCACATTAAACGGGCTTTTTTAAACTAGTAATCGTCAGCGACCAAAGAATGACATAGACTGGCAATTGCGTGCTGGGTTTGAAGCCGAGCAGCCTCTGAGTGGTGGGGATGAATCCACGTGAATCGTCCACTACCGAGCGTTACCGTCGCTGGCGCTGTCTCGGTGCTGTCTTTAATTCAAGATTATCCCTGTACCAACAGATTTAATTTAATTCTTATTATTTACCTCATTACCCTTAGTGAATAACATTTGTTTAATAACTTATTGCCTTTCTCACATGAATATTATTATAAATATACGAGTATGAAGTTTCATTGAGATTATTCCTAACTTTGAGGCTGTCTGCAGGCTAAACTAAGCATTTTGAGAAAAAATATGAAAAATAAAAATTTGTTTATCATGCCTTTTCCAAAAACTTTCTCTCTGACAAAACTTGCCTGACCAAATCCTTGAAATCCTCAGCTTTACAATATAATAAAAAATTTAATAATGAAACAATTCAACTTGTTCAACTTGCCAACTCTACAATACCACTGGCAACTGAGTATAAATTTCTTGGATTAACATTACAACCAAACCTTTCATGGTTATCTCACATTGATAAAATTTGCAAAAAAATCAGTTCAGGAATCTTTTTGATAAAATGTTTTTCTAAATGCTGCACTCTTGACATTAATAAAATGGTATATTATGCTTATATCCATTCACATAGATCATATGGACTAATTATATGGGGTTCAAGCCCAAATGCCAAAATTGTATTTAAAATGCAGAAAAAAGCTATAAGAACACTTTGTCAAGTCTCAAGAAGAACATCGTGCAAACAACTATTCAAACAATTAAATATTATCGTCTATTTTTATATTACAAGCAGCAAGTTTTGTACATTTGAACCTTGATAAATTTTCCTTCAGAAGACAAATTCATAATTATAACACGAGAAATATCAACCATATAGACTTGCCACATCCAAATTCAACATTCCGACAAAGATGCTCAGACTACATATCACTCAAAATTTACAACAAAATTCCTTCAGAAATAAAATCTTTAAAGTAACATAAGACAATTCAAAAATAAATTAAAACAATACCTTATCGTTAAATGTCCATACAAAATTGAAGATTTTTTAAATGAAAACAACAATGAAAATATAATATAAATTTAAAATCAAAATGTTGTGTTTCAAGATTGGATGAAGATTATTTTGTAAGATTCAAGGATTTAAATAATCAAAATTCTATCAGTTATTATTAGTATTACATACTCTGTTAATGTAATTTAGTCTTAAAAATAATTTAATTATGGCAATTAAGATACTTACCAATAAAGAAATAAAATAAAGAAATAAATAATAAAAAATCCTCCCAGATCAACTTTTTCATGCCTAAATTCAAAACAAAAACTTTTCTCCTTAGTTCTGAATTTTTTTAAAGTCATTAAAACATTTTATTGTTTACTCCAACTTACCCCATTGCTGTTGACATACTGTTTTATTCAATTTTAAAAAAATATCTTAGCTCTAACTGTACATTTAGACGGTTGTAATGAGACGCGGCGAATTAAAATTTGTGCCAGTAGCGGCCAGTGGCTGAGCCGTTGAGGCCTCTGAGTGGCGGGGGACCGACTTCAACTACAGTAATGTATAGTGGATAGGGATTGCCAGTCTATGTTATTCTTTAGTCGCTGGTAATCGTCGAGAAGACACAACTCTAAGATCGAGTCAAACTTCCACACCGTATTAATGCTACGCAGTTTGCAGTTTGTACAGCTTCCGACAAGTTCAGTTACGACTTGCAGATGACTTGGGATCGGATATTCGTACAATGGGGTAACTTTGGCGCCATGTTGGTGTTAAAGTCTTATACGACCACTTGGGAGAAGCTGCTCGAAATCGAGCCGTATCAAAACCCCAAGGGCTAAAGTAAACTCCTTAATTATCCTGAATAAACCATTCAAGCTAGTTCCAACTTCAGAAATCATTTACCCTCAAACAAAAATGTAAAACCACACATACTAAAATAAGCATGACAAAAACTTATGATTCAATATTTATACAATAAGTATGTGTTTTAATTAGAAATTCCTTGTTTAAAATCATTGTTGGTGATGATGAGTTGACATTATTAAAGAAATTACTGCGGACATTTTCCATTGTTTTAAAAATTACTTGCCATCAATTTTAATTTTATATAACTACTTTTCAGGTAGGCTAACACTATTTTAAAAAATAATGGTTTAAATACCAATACAACTACGGGGGGATATTTATTTTTATTTGTAAAAGTGTTAAAGGGGGAGGTTAGCACGCTGGTGGTTGTTCTAGCCTTTTAATTTCCAGGGACACAATAATAAACCCACATCAAACATTAAACTAATTGCACATTCACTTTGTTGAGCCCTAATTGCATAACAAATTGAATTTGATGCCTGTCCTAATAATGTGGCAATCAAATAATCAAACTGTCCAAAACATCACCAGTTCACTGACTCGGAGTAAATTTACAGAAATTACTACCCTTGCAATAGGTAATTTCTTTGACCCATTTAGCGCATTTAAATTATTAAGTATCAAATTGGATATTACCCACAACTCCTAAAACCACTGCTACCAACAAACACTCACATTTAAAAAAATTTATGATAAATTTATGATTAGATTCCTCATAAAACAAAAGAGAAATGAAAAAGGCAATATAAAACAACTACTACTGTCCCGACAACTGTTATACAGTACATGTAGAGGAGCTGAATCTGCTGGAATGCAAATCTAATGGGTATGCATGTGAACTAAATTCGGAACAATCTGCGTAGGCTGAGTGTATTAGATATGCATTGGAAATCCATTCTTGCTACTCTATTAGGTATAGAAAGCCCCACAAATTCAATTATTTTTTAACTTAGGACGAGACAATTAAACTCATCTTCCACGTTAAAATTATCTGTAACCTTTACAAAAGGCGATCGATTCAGAGTTTAGTTTTTTCTTATTTTTTACTTTCTCCCCTTATACGTAGTATATGGAGAAAGTATTGTTTTCGTCAAAATTTTTGAATTTTGAGTTGATAGTGGAAATATTCATTTTGGTGCTAACTGAATCCAAAAAAGTGATTTTTACGTGATGTCTGTGTGTCTGTCTGTCTGTCTGCACGGATGTGTACAGAGCTAGAGCCCTAACTAATGGTCCGATTTTTATTAAATTTGGTACTTAGGTACTAATCCACGGTATCTCCAGGCATTTTTCATTTTTTGGAATTTTTGATTTTTAAGGGTAATTTTCCCCCAAAAAACCGCCAAAAAAACATGAAAAATCAAGATTTCTCAAAAACGGCTCAAACGATTTTGATTAAACTTAAGTCGTTTGTAGAACTTTGGTTTTCCAACAAAATAACCCCACCCGAATCACTGTAAAAATTCGAGTTCAGAAATTACAAGACTTAAAACTTCAAAAATTCAGTTTTTTGGATTTTTCATAAAAAACATAGATATAAAAAATATTACTATTCACCATTAAAAGGAGCACAAAAACTAAATAATACAGTATTTTGACTTACTATTCTACGATCACTGGTTGCGGAGAAAATTTAAATTTTCATTTTGCGGTAAACGCAGTACGTTGTCCAATGTTATTCTTACGGGGAATACAACAATTACTATTTCTCTCTTATTTACTGATCAATTTCGTTTAAACTTGATATACTTATCAAGTCAGCATTGACCAACAGAGGACATTCCAAATATGTTGCCCCTTAATAACCCTGGGGGGAATAGGTGGCATTTCCCCTATAAAACCACGTGTGTAGCAATGGATTCTGTAGTGCCTCCAGAATAGGGATTTGGGTGGATTTTGTATTCTATATTTAATCAATAAAAAGTAATTTATTCATTAAAGTTGGTCTAAAAGGGAGAAAGTATGTGTCAGTTTCCTGATACCGTTTATTTATATATATTCAGAAAAAAACGCAAGTAGATAATAGTTAGTAAATAAGTCAATACTTGAAGTTTTGTCTCGAAATGAGTCAATGAGTTCTGTCTCATAGTATGAATTACGTGATAGTTATGTAGATTCTGACAAATATTTCGTAGTAATCACTTCGGAAGTGGCATAGTAATATAGGAGAAACCAGAGACACACATTGGGAAAAGAATGCAGTCAATTAGCATTGGGTACCCATCGTTAGCCTGAACAGAGACTGACAAGACAGTCTAGTTTGACTGGGACTTGTTGAATTGACTTGTGATAAATAAGTACCTGGGGGCCGAGCTTTGCTCGGGGGAAGGCCAGTCAGTTTGTTTAGATGACTTGGAGTAATATTTCACCACTCCCCCCTATTGATAATTAGATCTGTATAACTCATTTGCCTCTTTTCTACATTTTTAAGGTCACTCCAGTTGTTATTTATAGCTCAATGTCCCTTTGATTTATTTTATTACTCTATACATGTAATCTTCACTCAAATCCTCTAATCTGTGCTCTCAGGAAAACTCATGTTAATAATCATATACAACATGAGTATTACTTTGACAGTTCCCTGGTTGATTATGAACAGCTGTTACAATTCTTTTGTTTTGATTTGAAACTCCATAAGCCCAATGTTAATTTTTTTAACTTTTCATTTTAGGTTTTTTACATTATTTGATTTTTCCTGGGGATGAAGCCTGTCTAGAACTTATTTTTATCCCAGAAATGAGTTATTTCGAACATTTGAAGGAAATCGTTGGAGCCGTTTTTGAGATCAGTGTCGCAAGCAAGCAAGCAAGCAAACCTTACTCATATTAGAGTATAGGATATCTTTTGAAATAGATATATAAATCAAATATTTTGACGAATATTTTTAATATTAGGTGTTTCAAGTTATGCGTTTGGCTTAGGGCCTATGAATAATAAGATTAACAATATTTCGTAAATCTGAACTCACCCGATTCCAAATCGGTTCACAAAAACGGTAGCTTGGGACTTTCTAAAATACAGCGGACAATGATGTGTACAAATTATTAAATTATTTATATCATCTCAAACTGGAATCTTTCACTGGAAGCATTCCCACATTAATTAACGGTTTTAAAGGCATTCCTCAGCTTAGTGCGGTTGAAGAATACAACACAAAGAGTACAAAGTAATGAGAGAGAGGTTATAGATGGTCGCCATCAATCAGGGCAGAGAGTAGGCTCCAGTTTGTTATGTAGCAGCTGCACCCAATGGTGTATTAAAAGCTATCATTCTTTAAACGGGCGATAATATCCGTCGAGGCCTTATTGATATCTATGTAATCCTGGCAGTACCAATATAATGCAGACTTTTCCGTTTACATTCGGATAACTAACTTCCGTATCGCTTTTTTTTAAATCGTCCTCAATAACATATTTGATCAAATAATATGTTGAATGTAAACAAACGTAGACTTATACAAATATGCATGCCTTAACCATTAGATGTTATAAAGGATGACCGTTTTATCATGAGAAATAGGGTTTAACATGTTACATTACAAAACCCTCCATTTTAAATGTCTTCAAAGTTCGGCGAAAAATATATTTTACTTGATTTGATTTACAAGATTTTAAATCTAAAAACCCCAAAATAAAGGAAATACATGTGTTAGGTTCCGTAATGCATTGTTATAGTAAAAAGCTCCTTCATTTCAAATTTCATAAAAATCAAACACAAAATACGCACAAAAATGAAATTATAGGTTCGAACTTGAAACTGCAAAAATAATGTAACTATGTTACGATACAACATGCATTCTAATTTGATCATATACCACTCTCCCTTTAAAATAAGTTTCCTTAAAATTAAACAGAAATTAAGTTTTTGAGGCAATTCTCTACCGTTCTACCACATATCTTTTAGTATAGATATACCATAATTTAACATGAAAAATACCTTTGTCCCGTGATAATGTGGAAACCCTTAAAACTGTCAAGATTGCTTGGAACATGGCCTAAAACGTGATGTTTAAAAAACTAACATGACGGTTTTAACATGAAGGAAAAATACAGTATCCATTATATGTTCCACCATTTCTTAATTATAATTCAGCCAGCCAACAATCATCCACATATATTCATCTTCCACATGGGTGTCACAAAAATGCGTAGCGCGCTATGCAGAACCGGATTCTACATACAAAAACAAGTCGAAAATGTAAAGTAACATTTTTGCGATTTCGGATTAGTTTAGTCATAATCCGCCATTTTGTATTTTTTTGAAAATAATTAATAATTCAAAAACCCTTCCAGATATTTTTTTGAAACTTGGTATAAACTTTAAGTTTCTGGTTTTTAACATTTTCCTAAAACAATTTTTATTTAACTTATCAAATTTAAAAATGGCGGCCATTTAAATATTTCAAAGTCAAATTCCATGAAAAATAGCAACTAAAACAAAATTTTACAAGACATAAAATTTAAAGCACTTTGTAATCCAAATCTAATGACATTTTTATTGTAAAAATCGGTTAATAAACAAAAAAGTTATGGCAATTTTTTATAATAAATTTCAAAATGGCGGCCATATAAAATTTTCAAAGTCAACTTCCCTTATGAATTTGACCAAGTCCTTAAAATTTTATGTCTTGTAAAATTTTGTTTTAGTTGCTAGTTTTCCAGGAATTTGACTTTGAAATTTCTATATGGCAGCCATTTTGAAATTTATTATAAAAAAATTACCATAACTTTTTTATTTATTAACCGATTTTTACAGTAAAAATTTCATTAGATTTGGATTACAAAGTGCTTTAAATTTTATGTCTTGTAAAATTTTGTTTTAGTTGCTATTTTTCATGGAATTTGACTTTGAAATATTTAAATGGCCGCCATTTTGAAATTTGATAAGTTTAATAAAAATTATTTTTGGAAAATGTTAAAAACCAAAAACTTAATGTTTATACCAAGTTTCAAAAAAATATCTCGAAGGGTTTTTGAATTATTAATTATTTTCAAAAAAATACAAAATGGCGGATTACGCCTAAACTAAGCCGAAATCGAACAAATTTTACACTACGTTTTCAACTTGTTTTTCTATTTAGAATATGGTTCTGCATAGCGCGCTACGCATTTTTGTGACACCCTGTATATTTCTTGGGTCAAGACACAATCGTTAAAATACCAAAGGCAGGTACATACACAACCGCGTATCTACGTGAAATTCCTTTCTGCAAAGCAAAATTTCCAATATCATACGATGCGTTATTTAAAATCATTACGCGTATTTCAATTTCTAGAATACTGACATTCGTAAAAAACGTAACATTAATTTTTAATTATGTGGCAGATTTCATTATTCAGTACTAACACGCAGTTAGATTGAACAACACTGTTGCAAGTATGCAATTTTTGTTACGATTGATTTAAATTCAAACTGAAGTTGAAAGCGTTTCAGCCTTCCGAAACCGCGGCCGTCATGTTCGATTATTTTTTTAAAGCTGAAAACGGAGATAAGTACTTTTATTTTAATTATCTAACCAGCTTTGAACGCTATACGACATGAATAAACTGGAATTCCCCTGGATCCACCAAGTAAACGTAGCTTATGAATGACGGCGAGAAGGTTATTTTTGTAACGTTTTTGTTGTCTTAATCTGGAGTTTAGACTTATTGGATAAATTAAAAAATTGGAATTAATAAACATAATTAAACCGTATAAACAGTTAAACGAGTTCGCACGCAGCACGCTGACGTGAGGGAAGTGAATTTCCACATAAAAACTTTTAAAACTCAAAATCAGTGTAAAAACATACATTTGTCCAATTTTTATTGAAATCTGAAAACATTGATTTTTTGGCTGTTCTGATACTCCTGGTTTCGTTTACTTGCAAAGCTGGGAATACAATTTTACGCATTATAAGGTTAGGAGAAGGTCCAGACAGGCTTGAAAGTAGACGTGAGGTTGCTGGGGATAATAAAAGTACTTTAACAAAGAAATAACAGGCTTTTCTAGTGTAAAAACCCCCATAAGACAACGTACTGTGTTTAGCCGATGCACATTTTCTTTAATAACTCGGTAAATATTTATGCTAGAATGACGAGAGAGGGCTTAAAACTTTCCCCTCTCTAATTCCCATCTTTTTACATGCATTAATTTTACATCTGGGGCTTTTCTGACCCTTTTTGGGCCCAAAAACTCGAAATTTGAAAGATTAATCCCCAAAAAATGGGTTTAGAGTTTTCCGATTGTTTTGCCCAACGAACTTGTCCAACAGATTATAGAAAGGAACGTCCCTACCAAATTTGAAGTAAATCGGACAAAAAATGCGACCACTAGAGTGAACGACCCCCCAAAACGTGTTCAGGGGGTCACGTTAGGAACTTCTATGGTGGTCCCGGGCTTAAGTTTCACCGTGCGGGTCATGCTAATAGTTCACTTTCCAAAGGAAATTCACTAATAATACAACTGACGTTTCACATTTATAATTGTATAGAAATTAACAATTTCTTCATGTATATATCTTGTATGTTTATCTTAATTTTAAACAAATCTCAGTGATGGCCAAAATTTCGAATGGTGACTAAAGGCCGATATCACTTTTGATTGATTTAATCAGGCTCAACACATAAATGCCAGATGAATGTCAATTGTATGCCGTTTTTTCAGGGGAGAGTTGACAGGATGACGGACGACCATCGATCATCGGGTCCCGTCAGTCGCGATGGGGTCAATCAATAGCTTTGTCAAAATTTCATTGAATTTAGTTATTTACATCTTATACGCCATTGGCAAAATCCCCCTAAACAGTAAGCTTGTCAACGTGTTACATATGATTAAAATAAAAGGTTTCTTTCATTCTGATTCGACTAAATTAACACTTTATATCGGAAGATCCACTCAGGTTCATTATAAAACTAAAACTATAATTTCCAATTTTACAAATTTAATTAGGTAATAGTTGAGCCTCAATTTCAACTACCCTATATTTAAAATGCTGGTTTGGAATGTCGTGTCAAATTTGAAGGTATAATCGCCACAAGACCATAACCATTGACTATAAATAATGAAGGAGACATCCCATCCATATGGTCCAGCTGTCCCACTTGTAGTGTATGCTAGAATTGAAAATTGAAGTAGTTTGATTAGGTCAGCGGCAGATTGTGCTGCTGTCAACTATTTATTTAGTTATTTACGTTAACTTTAAAATATTTTTACCCCAGAAAGCAAGTGATAATCAACTTATGTTTGCTTCCTGACACACCAACTGTTGTATTATCCCCTCCTTGAGAGGATAAGTAATAGTTGACAGCAGTATACTCTGTTGGTGATTGGTGTAAACTACGACCTCTTTCAATCCTGGTATACACAAAACCAGGGACACATTTTATAATGGCAATGAGAAGTCTACTTCAGTATCTATAGTCAATGCCATAACTTATTGAATATCGAAAAGTTTCTTAAGATTTCAACCGGTGTCAACAATCTCAAAACCTCCAAAATTCCTTCAAGCCTTCGTCCCATTTGCCTTATAAGTTTCAATGTTTATTTGTGGCAGACTATGATTTTATTTTAGTCAGGTCACTATTCTGCATAAACATGTGTGAATTAGTCGTACCAACTCATGAGTTAATCCACAGAATGCAGCACGGACAAATGTGTTTGTTTACCGTCTTTAAATCACCTCTGTATAACTGGGATTAGATTATTTATCAGTACCTGGGGGGCCGAGCTTTGCTCGGGGAAGGCCAGTTAGTTTGTTTAGATGACTTGGAGTAATATTTCACCACTTCCCCCTACTGATAATCAGATTTGTATAACTCATTTGCCTCTTTTCTAAATTTTTAAGGTCACGCCAGTTGTTATTTATAGCTCAATGTCCCTTTGATTTATTTTACTACTCTATTTATGTAATCTTCACTCAAATCTGTTAATCTCTGCTCTCAGGAAACCACATGTTAATAATCATATACTGTACAGCATGAGTATTACTTTGACAGTTCCCTGGTTGATTATGAACAGCTGTTACAATTCTTTTGTTTTGATTTGAAACTCCATAAGCCCAATGTTAATTTTTTAACTTTTCATTTTAGTTTTTTTACATTATTTAATTTTTTGTGAGGATGAGGCCTGTCTTGAACTTATTTTTATCCCAGAAATTAGTTATTTTGAACATTTTAAGGAAATCGTTGGAGCTGTTTTGAGATCCGTGTCGCAAGCAAGCAAGCAAGTATGCAAGCATGCAAGCAAGCAAGCAAACCTTACTCATATTAGAGTATAGGATTAAATATCTTTGTTTACATTTTAAATTGAAAGACTACAATAAATTCTTATTTTTACGTTAAGTGATTTGATGTGAAAGTAAAAGAAACGCTGCACAAGTCGGATATATTCTTTTGATTGATTGTGTAAAGGATTGATCAGAATATTCTTGCAGCCCGTCAACATCGCTTACCGTAAATTAAATTTAAATCGTGCTACCTTTGAAAAAGAAAAACTTCCGTAAGTAAGGTTATAACTTCCTGAGGGAGTGCTACATATTTATCGGCTAAGGAAATTTTTGTGGTATCGATTTCGATTTTTGTAGTAGGAGATGTGTCGAATGTGAATAATTTTGTGCTGGGGTGTGTAGGTCTATGCCCTTTTGGCTTTCAAAGTTTGCATGTTATTCTTATGGGGACATGCGTTCTGGTTTTCGTTATGATTTTCATTTAATAAACAGCTGCGTTATTCAAATAAATATGTAGCACAAGAACAGATGATTCATAAATAAAAAATATTACTGACTACTGGAATAGGAACACCTTTATTTTATTTCTGTTTTACTCCACAACAGTAAGGACAGATAATTCAGTACGAATGAAAAAAAATATTACTAATTACTGGAATAGTAAAACCCTTCTCTTATCCGTTTTAAATCCACATTAAAAACATTAGGGGGGGAGGATGAGGTGGAGAGGGTTTAGGCATAAATAAAAAGGCTACACAGCATACTGGAATGGTAACGCCCTTCTGCTATCCGTTTTAACTCCATATTAAAAAAATTACCTGGGGGTTTGGGTTGGGGCAGGGGAAGGATAGAGAGAGCAAGAGATGAGCTCAAAAGAACCCACTAGATATTACACTTTTGTAAATATTCGTAAAATAATATTTGGTCAAATTTCGACCATTGGCGGTCTTTAGTATCAGATAATAATATTACACAAAACAAATTGCAAGTGAGAATTCCTCAGTTAAATAGGTTTTTAATTTAAGTTCGGAATATCATAAACTACGGAAATTAGCCGGTTAGTTTTTAAACTCAAGCATCAAGAGTTACGCAGGATCTGTTTCAGGATAATGAGGCATTAGGCGCTGAAAGTTATCCTTCGCCATTACTAACGACTGTAAATCAAGCACAAAGGCTTATCAGAACCAATCACACTTGGGAGTGGAATGTTTGGACGATCGGATTGAAGTTCCTTTATCAACTGAACTGACAGTAATAGCTCAAAGCGCAGGACTATCTATGCACAGTTATGTAAAAGGTAATTAGGAATATCATCATGAATCTTACTCAACAGAAAAGATAATTATAACCCCAACTGTTTTCAAAAGTGTGTTAACATGTGTTTAACATTATGCGTCTCGATATAAGTCGACAAGTAAACAATTGACAAAATGTACAAGTGTCCAGTCCCATGCCGTGTGTTCCGTTCAGTACCTGGCTTTAGTTTATTAGTGAATTTCCTTTGGAAAGTGAACTATTAGCATGACCCGCACGGTGAAACTTAAGCCCGGGACCACCATAGAAGTTCCTAACGTGACCCCCTGAATACGTTTTGGGGGGTCGTTCAAAATTTTATATATATATATATATATATATATGTGTGTGTGTGTTTGCACTCAAGCGGTCGCAATTTTTGTCCGATTTACTTCAAATTTGGTAGGGACGTCCCTTTCTGTAATCAGTTGGACAGGTTCGTTGGGAAAAACAATCGGAAAACTCTAAACCCCTTTTTTGGGGATTAAGCTTTCAAATTTCAAGTTTTTGGGCCCAAAAAGGGTCATAAAAGCCCCAGATGTAAAATAAGTGGATGTAAAAAAATGGGAATTAGAGAGGCGAAAGTTTTATGCCCTCTCTCGTCATTCTAGCATAAATATTTACCGAGTTATTAAAGAAAATGTGTATCGACCAAACACAGTATGTTGTCTTATGGGGGTTTTACATTAGAAAAGCCTGTTATTCATTTGTTGGTGTACTTTTACCATCCCTAACAACCTCACGCCTACTTTAATGCCTGACTGGACCTTCTCCTAACCTTATAATGCGCAAAATTGTATTCCCAGCATTGCAGGTAAATAGAACCAGGACAATCAGAACAGCCAAAAATTCAATATTTTCAGATTTGAATAAAAATTGGAATAAATGTATGTTTTTAACTGATTTTGAGTTTTTATAGTTTTTCATGTGGAAATTCACTTCCCTCACGTCAGCGTGCTGCGTGCGGTCTCGTTTTATATTATAATCATTTTTACAGTTCTCTGTTTTCCCCAAGCTTGTGTAATTTTATTGTGTTCCAGGTATTTTTCTCACCTGAAGACGGGATCAGATTCCAGATACCGAAACGTCGTGAAATTTGATTTTTGTCATCCAGTGACGGCAAAAGTCCGCGATAACTTGTTAAATAACATTATCTCACTATCACCAACAGTGAATTTTAAACAAACTAAAATAAATGCGACCTACAAAAACTAATAACTATGTTAGTATTCGAAAAAAAATTAAAGCACCTATTTTTTACTTTTCATAAAACTTTACTGTTCAAAATCAAACTAAAAATATTAAATCTATTACAGAGATTAATAAAACTGACAATAGCATATCACTTTATTCTATTTAACATTACACATTGGGTTAAGAAAAACAAAAATAAACGAGTTCGCACGCAGCACGCTGACGTGAGGAAGTGAATTTCCAAATAAAAACTTTTAAAACTCAAAATCAGTGTAAAAACATACATTTGTCCAATTTTTATTGAAATCTGAAAACATTGATTTTTTGGCTGTTCTGATACTCCTGGTTTCATCTGCTTGCAAAGCTGGGAATACAATTTTGCCCAATATAAGGTTAGGATAAGGTCCAGACAGGCTTGAAAGTAGGTGTGAGGTTGCTGGGGATGATAAAAGTACTCTAACAAAGGAATAACAGGCTTTTCTCGTGTAAAACCCCCATAAGACAACGTACTGTGTTTAGTCAATACACATTTTCTTTATTAACTCGGTAAATATTTATGCTAGAATGACGAGAGAGGGCTTAAAACTTTCGCCTCTCTAATTCCCATCTTTTTACATGCATTTATTTTACATCTGGGGCTTTTATGACCATTCTTGGGCCCAAAAACTCGAAATTTGAAAGATTAATCCCCCAAAAAAGGGGTTTAAAGTTTTCCGATTGTTTTGCCCAACGAACTTGTCCATCTGATTACAGAAAGGAACGTCCCTACCAAATTTGAAGTAAATCGAACAAAAATTGCGACCACTAGAGTGCAAACACATATATACATATATATATATATAACATTTTGAACGACCCCCCCAAAACGTGTTCAGGGGGTCACGTTAGGAACTTCTATGGTGGTCCCGGGCTTAAGTTTCACCGTGCGGGTCATGCTAATAGTTCACTTTCCATAGGAAATTCACTAAAAATCCGACTAGGTTTACTTAGAAACAAAAACTGCGAGTAAACAATGCACTTGCCGATATCCGGTCACAGTTTAGCGCCCTTATCCTTAAACTAGTATAGAACATCAGGTTCATAAGTGCACCACTTACGACAGCGCAGCATATAAACAAGTAAAGTGAACAATAAGAGATCATTATCATTTGTTTCCATTCACTGGCGGTAAAACCAACACAATACCCGCGTTGTAGGTGGTTTCGGCAGTAACCACGGTTGGAAAATGTAAAGCGATGAATAACACGGATCAGATTTATACAAATTTATTATTACTGTAAAAACAACTAATTTACCTTATTACAAATATAAAAATTTAAAATACAAAATTATTATAAAAATTATTTAAAATTTATTATAAAAATATACATATTTTAAAAAGTAGTTTTTAAGCTTTGATGATTTATGAACAATTTAAAATTGTATTCTAATTTACATTTTCCGATAAGTTAACAAAGCGCAAAAATTGAGTCTAACATTTGTAAAATCTTTTATTAGAAAGAAATACAACAACTCCCAGTGAATCTTTAAAATCGGGGAAATTGAACTTTTCCTGAAACATCGTTCGGTTTACTATACTTCAGTATACTACGTCAAATTTTCTCATTGGGGAGTAAAAAAGTAAAAGGGTAAAGATGAATTTACAATACAAATTAAATTTGAAAACACCAGTTTTTTATATAAGCATAAAATATCGTAGCCATATAATGTCTCTTACCAATTTATTTAAATATGAAAAGAGGGTATTTCATCCCATACTAAAACTAGGTAATCTTCAGTATAAAAAGTACAGACTCAACAAAAATCCAATGATAAAGTATTTTTAAATCATAATGTACTGATATTCACGTACTTTTATTTCATGTAAAAGAACATTTACAAACTGTAGTGGCGTACTGGTATTGATTTTCTGGTTCGAGTTGATAATAAATGTAAATATCTTAGCTTTAACTTTAAATACCTGATTTCCAAAACCATTCAGTTTAAGATGCATCCTAAAGTGGGTCATTCTTCTGCTTTGTAAACTCCAAAACCTTCTTAGGCACCTCTTTGCCCTCCCTGGTTGGGGACTCCCGTTTGTACTATGATGTCCAGTTTAGGTTCAAAACATCTATGGCCAACCTAGTGTGTGTACTGTGTAGTCAACAAATCGAACACTAGAAAAACGTTATAATGTGAACGTAGCAGTTGCGTTGGCCTCACGTACGGATATTTGAAATTACTTGCTTGAATGCACAAGAAAGGCTGTGATCTTCCTCGAGTCCCATGGGACAAGGCCCTCTCCCAGCATACTGTGATCTTCCTCGAGTCCCATGGGACAAGGCCCTCTCCCAGCATGATGTGATCTTCCTCGAGTCCCATGGGACAAGACCCTCTCCCAGCATGTTGTGATCTTCCTCGAGTCCCATGGGACAAGGCCCTCTCCCAGCATGCTGTGATCTTCCTCGAGTCCCATGGGACAAGGCCCTCTCCCAGCATGCTGTGATCTTCCTCGAGTCCCATGGGACAAGGCCCTCTCCCAGCATGATGTGATCTTCCTCGAGTCCCATGGGACAAGGCCCTCTCCCAGCATGCTGTGATCTTCCTCGAGTCCCATGGGACAAGGCCCTCTCCCAGCATGCTGTGATCTTCCTCGAGTCCCATGGGACAAGGCCCTCTCCCTGCATTCTGTGATCTTCCTCGAGTCCCATGGGACAAGGCCCTCTCCCTGCATTCTGTGATCTTCCTCGAGTCCCATGGGACAAGGCCCTCTCCCAGCATGCTGTGATCTTCCTCAAGTCCCATGGGACAAGGCCCTCTCCCAGCATGCTGTGATCTTCCTCAAGTCCCATGGGACAAGGCCCTCTCCCAGCATGCTGTGATCTTCCTCGAGTCCCATGGGACAAGGCCCTCTCCCAGCATGCTGTGATCTTCCTCGAGTCCCATGGGACAAGGCCCTCTCCCAGCATGCTGTGATCTTCCTCGAGTCCCATGGGACAAGGCCCTCTCCCAGCATGCTGTGATCTTCCTCGAGTCCCATGGGACAAGGCCCTCTCCCAGCATGTTGTGATCTTCCTCGAGTCCCATGGGACAAGTTCCTCTCCCAGCATCCTGTGACTTTCCAAACGTCCTTAATTGTTAACAATTTCCCCTTCAGCCTTTGTTTATTTAATATGAAATTTGTCTATACATATATGCTATTTGTAGGACATAAGCACATTGTTAGGTTTCTAATTTCTTTCATAAAAAATTAAGAAATTATATATCGGTATGTATTATGCGTAGTAATATTTGAATTTGTTAATTTTAAACTTTGTTTATGAAATCTTAATACTGTTTAGACTTAGATATATTGAAGTCTAAAATTATGCAGCTAACAGTAGTAGCCACATTAATAATGCTATGTGCTTACAGGGTTACGGTGTATAAGTGGTTTGTATACAAAACCAAACGTGTTAAGTGTTAAAGTAAATTGATTAACTGTTTATTAGGCGATGGTTACGTGTATAAGAACGGCGTGATATTTAGTAATTTTTTGTGAAATATGGAAAGCATTTTGTAAGTGTATACAAGATTGTATTGCCCTTAAACCAACATTATGCCATTAAAACAGATGTAAATTACAATTCACTTGTCACATAGTATTACGTTGTCAGTATCATTATCATAATTATATATAGAATAGCTTTCTAATTAAAACACAAACAAAATCTACATCTTTTTATAATGAAACATCCAAATTATTTAGTAAAAAAAGGTAAATATATTCAATGCTGGAATATGTGTAATATTTGTGGAGATCAAGCGCGACACAAGGCGAAGGATGTAGAGCATCAACAATACAGGATTTGCAGAGCCAATAACCCCGACTCCGGGAGATTTGACAACGACGCATTCCTTACGCTCAAGTGGATTTCCAATTTCACACTGATCCTAAATCCCGAGACAGAAATAATAGAGTTTGATTTATCATAACGCACGGGGTATTTCTTACCCAATACAAACATAAGTTACACATAAGAAAATAAGCGCTTGTACTATTAAAATTTCTGTAATGGACCATGCGAGTATTACAGTGTAGGTATACGTTTAGCAAAATATAAACAAATATACCAAAAAGTCAAAAAACAGCATAACTCATGGAATATAAATTTAAAGTATTCCTCGCGGACCATAATGTTCTCGAAAACTCTTCGATTCCGGTGTAGTGGTTTGAGGTTGTTTAGAGGATAAGTCCTCGGGAATGAGGCTTTGCCAGGAACTCATCAAATGAGAGGCAAACACTGTCAGATCAAAGTAACGGGACTCGATAAGTCTCTGGCTGCCGGGAACATCAAACTGGGATAAAGGGGGCTGATTAAACACGTCTCGTCTAGAGCTGCGAATGCATTAAATTTAATATATCTTCCAAAATAACAAACATTAACATTAATAATGTCACTGGTTAAGCATTAAAAGTAAAGAACATTTGCTAGTTAAATCTTTTACTCAAAAATTACTAAAAAAGTATAAAAAATAAGCAATTACTCAATAATTCCAATCAATAATAACCTCTCTCAATATTTAGTAACAAATTTATACACAAAGGAATAAAAGAATCTTTTGCAATTCCGTGCAAAGGGTTTTAAATTATTTATGATACCTCATTTAAAAAATAAACTGCTGAATGTTTGAACTCCTCAACATCGATACTTCAAAGCTATAGCGGTGGACTTAAAGGTCTATATTTAAATAAAATAAAATACACGGCTAGAGGAGAATATTTTTATTTTGAAATCGAATGAGAGTTCAAAATTAAACTTTTTAAGAGCAAATACTGCTTTACTAAAGTGAAGAATTTGTTTAATGATGTAGAAAAAATTAACAACAAAGCGGTTGAAATAAACTCGATAATTTGGACAACAGATGTAAAAGATCAGTAAAACGGTATAGACGCTGACAAGTGACATCTCAGCGTGAGGGTACGGGGGAGTAGCGCTTTGGATGACTTTTATTCCGTAATTTGCTGTTGTTCGTACCTAACACCTTGCTTATACACTAATCAGCCACCCGTATGAGACAGATAACTGTTTCTCAATTACGGTAACATGTTTTAGATGGGCAAGCGCTTAGCTCGCTAATGGATGCAGAAACCATCGCCGGCTGGACTAAGAGCTCGCATTCGAGCTTGTACATTTTCCACTTAGCCAGTTTACTTTATTGCCCTCGATAAATATTAATTGAAGCATTTGCGTCTAGTGTTTCGATAAAAAATCACGAGTTTATATTGTCCGTAAAATAAACAATAAATTCTTTATTTCCATAAATGTACATACTTTTACAAATAAAAACATTACTGCATACAAACGATTTAATGAATCACTCAACAGGAAAATAAATAATGTTGTCCGTATCTTTTGGAATAGATGTGATTGTTATTATTCTTAAATATATATTGGACTAATGATTTTTAGCGAATTTCCCCTATAGGGAAGAAGCTATTACCGTAGGTCTCATGGTAAGACTTAAGCCCGAGACCATGATAACTTTTCATTTTGAGGTCCCCAGATACCAAAAACACCATTCGTTCAAATTTTTATATATATATATATAAATATATATATATATTTATTTATATATATATATATTTATATATATATATATATATATATATGTGTCCGTAAGCACGATAACTCTCGTAAAAAAGGTCCGATCTTAATGAAATTTGGTACAAATGTGTAAAGCACCATTTATTTGAACGAGTTCGAAAACCAGACGAATCGCACTATCCAAAGGGGGGTTTTTGGGGGGTTTTGTACCCCAAAAATGGGTTTTTTGGGGTTTCCACATGTAATTTTGATTCAAATCAAATTTCAATTTTTACAATTTAATTCAGCATAAAAAAACAAACAATTTGGTATTTTTATCATCGCTCTACGTCAATTGGTTCCTGAGATATTGAACGTGCTAAACACAGTACGTTGTCTAATGTTATTCTTATGGAGAAAAAGAAAAATTGTATATCTCGCTTATTTATGAACATAAACTGACAAAATTTGGTATATGGCTTCATCTGGTTGGGGTTTATCGTTGTTTGCACAAAATACAAAATTTTCACGTATGGTTCCCGTAGCAGCAAACCTAGGTAATCGGTCCCCATGTTATTCTTATGGAGAATAATTCAAATGTTATATATCGCTTACTTATAACTGTATATGAATGAAACTTGGTATGTGACTTTACTTAGATGAGTTCTAATGATATTTGCATAAAAACTCATTATTTTGTGATCCTTTTTGCAGCAAACCTGCGTACTCATCCCCAATGTTATTCTTATGGACGATAATTAATATTTTTAATATCGCTTGTTTGTGAATATATTTCTTATGAATCTTGTTAAGTGTTAATGTGTTATGTTATATATTCATTGGAAATTCGCTGAGTATGCAGGTTTGCTGCGACGGGGGTATTAAATTACGTGTAAGGAATGTTGTGGGCTGGAATGTAAATAATGTGTTGAGTGTTTAAAAACAAAGTACACTAAATCACAAGGACACAAAATCCTAAATAATTAATTCAAAACAACAAAATCATTAAATAGTTCCCTTCCGAGTAGCTAATTAAAACATGACTAGCAGTAAGATAGAGGCAACATAATATAGTGACGTCACAAAGCTAGAAACCGATCAAGTTTTCCAATTAAGCAGTTTCTATGTCAGAAAGTGGATGTACCGGGATGGACTAATTGCGTTTTATTCACACCCTAATGATATTACCAATGGTCAAAACCAATTTTCAATAGCAATTGAACTGTACCCAATATCAAAAAAATCAGGCCTAGGGAAATTATAGAATCACCTCTCGGACGTAAACCAATAGAGAATATTTTAGAGAAAATACCATTAAATTTAGCCTACAGCTTATTCAACGAGGAACAAATTTTCCAGACGAATGTGTATAAATCCTAAGGTGGATGCTTAAAGGAAACACATTGCCTCTAAGTTACTTAGGATAAGAATGGGGATAAGAGAATTGCCCCATAAACAAAAACACACAAAGACCCTTTTCTGAGCCAGCTTTTAAAATGGTAATGTTGCTGCTCTTAATGTTGGACGCATTGTGAAAAACTGCATTCTTGAGTCTTCAACGTTTTTATTACATAATAGCATTTATTAAGTATATTAATTTTGCAAATTACCTTTTCCACTGGGTTAAAAACCAATGAGAAATTGTGTATCTACACTACGGGAATATTTCCACCATTATATTTAAGTGTTTTCTATAGTTAGAATTCTATGCTGCAATCGTCCGAAAATTATTACACAAAAAACTTGATTTACAGTTTGATGTGGACCTAGTATCAAAGCTACAAGTGTCAGTAAAATACAACTAAAGAGTTTATTTATGTCATACTACCTGGCCCGACAGACATTGTCCTGTCCTAATGTAATTGAATTTGTTTTATGCAAAATGCTCATTCATTGTCAAGATCAGCTCGTTCGCTTCCATCACTTACCTAGTTTTATATAGAGCTAACTTCGGCATCGAATAATATTTTGAGTTGCCATTCAAGTAGATTTACTATTTCCAAAATGAACATATGTTTATGCCTTTCAAGTGTGTTTATATGCCTTCTAACAGCTGTTTGCTGTAACTAACTAGCATACTAACTTGACTTTGTTTAATGTTTTTAGAATTTGAATGATTATATAAAATACAATTACAGCTTCGTATAAATTGATTACTTGCTACATCATATAATCTTAACAACTGTAAGATTTAAAAAACTCTATTGTGAACAAATGTAGTTAAAACGAGTTCGCACGCAGCACGCTGACCTGAGGGAAGTGAATTTTCACATAAAAAACTATAAAAACTCAAAACCAGTTAAAAACATACAATTATTCCAATTTTTATTCAAATATGAAAATATTGATTTTTTGGCTGTTCTGATACTCCCGGTTCTATTTACCAGCAATGCTGGGAATACAATTTTGCGCATTATAAGGTTAGGAGAAGGTCCAGTCAGGCTTTAAAGTAGGCGTGAGGTTGTTGGGGATGATAAAAGTACATCAGAAAATGGTTAACAGGCTTTTCTAATGTAAAACCCCCATAAGACAACGTACTGTGTTTGGTCAATACACATTTCCTTTAATAACTCAGTAAATATTTATGCTAGAATGACGAGAGAGGGCTTAAAACTTTCACCTCTCTAATTCCCATCTTTTTACATGCATTGCTTTTACATCTGGGGCTTTTATGACCCTTTTTGGGCCCAAAAACTCGAAATTTGAAAGATTAATCCCCAAAAAAAGGGGTTTAGAGTTTTCCGATTGTTTTGCCCAACGAACTTGTCCAACTGATTACAGAAAGGAACGTCCTTACCAAATTTGAAGTAAATCGGACAAAAAATGCGACCGCTAGAGTGCAAACACACACACACACACACACACATATATATATATATATATATATATATATATATATATACAATTTTAAACGACCCCCCAAAACGTGTTCAGGGGGTCACGTTAGGAACTTCTATGGTGGTCCCGGGCTTAAGTTTCATCGTGCAGGTCATGCTAATAGTTCACTTTCCAAAGGAAATTCACTAATAATCAGAAGACGGAAAACGTCAACTACATTTCTCACATACAACACTGAAAGTGCCTTCTCATACAAACGGAATTGTCTGTGACGAATTTATCATTCACAATGGAAGTCTGGCTGTAAGATATGTATAAGTAAATCATCTCCTTCACTATCGCATTACAAGTTAAGTTTGTGATGAATTTACACACCTCAATATGATTTAAATAAAATAAACTAGTAAGCATTATTAACAAGATTTTATGATCGTACAGAATTTGAACATAGGGCCTAGGGTTTTAACAGGTGAAACATGTACAACAAGTGGAATATAAAAATATTATTATATTTTTAATTAAAAAAAGTCTTTTAAATGTGCAAACTGTTTTGCTGTTCAAAGATCAGTTTGGATATCATGCTACTGTATTTAGCATGTTAAAACGACATTTTAACGGAGAGAAACCTTATGGTGGTTTTAGCTAATTATTTTACTAAAGAAAAAGTAATATTTTGTAATGCTATTTATACAAGGCAATATATTTGATTAAGATCATCAGTTTGTTATGTAAACCACAATCTCACACTAGTTTCTGATACCTTTATTCTTTACTACCGAATCTATTTCTCAATCAAATTAATAGGTATTAAATTAAATGTTTTAAATTCGGGAAAAACAGTAAGATAAAAAGGATAAGAATGAGGAGGGGTAGAATCAATGATATTGCAACTAGAACACATGGATCGTAGTTGAATCTGTTGTAATGCAAATATCATGGTAAATCGGGAGGACTTTACCCAAAAACAATATATGTAGGTTGGGTAGATGAAATCTGCATTGGAAATTCCGAGAATCCATGTAACCCTTGTTACATGAGCAGGGTGTGGCTTGAGTTAAAGGACAGCGGATCCACTCTTCCAGGAATCGGGAAACGGAAATCCTAGTTAAAATATGATGTTGCTATTTTTACTTTCTCCCCCTTATACGTAATATATGGAGAAAGTATTGTTTTCGTCAAAATTTTCTAATTTGAGTTGTTAGTGGAAATATTCGTTTTGGTGCTCCCTGAACCCAAAAAAGTGATTTTTACGTGATGTCTGTGTGTCTGTTTGTCTGTATGGATGTGTACAGAGCTAGAGCCCTAACCAATGGTCTGGTTTTTATGAAATTTGGTATATAGGTACTAATCCACGATATCTTCAGGAGTTTTTTTAATTTTTTGGAATTTTAAATTTTTAAGGGTATTTTTATCCCCCAAAAACCGCCAAAAAACATGAAAAATCAAGATTTCTCAAAAACGGCTCTAACGATTCTGATAAAACTTTAGTTGTTTGAAGTACTTTAGTTTTCCAACAAAATGACATCACCCGCATTTCTGTAAAAATTTGGGTTGAGAAATTCCAACACTTAAATTATAAAAAATTCAGTTTTTGGATTTTTCATTAAAAAAATATGAAAAAATTACTATTCACCATTAAAAAGAGCTCGAAAAACTGAATAATTTGGTATTTTAATTGCTATTCTACGATTACTGGTTGCGGAGAAAATTTAAATTTTCATTATACGGTAAACGCAGTACTTGTCCAATGTTGTTCTTACGAGGAATACATAAATTACTATTTCTCTCTTATTTGTTGATCAATTTCGTTCAAACTTGATATGCTTGTCAAAGCATTGACCAACAGAGGAAATTCGAAATATGTTGCCCCTTAACCCTGTGGGGGGAATAGGGGGCCTTTCCCCTCTTAAAACCACGTGTGTAGCGATGGATTCTGTAGTGCCTCCTAAATATGGATCTGGGTGAATATTTTTCAAAACAATTTAGTAACAAGATTTTCTGTACATTCAACCGTGCTTTGTATTCTGTATTTAGTAAATAACAAGTAATTTATTCATTAAAGTTGTGCTAAAAGGGAGAGAGTATGTGTCAGTTTCCTGATACCGTTTATTTATTTCATTGTTAATGTATGATAGTTATATTATAACAATAAACTGATTTCTGAGAGCAGGCGACCGGCGAAACTATTTGTACTGCTGTTTATGTGTTATTTGAAAACCTTTAACTATAAATAAGCCTTTTGAGGCTTTGATAAATATCCACCCTCAGGCCTTCGCTCCATAAGCTTTCAAATTTCTAATTTTAATCTTACGGTAGAATATAAATTAGATTAATTGCACATTTAACAGCGCTGGTAATAACTAAACACAGTTAAAAGGCAAGAACAGATGTCTAAATATATCTTATAGAACCAACGAGGTTAATAGATCTACAGGTCTCGTCTCGTGAAGCCGCTATGGTCAACCGCCGTGCAGCTGGATGCAGTTGTTGACATATATGCAACAGAGTTTAATACAGACTGTGTACTTTTGAAATATATCTTGTGTAACTTTTAAGATCTATCCATAAATGTTAGTGGCCTTCGAATCAAACAATATGAGATAATCGTCAATTTCAACAAAAGGAAGGTTATTTAATATTTTATTTTCACCTTAATATCGTAAGGTTACTCTCAATAAATGATTAGTTACGTGTTATAGTTTGTAAAGGTAACTTGCTCGTTGGAGTTACTGCATGTAAATCTTATATTTTTCTGAAGCCTTAAAGTTATCATATTTATTCGAGTATCAAATGCAATTTAGATAATGAGCTCCTATCTGAGAATATAATTGACGAATTGTTTTAATACCGTCGAGAACAAATTTATTCCGTAGTATTGTTATCCTTAAGTTGTTTGGTTTTCGTTCAACAATCATCCCAACTTAGCCGGCTAATTTAACATCTGTACTTCACTCTCATCTTAGCGTCACTTCTAATGGCTGGCTGGCTTCTTCTCAGTAATCTTCTTGAATCTTCTTTAAATCTTCGTTCCTAATTGGTTTGCTCCTGATGCTTACTTGGATATCAGGGTCTGTCTCGTTGTTTCGCTTGGATAATTGTAATGCTAATAGTAAAGTAACGTAAGTAAATTTAATAAAATAATTATTTTTGTAAAGTTGAGCCACATTTGGTCTTGCCTCTGAAGAAATTAATAATTTTAACAAAAAGTATTTGATTATTTACATCTTTATTTATGTAGGTATGATTTTTATTTATGACACATCTATATTTAAAAACCGACTTTGTTTAGCAATTTTTAAAATGATTATATTTTATTCGATCCGTAACAAATGTTCTACAACTAACTGTGACTATGGACCAATAACTTTAAGTATAATCAAATTGGCTTTCTGGTAGGGAATTAAGTACACTTATCATACCTCCTCTTTAAAATTCTACATTATTCTAAAAAAAATTGTTTCCATACCGCCATCTTGGAACATTTTCGCTAAAATTAGATTTTAGGCTAACAGCTAAACCGTTTAGTTCAAAAAGAATTTGTAAAAATAAATGTTGTGTTTCTTGTAATAAGGTAGGGTACAAATTTAGAACGGGAATTTAGTATTGCCAGGCCTTGCAATCCCTGTTACACAGAGAAGATATAAACATGTTTAAAGAATCAGCTAACGAAACAAAATTATCGTCTTCAACATATACAGATTGACACCTTATAGGAAAAGAGGCAGCGCCGTAAACATTTAGTGAATTTCGACTTTTGACTCATGCAGGAATCCTGAAGAACATTTGTTGTTTATAACCGTTTATGAGGATTTAATATTACATCAGCACTTGGTGTATGTACTAGGGAAACACTACTAGCATCGTGAGGCCGAAATATAACAATTCTGTTGTAATAGTGTTATAAAATGTTTAGTGAGTTAAACTTAGACACAAGCAATTCATTTAAAATCGAGCAAAACTTAAGCTTTCATTGTGGACGGGGAGTTGCTGCCAGTTGCTTTATCGGTGTTTTGAACTGAACTTTTGACACATCTACATAAACTTTGTAATCTGTCTGAGAGAAATATAGTTGAAGTTTTCCCGACTTCTGATTATTTTAATATTTGTTCACAATAAAGTGTTTTAGCGAATTTCCCGTTTTAGCGATATAACAAAACCGTGCGTATACGGGGGTTGCTCATGAATCCAAGATGATCTGCTTTGATCGTATCCAATAACCCGTCTTCAGATTGTTGCAACGCAACGCACCGAGACATCCCACGACATCCGCCCTTTGATCCGTTCAGTATTGTATACAATATCACTGACGTAGAGCTAAGACCATGTAATAATGCATGCAATCCCGAGTGATCCGCTTCGATCGTATCCGATAACATTTCTTCGGTTGGCAGCTTTGCGTTAGCAATATTTATAAGAAGTTGTTTCCAGGTAACGTTGGCAACTTTAAAACATTGTTTGTCATATTTCTTGGTAAATATTTTCCGACTTAGCGGATGTTATTCAAGATATTTGCTTATAAGGATAAACAATCTTTAATGAGACTTGCAAGAGGAGCATACACGAGGCTCATATTCTCAATATTTATAGGGTCTAATATATTCAGCCCTAAGCACCACTTATTTTACTTTAAGCATAGAATATAAGTAGAGCAATGTACCAAATAGATGAGATATTATGATGATGATGATTAATACTATTTGCATTTACTTCTCGTATTTATTTCTTATTATATATATTCGAACTGATCAAAGTAACTTACCATTCATGGTAAACTGAACTTACTTGAAATATGTTCTGAATAACATAAATTCATCAATACCAACAATAAATTTTAAACAGAGAATTACCATTCATGTCATTTATTGAATATCCCTAATGTTATAAAGTCGATCAGATTGTGCAAGTGTTAACAATTAGTGGTTTTTATTGTAATTTAATTACTGTACTAAACGTCACTAACAACTGTGGCTGATGAAGATATTTTATTTGACACAAGTGCGTAAACCAGGCCCATTTCTCTCTCGACAGCTACAACCATAAATCCAATTAAAATCAGCTGACAAGGATTATTATGCTTATTGAGAACATGTTTAGCCCCGATAATTAACGTCCAGCGTAGTCCTATTAAATAACATGTACTGTACCGCATTAATGCGTCCATTAACATTATAAAGTAATAATAATGCCAATATAATTTTGAAAAAAAAAAACAATTTAGGTAAACCGAAACTTGGTTTGAAATGTAAACTAAGAAATAAAATAATATATTCCTTCATGTTTGCTATAAATTTGCCTAGGTTGCATATTGTTCCATAAGTTAATCCAGTTATCAATGTTCTAACATTGTTGGCATTAAAACGAGAAATTTATATTTTGGGATATGTTTCCCTGATTTTATAACTTAGAGTTCAGTATCAATGTTTATTTGAAATTGATTATCAACAAAGATTATGCAATTATTGAGATTGTTTGTTTGATATGTCCAAGATGTTGGTGTTCGAACTGCCTTGTTGTAACTCAAGTTTGTTTAGCCAACAATTTACAATATCAACAAAATACCAATGTTTACTTATTTGCACTTTCTTAAATATTTTGTCAGAGTATTACATGTGTACATTTAATGTCGATCTGTTGTCAGAGTAGTAGCCAAGTGGTTGTTTCCATTAATAAGCCTTAAAATGAGATATTCAGGATATAATCATTTTGTACAAACTAAGGAGATTCATTAGCTGAGAATATGGGTTAGTCCTAAGCTGACAGAGGTTGTTTTAATAACTTAAACTATTAAATTAAATCTATTTTAGTTTAATGTTGAATTTATTTGGTCGGTTGCATATTAAAGTTAAATTTTTATAAATATTTATAATTTTTCTTAGAGATACATTTTTGAACCATGCTACCGCCATTTAATTTATCATAACCCAAACAATTGTTCAAATAACATAACCAAATAATTGCTATGCTACGATAACCATTATTTTATTTCAACGCTTCATCGCCTCTAAATGAAAGTCATTTTTCGATTCAACACTTAAGTTTAACGGAAGTGTGAAATTGAAAATCCCGCGGCAAGATGAATGTGCTGCTGGCGTATCACTTGGACTCCAGATATTGCCTCGGAAAATCTAATGGTTTGGGAACTTTTCATTTGATTTTATTACGAAAACTACTATTTTTATTATAAAAAAATCGTTAGTTTTTATAAAAACAAAGTGGTGATAGTAATGGAAGAGTAATTATTAATTTTGCTGAATTTCTATGTAATTTAAAGATATCTTGTATTTTTTGGCAGTTATAATTGTACATAAAATAAAACAATTTAAGGTAAAAATGATTGTAAGATCGAGAGAATTGCAGTAAGTAGAGATGCATTTTGAATATTTGCTCGTAGAAACAATATAGGACGATCCGCTTTGCTCTATATTTAGCCAAATAGCTCAAGGGAAACATTCCTCGTAGGAGACCGGTATTGTGTAATGTTCTGCATTGGAAATGTGATATTACAAACGTTATATATTACATCGGAATTTTCTAAATTAAATCCTGACTAAGAAAGGAAGCAAGTCTTGAAATTTGGAATAGCACTAAGTGGTACAGCTGTAAAAATAACTTTGTATGTAACCATGTAATTGTATCATTCCCAAGATTTATGATTTGTTTAAAGCTAACAATTTTAACTGGAGCACACACGATTTCAATTGAATTCCTCTTAATTCTGCAATACTATGTTATGGACGTAAGCAAAAATAATGTTTAAAAATGTTAGCTTCAATATTTAAAGCTTTACGATAATATATTTAGTAACGACTTCGCTTTTATTAACTTGGTACACGTTTTATAATTACGGGATGATAATTGGTGTTATATAATTATTTTGAGACGTCTTAAAACACATTCTTCCCCCTCTCAAGACGGTTTAGACCACACCTGCTACGGTAATTGGTCTAAAACTAAAACTTAAATTTTTTGACCCCCCCTTGCATTTATAGCCAAACATTCACAACCTAAAAACAACCCCGATAAAACCACAATTATAGTTAAAACCTTTAAGTAAAATGGATAACAAGTTGCTACAAGACAATTGATTTTCAACTGGTCACACCGATCACCATCGGCCGCAATGAGAGAATGGGTTTATACTTGGTAACAGTCATTAATTTTGAAGTTAATATGTGTAAATGATAAAAAGCAAATAATACATTATGGAACCTGAAAAAATAAAATAAATATATAAACTACTAGGCCTTATATTGGTTTATTCGTCATCGAGATTAACTAAAAAATGGTAATGGAGAGTTATTATAAAAATTAAAATAATATTATAATTTATTATTAATATACACATTTCCAATTTTATACTTACTTACTTTATTAAGAGTCAAAGTGTAAAATATGCTATCTCTACTTAATAAAGTAGAAAGTGGGTAGGAGCAGCTGCTGGTAACACATGGGGACAGCCTCTCCCCGAGGCCCATAGTCTACCAGATTAATGGTCTTACACACAATCGCCGTCACACTACTTCTTAACACTTAAACTTGCGGAAGACTTATCCTAAAACAACTCTTAGTGATATGACTTATCCGTTGGTTTGGTTATACACACATCTGAACTTTGAACTAGTATTTATTTATTTGTTTGTTTATTAAGAAATACCCAGCTTCATAATGAATGAATTCACATGCACTTATTGATAGATTTTAATACATCTCTATTTTTAAAAATCAATGATTGTTTGTTTATCCTTTATTCACTTCTACACCACTCATCCGACTGCGACGAAACTTTGCGTCGTCATTCAAGTTAACGCTAGGAAGATTTCTAGCCACCAATAAAGGGCTTATGATTTTAGCGGTTCGCCTCCCTGGACTTTAAAGTTACCATGTTATTCTTACGGAGAAAAGATTTGTTATGATTTTCACAGATGACTAATTACAAATATTCTAAATATACACCATACTATAAATTCAAATTATTTGAAAATATTAGCTATTATTATGGTTCACTGCCAAATATAAAATTAACGTGCATAGATATTGATATGTATATTGGTACGAAACTTAGTACAATCATTTAGAAGACTGTTTGCTTGAATAGGATAAAAAAGGGTGTATTTTTAATTATAACAACACATTTTAAGGTTCAAGACAATAAATAGCATGGTAACAATCAGTGTGACACCCAGCAAAATCTAAAGAATTGATGTAACATAAGAATATTAGTAGGGGGCATTACGCGGCGGCCCACTAATATTATTTTACTTTTAATTATTTTATCAAAATCATTATATAAAATTGTATTATTGCTGAACGGTTACACCATTTATAGATATAACAATACACATAATGTTTAAAAGCCTTCTAGGTCTATCACCAGGCTTCTAGCTAGTGATGCAAAAGTGCAAAGTAATATTTATCTGTCTTACGCTATTAAATTATCATACATTTCAAAGTTTTCGGAAAAACTCGATTTTTTGCTTATATAGTACAATAGTCTTCTTATAAAAATTAGTATATATTTTAACGTAAAATATGCAAGTTTGCAACTTTACGACTACTTATATTATAGTTTTTAAATTATTCTACAATTGGAATAATTCCCCTCGGTTAAGCTACAGTGCTAGTGACGTCTGTATGACACGTCGGTATTCAGTGTTAGGTATTCAGAACACCTCACATTTTATAAAACTATTACAACAGAATTGTTATATTTCGGCCTCACGATGCTAGTAGTGTTTCCCTAGTACATACACCAAGTGCTGATGTAATATTAAATCCTCATAAACGGTTATAAACAACAAATGTTCGTCAGGATTTCTGCATGAGTCAAAAGTCGAAATTCACTAAATGTTTACGGCGCTACCTCTTTTCCTATAAAGTTACAATCTGTATATGTTGAAGACAATAATTTTGTTTCGTCAGCTGATTCATTAAACATGTTTATATCTTCTCTGTGTCACATGGCCTGGAAATACTAAATTCTCGTTCAAAAGTTGTAGCTAATAACAAGAAACACGTTTATTTTTACAAATTCTTATTGAACCAATCTGTTTAGCCGTTAGCCTAAAATCTCATTTTAGCTAAAATGTTCCAAGATGGCGACTTGAACACAAATTTTTTTGAGAATAATATAGAAATTCAAAGAGGAGGTATAATAAGTGTACTTAATTCCCTACTAGAAAGCCAATTAGATTATACCTACAATTATTGGTCCATAATCAAAGTTAGTTGTAGAAGATTTGTTATGGATCTAATGAAACATAATCATTTTACAAATTGCAAAACAAAGTCAGGTTGAAAATCTAAATGTGCCATAAATAAAAGATTTAAATAATCGAATACTTTTATTAAAATTATTGACTTCTTCAGATGCAAGACGAAATGTGGCTCAACTTTTCAAAAATAATTATTTTATTAAATTTACTTATGTTACTTTACCATTAGCATTGCAATTTTCCAAGCGAAACAACGAGACAGACCCTGATATCCAAGTAAGCATAAGCAGCAAACCAATTAGGAACGAAGATTTAAAGAAGATTCAAGAAGATTACTGAGAAGAAGCCAGCCATTAGAAGTGACGCTGGGATGACAGTGAAGAACAGATTTTAAATCAGCCGGCTAAGTTAGGATTATTGTTGAACGAAAACCAAACAACTTAAGGATAACAATACTACGGAATAAATTTGTTCTCGATAGTATTAAAACCATTCGTCAATGATATTCCCAGATAGGAGCTCATTACCTAAATTGCATTTGATACTCGAATAAATATGATAACCTAAAGGCTTCAGAAAAATAGAAGATTTACATGCAGTAACTCCAACGATCAAGTTACATTTACAAATTCTTATAACATGAAACTAATCATTTATTGAGAGTAACCTTACGATATTAAGGTGAAAATAAAATTTTAAAATTTTAGTTAGTACCAACGCTGTTAAATGGGCAATTAATCTAATTTATATTCTACCGTAAGATTAAAATTGGAAATCTAAAAGCTTATGGAGCGAAGGCCTGAGGGTGGATATTTATCAAAGCCTCATAAGGCTTATTTACACGTTAAAGGTTTTCAAATAACACATAAACAGCAGTACAAATAGTTTCGCCGGTCCCGTGCTCTCAAAACTCAGTTTATTGTTATAATATAACTATCATACAATAACAATGAAATAAATAAACGGTATCAGGAAACTGACACATACTTTCTCCCTTTTAGAACAACTTTAATGAATAAATTACTTGTTATTTACTAAATATAGAATACAAAGCACGGTCGAATGTACAGAAAATCTTGTAACTAAATTGTTTTGAAAAATATTCACCCAAATCCATATTTAGGAGGCACTACAGAATCCATCGCTACACACGTGGTATTAAGAGGGGAAAGGCCCCCTATTCCCCCCCTATTTCTTTTAATATAATATAACTATCATACGTTAACAATGAATAAAAAAATAGCAACAACTTATTATTTTAACTAGGATTTCCGTTCCCCGATTCCTGGAAGAGTGGATCCGCTGTCCTGTAACTCAAGCCACACCCTGCTCATGTAACAAGGGTTACATGGATTCTCGGAATTTCCAATGCAGATTTCATCTACCCAACTTACATATATTGTTTTCGGGTAAAGTCCTCCCGATTTACCATGATATTTGCATTACAACAGATTCAACTACGATCCATGTGTTCTAGTTGCAATATCATTAATTCTACCCATCCTTATTCTTATTGTTTTTTATCTTATTGCCTTTCTTGGATTTAAAACATTACATTTAATACCTATTAATTTGATTGAGAAATAGAGTCGGTAGTAAAGAATAAAGGTATCAGAAACTAGTGTGAGATTGTAGGTTACATAATAAACTGGTGATCTAATTTAAATATAATTCTGTGCGTTACAAAATAAAATTACTTTTGCTTTAGTAAAATTATTAGCTAACACCACCATAATGTTTCCCTATGTTAAAAAGTCGTGTTAACATGCTAAATACAGTAGCATGATATCCAAACTGATCTTTAAACAGTAAAACAGTTGCACTTTTAAAAGACTTTTTAAAATTAAAAATATAATAATATTTTTATATTCCACGTGTAGCACACTTTTCACCTGTTAAAACCCTAGGCCCTATGTTTAAATACTATACGATCATAAAATCTTGTTAATAATGGTAACTACTTTATTTTCTTTAAATAATTCTGAGTTGTGTAAATGTATAACTCAACTTGTAATGCGATATTAAAGGAGATGATTTACTTATACATATCTTACAGCCAGACTTCTATTGTGAATGATAAATTCGTCACAGACAATTCCGTTTGTATGTGAAGGCGCAGACGACAATGAGAGAATCATTAATTAAGGTATTCAAATGCATATAGCGCCACATGCACGCTTGGACAATCTGTGAGGTGTTCTGAATACCTAACACTGAATACCGACGTGCCATACAGACGTGACTAGCACTGTAGCTTAACCGAGGGGAATTATTCCAATTGTAGTATAATTTAAAATCTATAATATAAGTAGTCGTAAAGTTGCAAACTTGCATATTTGACGTTTAAATATATATTACTTCTTTATAAGAATACTATTGTCAAAAAGCACAAAAATAGGTTTCCGAAAACTTTGAAATGTATGATAATTTAATAGCGTCTGACAGATAAATATTACTTTGCACTTTTTGCATCACTAGCTAGAAGCCTGGTGATAGACGTAGAAGGCTTTTAAACATTATGTGTATTGTTATATCTATAAATGGTGTAACCGTTGAGCAAAAATACAATTTTATACAATGCTTTTGGTTCGTAATAATTAAAATTAAAATAATACTCTTATGTAACATCAATTCTTTAGATTTTGCTGGGTGTCACACTGATTGTTACCATGCTGTTGATTGTCTTGTACCTTAAAATGTGTTGTTATAATTAAAAATACACCCTTTTTTATCCTATTCAAGCAAACAGTCTTCTAAATGATTGTAATAAGTTTCGTACCAATATACATACCAATATCTATGCATGTTAATTTTATATTAGGCAGTGAACCATAATAATAGCTAATATTGTCAAATAATTTGAATTTATAGTATGGTGTATATTTAGAATATTTTTAATTAGTCATCTGTGAAAATCATAAGAAATCTTTTCTTCGAAAGAATAACATGGTAACTTTAAAGACCAGGGAGGCGAACCGCTAAAATCCTAGGCCCCTGATTAGTGGCTAGAAATCTTCCTAGGGTTAACTTGAATGACGACGCAAAGTTTCGTCGCAGTCGGATGAGTGGTATGGAAGCGAATAAAGGATAAACAAACAAGCATTGATTTTTAAATATAGAGATGTATTAAAATCTATCACTAAGTGCATGTGAATTCATTCATTATGAAGCTGGGTATTTCTTAATAAACAAACAAATAAATAAATACTAGTTCAAAGTTCGAATGTAAGTGTATAACCAAACCAACGGATAAGTCATATCACTAAGAGTTGTTTTAGGATAAGTCTTCCGCAAGTTTAAGTGTTAAGAAGTAATGTGACGGCGATTGTGTGTAAGACCATTAATCTGGTAGACTATGGGCCTCGGGGAGAGGCTGTCCCCATGTGTTACCAGCAGCTGCTCCTACCCACTTTCCACTTCATTAAGTGGAGATAGCATATTTTACACTTTGGCCCTTAATAAATTAAGTAAGTATAAAATTGGAAATGTGTAAATTAATAATAAATTATAATATTATTTTAATTTTTATAATAACTCTCCATTACCATTTTTTAGTTAATCTCGATGGCGAATAAACCAATATAAGGCCTAGTAGTTTATATATTTATTTTATTTTTTCAGGTTCCATAATGTATTATTTGCTTTTTATCATTTACACATATTAACTTCAAAATGAATTACTGTTACCAAGTATAAACCCATTCTCTCATTGCGGCCAATGGTGATCGGTGTGGCCAGTTGAAAATCAATTGTCTTGTAGCAACTTGTTATCCATTTTACTTAAAGGTTTTAACTATAATTATGGTTTTATCGGGGTTGTTTTTAGGTTGTGAATGTTTGGCTATAAATGCAAGGGGGGGTCAAAAAATTTAAGTTTCAGTTTTAGACTAATTACCCTAGCAGGTGTGGTCTAAACCGGTTTGAGAGGGGGGAGAATCTGTTTTAAGACGTTTCAAAATAATTATATAACACCAATTATCCCGTAATTAGAACAACGTGTACCAAGTTAATAAAAGCTAAGTCGTAAATATATTATCGTAAAGCTTTAAATATTGAAGCTAACATTTTTAAACATTATTTTTGCTTACGTCCATAACATAGTAATGTAGAATTAAGAGGAATTCAATTGAAATCGTGTGTGCTCCAGTTAAAATTGTTAGCTTTAAACAAATCATAAATCTTGGGAATGATACAATTACATGGTTAGATACATGGATTTTTACAGCTGTACCACTTAGTTCTATTACAAATTTCAAGACTTGCTTCCTTTCTTGGTCAGGATTTACTTTAGAACATTCCGATGTAATATTTAACGTTTGTAATATCACATTTCCAATGCTGAACATTACACAATACCGGTCTCCTACGAGGAATGTTTCCCTTGAGCTATTTGGCTAAATATAGAGCAAAGCGGATCGTCCTATATCGTTTCTACGAGCAAATTACGCCGTATGCATCTCTACTTACTGCAATTCTCTCGATCTTACAATCATTTTTACCTTAAATTGTTTTATTTTATGTACAATTATAACTGCCAAAAAATACAAGATATCTTTAAATTACATAGAAATTCAGCAAAATTAATAATTACTCTTTCATTACTATCACCACTTTGTTTTTATAAAAACTAACGATTTTTTTATAATAAAAATAGTAATTTTCGTAATGAAATCAAATGAAAAGATCCCAAACCATTAGATTTTCCGAGGCAATATCTGGAGTCCAAGTGATACGCCAGCAGCACATTCATCTTGCCGCGGGATTTTCAATTTCACACTTCCGTTAAACTTAAGAGTCTTCATCACCGGAAGTTGCCGGATGCCATCTTTTTGTTTTGTTCCATAAGGCCAATGTTAACTTTGTGCCTCCGTTACTCTTCACCTGATCGTCAAAAACAATTAATTTTGGTGTCAAATTAAAGGTTTCGTCGTCCTCTAGGGAAACACAATAGTAAAATTTTGATTTTGTTACAAATTAATGAGACCATGTACATTGTTTAGGTTCAAAATTAAACTATTTATTATTAAACTATGATACACAAATTAAGGAATTCGACATTGTATTTCCCTAGAGGACGACTAAACCTTTAATTTGACACCAAAATGAATTGTATATGACGATCAGGTGAGGAGTAATGGAGGCACAAAGTTAACATTGGCCTTATGGAACAAAACTCCAAGCTGGCGTCGAGCAACTTCCGGTGATGAAGACTCTTAAGTGTTGAATCCAAAAATGACTTTCATTTAGAGGCGATGGAGCGTTGGAATAAAATAATGGTTATCGTAGCGTAGCAATTATTTGGTTATGTTATTTGAGCAATTGTTTGGGTTATGATAAATTAAACGGCGGTAGCATAGTTCAAAAATGTATCTCTAAGAAAAATTATAAATATTTATAAAAATTTAACTTTAATATGCAACCGACCAAATAAATTCAACATTAAACTAAAATAGATTTAATTTAATAGTTTAAGTTATTAAAACGACCTCTTTCAGCTTAGGACTAACCCATTTTCGCAACTAATGAATCTTCTTAGTTTATACAGAATGATTATATCCTGGATACCTCATTTTAAGGCTTATTAATGGAAACAACCTTCTTGGCTACTACTCTGACAACAGATCGACATTAAATGTACACATGTAATACTCTGACAAAATATTTAAGAAAGTGCAAATAAGTAAACATTGGTATTTTGTTGATATTGTAAATTGTTGGCTAAAAAAACTTGAGTTACAACAAGGCAGTTCGAACACCAACATCTTGGACATATCAAACAATCTCAATAATTGCATAATCTTTGTTGATAATCAATTTCAAATAAACATTGATACTGAACTCTAAGTTATAAAATCAGGGAAACATATCCCAAAATATAAATTTCTCATTTTAATGCCAACAATGTTAGAACATTGATAACTGGATTAACTTATGGAATAATATGCAACCTAGGCAAATTATAGCAAATATGAAGGAATATATTATTTTATTTCTTAGTTTACATTCCAAACCAAGTTTCGGTTTCCCTAATGTTTTTTTTTCCAAAATTATATTGGCATTATTATTACTTTATAATGTAATGGACGCATTAATGCGGTACAGCACAAGTTATTTAACAGGACTACGCTGGACGTCAATTATTGGGGCTAAACATGTTCTCAATAAGCATAATAATCCTTGTCAGCTGATTTTAATTGGATTTATGGTTGTAGTTGTCGAGAGAGAAATGGTCCCGGTTTACACACTTGTGTCAAATAAAATATCTACATCAGCCACAGTTGTTAGTGACGTTTAGTACAGTATTTAAATTACAATAAAAGCCACTAATTGTTAACACTTGCACAATCTGATCGACTTTATAACATTAGGGATTTTCAATAATTGACATGAATAATTATTTGTTTCAAATTTATTGTTGGTATTGATGAGTTTATGTTATTCAGAAAATATTTCAAGAAAGTTCAGTTTATCGTGAGTGGTAAGTTACTTTGATCAGTTTGAAAATATATAATAAGAAATAATATGAGAAGTAAATGCAAATAGTATTAATCCTCATCATCATATCTCATCTATTTGGTACATTGTTCTACTTATAGTCTATGCTTAAAGTAAAATAAGTGGTGCTTAGGGCTGAATGTATTATACCCTACAAATATTGAGAATATGAGCCTCGTGTATGCTCCTCTTGCATGCCTCATTAAAGATTGTTTATCCTTATAAGCAAATATCTTGAATAACATCCGCTAAGTCGGAAAATATTTATTTACCAAGAAATATGACAAACAATGTTTTAAAGTAGCCAACGTTACCTGGAAACAACTTCTTATAAATATTGCTAACGCAAAGCTGTCAACCGAAGACATGTTATTGGATACGATCAAAGCGGATCACTCGGGATTGCATGCATTATTACATGGTCTTAGCTCTAAGTCAGTGATATTTTATACAATATTGAACGGATCAAAGGGCGGATGTCGTGGGATGTGTGGCGGAGCGTTGCGTTGCAACAATCTGAAGTCGGGTTATTGGATACGATCAAGGCGGATCATCTTGGATTCATGAGAAGCCCCCGTACAATACGGTTTGTTATATAGATATCTTTATATCTCTTTAAGACGCCGGCCGCCACAACCTGGGCGTATTTGAAGGCGAATATGAGTGAATGATGAGTGTAGAATGGGTGAGATGCTTTGTGTAGCCTTGTTACTGACTAAGACCGACTGATCATATACAGGTTTACCGTAACTCTCTGGACAATTTTACACATCATTATTCCTGTGGTCAAGACAATCACACTGTCACATGAACATGGTCCTTCCTGGTATTGCCGTATTCATTGATGTCAATGGTAAACCATGGGTTAAGAGACATTTTCCTCATAAAACCAATGCAAGTAATGAGCATAGAAATAACAACACAATAAGCCAAGCCTATCCCTAACTGTTTGTAAATAACGTAGTAAATGTTGGGTTATTCTTTTAGTTACAAGATAGTTCCCACAAAACACTCAATAGTTAAGACTACTATCATTAGTTAGATAGAATTACTTCTTCCATGCTTTAGAGGCAGTCCACCGATAATGATTGTACAATGTTTAGTTGATGCGCACATTGGTAATGACGACTATACAATAAACAACTAAATTTCTTTTTTTTTGTATATTTTATTCTTTAAATTTTTATTTTAGTTTTCTTCGATGCTAAATAAATTAAAAGTAGCATTGACGTAACACAATTTTCAATCAAACATACTTTTCTTAAAGCAGTGGAAGTAGGCAATATCGTGCATTACTCAAGTGTAAACGGGAAGCAACTGTGGTGGGGGCGGGGAAGTCAAACAGAGTCGACAATACAGGATTTGCTGAGGCAATAACTCGAGTCACCATGATTCGACAGACATTCCTTTTACTCAACCGGATTTTCAATTTCACACTAAATAATGAGTTTTCTCTATAAAAACATGATATATCGTAAAGGGATTCTTTATCAAATAACTATTATTCTTGTCCCTACTGTTCATAAATCCCTTTATAATCAAATCTCCCCCAAAACCTACATTGTACATTTCATATTTCAAGGAAAATTTACGAAATGGGTTTTTTCCAATTAAGTGGCTTAATTTTTAGCGATTTTCCCCTATAGGGAAGAAGCTATTACCGTAGGTCTCATGGTGAGACTTAAGCCCGAGACCATAATAACTTGGTCCCCAGATGCCAAAAACACTATTCGTTCAAATTTATATATACATATATATATATATGTATATATAAATTTGAACGAATAGTGTTTTTGGCATCTGGCAGATATATGTATATATATATAAATATATATATATATTTGTATATATATATATATTAATAATCGAAAGAAACATTATTTCAACTGAGTACCTTTAAAGAATTTCTTTTTTTTATTATTTTTATAAAGAAATTCCTTAAGGGTACTTAGTTGAAATATTTTTTTTTTATTATTAGACGGCAGATCCAACTTTTCAACAACTATTTAAATAACATTCACCCACAGCTCAAATGTGGTCTATTATATTAGCAGCCCTAACAAATGAATTCAATACATATATGTGTGTCCGTGAATGCGATAACTTGAGTAAAAACGTCCGATTTAGACAAATTTGGCTCAAATGTGTAAAATGTGTAGTTCGAAAACCAGAAAAATCGGACCATGGGAAGGGGGGTTTATGGGGGTTTTAAATTTTCCAAAAATCAGTGTTTTGCATTTTTCACTGTAAAATCTTTAAAACACTTAATTTTGGTTTTGACCATGTTATCGAGCTTCAAAAAAACAAATAATATAGTGTTTTGAATCATTAACCTAAGTTAAGTGGTTGCGGAAAAAAATCCAAAAAAACCTGCTCATAAAATCTCCCATGTTAATCTTATGGGAAAAAGGTTTTTGGCATTTCCTCAGTTAATTTTACTTTAAACTTCACCTTTGCTTTTACCAATCACTTCAGCTCCACAAAACAATCATTTTGGTGTTTAAATTGTGATTCTACGTCCAACCGTTGCAGAGATATTCAAAGTGCTAAACACAGTACTTTGTCCAATGTTATCCTTATGGAGGATAAATATAATTTGATATCTCGATTATTTATGAATATATATTGATGAAACTTGGTATGTGGCCTCACGTTGTACTGGTATATTTATATTTGCACAACAAATAATTTTTTTGTTGACTGTCCCCGTAGCAGCTAACCTGCATACTCAGCCCTAATGTTATTCTTATGGAGAATAAGTAAAGTTTTATACCTCCCTTAATTATGAACATAAATTAATAAAACTTGGTATGTAGCTTCACCTGGTTCAGTTATATTCATAATTTCATAAAAACTCATTTCTTATCTTCCTCGTTGCAGCAAACCTACGTACTCAGTCCTGATGTTATTCTTATGGGAATAAATGAAATGTTATAAATCACTTATTTATGCATGTATTATTGTGAAACTTGGTAAGTGTCTTTATGTAGGGGTGAGAAACGGGAGGTTTTATTACACATAAGATGACCAGCAAAGGCTATTTTACATCTGAATTTAACTTTAATTCGAAATAGTGTCCTCTCAAAATTGTGCATACATTTTTGTTTTATTCATCTTCTAAAAAATACAGATATAAGAATTTATTTTTTAAATTATAGAAAAAACTTCATACACACGATTTCGTTACTTGCTAGTCAAGACTAGCAAGACTGCCATGAGAACCAGAAGGCTTTTCACATGTTGTCACACATATATATATATATATATATATATATATATATATATATATATATATATATACAGGGTGAGTCAGACCACCCGTCCAGCATGTATAACGAGAGAACGGTTTGGTCTAAAGTCGTCAAACAAAAATCATCCCCACTAAAACGCATATGGGCTATCAATTAAAAATATTTTCATCAAAATCTATGTACAGGATGTTCCAAAACTGAAGGTCACGGGTTCGAATCTTAAAATGTTCTTATGTAAACATAGGGCATATTATACATCATTTTAAATGTCTCGTTAAAAGAAACATTTTGGCGAGACAGAATTCACTTATCTTTATCCGTTTCAAAATGGCGGTCATTTTTGTGTAAAATATTGACATTTAGGGAATACCCTGTATTTTCTAAACCACTACTCATATCATTTTTCCGACTTAAATTTCTTACTCGTGATAAAGTCAGCTTTACTCTGATATTCTACAAGACAGGTTTTTTGAGAAAATCTATATTTCAAAAAAATATTATTTTTCAAAATGCCTAGGGCCTATATGCCCAAAATTCAAAAAAGTCAAATGGTAGCGTATGTCAAAAAGCAAATCATTGAAAAGGTCTTGTAAATCCTAGCAACTTTCTAATTTACACCAACCTTGTATCTCTTTTCGTTTTTCTACAATCAGGAAAAAACCTTGTTTTCCCGTATGAAATGCATGTTAATTGTATATAACACATAAAACGAATGTGACCACAGAATACATGCAAGTGTTAAGCAAATTAACATGCATTTCATATAGGAAAACAAGGTTTTTTGCTGATTGCAGAAAAACGAAAAGAGATAAAAGGTTGGTGTAAATTAGAAAGTTGCTAGGATTTACAAGACCTTTTCAATGATATGATTTTTGACATACGCTACCATTTGACTTTTTTGAATTTTGGGCATATAGGCCCTAGGCATTTTGAAAAATAATATTTTTTTGAAATATAGATTTTCTCAAAAAACCTGTCTTGTAGCATATCAGAGTAAAGCTGACTTTATCACGAGGAAGAAATTTAAGTCGGAAAAATGATATGAGTAGTGGTTTGGAAAATACAGGGTATTCCCTAAATGTCAATATTTTACACAAAAATGGCCGTCATTTTGAAACGGATAAAGATAAGTGAATTCTGTTTTCGCCAAAATGTTTCTTTTAACGAGACATTTAAAATGATGTATAATATGCCCTATGTTTTCATAAGAACATTTTGAGATTCTAACCCGTGACCTTCAGTTTTGGAACATCCTGTACATAGATTTTGATGAAAATATTTTGAATAGATAGCCCATATGCGTTTTAGTGGGGAAGAATTTTGTTTGATGACTTTAGACCAAACCGTTATCTCGTTATACATGCTGGACGGGTGGTCTGACTCACCCTGTATATGTGTATATATTATTATTATTATTATTATTATTTATATATATAACATAGCTTCCGATAAAACTGTACTAGTTATATCCCACAGGCTAATTTATATAATAATAATAATACTTCAAGAGGTGTTAAGAAGTAATGGGACGGCGATTTTATTTAAGACCATTAATCTGGGTAGAATATGGACTCCTTGGGGGAACGACGGACCCTAATTTGTTAGCCAGCAGCTGCGCCGACCCTCTCAACTATATCAAGTGGAGATACCGGATTTTTCACTCTGATCCTTTATATTAAATTGATATCAGCTTAAAACTCTTCTGAAAACCTCCCATCCTACGTTATAATTACCGTAGGAGTTTTTTTAAGTTATAATATATGTCTGGGCAAAAACGGTCGACCATAAGCGACTATCTTTAAATCGGTTCTGTGTTAAGACCGAGCAGTTAACACAATATATTTTTCGTCATACTGCTTCAAAAACAACTGTTTTTAACAGATGCGTTGAGATTCAAAAGTTCTTCTTTTTAGTCTTTGGATAATAACATATGTTTTGATGATCATTATCGTACTAGTACTAAAAAGATCATTGTTGATGATACTTTTGATTCGAGGTCGTCATAACTCGATTAAAATTCATTCGATTATAAATAATCGAAACATTCATTGTTATTATCGAAACATTCATTGTTGTATTGTTATTATTTTTGCGTTCGTTTCCCGTACACCACTGGTGAGTGACAACTGTGAGTAACACGATGGTCGAAGTTAGTAGGCCTAACGATTCGTATCGAAATATAATAGAAAAAGCCCAAACAATCATATTTCAATGGCAACCGTGCCCAAATCGAATGTTTGTTTTGAATAACAACCGATTGATTCGAACCACAATGATTGGTTTGAAGTGATCGACTCAACAACCGATAGATATGAATGAACCGAAGTTATGCATGTGCAACAGCTGATTGTTTCAAGAGACAACTTGAGACAAGCTGAAAGAAACATTTGAGGTTATGAAGACACAGTACGTAATTTTACTTTTGTTTTTATTTAAACCTTAAGTTTTTTGGCAGTATGACGAAAAATATAGTTCGTCACTCGGATCAAAAGTGTCTTTTTAATACTCGCTCATTTCCCAGCCTCGGCTTCGCCTCGGCAGTTAAACTGGAGCTCGTATTAAAAAGATCCACTTTTGATCCTAGTGACGAAATATACTATATTACAATACTTTAAAATTAATTTTCGATCGTTACAGAATTAATATATCGTTCAGTCTTTAAAATATGACTTGATGTTCGAAAGTATTTTTTCCTTCTCCTGATATATTTGATATACATTTTGATTCCCAACAACATGCATACATTTTGACACAAACAAAATTCATTTCATTTTGTACATTTTTAATTTGTCTGCTGATTCCCATGAACATATTTTTTTGTAATTGTTATTACGACAGCTTATTTAAATTTTCTATTTAATTTTTCCTCAGCACTACAGATTTTAGTAATAACTGTATTATATAAGTGAAATTTTAAAAGCTGTAACTATTTTATAATAATCGTTTTGTTCATTCATTGTTCATTTATTTTAAGTAAGCTTACACTTATTTGGTAAAGATGTTAAGATTAAATTTGGTTGCATAATGTTGTTTTACATTTAAAATTAATATGTTTAACGCTGTTTCCCTTTCATTTAAACTCAGCATATTTAAACTCTAGTTATGTTCAATAGTAATACATAAAAATAGTGTACGATGTTATCTAGGTAACAGCTGATTTTTTTGTTGATGTTTATTAGTTTATGGTTACCTTTGAGTAACAGAATTACATCAACCTGTATGAAGCTGTAACCATCATCAAATAAGTCCCCGATTACATATCGATACCGATTAAAGTACGACAAGTCCTACTTGTCGCAAGTCTAATTACTCATAAATTTATTATTTTCAGAAATAGAGAGGTTATGTGCAATATAAAGTTAACACAAGAATAAATTTATTATAAATCCTAAACATTGCTATCATATTATTTTTAAACATTAGTTTATCCCTTATAACTCCCAGTGGGATTTCAATTACTTTCAAAACGCAAAGTATGAGCTATCCATAACACACATAGATCGTATGGTAGCTTTGGAAAAAACCACGTAAAAGCCACGTAAAAACCATGAAAAAACGCCATCGCTATTAATTTGCAACACATTATTTCCCTGCCTTCAGGAAGTAATCGCAACAATAGTACCTTTGTTTGCACGTTTCAGTGAAATTTAATTACTTCGTTTCCCGATGATAAATATAAATTAATTGCAAATAACTTCTATTGTAAATATATACTTTTTATGGCAAGGCAATTGTGATCCAATATGTGCATCGTAAACAATAATTCCACTATTGACAAGCAAACAATTAGAACCAGCTAAATGATAATATTGCTTCAATAATTTTTTCAATATTATCTCTTTTTTTATATGAGCTAATAAATATGAATTAATTCTTCCGCTGCTTGTTACATGCAGACAGTAGAATAGTTATAAATATAATACTAAATTATGTTTTTTAATCTATATTTAAAATTATAATTCCAGAATTCGAGTAATAAAATGGGACATCCGCCTTACCAAATGGGACATCCGCCTTACCAAAAGGGACATCCGCCTTACCAAATGGGACATTCGCCTTACCAAATGGAACATCCGTCTTACCAAATGAGACATCCGCCTTACCAAATGGGACATCCGCCTTACAAAAAGGGGCATCCGCCTTACCAAATGGGACATTCGCCTTACCAAATGGAACATCCGTCTTACCAAATGGGACATCCGCCTTACCAAATGGGACATCCGCCTTACCAAAAGGTACATCCGCCTTACCAAATGAGACATTCTCCTTACCAAATGGAACATCCGTCTTACCAAATTTAAGCGTGAAACCTAACCTATTTAGCAAAATATTCGTCATGATTCTTACATGCTACAGAGCATATTCGGATATCCTTTAAGCATCGACCCTCTAGGCTTTCACGTTTCAGTATTTATCGGTTGAAAAAGATAATTTTATCCCGTCAGTTAATTACTTAAGGATAGATGTCTTCCCTGTGAAAATGGATTTGACAGACCGAACTGAACTGCGATAGTTAAAGCGCAGATTTCCTAAAGTTTTGTGACCGTAACTTTTACAATTAATCCATCCATGAGTAATTTAAGAACTATAAATTAAATAATAATTGAGAGATAATGCCTATGTTAAGATATTAGTTAATTCTAGACTGGCCTTATACACACCTATATTAATTAGTAAATCACTAAATACAAATATCAGCCCAAGTAGTCCGCTAACAAACATGTGGCCTTAAATAACGTTAATTTGGGGACAAGTAAACATTAGATACAGATCATTGGCCCCAACTGGAGTGTTAAGTAATGGCTCGGTTAACATAAGTACCGCAATTTGCTCGATGTTGTCTTCATGTTATTGCAACTTTTGTTCGTGCTACAACTGCTTTATGAATTTCTTGGTGAATTTAAGTTAAATAATAAACTCAATTGATAGTCTTATTTGAAATGTTTTGGTTTTCTTTCTATATTTATCGATTTTATTACCACATCGGGGGATTTAGATTGCTTAATCTTTGGTATATTGCTCGGTTACTAGAGAATGGTACTAGAAATTATTAATCTCACTAAAACAATGATTAAGTCACCCATAATTAAAGAAAACCAGTTTAAAGTAACTTGATTATTTTTCGCTAAAAGTTAAGCCAGAATTTAAAAAAATATTGACTATAGTTTTAGGACTACCTAAAATCTGGTCTATACCAGTTTCGAGGCTGACATTGGGTACAGCAAATGAATTTGTCATTACATATGGTAAGTCTTTTGGCTGTCCATTATGAGAAACTTCCCTTTCACCTTTGGTCCCTCCATTTGCAGCGGCTAGAAACAGAATCTCCGGGTTTGGTTCCCACCTGCCAACCTGAGAATGGATGGTCCCTAGCTGTTGTATATGGATACCCTGTCAGTTGAGTTGACCAGCTGGAGGGCAGAATGTAGGTCCCCTGTTTGAGAACCTCATCCCAGCTGTCACAGGGGCACGGGAGTTGGCCCTCTGAAGGGTCGATTTGGCTGCCGTCCCATTCCACCCTTTCCTTTCCTGCTATATCCTATCTTTCCGGTAACCTGCGCAAGATTCCCGCTTGTGGAAAATGTGACTAGGAGCTTTGCTGGGGTTTCCTAATCCGAAAAATGATGATGATGATAAAAAATATTGACTAATTAAACATAACCTAAGAAAATCCCATTTACCACAAGACATCTTCAAGCTCTAAAATAGCTTAAAAAACTATTAGGAATAATCCAAGCGGAAGTTTGCTAATGACAAATCAATGAACGAATCAGATAAAATAAATGGACATTAAAACTGTAACTTCTTTAAACAATCTGTTCAACTAAAACAATTAATTACATAAGCTACTTAAATTTTATCAGGACATGTCAAGATAGCATTCAAGTTTGATTGGATTTGAACAATCCGATAGTTTTGGTAACTCATGATTACAATATCCGAATACTCTGATTAAACTAAAGGCGGATATGCTATACAGTGACATCATTCGGAAGATAATGACAGTTGTCTTTAGTCGAATCATCAGACTTTTTGATAAACATTATCAGTACATGTCCCATAGTACTACTGAGGCAAATGTGTACGTTGATTGTTTTATCACTGTCCACACGACTAATTACGATGCTTAGAAAATTAATGTGAAAACATCACTGGTGATTTCTCATGAACTTTTCAAAGCCGACAAATAATTTCAAAGAAAACGACAATATGTTAATCGTCATGAAACGTATTTACACTACGCATAAACTGGGTCTTGCGATGCTTTGTAGGCTCACTTTGAAAGAACTATTTTACACACACAAGATTAAGTAGATATAAAAAATATGTTTATTTTATACTTACAAATACTGCGATGAAATAACTTTCTTTACCTGCAAAACGAATAATATGCATTAGATAAATGTTTCTAAAAGCAGACATGAGAGTAAATTACATTGTTGTATAAGAACAGTAGAAAAAAAATATTTTACTTTGTTCCCCACTCCTCGTAAACTGTCATTAGATCACATCCATAACATTCATAAGTACAACATTGGATCAAGGGATTCAAAAAATAAAACAAATGGTAATAAAATAATACCCCCGTAGCAGCAAACCTGCATACTCAGCGATTTCCCAATGCATATTAATTTATCTTAATACCACTTAAAGCCACACACCAAGTTCTATTAATTTATGTTCATAATTAAAGGAGATAACACGTTACTTATTCTCCATAAGAATAACATGGGGCTGAGTATGCAGGTTTGCTGCTACGGGAACTATCGGCCAAAAAATGGGTTTTTGTGCAAATATCAATAGACCACAATGAAATGAAGCAATATACCAAGTTTCGTCGGGATAAGTTGATAAATAAGCGAGATATACAATTTTTCTTATCCTCCATAAGAATAACATTGGACAACGTACTGTGTTTAGCACTTTCAATATCTCAGTAACCAATTGACATAGAGCAATGACTAAAACACCAAATTGTGCGTCTTTTTAAGCTGATTCCAATGGGAAAAAATAAAATTTTACTTTTTCAAAAATTGAAGAAACTCAAAAAACCAATTTTTGGGGTACAAAACCCCCCAAAATACCCCTTCGGATAGGTCGATCTGTCTGGTTTTCGAACTAAAGTCATAAATGCTGCTTTACACGTTTGTACCAAATTTCATCAAAATCGGACGTTTATTACGTTAGTTATCGCACCCACGGACATATATATATATACACACAGTTTCGAACGAATGGTGTTTTTGGGGTCTGGGGACCTCAAAACGAAAAGTTATCATGGTCCCGGGCCTAGGTCTTACTATGCCGAGTACGGTAATAATGGTAATAGCTTCTTTCCTATAGGGGAAATTCGCTAAAAACAGATGTTTTCAATGAAACAGGCTTTCTATTATTTTTCTATAGATCCACATGACATCATAACTTACAAAAAATGTTCAGTGCTAAAATAAAATAACACAAAAGTAGGCATAAATAAATAAATAATCACAAATGTTATAATTTTTCGATTCATTGAGTAAAATCTAATAGTAGAGGATTATAATTTGGTTTACGTGACACGAAGGGCTACAAAATAATGTGTCAGAGTTTCTGTATAACCCCATTAATGCGGGCAGAGCATGTTCCCTCAGGGCTTGGCTGGCCCTAATACGTTACGCGGCAGCTGCGCCATATACAGTAGTGTTAACTGGCGATATCTTCGGTGTGGGTGTTTCGGTAGAATAACAATGAACCTGGCCTGAAACTTACGTCAGCCATAAAAACTTATTATATTTTTGACGTAAAACAATATTAATAAACGGTATCAGGAAACTGACACATACTTTCTCCCTTTAGCCAAACTTGAATGACAACAATATTTGTTATTTACTAAATATAGAATATGAAGGATAGATAAATGTACAGAAAATTGTCTAAAATAGTTGGTTTCAGAAATATCCACCCAAATCCCTTTTTGGGATGCACTATAGAGTCCGTTGCTACACACAGTGGTTTTGAGAGGGGAAATGCCCACTTGCCCCCCCAGGGTTAAATAGCAACACATTTCGAACATCCTCTGTTGGTCAATGCTAACTTGACCTGCATATCAAATTTTAATGAAATTGATCAGTAAATAAGAGAGAAATAGTTATTTTTGTATTCCCCATAAGAATAACATTGGACAACGTACTGCGTTTACCGCTAAATGAAAATTTCAATTTTCTCCACAACTAGAAATCGTAGAATAGTAATTTAAAATACAAATTTATTCAGTTTTTTGAGCTCTTTTTAATGATGAATAGTAATCTTTTTTAACACATATGATTTTTCATGAAAAATTAAAAAAACTGAATTTTGGATGTTTTAAGTCCTGTAATTTCTGAACCCGAATTTTTTCAGCGGGTGGTGTCATTTTGTTGGAAACCTAAAGTTCTAAAAACCACTAAAGTTTAATCAAAATAGTTAGAGCCGTTTTTGAGAAATTTGGATTTTTCATGTTTTTTGGCGGTTTTTGGGGAATAATTACCCTTAAAAATCAAAAATTCAAAAAAATGAAAAAAACACCTGGAGATATCGTGGATTAGTACCTACATACCAAATTTCATAAAAATCGGACCATAGGTTAGGTCTCTAGCTCTGTACACATCCACACAGACACACACACACACACGGACACACACACACACACACACACACACACACACACACACACACACACACACAGGCATCACGTAAAAACCACTGTTTGGGTTCAGGGAGCACCAAAATGAATATTTCCACTAACAACTCAAATTCAAAAATTTTTACGAAAACAAACTTTCTCCATATACTATGTATAGGGGGAGAAAGTAAAAATAGATGTAACTGAATAAAAAAAATAAACGCAGATTTTGTTTGGATTAAAACTTACTTAATTTGAGTACTCCCACTTGTATATAATTGTTTTACAATTTTCAATCTCATACTATACATAACTTATTGTATTAACTGTTAAAAGTTGTAAAATACTCATACAAATTAAAATTGTCAGTTTTTTAAAACTTGTAATAGTCGATACAGAACGTGAGAAGATTGTATGTGATTTAAATTAGTAACTCGCGATTGAAAAGTAGGTGAATTAGTTGTTCACTTAGTTTTAATTTGGATGAGATATGTTATTTTGTCAATGTTTATGTTTACTTTACCTCTATACTTCTATGTTTGTTTTGCATAAAAGTTGTAATACATATTTGTGGCTGAAATAGTTTTTAGGCCAGGTTTATTGCTAATCGCAATTATTGCCAGATATCATCTGTTGCGGTGACCTGTAATTGGCATTATTAGTTCAAATTTGTCGCTCTGATAGAAATCAAAACTATCAGAATAACGAGAAATGTTAACTTAAACAACTAAACTAATTCAGACCCGTGAGGACAGGAAAGTTAGGTTACCTTATTGACAATGGCAAGAGTATTGTACATTGATACCGCAAAATCCTCTTTCTACAGCACGAATCCTCTTTCATCATCACGAATGAACTCTTCCAGTTCTTTTCTGAATGAAAACATTTTGGGTTGGTATTTATCGTTGACCCAGCACACTGATACATTATTATCTAAATTATCGCCTCAATTACTTTAATTATGTAGATTGTTTAAATTTCAAAATATATGTCCGATGCAACTGTATTATTTCTCGCTGATAGCTACGAGGACAGCATTCCGTATTGTGCTTTGGGTTTCTGCATCCTCATCTATATCACGCTTTTCTAAATTACAAAAAAATTCGAATATTGACAGGTGTAATTAGACGAATATCTTACCGAACATTGTTTGTTGCACTAACAACTTCAATGTTAGCATCTCAATACATATTTCAAATGATTCTTTTTTATAAACTTAAATATATTCTTCATGAAAAATCAGTGCGGACAAAAATTACTATAACACAAGAAATAGACTCCACCACAGACTCCCATAGATTGGAAATATCTGCTTTCCTTCCCCAAAACATTGGCCCAAAACTTTTCAATAAACTTCCGCATAACATAAGAACAATCGAAACTAATAGAAACTTTAGAATTTGTAAAGATTTCCTGTTAGAGAGAGCTTTTAGCGAATTTCCCCTATAGGGAAGAAGCTATTACCGTAAGTCTCATGGTAAGACTTAAGCCCGAGACCATGATAACTTTTCATTTTGAGGTCCCCAGATGCCAAAAACACCATTCGTTCAAATTTGTATATATGTATATATATATATATATATATATGTGTGTGTGTGTGTGTGTGTGTGTGTGTGTGTGTGTGTGTGTGTGTGTGTGTGTGTGTGTGTGTGTGTGTGTGTGTGTCCGTAAGCACGATAACTCTCGTAAAAAAGGTCCGATCTTAATGAAATTTGGTACAAATGTTTAAAGTACCATTTATTTGAACGAGTTCGAAAACCAGATGAATTGCACCATCCGAAGGGGGGTTTTCGGGGGGTTTTGTACCCCAAAAATGTGTTTTTTTGGGGTTTTCACATGTAATTTTAATTTAAATCAAATTTTAATTCATACCATTGAATTCAGCTTAAAAAAACAAACAATTTGGTATTTTGATCATTGCTCTACGTTAATTGGTTACCGAGATATTGAAAGTGCTAAACACAGTACGTTGTCTAATGTTATTCTTATGGGGAAAAAGAAAAATTGTATATCTCGATTATTTATGAACATAAACTGGCGATATTTGGTATATGGCTTAATCTGGTTGTGGGGTTTATTGTTGTTTGCACAAAGAAACGATTTTTCGCCTATGGTTCCTGTAGCAGCAAACCTAGGTACTTGGTCCCCATGTTATTCTTATGGAAAATACTTAAAATGTTATATATCGCTTATTTATGAATGTATATGGATGAAAATTGGTATGTGACTTCAATAAGATGAGTTCTATTGATATTTGCATAAAAACCCATTATTTTTTGTGCCTTGTTGCAGCAAAACTGCGTACTCACCCCCAATGTTATTCTTATGGAGAATAATTAATATTTTAAATATCGCTTGTTTGTGAATACATTTCTCAGGAATCCTGTTAAGTATTTTAATGTGTTATGTTATATATTCATTGGAAATTCGCTGAGTATGCAGGTTTGCTGCGACGGGGGTATTTACTCTGTACCCTGGTCAGATTGAGTAAACATTTTTAGTTTTAGAGGTATTTTTAATTAAATCTTGTAAGATTGTAATATGGAAACATACAAAAATTTTGTAAAATTGTCTTGTAAATAAAATAATTTAAATTTGATAATAGAAAGTACGTTGGATGTTGCAGATCCATCTGTAACCCGTAGATTCAGAAAGATGACGCTGACATGAGACAGGTTGTGAAGCTGTTGTGAGGGTGAGAACGCCTGGACCAAGAGCAAGATGACACACGTTGTTCAGACTGGCTATTTATATAGACACCAAAATTTCATCAGTTGCTATCAATGCCACACATAATAATATGTAACACTGAGTGAGTACACACTCAACAACGAACTATCAACACCAAATCTTAAAGTTGGATCAAGAATGTAATCGATTAGAAATTATGTTAGACCAAGATAAGCTCCTAGTCACATTTTCCACAAGCGGGAATCTTGCGCAGGTTACCGGAAAGATAGGATATAGCAGGAAAGGAAAGGGTGGAATGGGACGGCAGCCAAATCGACCCTTCAGAGGGCCAACTCCCGTGCCCCTGTGACAGCTGGGATGAGGTTCTCAAACAGGGGACCTACATTCTGCCCTCCAGCTGGTCAACTCAACTGACAGGGTATCCATATACAACAGCTAGGGACCATCCATTCTCAGGTTGGCAGGTGGGAACCAAACCCGGAGATTCTGTCCCTAGCCGCTGCAAATGGAGGGACCAAAGGTGAAAGGGAAGTTTCTCATAATGGACAGCCAAAAGACTTACCATATGTAATGACAAATTCATTTTCTGTACCCAATGTCAGCCTCGAAACTGGTATAGACCAGATTTTAGGTAGTCCTAAAACTATAGTCAATATTTTTTTAAATTCTGGCTTAACTTTTAGCGAAAAATAATCAAGTTTATTTAAACTGGTTTTCTTTAATTATGGGTGACTTAATCATTGTTTTAGTGAGATTAATAATTTCTAGTACCATTCTCTAGTAACCGAGCAATATACCAAAGATTAAGCAATCTAAATCCCCCGATGTGGTAATAAAATCGATAAATATAGAAAGAAAACCAAAACATTTCAAATAAGACTATCAATTGGGTTTATTATTTAACTTAAATTCACCAAGAAATTCATAAAGCAGTTGTAGCACGAACAAAAGTTGCAATAACATGAAGACAACATCGAGCAAATTGCGGTACTTATGTTAACCAAGCCATTACTTAACACTCCAGTTGGGGCCAATGATCTGTATCTAATGTTACGTACTATATCTGTATCTTTAACTTTCACGTACTATATTACACTTTTGATAAAAATAATATTATTGTACCTTTATTCACTGTTAGAATGGATAGCCTTCAGTTCACAACAGATGGGTAGGTCATTCGATTAAATATCGACTATCGTATCAAATACTAACGATTCTAGCTCTTTGTTTTGTAACATAATAAAATAGTATATTTCGTCACTAGGATCAAAAGTGGATCTTTTTAATACGAGCTCCAGTTTAACTGCCGAGGCGAAGCCGAGGCTGGGAAATGAGCGAGTATTAAAAAGACACTTTTGATCCGAGTGACGAACTATATTTTTCGTCATACTGCCAAAAAACTTAAGGTTTAAACAAAAACAAAAGTAAAATTTACGTACTGTGTCTTCATAACCTCAAATGTTTCTTTCAGCTTGTCTCTTGAAACAATCAGCTGTTGCACATGCATAACTTCGGTTCATTCATATCTATCGGTTGTTGAGTCGATCATTCAAACCAATCATTGTGGTTCGAATCAATCGGTTGTTCTTCAAATAACAATACAACAATGAATGTTTCGATAATAACAATGAATGTTTCGATTATTTATAATCGAATGAATTTTAATCGATTTATGACGACCTCGAATCAAAAGTATCATCAACAATGATCTTTTTAGTCCTAGTACGATAATGATCATCAAAACATATGTTATTATCCAAGGACTAAAAAGAAGAACTTTTGAATCTCAACGCATCTGTCAAAAACAGATGTTTTTGAAGCAGTATGACGAAAATGTATTTACGTGTAAAAAATAACAACTTTTGCTGCAGTTCACGACAAAATTATAGTAACCTAACCTAATCTAACACCGCAGACCGCTGTATGGTGGATCTTCGTTGTGCAACATATTACAAATAAATTAATACACTAAAATTAACATATTACAAATTAATTAATTTTTATATAAAATGAAAAGTAAACTTTAAAAAATCTAGATTTTAAAAGGTAAACAACAAAAATAAGATCTGAACCCGAACAAAATAACAAATATTAAAAAATACAGACCCAAAAAGTAATCAGCAAAAGTAGGATTCGGACCCAGGACCGTGTGATCGAGAGTCCGATGCTGAAACCACAGGTCCACTGTAGCATGTCGAACAATGGGAAAGACACAATTTAACAAGCTGTGATCCTCTAGATGATAGTTGAGTAGTCGACTACAATACTCGTTAGTCTTTGATACGATAGTCGATATTTAATCGAATGATCTACCCATCTGTTGTGAACTGAAGGCTATCTGTTAGAATGTAGTCTCATATCATTGGCCCATAACTAAAATCAATAAACTACGTTGCGTAGAGACAATCGCTGTTATAAGGTTGTTGGGCCAGTATTTCCGCCAATGAAATTGTGTTGCATAGAAACCACGATTGTTAGAAATTTGTAGGATTATGGTCGGTATTTTATTGCTACTTTCAATCGCTGTTATAAGGTTGTTGGACCAGTATTTCAGCCAATGAAATTGTGTTGCATAGAAAACACGATTGTTAGAACTTTGTAGGATTATGGTCGGTATTTTATTGCTACTTTCAATCGCTGTTATAAGGTTGTTGGACCAGTATTTCAGCCAATGAAATTGTGTTGCATAGAAACCACGATTGTTACAACTTTGTAGGATTATGGTCGGTATTTTATTGCTACTTTCAATCGCTGTTATAAGGTTGTTGGACCAGTATTTCAGCCAATGAAATTGTGTTGCATAGAAACCACGATTGTTACAACTTTGTAGGATTATGGTCGGTATTTTGCAATGTCACATAAACATGACTATACATTCATTTTCATTTAGTTTTATAACTTCTTAATAATCCTTCTATAATTTGTTCCTTAAATGTTAATTGTGTAAAATAGGCTATACCTGAATACTTACTTTTCCTCAAAGGACCATTTAATTTTTAATAGGCCCATATCACCACCCCTCAAATCTGCCACTATCTCAAATAATACAATTTATAAATTTTAATCACCTACTCAAACATAATTTATTAGATTTAGTCATTTAATCAAATACCTAGATATAACACTAATGTAAAAGGTTGTCTCAGATAAATAATTTTATATATAATAATTTTCAAAATTGATCTCTATTAAAATTTTATTCCAAAAACCAAAGTGCAGTGTACAACAGTGAAAAGCTTCAAGAACATGTGGTCAGCATTGTTGAAGATCCATCACCAAGCCCAGAGACCTCTTCCTCCTTCTTCTGAATCCAACCATGGCAGTGAAAGCACCCCAGTAAGAGCATTGCTCATTATTTTCTCCCCTTCCCAATAAAAATCAGTATATTAGGTACCAAAAACCTAATTTTTAATAGGCCACTAGTGCTCAGTAGATTATTCATCCCTTTTTGCCACCTCAAGCTAAAATTTATTACTGAGTGAAGAATAATATAATAGTATCCAGTTGGTAAGAACTTTCCATAAACTTTCGGCCTTATAATTAAGAATTTCAAAGAAGAACTAAATTTATTGGACAACTTTTTTTAAAACAATCTCATCAAGATCAAATTTTAATATCATTATAAAAATCAATTTCAATAGAAGCAAGCTATTTATCATAGTAAGTCAAGAGTAATTTCCAAAGAACAATTTCTGTGTCTGGCCTAGATTACTAGACAATGAATCAAGTGGACTTTTAACCTAAATTAACTTCTTTCAGAGATCCATTTTGGTAAAGTTTTATTCAGCACAAATCTTAAATAATTGGTATTCATTTTCATGTATTTTATTTTATCAAATGTTCGATAATCTTTGAGCCAGCTCGATCAACCACCCCTGAGATTTAAGAGAAGCTCATAGCCGCCATTTTAATTATATTCATTTTTAACATTTTAAATTTCCCACCTGCCTGTACTTCATTGTTAGCCCCCAAAACTCGTATCATCTGTTTTTATGTAATTTTGAAATAAATATTGTTTGTGAGACAAACACCTTAACGTCTAGTAATTAATTATTCTTTAATAATAGAAATAGAAAAAGAAAGGGTGTATTACAATTTTATTGCTACTTTCAATCGCTGTTATAAGGTTGTTGGACCAGTATTTCCGCCAATGAAATTGTGTTGCATAGAAACCACGATTGTTAGAACTTTGTAGGATTATGGTCGGTATTTTATTGCTACTTTTAACTTTTCAATGTTTTTAAAATATACCGATCAGACATTGATAGAAATTGATTGACTTCTGTAAAATTGGTCATGTATAAAAAAGTATAACGTATGTAAATGTTAATATATTTTGTAGTGTCGTCAGTCGTATTGTAAGTGTGATAACAGAAATCGTGCTAATCAAACATTTTTTTAGTAAATACGTTTCTAATAATAGTTTATTTATTTAAAGTTGGTGTAAGTCTAATACTTCATATCTCCTCAAATATTTGAATTTATTCGAAAATATAAGGTGAAATAAACACAGAGAGAACAAATTGGGGTCAGAGTTGGACCCATATTGTGTTGAGATTAATGGTTTTCACCTTAAATCTCAGTCTCCCTTCTGCTGCTGGGCAATGTACTCAGCTGTATTGGACCTACTCACACGTGGAACTGTGAAATGAAAATAGCCATAGTGATATTCCAGAATAGCTGTTTATCTTTTACTTAAACTGAAATATGATACATCAGCAAAAGAGCACTTTAAAATTACCAGTGTATGGCCAATTAATTTTGATACAATTTAATTTTTTTAAATCAATCTCGTTAGCTCGAAACTCAAATGTTACCCCTAAATAAAAAAAATGCATGGATAAAACTTTTCATAATTTAATTATATGAAAAAAACTGACATGAATGAAGTTTCTAATAAAATTGACAAGCAATATTAAAAGCAGAGCAAATATTAATAGATTCAAACAGAAACTAAAAGTTTTCTTAGTATGGAAAGTTTTATATTCCCTAGAAGAGTACTGTCCATCCCCTCTATGTATAACGGTTTATTATAATAAGTAGGACATAAGAAACGGTATTGTAACAAGATGAAAACGAGTTCGCACGCAGCACGCTGACGTGAGGGAAGTGAATTTCCACATAAAAAACATTTAAAACTCAAAATAAGTGTAAAACATACATTTATTCCAATTTTTATTGAAATCTGAAAACACTGATTTTTAGGCTGTTCTGATGCTCCTGGTTTCATTTACCTGCAATGCTGGGAATACAATTTTGCGCATTATAAGGTTAGGAGAACGTCCAGTTAGGCTTGAAAGTATGCGTGAAGTTGCTGGGGATGATAAAAGTACACCAACAAATGAATAACAGGCTTTTCTAATGTAAAACCCCCATAAGACAACGTACTGTGTTTGGTCAATACACATTTTCTTCTATAACTTGGTAAATAGTTATGCTAGAATGACGAGAGAGGGCTTAAAAGTTTCGCCTCACTAATTTCCATCTTTATACATGAATTAATTTTACATCCGGGGATTTTATGATCCTTTTTGGGCCCAAAAACTCAAAATTTTGAAGATTAATCACCAAAAAAGGGGTTTAGAGTTTTCCGATTGTTTTACCCAATGAACTTGTCCAATTTATTACAGAAACGAATGTCCCTACCAAATTTGAAGTAAATCGGACAAAAAATGCGACCGCTAGACTGCAAACACACACACACACACACACACACACACACACACACACATATATATATATATATATATATATATATATATATATATATATATATTATACATAACATTTTGAACGACCCCCCAAAACGTGTTCAGGGGGTCACGGTAGGAACTTCTATGGTGGTCCCGGGCTTAAGTTTCACCGTGCGGGTCATGCCAATAGTTGACTTTCCATTGGAAATTCACTAATAAGTAACATTTATTTAAACTAGTTGCTACCCGTGCTCTTACAGCTGATTAAGATTCCTGCTGCAACCACTGATGAAACATCCAGCAAATATCCGTTTCTGATCCTTTCAACCTATGGCCCGACAGAGTAACATTGTAACTTTAAGGGCGACTGGGGAGGAGCCCTAATGGATCGCCAAGATGGTAATAGGCCTATACGTAACCCAGACAAATTATCTGTCTACATGCAAGTTTTCAACTTGATTGGTTCAGTAGATTTTAAGTTAAAACGGAGCATACAACTCGACGGACACCACCTTTCTTTTATAAATGTATAGGATATGTCTTGTAAAAAATAACTGGCCTATTTTTTATTTTATTGACACTTCAGTTGTAAAACATGTGTATTAATAAATAAATAATACTTTGAATTTATTTTAGCTAGATACTTTATTCATGTACTCCTAAATAGCGAAAAACTATAAAACAAACTCAGACACATTACACAGGATTAAACATATTCAAAGATATTTTTGTTTGAAACATTTATATCCTACAAACACTGTTTACCATAGTATAAACATAGATTCACGTTCCAAACTCTGGCTGATCATTATTGATTAATCAGCGTACTTGAGAGTACTTTCCATCCACTCTATGCATAACGGTTTATTATAATAAGAAACATTTATAAAATAAGTAACAGTACCTGGCGGGCCGAGCTTTGCTCGGGGGAAGGTCAGTCAGTTTGTTTAGATGACTCGGAGTAATATTTCACCACTTCCCCCTACTGATAATAAGATTTGTATTATTCATTAGCCTCTTTTCTACATTTTAAGGTCCCTCCAGTTGTTATTTATAGCTCAATGTCCCTTTGATGTATTTTACTACTCTATATATGTAATCTTTACTCAAATCTGTTAATCTCTGCTCTCAGGAAACCACATGTTAATAATCATAAACAACATGAGTATTACTTTGACAGTTCCCTGATTGATTATGAACAGCTGATACAATTCTTTTGTTTTGGTTTGAAACTCCATAAGCCCAATGTTAATTTTTGTAACTTTTCATTTTAGTTTTTTACATTATTTGATTTTTCCTGGGGATGAGGCCTGTCTAGAACTTATTTTTATCCAAGAAATTAGTTATTTCGAACATTTGATGGAAATCGTTGGAGCCGTTTTTGATATCCGTGTCGCAAGCAAGCTAGCAAGCAAACCTTACTCATATTAGAGTATAGGATTTATTTAAAGTAGTTGATATCTGTGCTATCACAGCTGATTAAGATTAAATTATGTTATAATAATCGGTACATAAAGGATAAAAATATCTCATAGAAAATTATGTTGTAACGTGTCTGCATATTTGATAGTTTTTTTCACTTGTTAACAAAAAAACTAGCAATAACAAACATTTAGATGGATATAACACAACCCACCCCAAAAATTTCAATTTATGTGACACGTAAAAAACCAATACCACGATATTGCTACCGTGTTAATAACGAGTTTCACCCTTCACAACTATTTAGTCATGTTAAAGATCCAGAACCTAGAAAAGTCGAATAATTACGAGTAATTTTGACAGCTAAGTTAATTTGGATTAATTAAATATTCTGTATCCTCTGAGTTTTTGTATTTGCCCTAATTCGGTATCCAGTCGGTTGAAGTAAAAAGAAAACCTTCAAAATAAATTATATTTTGATTTATTATTATAAACGTCCGCAAATCAGATCCAACATGCTGCCTGAAGCGAAAATCTACATTTCATGATCGTCACATTTCCAAGTTTGTTGGTTCAGTCATTCAAATCGATTACGAGTTTTGAAACGTAAGGTAGAAGTGGATAAAGGATTTCCAAAGACATATTTCTAAAGTGGTTGGTTTCAGTGGCGAAAGTCCTCTTGTGTGAAGGTTATAACCGCCTCAGACAGTACGGAAGGAAATTGACAAAATTTACGATATTACTCAGGTCTCTCACTCCACCGGCGATAAAGACGTCGGGTAAGGGGATAACTTTGAATCTCTGCTTTGGTTTCTCTTCAGTTTGCCAACTGCACTTGCGCTTAGTTCGAGGTTTGAGCCACACTTGGAAAGTTCCTTGTCATTAAGACTCACAACTGACAAGTTCGTTGCTTACTCAAAGTACTCCGACGCTTTAAACTTTTTATATTAGTCCAAGAACAAAAAGGTTATCTACTTTTTAAACACTATTGTCTTAATCCCACGGTTAAATTTAGATTAAATTATATGGGTCTCATAAGCTCAATCAAGTTACCAATATCAGCATGAAATAAAACGAGTTCGCACGCAGCACGCTGACGTGAGGGAAGTGAATTTCCACATAAAAACTTTTAAAACTCAAAATCGGTGTAAAAACATACATTTTTCCAATTTTTATTGAAATCTGAAAACATTGATTTTTTTGGCTGCTCTGATACTCCTGGTTTCATTTACTTGCAAAGCTGGGAATACAATTTTGCGCATTATAAGGTTAGGAGAAGGTCCAGACAGGCTTGAAAGTAGGCGTGAGGTTGCTGGGGATAATAAAAGTACGCTAACAAAGGAATAACAGGCTTTTCTAGTGTAAAACCCCCATAAGACAACGTACTGTGTTTAGCCGATACACATTTTCTTTAATAACTCGGTAAATATTTATGCTAGAATGACGAGAGAAGGCTTAACATTTTCGCCTTCCTAATTCCCATCTTTTTACATGCATTAACTTTACATCTGGGGCTTCTCTGACCCTTTTTTGGCCCAAAAACTCGAAATTTGAAAGATTAATCCCCAAAAAATGGGTTTAGAGTTTTCCGATTGTTTTGCCCAACGAACTTGTCCAACAGATTATAGAATGGAACGTCCCTACCAAATTTGAAGTAAATCGGACAAAAAATGCGACCGCTAGAGTGCATACATATATATATATATATATATATATATATATATATAATTTTGAACGACCCCCCACAACGTGTTCAGGGGGTCACGTTAGGAACTTCTATGGTGGTCCCGGGCTTAAGTTTCACCGTGCAGGTCATGCTAATAGTTCACTTTCCAAAGGAAATTCACTAATAAAAATGAGTTGGCTGCTTTGAGATATCTCGCTAGCCTAACGGTTAGCGTATTGGACTTCGGTTCAAGGGACCCGGGTTCAAATCCCGGGGTGTCCACAGAAATTTAAGGGGTTAGGATCGCTTTTCCTTAAAAGCGCTTAAGTACTCATTAAAAAAGTGCCGCTGGCGTTGAAATAAAAAAATCAAAATAACTTGCAATACTTTAAAATGCGTTTAAATATGACACTTTTATAAAATCAATGGTCTTAGGATGAGTTTTATTGCACTAATTGGAGAGTCCTCGGCAGGTTCTGGTGCAGTTTACTTTTATACATAAAAGCATCCCAAATGAATCAGACTAATAGCAATATAAATAATACTAGTGGCTTACAGGGCCTACAGCTCCTAACATATGGTTTTTGTGTAAGTGGATAATCACAGCTGATCAGTAGTTCATTTTGTTCAGTAATAAAAACACTGCAGTGATATTTCCATAAGAAATTCATTGGATCTTTGAAGTCCAGTGGGGCGTAGCCCACGTAATTTTTGACATTTCTGGCATGACCTAACTTAACTTCGTCCTAGCTCGAGATATTTCGTAGGGACCGATTCGCTTACGGTTTAAATATAAAGAATTCATTTATGTTTGGGCTGATGAAAATACAAACAGCTGATCTTGATTCGTAGTAGTTCCACGGGCTAACCAAAGAATGCAGCACACATAACTGCTCAGTTTTTCTACTCTGAATTTTTCCCCGTTGCGAAGCACGGGATTAGCAGCTAGTCTGTGATAAAGTTATGAATAACAGCGTAGTGCCCACTGGCAAGTTAATGAAAATAATTCTCGGATAGACATTTTTGAAAGTTATAACATTACAGAGAATCTAAGTCTTAGGTAGATTTATTACGGGAACAATGCTGGTATGAGCTAGATATCACGCAAGTACTGTAATATTTATATTGTCGGCATTCTGTCCCACTCCTCCCCCCACGCCCTCACTAGACAACAACTTCACACAACATATAAAGTTCCCTCTGATCTATTTTATTTACGGCAACATGTGCATGTGTAGCATTAGTAAGCTTCATTGCCATAAACCATAAGTAGTAAATAAATAAACTTAATTATATTCAATCGAACAATGTTTTCCAAAGTATGTCTGATCATAAAACATGCGTATCATCATCATATTGCAACTAAATCAGGCGAATTTTGTGAGCAGGCTACTGGAAATTTTATTAGGTCTTGAATGATTTTTGTGTGTTGATTGAAAGGCCTTAACGACTAGATGTGCCTTTTGGGGTTTTGGAAACATCCATCTTTGGGGCTTCGCCCCCTGGCTTTCAAAGTTGCAATGGCAACCTTATGGGGGACTTGAAATTAATTTTTAAATGTGCTATTGGTTTTTGTCACAATAACACCTTTAAACTTGGCACGGCGGATATCCCACTTGTGTACAAACATTCTAAAAGTGTTTTAAATATAGATAAGGAAAGTCAATGTAAAAATACATGAATAAATAAGTTTCTTACGTATGTGTTTTTAGTGAATTTATTTTGGAAAGTGAATTATTAGCATGACCCGCACGGTAAAACTTAAGCCCGGGACCACCATAGAAGTTCCTAACGTGACCCCCTGAACACGTTTTGGGGGGTCGTTCAAAATTTTATATATATACGTATATATATATTTATATATATGTATATATATGTGTTTGCACTCTAGCGGTCGCATTTTTTGTCCGATTTACTTCAAATTTGGTAGGGACGTTCCTTTCTGTAATCAGTTGGACAAGTTCGTTGGGCAAAATAATCGGAAAACTCTAAACCCATTTTTTTGGGGATTAATCTTTCAAATTTCGAGTTTTTGGGCCCAAAAAGGGTCATAAAAGCCCCAGATGTAAAATTAATGCACGTAAAAAGATGGGAATTAGTGAGGCGAAAGTTGTAAGCCCTCTCTCGTCATTCTAGCATAAATATTTACCGAGTTATTAAAGAAAATGTTTATCGACTAAACACAGTACGTTGTCTTATGGGGGTTTTACACTAGAAAAGCTTGTTATTCCTTTGTTAGAGTACTTTTATCATCCCCAGCAACCTCACGCCTACTTTCAAGCCTGTCTGGATCTTCTCCTAACCTTATAATGCGTAAAATTGTATTCCCAGCTTTGCAAGTAAATGAAACCAGGAGTATCAGAACAGCCAAAAAATCAGTGTTTTCAGATTTCAATAAAAATTGGACAAATGTATGTTTTTACACTTATTTTGAGTTTTAAAAGTTTTTATGTGGAAATTCACTTCCCTCACGTCAGCGTGCTGCGTGCGAACTCGTTTCAATTCTTCTCGCCCTGCTGCAAACAACATACATGAAATGACTGCCACGAAGACTCGAGACACCTAATTAAACCCATCTCAGGGCCGTGTAGACAAGATTAGAGCTTACTATATCACCATTGCAAATTTGACTAGGGTTGGCGAGGGGTGATGAGAGGAATTAAGTCTACGATCCACGCCGGACTATCTATGGTTAAATATACTGTAACTGTTCATACATGTCCAATGTTCATAAATAACGATGGCATTAGCAATGACATAGTTATACACAAAATTTAAACTGTCTCTCTTTTTCAACTCCCTGAATTAGACATTTATTATTTTCAAATTCATTTCATATAGCCATAGGTTTGTATATGTTATATATTTTGTTTACGCAGTTCTCAAATGCACTGGGAAATAAATAAATAGAGCATTAGTAATTCCCTGTTATTATTGTTGTTATAGTAACGTCTTAAATTTATTTCATTGTATTGTTATTTCTTTCTTAAGCACCGTTTACACACTCCAATATATTTGTAGAATCTGATTTGCACAAACCAAATTTTACAAATTATCGTAACGTGTAAACGGAAGATTGGTACAAACTATTGGATTGGAGTGAGTTTGGACGGTTGATGAAAATTTTCATCAATCATGCGATCAGATTGAAAGGTTGAGCAATAGGTTGGAAGGTGTAAACGGCTGCTCAAACCTAACCTAAAAACTGTGTTCCCACGCTAAACCGTATTGCTCTAACCTAACCTAAAAACAGTGTTCCCACACCAAACCGTATTGCTCTAACCTAACCTAAAAACAGTGTTCCCACACCAAACCGTATTTTTCTAACCTAACCTAAAAACTGTGTTCCCGCCAAACCGTATTGCTCTAACCTAACCTAAAAACTGTGTTCCCGCCAAACCGTATTGCTCTAACCTAACCTAAAACCTGTGTTCCCACGCCAAACCGTATTGCTCTAACCTAACCTAAAAACAGTGTTCCCACGCCAAACCGCATTGCTCTAACCTAACCTAAAAACTGTGTTCCCACGCCAAACCGTATTGCTCTAACCTAACCTAAAAACTGTGTTCCCACGCCAAACCGTATTGCTCTAACCTAACCTAAAAACTATGATCTCACGCCAAACCGTATTGCTCTAACCTAACCTAAAAACTGTGTTCCCACGCCAAACCGTATTGCTCTAACCTAACCTAAAAACTGTGTTCCCACGCCAAACCGTATTGCTCTAACCTAACCTAAAAACTGTGTTCCCACGCCAAACCGTATTGCTCTAACCTAACCTAAAAACTGTGTTCCCACGCCAAACCGTATTGCTCTAACCTAACCTAAAAACAATGTTCCCACGCATCAGTTTAGTGTACGCTTTCCTCATGACGGTATCCTTTTTCTGTATGAGTGGAGAGAATAAGTTTAGAAGTTATACATAGCAATCTTCAGTCATCCTCAAGTAATTCCTCCAATCATTTGGTTATCACTCAATTCTTTTAAGAGCCTCACGTGGGAAAACTTCCTTCGTTTTTCGCCTAAACCTACACCTCTACTCCTCGGTTTTCGTATTTTCCGGTTTACTATTCTTGCTAAAAAAATAGCATACACAGACCACAACAGCACCTCCTCCATGACGATCACAACAGATACTGGCGTATGCAAATCGGAAGGAAGGTTTGAGTAAAAATATCGTAGCGTGTGAACGACCGTGTCTATTCAAACGTTTCGCACAAATTTAGTTTGTAAAGCCTTTAGCTTATGCATTGTTGATTTCAATCTTTTGTATACATCATAACATCTGTATCATGGCTTTCTTTTCAGCTACATCGTCTTGTCTCGGATCTATATTTAACTTGATCTTGCACCATGAGATAACCGTTTTATACACTATTCTTATATTGGCTATCAATGTGGTGTATTTACTGCATTTACTATTGAGTTATCAATGTTTTGCTACTGCAATATCGGTGTAAAACGGGGTCCACTTATAAAGAATGATAAAAAACAATATTTTTACTAGAATTGAACATCTTGAAAGTGGTCTCTAAAATTCTTCAATGATTTTCAATGTAATCATAGTTCTGCATAACAAAGCCTATTGTGTTATTCCTATACAAAGGGAACGTCGTCATCAATATGGAGATAGTAGAAAATTCTTGTAAACGAATGCAAATTAGATTAAAGCAAAACATATTCTAAACCTCGAAACGGAGGTTTGCACTCCCCGCGATCCTTCGAAAAGCAGCGAATCCCTTAAAGGGTGGCTAATCTTATATTGCAATTGTTGGAGCCATCAGCGCTAATCTCTTACTAACCTAACCGGAAATATATCTCCATCTTGGTTAAGTATTACAGTGATTAGCGTGCTCGCTTCATCATCTCAAGTTCACCAGATCGATCCTGAGCAAAATCTGAACAAAATCTTGTTACGCTCGTAGAAATACGCTACCGCAGGAAAACAATTCACGTCAAAGGCATCTGGCACATTTTAAACTCTAATTTTGAAGGATTACGCCTTTTTGAACAATGTTACAACCACCGCATTGTTACCGGATGAAATGTATCATAACACATTTACGAGTCCAATCTACCGGAATACGGAAGCAATCGACATTGTCCAGCAAACAGCTGAATGACGGGAGAGGGCGTGGCGGCCAATGGTGGAACCCATTGTGGGACTGGTGCACATTGGTTGGGTGGCGCACTGCCGGACCGACGCCGACGACGTGCGAGAAAAACACTCCCTGATGATACTACGTCACTGCAGTAATTTAGTTAGTAAACACTCTTTCCTTAATAAATTTGCCACCTATCCCCTTTTCAAATAAACATAAATATATACAGCTGCATACATTTTTTCATGTTTTATATTGCTAATGACGAGTACTTTAAGCTTCTTGCTCAGATCATTAAATAGAAGAAACATAGCTAAGGACATATGGAATAAACTGAATTGAATTACAGAAAAAACCTATTTCATCCCAAAGCGAACAGGAACACTCAGAAAAATAGAACGGTGAAAAACTCCTCCATTCAGAAATACTATTAGGCCTATGTGGAAACAAATTATTTCAATTTTACGTTGGTTGCTGTTTTACGACGATGGTTTGATAAACCCTAAATTAGTCTAAAACCGAGGATTGTTGTTTGTAACTTCATAAAGACACAAAACTTCACAACAATCGAACAATCAAAAGCTTGTAACATAGCAACTATTAAAATTTAACTTAAATCATTTCTAAATTCAGAAGCATTAGGGTGTATCAAAATTAGTGGCGAATAAATTCAAAACTTATAAAACAATGAAACGAGCAAAATTAAGCCACGTTGTATCGGCAGTGTTCCATCTTAACAAAAAGTCTGGAGTGGCTATTCCAGATGTAGCTGGCTTCCTTCGTCACAACTACGGTCTGACTACTCTCCCAGATTATAAAAAGGCGCTGAAATTGGCAGTCAACGAAGGGTTCTTGATTGCGAGGCAAAATCGCTTCTACCCCGCTACACTGACGGTGTCGCCATCCGGAATATTGGAGGCACGTAGAAGAAGACGAGGAGGAAAGCGTCGCGGTAGGAGATACGATGTCGATGTCGACGAGCTGGTAGTCGCCCGCCGCAGACGCCGCAGTGCTCGCAGACGCCGAAGGTCTGACCTCGACAGTCTCATTGAAGCTCGCCGCAAACGCCGCAGTAGTCGTAGACGCCGAAGGTCTGACATCGACAGCCTTATTGAAGCTCGCCGCAGACGCCGCAGTAGTCGTAGACGCCGAAGGTCTGACATCGACAGTCTTATTGAAGCTCGCCGCAGACGCCGCAGTGCTCGCAGACGCCGAAGGTCTGACATCGATGAAATCACTGAAGCTCGCCGCAGACGCCGCAGTGCTCGCAGACGCCGAAGGTCTGACATCGATGAAATCATTGAAGCTCGCCGCAAACGCCGCAGTGCTCGCAGACGCCGAAGGTCTGACATCGATGAAATCACTGAAGCTCGCCGCAGTCGCCGCAGTGCGCGACGCAGACGCCGAAGGTCTGACATCGATGACATCACTGAAGCTCGCCGCAGACGCCGCAGTGCTCGCAGACGCCGAAGGTCTGACGGGGAAGTTCCAAGTCCTGACCAGGAAAACCAACCTGAGGACCAAAGGGGAGCTGATCCTCCAAATGGCAACTCGGAGTTCAATAATGAATCCGTCTAGTGTCAACTAAGTACCTCATTTTATCAATTTTTTGTCTTATCATATATTTAGTCTAAATGAATAAATTTGAATTTTCATGTTATTCACCTTCATTTATTTAACTAAATCTGATGATTCCTGTTAGGCAATAGCAGGTCGATTTCAGCTTTCTCTTATTAGCATAAAAATTGCTCTCCTTATCCACCTTCTCTAACTTTTACAGTTGTATTAACAGCACTCTGTGGCTAATTTTACGAATTGACTAATGGTAAACACGTTCATTGGAAGCTCAAATAGGTTCTCCATATCCATTTAAATTAAATTAAGCCAAACAGTGTGCCTTAATTTCCAACCAATAAAAATCTTTCCTTTTTTAATAAAAACCCTCAACTGCCCGTCGCCATAGGCCATTAGGTCTGTGCAGCACTCTGAAGACTGCGAGGTACCGTTAACAGAAATAGTCACATGGGCAAGCCAATGGTGACAGCTCGTGAAAAAGTGTCACTGCAGTCGGCCAGGATCGAGCCTACGCTTGACCACGGCTGACTTACGAGGCGCCCTACCTCTGAGCTACAGCGTCCGGAAGGCATGCCTTTTAATGAAGAGTTCACAAACACGGTAAGTATAAATTGTAATTTTTTACTTGTAATATAAAATGATAAAAGGAAAATTTGTGTTAATCATTGAGCCCAATTGACATATGACAAAAACATACAACACTAAACCTCAGTAACAATTAGGCCTGATCTTTGGCCAAGTGTAACCAGCAATGTATTGATTTTTATAAATAAATTATCTTGGAAAAAACGGAGCTGAGCCATCCTATATATTAACTTTACCCACTCCAAAAACCTGTTTTGCCCAGAGATACAACGCATCCACTTCAGTAACATGTGGTTGTTTGTTGAAGGCTGCATTAGAGTAAGAGTACAATCCCATACCAGTTTAGAAGTTTCCTGGCATCCTGTTCAGGCCTTAAGCGCCGCCTGGTTATCACAAAGTATGAGAGTATTGAGGGGATGTGTCTGTTGATAATACCCTCCTCTAGGCACCTCTGTGCGCAGGGAAGGACGGCAAAAATCTCTGCCTGAGAGATTGTACAGTGGACCCAAAGGCTTCCAACAATGCAGATCCTTGGTATCTTCCTGTACATTCCAAAACTGGTGTCGATTCCAACCTCTGAGCCAACTGTGTACCAGACCATCTAGCTTTTGGACCATTCAAGATCATAGTTTTCATACCAGTCTGCTCTTATTCACAGAGTGACTGAGTATAAGTGTGTGAAAAGATACTCAGTTGCCATTAAGTCTGGCCTTATGTCTAAAACTGAGTTTTTTTTAAATTGCTCTGAGAATGTCTGACACTACAAAACGTGTCCTCTACAGTTATCTGTGATCTTTATTCAGTGTGCCGCCAACCTCGCTTCCATTTAAATTAAAATAGTGGGAGGCGGTAATCCAAACAGTACCTCCAAGGCTACTGAGGGCGTACTTAAAATGCGCCCGTGGTGCAGAGGCGTGCAAGACTTTGCAAACATGGACTCTGATCTAAGGTGACAAGTATACTCCACAACAGGGGTGAGAGAAGTCCTCCTGAGGGCAGCCCCAAATGACTGTGATTTTCTGGGTCACATTCAGGGTCGTTGACTGAATTTGTCTGCTGCGCAGCATGTGGTCTATCCACCTAGAAAATATGAGCTCTATCCCAAGATTGCGAGCAGCACAACCATTCATTCATGTACAACCATATCAGAGACACCTTCGATGTGTAGGAAGGCTGCAAGAACAATTTCTTTTTGGTCCAAAGCATCCTCGATTCTGCTAACCAACTGGAGGAGAGCACTCTCCGTCAGATTTCCCTGACTGATAAGCATGCTATGTCCTGTATATTGACCCTGAAGCACTCTTCTGCGGATGTATTACAGCTGCGGATATTTTTTTTAAGAGATATTTTATCAACCGAGTTAAATGATTGAGATTCCATTTGTTCCCCAAAACTGGCAATCGCCGCAATATGCGGTGTCAAATCTCGCCGTCAAGTGGCATCGCCGCGACAAACGGCGGTCAACTGTAGTCATTTTTCATTGCGTTGCTAGGTTACGAATCGAATTTATCTTTGCGTAACAAAGTTTAGTAGTTTGTTGGCCATCTTTCGGTGTAACCTCAAAATAGAGGTTTGCACTTCCCGCGATCCTTCGAAAAGCAGCGAATCCCTTAAAGGGTGGCTAATCTTATATTGCAATTGTTGGAGCGCTAATCTCTTACTAACCCTAACCGGAAATATATCTCCATCTTGGTTAAGTATTACAGTGATTAGCGTGCTCGCTTCATCATCTCAAGTTCACCAGATCGATCCTGAGTAAAATCTGAAAATATTGTTAAGTTCAATTACTGGACCCAGGTACCTTCGGTCATTATGGTATTAATTAATGTTCCAGGCTATTGAATCAGCCGACCTTAATCAGTAACGAGTTCGCAAGCAGCACGCTGACGTGAGGGAAGTGAATTTCCACATAAAAACTTGTAAAACTAATAATCAGTGTAAAAACATCCATTTGTCCAATTTTTATTGAAATCTGAAAACATTGTTTTTTTGGCTGTTTTGATACTCCTGGTTTCATTTACTTGCAAAGCTGGGAATACAATTTTACGCATTATAAGGTTAGGAGAAGGTCCAGACAGGCTTGAAAGTAGGCGTGAGGTTGCTGGGGATAATAAAAGTACTCTAACAAAGGAATAACAGGCTTTTCTAGTGTAAAACCCCCATAAGACAACGTACTGTGTTTACCCGATACACATTTTCTTTAATAACTCGGTAAATATTTATGCTAAAATTACGGGAGAGGGCTTAAAACTTTCGCCTTTCTAATTCCCATCTTTTAACATGCATTAATTTTACATCTGGGGCTTTTCTGACCCTTTTTGGGCCCAAAAACTCAAAATTTGAAAGATTAATCCCCAAAAAATGGGTTTAGAGTTTTCCGATTGTTTTGCCCAACGAACTTGTCCAACAGGTTATAGAAAGGAACGTCCCTACCAAATTTGAAGTAAATCGGACAAAAAATGCGACCGCTAGAGTGCATACACATATATATATATATATGTCTATATATATATATATATATATATATATATATATATACATATATATATATATAAAATTTTGAACGACCCCCCAAAACGTGTTCAGGGGGTCACGTTAGGAACTTCTATGGTGGTCCCGGGCTTAAGTTTCACCGTGCAGGTCATGCTAATAGTTCACTTTCCAAAGGAAATTCACTAACAAGGCTACGCACGGCATCATATTACATTCATAATTAATTCACACTTGCCTTAAAATACACAACTAAGGTTGTTTCGGCGAATTGGAAATCAATTAAGCAATTATTAATTTATTTTAAAGGCTCATTAATTTAATTAATATTATCTTAGCACGTTTCCTGAAATTTACTTATGAAAATTTAAATTAATTAAAAGTAAAATTATGTAAGCACTAAGTAAAGTCAGTACCCACTGTTACTGTTAAATATTATTCAGTTGGGTGAAACTGCATGTGTATTTGCTTTGTATATCATCAATACATCTACAAGTGCTTTAAGATTCCAAAGTTGTTTCCGATTTTGCGGTGTGTACTGCTACTTCATTTTATTCCATAAACAAACTATTTAAATTTTTTTACGTACCGTACGTTGGTATTCATTTTAATTAATAAATATCGATTTACAACCTCAACCACTTGTTTAATGGTCCTTCTAAATTGTATAATTATTTTGTATAATAGTTCATCATTATTTTACATTGTGTACTGATGAGAGTGGTCTACATTTGAGTGGGAGTAAATACATTTTTTTAGTGAGCTAATGATTTTTGGCGCCATCTGAAAACAGGGCGACCATTCCGAGTAACAATACCATTGATTGGACCACTCCCTTTCAAAAGAATTTCAATAGCAAAAATAAACACAAAACTAAACAAAATATTAACCATGAAATCTAAACTGTTCTAAATAACGGTAACAAATATTTAACAAAATATAGCAACAGCGACCGACTGATTGTTTCAAAATAAAACCGTTAGGGCCTATGTAAGAAATTTTCACTGGTATGTACTAAAGAATTGGCAATATATTAAGTACAATCCACGATTATTCATAAAAGGGAAACCGATATTTTTTACATGCTGCAAAGAATAAAAACGAAACTTGACATAACCTAATTGACAACAGGAGCGGAAAGGGCAGTCGTCCATTTATCTTTTTATACCACGGGGCTCCGCACACTTCGATATTTCATGGAAATCCATTTATTTTCCCTTTACAGTTTTCTTATTTAACCGTGAGATACGCTTTACTGAACTTATTTAAGACCTATCAACTGGTTTTAAAGAACACAGTTTGAGTTCTCATTCAATAATATTTTAATAAAAAAAAAACTCTTGCATTGACGATTCTATTTGTTTTTTTAATGTGGATGAAAATGTAAAATGTACCATACGAATTTCAATATTTAGGGGTGGAGTTTAAGTGTGTATTTGACATATTTGTATAGATATATTTATGCAATTCGAAAGTAGGCTTGTATTCGTTTTAGTAATATTCGATGTTAACTTTTTTGTCTTGTGCCAGTGGCATATATTTTTTTTTATTTTTTATTTAACGTTGTTAGAGAACAAAAGGTCCAGACCTCTCTAAACGAAAGACATTTAAGTCCTGTCGGCACTCGAGGAATCGAACCCGCGACCTCTTGCACCGAAGTCAACGACGCTAACCGTTGGGCTAGCAGGCGCCCTACTTTGACTTGAAATTCAAGTAAAATACAACAGATGCTTCCAAACTTGCAGTAGATAATAAAAATAATCAAAATATATCCGTCATCAAAATAATCAATGCTGAACCAAAAGTTAACTAGATACCTGTCAAATTATACGTTAAAGTATTTATAATTACAGAAAAAAATGAAACGAGTTCGCACGCAGCACGCTGACGTGAGGGAAGTGAATTTCCACATAAAAACTATAAAAACTCAAAATCAGTTAAAAATATACATTTATTCCAATTTTTATTCAAATCTGAAAATATTGATTTTTTGGCTGTTCTGATGCTCCTGGTTCTATTTACCTGCAATGCTGGGAATACAATTTTGTGCATTATAAGGTTAGGAGAAGGTCCAGTCAGGCATTAAAGTAGGCGTGAGGTTGTTGGGGATGGTAAAAGTACACCAACAAATGAATAACAGGCTTTTCTAATGTAAAACCCCCATAAGACAACGTACTGCGTTTGGTCGATACACATTTTCTTTAATAACTCGGTAAAAGTTTATGCTAGAATGACGAGAGAGGGCTTAAAACTTTCGCCTCTCTAATTCCCATCTTTTTACATCCACTTACTTTACATATGGGGCTTTTATGACCCTTTTTGGGCCCAAAAACTCGAAATTTGAAAGATTAATCCCCAAAAAAGGGGTTTAGAGTTTTCCGATTGTTTTGCCCAACGAACTTGTCCAACTGATTACAGAAAGGAACGTTCCTACCAAATTTTAAGTAAATCGGACAAAAATTGCGACCGCTAGAGTGCAAACACATATATATATATATATATATATATATATGGTTATATATATATATATATATATAATTTTGAACGACCTCCCAAAACGTGTTCAGGGGGTCATGTTAGGAACTTCTATGGTGGTCCCGGGCTTAAGTTTCACCGTGCGGGTCATGCTAATAGTTCACTTTCCAAAGGAAATTCACTAATAATTAACAATAATTAAAACTATTCTTTCTTAAAATTATAATGATGGATGTTAATTACTGTGAAGAATATCAAAACCTCATATCAATCCAGTTTTTCACAGAATTATAACACAATATTAAACGCTAATAATTAAAAATGCCACTAGATTAATTATGAACATTGTTTAAATAACACCAAATAAACTCCAGTCGGTTTGATGAGGATTACTGTAAAGGTACGTTATTCAAAGTTTTACTTTTAATTAGGCAAAACCTTTTTCGATTGAGTATGTTCAATCAAATAATTATACTACGATTTTGGTATCCAAACAAAAATGTAATTCCACATTCCTAATAAACGTTATATTAAACAATTATTTTAATGAACATTTGAATGAGTAACAAATACTCGACTAACAAATTCGAGTTTGTGTGTATACATAAATCCAGATTTAATACAAGTCGAAAAAAGATATGCCCACATTAATATGCTTTACAATAGTTTTTGAAGAGCGATAGTTATTGATGTTATTAATCTAATACGTAGCTACAGAGAATTTCTCGGTAATAAACAACTGTAATAAATAAACAGTATGATTCAACATTTAGCTTATCACAAAGTAAATTAAAGTATATAACTTACACTCTACTAGAACTAAATCAAATAAACCCTTGTGCTTTCAGGTGCCTTTTGCCTTTAAAACATAAAAAAGAAAACAATTATTTTGTAGTAATGGTAACTTTACAGAGCAGATCGTTTGCTTTAAGTAGCGTGTTAAGTGGATAACGCCTCAGTTACCATAAGTACCGCAATTTGCTCGTTGTTGTCTAGTTCTGTAACTGGTGTTTACAGCAAATCCTCTCATCAAAGACAATTTTACCTTTATTCGAATTCTAAATTTATTTCCGTATCCAAGTTATACTCTATTACATGTTTATGTAACTGGTGTTTACAACAAATCCTCTCATCAAAGACAATTTTACCTTTATTCGAATTCTAAATTTATTTCCGTATCCAAGTTATAATCTATTACATGTTTATGTAACTGGTGTTTACAACAAATCCTCTCATCAAAGACAATTTTACCTTTAATAGAATTCTAAATTTATTTCCGTATCCAAGTTATAATCTATTACATGTTTATGTAACTGGTGTTTACAACAAATCCTCTCATCAAAGACAATTTTACCTTTATTCGAATTCTAAATTTATTTCCGTATCCAAGTTATAATCTATTACATGTTTATGTAACTGGTGTTTACAACAAATCCTCTCATCAAAGACAATTTTACCTTTATTAGAATTCTAAATTTATTTCCGTATCCAAGTTATTATCTATTACATGTTTATGTAACTGGTGTTTACAACAAATCCTCTCATGAAAGACAATTTTACCTTTATTAGAATTCTAAATTTATTTCCGTATCCAAGTTATACTCTATTACATGTTTATGTAACTGGTGTTTACAACAAATCCTCTCATCAAAGACAATTTTACCTTTATAAAAATTCTAAATTTATTTCCGTATCCAAGTTATAATCTATTACATGTTTATATAACTGGTGTTTACAACAAATCCTCTCATCAAAGACAATTTTACCTTTAATAGAATTCTAAATTTATTTCCGTATCCAAGTTATAATCTATTACATGTTTATGTAACTGGTGTTTACAACAAATCCTCTCATCAAAAACAATTTTACCTTTATTAGAATTCTAAATTTATTTCCGTATCCAAGTTATAATCTATTACATGTTTATGTAACTGGTGTTTACAACAAATCCTCTCATCAAAGACAATTTTACCTTTATTAGAATTCTAAATTTATTTCCGTATCCAAGTTATAATCTATTACATGTTTATGTAACTGGTGTTTACAAAAAATCCTCTCATCAAAGACAATTTTACCTTTAATAGAATTCTAAATTTATTTCCGTATCCAAGTTATAATCTATTACATGTTTATGTAACTGGTGTTTACAACAAATCCTCTCATCAAAGACAATTTTACCTTTATTCGAATTCTAAATTTATTTCCGTATCCAAGATATAATCTATTACATGTTTTTGTAACTGGTGTTAACAACAAATCCTCTCATCAAAGACAATTTTACCTTTATTCGAATTCTAAATTTATTTCCGTATCCAAGTTATACTCTATTACATGTTTATGTAACTGGTGTTTACAACAAATCCTCTCATCAAAGACAATTTTACCTTTATTAGAATTCTAAATTTATTTCCGTATCCAAGTTATAATCTATTACATGTTTATGTAACTGGTGTTTACAACAAATCCTCTCATCAAAGACAATTTTACCTTTAATAGAATTCTAAATTTATTTCCGTATCCAAGTTATAATCTATTACATGTTTATGTAACTGGTGTTTACAACAAATCCTCTCATCAAAGACAATTTTACCTTTATAAAAATTCTAAATTTATTTCCGTATCCAAGATATAATCTATTACATGTTTATGTAACTGGTGTTTACAACAAATCCTCTCATCAAAGACGATTTTACCTTAATTATAACTCTAAATTTACTTCCGTATCCAAGTTATAGTCTATTATAAATGGTTCTCGTAAGACCACTGTTTTCTATATGATACAAAATAATTAAAACGAGCAAGTTAGTTTGACTTTAAAGAAAATAAATGCAACAAAACATTATAACTGAGTCAGCTACCATTTAACTGCGCAAGTTTAACCTTAATAGTTAGTTATTTACCAAGCCAATATCTAACAAGAATTAATGTTGATTGCAAAGATAATAACAACTGTGGTGATATCGTCACTCAAAAATCTAACAGCATAAATCAGTGATCAAGATAATATTTGCATTTTCGACCAAGAACAAAATGGTATACTTGTTAGTGCAGCTAACGAGGTACGTTTAGCATTTAAGAACAAACGCTAAACCGGATGCAATTACCTTACAACCGTTACCTTAATTAGTTTGTAAGAGTGGAAGTTTTAAAACTATATCAGCAGCCATTCTTAAAACTACATTGAACCACACACATTTTTGACAAAAATACCGTTTACATTTGTCGCACGAAGACATAGTTTTTGCGGATAAAATTGCCGGTAACAAACCAACAATCACTAGTGGTACGTTATACCACGTGAAAGAAGGAAAAATAAACATTAGGGTTTCAATCTTCGCTAGATAAGTGAAAGTTGATCTTGCCAACCAAACACTTTAAAAGTTCGCCTACTTTTGCCCTCATACATCAGCTCTAAACCCAATATGAATTGAAAGATCTTAAAATGGACTTGACGGTCTAAATAACGTTTAGGAATCAATTTACCAAACAATGTGTCTAGTTATTCTACACCAAATGTGTGCTAAACGGGTAATAATTTATTTAAGTTTTTATGTAAATTCGTATTCTTCAGATTTTCTATTCTCAAGTGGAATAGAACATTGCTCACATTTCCAGAATGAAACCATTCATGAACTTTCAGAGCACAACATAGATTGTGCAGGTACATATGATACCGCATCCACATTTGAATAGTTGCATTAATGATTCCTCGTGTTTAAATATAGCTTAATTGATTACAAAGTTGTTTAATTTCAAATTAATACGTTTCCTTTTCATCTCTAAAATAAAATTCGTTGTCTTTACCTCTACACAGCATGTGGTCTATCCACCTACAAAATATGAGCTCTATCCCAAGATTGCGAGCAGCACAACCATTGATTCATGTACAACCATATCAGGGACACCTTCGATGTGTAGGAAGGCTGCAAGAACAATTTCTTTTTGGTCCAAGGCATCCTCGATTTTGCTAACCAACTGGAGGAGAGCACTCTCCGTCAGATTTCCCTGACTGATAAGCATGCTATGTCCTGTGTATTGACCCTGAACCACTCTTCTGCGGATGTATTACAGCTGCGGATATTTTTTTAAGAGATATTTTATTAACCGAGTTAAATGATTGAGATTCCATTTGTTCCCTAAAACTGGCAATCGCTGCAATATGCGGTGGTCAAATCTCGCCCGCCGTCAAGTGGCATCGCCGCGACAAACGGCGGTCAGCTCTAGTCATTTTTCATTACGTAGCTAGGTTACGTATCGAATTTATCTTTGCGTAACAATGTTTAGTAGTTTGTTGGCCATCTTTCGGTGTAACTATTATATTTTTTTCGATTTTTGTGATTTCAAGCAAGTTGATTTGTTAGTATCAGCGTTGATTTGGTGAAAAAAACATGTGTGCATAGCCCACTTTTTAGTGAATAACTTTTTTTACATGAAACATATAAAACAATACTAGTAATTGTGTTCATAGATAAATTTGGAACATACTGTATATAATGGATTTTGTATATAGTAAATTTTTGAAAAATTACTTATGGTGCCATTTTGGAATTTTTTTAGAACAAATTTTTTTTCTCCGGTCAACACTACAATTATGGACATGGTGATTAATTTTATTTCATATTGATATTTTGTTGACAATTGTATGCAGAATAAAATCATATGCTATATAATATATTTTGGTAAGGTAATTTATGTTTTATGATTTATATAAAAAATGCTTAACAAACTTGTAAAAATGACCCGCCAATCCACACAGTTAAAGACCGCCAGTTTTTGGGGTTAACAAGCAATAACCTTTATTTAAGTTTTGATGTCAATTTGTATTCAGTTGTTTCTTATTATTAGGTGGGATAGAAGTACATTACCAAAATGGGCTAAGGGTCAGGAGGAACAAGATACGAATATTCAGAACACAACACTGATCGTGCAGGTGCATCCTCCTCTGCATTTGAGTACTTGAATTAATTATTCCCCTTTGCGATGTGGGAACCTTGCAGACAGACAAGAGTTCAACTCCCGCGCACGTCACATGCATCCCTACTGTTATGTAACGTGAATTCGACATTTAAACAAATTTACTGGAGCCACATGACTACACTGATAGCAGGATGATGAATTTATTAACTAATTCTACACTCATAATTCATTTATATAATCATAAGTGTGTTTCCACACCTTAAATCGAGACATTCTGATATATTATTCCCATTTGTGCTACAACTTATAACTAAGGATTGATTAGGTTTACAAATCTGATCATTACATGCTAAAACTACTTATATTGATTTATATAGAGTATTACATTTATTAGTGGAATGCCAGAAGTGTAACAGATAAAACGAGTTTGCACGCAGCACGCTGACGTGAGGGAAGTGAATTTCCACATAAAAACTTTTAAAACTAAAAATCTGTGTAAAAACATACATTTGTCCATTTTTTATTGAAATCTGAAAACATTGATTTTTTGGCTGTTCTGATACTCCGGGTTTCATTTACTTGCAAAGCTGGGAATAGAATTTTGCGCATTATAAGGTTAGGAGAAGGTCCAGGCAGGCTTGAAAGTAGGCGTGAGGTTGCTGGGGATAATAAAAGTACTCTAACAAAGGAATAACAGGCTTTTCTAGTGTAAAACCCCCATAAGACAACGTACTGTGTTTAGCCGATACACATTTTCTTTAATAACTCGGTAAATATTTATGCTAGAATGACGAGAGAGGGCTTAAAACTTTCGCCTCTCTAATTTTCATCTTTTTACATGCATTCATTTTACATCTGGGGCTTTTCTGACCCTTTTTGGGCCCAAAAACTCGAAATTAGAAAGATTAATCCCCAAAAAATGGGTTTAGATTTTTCCGATTGTTTTGCCCAACGAACTTGTCCAACAGATTATAGAAAGAAACGTCCATACCAAATTTGAAGTAAATCGGACAAAATATGCGACCGCTAGAGTGCATACACACACACACACACACACACACACACACACACACACACACACACACACACACACACACACACACACACACACACACATACATATATATATATATATATATATATATAAAATTTTGAACGACCCCCCAAAACGTGTTCAGGGGGTCACGTTAGGAACTTTTATGGTGGTCCCGGGCTTAAGTTTCACCGTGCGGGTCATGCTATTAGTTCACTTTCCAAAGGAAATTCACTAAAAATATTTGATATAAAACAATAACGATTTTCTGGGAAGAAAATATTAAATATTTGAAAAAATGAGGGAGAGATAATGCGTGGAGGTCATTATTTCGAGCTTAACATCGCTGGCCTGAGGTTGGATTTGACCCTCATTTGTTTCATTGTTCCACTCACAAGGTTGTGAGTTTTACAAATAAATAAAAACTCTTCTGACTCAGTTATTATTATATGATGACTGATAACTGGCTGGATATCGTAGTGGTTAGAGCTCACTTAACACTGAGGTTCTTTAGATAAAGTGGATAAGATTTTTGCGGGGTCCAAACTGGATCCAACTGCCACTGGCCCTTGGGCTGTTAATTAATTGCTAGAAAATCAATCGATCGTAGTTAGTAGCAAGGCTACACAAGGCATCTCACTCATTCATATTCGCCTTAAAATATGCCGCAGTTGCATCGGCATCTTAAAAAGTGATTGGACAGTTTTAGAAAATACAAACCAAAATCCAAGCATCCTAGAGTAAATCATATTGGTAGCACAAACTTATAGTATCTGGGGGCAGAGCTTCGCTCAGAGAACTCTATATTACAGTTCCCAGTAAAATCACGTAGTGAGTAACTGTATGAGAGTCACTTTGGAAGGTTACTGATTATTTTTAAACCGCTGTTATCATTCTTTATTTGACATTACATTAGGTAAATGTTAAAACTAAAAATATTAGTCCTTTTAAATAAGCCAAGTTACAACATTTTCAGTGACACCTAATACACGTTTTTGATCAAGAAATAAGTAAAATCCAACGACTGAATGAATTGTGACATTTTGTCCACTAACACTGTTTAAAGTATAACAATGTTATCTATTTCGCTATATTTATCTTTCTTACTGATTTACAAACTAAAAATGATTATGTACATGACGCCATTTATGTATACACCGTATATGACTAAACAAAGACTATGAATTGAATGATAACCGTCCCTAAAGGAGTGCACTATCAACTGGAATGCACTCAAGCAGTGATTCTTCATGCATGAAAAATCTTCAAATAGCTACACTTGTATATCAATAGGACTAATACTGGGACTGGAAATATTTCAAATTAGCAAAGGGGTAAATACATGACAATCTCATTTACCAAATTAATTTCAAACGACAGTTTATTGACTATTTTCTATTTTTCCATATTAGTTCCACTTGAAAATTGCATTAGAGATTGTACAAGGGTATAAATTAATCAAAATAGTTTCGTTATTTTATATAAATACTGTTTTCTAAAAGGGCATATTGAACCTGTGTAGCAATGACACAACTGTTATTAAATATTTTTATCCAACGATCATAAAATCCAGCCCCTGCTATTGTTCTTGTTTATAGTTTGGAATGGAACTGATTGTTTATCCTATAATCTAATATGAGTAAGGTTTGCTTGTATACTTGCTTGTTTGCGACACTGATCTCAAAAACGGCTCCAACGATTTCCTTCAGATGTTCAAAATAACTAATTTCTGGGATAAAAATAAGTTCTAGACAGGCCTCGTCCCCAGGAAAAATCAAATAATGTAAAAAACTAAAATGAAAGGTTAAAAAATTAACATTGGGCTTATGGAGTTTCAAATCAAAAGAACTGTAACAGTAGTTCATAATCAACCAGGGAACTGCCGAAGTTATACTCATGTTGTTTATGAGAGCAGAGATTAAAAGATTTGAGTGAAGATTACATATATAGAGTAGTAAAACAAATCAAAGGGGCATTGAGCTGTAAATAACAACCGCAGTGACCGTAAAAATGTAGAAAAGAGGCAAATGAGTTATACAAATCTGATTATCAGTAGGAGGGAGGGGTGAGATATTACTCCAAGTCATCTAAACAAACTTACTGGCCTTCCCCAGAGCAAAGCTCGGCCCCCTAGGTACTTATGTAGGTATTTATATAATTTATGTTTAAGAGTAATTATCAAAAACACTTCAATGCCAGAATAATTTACCGTTACTAAATTATTTTAACACCATGTACTAATACCACTCTACTTTTATAAACGATTAGGCTGATACCCATTATAAAATATACAATGTTAAGTAGTACAGTGAAAAAGTCTTTGAATAAATAATTGGTGTCTTAACAAATTTACAGAAAAAGAATATGACAGAGTTTATGGATGATTACGATAATCTGACTAGAGTTCAGGGCTTGACTGGCCCTGATTGGTTGTGACAGCTGTGACTTATAACACAATATAAAATATTCGATTTACTCTGTTTGTTTTTTCTTAGAAAAATTCAAGAAATATTTATTTGTGCCCACCTAATTTAGACAATTCATTTTCAATCATGTTCACCGTTATTATTTTATTGTCATTAGCCCTCAACAGCAATAGACAAAGTCATATTAAGTCGAAACGCTTTACTGACAATGATCAGGAACTGTATCAATCATAATTTGAGTTTTTCCCCAACGCCTACTGTTTATTGTTTTAAAGTTCATATTATCAATCTAATTCAGGAAAGGGGTGGATAAAATTCTCTATTTTATCAAGTTTCTCGTCAGTACCTTGTACAACAAATTTTGTAATAATTTATTTCCAATTTTAGCATTTTCAGACTAAAACAGTGCCGACTGTTGAATTGTAAACTGATAGGAAACAGTGAAGCGATTTGCTGAGCTTCATCAAATCTCACGCGCGGAATTGGTTTAGCGGATTGAAGACAGATGTCTATCAATCGACCGTCAGAGTAACAGCGCTGAGCCTTGTACTCGACGGATCAGGCGGATCTCATTCTCGCAACAGTCTTTCACAATCAGCCACACCATCAGCCTTTGTATTTGAGTACCTGGGGGCCGAACTTTGCTCGGGGAAGGTCAGTCTGTTTAGATGGCTTGAAGTTTTTTTTTTCACTACGTCCCCTGCAGTGACGAGAAGATTTGCTTACGGCACCTCATTTGCCTGTTTCCTGCATTTTAAGTTCACTCCAGTTGTTATTTTACATCAATGCCCTTTTAATTCATTATATATATAAATTTCATTTTAATTTTATTATGTAATGAAAATTACATATAGTGTGGTCATATATATATATATATATATATATATGACCACACTATATGTAATTTTCATTCAATGGTTTTGGTCACGGTTCTCAGGAAACCACATGTTAATTCTTAAACAGTTCACTCACTAATTATGCACAGCTGTTATAAATCTTTTTATTAGCGAATTTCCCCTATAGGGAAGAAGCTATTACCGTAGTCGGCATGGTAAGACCTAGGCCCGGGACCATGATAACTTTTCGTTTTGAGGTCCCCAGACCCCAAAAACACCATTCGTTCGAAACTGTATATATATATATATATATATATATATATATATATATATATGTCCGTGAGCACGATAACTCTCGTAAAAATTATCCGATTTTGATGAAATTTGGTATAAACGTGTAAAGCAACATTTATGACTTTAAGTTCGAAAACCAGCCAGATCGCTCCATCCGAAGGGGTATTTTGGGGGGGTTTTGTACCCCAAAAATGGGTTTTTTGAATTTTTTACATATAATTTTGGAAATAGTCAAACTTTGGTTTTTACCATTTAATTCAGCTTAAAAAAACACACAATTTGGTATTTTGATCATTTCTCTACGTCAATTGGTTACCGAGATATTGAAAGTGCTAAACACAGTACGTTGTCTAATGTTATTCTTATGGAGGAAAAGAAAAATTTTATATCTCGCTTTATTTATGAACATATACTGACAAAACTTGGTATACGGCTTCATCTGGTTGTGGACCATTGATATTTGCTAAAAAAAACAATTTTTTGCCAAAGGCTCCCATAGCAGCAAACCTGCGTACTCAGCCCCATGTTATTCTTATGGAGAATAAGTAACGTGTTATCTCCCTTAATTATGAAAATAAATCAATGAAATTTGGTATATGGCTTTACCTAAATGAGTTATATTGATATTTGTATAAAACCCCATTTTTTGTTTTCCTTCCTTCAGCAAACCTGCATACTCATCCGCCATGTTATTCTTATGGAGAATAATTAAAATGTCACAAATCGTTTATTTATGAATGTATATTGATGAAACTTGGTATGTGGCTTTATGTGGTATTAAGATACATATATATGCATTGGAAATTCGTGCTGAGTACGCAGGTTTTCTGCTACGGGGGTATTTTAAACTCCATAAGCCCGATGTTAATTTTTTTAACTTTTCACATTTGTTTTTTAACATAATTAGATATTTTCTAGGGATGAGGGCTGTATAGAACTTATTTTTATCCCAGAAATTGAATTACAACATTTGAAGGAATTATTTGGAGCCGTTTGAGTTTATAGTTGCAAGCAAACCTTACTCATATTGGGCCACACACATATTACGTAACACACTTAAGGGGGGGGAGGGGGTATGGTGTAGCTTTATGTGGGGGGGGGGGTTGGATCAACGTTACGTAACTCACACAAATCAGCCCCAAGAGCTGGCACACCCCTTTATCTATTGATACTGTTATAAATCTTTCAAAATTAAAAAAATAATCAAATAGATATCTAAATCAAGGTTACTGTTAATTATATTAAAATTCTTTCGTTATACTATTTTAATAACAGTTAAACTAGAAACGAGTTCGCACGCAGCACGCTGACGTGAGGGAAGTGAATTTCCATTTAAAAACTTTGAAAACTCAAAATCGGTGTAAAAACAAACATTTATTCCAATTTTTATTGAAATCTGAAAACATTGATTTTTTGGCTGTTCTGATGCTTCAGGTTTCATTTACCTGCAAAGCTGGGAATAAAATGTTGCGCATTATAATGTTAGGAGAAGATCCAGACAGGCTTGAAAGTTGGCGTGAGTTGCCGGGGATGATAAAAGTACTCTAACAAAGGAATAACAGGCTTTTCTAGTGTAAAACCCCCATAAGACAACGTACTGTGTGTAGTCGAAACACATTTTCTTTAATAACTCGGTAAATATGTATGCTAGAATGATGAGAGAGGGCTTTCAACTTTCGCCTCACTAATTCCCATCTTTTCACATACATTAATTTTACATCTGGGGCTTTTCTGACCCTTTTTGGGCCCAAAAACTCGAAATTTGAAAGATTAATCCCCAAAAAAGGGGTTTGGAGTTGTCCGATTGTTTTGCCCAACGAACTTGTCCAACTGATTACAGAAAGGAACGTCCCTACCAAATTTGAAGTAAATCGGACAAAAAATGCGACCGCTAGAGTGCAAACACATATATATATATATATATAATTTTGAACGACCCCCCAAAAAGTGTTCAGGGGGTCACGTTAGGAACTTTTATGGTGGTCCCGGGCTTAAGTTTCACCGTGCAGGTCATGCTAATAGTTCACTTTCCAAAGGAAATTCACTAATAAATACATAGTGTTTTGAGTAAGCTCTGTATTGCTTTTCACATAGGCCTACGTTTTGTGTTGTTTTAGAGTTTAAAATCATGAATTGATACATTACTGTGCAATGCCACCTACATCTTCAGTTTTTTTAAATTGATTTGTATTTTTATTTTTTGATTAGCAATACAATAAATTTGTTACGTTTTAGCTGATATAGTTTATTTGTTTGTTTATATTATTAGTAAGGTAACAGTCTTGTTTGTTTGTATCTATTTTGCTTTGAAATAAGTGATACAAATGTAGTTAAAAGAACGTAATTTAAAGTTTAAAGATTCATTTAAATCCATATCCAAATTGCTGATAAAACGATGTTTAAAAGGTTGAAGCTGTTTGAAAGCCTACTACGACTGAGTTATGTAACACATTTGAGGGGGGAGGGGGGGGTGTTGGTCAAGCGTTATGGTGCGCTTCTAAAATGTCAAAAAAAGTGTTACGTAATATGTGTATTAGATTATAGGATTCACTGTAAACCTAGTGCACTCACTGCTACTGTATTGTGTACACTGCCTAAAACTATATGAGTTTATAACAAAAACAATTATTTAAAATAGATACTGAACTCCGTCAGTTGAGTTTATGCCATGCCTTCGAGTTTGCTCAAGAGCAGTTAGCAAAACTTGGGACTAACCGAACCAGATATTCGAAAATTATCCCTTTATCCTGTGTCTTTATCACTAGTCTACTAAGAGACCTATCTAAGATTGTGCATTTCATAAACTTACAACTAAACATATGAAGAATAGCAACTTTCAGTAAGAACAATTCATCTTAAATGATTGATACATTCAACGAAATTCCCTAAATGATTGATACATCCAACGAAATTCCCTAAAAGCTTTACTTTACTCCTAGTTCAGGCTCTTTTACGAGCCTCTTTGCTTATACAGGGTGTCCAGCCCAGAAATTACAAAAAATCATGTTTTAACTTATAAAAATCATAACAACTCAGTTATTTATTATCCTATAGTTAATATCTTCATTTCATTACTTTTAGGACAAAATTTCACAACTTTTTATGGCTTACAGTTTTTTCATAAATTTTACGGGTTTTAAGATATTTAGCTTTGAAAAACAAAAATGGTCGCCATTTTGAAATGGTAGAAAGTATAAACTTGATATTTCATACCAAAATGGATCTTATTAGATGTAATACATGTACCAAGTTTGAAGGCTATATCTTCAAATGTTCCTTAAGATATAACGTATTAAGTAAAAAATACATACAGACCGACAGACGGAAAACTAGTCACCGGAGACCCATGTTTATATTGTGACATATGTTTGTGTCGACCTAAGGAACAATTTTTTATGAAGTGTTCCAGAGAGTTCCGGGACACCCTGTATGGGGTTGTTTTACATTAGTTATTTAAACAACAAAAAGTAGGAAAATCAGGATTGAGTGTACTTTGTATGTCGAAAAAATTAATTTACTATTAAACTAATATTATTTGTAAAATGTCACTTTTTATTTAGTTTGTCTAACAACTTTGAGATATTTTTAGCTGTTATGAATAAAACTTAAGAAAATAACAGAAACGGATATATATAACTTATGATCTCATGCTGCTTTGTGCATTTTAAATAAATAAAAGTTGAATTGTTGATACAGTTAACTGAAATATAAATAACTTCATAGAAAATTGTTATGTTATATTAGATTAAATTTCACTTTTCCTACAGGGAAGAATCAATGCTACTCAATTACTAAATATTGAGGAAGGTTACCCCCTCATAGCCAGTAAACAAAAGGTTGAGAGGAAGGTTACCCCCTCATAGCCAGTAAACAAAGGGTTGAGAGGAAGGTTACCCCCTCATAGCCAGTAAACAAAGGGTTGAGGGGAAGGTTACCCCCTCATAGCCAGTAAACAAAGGGTTGAGAGGAAGGATACCCCCTCATAGCCAGTAAACAAAGGGTTGAGAGGAAGGTTACCCCCTCATAGCCAGTAAACAAAGGGTTGAGAGGAAGGTTATCCCCTCATAGCCAGTAAACAAAGGGTTGAGAGGAAGGTTACCCCCTCATAGCCAGTAAACAAAGGGTTGAGAGGAAGGTTACCCCCTCATAGCCAGTAAACAAAGGGTTGAGGGGAAGGTTACCCCCTCATAGCCAGTAAACAAAGGGTTGAGAGGAAGGTTACCCCCTCATAGCCAGTAAACAAAGGGTTGAGAAGAAGGTTACCCCCTCATAGCCAGTAAACAAAGGGTTGAGGGGAAGGTTACCCCCTCATAGCCAGTAAACAAAGGGTTGAGGGGAAGGTTACCCCCTCATAGCCAGTAAACAAAGGGTTGAGGGGAAGGTTACCCCCTCATAGCCAGTAAACAAAGGGTTGAGGGGAAGGATACCTCCTCCACTGTTCAAACACCAAGCAAGAAACTATCATTGAAATGTAATAATGTTAGTGATCAGCTGTGGTAAAATATTAAAATAGAAATTAATCAAATGACTTTATCCAATAGTAAAAGCAATACAGGATTGTGTTGGGTATATTTCCCCTCAAACCCTTGTTTACTAGCTGAAGATCCAAGGCATCCCCCTACAGCAGAACATTGTTTATTGTAATGTTCGCCCCGTCTGGCTTGCTCACAATATTAATGTTGTTTATCCCCACAACACCCTGCCTACAGCAAGTTTACTGCCAACAGCAGCAGTAAGTGGTTAATTATTTCAATAAAATATCTTACATCACATCTTGAACGATACCTTATTACTTGAATTAGCTAATTTACAAATAATATGTCTTCTTAACAATTATTTTTGTATGGGGAAAAATAACATCACTCAGGCTAGTTTAAGCCTCTTTGGAGGTGGCACTGAATGCAACAAAAAATCCCAAATTACGGGAAGTATTTAGACATAAATAAAGACAAGCTTTCCTTGTATCTTTGTTCTCCTAGGTTTGCACAGAGGAGATATCTGTTGGTATATGGTTAAGCATACATTATAATACAATTTGCCCATATTACTGTATTAAAAATTCGTTTTTGATAAACAACCTACAATATTAGTAAGTATAACAAAAAGAGTACAATTATGAATTTTAAAAAGATTTGACTTGTGCAATATAAATTTAAAGGGACTAAAAAGACAAGCGTAGCCCTTTAAAATTGATACAATAAGATTTTGTATTATTCTACCGGGTCGATCAGCAAGTCCCCCCCAAAATATCGAACCTCGTCTCCTGAACCAATTTACCTAAATAATCGGAAACCTTACCAATGGACACTGTAAATGCTTAAGTGTCCTTCCTCAAAAGTGTTCTATGTGATCTCCATTTGTGATGAGGGAAAACCCGACTCTTGCTTCACACACCCCAAAAATCAGTACTGGTGGACATACCGCATCTCTTACACATTTGTTAAGTTCTGGTAGATCTCTCTGCCATTAGTCAGAGAGCTACCAGAACTTCACACCCATTGGTGTAGGTAAACCTCATCTTTGACATAACCCCAAAGGAAAAGTCACAAGGCGTCAACCAGGTGACCGAGGGGGCCAAGGATCAAGGATCAAGGATGAAGAAGAGTCTGTCTGTAGCCCTCACCCAATCCAACGAATAGGTAAAGTGAGGTTTACGTAGTCTACTGCCTGAGTGAAAATGTGGAGAAGCTCCACGGTATAGTTACGTCAAAGACAAGGTTCACATACCCCCATTATCCAGAGACATACCAGAACTTTGCCAATGAATAAGAGATGCGTTTCGTCCATGCATGCTGACTCGTGTTGCAAGAAATTGATAACAGAGTCGATGTTTACCGCAAACACAGGACACAGAGAAAGTAAAAATCTTGAGTATTTACAGTGTCCACTGGGTAGGTCTTCAAATTATTTATATTAATCAGTGCAGGAAAAAACAAGCTACAAAATACCCAAAGACTTTGGTCTATCACGACTACCAGAGGTGAAAATCTAAGTTTATTTGTTTGACACTGGAGGTGGCAGGGTGAAGGTCCATTTATCAAAAGTGGTCACCCCCCTTCCCCTCTGATTCCCCCCCCCCCCACCATACACGTCGATACTTAATGGGGACTCGCCGGGTTACTCTGGCTGCGGCATTGTTATTAATCAAAATATATAATACAAATTCTATAACAGATATATTTAAATTTAAAACACGGATGGTACAAAATGAGAGATGAATGTCATGCAAAAATAACAGTTTTTAAATGTTGGTGAATGTTTCAAAAGATTATTTATTCATTACAGCTCCTTACGGAAATGTTTTTCCAAAAACTGTCAAAAACTTATTTATGTTTGTGATCATGAAAGAGTGTAAGCAATCACAAAAAATTATACTAAAAAAAAAATACTTCATAGAGAAACAATCAATGTGTACGAATACTATACTGTTAATGTTGACCCTGCAAATTATACTTTTATTTACAATTTCCAACAATCAGGAAATTGTATTTATTGTGGTGCCGCGTATTATTCTTAGTTTTTATCCAAGCATGGTAAATGTTGATTTTTGACTAGTGTTTATTTATATTTATCAAATTTGTATTAGTGTTTTATCGAATTTCTTTTCAAGTCCTTTCATTTTTATCCTTCCAGTTTTATCAATGTTAATCAATTCAAAAATATTGCCTTATATATCAAGAGATAGAAAAATCAACAGATATAAAGAGGTTAGCCTAATCTAGATTAGTATGTAGAGTGTACTACAAGTTATTAGTTGATATTATTTTTTTATTTATTTGGACTTTAACTATCGCTTCTAAACTACTCTACGTTTCGGGAGTAAGGAAACTCCTCCCGTTATCAAGTGAACCCTACTTACATCTAAATATATCTAAATATCTTACACCTAACTAACCTACATTTTTTCTTACCTTTTTCTTTTACATTTTAATTTACACAAACAAATACAAATTCAAAAAATCAAATACAATACACTAACACGACATTTACATACACGAACAAATGGAAAACTGACAATACATTACCTGTTCTGCATCGTTGCCTCCAAGCTGACGGCAAAAACGGGAAACTTCACTCTCACGTAATGCATTGTCAGTTTGTCATTTGTTCGTGTATATAAATGTTGTGTTAGTGTATTGTATTTGATTTTTTTTGTGTATGTATTTGTTGATTTTGTGTTTGTGTAAATTAAAATGTAAAAGAAAAAGATAAGAAAAAAATGTAGGTTATTTAGGTGTAAGAACTTGATATTTAGATGTAAATAGGGTTCACTTGAGAACGGGAGGAGTTTCCTTACCTCCCGAAACCTAGTGTAGTTTTAAACACTAGAAGCGATAGGTAAAGTCCAAATAAATTAAAAACCATCGCTATTACGAGTTTTAAAAATACAGTTATTAGTTGATTGTATTAAATTAAGTAAGTAAGTAATGATTAATAATTTTTATTTTTAAAAATTAGGTATAATGTAAGATTACAATCAATTATAAAACTTTCATTCCTAAAACAAATTAATCACTTGTGGATTTGAACTTGGTGTATGAATATTCATAAATTCTTCCACTGAAGAATTTGTGGATTGTAAAACTACACACAATTTGAAAGTAGCATTCAAAATGGTCTAACTTTTTTCATTTACGTGAAGTTTAATATTTACAAATATGTAGCAACAAGGAAAAAACGGAATTGATGTTATTAGACACGAGACTTTAAAAACGAATTAGCTTGTAATGGTGACAAGGAAAATATATGTTCTGCTTGTGTGCTTTGATTGATGCAGCTAATTAATAAATAGAGAGATACGTTTGCTGCAAAACCAAGATGAAAGGTCAAGATTTTCTCTCTACATTACCTTTCATCTGGAGTACCTAATTACGTCTTTCAAATTATAACTTTATGAAATTACAAAAAAAAATAAAAAACACAGTCATTTATAGGTACTAAGAAAATGTCTAGTGACAGTGGGGTGAAGGGGACAGTGGAAATTTATTTTTAGAATGAAGAGAGTTATAAAAAAGGCTTGATAACCAAAAATTACAAATATTTTTTGTTTTGTTCTATTTAGACACAAAGAGAACAAAGGATCCTGACAGATCCTGCTGTCAGGATCTGGGAGTAGCTCTGGACCGGGCTCTCTGTGCTGTGTCTTAGTCACCCTCAAACTACAAACTGTTGAATCTAGTGTAACTGCAGGTAGAATGTTAATTACAAAATCAAGAATCACCTTGGAGCTAGAGCAGAAGAGTAGAGTAATAGAACATCAGAAATACTTCAGCAAGAGACATTGTGGGAACAGCCAGGCCTATGTGGCAAGTTGTCAGGTCAACGAATGAACCCTGTAGGACACGAGGAACCCTTGGACCAGTGAGAGCAGAACACCGAGGACTGGTACGCCATCAGAAGAGAGGTTGACGACAGTATAAAGAAGAAACAGGAACATAAGCGTTGGTTGGGAGTGTGTGTCGTCAGGAGTGTTGTGGGTGAAAAGGGGGACATTATTATGCTTTAAGAATAAGAATAAAAAGTATTCAATAAATATAAGATTCCTAATTGATGTAATCGGTTAGTCCATAAACTAACTATTCCCTCACTGGCTGAAAAAAATTAACTTGCATCTCTTTGATTTGTATTCAGTAATAATTACAGTTTCAGTAATTCAGTTTTTTGATGCGACGTAATTTATGTAAAATTCAAAATTTAATTCCCCTAGTTCCTGGAAATGTAGTTGTGGCTCTTTTGTCATTTCTAATACAATGCTTTGATCTGTAATGTTTAGAAAAGTGTTTTCAAATTGATGTTTGATTTACTTCTTGTAATAAAAATGATTTTTTAACTATCAATATAATTTGTGTTCTTCATCGTCCGCTGTTTAATGTCTACGCCCCTTTCAGAATACAGTAGATCAGTTTGAGCATTCAATAATTCTACACTAAAGGTTCGATTGCTGTACGGAAGACTGAGTTATACTAGTTATTTACACAATTACCTACATTATTTAAAAAAAACAATAAACTAAATGTACAAGTAGTCATGTTTGTTTTCATCCCAGTGTTATACGAGATACAACAAATACGAGTAAAAAGATGAGAACTGCTGGGGTTATACAGAGCTTGAGAGCTACTGAATGTAATGCGGCGGAAACGGGTGTTGAGATGAAAGAGTTAATGTTGCTTTCAAAACACACTTCTTGCCCACCAAGGGTGATGAGTATCTTTTTATACACTTCAACAGCAAACATTTAACTTCAAACAGAATAAAGAATACAAACCCCTCTCTCGTAGTGAATCTTTACTGATCCGACAGTAACAGAATAAAGAATACAAACCCCTCTCTCGTAGTGAATCTTTACTGATCCGACAGTAACAGAATAAAGAATACAAACCCCTCTCTCGTAGTGAATCTTTACTGATCCAACGGTAACAGAATAAAGAATACAAACCCCTCTCTCGTAGTGAATCTTTACTGATCCGACGGTAACAGAATAAAGAATACAAACCCCTCTCTCGTAGTGAATCTTTACTGATCCGACAGTAACAGAATAAAGAATACAAACCCCTCTCTCGTAGTGAATCTTTACTGATCCGACGGTAACAGAATAAAGAATACAAACCCCTCTCTCGTAGTGAATCTTTACTGATCCGACGGTAACAGAATAAAGAATACAAACCCCTCTCTCGTAGTGAATCTTTACTGATCCGACAGTAACAGAATAAAGAATACAAACCCCTCTCTCGTAGTGAATCTTTACTGATCCGACGGTAACCGAATAAAGAATACAAACCCCTCTCTCGTAGTGAATCTTTACTGATCCGACGGTAACAGAATAAAGAATACAAACCCCTCTCTCGTAGTGAATCTTTACTGATCCGACGGTAACAGAATAAAGAATACAAACCCCTCTCTCGTAGTGAATCTTTACTGTTCCGACGGTAACAGAATAAAGGATACAAACCCCTCTCTCGTAGTGAATCTTTACTGATCCGACGGTAACAGAATAAAGAATACAAACCCCTCTCTCGTAGTGAATCTTTACTGATCCGACGGTAACAGAATAAAGAATACAAACCCCTCTCTCGTAGTGAATCTTTACTGATCCGACAGTAACAGAATAAAGAATACAAACCCCTCTCTCGTAGTGAATCTTTACTGATCCGACGGTAACAGAATAAAGAATACAAACCCCTCTCTCGTAGTGAATCTTTACTGATCCGACGGTAACCGAATAAAGAATACAAACCCCTCTCTCGTAGTGAATCTTTACTGATCCGACGGTAACAGAATAAAGAATACAAACCCCTCTCTCGTAGTGAATCTTTACTGATCCGACGGTAACCGAATAAAGAATACAAACCCCTCTCTCGTAGTGAATCTTTACTGATCCGACGGTAACCGAATAAAGAATACAAACCCCTCTCTCGTAGTGAATCTTTACTGATCCGACGGTAACAGAATAAAGAATACAAACCCCTCTCTCGTAGTGAATCTTTACTGATCCGACGGTAACCGAATAAAGAATACAAACCCCTCTCTCGTAGTGAATCTTTACTGATCCGACGGTAACCGAATAAAGAATACAAACCCCTCTCTCGTAGTGAATCTTTACTGATCCGACGGTAACCGAATAAAGAATACAAACCCCTCTCTCGTAGTGAATCTTTACTGATCCGACGGTAACCGAATAAAGAATACAAACCCCTCTCTCGTAGTGAATCTTTACTGATCCGACGGTAACAGAATAAAGAATACAAACCCCTCTCTCGTAGTGAATCTTTACTGATCCGACAGTAACAGGATAAAGAATACAAACCCCTCTCTCGTAGTGAATCTTTACTGATCCGACAGTAACAGAATAAAGAATACAAACTCCTCTCTCGTAGTGAATCTTTACTGATCCGACGGTAACAGAATAAAGAATACAAACCCCTCTCTCGTAGTGAATCTTTACTGATCCGACGGTAACAGAATAAAGAATACAAACCCCTCTCTCGTAGTGAATCTTTACTGATCCGACGGTTACAGAATAAAGAATACAAACCTCTCTCTCGTAGTGAATCTTTACTGATCCGACGGTCAAAAATGAGTTCCCCCTTAGAACTCAGTGTACTGAGTTCTATGGTCACCCCCATCTCACATGTTGTCACCATAGTAACATATAAAAGGCCAAGTCCTGGAGTGTCATCAAATGTTCTCCCACTAACACATGCTGGAGAGGTGAAATTTGGTACACTGATTCTATAGGTCTAAAATATTAAAAGTAGAAGACTTTGATCCCGATCTGGCCTTAGGGCTCCACCCAACTGGTCGTTAGATTATCGGTTGTTATTTTTATTCTTTATTCTAAATAGTTCAAAAGGTTGACCAAAGAATGCCAAACATACACAACAGTGGTTATCATGGGTGAAATCGGGTCCTGTAGCAGTTCGTCTTTATATATTTATAGAAACAATGCACATAAAGGTGGCTCATTGGTGTTAAAAGTGGATATAAAGAACAAAACAGTATTTTACAACCATAAGAACAAATTTTTCTTTTCTTATTTATTGTTTAACATTTCGATAAACTTATATACTTATATACTTATATCTAGGTTATTTTATGTCTTATTAATCTAAGATAAACACAAACAATTCTTTTATGAACAAAGTTTTAATTTTAAATTACATCAAATTGTTAATAATTTCTAGCATTAATAAATGTAAAAAGATGCATCTGAGACCTTTAATTAAAAGTCTAAAAACAATCTTGGAATGCACAAGTCAGAGGTTAAGTTAAGGCAAAGTTCACTCGTAACAATGTGGTGGAAAGTTTAGCTTTAGAGGAAGTTGCAGAACACAACGATTTAAACAAGTTAGGATTTTAAATTTAATCAAGTAAACTTTGTCCTGCACCTTTTTTTATCCTGTGTGTAAAATTGCTTTATTTCAAAGGAGCTATGTTCTGGAAACGTTGTTTAACTATTATATAGGCTTACTACAATTTTTTTATTGCATTTCTGATTTTAATTAATAGGTAACTTGAAAATCAGATTGAAATGTTGGCACGACTCACATTATGACTAAGGCTAAATCAAAAATTCAAAGTTAAAATGTCTCATTTCAAAGTATGTCTTCACAACATAAAATTAAAATTAAATCAAAACAATTATGTAAAGCTAAATATGCTACTTTTACTAACCGTTAAAATACCCCCACACCCTTAAGGTTTAACATTCAATGAAAACCACGAGCAAAGTAGAAGGTTAAATATGCTCTCAACAAACAGGTAGCAAATTGAAAAGGCCCGGGGCAGGATCCAGCAGAAAAAGCAACACTGTTTGTTCAAACCCACATGTATCTTTTATAACTGAATAAAACTGAGCTTTGGGTCTTGTGAACCCATTTTCTAAACACACAGAGATTAACTCTCGCCTTTCAAAAAGCGGCAATCAGAAAATATTTTACACAAACTGTTATGTTAGGTTTTAAGGATAACCCATTATTTACTTCAAGATTGAAGTATTATTAAAGGTAAAAACTTAAACATATGTTTCCCTAACTTATTGTTAGTGAATTCCTATGGAAAGTGAACTATTAGCATGACCCGCACGGTGAAACTTAAGCCCGGGACCACCATAGAAGTTCCTAATGTGACCCCCTGAACACGTTTTGGGGGTTTGTTAAAAATTGTATATATATATATATATATATGTGTGTATATCTATATATATAGATATACATACATACATATATATATATATATATATATGTGTGTGTGTATGCACTCTAGCGGTCGCATTTTTTGTCCGATTTACTTCAAATTTGGTAGGAACATTCCTTTTTGTAATCAGTTGGACAAGTTCGTTGGACAAAACAATCGGAAAACTCTAACCCCCTTTTTTGGGGATTTTAAATTTAGAAATTTGAGTTTTTGGGCCCAAAAAGGGTCAGAAAAGCCTCTGATGTAATATTAACGGATGGAAAATGGTGGGAATTAGTGTGGCGAAACTTTTAAGCCCTCTCTCGTCATTCTAGCATATATATTTACCGAGTTATTAAAGAAAATGTGTATTGACCAAACACAGTACGTTGTCTTATGGGGGTTTTACGTCAGAAAAGCCTGTTATTCATTTGTTGGTGTACTTTTATCATCCCCAACCATCTCACGCCTACTTTAAAGCCTGACTGGACCTTCTCCTAACCTTATAATGCGCAAAATTGTATTCCCAGCATTGCAGGTAAATAGAACCAGGAGCATCAAAACAGCCAAAAAATCAATATCTTCAGATTTGAATAAAGATTGGAATAATTGTATGTTTTTAACTGATTTTGAGTTTTTACAGTTTTTAATGTGGAAATTCACTTCCCTCACGTCAGCGTGCTGCGTGCGAACTCGTATTATTTTATCTCAGTAATTATAGCCTAATTCATAAATAAATCGTATACCCCTAAGAACTCATGAACAATATTGCATACCGACGTACTCATGCAGTATCTTTTTACGGTACCTCAAGAATTTGTTTAACTAAAGTGAAGTTTTAACACAAAGTTGAATTTAACAACAAGAGTTTGTTCCAATAGAGATAAGAAATTATCTTGGTCGTGAACGTACAGCATAAAGAAACATATGTTTTGCTCACTGTATTTGAATAGAGTTAACAGTTAATTCTGTGTTTTATCATTTGCTGGGTGAAAGAATGACATTTTTTCAAGAATTACATACAAAACACTTCTGGAGAGTTGTTACATTGCACAAAACTTGCATATTTATGTCAACAAATTAAAATCTCTTTTTAAATAATTTCCAATTTTTTCCTCATTTAGCAATTGGCTATTTCATTAATAAGTTTGATCGAATAACACGATAAGTATTCATAATTTTGTATTTGATTGTGATAAAACTTGTATACATAGTGTTGCTAACGATTACCTTTATTATGATCTTGACATTTAGATGTGAAAGTTTTGATTATGATGGACCTACTATTTTGAATATTACTATAAAAATATTACACAACAGACAATAGCCAATAGATAATAGACAATAGACAATATTTCTTTATTTACATATTCATTGAAAATAGTACAAGCGTCAACAATTACAAATAATTACAAGCGATTATAATTCCAAACTGAGGAATTATTGATTGATTTTTTTTAATAATAATTGAGGAGGAGCTCCACTGGTGCTGTTGTTCAGGAGTTCGGCTTCTGAGTAGTATGGTCTGTCGTGTATTACACTATTTGAATATTAAAATTGTAATTAGTTTAAAATCGCGTTGTTGAAATATTATAAACATCAACCATACCTTATATATTGAATAATACAATTTTATTTTTGTGATAAAATGAAAATAAATGGCTGCCGTAAAGTTTGAATTCCAACTGTTGGCAAACAATCGTGTCGAGTTTTTGACAAAGAGAGTTGCACATTGAGAAAAATAAATCATTGAGGTTGCTGAGCAAGCTATATGACCTTCCTGATCACAGATTTCCCCCGCTGGGAATCAAAACTTGAACTTTGACTTGGTACTGAACTTCGAGGATAACATACAGAGAGGATAAGATTTAAACGTCAGATCTGAAGATGCTGTAAGACCCTGAGTCAGCTTCGACAGTTTGCCAGAGTGACGGCTGAGGAGCTACAGTAATCGTTACTCAAACTTGTCGGCATTACTGTACTCCCAATTCTGGCCGAGGCGCCAAACTTGTGCTTCCGGTCATTCGCATGTTCACAATTAGCTTAGTTTCTATCCAAGTATCAAAATCTGAATCCTTTTATTAAGAATATAAGCTTGTTTTATAAAATCTGATGATTTTTTAACATCAAAATAGTTTATCCACATTTTTAGATGTTTGTTTAAATTTGATTTCAAAAGAATAAATAAAAATATTTCTTTTCTTTTCATGGATAATAGTTATTAATTTAAACAATCATCCACTTTGAACGGAATATGTACCTTGTTTGAGTTAAAATTATAAAGATATTTTTGAGGTGAAGGCAAAAATCGCTCCACATTTATTTATAGTAAATCTATTTTTCTACCGCAACTGTTCATTTTCACCAAAAGTTAAACCAACCATTAAGTCAATAACTATTTAAGATTATGAAATAAAATGTTATCTTAGAGGGAAAATGCACGTGTGAAAATCATTAAGTAAAAGTGTAGAGAGTAATATCAAGCACACTGAGAGTATATAGGCTCTTTTAGCGGTGTAACAATGACTCAAAACAAAACCTACAGAATGAAAACCATTAATCATGTTTGTTTAGAGGAAAGTCTGCAATATTAACAACACATCTTTTCTCTTTCAACTTCAAAAAAGAAAGATAAGATTATACCTAAGACTTTCTTATCAATTTTCTTAAGAAATAGTGACCAAGCAGAGTGTCTTAAGTATAATTTTATTGACGTATACTTCATTCCCTAGCCCAAAACTCTTGATATAATAGGTTTGATTCTTAAGTGTGAAAGGGTCTAGATGTACTGATAGCTTATGTATTTTGGGTTTATTCTGTACATTCTAAGTGGTATTTTATGCTTACACAAAATCCCTCCAAAAACTGATAAAATGTTCAAATAACGGAACAAATCCCACAGGTTCTTCGATCAAAATTTGTATTTAAATAATTTTAAAAATACATTTATTTTTTAAATGCATACAATTGGTTTTCCTTTGAAATGGTTCCGCCCTACGGCACAGGAAAAAGATACGGATGAGCTATTTTATGTTGTTTGTTACATACTAATTATACAAATATAAACAAAACTAAAATCGTAGGAATTTAACAACAGCAAGTTCCTTGTCACGTTCAAATGGTGAGAGTGTGGGTTAGTTTTCCCGACACGATGGCAGGAGAATGAAGAAAAGAATAAATGTATTCCAACTGAACAATTTCAGATGATAAATGGAGGTGGGACTCCACATAAAAATATTGTTACAGGATAAATACCATAGATTCTCAAATGACTGAGAAATAATAACAAAATAATGACAAAAATGTGACGTTTAATATAAGAAAGAACATTGTATAAGTTGCCAGCAAAATTCCGATAGCAGCAGCACCACTACAGGGATCCAATATAGCAATAACTCCGCTCCCGTAATCCTGCAGCATCACATTCCTTTCGCTGAGCTGGATTTTCAATTTCACACCAATATATGAGTAAGACCTAAACCTAACAGAAAAACTTCCAATACACCGGCAATTTCCTTCTTAATCTTCAAATCAGATTTGTATCAAGATTTAGAATAAGGAACCTAAAATGAATTTGTTAACCTGTATCAGTGAGTTTCTCTACATATTATTAACATGAAATGAACAAATACCCCCGTCGCAGCAAACCTGCGTACTCAGCGAATTTCCTATGAATGAATATATTTCTTACTACTACATAAAGCCACTTACCAAGTTTCATAAAAATACTTAAATAAATAAGTGATATATAGCATTTTATTTATTCTCTATAAGAATAACATTAGGGCTGAGAACGCAGGTTTGCTGCAACGAGGAAGATAAAAATGCGGGTTTTTTGCAATTATCAATATAACTCAACCAGGTGAAGCTATATACCAAGTTTTAATGATTTATGTTCATAATTAAGGGAGATAAAAAGCTTTCCGTATTCTCCATAAGAATAACATTAGGGATGAGAATGCAGGTTTGCTGCTAAGAGGATAATAAAGAAAAAATCTATTTTTTGTGAAAATATCAATATACCAGTACTAGGTGAAGCCACCTACCAGGTTTCATCAATATACATTCATAAATAATCGAGATATCAAATTTTAAATACTCTCCATAAGGATAACATTGGACAACATACTGTGTTTAGCACTTTGAATATCACGGCAACGGTTGGACGTAGAATCACAATTTAAACACCAAAATGATTGTTTTGTAGAGCTAAACTGATTGGTAAAAGCAAATGTGAAGTTTACATAGAAATGAACTGAGGAAAAGCCAAAAACCTTTTTCCCATAAGATTAACATGAGAGATTTTATGAGCAGGTTTTTTTGGGATTTTCTCCGCAACCACTTTACCTAGGTTAATAATTCAAAAGACCATATTATTTGTTTTTTAAGCTCTATAACATGGTCAAAACCAAAATTAAGTTTTTTAAAAATTTTAGGGTGAAAAATTCAAAAAACTGATTTTTGGAAAATTTAAAACCCCCATAAACCCCCCTTCCCGTCGTCCGATATTTCTGGTTTTCGAACTTAAAGTCATGAATGTCACTTTACACATTTGAGCCAAATTTCATCGAAATCGAACGTTTTTTACTCAAGTTATCGCGGTAACGGACACACACAAATAAATTTGAACGAATAGTGCTTTTGGCATCTGGGGACCTCAAAACAAAAAGTTATCATGGTCTCGGGCTTAAGTCTTATCATGAGGCCTACGGTAATAGCTTCATCCCTATAGGGGAAATTCGCTAAAACCTCCTAAACACATTTAATTCAAGTAGTCATGGTAACGTTTGAAACTATTAAAGAGCTTTGTTGAGTGGATTTAATTTTTCCATAGGCCTATTTACTTTTCAAAGGGCCCGCCATCAAAGTTTTTTCTGTGTCCTTATTATTAAATATTCTTATCTAGATTCTTACGGAATTATTTTAATTGAATTGCAGCCTTTGATTGAATAAAGCCACGGAATAAAAACAAAAACGAACTTAAATTTCATCACAGTTAATCCCAAGGTCGAAGCCTGAATTGTTTGACAGGCGAAGAGACTTTACGTTGCCGGTTAAAAATAGTATTACTTTTACTTACCAAGGCTGATGACAAGTATGAATTAAAAAGCCTAACAACATTTAAAAATGTCAGTAACGTCTTTAGTTAAAGTCTTACTTGAGATTGTACAACAGGAGTCCTTGTTTCATTTATTGGCAATTAATATACTTCTCCCCGATATGAGAAACAGCAAAAACAATAATTATAGAGGTTAATGGAAAATTTGGGAATCGTCCCAGTAGACATATGACTATTTAATTTAACCGTGTAAATAAATAAATTATTAGACTAATCATAACAATACAATTCAGATAATTGTCAATTTTTTTTAAATCAAAATTCTTCTTAAAAATCGTTCTTAGATTATCACTGATATTTGAGTAAAGCCCATCTGTAAGTGAACGAGTTCGCACGCAGCACGCTGACGTGAGGGAAGTGAAATCCACATCAAAACGTTTAAAAATGAAAATTAGTGTAAAAACATACTTTTGTCCAATTTTTATTTAAACTGAAAACATTGATTTTTAGGCAGTTCTGATACGCCTGGTTTCGTTTACTTGCAAAGCTGGGAATACAATTTTACGCATTACAAGGTTAGGAGAAGGTCCAGACAGGCGTGAGGTTGCTGGGTATGATTACTCTCACAAAGGAATAACAGGCTTTTCTAGTGTAAAACCATTATAGTCAATGGTAAAACCCCCATAAGACAACGTACTGTGTTTAGTCGATACACATTTTCTTTAATAACTCGATAAATATTTAAGCTAGAATGACGAGAGAGGGCTTAAAACTTTCGCCTCTCTAATTCCCATCTTTAGACGTGCATTGATTTTACATCTGGGGCTTTTTTGACCCTTTTTGGGCCAAAAAACTCGAAATTTGAAAGATTAATCCCTAAAAAAAGGAGTTTAGAGTTTTCCGATTGCTTTGCCCAACGAAGTTGTCCAATTGATTACAGAAAGGAACGTCCCTACCAAATTTGAAGTAAATCGGATAAAAAATGTGATCGCTAGAGTGCAAACACATATATATAAATATATATATATATATATATATGGCTATATATATATGTCTATATATATATATTATTATATATTATTATTATTCACTGCATAGGGCTACTATTATTATTATTTTTAAAAGAAAATTACTAGAGTACCCTTCAGAATTCATTTTTAATTCACTGACATGTGTTTCGAGGTTTACCTCATGAAATTACATTTTATTTAATTTTAAGTTTAAGGTTATTAGCTGCACTGTGATCATGAGTTAACCCTCGAAACACGTGTCAGTGAATTAAAAATTAATTTTGAAGGGTACTCTGGTAATTTTCTTTTAAAAATAATAATAATACACATATATATATAATTTTGAACGACCCCCCAAAACGTGTTCAGGGGGTCACGTTAGGAACTTCTATGGTGGTCCCGGGCTTAAGTTTTACCGTGCGGGTCATGCTAATAGTTCACTTTCCAAAGTAAATTCACTAATAAAACTCTGAAAAAATGAGCAGCTACCTAAGTGGCCATTAAGTAAGACACTTCAAATGTGATTGTGAGTATTAACAAAATAATAAAAATTAAAGCTGACCAGATTTTCCCAAACAAAAACACAAAACAATACCTCCCATTTTCCATCCTAATACATGAAATATGAAATCAATTTTGAGTAACTTCAATTAGTTTTAAATAAATAATTCTGATAGATAGTAATTGGAAACCTAAAAATAAGAAAAAAGGAGTATTTTACAATACTGCAACTTTTAAGTACATACAGAGTAATCCGTTATAACAAAACATATTTGATATGCTCTAAAGCATGTCAAGTCGATGAGCACACAATTCCGTGAAAGGTTTCAACAGACAAAGTAGCTCAAGTTCGTTAAAGTAAGATTAGAAGGCGCAACTCCGCAGTCCTGATAGATAGAAAGCTGCCTCCCTTATAAAGAGATTTACTTCTCCCCCTCCCCCGTCCCCCTTGCTTGTAACAGATACTCTATTTGCAATTCAGACCCGTCCTACTTACTGAACATCCCCAGAAGTTAGAATAACATTCAAAATAAACGTGAAATACAGTTAATCACATAATATTATTGAACAAGCATCATCATCGTAAGCTACTATGGAAATTTTACAGCTTTCAATTATTTATTTAGCCAAACTATATGCAAATATAATTTTAATTTTGTCTGCGCATATTTAGAATCTTAGTCATTTTGTCATTCATTTAAGCGAATTTCCCCTATAGGGAAGAAGCTATTACCGTAGGTGGCACGGTAAGACTTCAACCCGAAAGCATGATAACTTTTCGTTTTGAGATACCCAGATGCCAAAAACACTATTCGTTCAAATTATATATGTTATGTATATATATGTGTGTGTGTCTGTTACCGCGATAACTTTTGAAAGAAACACCCGATTTTGATGAAATGTTGCACAAATGTGGAGAGTAGCATTTATGACTTTAAGTTCGAAAACCAGATCGATGGGACTATGGGAAGGGGATTTTATGGGGGTTTACAATTTTCCAAAAATCGGTTTTTGCAAATCGGTTTTTTACCCCAAAATGTTAAAAACACTCAATTTTGGTTATAGCCATTTTATAGAGCTTAAAAAACAAATAATTTAGTATTTTGAATCATTAACCTAGGTTAAGTGGTTGCAGAGAAAATCCAAAAAAACGTGTCCCATGTTAATCTTATGGGAAAAAGGTTTTTAGATTTTTCTCAGATAATTTTACTAAAAACTTCACATTTATTTTTATTACTGTGTTTAGCTCAACAAAACAAACATTTTGGTGTTTTAACTGTTGTTCTACGTCAAACCGTTGCAGAGATATTCAAAGTGCTAAACACAGTATGTTGTCCAATGTTATCCTTATGGAGAATAAATAAAATGTTATATTTTGATTATTTATGTATGTATATTGATGAAACTTGGTATATGGCTTCAACCAGTTGTGGTATATTGATATTAGCACAAAAAACAAGTTTTTTTTTAATAGTCCCCATAGCAGCACACCTGCATACTCGGCCCCCATGTTATTCACATGGAGAATAAGTAAAGTTGTATATCTCCCTTAATTATGAACCTAAATTAAGAGAACTTGGAATGTAGCTTCACCTGGTTCAGTTATATTGATAATTGCAAAAAAAAACACATTACTTATCTTCCTCATTGCAGCAAACCTGTGTCCTCAACCCTAATGTTGTTCTTATGGAGAATGAATAAAATGTTATATATCACTTGTTTGTGAATGTATTTTTGTGAAACTTGGTAATTGGCTTTATGTAGTAGTGAGACATCGCCTCAGTGAATTATAGAACATATACGCCTGCTAACCCTATAGCAGAGAAGTTACATTTGTGTCATCCTCAGGCCCCTGGCCTCAATTCTGTCTGTCTTTTTGACACTGTATGATAATTATTATGTTTGCAAGTTACATTTGTGTCATCCTCAGGCCCCTGGCCTCAATTCTGTCTGTCTTTTTGATACTGTATGATAGTTATTATGTTTGCAAGTTACATTTGTGTCATCCTCAGACCCCTGGCCTCAATTCTGTCTGTTTTTTTGATACTGTATGATAATTATTATGTTCCCAAGTTACATTTGTGTCATCCTCAGGCCCCTGGCCTCAATTCTGTCTGTCTTTTTGACACTGTATGATAATTATTATGTTCGCAAGTTACATTTGTGTCATCCTCAGGCCCCTGGCCTCAATTCTGTCTGTCTTTTTGATACTGTATGATAATTATTATGTTCGCAAGTTACATTTGTGTCATCCTCAGGCCCCTGGCCTCAATTCTGTTTGTCTTTTTGACACTGTATGATAATTATTATGTTTGCAAGTTACATTTGTGTCATCCTCAGGCCCCTGGCCTCAATTCTGTCTGTCTTTTTGACACTGTATGATAATTATTATGTTTGCAAGTTACATTTGTGTCATCCTCAGGCCCCTGGCCTCAATTCTGTCTGTCTTTTTGATACTGTATGATAATTATTATGTTCGCTTTTTATGGGAAAGCAGTTTTACCAAACTTTATTCCATTTTTATGTGGAACTAAGAGAGGTTTTAGGCTTTGTAAGATCATCGTTCTATTAGGACTCTGCTCACTGTACAATACAGTTCCGAGTTACTCTTTTCAAAATTTCTCCATGCAAAGATAAGGCCATTAGCTGTGTTGAATATAATTTTGCTATAAGATTCCCTTTGCACTTACAAACAATTATTTTCTTCCTAGATATTTAACTAAAAATTACTAAACTTAGCGCCACATAATTGCAAGCTTCTACGGCAAGAACCTTTCCACTCCCCGCTTCCCCCCTTGCCTTCCGATATTCCCGTTTGGTCTCCGTATTAAAATATTTGTTTACGGGATTTGCTTCTCGAAAGTAAGTAAACAAATAGGCACAAATTTGCAACATAGGCATAAAACCCAAACTTGCAATGACAAGACGCTGACTTTAACTAAAAAGAATTGATGAGACACTGCTGAGTATATTTTTCAATCTTAATTATTCTAAGCGGGGAAATATATGACGATAATTATCCCTTGGAGTGAAGAGTGAAGGTTAACTCTCCCTTCCAGTCAGTAAGGGAATGGTCCATTAGTGAAGGATCAAACTTGTCACTAAATATCTTGACTGATCGTCCCACCCTACCCCTGCCCTTCCGGCAACCCTATTCTAGCACTTCAGTTAGAGTCTGGCAGACAACACGCTCAGCCATTAGTCCACTCTGCCAACAAAACAAAATTGGGCTCAGCTCTAAGGCGAGATAACAATCTGTCCTTTGATTGAGAAATCTGTTAGAAAAAATCTTCAAAGCTTTACTTTTAACCCCCCCCCCCCTCACCACCAAGAGAGGTGATGGGGTTTGACCAAATCTATAGTCCGATTATCAAAAGAAAGTGACTGGTGGAGCGGCCGCGCGGCGACCAAACATTATATCATATAACCTCGTGGAAACGTAAATCACGTGGTTAGAAATTTCCAATATATTTGTTATTTAAATAGCCAGTTAAACACTTTATAGCACATTTTAAAAATATTTTGTATCTTATTCCAATGAAATTATATTGATAGTTATATTTTTTAAACACAAATTACAATTTAAAATGTCTCAATTTGTGAATTTTTTTAATTATAACTAGGCCTATCAATATAAACTCATCGGAATAACATAAAACATATTTTTAAAATGTGGTATAAAGGTGTTAACTGACTAGTAACCGTTTATTGGAAATTTCTAACCTTGTGTTTTACGTTTCCACGAGGTTATGAAATAGAATGTTCTGTCGCCGCATGGCCGCTCCGCCAGTCACTTTCTTTCGATAATCAGACTATAATAGAGTCGTAAAAAAGTAATAGCAGTAATTGATATATTAAACCATTGCACATTGTCTTATTATTCTGACTTGGCCTCTTGCTACAGAAAATAGGCCTAATACAAAATACTTGTGATGGTTATATTTTGTCTACTTTATCAAAAACTAGCTGCTATGCCCGTGCTTTGCAACGGGGTGAAAATTCAGAGTAGAAAAACTGTAAACAAAACAGTGACAGTCTGTAGTTAGATATTATCCTTATAACAGCTGCTTATTTAAATGAACTAAATTACGAAAACACACATGTGACATAAATTAAATAAAATTCTCCTCCATATGAATAACATGGGAACTTGGAAGTCCTGTGAGGCAGAGCCCTGAGGACTTCTCTAAACGCCAATAGGCCTATGACACTCCTGGGTACATCGACTATATTTGTGCAAAATTTCAGCAGAATTGGTCCAGTGGTTTTGGTATGATGGAACAATATACAGGCAGACAAACACACACCAACTCATTTTTATAATAGAAGTGATAACTACTGATTTCAAATTACTAATTTAAATTTGTTAAATTGCTCAATAACTCTATTTAGCGCATTGGCTGCTTGTGGTAACAGTGTTTACCATGGAATAACATTGAAATATATGTGATTTTCATGTTTAATCATGTCAGCAGCAGTGAACGTGTTGAACTGTCCTCTATAATACTGCAGTACCGGTAGTTATTGGCACTCATAATAAAAATGAATAATTTGCATATTACTAATCAAGTTACTAACATATTTAAAGACATTCAAACATTATGGAGGGTTAAAGAGTTCATTTGAACACATGATGAATGCGTTAGTCTCCTCTGTGTTACCAGGTAGCATTATATTGTTAAGATATGGAAAAGGAGTGTTGCAGAGATCCGCAGAGTTGCTGTTGATGCAGCAAGTTACCAACACAATCTAAAGAAAATTTAAAAGAAGAAAACCAATACCACTCTTGCCGTCTTTAGAATTTCAAAATAATGATTCTGCCTTAGATTATTGTAATTTTGAAAAGGTTTTTTACACTTCAAAGGGTTTGTAAATAGGCTCACTTCAAAAAATTAAAAGGTAAAAAAAAAGGATAGATAATACATTCCTTCATATTGTGAGTCGGTAACCTTAAATATAAGGTTTATGTGCTGCTGTAGAGCGTGATTCTGCGTACATTTGCACTGTGCCGTGCGACAGGAGTAGACCGGAGCCTTAAGCTCATTTTAAGTGGTTAATAAATATAGTGGATGCCTGCTAACCCAAGATTAAATATACAAGATCCCTGCTAACCTTTATGAAAGACAGAGGATTCCGGTAAACTCATTACCAAATTCATCCTGAGTATTCATTACAGTACATTTCCTTTTTTAAACTCATGTCTAAAAAATCAATATTAATTTAAAACGAGTTTGCACGAAGCACGCTGACGTGAGGGAAGTGAATTTCCACATAAAAACTTTTAAAACTCAAAATCAGTGTAAAAACATACATTTGTCCAATTTTTATTGAAATTTGTAAACATCGATTTTTGGCTGTTCTGATACTCCTGATTTCATTTACTTGCAAAGCTGGGAATACAATTTTGCGCATTATAAGGTTAGGAGAAGGTCCAGACAGGCTTGAAATTAGGCGTGAGGTTGCTGGGGATAATAAAAGTACTTTAACAAAGGAATAACAGGCTTTTCTAGTGTAAAACCCCCATAAGACAACGTACTGTGTTTAGCCGATACACATTTTCTTTAATAACTCGGTAAATATTTATGCTAGAATGATGAGAGAGGGCTAAAAACTTTCTCCTCTCTAATTCCCCTTAAAACTTTCCCCTCTCTAATTCCCATCTTTTTACATGCATTAATTTTACATCTGGGGCTTTTCTGACCATTTTTGGGCCCAAAAACTCGAAATTTGAAAGATTAATCCCCAAAAAATGGGTTTAGAGTTTTCCGATTGTTTTGCCCAACAAACTTGTCCAACAAATTATAGAAAGGAACGTCCCTACCAAATTTGAAGTAAATCGGACAAAAAATGCGTCCGCTAGAGTGCATACACACACATATATATATTTATAGATAAAATATTTTGAACGACCCCCCAAAACGTGTTCAGGGGGTCACGTTAGGAACTTATATGGTGGTCCCGGGCTTAAGTTTCACCGTGCGGGTCATGCTAATAGTTCACTTTCCAAAGGAAATTTACTAATAAATACGTGACGCAAAGTTCTTATAAGAGTACATGGCCCATTAGTGATTAACGGTTAGTGATAACGACATTATCAGTTATATCGGAATTGTTTATCTGAAGTGAATAAATGGATGGAGCACAAGTTGATATTATATTACATGACTTAACATAAAAATAATAACCAAACATTAATTTCATATAACATACCCATAAGTGGACTCCATAATAATCCAAGCCCCTGGTTTCGAAATGGCTGATGTGTTCTCGCCAGGCTTGGGGCATGCACATATTACAAGGGGGAGGGGTGTCCAGACTAGTGTTACGTAACACTCAAGTTTTTATAAATTGCAAGTCATCTTTTATAAAAGGTAAAATAATTTAGAAATTGACATCCAAATTTTGATTACAGTACCTGGGGGCCGAGCTTTGATGGGGGAAGGCCATTCAGTTTGTTTAGATGACTTGGAGTATATTTCACCACTTCTCCCAACTGATAACCAGATTTGTATAACTCATTTGACTCTTTTCTATATTTTTAAGGTCACTCCAGTTGTTATTTATAGCTCAATGACCCTTTAATTTATTTTTCTACTCTATATATGTAATCTTCACTCTAATCTTTTAATCTCTGCTCTCAGGAAACCACATGTTAATAATCATAAACAACATAAGTAATACTTTGACAGTTCCCTGGTTGATTATGAACAGCTGTTACAATTCTTTTGTTTTGATTTGAAACTCCATAAGCCCAATGTTAATTTTTTTAACTTTTCATTTTAGTTTTTTTTTATTGGATTTTTTCTGGGGATGAGGCCTGTCTAGAACTTATTTTGATATCCCATAAATTAGTTACTTTGACATTTGAAGGAAATCGTTGGAGCCGTTTTTGATATCAGTGTCGCAAGCAAGCAAGCAAACCTTACTCATATTAGAGTATAGGATTTAATGATGTAAAACATACTTCCGTAGTTATTTTATATTACCTGTGAAAATGAAAGCAAATGTATATCAAGCGTATTTTGGGCATCTTAGTCTTGGTATTTTGGGCATCTTAGTCTTGGTATTTTGGGCATCTTAGTCTTGGTATTTTGGGCATCTTAGTCTTGGTATTTTGGGCATCTTAGTCTTGGTATTTTGGGCATCTTAGTCTTGGTATTTTGGGCATCTTAGTCTTGGTATTTTGGGCATCTTAGTCTTGGTATTTTGGGCATCTTAGTCTTGGTATTTTGGGCATCTTAGTCTTGGTATTTTGGGCATCTTAGTCTTGGTATTTTGGGCATCTTAGTCTTGGTATTTTGGGCATCTTAGTCTTGGTATTTTGGGCATCTTAGTCTTGGTATTTTGGGCATCTTAGTCTTGGTATTTTGGGCATCTTAGTCTTGGTATTTTGGGCATCTTAGTCTTGGTATTTTGTGCATCTTAGTCTTGGTATTTTGGGCATCTTAGTCTTGGTATTTTGGGCATCTTAGTCTTGGTATTTTGGGTTTTTAAGGATTTCTTACAGCTCTATTCTGTCTTGCTTTGGAGTTATAATCGTGACATGTTTTTGTGCAGAGCTCATTATCGTTACTATTTTTGATTTTTATATTTAAGAGTTTGATAAAATCCTATTTTTTTAGGGGCTTGTCTTTGTCTTACCAGGCGAGTTTAGGACTGTACTCTCTATCACCTAACTTGGCGGGGTACGACCCTTGGGGGTCCATTCCTAGGTGAGATGAGAAACCGCACAAACTCAACTCAGAATGGCCGCTCTGGGATTTGAACCAGGACCTTCCGAATGTCAAGCGCAAGCGTTACTACTGTGCTAACTCACCCAGTAATTATTTTTTACATTAAAAACATTGTTTTTTTTACTAACTCACTGATACTCATTATCGATATGATTTGGTTTCATAAATAAAAATATCATACAGAAAATGCTATTTTATTTAAATTTTTGCACAAAATTAATTATAATGCTTTTTTATAATTACTTTGATTGCCTTACGTAAAGTTTCAGGAGGGGTGGGGGGATACGCCTAATTGTTACAGTGTATTATATGAGGAGAGGGAAGGGTTGATGTGATAGAAAATTGTGTTACGTAATACGCGTATGGCCCCTTGGTGCTAAATACATGTATAACTTTGGAGCAGAGATTGGAGAATGGGAAGTTCTCCCCTCCCTCCTACCTCTCTCAACCACAGACTAATTAATATTCAGGGGGTGTGAGTGCTTGATATGAGAGCTCTTTAGATAATGACCAGCAGACAGAGTCCGTGACAAATGCTTTGTACTCTCACACAATTCAATATACATCCGAGACCGGTAGAACAGGTAGAGCTATTATAAGACTTGGTAAGACAACAAGACAAAGACACACAAACACTCAGAAACAAATAACGTTTTATTATATCAGGAATTGCTTCGTTGATATTTGTTGTAACCATCACCAAAAACTATTTGGAACTGTGGAGTCTACCCGTGCTGTTTTGATTTAATAGAAGTACCTGGGGGCCGAGCTTTGCTCGGGGGAAGGCCAGTCAGTTTGTTTAGATAACTCGGAGTAATATTTCACCACTTCCCCCTACTGATAATCAGATTTGTATAACTCATTTGCCTTTTTTCTACATTGTTAAGGTCCTTCTAGTTGTTATTTATAGTTCAATGTCCCTTTGATTTATTTTACTACTCTATATTTGTAATCTTCACTCAAATCTTTTAATCTCTGCTCTCAGGAAACCACATGTTAATAATCATAAACAACATGAATATTATTTTGACAGTTCTCTGGTTGATTATGAACCGCTGTTAAAATTATTTTGTTTCGATTTAAAACTCCGTAAGCCCAATGTTAATTTTTTTAAATTTTCATTTTAGTTTTTTACATTATTTGATTTTTCCTGGGGATGAGGCCTGTCTAGAACTTATTTTTATCCCAAAAATTAGTTATTTCGAACGTTTGAAGGAAATCGTTGGAGCCGTTTTTGAGATCAGTCGCAAGCAAGCAAGCAAGCAAACCTTACTCATATTAGAGTATAGGATTAAACCATATGTTTATAATGTTATTATAAACCACTTGTTTACATGCTGTGCCAATATAGCAAAATTCCACTTCTAATGTTAAAAATATATTTCAATTAAAAATATTGTCAGTAAGAATAATTTTAAGTTAGCTATTCTATTCTAATCTACAAAATGCATCCGTAATTCGCATCGAACATCCATAATTCGCATCGAAAATCCTACATATGTAAAATTACAAAATAATCATAACAGCTGATCAGAAACAACCAAAGTAACACTCACATAGTAAAGTAGCAATATGTGGTTTTCCTTTGAGCTAAGCTGATTCCCCAGGTACTATTTCCTAATATAACCGAGGATCAATAGTGTTTTTAATTGCAGTAATTTTCCATCCAAATATTTATGCCTAGGCAGGCAATATATCACACTCTGACAAAACATGTGATCAAATAAACTCGCAAATCAATCACTAATAATACCAATTTTTGAGGATGATCTTATATTCCCTCTATAGTGCATAATGGTCTAGTAGACCATCGGGAATTTATTTTTCCATGACTCCCACGACCTGCACCCTTCAGCAAACCCCTCTCCAAAATCTTAAAGTTGCTACCTTATATCAGTATTGCTTGTGACCTTGCAGTTGCTATGATAATACGCTAGAGCGGTCCTGTGGACCAGCTGCGGTAGATCGCAATTCCTCTGAGGTTTGTCACGCCTATTGCAGCGGAAGCGTAATTATTTTGGCGGTCTGACTGATACTCTACACCGATATCTAATGTAACTTTTATTATTGTAAAAATACATGAAAAAATATTTGTATTTGTGATACAAGCCTTGTAAATAAATAAACATTGAAGAAACACCAGGGTCATCCCGGTAAAATAATTCTCAATGTAGGCTAGGACTTTGTGTAAGGCCACAGAGATTCTCAGGTTAGTGGTGACCTCGAGGAACTGATATCCAGCACACTAAGTGACAACACTTTATCACAGACTGTAAGGCCATAGAGATTCTCAGGTTAGTGGTGACCTCGAGGAACTGATATCTAGCACACTAATTGACAACACTTTATCACAGACTGTAAGGCCATAGAGATTCTCAGGTTAGTGGTGACCTCGAGGAACTGATATCCAGCACACTAATTGACAACACTTTATCACAGACTGTAAGGCCATAGAGATTCTCAGGTTAGTGGTGACCTCGAGGAACTGATATCCAGCACACTAATTGACAACACTTTATCACAGACTGTAAGGCCATAGAGATTCTCAGGTTAGTGGTGACCTCGAAGAACTGATATCTAGCACACTAACTGACAACACTTTATCACAGACAACTACAAGGTACTAACGTTTTGTAGTTTTCTGTGCTACTACCTATATCATTCTAATTTTATGGGTGTTTTAGTATTAGCCTATGTTTTTAGCGAATTTCCCTATAGGGAAGAAGCTATTACCGTAGATGGCATGGTAAGACTTAAGCCCGAGACCATGATAACTTTTCGTTTTGAGGTCCCCAGATGCCAAAAACACTATTCGTTCAAATTTATATAAATGTATATCTATATATATATATATATATATATATATATATATATATGTCCGTTACCGCGATAACTTTTGAAAGAAACACCCGATTTTGATGAAATTTGGCACAAATGTGGAGAGTAGCATTTATGACTTGAAAAGTTTGAAAACCAGGTCGATCGCACTATGGGAAGGGGGTTTTATGGGGGTTTACAATTTTCCAAAAATCGGTTTTTGCAAATTTGACTCCAAAATGTTAAAAACACTCAATTTTGGTTATAGCCATTTTATAGAGCTTAAAAGCAAATAATTTAGTATTTTGAATCATTAACCTAGGTTAAGTGGTTACGGAGAAAATCCAAAAAAACGTGTCCCATGTTAATCTTATGGGAAAAAGGTTTTTAGATTTTTCTCAGATAGTTTTACTAAAAACTTCACATTTCTGTTTATAAATGTGTTTAGCTCAACAAAAAAAACGTTTTGGTGTTTTAATCGTTGTTCTACGTCCGACCGTTGCAGAGATATTCAAAGTGCTAAACACAGTACGTTGTCCAATGTTATCCTTATGGAGAATAAATAAAATTCTATATCTCGATTATTTATGAATGTATATTGATGAAACTTGGTATGTGGCATCAACTAGTTGTGGTATATTGATATTAGCACAAAAAACAAGTTTTTTTTTATAGTCCCCGTAGCAGCAAACCTGCATACTCGGCCCCCATGTTATTCATATGGAGAATAAGTAAAGTTGTATATCTCCCTTAATTATGAACCTACATTAAGAGAACTTATGTAGCTTCACCTAGTTCAGTTGTATTGATAATTGCAAAAAAAAACACATTATTTTTATCTTCCTCGTTGCACCAAACCTGCGTCCTCAACCCTAATGTTATTCTTATGGAGAATAAATAAAATGCTATATATCACTTATTTATGGATGTAGTTTTGTGAAACTTGGTAAATAGCTCTATGTAGTAGTGAGTCACATGTGTATATGCATTGGAAATTCGCTGAGTACGCAGGTTTGCTGCGACGGGGGTATTTTATTAATAATTATTCCACTTTATATAATAACTTGTTAATAACTCTGATTTATAATAAAATTTGTATTAAGTATCAATAAATATGTGTTTTATTTTTTCCTCATCAAGGTCTAGATATCATACTTTTGTTTTGTTTTTTAGCAACAGTTTTCAAGATATATTAATGTTATAATAAACTCTACCAGTAACATCATTCTAAAAATTTATAATTCAACTAATTTTAATCAATTGACGTCTGATAAAGAGCTAACAAAAAAGTTTTATATTTATAATTTTGTACATACATTTTTTTACTTACTTTTATATACTACTTGTGTATAAGGGTTCATATTCTTCATAACAATAATAAACGGTATCAGGAAACTGACACATACTTTCTCCCTTTTAGCCCAACTTTAATGAATAAATTACTTTTTATTTACTAAATATAGAATACAAAGCACGGTCGAATGTACAGAAAATCTTGTTAACAAGTTGTTTTAAAAACATTCACCCAAATCCCTGCTTTGGAGGCACGACAGAATCCATTGCTTCACTCGTGGTTTTAAGAGGGGAAATGCCCCCTATTCCCCCCCAGGGTTATTAAGGGGCACCATATTTCGAATTTCCTCTGTTGGTCAATGCTAACTTGACAAGCATATCAAGTTTGAATTAAATTTATCAGTAAATAAGGGAGAAATAATAATTTTTGTATTCCCCATAACAATAACATTGGACAACGTACTGCGTTTACCGCAAAATGAAAATTTCAATTTTCTCCGAAACCAGCAATCGTAGAATAGTAATTCAAAATACTAAATTATTTAGTTTTTTGAGCTCTTTTTAATGGTGAATAGTAATATTTTTTTATATTTATTTCTTTTTATGAAAAATCCAAATAACTGAATTTTTGATGTTTTAAGTCCTGTAATTTCTGAACCTGAATTTTTACAGGAATGCGGTTGGTGTCATTTTGTTTGAAAACCAAAGTTCTACAAACGACTAAAGTTTAATCAAAATCGTTAGAGCCGTTTTTGAGAAATTTTGATTTTTCATGTTTCTTGGTGGTTTTTGGGGGATAATTACCCTTAAAAATCAAAAATTTAAAAAAATGAAAAAAACGCCTGGAGATATCGTGGATTAGTACCTACATACTAAATTTCATCAAAATCGGCCCATTGGTTAGGGCTCTAGCTCTGTACACATCCACACAGACACACACACACACACACACGGACACACACACACACACGGACACACACACACACACACACACACACACACACACACACACACACACACACACACACACACACACACACACACACACACACAGAGAGACATCACGTAAAAACCACTTTTTGGGTTCAGGGAGCACCACAACGAATATTTCCACTAACAACTCAAATTCGAAAATTTTTACGAAAACAATACTTTCTCCATGTATAAGGGGAGAAAGTAAAAATTACTATAAACCTCTTAAAAAATATGTGTTTTAATATATTCGTAGGAGCAGTAATTAAGGATTATGCAACTTGTAATTAATATCTGAATAAGTAAAACCTTAAATAAAACTTCAATTTCAGTTTTTGCAAAGACAAATGGGTTGAATGTAAATATATTGGTGAAACAGTAAACGTGAAAGCAAATAACGAGACCGTATGTTTAGCGGTGTGTTATCTGCATGTATAAGTAGCTGATAAAACATGTCTGGAAGAGATGCCACAACAACACAATCAGGGCGACAGCAAGTCACCTCGGTGAAATAATCATACCTAGAAGGCTTGTTTACTCTGCCTACTAACAAAAATAACGGGTCCCAGGGACAAGGAAAAGTATGAAATTTGCCAAAGGGCATTAACAAAATAAACACAACTAGTCGCTTACAGGGGCTATAGCCCCTAATATATGGTTTTTGTGTAAGTGGATAGTCACAGCTGATCATTAGTTCATTTTGCTTATTAATAAAAACACTGTAGTGATATTTCCATATGAAAATCATTGGATCTTTGAAGTCCAGTCGGGCGTAGCCCACGTAATTTTTTACATTTCTGATATTTTTTCCACCGTACTTGGCTCTCAAGCTTTAAAATGAATCGTCATAACCTAAGTTAACTTCTTCCTAGCTTGAGATATTTCGTGGGGACCAATTTGCTTACGGAATTAAATATATAGATGTCTTGAGCTGTGTCTTTTTTGGGGTAATAGGACACCTCATTACTAATTAATATCCAACAAAATTATCTAGCATAGCTAGAGAATGTGATTTTAATAAAAAGCTACCACTTTTTTGGACTTCAGTATTTTAACCACTTTTTGAGAGAAGTGAATTTTCCTGTAATTGTCAGTCGTTCTCAGTGCAGTAGAAGCTTGGGTCAAATTAAATCTTTAAACTTGGATGTAAATTTACCATGAGGCCTACTGTAATATATTATAAGTTAATATATGCTGGGAAGTCTACAATAAGCAGATTTTTCCACTATGATCTTTCCCGTTCTATGAGTTCCAATACTTTCATTATTCCTAAACCAGGAAAAACAATTTTTCCATTTAAATTAAGCACATTCTGTAAACAAACTGTTACTATTTCCATGAAAAGAAAATATTATCAGAGCAAAAGAATCATGGTAACATTCGTAAAACAATTTTCTACCGACAAAATATGAAGAAACTATTTAACGTTATAACATTCATCACAGCAGACACCAAGTAAAGACTTATTTGACGTTATATTGGTCGATACCTTGTTCACAAAGGCTCGATAAGCTTATCGCCATGAACCAGCAGGCTATGGTGATTTCAGTTTAGTTCTGAGAAAAACGTTCGCTTGCCATGACTTTCCTTTGAGGTCAAAATTTGTTAGGCTATAGTGACTTCCATAGAATGCTATAGTCTTACTCCTCCGTGATAACAAATTTACATCACTGATCTATAAGCCTAATTTGTTCCTGAAAGAGTAAAGAACACATTGGAAGTCGCTATATTGTACTTGTACCTAGGTGGAAAATGTTTAAAATGTTGATAGATGTCCGAAACATTCCCAGTAACATATAAAGAGAGCCAATGGTCATAATGAATGTAAGCCTATATATTATGCATTATCTTTATAGTCAACAGACATTAGAACAGTTTGATTCATTTATTTATGTGAATATAGGCCCTAAATAAGTAAAAAGTAAACCAGACATACAGAGCACAGGCTTATTGACCCAAACATAACCACATCTTCAAGCTATCTAAAATCGTCTCTATGTGTACAGTGTGCAAATAGTAACTAACCTGTAAGTTTGGAGGGCAGTGGTCGAGCAGCTCCAACATATGTTTTATGTTTTGGGCGTCCTGGATGACGAAGTTTAACTCCATATCGAACTCCCCGCCAACCAGCTGAAACAAGATAATCACGGTTATACACCTACAAGAACAACAGATATAATTAAAGACTGTATTTTACCATTATAAATTAGGCAGAACAATGATTTATAAAATATAAATGTTTATCAAACAGTAATTTGTAGGCCTAAGCAGTAAATTGAGTTTCAAAGGTACATCAGGGATAAAATACATGTAGCCCCCAATCCAATATTAAAATTCTAAATGAATTGTATTCATTGCAACACAGTATTCTTAATTAAACTTAATGAACAGTCTATAGTACCAAAAATATTAATAAAATAAACCAAAACAAAATCAAATCACTATTGTAGCTTTATAAATTCACTTCTGATCGGCTTATGTATATGAGCCAGTCAGCGGATTAAAATAGTCTGGTCGAAGAAAAGAAACATAAAGGACAGATCGCGAGCAATGAGTTGGTAGGATTTCCCCACACCGATACAAAATAATAAGATAGCTACTAGCAAATGTCCCGTTCTTCGCACGGGGATCTAGCAAGCATAGAGTCAGACGTTTTAAAAGTGTATTTACATTACAATCAGCTGAGTAATAAAATAAAATATAACACCAAAAGATTAACATTGAAAATTTAAGAGCTCGTGGGGCAAAGCCCCGTAATTAAGAGTTTAAAGAAACCCCAAAAGACACATCTAGAGGTTCGAGATCTTTTAATTGATACCAAATATTTATATAAAATGATAGTTTTAGGGGTCGAAAATCGACTAACAAAACTCTAGAAATTCTTATAATAGGCTAATATAGATAAAAATAGACTATTACGATGTTGCAGGCTTTTAAAAAACTAGCTACGCTGGCGCACATAAGAGATGTCAGTCTACTGAGATGGCCTGAGCAGCTCATGTATATGGGTCACTGGTATAATGGCCTGAGTGACTCATGGGGCACTAACTGGGTTTCAGGCAGTATTTCAGAGGAACCAACTCTAAAAGTGCCAAAATCACCAAATATGTCTAAGGCTTTCCATAGCACAACTTTCAGTTATCTTTCAAAATTAGTTCTGATTAAATTGAACTCAAAAGACATACAAAAACATTGTTACGATGTTATGCGTGTCAGTTACCTTTCCACGGAGCAGATAAGATAAGCTATCTTGTGCACCATAAAGACCGCCTACCCATTAGAGCACGCTATTGCAGTTAGGTTTCAATAAGTTTTTTCTTACCAATAAAGTAACCTAATCGAATCGCTGCAATAGGCTTTATAAAACTCAAATGTTTTTAACTTTTCTGCAAGCGAGACAGGTTGCTTTAAACAAACCAACAACAATGTTAGTAGGCCTAACATTTCCTTTGAGACTTCACCAACTTTTTAATTTGTTACACTCCCTTTGCAACTCATGGTACGGTACCTAATTTCAATTCATCAATTCTTCATAAAATTTAGATCTTTCAATTAACTGGGCAAATTTGTAAGTAAGGTAAATTTTTACTGACTCAATCAATGTCCTTTGAAGTGTAAGTAATACTAACAATGGCTTAATGTTAACATTTGTCTTACTGTACAGGCAATTTCTTCATGTATTTATTTACGGATGACCAATAATACATGTTAGTTACAAGACTGTGATAGGCTCCATATAGAACGCAATACATGTGAAAATGCTTATTTGGCCAGTGGTACAAATTGGCAGATAGGTATAAAAAAATACAAAAATGATACATTTAAGCAAGAGATAAGGATAGAATAGCAAAATATATTGGGATTGCAGCCATTGTCATTTTGGTAGCACAAACAAAATAACGCACAATAATGTAAACAGAAAAATATGAACACGACAACCCGAGGCCCTTTGATTCGGCCTACCTTGACTGAACTACCCGAAGGCAAGATCTACAAAACACGTTTCTTTTAAAATTGATAACTTACCATACTCTTAATGCAAAACACATGTTGCATTACAATTTTGAATGCCAAATTGCCTAATTTAGTATACCCTTATAATTGTTAAGGTGATAAATTAATCATATTAGCTTGCATGCACAACTTTTCCCTGAGTCCATTAGGATCTTGCCATAGGCGTAATTCGGGGGTGGCAAAGGGGGCAGTTGCCCCCCCCCCAATAATTTGGAGGAACTATTATTGTAATAACGTATATGAAAAGTCACAATAATCACGATCACAACCATTTTCGTCCCTCCAATCAAATTATTGAAATTACGCTTATGGCTCTTGCGACTTTTCATTTGAGCCCCTCTTCCATCATACGGTTTTTGCTATAAATGTTCACAATGAATATCTTTTAAAATAATGCTTACAGAATTAATCTGCAATGATCAAGCCTTGAATAGGCTAGTATCACAAACTGGAATACTCTTATTGAACATCTAGGCCTATTACCTAAAACATAAAGTACATACAACTGCTTGATACTTATGCTTTTATGTGGATTAAAAGGCTACCGATAACATTAACCATAAATTTTAGAGTATCAGTATTTGGTCTTGGCATTTCATAACCTCAAACTAGTTATATCATAACTATACAAACCTACTTTAATAATAGCAAACATATTTAAAATCTTACCATATCCAATTGGGAATTTGCGGTCATATCCATTTTTACGATGTTAATTCGACACAAAACACAAAACACTATTTAATTGCCCGGTATCACCCACAACATCCACATTTACCACACATAACCTAGTCGTCACATATATTAATTTTCCACGTACTACATGTTGAAAACACAGAAAATAAGTACTAAACGAAAATACTTAAGCTAATGATACACCACAAATTATATATATATAAAGAAAAGTCCCGATATATAGATAATAAACACTACTACCAAAATGACAGAATACTCCTTATGTCAACACAAATTTGACAGCCATTGCATCACTAGCGCTGTCGTGGAAGCGAGCCGCATCGATCTTGTGATGTTGGGAGTAAACAGTGTTCCACCTTTGGCGCCAAATGTAAAAGACAGTAAATGAAAATAAGGTTTTGGAAATCTCTATATTATGTCATAAGAGTATATATATACATAATAGTACTTTTATAATTGTATTATAATGTACATTGTTGTTTAACTGATGCCTAAACATTTTAAATTTACATACCTTATTTGTGATACAAATATGAATTTATTACTGGTATTCATCATACATATAAAAAAATCATGGAGGAGCTGAAGGCACGTTCGTTGGCGGAAACATAAAATAATCAAACTATCATTTTTTTAACAAGGAATCCAGACTAATAGTTTCCGTGTTTTTACGAACTTACAATTCAATCCTAAAACCATATATTTACTGTATATATTTGTATTTTGTCGTAATTGTACCAATACAATTGAAACAGTTCTATCTTGTAGTCAACAAAACTGCATCTGATAAATCTTATATATTATTTATCTAGCATGTTTTTCTGTCAGCCCGCGAGATCTTCCTTATTCCTTATCTAATTCCATGATTTACCCCTCATTTTAGCGAATTACCCTATAGGGAATTACCCTATTACCGTAGTCAGCATGGGAAGATCTAGGCCCAGGACCATGATAATTTTTCGTTTTGAGGTCCCCAGATGCCAAAAACACCATTCTTTCAAATTTTAGCGAATTTCTCCTATAGGGAAGAAGCTATTACCGTGGGTCTCATGGTAAGTCTTAAGCCCGAGACCATGATAACTTTTCATTTTGAGGTCTCCTGATGCCAAAAACACCATTTGTTAAAATTGTTATATATGTATATAGTATACGGTATATATATGTGTCGGTAAGCACGATAACTCTCGTAAAAAAGGTTCGATCTTAATGAAATTCGGTAAAATTGTGTAAAGTACCATTTATTTGAACGAGTTCGAAAACCAGATGAATCGTACCATCCGAAGGGGGTTTTGGGGGGGGGTACGTCCCCCAAAAATGGGATTTTTGGGGTTTCCACATGTAATTTTTATTTAAATCAAATTTTAATTTTACTATTCAATTCAGCATAAAAAACAAACGATTTGGTATTTTGATCATTGCTCTACGTCAATTGATTACTGAGATATTGAAAGTGCTAAACACAGAATGTTGTCTAATGTTATTCTTATGGAGAAAAAGAAAAATTGTATATCCTCGCTTATTTATGAACATAAATTGGCAAAATTTGGTATATATGGCCATATGGGTTCATCTGGTTGTCGTTTATTGTTTTTTGCACAAAAAACAATTTTTCGCCTATGGTTCCCGCTGCAGCAAAACTAGGTACTTGGTCCCCATGTTATTCTTATGGAAAATATTTCAAATGTTATATATCGCTTATTTATGAATGTATATGGATGAAATTTGGTATTTGGCTTCACTAAGATGAGTTCTATTGATATTTTCATAAAACCCCATTATTTTGTGTTCCTTGTTGAAGCAAACCTGCATACTCATCTCCAATTCTTATAGAGAATAATTAATATTATGAATCCTGTTATGTGTTTTAATGTGTTATGTTATATATTCATTGGAAATTTGCTGAGTTTGCAGGTTTGCTGCGACGGGGGTATTTATGTATGTATGTATATACATATATAGATATATGTGTCTGTAAGCACGAGAACTCTCGTAAAAAGACTCCGATCTTAATGAAATTTGGTACAAATATGTAAGATACCATTTATCCGAAGGAGGGTTTTGGGGGGTTTTGTACCCCAAAAATGGGATCTTTGGGGTTTTCACATGTAATTATTATTTTAATAAAATTTTAATCCATCCCATTGAATTAAGCTTAGAAAAACAAACAATTTGGTGTTTTGATCATTGCTCTATGTCACTTTCGCAATTGTCAAATTCAACAATCCGCATGTTGAATTTGTATGTAACAGACTTGCTCGAGTAATTTATTTATTAAGTAACCTTGTTAAGTTAGTTCCTGAAACATATGTTCTGCCTGCATATTATGCTTTCTATCACTCAATCTTAAGTTATGGCTTGATCCTCTGGGGAAACAGTTGTTGTCACATTAAAAATGTACTCTTGCTGAAAAAAAGGCAATCAGGATTGTTAATAGATCTTCTTTCTTTGAGTACTGTAAACCACCTTTTGCTAGAACTAAGGTTCTGCCGGTTGTCAATCTGTATATCTTTGTATGTTTATTGAATGTAAAGAAAAACTCTGCTGACTTCCCCCTTAGAATGGATGTTCATGCATATAATACAAAAAAACAGTCTTTCATTGATGTGCCATATAGTAGATTAAGTGTCTGTGCTAATAGTTACCCTATTTTATGTCTTAAATTATTTACCAAGCTGCATGTTGACACAAAGCTGCTACCTTTTTGTTCTTTTAGAAATAAGATCTATGATTGGCTAACTCAGAATCCATTTTATGATGTTTTTTGAGTCTGATACTGTATAAGGAAAAATAAGTATTAGGGCTTGGCCAATTTTAGAAACCTTGCCAAATCAAATGTTTTCATTGTTCAGTACTTAAGCTTAAGGATTTTGCATGTACCATTTTATTGCTATTGTTAATGTACATTTTTAGCGAATTTCCCCTATAGGGAAGAAGCTATTACCGTAGGTCTCATGGTAAGACTTAAGCCCGAGACCATGATAACTTTTCATTTTGAGGTCCCCAGATGCCAAAAACACCATTCGTTCAAATTTTTATATATGTATATATATATATATATATATATATATATATATATTTATATATATATATTTATATATATATATATATGTGTCCGTAAGCACGATAACTCTCGTAAAAAAGGTCCGATCTTAATGAAATTTGGTACAAATATGTAAAGTACCATTTATTTGAACGAGTTCGAAAACCAGATGAATCGCACCATCCGAAGGGGGTTTTTTGGGGGGTTTTGTACCCCAAAAATGTGTTTTTTGGGGTTTTCACAGGTAATTTAAATTTAAACCAAATTTTAATTTATACCATTAGGTTGAGCTTAAAAAAACAAACAATTTGGTATTTTTATCATTGCTCTACGTCAATTGGTTACCGAGATATTGAAAGTGCTAAATACAGTACGTTGTCTAATGTTATTCTTATGGAGAAAAAGAAAAATTGTATATCTCGCTTATTTATGAACATAAACTGACGAAATTTGGTATATGGCTTCATATGGTTGTGGTTCATTGTTTTTTGCACAAAAAAACTATTTTTCGCCTATGGTTCCTGTAGCAGCAAACCTAGGTACTCGGTCCCCATGTTATTCTTATGGAAAATACTTAAAATGTTATATATCGCTTATTTATGAATGTATATGGATGAAACTTGGTATGTGACTTCACATACATGAGATCTATTGGTATTTGCATAAAAACCCATTATTTTGTGTGCCTTGTTGCAGCAAACCTGCGTACTCATCCCCAATGTTATTCTTATGGAGATTAATTAATATTTTAAATATCGCTTGTCTGTGAATACATTTCTTACGAATCCTGTGAAGTGTTTTAATGTGTTATGTTATATGTTCATTAGAAATTCGCTGAGTATGCAGGTTTGCTGCGACGGGGGTATTTTTTTTATTATGTATGTTTGTCCTAAGTTTGAATTGCACAGTTTTTTTTTTCTAATCGTAGAGTGCTTGTCTACTCTCTTTTGAAATTGTAATGCTGACTGTTGATTGTATTGCTCATTTTGACTTATGGATTGTTATGCATGTATTTAGGTTATCATTTTATTACCTTGGCCTACTGCTTGTGTTTATTGCTTGTTTTTATTTATTGTTTTAATTTATAATTTACATTTTGAACAATTGCATGTAGATTGCCTGACCATGTCTTTTGCATGATTGTAGTGCTGTCTGACAATAAACGTTGATTATTGATTATTGATAATTGGTTACTGAGATATTGAAAGTGCTAAACACAGTACGTTATCTAATGTTATTCTTATGGAGAAAAAGACAAATTTTATATCTCGCTTATTTATGAACATAAACTGACGAAACTTGGTATATGGCTTCATCTGGTTGTGGTTTATTGTTGTTGAAGAAACGACAAATTTTTCGTACATGGTTCCTGTAGCAGCAAACCTAGGTACTCGGTCCCCATGTTATTCTTATGGAGAATAATTAATATTATAAATATCGCTTATTTGTGAATCCTGGTAAGTGGGTGGCTTAAGTGTTATTAATACATATATTTATTGGAAATTCGGTGAGTATGCAGGTTTGCTGCGACGGGGGTATTAAAGCTTATCGTGCCGGCTATTGACGAAAAATAGACCCAAACGGTCTAAAAATGTACCGCTTCTCAGAAATTTGAATAAGATGAAAGATAAATAAAGGGAATAGTTTGTTTTGACAGGAGCGAAAATGTAAACAAAAGAACATCTGATCAGCTGACAAAGATTTGGTTCGCAGTGCGGGACTCCGCACGGGTCGACTAGTACAGTTATATCATTGACTATAAATACTGAAGTAGACTTCTCATTGCCATTATAAAATGTGTCCCTAGTTTTGTGTATACCAGGATTGAAAGAGGTCGTAGTTTACACCAATCACCAACAGAGTATACTGCTGTCAACTATTACTTATCCTCTCAAGGAGGGGATAATACAACAGTTGGTGTGTCAGGAAGCAAACATAAGTTGATTATAACTTGCTTTCTGGGGTGGAAATATTTTAAAAGTTAACGTAAATAATTAAAATAAATAGTTGTGTAATGAAAATAAAGACACATAAGCAAATTACCTAAAGATAGGTTTTAATAAACTCTGAAGTCAGCCAAATTACAAGATAAACAAAAACAAATACAAAGTTATACAGGTGATGGATAATTTAGCTATTTACAGTACTTTTTAAAACATGTGGTATATAAATATCATATCATTCTTCCCAGCCTAAAAAGTGACGTAGTCATTGAGATATTTTGGCTTTTGCCGGCATCGTTGAGGACGTGCTCCATTCTGATTTGTGGCTGAGGTAGGTGACATTCGTTCTTGATTTACCATCGGTTCTGATATTGATTCAGGTTCAATGTGATCATTTATTTCATTAAACGTCTCAGTTGTTACTCGTCGGTCTTGAAATGGTGATCTTGGTTCCTCAATTTCTTGGACTTGGTCTTGAAAGTCAGAATGATCTTGGACTTGGTCTTGAAAGTCAGAATGATCCTGGACTGTAAGTTCTGGTATTGGGGCCAGATCCCTTATTGACACAGTCTTCTCTCTTCCATCTGGGAGTCTGACATGTGCATAGCCAGGATTTGCTTGAATAAGTTGGACTTCTTCCACAAGTGAATCATACTTGCTCGACCTGTTGTGATTGCGGAGAAGCACTGGACCAGGTTGAGACAGCCAGCTTGGAACTGAACCTCCATAATAAGATCTTCTAGGATGTTTAAACATTAATTCGTGAGGTGTTGCATTGATAGAGGTGCATAATAAAGATCTTATTGAGTGAAGCGCCTCAGACAGAACAGTTTCCCAATACTTTACAGGTAAATCCTGAGTTCTAAGAGCAAGTGAAACTGTTTTCCATATAGTTCCATTAAATCTTTCTACCTGGCCGTTTCCTCTAGGATTATATGCAGAAGAGTGACTTGATGCAATGCCATGAGTTTGTAGGAAAGATCTTAGTTCTTCTGACATCAGTGATGTTCCTCGGTCGGAATGAATAAAAGAAGGCATTCCAAAAATACCCCCGTCGCAGCAAACCTGCGTACTCAGCGAATTTCCTATGCATGAATTTATTTCTTACTACCACATAAAGCCGCTTACTAAGTTTCATAAAAATACTTAAATAAATAACTGATATATAGCATTTTATTTATTCTCCATAAGAATAACATTAGGATTGAGAACGCAGGTTTGCTGCAACAAGGACGATAAAAATATGTTTTTTATGCAATTATCAATATAACTCAACCAGGTGAAGCTACATACCAAGTTTTAATGATTTATGTTCATAATTAAGGGAGATATAAAGCTTTACGTATTCTCAATAAGAATAACATTAGGGATGAGTATGCAGGTTTGCTGCTAAGAAGGTAATCAACAAAAAATCAATTTTTTGTGCAAATATCAATATACCAGTACTAGGTGAAGCCACATACCAAGTTTCATTAATATACATTCATAAATAATCGAGATATCAGATTTTATTTATTCTCCATAAGGATAACATTGGACAACGTACTGTGTTTAGCACTTTGAATATCTCGGCAACGGTTGGACGTAGAATCATAATTTAAACACTAAAATGATTGTTTTGTAGAGCTAAACTGATTGGTAAAAGCAAATGTGAAGTTTACATTTAAATGAACTGAGGAAAAGCCAAAAACCTTTTTCCCATAAGATTAACATGGGGGATTTTATGAGCAGGTTTTTTTGGATTTTCTCCGCAACCACTTAACCTAGGTTAATAATTCAAAGTACCATATTATTTGTTTTTTTAAGCTCTATAACATGGTCAAAACCAAAATTAAGTTTTTTAAAAATTTTAGGGTGAAAAATGCAAAAAACTGATTTTTTGAAAATTTAAAACCCCCATAAACCCCCCTTCCCGTGGTCCGATATTTCTGGTTTTCGAACTTAAAGTCATGAATGTCACTTTACACATTTGAGCCAAATTTCATCGAAATCGGACGTTTTTTACTCAAGTTATCGCATTCACGGACACATATATAGATATATATATATATATATATATATATATATATAGATATATATATACATATATATAAATTTGAACGAATAGTGTTTTTGGCATCTGGGGACCTCAAAACAAAAATTTATCATGGTCTCGGGCTTAAGTCTTACCATGAGACCTACGGTAATAGCTTACGGAAATTCGCTAAAAGCTCAAAGAGTTCCCGAAGTTTTTGAATCACTGTAGCTGACGACATGTCTCGACAGGGGAAAGCGAATGGGTAACGTGAGTATTCGTCAACTATTGTTAGGATATATTTGTTTTGAGTTGAACTTGGAATAGGGCCTTTAAAATCCATGTTTAATCGCTCAAAAGGCACAGTCGCTTTAATTAAGGTGCCTTGGTATCTGTTAAACCTTGGCTTAAGTTCAGCACAAATTCGACATTGGGATATTGTGCGACGAATTTCCTCCAGTGAAAAGGGCAAGTTTTTAGTTCTAATCCAATGATAGAACCGTGTAACTCCCGGATGACACAGACTTCTGTAGATTTCATCTAAATTTGGTCGACCGCTGATAGATCCACACAATCTTGACATAGTATCTGCAACTCCATTTTCCTTACCAGGGCGGTATACAATATCATATTTAAAGCAAGACAATTCCAAATGCCATCGCTGTATTTTTTTCATTTTTTACTTTTCCAAACCTCTTGTTGTCAAACATAAAGGAAACTGATCTTTGATCGGTAATGAGTTGGAATGGTCGGCCAATGAGGTAGTGTCTCCATTTCTTTAGAGATTCGACAATTGCTTGAGCTTCTTTTTCGATAGAGGAATGATTCTTTTCAGCCTTGGACGTTTTAGAGTAGAAGGCTACTGGACGTCCTGCCTGTGAGAGTGTCGAGCCAATCGCGAACTCAGATGCATCGGTCTCCACAGTAAATGGTGCATCATCCTGAATAGGCGCTTTAGTAGCAGAGGCTATGTCATTTTTCAACTGTTGAAAAGAGTTTATTGCTGCTTCGGTTAATGGAAAACTTTTAGTGGATGAAAGAGGCTGTATTTTTTCTGAGAAATTCTTGATGAAATCTGAGTAGTGAGCAAACATTCCTTGAGCTCGACGTAGTGATTGAACATCATGAGGAAGGGGCAGTTTAAGAAGAGGCTGAAGACGATCTGGATCAGGACGGATTTCATTGTTTGTGATAACATACCCCAGTAGATTAATCTTGTCTTGTGCAAATGAGCATTTGTCCATGTTTAATGTTAAATTGTACTTCTTAGCTGTGTCAAAAAAAACCTTTTCAAGTTATTATCATGTTCATTCTTATCCCTTCCTCCAATAGTCACATCGTCCAAGTAAGCCACAGTACACTGAAGTCCTTCTCCTTGTATTATAGAGTCAATTTTTCGTTGGAAACAGGAGACACCATTCGTAACTCCGAAAGGTATTCTACAAAATTGATAAAGACGCCCGCAAGCCTCAAAAGCAGTATAAAATCGCTCTTCGTTCTCAATGGGTATTTGATGGTAAGCACTCTTGAGGTCTATTGTGCTAAAGATGTTGTACTTGGAAACCTTACTAACAACATCCTCAACCCTAGGTAGTGGGTAAGCGTCAAGTTGGGTGAATCGATTAGTCGTCTGTGAGTAATCTATGCACATACGTTTCTTCTTTGTTTCACCTTTAACCACTAGTACCTGGGCTCGCCAAGGTGAAGAGCTTGGCTCAATGACACCTTCTTTCAGTAGTCGGTCAGTTTCTTCTCTTATGAACTTGGAGTCTTCTTCTGAGTAACGTCGCGATTTTACAGCGATAGGTCTACAGTCGAGTGTCAGATTTGAAAACAAGCGGACTGGTGCAACTTTAGCTGCTGAAAGCCCACACACTTTCAGTGGTGGTTTCTTACCCCCAAATGAAACTTCAACACTTGAATGTTCTTTGAAAATATCGTGCCCCAAAACAACATCAGCACATAACCCATCTAGAACAAGAATTTTAGTTTTGTGGTATATATGGCCCTGAATTGTCATATCAACTAGACAAAAACCTGCAGTGATGGGCTGATAAGAAGTGGATGCCATTGCAACACTTACGTTTGATGGGAATATTGTTATCCCTCTCTTTTCTACAAGTGTTTTACTAATAAATGTTTCCGAACTGCCAGTATCGACTAGTGCATCAGTTTTAATTCCATTAACTTCAATTATTATAGTCGATTTAGATAAAGATTTAGGAGAAGCTGCACAAGTAGCTGATTTTTTACTTGGAGACTTTTGAAAGTTTAATTTTGTAGAAGATAATGATTTATTTCCTGATCTACAAACCTTCATAAAATGTCCCTTTTTACCACAAGTATGGCAACACGTATTGGATGCTGGACACTCGATCCGAGTATGCTTTTTACTAGAACCACAGAAATAGCATTTCCAGGACGTAGCAGATATCACGGTTTCCTCGCCATTATTTGAGGAATGATCACTCCTGGCTGATTCTGGGTCAGTAGTTTTAGAATATTGTATACAATTTAATACAGAATGTTGCTTAGTATAGGATTCTGATTGATAATGAGCTAATTCCAAAACTCGAGCTTTATCAAAAGCCTCATTCAAAGATAATGATTTATTTTCTAAAAGTCTTTGCCGAATTATAGGAGAAAGTAAGCCCCAAATAAACGCATCACGAATGTAATCGTTTTTATTTTGTTCAGTTACTTGAGAAAAATTACAAGGTTTGCTTAAATCTTTTAAAGCTTGTAAGTACTGGTCCACTGACTCTCCCGATTTCTGACAGCGCGTGGCTAGAAGATGTCTAGAATATATTTCATTTTTTGGTCGGACATTGAGTTCTTTTAGTGTGATAATAGCTTCATCAAATGTTGTAGCCCCAGAAATGTATTTGTAGACAGACGGACTGACATGATTAATAAGTAAACAAAGTTTTACCTTCTCATTTGTTGAATGAGAATCACATTCCTCCAAAAAGTTTGTAAACGTCTGATGCCAATGCAACCATTGTTCTTCTGCACAATCATGTTCAGGATCTATATCAAATCTGTCTGGTTTGAGATGTTTGTCCATGACTTGTTAAAGAGTTTATTAAATTGTAATGAAAATAAAGACACATAAGCAAATTACCTAAAGATAGGTTTTAATAAACTCTGAAGTCAGCCAAATTACAAGATAAACAAAAACAAATACAAAGTTATACAGGTGATGGATAATTTAGCTATTTACAGTACTTTTTAAAACATGTGGTATATAAATATCATATCAAGTTGACAGCAGCACAATCTATCGGTGCCCAATCAAACTACTTCAATTTTAAATTCTAGCATACACTAAAAGTGGGACATCTGGACCATATGGATGGGATGTCTCCTTCAGTATTTATAGTCAATGGTTAAATTTCACCACGTGGGTGGGAATATGTTCGTAATGTGAATAATTAAAAAACGGGTTCTCAAACTCTACAAGATTTGATTTGATTTGATTTAGAAGAGTTTAAAAAAGTACAGTACTCATAATAAACTGTAGAGTGGATCTTTTGAATATAAAGCATGTGCAATGTTTGAGAACAATTAATGCAGCTATTCGACGCTATTTATAATATCGGACAACTAAGTTGTCAGTTGGGCTGTAACCAATCGCATTGGTGTACACTGTTGCCATTTTACCATAGAAAAATATTACTCTAATGTTATTCCGATCAGCTGGTGTGGGCGAGTTTTGGCATTGCAGAGCACGTCTACTATTGGCTGATCTTGTTGATTGTGCGGTAAACCACAACCTCAACTGGCAACTTAATTGTCCGCTGTTATACATGATATGGATGCCCACATCCACTCACTTACTCAAAAACTTCCAATCCATACCATTTGTAGTATAACATGATAAAGACTTGTATAATACAGTTTTACTGGTTGTTTTGGCACATTATGCATGGCAAAGTTAACATTCTCTTCCATTCCATTTTTGCAGCTTGCGTATAAGTATCTTTGTCCATCTAACTAATAAATAGAAATTTTAAAAAATGCCATAGATGTACACCTGTTAAATCCATACTGTGTGTACATAAGTGAGTGTGTTACTCCTTCACTCAGGAGAGTACAATGCCTGACTCCAGCAATGTCCTTTTAATTTATCTTTTTTACAACTTTTAAGACAATTTTTTTTAATTTTCACAGGCTTGTTATATGGACTATTTCCAACAAAAAATGATACATAAGTTCATATCATATTTGTCATAGTATTCGAGCTATTGACGTTTTTAATCTTTTTTTTATAATCTGCGTTTTACAATCTTATAAGTTATGTTCAGGCAAGACAATATGCACGTAGGACCATAAAACTTTTACTCTGTATAAAAATGAACAGTAAATATACAAAAATGCAGTTTTTAGGAGCTTATTAACATTAAAAACACGGATTAACGCAATTTAAATTTAAATTTTACATTTCAAACTAATTTGTTAACTATTTTACAACTGTGTTTCCCTCTACAGTTTCTGCCTTAGAGAGTGATCCTATATCTTAAAAACTTTCTCATTTAATGCAGATAATAATAGTATTAAGATATTAAAATATTTAATTTCATAATTTCAGTATTGACGTATTTTGTTTAATTAATACACATTTTCTGAAATTAGCCATAATTTAAAATATCAAAATCAGAGTAATTAATCTTAATTTGACACAAGTAATGTAATAAAATATAAAATAAAAGGCAAGTTGATCAAAAACATTTGGTTACATGGTCAAAATCAGCTATAATTTTTGAATCAGCTGTTATTTTTGAATCAGCTGTGTCAATTGTTGAGCTACTGTTTATTCAAGCTCATTGACAGTAATTCATTGATAATCATTGTTACAGTTTTAATTGTGTTTCCTGTTTTGAAAAATATTTGTTTTTTGGGTGTTTTTTTGTTTGTAAAACGCGTTTTATCGTAAAAAGGGTTTGTCTGTTTGTTTTTACAATCTGTTTTATGTTGCATTTCCATTATGTATTACTCGGCTAGGGAATTTGCTGACATGCATTTTTTGTATGGTTTTAGTGATGGAAATGCACATGCTGCTGCAAGGGAATACAAAGTTCGGTATCCTAACAGACAACGGTTCCCTGATCATTTTTGTATGTTCATAGGTGTTATGAGGAGGGTAAGATTCCTGGTTATACTGAGAGGTTGGGAAGGCCCCGTATTGACAATAATGATGAGATGTTGTTGAATATGGTAGAAGATGACCCAACTACAAGTGTTCGCCATCTGTCAAGAGAGACTGGAATATCAAGAGCGTCAGTTCATAGGAGCCTTAGAAGGAACCAGTTGTACCCTTATCATGTGCAGCGTGTCCAGGCTCTTCTACCTACAGATCATGCAAAAAGAGTGAGGTTTTGCAGAGAGATGCTAACGAGAATCCGAGCTGATCCTGGATTTTTCAATAAGATATTGTGGACCGACGAAACTTGTTTCAAAAGAACAGGAATTTACTATATTCACAACACTCATTACTGGTCATATGAAAATCACAAAGTAATAAGAGATAGTCACTTTCAGCACCAGTTTGGAATAAACATATGGGCTGGTATCGTTGAAGGTAAGTTGGTTGGACCATTTGAGTTGCCAGGGAGGCTGAATGGCGAGAATTATTTGAACTTCCTGCAAACCAACTTTGGAGAATTACTTCAGCATATCACACTTAACACCCGCCAAAATATGTGGTTTCAGTATGATGGCGCACCAGCTCACTTTTCTGTTGATGTTAGGCAACATCTGAATGCAGTGTTTACAGACAGCTGGATTGGAAGACTAGGGACCATTCTGTGGCCACCGAGATCACCTGATCTGACTCCTATGGATTTCTTCTTGTGGGGGTACTACAAGGAAATAGTTTTTTCAACTGACTGCCAAAGTGAGGATGAACTAAGACAACGAATTCCACAAGCTACCAACATTATTTTAAATAACAGGCATTCCATTCGGTCTCTGAAGAAGAACATTATTCGTCGTTGTCGGCTATGTATCAGGGAAGAAGGTCGCAATTTTGAACATTTATTGTGACACTTAAGCTTTAGAAAAAGAAAACGTAATATCCAGTTGGCAATGTGTGATAGTGTCAAGGTATGGTTTTTATAAGTTAATTGGATATTACTTATTTTTAATCAATGAACAAAATGAGTACAATTAACTGCTTTTAATTAAAAAATATTCCATTTTTTAAATAAAATTGTCTTTTATTTAATATTTTAGTACATTACTCGTGTCTAAATAGGATTTGCTATATTTTTTGCTGCTATTTTAAATTATGGCTAATTCCAGGAAATGTGTATTAATTTTAAAAAATATGCCAATACCCCAATTAGAAATAAAATGTTTTAATATCTTAATACTATTATTATTTGAATTAAAAGAGAAAGTTTTTTATGATATAGGATCACTCTCTAAGGCAGAAACTGTGGAGGGAGACACTGTTTTAAAATAGTTAAAAAAATAGTTTGAAATGTAAAATTTAAATTTAAATTGGGTTAATCCGTGTTTTTAATGTTATTAAACTCCTAAAAAATGCATTTTTGTATTTTTACTGTTTATTTTTATTCAGAGTAAAAGTTTTATGGTCCTACGTGCACATTTTCTTACCTAATAATAATTAATAATATTGAAAAAAGTAGATTAAACAATTTTTTTAAAACGTCAATAGCTTGTAAACTATGAAAAATAAGATATGAACATATCTTACATTTTTTGTTGGAAATAGTCCATATAACAAGCCTGTGAAGTTTGGTCGTTGACTTTTGAGACACCCTGTATATACATATATATATATATGTGTGTGTGCCCGTTACCGCGATAACTTTTGAAAGAAACACCCGATTTTGATGAAATTTGGCACAAATGTGGAGAGTAAAATTTATGACTTTAAGTTTGAAAACCAGATCGATCGCTCTATGGGAAGGGGGTTTTATGGGGGTTTACAATTTTCCAAAAATCGGTTTTTTGCAAATTTTACCCCAAAATGTTAAAAACACTCACTTTTGGTTATAACCATTTTATAGAGCTTAAAAAAAATAATTTAGTATTTTGAATCATTAACCTAGGTTAAGTGGTTGCGGAGAAAATCCAAAAAAACGTATCCCATGTTAATCTTATGGGAAAAAGGTTTTTAGATTTTTCTCAGATAGTTTTACTAAAAACTTCACATTTCTGTTTATTAATGTGTTTAGCTCAAAAAAAAAACAAACATTTTGGTGTTTTAATCGTTGTTCTACGTCCAACCGTTGCAGAGATATTCAAAGTGCTAAACACAGTACGTTGTCCAATGTTATCATATGGGGAATAAATAAAATTCTATATCTCGATTATTTATGAAAGTATATTGATGAAACTTGGTATGTGGCTTCAAATAGTTGTGGTATATTGATATTAGCACAAAAAAACAAGTTTTTTGTTGATAGTCCCCGTAGCAGCAAACCTGCATACTCGGCTCCCATGTTATTCATATGGAGAATAAGTAAAGTTGTATATCTCCCTTAATTATGAACCTACATTAAGAGAACTTGGTACGTAGCTTCACCTGGTTCAGTTGTATTGATAATTGCAAAAAACACATTATTTATCTTCCTCGTTGCAGCAAACCTGCGTCCTCAACCCTAATGTTATTCTTATGGAGAATAAATAAAATGCTATATATCACTTATTACTGATGTATTTTTGTGAAACTTGGTAAATAGCTCTATGTAGTAGTGAGTCACATATATGTGCATTGGAAATTCGCTGAGTACGCAGGTTTGCTGCGATGGGAGTATTGTACTTGTTATTTTAGACATTTTTCACCTAAACTTGTGAAATTAAATTAATTAACACGAACAGGGCCTAGAGAGCCGTGGCGGGCCTCCCGGCTAGACCTTGACTTGGGCCCCCACTTCTTTAGGCTATGAACATGTAATTTAGGCCCCCACATATAATCTTGAGTTATGAACATGTTATTTACGGCTTTATTATTTCTATCAAATTTATAGAATTCATAGAACTGATACATTTTTTACTATTTTTTTTTCGGCCGGGCCCCCGGATCTATCCTTATCTGCCGTCCCCTCTCTACTGGCCTGTACAAAAAAACAAAAAAAAAAAAATTTGCCACACACATCCACTGTAATTTCTTTATTTGTATACATAATACATAACAGTACTTTTCTTCAATCTCAAAATTAATCATTAGAAAATCTGTATGAATTATAAAAAAGTACACAGCAGATAGTGTCTTATATCAATAAATATTGTATATTACTTAAATGGTTTTCTTTCAATCGTAATATATAAAATCCAAATACCACTGACTGACTGACTGACTGACTGACTCACTCAATCATCACGAAATCTCAAAAACCACACAACGGATTGCAATGAAATTTGGAACATACCTTCCTCTTGGGTCTTAGGTGCTCATTAAGGTGCTTTTAAGAAATTCCCATAGGGCTCCGTCCAACACGGAGTCAAAGTTGCAATCCTGTGTTATTCTTATGGACATTCACTTTAAGTTTGAAATCATGAAAATACAAACAGCTGATCTTGATTCATAGTACTTCCACGGGATAACCACAGAATACAGCACATACAACTGTCAGTTTTGATATATTAAGATTATTTGCTGGGCGAAGTCTGCGGGAACAGCTAGTTTTATATAAATTTCAACAATTTTTAAATTGCAACTTTGATAATAGAGTTTTATTATAAATTAATTGTATTCAACTTAGTCACGTTCAAGTTACCAGACCACCGACTCTTATGGTTTGATTTGAAACCCCGTAAGTTCAATGTCAAAGTGTTAAATCCAATTTACAAGTTAATTCTTTTTGCAAAATTAAACTTTGAGGATGAGATTTACCAAATTGCATTTTAAATTCAGTAAAATTTTAGCTGCTCATTGCGGTCTTGACCGCATATATTAAACATCTGATTATTAACACGCAATTTTCAATCTTTATCCTTATTTTTACAATTTAAAAACCTATCCTCATCCCATTAGTTCTATTCCATAAATAATATGTTTCGCAGCTGATGGTTTATACCATGTAATTTTAAATTACTTCAAAAACAAAATTAAAATGTTTTCGGCTGGTAGACTTCTTCAAAACTGAAATCAAATTTGTAAAATAATTAAAACTCTAAATGGAAAGTGTGGCTTCAACTTTTCCTTCTATTCAAAATTGCCTTTCCTTAAAAAAAATTCAAAATCCCTCAAGTGGTTAATTTAAAATCTTTGGAGAAAAAATTTGAAAAAATACCAGTTTCTTTTAATATATAGGATAAGCAGCCAAGATAACAAATTTGCAAGGAGACATTGTTTAAGCTGTTGATGATTATAATTTGTAATAACAATGCAACATTGGGAGCCATATCAGTTGTGGTAGCACTGGACTATTGACTCTCTGTGGACTGATATATTTAATATATTTGACTAATGGCCTTCCTGTTTTCTAAATCATGGATGGATCAAGCTCAGTTGATTCTAAACAAAATAATTCTAAAAATAATTTTAAGAATCAAAGTTAATTAACATAAAGAATAGTACCTGGGGGCCGAGCTTTGCTCAGGGGAAGGCCAGTCAGTTTGTTTAGATGACTTGGAGTATATTTCACCACTTCCCCCTACTAATAATCAGATTTGTATAACTCATTTGCCTCTTTTCTACATATTTAAGGTCACTCCAGTTGTTATTTATAGCTCAATGTCCCTTTGATTTATTTTAATACTCTATATACGTAATATTCACTCAAATATTTTAATCTCTGCTCTCAGGAAACCACATGTTAATAATCATATACAACATGAGTATTACTTTGACAGTTCCCTGGTTGATTATGAACAGCTGTTACAATTCTTTTGTTTTGATTTGAAACTCCATAAGCCCAATGTTAATTTTTTCAACTTTTCATTTTAGTTTTTTTACATTATTTGATTTTTCCTGGGGATGAGGCCTGCCTAGAACTTATTTTTACCCCAGAAATTAGTTATTTCGAACATTTGAAGGAAATCGTTGGAGTCGTTTTTGAGATCAGTGTCGCAAGCAAGCAAGCAAACCTTACTCATATTAGAGTATAGGATGTATGATGTTCAATCAAAAACTAAATTGGTTAAATATTCAGTGTCACAGGGATCTGTCCTGGACCCCTTCCTGTTCTTGTGTTGCCTGGGAGGAATGCCACAGTATTTGACAGATAAGGTTGATAATAATAAACTCTATTTGTATGCTGATGACATAAGTGTGGCTGTTCATGGCAAAGATATTGATCTTTTGGGAACAAACACAAATAACTCAATTTCAATATTAAAAACTTATTTGAATAATAAAAATCTTTTACTTAATAAAAATAAAACTACTCTAATACATTTTTCATGCTAAAAACCAACAAAATATTGGTTCAACAGAAAAATTTGCAAACAAAACAAAATTTCTAGGCCTTGTAGTTGATAATACTTTTAATTGGACTACACATGTTGTATATAAAAAAATTAGCTCTGAGGTCTTTGCAATTAGGCAGCTACCACACCGCTTAGTAATTAAGATGTATTGTTTAACATATTGATGTCTCATAGCATGTTTTGTGGCATTTGCCAGATCAGGAAAAATTGCAGGTGTCTGTGGTGATTGAGTTTATCGTTAGTCCTTCTCAATTTGTCTTCTCATTTAATAGATTGTTCATTTAGACTCCACAATTTAAATCGATAACTAATAAATCTTTTGGTTGTTGGTTAAAAATCTGAAAACAATCAATTTGAGCAAAGGCTCAAAGATGAGTCCTTATAGCTGTGTTATAGTTGTGTGTGCTATAGCATAAGCACACACATGCGTTATTGCAATTCGTGACAAAAATATCCGACTATGATGGAATTTGGTACTAAGATGTAAAGTAGGAATCATCATGTGTTCATAGTGTGTTATTTTATGTTGAGTCTTTTCTCTTAAATACAGCTATAACAACTTTTCTGCCATTTAAATCTATCTATATAAATAAATCACAATCCCTTTTTTTGACGTGACTCCATAACTCGAGAACGAGTGCACCAAATTGGACGATTCTTTTTTTGTTGTGTTCCTTAATGCCAGGGGAAGGTTTGTATGAAAGAAAATTTTTAATCTACCCAACCATTATTTAGTAATTTGACTTTAAAAATTGTAAAAAATGCCTTTAAATTAACATTGGTGGAAAATGCTTTTATTAAACTGTGAGATACAAAAGAGATAATTTCCAATTACAAAGAAACTATCATGATTAAATATCAATCAAATACATTTCATGAAACATAACGTACTTAGTATATAGTGAAAGGTTTCCCCAAATGAGAAAAAGGGTTTATATTTATAATTTGTGAACAAATAAATCATTAACATAAGAATTTGAGGGACAACGTTCTCCTGTAGACTTATCCCAAACCATTAACAATTTATCCCCTAGATGGCAGCACCTGATATTTGAAAATTTCCAATGCCATTTGGTTTGATCATATGTAATCAATACTAAGATTTGAATGAGTTATAAAACATGTGTTTATTTGTTTACATTTTGGTTTTTATTTTGTCAAGGATTTAGAAATTGTACTTAGTTCAAAGCTTTTTTAATAACCAAGGTAAAAATTGTTATAATTTGAGCTGGAATCTTTTCATTTAACTGTGCTATAATGTGAACCAGAAGACTAATAATGTTGTATACCAAAAAGCATTACAATAAACGAGTTTGTTTTTTATATATTTATTGTTATTTATTCCATTTCACATTTAATATTCACATTAAAGACAGGACAACGTCTGTCGGGTCATCTAGTTTTGAATATATCCCTTCCAGGATTATTGGAAAATAATGTATTTTGTAATGTGTATTCAAAAAATAATATGTATAATACATTTATTATTTTACACTAAACATTGATAAAAAATACCTTGTTATTAATCAAATTTCCCTTCGATGATTCATGGATACATCACATTAAAACTTAGTGTGATTTTTTTCTTGCTTTGAGGATTCGTTGGACTCTGTCAAAAAGGAATTTTTATAGAGTATAAATTTGACTTTTTTCATTCCTGCACTTTAGTGAATTTAGATAAAACTAGCAGTTTCCCGACGCGCGTTGCTGCGCCCAAATTAAGTTTTTACTAATTTTGGTTATATTTTGATTTTGTGCAAATAAAAACTGGTGTTTTGTTGCCAGCTGTACGTTCAATAACCATTTTTCAGGGTCAGATTTTATTTGTTTAACCACTTCCTTAAATAAACAGCTGATTTCTCGATAGTTCAAATCAAATCAAATCAAAAGTTGGTTTGTAACTGCATATTATGTCTATGGGGAAGATCGCGACTTTGAACCCATATTTTCCCATGTCCACGGTGACTTTTATAAATTTTTTTAATTGATGGCAAAACTACATGCTAAGACCTTTCTAACGACATCTTGGACATGGTGATCGGTAGCACCACCGCTCCAAAACAATTATGACAAAAATATGCCTAGCGTATTAAAAATATAGATATTAATTTAATCAAATTATAATTTCACAGTATTATTTTCTTTTACAGTGTCACTGTAAGTTAAAGTGTTATACAAAGTATATATAAATGGTAAATGGTAAATAGAAATTTTAAGTACACAGTTTTGTGTGTTGAGACGATAAGTTGTGATTTAATTACCAACTGATGTTTAATGAAGGTAAGAGGATTATTCAAATTGGGAGAATAGTTTCCATTACAGTGTGAATAGAGCTCGCTAACCTCTACACTCTCTGGTGTTGGGTTGAAAGGCAGTTGGACCAAACAAAGGGGAGATCTGAATAGAATAAACTACAACTTCACTGAGTGGATTAACAAAGTTGGATTGGTTCAGTTTATTGACTTGCATAGAGCTATTTATACCTTTCAAATATATGTTTACATTGAAAATTAGATTGACAAATATTCGTTCAGAGGTTTCATGTTGTAAAACAAAATATTACCGAAGTTTTGTTTTTGATTATGATAGATAAGAATAAGTACTAGGGGGCCGAGCTTCGTTCAGAGAACATTAACATATTAATACTTTACCATGTACTACTTTGAAGGGTCGTTGGTTGTTTTTATCATATTTTGTTTTTATTTAAAACTCGATAAGCCCAATGTTAAAGTTTCCAATTTTCAAATGAGTTTTCTAGCGAAATTTGAGTTTTTCTTGGGCTAGAGATTCTGTCAATCATTTTTGAGGCCCATGAACATTTTTAAATTTTAAGTAAAATTCTTGTTGGTATTCCAAGATCCATTTTGCTTACAGACAATTACTCATTTAAGGATGTGATTTTATAGGATTATGATAATTAAGAAAGAATATGAATAATTCCTTCTTAACTGTGATAATGTGGAAGTTTGTTTTGCAAATTAACCGATATTTTTTTATAAAAATATAAATAACTCATGTAAATATAACTCGTTAAAGTATTACTCGTTTACACTTACTTGATTACATAAAATGTTGGTGCTGACCACACAACAAATCCTTGGGGAGTCAAGGAATATATTCTAAACCCAATTATTGTGAACAGACCAAAATGATGATTCTTGAGTGTGGCAGAATTGTAAGAAAATATATAATTACTAATAGATAATTAGTAATTAAATATATAATTACTAATTAGTAATTAGACCAAAAAGAGCATCTATACAGGTCTCACCTAATTGTTTCAAAATATTGTTTTTGTTTAATTTAACAATATGTTATCTTAAAAATATAAGGTGTTTATAAAAACTGAACAACTTTAACCTTGTTTCATTGGAGATAGGAGTTTGTAATTGCAACGACATGATAGAGTGTAGAATGTGTGAATAGAGTGTTGAGTGTGTAGATTGCTTTAGGTTAATCACCTGTTTGGTTTCTATTGTCGTCTGGTAAACAAATACCCCCGTAGCAGGAAACCTGCGTACTCAGCGAATTTCCAATGCATATATATTTATCTTAATACCACATAAAGCTACATACCAAGTTTCATCAATATACATTCATAAATAAACGATTTATGACATTTTAATTATTCTCCATAAGAATAAGATGGCGGCTGAGTATGCAGGTTTGCTGAAGCAAGGAACACAAAAAATGGGGTTTTATGCTAATATCAATATAACTCAACTAGGTGAAGTCACATACCAAATTTCATTAATTTATTTTTATAATTAATGGAGATAACCTGTTACTTATTCTCCATAAGAATAACATGGGGCTGAGTACGCAGGTTTGCTGCTACGGGAGCCTTTCGCAAAAAAATTTTTTTTGAGCAAATATCAATGGTCCACAACCAGATGAAGCCGTTTACCAAGTTTCGTCAGTATATGTTCATAAATAAGCGAGATATAAATTTTTTATTTTCCTCCATAAGAATAACAAGACAACGTACTGTGTTTAGCACTTTCAACATCTCGGTAACCAATTGGCGTAGAGAAATGATCAAAATACCAAATTGTGTGTTTTTTTAAGCTGAATCCAATGGGAAAAACTAAAATTTGACTATTTCCAAAATTATATGTAAAAATTCAAAAGAAACATTTTTGGGGTACAAAACCCCCCCAAAATACCCCTTCGTATAAAGCGATCTGGCTGGTTTTCGAACTTAAAGTCATAAATGTTGCTTTACACGTTTCATCAAAATCGGATAATTTTTACGAGAGTTATCGTGCTCACGGACACATATATATATATATATATATATATATATATATATATATATATATACAGTTTCGAACGAATGGTGTTTTTGGGGTCTGGGGACCTCAAAACGAAAAGTTATCATGGTCCCGGGCCTAGGTCTTACCATGCCGACTACGGTAATAGCTTCTTCCCTATATGGGAAATTCGCTAAAACAGAATATTAAAGAGTCATATTCTGGTGCACGATCTTGTTAAAGCACAGAGAAATGTCATTTTTTGTTTCAAGAAAAAACTATCAATGGGAACATTTATATTGATATGTTGGAAAATTGTTCTCTTCCTTAGCTAGACGAATTGCAGCCAAACATTATTTTCCATCGTGACGGGGCCTCCCCTCATTGGAAGCAGTTTGTTCGAGACTGTTTGGATCTCATTTCCCAACCATTGGATTGACCAACCAATACCGTGGCCACATAGGTCACCAGACATTACACCTTGGGATTTTTGTTGTGGCTTTGTTAAAGATCGTGGGTATGCCACTAATGTTAAGTTAAAACTATAGAAAAACTTAGACGAAGGAACAGAGAAGCGTTTAGTAAAATTAATGATAATCTGTTATGTCTTGTTTGGTCTGAATTGGAATTTATATTGATTATTTGCAAGCAAATAAAGGAAGATATATTGAGTTGAGATACACTCTTAATCATAGTAAAAAACTCAAAAAAATTGCCTTTGGTTGTAATTTTTTGTATTTGTATGGAGAAATAAAGATTTTATTAGTGAATTTCCTATGGAAAGTGAACTATTAGCATGACCCGCACGGTGAAACTTAAGCCCGGGACCACCATACAAGTTCCTAACGTGAGCCCCTGAACATGTTTTCTGGGGTCGTTCAAAATTATATATATATATATATATATATATATATATATATATATATATATATGGATATGTATATGTATATATATACACATATATATATATATGTGTGTGTATGCACTCTAGCGGTCACATTTTTTGTCCGATTGACTTCAAATTTGGTAGGGACATTCCTTTCTATAATCAGTTGGACAAGTTCGTTGAGCAAAACAATCGGAAAACTCTAAACCTTTTTTTGGGGATTAATCTTTCAAATTACGAGTTTTTGGACCCAAAAAGGGTTAGAAAACCCCCTGATGTAAAATTAATGTACGTAATAAGATGTATATTAGTGATTCGAATGTTTTAAGCCCTCTTTCGTCATTCTAGCATCAATATTTACAGAGTTATTAAAGACAATGTGTATCAACTAAACACAGTACGTTGTCTTGTAGGGGTTTTACATTAGAAAAACCTGTTATTCATTTTTTGGCTTACTTTTATCGTCCCCAGCCACCTCACGCCTACTTTCAAGCCTGACTGGACCCTCTCGTAACCTCATAATGCGCAAAATTGTATTCCAGCATTGCAACCAGGAAAAAAAACAGGAGCATCAGAACAGCCAAAAAATCAATGTTTTCAGATTTCAATAAAAATTGGAATAACTGTTTGTATTTACACTGAGTTTGAGTTTTAAAAGTTTGTTAAGTGGAAATTCACTTCCCTCACGTCAGCATGCTGCGTGCGAACTCGTTTTTGTTTAAAATTGTTCCGTTTTTTTTTATAAACACCCTGTATATTGTCAAATGGTTTTCTGTATTTTTTTATGGTAAGGTTAAATAGCATGACTTTTTATTGCATGTACTTATTTTTAACACGACGCATTTTCAATGGGCAATCGCAATTGCAAGTGATGTAAAGGTAAAGTATATCTTAAGTTTGCAATATGTCACGAAGACAAGTTGATCAGCAACAAACTTATCAACAACAACGGAAATTCTCTATCACAACTTTGACTCCTTTGCACCTGGTATCTGGCTTGTTTCTTTATTGCATGAAAGGAATAAATCTTTTACTGAGAAGTTTAGGATGAGCAACATAATTAAGATTTATGCTGCGTCAAAGTAAGCTCCATAACTATTATGGGAAAAATGTAATGGCTCAGAAAATGTATCTAGTATAAACAATTTACAGATTAAAGTGCTTCATATACTTACATATCAATAATGAGTATGCAGTTCTTTTGTAGGGATACTTTGTTTTTGTTTTGTACTAATTTTATGAAGTTTTACTATAAAATATATAAATTTATATCCTAAAGAATAAACTGTTGAGATTATAAAATAAAAAAGTCTCTGTTATAAATTTTGTGCTTTTGTTGTTTAACCCTTTCAGTGCTATGGACCGATATATCGTCTTTTGAATCTGTTATCAATAAACACTGTTACTGCTTCATAAGCGATTGTATCGTTAGGCGCTCAGTCTGCAGTCTAAGCCTGACATGTGGTGAACACAAACTGAACTGCCTCGTCCAGCGCCTAGGCTCTAATATCACCTGGTCCGCTACAGCTGCTAATCTGATCAGTGGCTGTGCGGTCTGATCAGTGGCTGTACCTTCCCGGCCGGGGGTAACACTTGGATCGAGGGTTCGAATCCCATCACAGTTATAGTATTACATGTCCATTCATTCATCATTTAGTGATAATTTTCTTATTATGTGTTATTTTATATTTAAGTTTCCATATAAATGTACTAATTAATTAATTTCCCCTAAATGTGTTATTTGTATTAATTGTCCCATATTTATGCCTAATAATAATCACCATTATCATCACTCCTCAGAAAACATTCCCCTCTATATATTTAATGTTTATTTATGTGTGCAATTGTATAATAATATGTATTTCATCAATTTAATCACCAATAATTATTCATAGCCTATCCCCATATAATAGCCTACTCACTTAATTTAATATGTTTGTTAATAATAATATTTTAGATATAATTTATGTGAGAGGATTGCAATAAAATTAAAATTTAATATAATATACTTTTCAAAAATAGTCCTTAAGGAATCTAAATTACAGTGACCAGTGTCAACAATTGTGTGAACATGTGCTTCTCAACAATGGACCATGCTTCCAGACCTCATCTCTACCAGATCTTTCTTCTTGCTCCAGATGCCCTAGTGTTAAGACCTAGAATCTGTGAAGGACACAGTTCCTATTTTAAATTTCCCAGTATGGCCTAAGTTTTGCATCGCTTAGAGCTCATTTTATTAGGGACTGACTGCTCAATTAATACCATCTTTAAATTCACTCCTTTTTATTTGATTTCCCCCAAAAACTGGTATTTGAGCGAAGAACATTTGTAAGCAGATTGGTAAACTCCTTCCATTGTATTCTATTTAGGGACTGGAAAGAATACAGACATTTAAATAGAACAAGCCTAATGTTCTAAAGTTAAAGTAACCTCAAGAGAGTATTTTTTTATATTGAACTATCTTTCCAAATTTAATTTTGAGTATTTTAACCATTCATAAAGTCAGTGAAACCATTGGACTCTCCTTTTGGACAACAACCAAAATTTCCATTGTTGTAACTTTTCAACACATCAGCTTAATTGGACTTAATATTCTTTCAAATATCATCCTAAACGTTATTCAAGTCAGCACGATACTTCCCCCCTGAAAAAAAGAGCCCTCATTTGTAAAGAAACCCCATTTAGAACCCAAAATATGAACATTTAGTTTTAGGCCTATCAGTATTTTTGTCATTTACCTTCTAGGCTAGGCCACACATTGTAACTGTTCCCCCTGAGTTGTATATTATTGTAAATCCCTTTAATTGAGAACCTTTTGAAACATATTTGTACGAATAAATAAATAAATATTGTATTGTTCCTCTGTAACTTTGTATTTTATTCAAATAGTAAAGAAATCTTAGAAATTGTACACCTACCTTTTGCTGACATCCAGAATAAATACCAAAACACATTCTACTCACTACAATAAAGTAAAGGAGACCACAAGTACAAGTATATTTATTATCAAGTCAAAGAAGATCATTTGTGAGCTATATTTAAATAGCCTAGGGAATTTTGTAAGTAATAACACTGATTTTTGCAAAGAGAAGCTAGGCTTAGCACGTGGCAGCCATTGCCCTCAGATCCCGATAGCATCACTGTTTATATCCACTTTTACTGAGCACATCCGAGCAAACAATTAAAAGTTAACAATTTAGAATTATAATCAAGTAATACACTAATTAGATAAAACAAATAAGAATTGGCGACCCAACGTACTGCCTTGAATAATTGTTGATAAACATTGCAATCCTCAACTAGAGTAAGCCTAGAATAAGATCATATTTAATATTAAGTTCCCGTAATTGTTTCCCTCCCCACCAATAATAACAGTGTATAAAGGTACCGCATATTTAATTATCTCGCATATTATAATAAAACGAACACACGATGTCCGAAAACAAGTACAATCTACGGAAAACACGAAACTACCCCGCAGCAGACGCCGATTCGAGCGACGATGAAACCAGCAGCCGCCATGTTGCGCAGAACGAAGAAGAAACTGTCAAAAGCAAAGACCACCAAGCCTACACTGACCCCATCAGCCAATCAGAGAACGTCGATTTCGCAACCTCTACGCGGGATTTCTCTCTCAGCCTGCCCTTAGACGCTAACTCTGCTTTCTCAACGCAAGAACGAAAAATCGCCAGCCGACCGACCCGAACGCTGACGGACACACCCGAAGGTTCCCGAACTGGATTCATTGATCAGGATGAACGAGGACGTATCGCTAGCCCATTGAACCAGTCGACGCTCATTCATTCCTCGCGCCCGCTGACTGAGGCACACACAGACGACGCAACTAGCAGATTAAACGTTACAAACCCGACTACACCGACACCTGCAATCGATATGAATATACTAATTACCCTTATGACTAATTTGGGAAACAAAATTGAGCAAACCAATACGAAAATTGAACAAACTAGTCTCGATTTAAATAGCAAGTTCGAACAGACCAACACCAAAATTGAACTAAATAATGCCGAATTGAAATCCGAAATACGAGGAACTAAATCCGAAATTCAAACAATCCATGCAGATTTCCAACAACAAATAAATCAAACCAAGACCGAATTGACCAAAATTATCCACGACAAGACCAATGAAACTCAACAGGAAATCCAAGCCTGTCGAAATGCCTTCGAATCCCAGATACAAGAAACAAGAGAAAACCAAATCGAAATTCGATCAGAAATTAATGCCATCAAAATGACCCAAAATGCCCAATCTGAAGAAACTGCAAAATTAACTGACAAATTGATACTTAGAATTGAAAATTCACAAACTCAAATGAGACAATTCGTGCTGGACAGTATCTCACAACAACAAACCGCTGCCGAATTTGAAAATAAACAATATCAAGAAAACATTATATCTACTGTCAAAACCCATCTGGAAGAGCATAAACAAAATTTTGATCTAAAAATAGAAGAATTAACTGTCAAAACTCAATTGGATAATGAACGTAATTCAAAAGCAAACCTAACGGCACTGAAAAATGAAGTTATCCCCAAAATTAACTTGCAAACAAAACTAATTGAGGCACAACAAATTGAAATCCAAACCTTGAATCAAAATTTAAACAAATGTGAAACTGAAGTAACCAATCTGAAGCAAGCAAATCAATTAAACGGAATGGCCGGACAAATCAAAGTAATATGCAGTGGAAACGAAGCCAATGATCGCCTAATGCCGAAATTTAATGGACGGAGCGGCAATCCAAATGAATATCTATATAAATTGAGAAGATATTACGAACGAGGAATCGAAAGGAATCAATGTTGCGACTCAACTGAGTACCTGAAAGACCTGCTTGAGACATCCTTCGAAGGACCAGCATCACGATGGCTACAGCTGATAAAAAGTGAAATTATTGATTGGGAACATTTTGCCAGAGAATTCGAACTCAAATACTGGAGCCAGGCAGTCCAACGAGGAATTAAAGCAAAAATCGAGTCGGAGAAGTATAGAGCCAACGGAACGTTAAGCCGGACGGAGTACTTGACAGAAAGAGTATTGCTACTACAATCAATGACACCTAGCCTAAGTGAAGAGGAGATAGTGACTCTTATGGCGGAGCGATTTGACGCAATAATCCAAGACAGCATAAGCGTACAGAACATCACTACGATCCGAGCGATGGAGAGACTACTGCAGAAAGAAGACATAAAAGATGGACCTAAGAAAGCCAGGAACCACAACAACCAGCAAAGCAACCGACCAGCCAGTCCAACCACTTCAAACCAACAGAATTACAACGATCGATATGCTAACCAACGGGCCTATCAACCGAAAATGAACAACTACCACAATTATCAACAGAATAAATACCCTCCAAACAACACTTCGTATCGAAATCAACAAAATTACAGGAATAATGGTAACAACAACCAGCAATACCATCGAAGTCACCATGACAACAAGCCGTATCAACGTGAGCAATATCATCCCAGAAACTATGAACAAAACTACAAAAATGATCGTCAACACCCTACCAACGAACAGAATCAACTCTGCGCCATATTTAGACAGAATCCCAATCCACCTAATGCTCCAACTGTATCTCCAATGAGCCCTCATTCAAGTAACAACAACACTGCTAGTCCACGTTCCTCACCGTCTCAAACGAGACAGGGAAACGACTCGGCGCTGTAGACCACGGCCGAGAAAGGGTTATGTTGTCATGCGATTACCCATTAAATACAGCGCCTACTTACACTATCCTCGGTCAAACTATCAATCACTCCATAAATCTTATGCAGTCCAACAACATAATATGTGATAAAAATTTCCTTTTAGAAGATGAGTATGAAAATGATGTCAATCCAAATTATACACAAATTAACTGTCCAGAAATCAACATAATATTAAACAATATCAGCACTAATGCCTTAATAGATTCCGGTTCTTCTGTAACTTGCATAGCCGAAGCTTGGTTCAATGAAAACAAAATGAAGCTACAACCATTTGAAGAATTACCAGTGAATAACACCGTTATCAAAACAGCTGTTGGAGAAAAGTCTAAACGTGTTTCCCGCACAATATATGTTCCCACCACCATTGATAAACATACGATGCTAATTGAATATTTGATAGTGCCACATTTAATAAAACCCATAATTCTCGGAGTCGATGTTCTATCTGCCCTCAAAATGGATTTAAATTTCAATTCAAACGAAATAAATATGAAAATCAATAATGATAATGTTACTATGAAGTTTAATATGTGTCATCATGAAGGACAGTTATGTCAAATAATAATTAATAATAGCCATAGGCCAAATAATAATATGAATAATAATTTTGATAATATGATGTACGATGAGTACAATGATGATTTAATATATGATAAATATGATAGCACAGCACACAACTTCAACGAATTACAAACAAATCCAACAAACGACAGCACATTGACACAAGAAGAAATTAATACATCTTTAGCATCAAATGATTATATCAAGAAAGAAGAACAAACAATTTTAAGTCAGTTATTAAATAAGTATAAACATGTTTTCTCCGAACAACCAGGCATATGCAACAAATATTCTCATGAGTTACGAGTAGATAATCCACAACATTTTAAAAGCACAACTTATCCTGTACCTCAACAATATCAAGATGCTGTACAACAAGAGATCGACAGAATGGAATCCTTAGGTGTAATTGAGAGGAGTAAAAGCACTTTTATCAACCCGATAATTCCAGTCATTAAGAAGACGGGAGAAATACGACTATGCCTTGACGCCCGAAAAGCAAACGAAATTATAATACCTGATTTTGAATGTAACAGAAGTGTAAATGAAATCCTTGGAAAATGCAAAAATGCAAAATTTATAAGTAGTATCGACCTGACAGCATCATATTGGCAAATACCATTAACAGAAAATTCCAAACAATATACGGCATTCCAATTCAGAGGTAAAATATACCAGTACACTGTGACACCATTTGGTATCTCTACATCACAAGCTGCTTTAGTTCGAGCGCTAGACAATGTATTCGATTCTGAAGCTGAGAATTTTACTGCAATCTACGTTGACGACATCTGTATAATTTCACCCGATTTCGAGTCTCACATGAAACATCTAGAGTACATATTCAGCAAATTAGAAGAAGCCAACATGACCATTCGATTTAACAAATCAAAGTTTTGCCAAAATTCTGTACCATTTCTGGGATACACCTTAACTAACGATGGACTCCACATGGACCAGAGCAAAGTAGAACCGATACTAAATTTCCCTACACCAAAAAACAGAACTCAACTTAAAGCTTTCCTTGGCAGCATAAATTATTATAATAAATTCATAGATAAATTCTCTGCAACCACACAACCATTAATGCGATTAACTTCAAAGAAGAACAAATTTATCTGGACTAAAGAAGATGATGTCACCTTTAGGAAGATTAAACAACTATTTCTGGAAACCAACGTCTTAAAACACCCAAACCCATTTAAAGAATTCTTCTTACAAACTGACGCTTCTGACTATGCTATAGGCGGACATTTGTATCAATTACGAGAAAATGGTGAGAAAGCTGCCATAATGTTTATGTCGAGAACGTTACAACCAGTCGAACAAAGGTATACCACCACTGAAAAGGAACTCCTTGCCATCATTTATTGTTTACAAAAGTCTCGATACATTGTCCTGGGAACGAAATTAACTATAATAACAGATAACCACGCACTTACTTTCTTAAAAACGTGCCGATTATTGAATAATCGCTTGGCAAGATGGATACTCACCATACAGGAATATAACTTCAAAATTGTCCACTGTAAAGGTACAGATAACATCACTGCAGACACGCTAAGTCGCATCTCTATCGATCAATCCGCTATTTCATACAACAATCCAAGAGAATTAACTATCCATTACATTGAGAATATCCCCGATCAAAATCTGAAGAGCGCATTAAGAAACTTACCCCAACTCCAGCGAGAAGACACCAAACTCCAACCCATAATTGAAACATTAGAAAAACAACCAGATTCAGAAGTCGCACAAAAATTATCATATAATTTCCGCATTCATAACAATACCCTTTATCAAAAACTGAAAAATAAATGGTTAATTGCTGTACCTCATTGCATGATTCAAGACCTCATTTGGGAATGTCACCTATTCTACCTACATTGCGGAGCCAAGAAATGCTTTCAATTATTACAAGAAACCTTCATATTTCGAAACATGAATCGAACCATAAGGAAATATTTATCTGCGTGCGATACCTGCCAGAAATGTAAGATCAGCAACCGACCGCTGGTGGCCACAGCGAAAGGAGTGCTATGTACAGGAAAGAATGAACAGCTAGCCGTTGATATCATCGGACCTCTTCCTACCAGTGTGTCAAACGTTAAATATATACTTATTGTCATCGATATATTCACCAAATTCATCAAGTTATACCCTATGCAAAAAGCCACCACTAAAACAATATTAAATAAATTATTCACTCAACATTTCCCAAATTATGGATACCCTAAAAGAATCCAATCTGATAATGGAACACAATTCAAGAGCGGAGAATACATCCAGAAGATGGAACAGAATAATATCGAATTAATCTTCAATCCAGTGTACCACCCATGCTACAACCTTGCCGAGAGACCTATTCGAGAAGTTAAGAGATGTCTACGCACCTATTGCTCCCGTCAACACAAGAAGTGGGCGAAATATATTCCTGATATTAATGCATGCCTCAATGAATTATATCATGAATCGACCGGATTCACTCCTAACGAACTACAATTCGGCGTTCGAGACCACCGCTTTTGGGAAAAATACTTGTCTGAAAATCCATTCATAATTGATACTCCAATAGAACAGAAGTTACTCATCGCTAAACGCAGGTTAGATGCCAAACGAATTAAAAGATCAACAAAGTTAAATCAGAATCGAAAACCACAAACATTAAAGATAAACGATAAAGTGCTAATAAAATCACATCCCCTCTCCCGAGCTATTTATGGAGAAACTGCAAAGCTTTTCGAGGTTTACGAAGGACCATTCGTCATCAAGCAAATATTAGGAAAATCTACTTTTCATGTAACCAGAGAAAACGAAGACATATTATTTGGACCATATCACATATCTGCATTAAAAAGATACATAGAACCGATAATAGAAGAGGATAATGTAAATAATGAAGAAGACCCTGACAACATAAACTCTTAAAACAGTGTAAATAGTCCATCATCATCATCATCATCCATCAAGTGTAATCATTTTACATGAGGAGATCGTCATGAACCCTAATCGCGAGTGCGTACCCCTTCCCTATTCCCCAAGTGAACAGTGTGATTATTCCCCAAAACAGTATTGAATAACAATTTATTTATCAATGCGATGATTATAAACAGTGAATTTTGCCCTTGTAACAAACAATGTATAAACCAAAGTGTTTTTATGCGAGTGAAGAACTTCATCCCCATGCCAATAAACAATTGTTATATTAAATGTTCCCTTAATCCCAATTTCCCCTGTGCGGTCATGAACTATCTTAATCCCTCATCCCATATTTCCCCGTTTATGTATTGTTCCTATGTTTATGTAAATTTAGAATAATAAGTGTATTATCACCAACCAACATCAATCATTTAATGTACCTCATAACTAGCTGTAAATATATTTCATACTAAATAATTCATGTATTCCATTTCATACTTGATCGAAATCTGTCTTTAATTCCACATCATACAGATTTCTGAGGAGATAATTATAGTATTACATGTCCATTCATTCATCATTTAGTGATAATTTTCTTATTATGTGTTATTTTATATTTAAGTTTCCATATAAATGTACTAATTAATTAATTTCCCCTAAATGTGTTATTTGTATTAATTGTCCCATATTTATGCCTAATAATAATCACCATTATCATCACTCCTCAGAAAACATTCCCCTCTATATATTTAATGTTTATTTATGTGTGCAATTGTATAATAATATGTATTTCATCAATTTAATCACCAATAATTATTCATAGCCTATCCCCATATAATAGCCTACTCACTTAATTTAATATGTTTGTTAATAATAATATTTTAGATATAATTTATGTGAGAGGATTGCAATAAAATTAAAATTTAATATAATATACTTTTCAAAAATAGTCCTTAAGGAATCTAAATTACAGTGACCAGTGTCAACAATTGTGTGAACATGTGCTTCTCAACAATGGACCATGCTTCCAGACCTCATCTCTACCAGATCTTTCTTCTTGCTCCAGATGCCCTAGTGTTAAGACCTAGAATCTGTGAAGGACACAGTTCCTATTTTAAATTTCCCAGTATGGCCTAAGTTTTGCATCGCTTAGAGCTCATTTTATTAGGGACTGACTGCTCAATTAATACCATCTTTAAATTCACTCCTTTTTATTTGATTTCCCCCAAAAACTGGTATTTGAGCGAAGAACATTTGTAAGCAGATTGGTAAACTCCTTCCATTGTATTCTATTTAGGGACTGGAAAGAATACAGACATTTAAATAGAACAAGCCTAATGTTCTAAAGTTAAAGTAACCTCAAGAGAGTATTTTTTTATATTGAACTATCTTTCCAAATTTAATTTTGAGTATTTTAACCATTCATAAAGTCAGTGAAACCATTGGACTCTCCTTTTGGACAACAACCAAAATTTCCATTGTTGTAACTTTTCAACACATCAGCTTAATTGGACTTAATATTCTTTCAAATATCATCCTAAACGTTATTCAAGTCAGCACGATACTTCCCCCCTGAAAAAAAGAGCCCTCATTTGTAAAGAAACCCCATTTAGAACCCAAAATATGAACATTTAGTTTTAGGCCTATCAGTATTTTTGTCATTTACCTTCTAGGCTAGGCCACACATTGTAACTGTTCCCCCTGAGTTGTATATTATTGTAAATCCCTTTAATTGAGAACCTTTTGAAACATATTTGTACGAATAAATAAATAAATATTGTATTGTTCCTCTGTAACTTTGTATTTTATTCAAATAGTAAAGAAATCTTAGAAATTGTACACCTACCTTTTGCTGACATCCAGAATAAATACCAAAACACATTCTACTCACTACAATAAAGTAAAGGAGACCACAAGTACAAGTATATTTATTATCAAGTCAAAGAAGATCATTTGTGAGCTATATTTAAATAGCCTAGGGAATTTTGTAAGTAATAACACTGATTTTTGCAAAGAGAAGCTAGGCTTAGCACGTGGCAGCCATTGCCCTCAGATCCCGATAGCATCACTGTTTATATCCACTTTTACTGAGCACATCCGAGCAAACAATTAAAAGTTAACAATTTAGAATTATAATCAAGTAATACACTAATTAGATAAAACAAATAAGACAGTCAGTGGTTTTTATGTCAACTCATGAAGAGTTCACATGTTTGTGGCAGAGTTGAAAGGGACCTTTGCACAGGGACCTTAAGCAAACGGTGGACGGCTCGGGTCCAAGCTGATGGGATGGGTGGATTCTTTGTGCATATCTGATCAGGTGTTTTGCTACTTTTTACCTATCCTTTACTGTGTATTTGTCCAGCGGAAGCACGTTTTTATTAATTAACTGTTCAGGCGTTCAATACATTCAAAAAATCAAAAAAACATCACAGATTCGCTACTCCTTTCAGTAGCTTAGCACTCTAAGGGTTAAGCTTTTTTTTTAAAGTACTGATTTTTTTAAACTCAAAGATAGTTCAGAACACAATTAATTTTGGTCAACATGGTACTGTTCCATGTATCGTAAAACAATAGCAAACTGGGTAAGATTATTTATAAATTATATGGCCTCAACCCCCCAACAAAAGTGGGGGAAAACAGTGTGCACACCAGGCAATGTGCAAAGAGCAAGAGTCACAGTTACTCGCAGTCCAAAGAGGTCGGCCAGAAAGCAAGCGTTCCAACAGATCTCTGAAGCGTATTTTGCACAAGGATCTTCATTTTCATTCGTACAAAATTCAAGTTGTGCAAGAACTTTAAGAACCAGACTATAACAGAGTAGCAATAGTAGCATTCTGTGATGAAATATTGACAGTCAAAATTCTATTGCCTAATTTTTCAACCTGTTGGTTATATCTGATTAAGCAAAGTTTTACCTTTCTGGTCAATGTCAATAAACATAATAAGTGGTACTGGAGTATCACAACCCCAAAGAGCTTCATCCCCTTAGACAGCCTCGAGTGACAGTGTGGTTTGCAGTTACACCAGAACTAATTTTTGGACCTTACTTCTTTGAAGGTAATGGTGGAAACGCAGTTACCGTGAACTCAGAGCGGTATATGGACATGTTGAATAACATTTTTATCCTGTTATTGGAGGATGAGTTGGAAATCGGTACAGAATATTTCTTCTTCCAGCAGAATGGAGACACTGCACACTCAGCAGACATATCCATGACCGCTTTCAGAAGTGTTTTTGAATGTCGTTTATCCCAAGATTTGGTGACATACCTTGGCCAGCTCGATCGCCAGATTTGTCTGTTTGTGAATTGTTCTTAGGCAGCTATTTTAAGTTTGAGGTTTATCAAACTCGCCCAAGAAAGTTGCTTAAACTGACCCAAAGAATCGTCGAGGAATTCAGGCGATTCCTCAAGAAATGCTGGAGCGAGTGTTCAACAACATTTTCAAGCGATTTGAGGAATGTCAGCTCGTTCGAGCTCATCATTTAAAGGATACGGTTTTAAAAAAATGACTTTGACAGAGTAAAATGGCATATAGTATAATCTATGTTCTTATATGTTATTTAGCTATAAAATATTAAAAGGATTAAATTTGTGATATTTAAAAAATATGGTGTTCTTATCGCCTTACCCTGGACCTGCAAACTAACATCTCTAGAATAAATACCTTTAGTTAGGTACTTGACGTAAGCTTAACTTGATCATAGATCGTTATACTGCAGTTTAGGAAACGATAACCAGATATTAAGCTTAAAAATTACCTCATATTTTTTTTGGGAACAATTTCACATTTTAAGTGATCAAATGAGTATTGCAATACTTTACTAGCTTATATGGAACGTTAAATTTCTATTGGACACCACAGATGATGTTACACAGTGGATTAAGTCTGCTTATGAAGTATCGAGGGATGAGGCTGGATGAGGGTATCGGATGGATAAACGCAATGTCGCGGGCACTGCCCGTGTTGTCTAACGAACCATTCATGATTAATAAACAGCGTCACAGCTGATGGGCTACCCACTCAGCTCCTATAATAGGATTTGCCATCAATATTGTAGACTCGTTTTAATACTGTCCTAGTTGTTTATCCTAGTTTCGTATCGGAATAATATTATTTCTATTCGTTATTCGCTTTACCTACCATAGTATGCGGATGGTTACCGGACAGTTTCTCAGAGGCAGAGCACTGGCCTCGCAAGTCAGACGTGGTCAAGCGTAGGTTCGATCCCAGCTGACTGCTATGATACTTTTCACAAGCGATCCCCCTTGTGACTAATGTTGTTACGGTACTCGCTATCTATAGATCACCGTTCAGGCCTATTGGCCTATAGCAACAGACAGTTGAGGTTTAAAAAAAATTAAACGTGTTTGCACGCAGCACGCTGACGTGAGGGAAGTGAATTTCCACATAAAAACTTTTAAAACTCAAAATCAGTGTAAAACATACATTTGTCCAATTTTTATTGAAATCTGAAAACATTGATATTTTGGCTGTTCTGATGTTCCTGGTTTCATTTACCTGCAATGCTGGGAATACAATTTTGTGCATTATAAGGTTAGGAGAAGGTCCAGTCAGGCTTTAAAGTAGGCGTGAGGTTGCTGGAGATGTTAAAAGTACACCAACAAATGAATAACAGGCTTTTCTAATGTAAAACCCCCATAAGACAACGTACTGTGTTTGGTCAATACACATTTTCTTTAATAACTCGGTAAATATGTATGCTAGAATGACGAGAGAGGGCTTAAAACTTTCGCCTCACTAATTCCCATCATTTTACATGCATTGATTTGATATCTGGGGCTTTTATGGTCCTTTTTGGGCCCAAAAACTCGAAATTTGAAAGATTGATCCCCAAAAAAGGGGTTTAGAGTTTTCCGATTGTTTTTTCCAACGAATTTGTCCAACTGATTATAGAAAAGAACGTCCCTACAAAATTTGAAGTAAATCGGACAAAAAATGTGATCGCTACAGTGCAAACACACACACACACACACATATATATATATATATATACATAAATATATACATATATATATATATATATATATATAAAATTTTGAACGAACCCCCAAAACATGATCAGGGGGTCACGTTAGGAACTTCTGTGGTGGTCCCGGGCTTAAGTTTCACCGTGCGGGTCATGCTAATAGTTCACTTTCCATAGGAAATTCACTAATAATCATTGATGATTTCATGAATAGCTCAAAATTTATTATAACATTTTAAAATGTTCATAGTACCCGTAGTTTTCCTATCATTTATTATGATTTTCAAGACACCGTTATACTTATACGTTTTATAGTGTTATTTAACTGTTTGTGACAAATTTAGTATATGATTTTCTTGATGATCAAAAATGTTTTTTGTAGCTTATATTTTTACCAACATAAAATAAATTTAACCTGCAAAATAAATAATTGTTAAAAAATAAATACTTGAGTTACACATTGTATTCTTAGACATTATGGTAAAATGTCATTTTAATTTAACTTTTGATAATTTTATATATTTTGAAAAAACATATAACTTTCCATGGACAAATCAAAATTTTTTCAGAAGATAAAACAGTTTTGTAACTAAAATATCACAGAATTATTGTACTCCAGTGAAACAAAAGGATAACAGCAGGGAATGTTTATTCTGATTTATCAAATGTCTCTCTGGCTCGACATTTCTTCGGTGCTTGGAGCTCGTTCAACAGAAAGCAACGACGCCTAACGCCTCCTCCCCCAGGCTGCATTTAATGTTATTTTGTTGAATTGTATAAACATTTATACTCCGTCGTCGTATGTTTACAGACTATCAACCACGGATAATATTTTTACAATCATGAATTGCGTTATCTGATTTAATTTGTGTGTGAAAATCTTCCAGCAAATAATCTTTCTTTGCTTTATTTGATTGTTAAAAATTTAAACTTTAGAATTAAATTTGTAATTTGTGAGATACTTGATCATATATTTTTTTAAGATACTCACTCTTTAGCGAATTTTCTCTATGGGGAAGAAGCTATTACCATAGGTGACATGGTAAGTTAAGCCTGAGACCATGATACTCTTTGTTTTGAGGCCCCCAAATGCCCAGCCAAATTCGTTCAAATTCACGTCCATAAACTCGAGCTCTCGGTGTTCGTACTCTCGTATTTAGATTGAAAGTGCTAAACACAGTACGTTTTTTAACGTTATTCTTATGGAGAATAAGTACAATTTTATACCTCGCTTATTTATGAACACATATTGATAAAACTGTGGCTTCATCAATATGCACATGAAATACCCCGCAGCAGCAAACCTACATACACAGTCCTATATAAACATTGGCAGTGTTATCTTATATTATTGTTATGGGGAATAAATAGCATTCAATATCTCCTTTATTTAAGAATACATTTTGATGAAACTTGGTATGAGCCTTCATGAGGTTGGGGTCTATTTATATTTTTCATGAAAACCCCAATTTGTGTTGTCCTTGTTACAACAAACCTACTTAATCTGTTCAATGTTATTCTTGTCTTGTGGACGATAAATTAAATGTTACATCTCACTTATCTATCAATATATTTTGACAAAACTAGGTACACTAAGCTGGTTTATAAGTTAGTGAGGTGTATTCATTTTCTTTTGTTGAATTACTTGGGTTTGCTGCGAGGTATCAATGGATGGAATTTGACTTCAAACTAAAGAAATTTGTTTATTTGTACATTAGACTACAACTTTCAGATTTATCTTTCAATTACCGTGCACAACATAACTCATTTATGTTGATATGCTTATATAAACATTTGATAAGCTTATATGCTTATCTTTAAACATTATTTGGATCAGATCAGGCTGTAGAATTTTACGTTAAAAAAGAAAGAATATACGAGCCAATCATAAACTGCTTTAAGGAAAATATGGATGCTAAAGAATAGAGTTTATAGGTTAATTTATTGGATCTCGTGGAACACTTTCAAAAATTTGTTGTGATTTTTAGAGTAGATTAAAATTGAAAAAGAAAGTCTTACTAACGGTATCAACGTTGGCTGTACGATTTTAGACATTAATCATGACAAATCGTTTGCAAGTAAATCGAAAAAGGAAGACAAACTGTGAATTAAATTTTAACTATTTAACTGTATAAAACCGAAAATTTCCAGTGTAAGAATGAATTAATTTGTATTACTAAATTATCTTTATATACATACTCTGGAGACAATTTATAAAATTCCAAAAATCTGAGATGACAAAAACAAAGTTACTAGTGATAACTGAGAGACAATACAGTGGAGAGAAACCATTGAACTCGACTCTTTCTGAGAGAAGTTCGGCAATGAATCATCACTGTTAGCCTTCAGATTCCACACCTAAGTTACTTTTTCCAAATCAATCCTTTTCCAATATGATATATCTATAAGAAAAGATCCAATGTAAATGAAAACTCATCAATATAGTTATTGAAACTATTACCTGGTTTAATTTATCCTTCAATCAGGCAACCGAGAAAGCCAGGTTATTTAAATCTTAGCGATGACTTGATACAGGTTTAAAGAGAGGTTATATGTTACTGAAATAAATTAACATCCTCAACCTAAACGTTGGCTTCATACTCTAGCCCTAGCTACTAATCACTCAAAGTTAAGCAAGTTTGAGCAGGGCTTGTCGAGTCTGCCACTTCTTGCGGCTTGTGATTAATTAATAGTCTTGCATAAGAACTGAAGCGCACGCTACTAAACGGTACAGTCACTACTGGTGATTTACTACCGAACTGTTCTCATGGAATGACTGTTCAAATGAACCTCTCATTTGAGAAATGATATCCGAACCACGTGTTAAGTTTTAGATGTTGCTTAATTACTGGCTTATTATTAGGGAGCGCTCGTTAAGTCTTTATAATAAACAAGCATTGACAACAGCTTCGGTTTTTTACCTGATTTCAGTTTTGTACTCAAATGAAATCACACAGCTGATGAAATTTAAATATTTAAAAGACATGCTTTAACTTACATCAAAACGACCAGCCTAAGATTTCAGTGAGGGTATTGCAAAATTCATTAAAAGAAATTGAGTTTGAAAAATGGAGTAAACTTCCTTATAAAGGTAAGGGATTAATCCTTTTTAAACAATGCCCTAAAATTAACAAATGTCTGGCCAACTCTCGGGGATTAACTGAATCAGAACATAAGTCATATTTGAAAATAATTAATGACGTAGCCCCGGTCAGAAGTCTACATGGAAGGTCTAGGGACGGGAACCAGTGCCGGCACTGTTCTGGCACTGAGAATCAAATAATTGAAACTTTACCCCACGTCCTTGGACAGTGCCCATTCAGTGAACTTCTTCGTAATACAAGACACCATACAATCAGAAAGATTATTGCCGATCAATTTAGACTAAAAAACAAATATGAAGTATACGAAGAAGTTACTGCGATTGAAACTAACGGCTCATTAAGAAGAAGCGACATAATTGTCATTGAAAAAGAAAAAAACCGAGGTTTCATTGTAGACCCAACTATAAGATTTGAAACAAGTTTGAACCAGCCAGAAGATGTAAATACTGAAAAGACTGGTATCTATCAAAATACAATTCCGTATTATAAAGAAAAATATAATGTAAATGAATTTGAGATATACGGAATTTGGATAGGCGCAAGGGGGACTGTGCCTCATTTTGTTCAACGATTTTGGAAACAATTTCAGCTACAAAATAAATCACTTAACAGTATTGCGCTCACAGCAGTGAAATATTCGGTGAAGATACTGAAGAATCACCTATACAACACCAAATCCTAACATACCAAAATTGTTGTACAGTATTCTTTGTCAATTGGCACTTTACATTGGTAAAAAGATGTAAATTTTTAAATAAATTTTCCTTATATATGGCCTTAAAGGAGTAGTATCACCGAAAGTGGCCTATTTCGGGGCAAGATAGCATTTTACATGGAAAATGCTATCAAGCACCGAAATAAGTCTTTTGTGACGAGTAGTGAACGATACTTTTCATCACGATGCAAATAACCACATTAAACTTAAAAAAAAGATCTTATACTTCATAGTCTAGTAATTTTTTATAAGGAAATACAACACGGTTTTACAATTCAATTCAGCGTTAAAGTCAGTTAGTTGTTTGAACACAGAATCGTCAAAAATAACGAAATCACTCTGGTGCTCCTGTTGAGCTAAACGGGAACTTCAGTTGTTTAGGACAGGTAAGTTTTGTTTGGGACAGGTAAAGTAATGTTTAGGACAGGTAAAGTCAGCTGATCATTATTTGTTTTGGTGTATGGAAATCGACGATTTTCAAAGATCTCGGCTGTATGGTAATGGACTATTTTCGAATATAGAGTGATGAAAAGTATTAAATATTTGTCCTCAAATTTACTCACCGAGGCAATTCATTCAAGTATACATGGTTTTATATGGGTGTCAGATTTATGGTTTTCTCAAAAGTTCCTGATGCGGTTTGGCTAAGTATATATAATTGAAATACTTATGCAAATTAATCGTGTTTAGGTGATTTTAATTGTGAAAACCTTTTATAGATTTATTGTACTCTGGAACTAGCAAAACATTAATAATATAACCCGTAGATGTTCGCTTATTCATTGTAGTTATGGATGAAATGGTTATTAAGCAACTTAAAACTGATTATTTCATCCCAGTAGTCCAAATAAAACTGCCAAAAAGCAGTATACAGTTGTGATTGATCTGTTATAGGAACATAGACCAACAAACAAGGACAATCGTCTAGGAAACAAAAATAGATCTGACGGATCTAGGTCATACGATGAATGAGGCCAAATGATTATTATTAATTGTTAATATGGGTCCACATGAAATGGCATATATCATTTATTTTAATTTGATTCAAATTTGTGAAAAATCAACTGCAAAGTAAAAGACGCTGTATCAGCTACCATATTTATTTCGACCTTCACTAATTAACTCCAGTATTTCTTAGGAGGATATTTAAATGTTTTGTGGGAAAGTATTGTATGTTTTTAGTGAATTTCCTATGGAAAGTGAACTATTAGCATGACCCTACGGTGAAACTTAAGCCAGGGACCACCATACAAGTTCCTAACGTGACCCCCTGAACACGTTTTGGGGGTCGTTACAAATTTTATATAATTTTATATAAATATGATTTATTTATATATGCACTCTAGCGGTCACATTTTTTGTCCGATTTACTTCAAACTTGGTTGGGACGTTCCTTTATATAATCAGTTGGACAATTTCGTTGGGCAAAACAATCGGAAAACTCTAAACCCTTTTTTTCGGGGTTTATCTTTAAAATTTTGAGTTTTTGGGCCCAAAAAGGGCCAGAAAAGCCCTGGATGTAAAATTAATGCCTCGTTATTCTAGTATAAATGTTTACCGAGTTATTAAAGAAAAAGTACATCGACCAAACACAGTACGTTGTATTATGGGGTTTTACATTAGAAAAGACTGTTATTCATTTGTTGGTGTACTTTTATTATCCCCAGCAACCTCACACCTACTTTGTAGCCTGGCTGGACCTTCTCCTAACCTTAAAATGCGCAAAATTGTATTCCCAGCATTGCAGGTAAATGAAACCAGGAGCATCAACAGTCAAAAAATCAGTGTTTTCAGATTACGATAAAAATTGGAATAAATGTATGTTTTTATAATGATTTTGAGTTTTTAAAGTTTGTTATGTGGAAATTCACTTCCCTCACGTCAGCGTGCTGCGTGCGAACTCGTTTGTATTAATGATAATAAACGTCTATCAACAACAAACTCGTCTAAAATATTTTAACAATATTTTATGACGGTGAGTCCTTGGTGGTTGGAAACAAATAGCCACAAATACCAAAAACACTCTGTTGTAGAGAAGGTTAACAGGTCTAGAGCAATGGACCTTGTCTCATATAATAATTCACTTCGTTTAACCAATATTAAACATTAATAATGCACAACCACCTTATCATATTATTATATTCTTTAAATGTAATAACAATGTTTATGAAAATTTGAAGATAGCAAGATATTCAAGATAGCAAGATTTTATTCTTTTCAACAAATAACTATTTTCATCCTGTTCTCTTATCTTGTCTTATTTAAATTGCATTTAACGGCATTACCCTGACCTAACTATCACCTGCAACATAAAATCACAGAAACTTATTAAATCTTTAGAGAAATTGAGTTTTGTGAATTAATATGTATTTATGAATTAAATTATGTAGTCATGTAGATAATGGTTTATTCACATTGGTAAGATGTTGTAATTGATTAACATCATCAATTAAGGTGAAAAAGGTTCAATATGTTTACACTGGTAAAACTAAAAGTAGATTTAGGACGTGAATGGCTAAATCAGTCGTAAAACGAAAATAAAAGGATTTCACTGAGCTTTGTTCTGATAAATAATTGCTCATCCTCTTACAGGATATAGGGCTTAAATACTTTATCTGCGTTATTTCTCTCTCTCATCCTATTTTTATTTCACAAGGAACATCCGCAAAATATATTTTATGTTTCGTTGTTTTGTTACTTTAAGGGGAAAATCTACATCATAAATATTAATCTACATGTTTTATATAATAATTAAGTTTGTTAATTCTAGTGAATAATTATATACTAGTTTTCCTGTTGCTCAAATCCAAGCAAGTTTTTACCAAGGAAAGGATGAGGAAAGGTGTTCAGTTGTAAACAATCATTACAAAACATATTTTCATTAAAACGGATGATAACATCTGAGAATAATACGGATAACGTACTTTCAACCAACACGTAGTTTAGACTTCAGCCGTTGGATAGCGCTGCTGTTCCGAAAATTCAGCTATTTATTGTATTTCAGTGATGCCCTTTCTTAAAATTCTGAAACGTATTGTCAAATCTACGTAAAAATATCTTTAAATTGACACCTCAAACGTTAAAATCCGTCCAGCCGTTATCGAGTTATGACTGTGAAGGAAAAAACCCCTAGCGTATTAATATATAGGATATAGATATATTATCTTATCCTATACTCTAATACGAGTAAGGTTTGTTTGCTTGCTTGATTTCAACTCTGATCTAAAAACCGGCTCCAATTATTTCCTTCAAAAGTTGTAATTATCTAATTTCTGGGTTAAAAATAAGTTCTAGGTAGGTCCCATCCCCAGGAAAATCTAATTATGTTAAAAAACTATTTTAAAAGTTTAAAAAATAACATTGGGCTTATTAAGTGTCAAATCAAAACAAAAGAATTGTCAAATTAATAGGCCTACTCTTGTAGTTTTAGTATTAAAATGTGGTTTGTGGTTTCCTGAGAGCAGTGACAAAAACTATTAAATGAAGATTACATATGGTATGGTCTTGTCATATCCAAAATTAATCAAAGGGACATTGATCTAAAATAACAACTGCGGTGACTTTAAACATGCAGAAATTAAGCAAATTATCTGTACAATCTGTTCGTCAGTATGGGACTTGTTGAAAAATTACACCAAGTCATCTAAACAAACTGACTGACCTTCCCAGAGCAAAGCTCGGCTCTCGAGGTTCTTGTTTATTTTATTTACGTAGTATTGGGATTTAGTAGTATTGGGATTTAGTAGTATTGGGATTTAGTAGTATTGGGATTTAGTAGTATTGGGATTTAGCAGTATTGGGATTTAGCAGTATTGGGATTTAGCAGTATTGGGATTTAGCAGTATTGGGATTTAGCAGTATTGGGATTTAGCAGTATTGGGATTTAGCAGTATTGGGATTTAGTAGTATTGGGATTTAGCAGTATTGGGATTTAGCAGTATTGGGATTTAGCAGTATTGGGATTTAGTAGTATTGGGATTTAGTAGTATTGGGATTTAGTAGTATTGGGATTTAGTAGTATTGGGATTTAGTAGTATTGGGATTTAGTAGTATTGGGATTTAGTAGTATTGGGATTTAGTTATAAGATATAAAATCCTCCACTGGGTAGTCATCTAATAGAGTAAGTTATGATCGTATCGTAGAAGACAAGGATCGTAGTGTACATTTTTGAAAAATCATTTATAGTATTATGTTACGCCAAAAACTGGGCTTCCAAGGGACCATTGTATTGGAAAAGATCGCATTTACAATCCTCATGAGGTAAAAGGTTTTTGTATGAATCTTTCCTTGTTCAATTAAAGTTACCTTATTTTTTTAAACTTATTTCCTCATTTAGTTGCCTTCTGGGAGTATTTAATTAATATGTAATGGTCTCAACCGGTACGCTTATTTACTATTGAATAATACAAATTTAATCAGTAATAAACATTAATTAATAATCATCTTTTTAGCGAATTTCCCCTATAGGGAAGAAGCTATTACCGTAGGTCTCATCGTAAAACTTAAGCCTGAGACCATGATAACTTTTTGTTTTGAGGTCCCCAGATACCAAAAACACAATTTGTTCAAATTTATATATATATATATATATATATATATATATATATATATATATATATATATCCGTGAATGCGAAAACTTGAGTAACAGACGTCCAATTTTGCAGAAAAGAGAAGATCAGATGTTAGGGTAGTAAAATTTGGTGTGCCGCAAGGTTCAATTTTAGGGCCATTTCTATTTATATGTTATGTTAACGATTTTAAGATTTCACTGGACAATAGTTTTTTCCTTAGTGTGTATGCAGATTATACATCTGGTCTTTGCTGGGCGAAAGACTATCCCGCTTTGAAAGATAATGTTCTCACGTTTATCAACGAGTCCAAACTTTATTTTCAAGAAAATAATTTGTTGCTTAATATAGATAAAACCCAACTAGTGTTTTTTAGCCCAAGTGTTGTAAATGAGGAGTTTGTTGTAAATAGCAATGATTTTAGTGTTAAATCTGTCGCATCTTGCAAATTTCTTGGTATTAATATTGACACCAAATTTTCTTGGGAAGTACATATTGACTATGTTTGTAAAAAAATATCACCTAGCCTATTTTTATTACGAAGAATTAACTCCTATCTTCATCCTAATATGTTAATGGAAGTTTACTATGGCCTAGTGTACCCTTATCTTTCTTATGGCCTACTGTTATGGGGAAGTGCAGCCAAAACACACATGGACAGAGTTTTTATCCTCCAGAAAAAATCCTTAAGATTACTAGCTAAGGTGAATCTTAGAACATCATGTAAAAATATATTTATTGAATTTATTGTTTTAACAGTTTATGCTTTGTATATTTTTCAAGTTATAATGTTATTGAAACTGGATAATAAATATATTTGTAAAAATAGTGATGTCCATGCTCATAATACAAGGAGAAAATTTGATTTTTATAGAGTCAATAGGAAAAAAACAACAGAAAATAGTCCTTATGTTAAAGGTGCAACATTTTTTAATTCACTTCCTCAACACATAAAAATCTTAGATGGAAATAAGTTTAGGACAGAACTCAAGAGATATTTAATCATGAAGTGTCCTTATGATTTACAATTGTAGAAATATAAATCGCGTGCACTTTATAAATTTTATCTGTAGATATTTCATGTAAATATATTGTGTTGATATTTAGGCCTAATTTGTTTTTACTGTGACTGAAAAATGTATATAAATATGCACTGTGAAACAGATTAAGAACCTTTGACAATGTTTATGCATGTAATTACATGTTTCGAACAACAAATAAATTTGAATTTGAATTTGAATTTGATGAAATTTGGCTCAAATGTGTAAGTGACATTCATGACTTTAAGTTCGAAAACCAGAACAATCGACCATGGGAAGGGAGGTTTATGGGGTTTTAAATTTTCCAAAAATCAGTTTTTTGCATTATTAACCCTAAAATTTGTAAAACTTTCAATTTTGGTTTTGACCATTTTATAGAGCTTAAACAAAAAAATACAGTATTTTTAATTATTAACCTAGGTTAAGTGGTTGCGGAGAAAATCCAAAAATCCTGCTCATAAAATCTCCCAAGTTAATCTTATGGGAAAAAGGTTTTTGGCTTTTCCTCAGTTAATTTTAATGTAAACGTCACGTTTGCTTTTACCAATCAGTTCAGCTCTACAAAACAATCGTTTTGGTGTTTATATTGTGATTCTACGTCCAACCGTTGCAGAAATATTCAAAGTGCTAAACACAGTACGCTGTCCAATGTTATCAGTATAGAGAATAAATAAAATTTGATATCTCGATTTTTTATAAATGTATATTGATGAAACTTGGTATGTGGCTTCACTTATTGCTGGTATATTGATATTTGCACAACAAATTTATTTTTGGTTGATTATACCCGTAGCAGCAAACCTGCATACTCAGACCTTATGTTATTCTTATGGAGAATAAGTAAAGTTTTATTTCCTACTTAATTATGATGATAAATTAATAAAACTTTGTATGCAGCTTCAACTGGTTAAGGTATATTGATGATTATATAAAAACTCTTATTTTGTGTTCCTTGAAGCAGCAAACCTGCGTACTCAACCCAAATGTTATTCTTATGGAGAAGGAATAAAATCCTAAAGATCACTTATTTGTTCATGTATTTTTATGAAACTTGGTTAAGTGTTTTTATGTGGTATTGAGAAACATATGCGTGCATTGGAAATTCGCTGAGTACACAGGTTTGCTGCGTCGGGGGTATTTGTTCGTCTGATCGAAATAAATCCAACTATCCATTAAATGATCTTTGACCCTCTAAAAGCCAATACAGCTATAGAAGCCCAAACAGATTATAATTGTCTTCAGTTTTTTTAAACATGTAGTAATTATAAAAAAAAAGTATTGGTATAATATATGATAGGGGTTTTTTCTCAATAACATCCTTACATTTTGTTTCAATAACTTTTCTTCGGTTAAATGCATTTCTAAATCGACTCATATTAAAATTAAATCAACCCGTTAGGTTTTATAATTAATGTAAGAAAGTATTTTGCCAATAACTTCAGTTGTTAGCTGTGTAGAACACTCCACTTCCGCTTCCGCTAAGGCACGCCCTGTGTTGTACACAACTGAACAGGTATCTTCCCTTAGTGATGCCTCCCTATACTTGACAACCCGACCCCTGGGCTCCTACCAGCAACTTCAGTTGTTAGCTGTGTAGAACACTCCACTTCCGCTTCCGCTAAGGCACGCCCTGTGTTGTACACAACTGAACAAGTATATTCCCTTAGTGATGCCTCCCTATACTTGACAACCCGTCCCCTGGGCTCCTACCAGCAACTTCAGTTGTTAGCTGTGTAGAACACTCCACTTCCGCTTCCGCTAAGGCACGCCCTGTGTTGTACACAACTGAACAAGTATATTCCCTTAGTGATGCCTCCCTATACTTGACAACCCGTCCCCTGGGCTCCTACCAGCAACTTCAGTTGTTAGCTGTGTAGAACACTCCACTTCCGCTTCCGCTAAGGCACGCCCTGTGTTGTACACAACTGAACAAGTATATTCCCTTAGTGATGCCTCCCTATACTTGACAACCCGTCCCCTGGGCTCCTACCAGCAACTTCAGTTGTTAGCTGTGTAGAACACTCCACTTCCGCTTCCGCTAAGGCACGCCCTGTGTTGTACACAACTGAACAAGTATATTCCCTTAGTGATGCCTCCCTATACTTGACAACCCGTCCCCTGGGCTCCTACCAGCAACTTCAGTTGTTAGCTGTGTAGAACACTCCACTTCCGCTTCCGCTAAGGCACGCCCTGTGTTGTACACAACTGAACAAGTATATTCCCTTAGTGATGCCTCCCTATACTTGACAACCCGTCCCCTGGGCTCCTACCAGCAACTTCAGTTGTTAGCTGTGTAGAACACTCCACTTCCGCTTCCGCTAAGGCATGCCCTGTGTTGTACACAACTGAACAAGTATATTCCCTTAGTGATGCCTCCCTATACTTGACAACCCGTCCCCTGGGCTCCTACCAGCAACTTCAGATGTTAGCTGTGTAGAACACTCCACTTCCGCTTCCGCTAAGGCACGCCCTGTGTTGTACACAACTGAACAAGTATATTCCCTTAGTGATGCCTCCCTATACTTGACAACCCGTCCCCTGGGCTCCTACCAGCAACTTCAGTTGTTAGCTATGTAGAACACTCCACTTCCGCTTCCGCTAAGGCACGCCCTGTGTTGTACACAACTGAACAAGTATATTCCCTTAGTGATGCCTCCCTATACTTGACAACCCGTCCCCTGGGCTCCTACCAGCAACTTCAGTTGTTAGCTGTGTAGAACACTCCACTTCCGCTTCCGCTAAGGCATGCCCTGTGTTGTACACAACTGAACAAGTATATTCCCTTAGTGATGCCTCCCTATACTTGACAACCCGTCCCCTGGGCTCCTACCAGCAACTTCAGTTGTTAGCTGTGTAGAACACTCCACTTCCGCTTCCGCTAAGGCACGCCCTGTGTTGTACACAACTGAACAAGTATATTCCCTTAGTGATGCCTCCCTATACTTGACAACCCGTCCCCTGGGCTCCTACCAGCAACTCCAGTTGTAAGCTGTTTTGTATGGCTTTTAGATAATAGAACGTTCTACAAGGTGTTAGATATTAACGAGTTCGCACGCAGCACGCTGACGTGAGGGAAGTGAATTTCCACGTAAAAACTCAAAATCAATGTAAAAACATACATTTGTCCAATTTTTATTGAAATCTGAAAACATTGATTTTTGGCTGTTCTGATACTCCTGGTTTTATTTACTTGCAAAGCTGGGAATACAATTTTGCGCATTATAAGGTTAGGAGAAGGTCCAGACAGGCTTGAAAGTAGGCGTGAGGTTGCTGGGGATAATAAAAGTACTTTAACAAAGGAATAACAGGCTTTTCTAGGGTAAAACCCCCATAAGACAACGTACTGTGTTTAGCCGATACACATTTTCTTTAATAACTCGGTAAATATTTATGCTAGAATGACGAGAGAGGGCTTAAAACTTTTGCCTCTCTAATTCCCATCTTTTCACATGCATTAATTTTACATCTGGGGCTTTTCTGACCCCTTTTTGGTCACAAAAACTCGAAATTTGAAAGATTAATCCCCAAAAAATGGGTTTAGAGTTTTCCGATTGTTTTGCCCAACGAACTTGTCCAACAGATTATAGAAAGGAACGTCCCTACCAAATTTGGAGTAAATCGGACAAAAAATGCGACCGCTAGAGTGCATACTCACACACACACACACATATATATATATATATATATAAAATTTTGAACGACCCCCCAAAACGTGTTCAGGGGGTCACGTTAGGAACTTCTATGGTGGTCCCGGGCTTAAGTTTCACCGTGCGGGTCATGCTAATAGTTCACTTTCCAAAGGAAATTCACTAACTAGTAAACCCTGTAAAACGCCAAATAACAAACATTGGTAGCAAGAATCAAGAAGCCTTTATTGTCATAAACTAAGCATGGACAACTAGTCAAATTATACAGTTAAAAACAAAGAGTTATTACAATAATAGTCTTAAAACAAAAAACGTCTTTATGCACTCATTTGTTATACTACTTTATGTAAAAAAAAATAAAAAAATAAAAAATAAAATAAAATAAACTTTTACTGGCCACCATTGTCATCAAAGAACTTCCGGACGCTGTAATATTAATTTTCAATCAAAAATCGTTTGAGCTTGTTTTTAAATCTACTCTCATCTGATTCCGTTTTTAGGTCTTGAGGAAGTGAATTGAAAAGCTTTATGGTTGAAAAATAAGCGATTTTCTCATAATTTACAGCCTTACGATGAGGGATGGATAAGGTCCCAGGGTTCCTGAAATTGTAGTGAGTAATGTCTCGGGGTTGAAAAATTAGTTGTCGCTTAATTTGGGTGCTGGAGAGATATTCAAAAATATACAAGGAAAAAACTTTTTGTTTTTTTTGTAGGCGGAAGATACCATTTGTTCTTGTGGTTTCGGCTCCCTACATTGCAATTGCATACAACATATGTGCGGATGTAGGAAGCCATAGAGCTGTCATAAGGACATTAGAACTAGCAAATTTGAGAGTCTGCGAATGATGCATAAACTACTACTTACTTTCTTTGTTACTTTATTAATATGATCAGAAAAATCAAGTCGAGAATCAATGATCAATCCAAGAAAGTTTGTTTGCTGGTAGGAGATAATTTCACTCTCACCTATAACTATCGCAGGTCGATTACAACCCTACTACTCCTAAAATTAAAGTCGATGAACTTAGTTTTTTTCCAGTATTTACAAAAATATTGTTATCTGACAACCACTGCAACAACATACTACTTTAAATAAGTATTAAACCGAAAACTGTTGTTAATACTTATGAGGTATCGTCCGCAAATAAGCAAAGATCTCCATGCTACTTTGAATACTACTTTGAATATCATTAACAAAAACAAAAATAGAATCAGCCAAAGGACTGAGCCTTGGGGTACCCCACAGTTAACAGGAACTTCATTGGATTTCTGAGAAGAGATGCCCCCACTTGCATCGATAAACGGAATTTCGACAGACTGAGTTCTGCCCACCAAAAAGGATGAGATCCAACTAAGAGCATTGCCTGTAACACCAAAGTGCTCCAATTTCCGAAAAAGCAGCTTATGATTAACTGTATTGAGGCATTTATAATAGCTATCACTCCCCCTCCCCCAAATTCGTTCACCATCAGAGGTGCAAAGTCAATCCGAACTTTCTTTCGAAATACTCTAGATTATTATTATTTTTTATTTTTTTTCTTATGGGCACGCTGGTCCTAACGGCAAGTTTGTAGGCGGTGCCAGCGCGCTCCGCAGCCACAACCACATTTTAGGACCTACATTTTTTTTTTTCATTTTCAATCTGATTTAGGTAATTTTTTTACAACTAAAAATAAAGTAAAGAGTGATTTTTGCTAGTAAAATTCGTATAAGTGTTACAGATTACCAGAACAAAATTGTCAAACTTAACAAAAATAATTAAATTTTGTATTAAATATTATAATTCATTTTCAAGATATCTTCCACGATAATCACCCGCGGTAAGAATATCTTTTAATTGACACCAAAATCAATATTTTATCTCAAAAGATAAGCGAAAAACTGGGGGTCTGAACTCAACATTATTCTAATGGGCGGTAAAACCAATATGGACGACAGGGTAGCCGGCTCTTAAATAAAAAAAATAAACCAAAAATATGATTGAGTTCATCAAGTGTTTTGAATACATTTGAAATAAAGCTGAGCATCGCATCAATGGTGGACCTATTTTCAAGGCCACACTTTACTACAGGCCGGAGTGCCCCCCTCCACTCGCGGTGCCACGTCCCGCAATAAGCCGGGCGCCCAGACGACGCTGTCGGTAGCGCAGCTTGCCTCTTTCGATTTGTTGCCGTTGTTGATTACATAGTTTTAAATGGGTATAATATAAAGACGATTTTAATAAACCTGTTAAGAGCACCAGTGATGAATGTTGTTTATTTTTTTAAACAGGTTTTCAAATGGTTAATATCTTGAAACAATCTTGTTATTCAGGGTGATAAATAAATTGCCAGGAGAGGTAAACTTTCTAATGAAACCCATGTGGTTTTGACTTCATGCAGTAACCACTCTTTTAGAAATGATAATAGTAGGCTATTTAACGAGTAACATGAAATTTTTCTATGTTTTAATGGGTAAATTTCTGACAGATTCGGTCAATAAAGAGAAATGAGCGGAGCGTGCTATCAAATTTATGTGAAACAAGTACTGCGATTGGAAAATAAATAAGAGCTTTAATCATTATTAAAATCTATTCTTAAAATAATGTGGAAGTTCAAATACTATGTTCAGGTAATGAGGATGGTGACAATCACGACTCCGATGAAAAGGTAATTAGTGTTATAAATGATTTAGATTAGATTTAACGGAAGTAGAAGTATCTGATAATGATAAGTTAGGGCTAGTATAAATAGCTGGGTACGTAGCGTATGTTGCTTTAAAATATAATAACTGCAACTAATGTAATACTCTGTTGACCATTAAAATATTCTAATGTCTTGTCTTGCTCAATTATTTTCAGCTTTATAGCTAACCTTTTCACTAATCTTTTTCATGAGATAAGAAGTCTACTTTATTAAATAAATTTATTTAGAAAAAAGAGGACAAATTTCCAAGTTTTTCTAAGGGCCAATTACATTTTACTAACCAGGATAACTTATAATTATAATGTTACCATCATCACAACAATCCATTAAGTACAATATATTATATCAAAAGTTGGCATGTCCATAAACTAAACAAAAGAAAAATCTTATGTTTATCAATGGAAATTCTTTGTTTAAACAATAAACAATAAAATAATGCTGAGGCTAAGAGCTTTATACAAATAAACTTCTACAGTTTGTTCAAAGTAGTAATTTTACAAAAGGTTGTGAAGGTAACTTTTTCAGCATCAACCCCTGATAGAAACGTCTGACGCGAATGTTTCAAAGACGTATTTTCTTTCAGTTTTCTCATTCACGGGAAACAAAACATAAATGTTTTCTCTGTTCGCAAATGTCACTCTGTCTAAACACGCTTTGTTTTTGCAGACCGAGTCTTTCCAATTGAGTGAAATTGAGCGAGAAGTTTTTCCTTCGGGTTTAATAAAATTGCACAGACAACTAGATATTTCAGTTTACATTTAATTCAATTGGATATTTTTATTACGGAGTTATATTTTTAACAGAATTACATGTTTTTCTTCACCTCTTGAAAACACCATCTTAGCTGTTAAATGTGTTGCCTATTCTGCGAGTATGGGACGACTGAACTTTTGTTATCTAGTTTCTTACTAACATTGTCACCTCTTGTTGAGCGCATCTATCGGATGAATTGATTGAAGGTAGTTCGATTGTGTCAACCGTTCAAGGGTCGTTGCTCGATAATCTGGCCTCCATTGTGATTGAAGGTAGTTCGCTTGTGTCAACCGTTCAGGGGTCGATGCCCGATAATCTGGCCTCCATTGTGATTGAAGGTAGTTCGCTTGTGTCAACCGTTCAGGGGTCGATGCCCGATAATCTGGCCTCCATTGTGATTGAAGGTAGTTCGTTTGTGTCAACCGTTCAGGGGTCGATGCCCGATAATATGGCCTCCATTGTGATTGTAGGTAGTTCGATTGTGTCAACCGTTCAGGGGTCGATGGCCGATAATCTGGCCTCCATTGTGATTGTAGGTAGTTCGATTGTGTCAACCGTTCAGGGGTCGATGCCCAATAATCTGGCCTCCATTGTGATTGAAGGTAGTTCGATTGTGTCAACCGTTCAAGGGTCGATGCCCGATAATCTGGCCTCCATTTTGATTGAAGGTAGTTCGCTTGTGTCAACCGTTCAGGGGTCGATGCCCGATAATCTGGCCTCTATTGTGATTGAGGTAGATCGCTTGTGTCAACCGTTCAGGGGTCTATGCCCGATAATATGGCCTCCATTGTGATTGTAGGTGGTTCGATTGTGTCAATCGTTCAGGGGTCGATGCCCAATAATCTGGCCTCCATTGAGATTGAAGGTAGTTCGATTGTGTCAACCGTTCAAGGGTCGATGCCCGATAATCTGCCCTCCATTGTGATTGAAGGTAGTTCGTTTGTGTCAACCGTTCAGGGGTCGATGCCCAATAATCTGGCCTCCATTGTGATTGAAGGTAGTTCGATTGTGTCAACCGTTCAGGGGTCGATGCCCGATAATCTGGCCTCCATTGTGATTGTAGGTAGTTCGATTGTGTCAACCGTTCAAGGGTCGATGCCCAATAATCTGGCCTCCATTGTGATTGAAGGTAGTTCGATTGTGTCAACCGTTCAAGGGTCGATGCCCGATAATCTGCCCTCCATTGTGATTGAAGGTAGTTCGCTTGTGTCAACCGTTCAGGGGTCGATGCCCGATAATCTGGCCTCCATTTTGATTGAAGGTAGTTCGCTTGTGTCAACCGTTCAGGGGTCGATGCCCGATAATCTGCCCTCCATTGTGATTGAAGGTAGTTCGCTTGTGTTAACCGTTCAAGGGTCGTTGCTCGATAATCTGGCCTCCATTGTGATTGTAGGTAGTTCGATTGTGTCAACCGTTCAGGGGTCGATGCCCGATAATCTGGCCTCCATTGTGATTGAAGGTAGTTCGCTTGTGTCAACCGTTCAGGGGTCGATGCCCGATAATCTGGCCTCCATTGTGATTGTAGGTAGTTCGATTGTGTCAACCGTTCAGGGGTCGATGCCCGATAATCTGGCCTCCATTGTGATTGAAGGTAGTTCGTTTGTGTCAACCGTTCAGGGGTCGATGCCCGATAATCTGGCCTCCATTGTGATTGAAGGTAGTTCGCTTGTGTCAACCGTTCAAGGGTCGTTGCTCGATAATCTGGCCTCCATTGTGATTGAAGGTAGTTCGATTGTGTCAACCGTTCAGGGGTCGATGCCCGATAATCTGGCCTCCATTGTGATTGAAGGTAGTTCGCTTTTGTCAACCGTTCAGGGGTCGATGCCCGATAATCTGGCCTCCATTGTGATTGAAGGTAGTTCGCTTGTGTCAACCGTTCAGGGGTCGATGCCCGATAATCTGGCCTCCATTGTGATTGAAGGTAGTTCGTTTGTGTCAAACGTTCAGGGGTCGATGCCCGATAATCTGGCCTCCATTGTGATTGAAGGTAGTTCGCTTGTGTCAACCGTTCAAGGGTCGTTGCTCGATAATCTGGCCTCCATTGTGATTGAAGGTAGTTCGATTGTGTCAACCGTTCAGGGGTCGATGCCCGATAATCTGGCCTCCATTGTGATTGAAGGTAGTTCGCTTTTGTCAACCGTTCAGGGGTCGATGCCCGATAATCTGGCCTCCATTGTGATTGTAGGTAGTTCGTTTGTGTCAACCGTTCAGGGGTCGATGCCCGATAATCTGGCCTCCATTGTGATTGAAGGTAGTTCGATTGTGTCAACCGTTCAGGGGTCGATGCCCGATAATCTGGCCTCCATTGTGATTGAAGGTAGTTCGCTTGTGTCAACCGTTCAGGGGTCGATGCCCGTTAATCTGGTCTCCATTGTGATTGCTTTCATATAGTACACTAAGAGTTTACACGGATATGACAAAATCATCGAACAAAATTGCATTTGTGTAACGACGTTTTATTACTGAGATTTCATACTTAAATCTGAGATTAAAAACTCAATTTATATCTTTATTTTTTATTTCCATCTGTAGCTTTACCATCATCAACAGCAATAACTCTTGATACTTCATAATTCTAACAAAGCCGTTGGTTAAATGTTACAATACAACCACCATTTAAGTGGCTTTCACGGTATTTTGAAAGAGAAAAGTAAACTTCAGTTTAAGATAAACAAAGAATAACTGAACTGAACCAAATTCTAGCTATAAGCTTGCCACGAGAACCCCCTTAGAACCCTAATGTTCTCAGTACGGAATTTCTGGTCCCTCCAGCTGAGCTTATTGTTCACCATGACTCTGAGCGACTTGCGTGAATATGTGGTCTGGACGACTACTTAGCATTTTTTACGTATAATATTTTGTTAAAGTATATGACTCCTTCGAAATAATTAGATTACAATATACCTATCTTCAAAACAAAAATATGTTTGCTTTGCAAGTATGACATTCTTGTAAGAATACTCAACAATTTAAAATTTGTGATAATCTCTTTATGCCTACCTTATATCAACTGCTGTAGTACTTTGGTATTGGGGTACGAACAATAAAACCACTTTTAATGCAGGATTAAAGTTTTGGTTCTACTAATGATTGTTTACAACATTGGTGAGAAGAACCCTAAACATACACGAGTGGTATATACACAGTGAATCCATGTTATTATGTAAGCTTGACTATTCAAAGTAAATCATCATAAACTAATATTCAAGGGTAAGTGGCATACAGACTCGTTTATTTTAATACTCTGTTAAAGCTCCAGAAATAAGCTTCGACCAAATAAAGGACAGCGACGGCAGCAGATCATTGAACCGAGTTATTGAGGGTTATAGACTCATCTCAACACAACAATATCAGGTGGCTCTCCCCTCGTTCTCCCCATCTATATCATCTTTAACGTTACCTCCAACCAAGTTGAGAGAATTTCAGCGATACGGTAATAGATATTGGGTGTAGTCTTAAGTGGTCCAAGGATTTATATAACTTACAGCTGCATTAGTAAAACCTGGAAAACACAATTTACCTGGGCGAGACTTGCAACAATTACATGAAAAATCAAATGCGGAATGTCATCTCTAAAGTAAAAATGCATTATACTTACGTATTATCTAAACAGTAACAGTGCTTACATTAATAATTTGGATAAAAAACAAGCTAAGGTTTTTGATTACGTGTCTTTCAGTTTATATTTAAGGTAAACATGCAATTGAGTTTTGATTCAAGTAGTATTCTACACCTATAAGTTGTTCAATCAATTTAAAATTTTATAATTTTTAGGTGAAACAATTACTGATTGTGGACCCTATATCATCATCATCATTGTTGCTTCTAGGCACATATTCTACAGGCGGGAATATTGTGTAGGTTACCGGAATGATAGGATATAGCAGGGAAGGAAAGTGTGGGATTGGACGGCAGCCAAATCGACCATTCAGAGGGCCAACTCCCATCGTGGCGTTTCCCCAGCGCCGAGTCTCCTCAGCGCCGAGGCCATAAATTATCAAAGGGTCTGCTCAGTGATGCAGAAGTGACGAGGGTTAATATATTATCTTTTAAAATGCCGGGCTCAGTGAGTTTAATGGGTGAAGGATCAAATATTTGTCATATTTTTATTAAATTAAAAATACAATTACACTAGGTATGAGAACAGTGTCAATACTGCTGTGTTATAAGTTGTGTGAAGTATGTATTAGTTTTTCAAAATTTGTTGTGCATAATTGTGTTTATGTGCCAGTAGTTAAATAACAGAAAAACAAAGCCAGAGGCCACTTTTTATATTACTGGACTTGATTTGTAATGTTAAACCAAATCATTCTAGTAATATATAAGTGGCTTTGCATAGTCATTCAAGATCAACTGCGAGCATCTCAAAAGTACGAGAGTCGGCAAGCTTAATTAAAATTCATTGTGTTACTTTAGAATTTGAAGCGTATTATCATGTCTGCAATGAAATGTATGCAAAATTTGCGTCATTCCAGTGCTGATCATCTACTATGCTCAGTTGGGCACATGCCATTACCACGGTTCGTTGCTTTTGTGAATTCCAATTCGGCTGTCAAAACTGTCAGATTATGCCAGGTAGCCCGCTCGGCGCTGAGGATACTCGGCGCTGGGGAGACGGAATCAACTACCGTGCCCCTGTGACAGCTGGGACGAGATTCTCAAACAGGGGCCCGCATTCTACCCTCCAACTGGTCAACTAAACTGACAGGGTATCCATGTACAACAGCCAGGGATCATCCATTCTCAGGTTGGCAGGTTGGGGACCAAACCCGGAGATTCTGTCCCTAGCCGCTGCAACTGGAGGGACCAAAGGTGAAAGCGAAGTTTGTCATAATAGACAGCCAAAAGACTTACCATGTAATGACAACTTCATTTGTTGTACCCAATGTCAGCATCAAAACTGGTATAGACCAGTTTTAAGGTAGAGCTGGGACTTGTGGAGCCTATCTGATTATTGAGTCAGAGTCTGAGCTCAGAAGAATAATGAGGGCGGACAAATTATTTAACCTAAACACGCTGACCAAGGAATACGCATAAATAGCCAACTAAACTCAATATCGTAATCATAACCAAGTTGAGTAACTAATTCAAATATTTCTTAAGGGGTTCTGACACATTATTTTTAGGATTTGAACTCATAAAATATATCGAATCATACCCCCTATATAGTAATTTTCTTGCTGTCTTCTTTTTCTTAGAAACAAGAATGTTTTAAGGCAAAAATTCCGTGAAACATAAAGCTAAATTTTAGTCAGGTGTTACTTTCATTATACTGTATTAGTTTAAAAGAAATACTGTATAGTAAGTATAATTTAATAGTGGAATATAACAAGAAATGAAGATTTAAATTTTAAACTGTGAAATGAAATAATCAAAATTCCAATAATAATAAATTTGAATCGACTAGGCCTTTCTATATCAAAGATATCATCGTCAAGTCAAATCAACAACATAAAAAAAATTTTAGTTTTGACATGACAAATCAGCTGTAACGACCTAGTCAATTAAAATTTATTATAATTGGAATTTTGATGGTTTTATTTCACAGCTTAAATTTTAAATTAATTTCCAATAATTAGCTCCAAGTACATTATGGAAGAACTGAGGATACCAACCGTTTTAATTTTCTTCTAATTGGCAAAAGTACATGATTCATTTCGTGTGATTACATATCTTAGAACAAACCTTCAGTTTCTTCTCAAACTCAACATTTTTTCACAAACTATTACAAATAAATAACAATTTCTTAAAAGGATAATAGCGATTGCGTTTCCGTCTGAGGCAGGTTTGAAGTGCGTTTGCTAGAAGGGATCGGCGTTTCCAGTTCACCCAACTCCAACCCAACCAACTTCAACACGGCGCGACTCTTCTTCACACCTGAAAGTACTCCACATGACGATGGATTGTTATGTTCTCTGGTTTCCGATTTTTTTTTTTATTATCACGAAAAAGGAACAGCGAACACCAACGGTTTTTTAGCGAATTTCCCCTATAGGGAAGAAGCTTTTACCGTAGTCGGCATGGTAAGACCTAGGCCCGGGACCATGATAACTTTTCGTTTTGAGGTCCCCAGACCCCAAAAACACAATCCGTTCTAAACTGTATATATATATATATATAATAAACAAAAAGTAAATAAACTTGAGTACCCTGGTAAAATCATTTTAATTACACTTACACGTGTTTCAGGTCTTAGGCCATGTTCACAGTGTTAGTTATAATACCTAACCTTATTTTAAAACTAATCCTTATCAACAAGAATAAAGATTTTCACATGTGACTATAAATCATATGATAAATTTTTATCAGTGCAGGTTGGTAGGAGCACTTCTAATGTGTATTATTTGGTCGAAAATTGGGTTTTTTGTCTGGACTTGCATTGAGTTTAAAATGTTATTTTTATCAATTTGATAATTTTGATATATATAAAACTCTTCTTTGATATCCATTTTGTACCCTTTATTTTGGATGTCAAGAACTGTCATATTTTCCTCAATATTTTTGTAATTATGATCAGTTGTTAGTATATGGTCAGCAAATGCAGACTTTTGACTTGTCCTATTGTTTGATTTTATGGCCTGGATATGTTCATTGTATCTTTTCTTAAAGTTTCTACCTGTCTGACCTATGTAATATTTATTGCAGTCGCTGCAGTTAATTCTATAAACTCCTGAACTTTCATAAATATTGGATGTTTCTTTCTTATCACTGGAAAAATTGTTTATGAGTTGAAATGAGTTATTCCTTGTTCTGAAGCTTACTTTATAATTTGATTTCTCAAACGTCTTTCTGATGGCTTTATTAAGTGTTGTACTATAAGGAACACACATATACTCACTTTTGGTTCAAAAATATTTTCTTTTTCAGCTTTTTATCTGCTTGATCTTATTATTTTGTCAATCAATTTTGTGTCATAACCATTTGCGGTGGCAATGGACTTTATAGTTCTTACTTCTTTATTGTAGTTTTCTTCATTCATCGGTATTTTTAATAATCTGTTGATTAATGAATGGAAGGATACCATTTTTTGTTGCCACGGGTGATTTGAGTTAGGTGGTATTACAAGCATTGATTGAGATGGTTTTCTAAATATGTCAAATTCATGTTTTCCATTCTCTTTCGTTATTGTAACATCAAGAAAGTTTATTGATGTGTTATTGGTTTCCATTGTGAATTTGATTGATTTTGATATAGAATTTAAATATTCCAAAAGTTCGTCTGGTGAGTTTTGGTCATTTTTGTATAAACAAAGAATGTCATCGACATACCTGTACCAATATACAATGTTTTTGCTTTGAACATGGCCTAAGAGCTGAAACACGTGTAAGTGTAATTAAAATGATTTTACCAGGGTACTCAAGTTTATTTACTTTTTGTTTATTATATTTATCAGTGGCCCTAATCTGTGAATTTAATGTTTTGATATATATATATATATGTATGTGTTCGTGAGCACGATAACTCTCGTAAAAATAATCCGATTTCGATTAAATTTGGTATAAACGTGTAAAGCAACATTTATGACTTTAAGTTCGAAAACCAACCAGATCGCTCTATGGGAAGGGGTATTTTGGGGGGGTTTTGTACCCCAAAAATGGGTTTTTTGAATTTTTTACGTATAATTTTGGAAATAGTCAAATTTTAGTTTTTCCCATTGGATTCAGCTTACAAAAACACACAAGTTGGTATTTTGATCATTTCTCTACGTTAATTGGTTACCGAGATATTGAAAGTGCTAAACACAGTACGTTGTCTAATGTTATTCTTATGGAGGAAAATAAAAATTGTATATCTCGCTTATTTATGAACATATACTGACGAAACTTGGTATATGGCTTGGTCATCTGGTTGTGGACCATTGATATTTGCTCAAACAAAATTTTTTGCCAAGGCTCCCGTAGCAGCAAACCTGCATACTCAGCCCCATGTTATTCTTATGGAGAATAAGTAACGTGTTATCTCCCTTAATTATGAAAATAAATTAATGAAATTTGGTATGTGACTTCACCTAGTTGAGTTATATTGATATTAGCTTAAAACCCCATTTTTTGTGTTCCTTTCTTCAGCAAATCTGCATACTCAGCCGCCATGTTATTCTTATGGAGAATAATTAAAACGTCATAAATCGTTTATTTATGAATGTATATTAATGCAACTTGGTATGTAGCTTTATGTGGTATTAAGATAAATATATATGCATTGGAAATTCGCTGAGTACGCAGGTTTGCTGCTACGGGGGTATTTTAAGGGTAAACTAGGCTCAACAGTGTACTTACAGGGTTTCAAACCATGACCTGTTAATAAAGAATTACTAGCCGACCGTGATAAAATAATTTATTTTATAAGTTTATACTACATTAACCATTGCGCTGCTAGATTAGTGTATGCTCAATTAGATAAGCACAAACAAAAACATCAAAGCAAGGGTTGTCAGTGTTGTTTAAAATAATTTGTTTCCAGCCAGCTAATTCTGTTTCAGATATGAATCCGTTTCGCAAAAAAATGATTTTAATATAATTAGAACAGTGAATATGCGACACGACTTATGAGAGGCCTTTGCGAGCTTTGAAATAAATTGTGTGTGTACCAGTTCCATACAAGTACTTTATATAAAATTACACTTTACAGATTAGTATTATCATAAATTAAATATTCAACACCATGATAAATTCGGTTTGCCTACTTTTCCAGTAGATAAAATTCTCGTAGGACATAATCCTCTCATAATACATAATACTTTTACAGTCCGTTACAGAACATTACAATAAGTAAATGGATGCATGTCAGATCTTTTTGCTAATCTTCATTTAATAAGACTTAACTATTAAAAACCACATAAATATGTTAGTTTATTTATTAAAAACAATTTGAATGATACAACATTGTAAAAGAGATAATTTTCAAGTAAATTTCCGATAAATACCACCATTACTATACATCATTAAGTTTCACCATTACTAAGCATTTTAATTTAATAATGTTTTACGATAACGGCATAGAAATTTAGAAAATACCCCCGTCGCAGCAAACCTGCGAACTCAGCGAATTTCCAATGCATAATATTTGTCTGAATTCCACATACAGCCGCAAACCAAGTTTCATAAAAATATATTCACATATAAGCGATTTTAATTATTCTCCATAAGAATAACAATGGTAATGAGTATGTAGGTTGGCTGAAACAAGGAACAGAAACAGTTGGTTTTTATGCAAATATAAATAGAATTTAACTAGGCGAAGCCACATACTAAGTTTCATTGATATTCAATCATAAATAAGCGATATATGACATTCTAGTTATTCTCCATAAGAATAACATGGGGGCTGAGTAAGCAGGTTTGCTGCAACAAGGAACAGAAAAATGGGTTTTTATATAATTATCAATATAACTCAACCAAGTGAAGCTACATACCAAGTTTTATTAATTTATGTTCATAATTAAGGGAGTCAGTACATTTTACTTATTCTCCATAAGAATAACATGGGGGCTGAGTACGCAGGTTTGCTGCTACGGGAATAATCAATAAAAATTCAATTTTTTGTGCAAATATCAATATACCAGTACTACTTGAAGCCACATACCAAGTTTCATCAACATACATTAATAAATAATCGAGATATCAAATTTTATTTATTCTCCATAAGGATAACATTGGACAACGTACTGTGTTTAGCACTTTGAATATCTCTGCAACGGTTGGGCGTAGAATCACAATTTATAGACCAAAATGATTGTTTTGTGGAACTGAACAGATTGGTAAAAGCAAATGTGAAGTTTACATTAAAATAAACTGAGGAAAAGCCAAAAACCTTTTTCCCATAAGATTAACATCTGAGATTTTATGAGCAGGTTTTTTTTTATTTTCTCCGCAACCACTTAACCTAGGTTAATAATTCAAAATACTAAATTATTTGTTTTTTTAAGCTCTATAACATGGTCAAAACCAAAATTAAGTTTTTTAAAATTTTAGGGTAATAAATGCAAAAAACTGATTTTTGGAAAATTTAAAACCCCCCATAAACCCCCCTTCCCATGGTCCGATTTTTCTGGTTTTCGAACTTAAAGTCATGAATGTCATTTTACACATTTGAGCCAAATTTCATCAAAATCGGACGTTTTTTACTCAAGTTATCGTGTTAACGGACACATATATATATATACATATACATATATATACACATATATATACATATATATATATATATAGATATATAGATATATATATACATATATATAAATTTGAACGAATAGTGTTTTTGGCATCTGGAGACCTCAAAACAAAAAGTTATCATGGTCTCGGGCTTAAGTCTTACCATGAGACCTACGGTAATAGCTTCTTCCCTATAGGGGAAATTCGCTAAAAAAGGTATTATGTAATAATGTACATTCTAATACTGACATAAAAACGCAAAACTGTTAAAATAATTTAAAACTAACTGTTTTAATAATAAAATGTGTAACAAGATTTAATTTACACAGTACATTGTTAAATGTAATTCTTGACTTTCATGAAAGATGGTAAATATTCAAAATAGTTAGCAAGAAGTAATGAATTTGCGCAGCCATAATATTAAATATCATCAGAACGTTGATACTGTAAGACTAAATCACTTGTTATTCGGAATAAATGATCTTTTATCACCACTACTACTGCATTTGATGCATTCATATTTATGTAAGTTTTTCATGAATATTTTGTTGCCCTTTAATAACTATGTTTGGTCTTATGCATTTAATATACCAAAATAGTGGGTCGCATACATACCCTTGGCTCAGTATAGTTATATTTAAATAATTTATTTCACCTTTCTTGTTTTAGAAATGTAGGATGACTATGAACCGTGATAAATTTTGTTATGTATGTGAAAGAAAATCCATTAAAATTGTAACGAAGGGTTAGGAGTTACTGAACAACAAATACAAACAGATAAATAGTATCAAAGGATTTATTTTAATATATATCAACATTTTCAAAGATATTCTTCTTGAAATAACATTGTTATGGAAATAACCAACATTTTTAAAATATTTTTTTTTAATTAACTAAATTTAAAAATCACAGTAAAATTATCACTTGTTATTTTATAAGTTGGTAAGAAAATAATGTACCTATTTTTTGCATTTTAGAAAAGGCAGATTTTTTGGATGTATTCGTTTAGTGCAAGCTTAAGAATTTATGACGAGTAACAATAAAATAGATGAGGAGCACCGAGCAATGAAATCTGTCCAGTTTATCTTCAGTAAACTCCAGTCCCTTAATTCGGTCCGGCTTATTGGGTTTAACAGTGACTTCTTTGATATTTTAGTTTTATATTTTCTTTATAAATTTGTATGTCCTTATTATTTTATTAATTAAACTTTATTCTTTCTTAAATATTTATTGTTTTTCTGGCCTGTCAACAAATATTTTAAACCTTTTGATATATTAACCAATTTTGTTGGACTTAATTATTTTACTTGAATGACTATATTTATTGGAACAGACCTTTTTATCCCTCATTTTAAAATGATAAAAATAATACAACTTTAATAATGAATAATTTGTAATGAATATTATAAATATTATCTTATAATATTATAATATGTTAAATACTGTTTAAAATTGCGAAAATTCTTGCCTGATGCTGTGTCCTTAAATTATGGAGGAGTTCTAAATTCACACAAACTGGGATATTACGTACACTATACGTTCTCCAAGAATATCCATACAAGTGCTGTAATTATACCAGTACATTGTCTAGCAATATTTATATTTGATTTGGAACTTCATAACAATTTATACTGATGTCATTCAATTGTAATTTACAATTTGTGAATAAAGTTTATTTTCATTTCAAGTTTAAGTGATATTTTTATATTTAATTTATTTGGTATGTTTTATGTGTAATGAACTACTTATGGTTTATAAAACGTTGTTGTGATGAATTTTCTAGTTTGGTGGCTTAAATAATAAAATTTAAAAAATCTTTATTTAACAACTTTTAAGAGAGTTTTCGTTGTTTTTTGTTTTTTAAAATTATGCGAACCACGACAGAATACTGATGTTTCCAATTAACACCAGTAATTTTCAATTATTATGTGCGTTGTTGTTTATTTATGCTTTTACATCGTTCTTTAATCTGTGTATGAACGAAAATAAAGCATTATTTTTATTTTTTTTTATTTGTTATACACCCTATACAACCACAGTAAATTAATTAAAACAAAAAAAAACTCAAACAGTTTATTTCAGTTCCTGGTGGACTCATTAGGACACCAACTAATATTTAAATTATATTCAAACTGTATTACTATTCAATATTTATATTGTTTTTTGAGCTATTAGTGCATCTGTGTCTTAGATGTTTTAGGGCAAGGGGGGAGAGCGGGGCAGGATGATCACTGTATTCCTTCCATAATACTTTCGCAGTGTCCAACTCATTCCGACACCTCGTAAGGATGCATTACGTGATTGGTCTGTCTCTGGGATGGGACGTGATACAATTAGTAGTAACAACGACCCAGAGAACGTCTTATTTAAAGAGCGAAGTTCTCGACAAACTCAGGTCTGAATACATTAATTAATCAACAGCCCTCACTTCAGGGCAGGGACTCAGCTTTCTGATCTCCAATACAAATAGTTTGACCTGATTAAAAGTATTAGAAAAGCAAATTAGATTTTGTACGAATCAAAAACGAACATGACCACGGATACTAGAAAAGAAACGGTTGGGCCATAAACAAAACAATTTACGTTTTTGGATCGATTGTAAACAAAATTTCTTTACATGTTCAGTTTATTTATTTGCACTAATATTATTGTCTGCAGTGATAACTGGGAACACAGTGGATGCGATTTTGACATATCCATGTGTAAATAAAAACAAACGTGATAAAATTCGATCCACTGACGTCATTTTTTATGTTTATGACCCCTATCGGTATTTTCTATTATCCGTGAACATGACTAATAAAAACTGTCAATTAAATTATTCTCACTTTCAAAATTTCTTTATTAACACTACAACGGTGTCTTGTTCTTCAGTGAGCTAACAGTTATCTTATGGCCTTTTTATGACAGTTGCCTTTTTATGACATTTTATCCATTTAAATGTATAATCGACTCTAATGTATAAACAATCAGTTGAAGCTTATCCTTGGGATCGTTTATGTAATAGGATTTGGATTGAATTTTATAGGTACATACCACTCAGGCATACTAGCATTCTTAGGCAACAAAGATATTTCGAATATCGCATCCATGCTAGAAGAATAACATAGTAAAGAATGGGAAATGGATTTGAAGTTGATTTAATCACTAGTTTAAAAATCATTTTCCTCCCAATAATGTAAGTATAAAAATAATGTTGCATTTCCTGTTATTTATCAGAAGTATACCTGAGCTATGCGCTAGTCTAACATTTGCCGGGTTAAGGTTATATTAACATTTGAACCACATTGAGCTCAGCTCGTAGTACTCGTACCCATCTCTAAAGAGACCCTTTTCTAAATGGCAGTGTTATAATTTTTCGACTAGATATAGTGGAGAGCACAAAATATCCCTCCAGCCCTGAAAACTCTATGTAAAACTTTGTCAAGTATCAAGACGCTATACAAAGAAATATTCTTTATTAAGAAATTCTCTCTCGAATTCCAGAAAAAGCATCTACAGCATTTATGTCTTCGAAGAGGTCTTTGTTTCTAGTGGCGTTTGAGTTATTAAATTACTGAACATTCTTTTGTTTCTTCACTCATCCCACCTTTTATCTTACCTTTATTGAAATACCTGGATTTACCGAATACTTTAAACACTGTATTAAAACTACGGTTTTGTTATAGGATTTATAATTTTCGAATATTGACGGTAAATTTACTAAGCCATAATTGCCGGACATTAAACGACCCCATTTGAGTGTAGATTTAAGCCAGTAGCTCGTGTAGTAGTGACCACATACGTTGTGGTGTTCATATTAATGTAAATGTTAAAATTTGAATTTTAAAATTATAAAATAATTATTTATATAGTTTATGAGTAACTATAACTCGTTTATTATTCCTAATTTAAGCCATGAGTATTTGTATTCGATAACGTATTACTAGCTACTCGTCAGTTAAAAGTAGGTTTCCAAGAGCTTATTTAAATATATAAACTATTCCAAACAATGGAATTAAGAATCATTACTAGGTTGAATATTTATTTAGGAAAAAAATTATACAAAAAAAGGTTGTCTTAACTAGTAGTGATGATTTGTATCATGTAAAAATATATGAAAATCCAGTAGTGACAACACAACAAAAGAGATACTGTCTTTGTGGGTTAAGTGAGTTGCGCACATGACATTAATGTTTGTAGTCCACTTAACCCCTCTTTCTTCTAAAACCATTACAAATTACAAATAACAACTTTAAATCCTTTATCTTGTATTTCGGAATAAAACAGGTAATTTGAAATGGAATTATTTAATTGAATGTGTTCTATTATTATACTTGATATTTTTAAGCTTATGAGAGGACATAACTTTATAACTAATGAAGAATAAACTTGTGAAGTTTTTAAATTAAGTAATCCTCACATTATTTGATTAGTTACATTATAGCTTCATCAACTTTGGATTTTAGTTGTTGTCTTGGTGGCATTAACCTTTTAAACATGAAATATAACAAAAGTGTCAGATGCTTAGTTATATAACGGTAATGTAACGTGTCAGATGCTTAGTTATATAACGGTTATGTAACGAGTCAGATGCTTAGTTATATAACGGTAATGTAACGTGTCAGATGCTTAGTTATATAACGGTAATGTAACGTGTCAGATGCTTAGTTATATAACGGTAATGTAACGTGTCAGATGCTTAGTTATATAACGGTTATGTAACGTGTCAGATGCTTAGTTATATAACGGTAATGTAACGTGTCAGATGCTTAGTTATATAACGGTTATGTAACGTGTCAGATGCTTAGTTATATAACGGTAATGTAACGTGTCAGATGCTTAGTTATATAACGGTTATGTAACGGTATGTTTATTAATTTTATTCATATTAGGTTTAAAACTTTAATTGAGATTTAATAGTTTTCTGCACTCTGTTTATTTGTAGATCCCGGGTAGCGAGTAGATTGGGTTGTAACGTCGTAAAGGGTTGGGATTGTCGGCGGTTAAGTGCATCAAGGAGAATGAGCCATTACATTGTTAAACTGCGCCAATAACCCGGGGTAATGGACTACAGCCTGTAAATGAAATGCCCCATTCACAGAGTAGCGTCGTTGGAACATTTTTTTTTGTCTGTAGATCCCGGGTAGCGAGTAGATTGGATTGTAACGTCGTAAAGGGTTGGGATTGTTGGCGGTTAAGTGCATCAAGGAGAATGAGCCATTACATTGTTAAACTGCGCCAATAACCCGGGGTAATGGACTACAGCCTGTAAATGAAATGCCCCATTAACAGAGTAGCGTCGTTGGAACATTTTTTTTTGTCTGTAGATCCCGGGTAGCGAGTAGATTGGATTGTAACGTCGTAAAGGGTTGGGATTGTTGGCGGTTAAGTGCATCAAGGAGAATGAGCCATTACATTGTTAAACTGCGCCAATAACCCGGGGTAATGGACTACAGCCTGTAAATGAAATGCCCCATTCACAGAGTAGCGTCGTTGGAACATTGTGTTTTGTCTGTCATCAATTTATGCTGTCAATCATAAAGTAAGTTAGTTTTCAAAGATAAAATTAGGTATAAGGTAACTCGTAATATTTTCCTCTAAAGAATGTTTCGTTTGAGTATTATTAAAATACATGACTCCCAAAATTAATAATTTTGTTACAAGAGATGATTTAAGTTCCCCCCAACTTTATTTAGCAAACTTTGTAATTATTTATAAATTTGAAAAGCTACAACATAATAATAAATACTTAACGACAAATTGGAAACACACTGTGACAAAGTGTCCATTGTTCATATGTAGAGAGTTAAGTTAATTCCAGGAAACATCACAACGACCACACTAAATATGTTACTACTTTAAGTGCTAATCATGCTCTAAATGCAAACAATAATAATCGTTACACATGCAACGCCCGTTATAAGCAAGCAACAATAAATATTATACGAAAAACAAATCTAAAATGTTTTAATAATAGATGCAAATTTTGGTAGAAGACAATTTATACAAACCCCTATTTATTTATTTATCTCTTTTTTGTTTTCAACAACTGTACCTTCGTAATTAAAATTCTGTTTTAAGATGTTTACAAAGGTTCAGAAATAAAACAAAATATCACGTTTGTCGCTTGGATGATACGAACAATAAAATTTGCCGAGTTTATACTCAATAAACTATGACCTCCAAAGCCGCTGGGTTTATAGGCTTGAACCACGATGTCTCTTCTCTTTCCTCTTCTATTTCATTTTATTGGGCAATATAAAACACATTTTTGTCAATGTGAGCCTAATATTCACAAGTTTTACATTAACTAAATATTCAACCCAAGTTAAGTAAACAATGAACGTTTTAAGTTTATTTACTTAAATTAATAACTTGTTTTATTTTACACAAATTTAAGTTTAATATTACAATTGAGAGTTGTATTGATACGATTGTAACTTATTTTTAAAACAATCCAGATACTGTTTCAAAGGGAGTTAGCGGTGCCAAAGGGATGATGCATGTGAACTCGTTACTCCTGAAGGAGTCGAAATCGCCACATTAACCACTTTCCTAAGCTAAAACACTTTTTAACAAAACAGGTCTGAAACTGAATACATTAATTAACCGACCGCTACAGTTGAGAAGTTAAATTCACTTCCAATCTCCATTTCAAATTAGTGAATATAATTTGCCATCATTACTCCAACAAAGGATAACAATAATTAAATCAACGGTGGTGAGCAATGGTCCAATAATATGACTCTCGTATCGTTTTAGGGCATTCGTGTTTATATTAGTGCACTGAATTTACCAAACAATGTAGAAATATTACTTTCTTCTTTGTTATGTATTTCAATGTTATGTATTTCAGAAGTTACATTAAAATTACATTTTTATAGATACTTTTGGCCGGGTGTAAGATAGATTTGCTCCATTGAATACAACAAAATTTTTTAGTCAGCTATGTTTAGCATATGATAACGTCATTATTTTTTTAGCATTTTAAATATTTTTAAGCCATGATCTAGCCAGATGTAGCCATGATTATAGCCTGATTTCGGAGGTCGACGTTAGGTACAGCAACAATAAATTCTCACACAATCGGTAAGTATGTTTGATTATCCAGTGTGACCAGCCTTCACCTCGGTACCTCTCCTTGTCTCCCTGAGGGTGATTTCTTAAAACCTGAGAATCTTAGCCCGGTCAAGTCAGCTTCCTTGGAGGGGATAATGGCTTTCCTTGGAGCAATATTCATTCCTTGGAATAATGGGGGTTGCTTTGGAGGATTGGTTCTTACCCGACAAACTCTTGAAGAATTTTAGGCTAGGAGGCGAACATCCTGGGGCTGCCCCACCTTGACCCCAGGTGCTCGATACTTTGAAGAGTATTTGATTATCTTTCACTCTTGGGTGACTTGTGTACAGGGGTACAACCATCCCCAAGTATCCAGGTCCCTTCCTTCGAGTCTAATCAGCTAATTCTGGGGCCTCCCGTTAATCTAAAATCTAACAAAACCCTACTGACTTTTATTACTGAATAGTATTGAAACGTATTAATTAGTAGCATTAAATTAAAGTAGTTAATATCAAAAGTATAATTGTCTGAGAGTGTTGAAAAATGAAGCATTTGAATAATTTTACAGTTTGAAAGAAGGTGGATCTATTTAAACTTGCATAAACAATATTTAATACATTTTGAGGCAGATATTCTTTACAAATCAAATGTAGCGAGATATGGCTTTGACAGCTAAGCAATAAAAAAACGCTTGTTTCTAAAATGTTAAACAACATTATTTTATTTCACTAAAAATAAAGATCGGGAGAGAATGTTTATTCTGAAAATTTCTTATGTTCTAAATATTATTTCAGCGCTTTCAGATAGTTCAAGAGGAAGAAATTGTGTTATACGTTTTATTCCTAGGACCGCACTTCAATTAATGTATTATTAATTCAATTCAATACCTTCAAGAAATTTAACGATCAGAAACTATATTCATTTTATGCAAGGGTTTCGACATTTTGTTTCAAGTCTTTTTGATTTTATATGTCAGTTTCATTATATCACATTACCACAATAGACAATCTATTAAATTAAAACAAAAAATTGTTTGTATTTTTCTATTCCTCACCTTCAATACTTGAATAATGCTCGGCCACTTATTTTAATCTATTCGATAGCAAAAAAGTAAACCACAAATTTGTTTAATTAATTTCTAAATTTTCTTTAGAGTACGATTTGGTCATTCATTTTATACTATTTAAATTAAGTATAAAATAGGTATTCTTTGACTTATGATTTATTTTTGAACAAAAACATGTCTAGAGAAATAGAGGTTAAAACTGGAAAGTCTTCAGTAACGTAGAATGTTCTTAAATCTCAGACTGAGCTTGAGTCTCGAATCTACAAGACGTGTTTTGTTTTAGTTTTCGAATACACGGGAAACAAAACATTGAAAAGTATTCTGTTTTCAAATGTCGCTTCAGTTTGTTTCTTCAAAACGATTTCTTGCAAACGGAAACCGGCGAGACATTTTAGCTTTGGTTTTTTTGACAAAACATCATCCATTGCGATTTTGTTTATAAACAAATATTTTAAACTATTTGAAAATTTGAGAAGTTTCACATTTTCCCCATACCTTGTAAGTTATCAACCGATTCGATTCAAAGCTAATTCGTATGTAAATCTTACAAACATACAACTATTGATACATTTTGTAGTGAAATGTTTTATTTATTACGTACAGTAATAATTTAATTATTAAAATGTGCAGTAAACTTGCCCCAATAATTATTTTAATTTTCCCTACATTGAAGTATAACAGACACATAGTATTTATTTTATCGATTTATTACGTTTATATATGAATATTTTCTGAATAATATGTTTTCAAATATTATTTAATGTGTGTTACTAATGTGCATTATTAATTTCGTTTTGCTTTATCGTATAAAGAACTCAGTCAATTTTAACTCTGTTGCTGCAGCTGTTAATGGAAGGATGCAGTGTAAATTACTATATTAATGCCGAGTTTATGCTTCAATTCCAACAGGTTTGATGAAGCTTAGTTTGAGTGGTTCAGTAATTCCAAGTCAGTGAACATGAACTTCAACTTAACCTGTCCTGCAGCCACCTTCCCTGTATATAACCGTGTGATTTTAATTTTGAACTGTGCTCTTTCAAATTAGACTCATCTATAGTTTTAAACAAGTAAACAAATTATTATATCGTTCATTTGATGAAACAATTTTAAATTCTAGAATGCACCGGTACTAAAACATATACACATCTCAAGGGATATGCAAATAAAGCACTTACAATTATAGTTCATCTGACTGTAATTCTAATAACAAAATCAAAGTAACAATTATATCAGTAGCTATAATTCTCCTCTATAATATCCTCTTATTTACTTTACTACCAAGGATCGTAAAATAACAAGATATTTTTAAGCACATATCAATATTTATCAAACTAACTTCACCCGGATATAAAAGTTGTCAAACAATAAAGTAAACTGTTTCTTTGCTGAATTCTGTTATGTCTCATTGTTAATTTTTTAATTTTTTTTTAAGTTACCCAACACAATTTTTATAACACTCTAAGCCCAGTGATGAGTAAACCCCACGAGCGTTTTTGAAACACGTTATCACTTGATTGTAAATTTACGTTTTGGCAAAACCTTCATTTCTAGGAAATTCGAGGTAAAAAAACTCCAAATGAAGGGGCTAGAGAGATGCTGAAACTCAATAAAGGCATATTGTTTAAGAGATCGGAAATTGCCGGGGACTAATATAGACGAAATTTATTTTATTGCTCCAGGAAAAAACTGGAGATTGCTAGTTCGAGTTTCCTTATATATTTTTAATTCTAAAATGATATTTAACCTTAATTTTCCTTTAGGTTTCGTGCTTACTACAGATACAAGATATAACGGCTTACAATAACAAACTCTATAAAACACTAAAAGACGTTTAAGTTCGATCCTCTTATTCTTAATATATAATACCCCCGTCGCAGCAAACCTGCATACTCAGCGAATTTCCAATGAATTATAACACATTAAGCCACTTAACAGGGATTCATAAGAAATATATTCACAAACAAGCGATATTTAAAATATTAATTATCCTCCATAAGAATAACATTGGGGATGAGTACGCAGGTTTGCTGCAACAAGGCACACAAAATAATGGGTTTTTATGTAAATATCAATAGAACTCATCTTAGTGAAGTCACATACCAAGTTTCATCCATATACAATCATAAATAAGCGATATATAACATTTTAAGTATTTTCCATAAGAATAACATGGGGACCAAGTACCTAGGTTTGCTGCTACAGGAGCCATAGGCGAAAAATTGTTTTTTTGTGCAAACAACAATAAACCATAACCAGATCAAGCCATATACCAAATTTCGCCAGTTTATGTTCATAAATAAGCGAGATATACAATTTTTCTTTTTCTCCATAAGAATAACATTAGACAACGTACTGTGTTTAGCACTTTCAATATCTCGGTAACCAATTGACGTAGAGCAATGATCAAAATACCAAATTGTTTGTTTTTTTAAGCTTAATTCAATGGTATAAATTAAAATTTGATTTAAATTAAAATTAAATGTGAAAACCCCAAAAAACACATTTTTGGGGTACAAAACCCCCCAAAAACCCCCCTTCGGATGGTGCGAGTCATCTGGTTTTCGAACTCGTTCAAATAAATGGTACTTTACACATTTGTACCAAATTTCATTAAGATCGGACCTTTTTTACGAGAGTTATCGTGCTTACGGACACATATATATATATAAATATATATATATAAATATATATATATATAAATATATATATAAATATATATATAAATATATATATATATATATACATATATAAAAATTCGAACGAATGGTGTTTTTGGCATCTGGGGACCTCAAAATGAAAAGTTATCATGGTCTCGGGCTTAAGTCTTACCATGAGACCTACGGTAATAGCTTCTTCCCTATAGGGGAAATTCGCTAAAAGCGGAAGCCCTAGGTTGTTCAAGAACAGTTCTCCAAAATTCTGATGTTGGAATTGAAAATTTGGTACACTAATTGTGCAGGTTTACAAAAGGAAAATTAAAGGGTTTGACACGGGTCATTAAAATCCCAATGTTATTCTTATGAACATTCACAGAGGTTACCAGTATCCTATGTTTTAAAATATTCAATTGTATAAAAACCACAAACATGAATATTGTTTACCGTAATCATCAGCCATAGTGTGTGATCGATGTTTAAAGCTTCAACACTCACCTGTAAACACATATTAATAATTAACTTTATTAATTGTATATCAAGCTTATTGAGACAGAAGTATGTTTATATAAAGCACAGACAGTACAATAACTTATATGATGATTTTCCAAATTGTCGTTAACTATTAAATTCAGGTGGTTAATTCAACTAGATTCTCCAGTTTAATTACACTGCATTCATACAATAACATGGTAGTTATGTTTTACCTGCATTCTAAATAATATTAAAACCTCGTTACTGCCTTTATCTTGTATATCAACTGGGGGTTTGTAACCTTTAATAAAGCATTTTAAACCGCAAAACGAGTACAACACAATTACTTAACTATTTACTTTAGAATGCACTCCATTAAATGGCAGTATCCCTATTTAATATACACTATTCTTTGCATAACTATACTACATATTCTAAAATGTAAGATCATATAAACAACATTAAATATATGGAATTTGGTTAAGTATATGGGACAGACATTTAAATATTATTTCTAAACATATTATTTTTATTTCAACGTTCAAAACGTATAGAAAATATGTGTATATAACGGTTTAAGTGAAATATCGCTTTTATAAAGATTATTTCAACTCAAATTAACCTAATTCGTTTTTACTTATGCGAAATACTCGTTTAAATTACTAAGGTATTTAAGATTAATTATTTACTGAAGCGTTGTACATAAACATCTTTGCGCATTAAATGTGCAAAACCTTTAAAACTACAATTTGAGAAAAATACCTCGTGAGAGCATATTTTAGTTTGAAATTAAAAAAAAACAAAAATCACTTAAAACCGGACTAACAATGAAAAGAAAGTATTGCTGATGCAGCACGAGCACACAACCAGCAAAAAGTTAGGCAGTAATGTGGTTTGTGTGTTGCCAGTAGTTCCGGCCCAGTGGCCTTACGTTGCTCTGTGTTTTAACATGGGTTGCCCTTTATAGCTGCAACACTGAGCTCCTTAAGAGTGAACTCCATTCACGTAATATTCCTCGTTTCTGTCTGCTTTCCCCGTAATGCCTCTGTTGACTTTCAAAGCTGTTCCTCCTAAATTATCCAAAATCGTTGGTCTATGATTTATTTTAAATAGCAAATCAGCTTAACGATTTCAGTGACCAGAAATTCACACAGTTCACAAACAGTTCACTTATAAACAAATCATACATATTACATTTTATTGAACGATTATTATTACCATCGCAATGTTGCTCACAGAAATCGCTAGAGATTTCTTATTTTGACTCTCATTGAAGTGAACAATAAATCAAATACCCCCGTCGCAGCAAACCTGCATACTCAGCGAATTTCCAATGAATATATAACATAACACATTAAAACACTTAACAGGATTTATAAGAAATGTATTCACAAACAAGCAATATTTAAAATATTAATTATTCTCTATAAGAATAACATTGGGGATGAGTACGCAGGTTTGCTGCAACAAGGCACACAAAATAATGGGTTTTTATGCAAATATCAATAGAACTCATCTTAGTGAAGTCACATACCAAGTTTCATCCATATACATTCATAAATAAGCGATATTTAAGTATTTTCCATAAGAATAACATGGGGACCAAGTACCTAGGTTTGCTGCTACAGGAAAAATTGGCGAAAAATTGTTTTTTTGTGCAAACAACAATAAACCACAACCAGATCAAGCCATATACCAAATTTCGTCAGTTTATGTTCATAAATAAGCGAGATATAAAATTTTTATTTTTCTCCATAAGAATAACATTAGACAACGTACTGTGTTTAGCACTTTCAATATCTCGGTAACCAATTGACGTAGAGCAATGATCAAAATACCAAATTGTTTTTTTTTAAGCTGAATTCAATGGTATAAATTAAAATTTGATTTAAATTAAAATTGCATGTTAAAACCCCAAAAAACACATTTATGGGGTACAAAACCCCCAAAAACCCCCCTTCGGATGGTGCGATTCATCTGGTTTTCGAACTTGTTCAAATAAATGGTACTTTACACATTTGTACCAAATTTCATTAAGATCGGACCTTTTTTACGAGAGTTATCGTGCTTACGGACACATATATATATAAATATATATATATATATATATATATATATATATATATATATATATATATAAAAATTTGAACGAATGGTGTTTTTGGCATTTGGGGACCTCAAAATGAAAAGTTATCATGGTCTCGGGCTTAAGTCTTACCATGAGACCTACGGTAATAGCTTCTTCCCTATAGGGGAAATTCGCTAATAAATCAAAAATAGGGATAGTTCGTCAAGAAGGGACGGGCTATCAAAGTTACCATTGGTCATGGGGTAACGGGAAATGTTTCGTAACTGGCGCCCGCTCTTAAGAGTTGGATAAAATCTGTTAACGTTCTCGTTCAACGTCTTGCTCGTTATCTTAAAACAGTCTTACTTATTAGTGAATTTCCTTTGGAAAGTGAACTATTAGCATGACCCGCACGGTGAAACTTAAGCCCGGGACCACCATAGAAGTTCCTAACGTGACCCCCTGAACACGTTTTGGGGGGTCGTTCAAAATTTTTTTTATATATATATGTGTATATATATATGTATATATATATATAATAAATATATATATATATATATATTTACCAAAAAGGGGTCATAAAAGCCCCAGATGTAAAATCAATGCATGTAAAAAGATGGGAATTAGAGAGGCGAAAGTTTTAAGCCCACTCTCGTCATTATAGCATAAATATTTACCATGTTATTAAAGAAAATGTGTATCGACCAAACACAGTACGTTGCCCTATGGGGGTTTTACTTCAGAAAAGCCTGTTATTCATTTGTTGATGTACTTTTATCATCCCCAACAATCTCACGCCTACTTTAAAGCCTGACTGGACCTTCTCCTAACCTTATAATGCGCAAAATTGTATTCCCAGCATTGCAGGTAAATAGAACCAGGAGTATCAGAACAGCCAAAAAATCAATATTTTCAGATTTGAATAAAAATTGGAATAATTGTATGATTTTAACTGATTTTGAGTTTTTATAGTTTTTTATGTGGAAATTCACTTCCCTCACGTCAGCGTGCTGCGTGCGAACTCGTTTTAAATTGCAACAACAAACTGAATCATGAATTATAAATTAATATGTATATACTTAATTTGAAAATAAATCTTTCAACTTATAACATTGTTAACGATTAAAATACTGTATCCAATATTTTAATCGTTACAAATGTAATTAATTGAAAAAAATTGTTCCAATAAAGGATGTACGCGGTTAACTGGTCCCGGTTAAACAATCAAACACTTTTTGAGACTTTAGAAATGACCTCCTCCAAGATATGACAAATTTATGGGTGTAAAAAAATGATCTTAAGTAATTAGTTTTGATTAATATTTAACATACCAATATGCGTGTTTATTTATTCGTTGTATGATTTCCCTGGCCTTGGTCCTACGAACTAGTATTATACTGAAATGGGTTAGTATTTTTGGATTGTAATTTTATAACTTAATAATTTACATAGTTCTCATTCTAGTTCGTGAAATATTCAAGTTTAATGTCCATAATAGTTTTCTACTTATTCATCTCCTGGGGGGCAGCGACTCTTGATGTAATTAATGGAACAATATTTCTATCTCACATTGCAAAATCCTCTTGGAGGTAATATTTTATACACCTTTTGCAAATTTGTCTTGAATAGTTCATCAGATATAAGAGCTGATATAATTTAAGACATTGAAGGTAATAAGGGCTGATCTGCTCACCTTTGTTTTGGAAAAACCCTAATTCTTTCAAACTTAATATTGAAATGTTTGTTTTTCATTACTTTCCCCTAATTTTAATTTTTTAATTTTTTTATCCAAAACAAAATTTCAAAAGACTATTGTCAACTGTCAAATGAGTGATTTAAATGCGTCGTTTGATATGCTATTACGTGACATACTTTCCTCTTACTTTATATCTAAGATCATGTTTTATTAATACCAAATATCTTTTCAAGAATCGAATCATTTTTTGTATTTACATATTTTATTGAAAAAAAAAAACTGATCCAACAATACCACATTATTGTTATTCCATGAGCTAAAAACAACGATAGCACTACGGTGGGAGTGCAACCACCCTATTCTATCATTGGAATAGGTTCATAAATATAAATCAGTTTAACTTTTACGAAATTGTCCCTCATTAGTGATGCAAAGATCGAATGGACAGTTAAAGGTCAACAAATACCCTCTCGTAAAATGTCTGCAAAGAAATCTACTCTATTTGCAAACGTTGTAAATCCACTAAATGTTTCTCTTACACCCTTCCATTTTATGATTTTGTAGAAACCAAGTAAAACGCTATCTTGGAGTTTTGTTCCATAAGGCCAATGTTAACTTTGTGCCTCCATTACTCCTCACCTGATCGTCACAAACAATTAATTTTGGTGTCAAATTAAAGATTTCGCCGTCCTCTAGGGAAATACAATATAGAATTTTTTAATTTTGGAACCATAGTTGCATAATAAATAGTTTAATTTTGAACTGAAACACTGTACATGTTCTCATTGATTTGTAACAAAATCCAAATTCGACTATTGTATTTCCCTAGAGGACGACGAAACATTTAATTTGACACCAAAATTAATTGTTTGTGACGATCAGGTGAGGAGAAATGGAGGCACAAAGTTAACATTGGCCTTATGGAGCAAAACACCAAGATGGCGTCCGGCAACTTCCGGTGATGAAGACTCTTAAGTCCCATCACAGGGTGGCAGTTTTACCACACTCTGGCTACAATGAACATGTTACTTGTCGACTAATTATATAAATTAACAAAAATTAGATTTAAAATTTGTAATATTGCATATTTGTAATTAGGGATTTTATAAACAAAAAACACATTTTTATTATTATACCCGATCTAATATGTTTTCTAAAAATATGCAAAATGTAATTTAAATGTTTTTATTATATATTAGTAGAAGATTACCTGTTAAGTTGCAGACGAGATTTGGATGGCTGTGCAGACGCGTAGGTTTCTTTGAAGTTATTGAAAGTTTGAATTTGTTCGTTGGAAACTGTGGTCCGATAGAATCAAATCCTCCTCGTTGATATAGTAAGTTGTTTAATAATTAAATTGTTTTATGCATTTGTCATGAATTGTTATTATGTTGAGAGAAATATGTAGATGTTATTATATATTTTAGTAAAGTAATATTTTCCATTAACTACTTTATATAACTTGTAAAACTTAAAATCAAATGTGAGGCAAAGCCTGTTTCGTTTTGTTTGTTCAGAAGCTCTTGATTTAAATAATAAAATTTAATAATTATTGAATGTTAATTGATTTTAAATATTGTAAATTAATTCGTCTGTTCCATTTCTTTATTTGCAGACGAGGTTTATGGGATATCTATGATCGGGCACAGCCACTTCCAATTAAAGTAAGACCCACCTTATTTTCGTTTTAATTCAAAAAGGTATAAGAGATTTATTTGTATAGAAAATTTTAAGTGATCAAAGAAATGTATTCGTTGTATAATGTTTAAATAAGAAATTAAAGTGTTCAGTTAAACAATCATTCTTTATTTCATTTACGTGCCTCTTGGTAAAAACTGTTGGTAATATATTACTAAATTAATTATAATGTTACCCTAATTGGCTTAGCAGGGTATATTATATAAGTACATGTGAGAAAGGTAAATTAAATAAGGTCTGACCTAGTTTATAATTGGTGGGTGCCCGCATGGAGTGAACACTAGGGAAAACGTTGCACTACGTAACATATAAGTTAAGTTACACTTTATATCTGTATGAGAAACAGATAGAGTAATATTAAAAATAATATAAATAAATAAATAAAATAATAAGAAAACTTTAATGGAATAAAAAAATCGTAAAAGAATTCTAAAAAAAGTATAAAAGAATTATAAAAGTGTATTTGAAAAACAAACTGAGGGTGAATTATAAAAAATCCTACTTCACTTCAGAAATCATCAATAAATTACGCTTTTATTCAGTACTCAGTATTTAAAAGTTTCTCTTATCCAAAATATTAACCATTGAATCCTTTATATCTTTAAATCGTCCTTTGTTTTCCAGTAGCGATGGAGTTTAATTTAATCACTGAACAATCTTTTGTGTTGTATTTCGATTCTTTTCTTAGCTTTAATTGAATTTTAGCGAATTTCCCCTATAGGGAAGAAGCTATTACCGTAGGTCTCATGGTAAGACTTAAGCCCGAGACCATGATAACTTTTTGTTTTGAGGTCCCCAGATGTCCAAAACACTATTCGTTCAAATTATATATATATATATATATATATATATATATATATATATATATATATATATATATATATATATATGTGTGTGTCCGTGAATGCGATAACTTGAGTAAAAAACGTCCGATTTCAATGAAATTTGGCTCAAATGTGTAAATTGACATTCATGACTTTAAGTTCGAAAACCAGAAAAACTGACTATTGGAAAGGGGGTTTATGGGGGTTTTAAATTTTCCAAAAATCAGTTTTTTGCATTTTTTACCCTAAAATTTTTAAAACACTTAATTTAGGTTTAGACCATGTTATAGAGCTTAAAAAAACAAATAATATGGTATTTTGAATTATTAACCTAGGTTAAGTGGTTGCGGAAAAAATCCAAAAAACATGCTCATAAAATCTCCCATGTTAATCTTATGGGAAAAAGGTTTTTGGCTTTTCCTCAGTTAATTTTACTTTAAACTTCACATTTTCTTTTACCAATCACTTCAGCTCCACAAAACAATCATTTTGGTGTTTAAATTGTGATTCTACGTCAAACCGTTGCAGAGATATTCAAAGTGCTAAACACAGTACGTTGTCCAATGTTATCCTTATGGAGAATAAATAAAATTTGATATCTTGATTATTTATGAATGTATATTGATGAGATTTGGTATGTGGCTTCATGTTGTACTGGTATATTGATAATTACACAAAAAATAAATGTTTTGTTGATTGTCCCCGTAGCAGCTAACCTGCATACTCAGCCCTAATGTTATTCTTATGGAGAATAAGTAAAGTTTTATATCTCCCTTAATTATGAACATAAATTAATAAAACATGGTAAGTAGCTTCACCTGGTTCAGTTACATTGATAATTGCATAAAAACTCATTTCTTATCTTCCTCGTTGCAGCAAACCTGCGTACTCAGTCCTAATGTTATTCTTATGGGGAATAAATAAAATGTAATAAATCACTTATTTATGAATGTTTTTTTGTCAAACTTGGTGAGTGACTTTATGTACTAGTGAGAAACATATCAATGCATTGGAAATTCGCTGAGTACGCAGGTTTGCTGCGACGGGGGGTATTTTAAACTTAGTTTGTATTAATCCAGAGGTAGGCCTACTTCCGATATTAAATAAAATTTTATTCAAACGTTTTATTTTAATTTCATTCGAAACAAAGACTTTACAACCGTAGGACTTGTTTAGTTAACAAAATAAACTACTACAAATATTTAGAATCCATTACACAAACAAATTACAAAACGTCACAAATAATAATGTAAATAGCAGGTATAGGAGTAAACAGCTACATTACAGCTGCGTTTAGCAGCGAGTTCTTACTCTGACAAACTGTTGAATATAAAACAGTCAACAGTTTCTAACATTGGCAAAAGCATGAAATATCTTTATGGATTACGATTGATAAAGTTTCGATCCCTGTTGAAACATTTCGCCGAAAATATCTAATTGTAATATTAAAATAATAGGGGTGTTAGGGTAGTATTGTGTCATCATTAATTTTAGAATATATCTATATAAGCTAAAATCAAAGGCCCTCTAAACCAGTGGCAATAATAAAATACCCCCGTCGCATCAAGTCTGCGTACTCAGCGAATTTCCAATGCATGCATATGCACCACCACATAAATCCACTTACCTAGTTTCATAAAAATACAAGAATAAATAAGTGATCAATGGCATTTTATTTATTCCCCATAAGAATAGCATTAGGGCTGAGCACGCAGGTTTGCTACAACAAGGAACACAAAATATGTGTTTTTATGCAATTATCAATATAACTCAACCAGGTGAAGCTACATACTAAATTAGATTAATGTATGTACGTAATTAAGGGAGATATAAAACTTTACTTATTCTCCATAAGAATAACATTAGGGCTGAGTATGCAGGTTTGCTGCTACTGGGACAATCAACATAAAATCAATTGTTTAAGCACATAAAAATATGCCAGTTCTACGTGAAAACACATACCAAGTTTTATCAATATACATTCATAAATAATCGAGATATCAAATTTTATTTATTCTCCATAATGATAACATTGGACAACGTACTGTGTTTAACACGTTGAATATCTCTGCAACGGTTGGACGTAGAATCACAATTTAAACACCAAAATGATTGTTTTGTAGAGCTGAATTGATTGGTAAAATCAAATGTGAAGTTTACATGAAAAGCCAAAAACATTTTCCCATAAGATTAACATGGGAGATTTTATGAGCAGGTTTTTTGGATTTTCTCCGCAACCGCTTAACCTATATTAATAATTTAAAATACTGTATTATTTTTTTTTTAAGCTCTATAAAATGCTCAAAACCAAAATTGAGTGTTTTAAATATTTTAGGGTGAAAAGTGCAAAAAACTGATTTTTGTAACATTGAAAACCCCCATAAACCCTTCTTCCCATGGTCCGATTTTTCTGGTTTTCGAACTTAGAGTTATGAATGTCACATTACACATTTGATCCAAATTTAATCGAAATCGGACGTTTTTTAATGAAGTTATCGTGTTAACGGACATAAATATAAATTTGAACGAATAGTGTTTTTGACATCTGGGGACCTCAAAACAAAAAGTTGTCATGGTCTCGGGCTTAAGTCTTACCATCAGACCTATGGTAATAGCTTCTTCCATATAGGGGAAATTCGCTAATCAAAGTTGTATGACAGTCTTACAATTAACTAATCATCAATTAACTAATAACAGAAATTAAGAAACACCAAAGGTATGAGCTAGTCTACTAAACCAAACACCAGGCTATTTAGTCCAAAACTGTATAATACTAGATGTTAGTAGTGTGGGTTTGCGGGTTTTGCGCCGGACGTGACGTCATCCGGTCACGTGACCGGAAGTGCTGAGTCATGAAAGATGTTATCTGGGGCTGAGCCAGTGACGTAGGCGGTTTTGTGACGAAATGAGTTAAAGTTCAAAGTTCAAGGTCACGGGGAGGTAATTTTAAAAAAGTACTACCTCGCACGCGTAAAATCCGATTGTGATTCGATAGTTTTAATTCGATAAAATATCGAATGAAAATTATCAAATGAAGCAATCGAATGATACGAGTGCGAGGTAGTACTAATACAAATATTACTTTATTTTTATTTACAATAAGTTATGTTTACAATAATTCATGTTTACAATAGTTCCCCGTTGTTGGTTGTCATCGATGTTGTTGATCCGGACGAGTTGCGGCCATCACTTCGCTTTCTGAAGAAAGACGGTATATACTTCGATTCCTGCGCAGAGTCCATGTTGTTTTTTGATGCGTAAAGTTCCAAAGATAAATCGTAACCGGACGCAATGAGAAGTCTTAACTCTTCATTAAAAACCTCGAGGTCTTGGAAAGTCGCCAGATGAATAGAGTCATAATGAATACACCTAATTTTAATGGACATTTTAATACAATGTTTTACGTTTGTGAAGAGCACTCGATGTTCACCAGTCGAGAGCCGGAGGTGTACTGACTATTCGCTAGCTAGCGTTCTGGTATCAAACAAAATGGTGGGGCGGAGAAGATGGCGGACAGCAGATGGCAGGCGGCAGGTGGCAGCTGGTTGCTACTACATTCGCCGCCACAGTAATGCAATCCTTCGGCGTAATTCTTGTAGTTTATCTTGTCGGTTCATTTGATACGTTTTACATCTACATATGCAATAGCTGAAACACTTGCACTTACGACAAGCTTTCCCGTCAACTTGATCGCCTGGTATTTTAAAACATTGTAACTCGCAACAATATGTCTTCAAATTGTTATCGAAAAATAAATTTTTCATAGGTGACACCGACATGTTAGCTGCAGCGTGTGTTAGACAAGACTGAGACTAACTTCACTGCTCCCTCTCTTTTATACCTCTTCATAAGTTAACCCTGAATGAAAGTTCAAGGTCATCCATTTGAATTTTAAAAAAAGCAACACAGCAGTATATAAAATAATATACTGCTGTGTTGCTGTTATTATTTTTTTTTATTTTATTTTATTTTATTTGTTTTTATTTTCTTTATTAAACAAACATCTTACAATACAATAAACTTAAGTTTAACATTGATAACTAGAAATACAAACAGAGACATTATGTACAAGGATGCGTGATGTGCAGAGTGAGTTCCGTCGAGTTGTTGCCGCTTACACCGTGTGATACCAAATACAACGTCCCCGGTTGAATATCTCGCAAATCTTCATTTTGTAGCAGTTGAACAAATCGTTTTGGAAGAAATACTTGAAACTTCGGCTCATCTCCTGGAGAGAAAGGTCCTTCGCTCAATGAAACTAGAATTGCTTCTCCATGTGTGGTTTCCACTTTCTTGATGTTATGAATAATGTAGTGTTTTTGTTCTTTTAGTTCTGAACACTTTTTAGTTAGCAGAAGGTCGGATTTTGAATGAGTGTTGAATTGATCAACCAGTGTTTGTAGAAACTGTTGTGATGTCATCTTCGTCAGTGGTGGTTGTGGTGTCTTCTGTGATGTTGCCTCTTCGGAGTCTCGAATAATACTCGTGCCGGAGCGGTGTTGGCTCCTCGTATTTATAGGCCCCGCTACCCCCACCACATTCCGGTTCTTTGCTACCCCCACCACATTTCTGCGTTTGTTCCAAGTAAGCAGCCAAACGATATGCGTTGTGCAATGCGCAGTTTAATTGTCCGTGTTTAGGATCTTTTGCAGCAACACAAATATTACCGAGATTAATGTTAAAGTCCTTACCGATGGTTATATCGAAAACATCACCGTGCGTGTACTTTTGTATCCAGTTCCTTTTTTCTAATCCTCTTGTGTATATATGTGAATATTGTTTGCAAAAGTTAAACATAATACTGTGCAGATTACTGTAGCTTATAAATCCTTCATACCAATGTATGTGATGAAAGTAGTTTGTTATCCATTTGTTTGTACTTTTTGCTTTGGCGTTAAGGTTGTTAAAAGAAAAAGGAGCTTCAAACGTGAATGGGTAAACTACAAATGTAAGCAAGTCTAAAATTACTAATTCCTTGATAATAAACCTATCATCATTATTTCGAAATGCTTGAAATTCTATTACACAAGGCTTTACACTCACTTCTTCATCCCCTCCGCTCATCATGGCACCTAGCAATCAACTAAACTGTTTTTCACACCACGGTAGGTTAAATACCAGGCCGTACAGTTGCAGGCGCGTTGGTGTATATTTAACGTGGGCACCGTCCCCAATAGGCCTACCCCACGTGTGTTCTTCTTTACTAAGTCAAACTTTAGTCTTTTTTAACTTCTTCTTCTTGTGTTTCGTTTTCTTCTTCTTCTTGTTTCTCCGTTTCTTCTTCCTGTGTTGTTTCTTCTGTAGCTTCTGTAGCGATTTCTACAAGTGGTTCAAAATCCTTTAACTTTCTCCACATGCAAACTTCATGAGGTATTCTATTAAAAATAGATGTATCCACAGGTCCGTACACGATGGTGCTATCAGGTTGTTTTTCCAAAGTATCGACCAAATATTCTTTAATAATAGCGCTTGCAAATACCAACTGTCTCATGTACCTTGTAATAGGTTCTGTTGCGTAGTTTAAAACGTAGAATTCTTCACGTGACAGTAGAATCTTATTTTCATGTTGAGTCAAGTCTCTAATTCGCACTTGTAGTTGTCCACGATGTTTAACAATATCGATTTCATTGTCACAATCCAAAAGTCGAATATGTGTTTTCCTTCCACACAAACTGTTAGTTAAATAACATTCTATTAAATGTACATGTTTCAAAAATGACTCCCAAGCATTTTGCGAAAATAAAACCTTTTTTGTTCCATGGTGTAGTATTACTGTAGGGGAATAATCCAATGACTTCATCAATCCAACTGATACACTTTTACTGATGCATGCTGAGATGGGGTAAAAGATTCGCAAAAAAACTTCAGTTAAAATGTGAGGAGGAATATTTTCTTCAACTTTCTTCTTCCTCTTTGGTACTACCTTTGATGGGTCTGCATTACTTTCCTCCTCTCTATCTCTTTTACCAAACTTTAAAAATGCAGTTATTTCCTTGATGATTTCTTCTTCACTAGTATTATCACGTTCCAATAACGGTGCTACCTCTGCATCACCTTGTACAACAGATGGAGAACTCATTTTGTAGAATATGTTGCCCATGCGACGATAGACGATCAACTGAAGACCTGCATTGTTGCTCCGCTATTTATAGGTTAGCGACAGTGGCGGTGCCGGTGGTGGTACAACGTTTTACAATACCGTCTTTACGATACCAGTCAACGGTGTGTATGTAACAATTTTATCGTGCAAAATTAAACAATACGCAGATGTATTTGCAGGTACGTTTTCTTGAAATTCCATTTCTATTTTTATATCAACACTAGACGATTTTACAGATTCGTTTTGTTTGGAGCAATCAATTACAACAATCGGAGCTTTCGATTCAAACTGTACGGGAGATAGTAGAGGTGTGTTTGTTTTGCCGTAATATGAATTTTGGAACCTAGCGTACATATCGTATAAAACACTGTACCTTTTTTTATCAAAAGAGATATTAAAGTTGTCGTAGGGAAAGAATTGTGAATTCAGGAACACTTTACAGTTTGTTAATTTACAATGGTCAAATTCACCAGCATTTTCAGTTAATATACTTTTTTTCTTTGTTTGTAATCCAAATATTACATATCTCGCTTTTTCCAAATGAGTAGAAGTTTTTACAGTCCATGTATGCCGTTGTGTTGAAGGTAAAACGGGGTATTCATGAAACTCCCAGCTTCTGAATGGTATTACAATGTCTCGATCTGATTTTAACTTTCTTAATAATGTAATCCTGTGTTCATCATTTAGTCGCACATGTGGTACTCTCCAAACAATCTTGTCTAATGTTAGTTTCCAGTCTAAATTGGCTTCAGTTGTTCCAGCAGATGCTTTAATAATATCATTATCGTTTGATGACCTTAATAAAACTAGTTCTTGTTTTACATTTATTATTATTCTTCTGTAATCTTCAGCAAATCCTAAAAGTAATCTTAAAGGTACGTAAAAATCAAAGTTTCCCGAAGCGTCAGGAGTAATTATACTTTTGTCTGGTGCAACCCATCCTGCAACAGCTAACAGATTCTTCTCATTTGGTGTTAAAGACGCTAATCCTTTTAATGTACTGGAAATTCCAACCTTTTTTGTTGAATCGACTGTAACTCCTGAAATTTCATATCTAATCTCGTCAAACAAAAATGCCATAGGATTATTTATGAACGGAACAGTGGTTCCAACAGTACCGTCAGCTTTTGTTACTTTTCCTTCAATATATAAATAACTTTCGCATGGAAGAGTATAAATGTCTTGTTGTTGTATAGGAATCCTAATTTCATCGTTATTGTTTAATTTGGACGAAGCGTAAGGGTTGTGCGTGTGATATTCCTTTTCCCATAAGGTCTCGTCGAATGTTGGGCCCTGCGCTATATCCAGTATATCCATTGTTAATGACCTTTAATCCAATTTCTTCTAGAAAACGAATGTTGTCACTTGTTAATCCTTCTACAGCTGATGAGCTACTGACCTCTTTGCTGGTTGGCTCTCTCTTTTTAAATGATAACCCCATTATCTAAGCGGATGATTTTATATGTATTCTTACAGTAATAGCTTCTCCTCGAAAGTCAATAAGGTTTCCGTCTTGATCCACTATGTTCAGCACGATGTCTGAAATGAAACTGGTGTTTAACGGTAGGTACACAAGGTTTTGAGGCTTTTCTACTATCTTGAAACCCGGTGCGACTGATGGGTAGAATGTGTGTAATATATGCCGATTTTCTCCATCTCTGTAGGATCCTTGTATAATGTTACATGTAATGTCTATGCTGTTTACTTTGATGATCGTCACAGTTCTATTCCCAGAATGAGTTGTATTAGGTTCTAATACCTTTGTTTCCTTAGAAAACCCCAATAAACTACCAATTGAACGTTCTTGGCCAAAATCAATATAATACTTAGAAGTAATTTCGGCTTTCATTGTATTGTTATTGCCTTTTATCGTTATATTTTCTTTTCCCATATGTTTTTGTATAACTTCATTTATATTATCAATTTCATAAGCTCCTGTTGGTAAACTGAATTCTTCCAAAGCTGAATATTTTCCTTTATTATCTTTTGTCTTGTAATAATGTATTTTGTTATTAATTCCTTCACTAACGTTTGGAATAGAGTTATATGTTGTTAAATCCAATAATGCGGCTTCCCATAGTCTTCCTTTTTGCAAACGTAGCGCTGGAAACAGAATACTGCGCAAAGTACATGAGTTACCGGTTAATGACACTGTATACGAAGACATCTTAAAGTTGACTAACACTTTTAGCTAAAAAGTCTAAACATAAATGACCGCAAATGGATGTATCATCAGGTTGTTTTCTTGTATAATTGTAAAAAACATTTTCTGCCGCACGAAAGTATTGTTGAAGTTCTTTCGGTGGTGGAAGGTTTCCAAAACTGTCGAAATAATAAATCGTTTCACCAAGTTTCTTGTAACACACCCAATGAGTGCCTAATCCTTCACTATTATCCAAATTTACTATACCAGTCTCATTTTTCCACATTTTAACCGGTAATTCATCTTTCATAAATACTCCTCTAAAAAATGGGATTTTCAAACAAGAAGCATATGTAATCAGTTCTTCATTGGTTAATTCTTTGTTTTTAATTATTAATTGCTCTTTCTTATTTAATACACACGATACGGTCTTAGGTATAGTCCTCCTCCCTTTTTTATCATTGACCATATTGTTGGTTTCTTTTTACCTTTACCACTAGTAGATCGACGTTTTCTTCTGATATTACCTCCTTGTTTCTTAGCGGGTCTTTTCCCACGCCTTCTTCTCTTTCCTCCTCCAAACGTAGTTTTTGCTTTCATTGCTGCTGTTACTGCTAAAGACGATGCTTTTTCACCAATACTCGCGTCACTAGATTTTACTCTTTGCCAAGCTTTCTCAGAAAGTGCTCTATCTGCTATTGATCTATTTTTTGTATCACCAAATTTGGAATACGCTATATCGTGCTGTTTACAAGCCTGATCAAGCTTATTTATTCCAGGATCTCCTCTAGCAAGCCGTTTCTCTAATTTGGTTCCAGGACCACAATATTGATATCCTCCAGGTAAATGTAATTCCACAGGTAATAAATCAATCGCCTTGTTAACTATAGCTCCAACCGGTTTACTTAATAGAGAAAATGCTGTTGATGCTATTCCCCTTCCTCTCTGTAATCTCTCTCGATTATGACTGATGCGTTTAGCCCTCGGCATGACTATTTATAGCCAAACTTACAGTCAGTAGGTGCACTCTATAAATGTTTTACAATGAATGTAATATTAGTCTTGGCTTCTTGTATTATATATACTGTTTAAAATCCATTTATTATATAGAAATGGATTAATTAATTAAATGTAGACATAATAAATAAAAGTAGTAAAAATAGAAATAAGGTGTAATTGAAGATGTTTCAAATGTTTCTCCGCTGGTGATGGTATCGTTGTTTTCGGTAAAATGAATAAAATCTAAATAGTTGTCATGTTCCCTTAGAAACTTGCCACTCAATCGTTGGTAATTAAATAACACATTCCAGTCTAGTTTATCTTTAAAATTGTCAATGTAATTTTCAGAGAGATTTTGATATTTACTTATTACTTCCCAACAGTTATTAAAATTTGATGTCATCTCTACAAGGAAGTTTTCTGAAAACTGTTGTCTTTGTAAAATATGAATCCAGTTAACTCTGTGAAAATAAATTCTTAACATAGTCATTGTGAAGAGGTAGTGTATGGAAAGTTGTTCCCAATCCATATATCTATCAAACCGTTGAACAAAACCATCTGTCAGCACTCCTTGGGGAAATCTCGGCTCTTGAGATATTAAACTCCACGCAGTAATATTGGATTCCATCATCCTCTCTGTATCATCTCTCGAATATAACTGATGCTTTATCCCTTATCATGGGTATTTAAATTCTTTTTTCTCTTATATAATCTTCATCGTTTTCTGTTGGTTCATTAATCACATTCACTTTATCCCCCTTTCCTAATGTCTTGACTTTAGAAGGCTCAGACGGTTTATCTAATTGATTAGGTTTTTCTGGATTGTGTATCTTTTTCCAGTCTAAATAATTGTGGCTGTCAACATCTGAAGCTACAGCTCTTCCTGAAGCCCGATGGATATAATTAAATAAAGCTCCACCAAACCTTTCCATATGTTTTTCATATTCTGTAGTCCATTTCTTGTGTACTATATCAAATATTTTCTTATTTACAGCGTCTCCATCCTGCTCACAATCACCTACATTTGACAATTTTAATTTTTTTACATCATAGCTTGTATCAGTTTCATTCTTTTTGTAAATCGTTAACAATTGTAAAGTCGCTAAATTTACTGCTTCACCATCATAAATGGGATGTTTTATATTGCTTAACCTTTTACCGGAAAATCCCCAATGGTCTTCGTGTACAATCGGGGTTCTTTTATCCATGTATTGTACCGTAACCGCATCAGAAGACAAAAGCGGATCACCAACATTTTGAATTACTTTTCCTTCAAAATTATAATTACCATCAGGTGTTAACGGAAACCCAGCTCTTTTTTCACTATATCCAGATTTTACTCCAAACTCGGAATACCGTCCAAACTTGTCCACACTCATGATGTAACTGAATCGCTATCGTTTAGGTTCATACTATATATATATATATATATATACGTCTACTGAACAATTATTTCTCGTTTTCGCAGTTCATCAACCAAAGCTACCCATTCGTTTTCTAAACCAGTGTGCCCGGCTTCCATAGCTTCATGTAATAACCTCATTCGATCAACTAACTTATTTATATCGTTGTAATATATTATATTGGTTTTATACAAATTTTTTAATAATCCCCTTCCAGATGTAGTAGGATCAGTTGTTTTTCTTTTTTTATGCAAAACATTTAATTCAGCAGAAGATAAAGCTCTTCTTTTAATTGGAGCTTTATTTGATTTCGAGGGGAAAAGACTAGATATAATGTTTGTGTATTTTATTGACCTGTTTCTATGAATAGGTAGTTCTTTGGAATATTTTTTTCTATGTGCATTTGTATACTCTAGTATATTTTTAAACAATTGTAAATCCTTTTTAGTATATTTACCAGGATTATTTTTAAAGATGAGTTCAAACAAACCTGTTGTACCTTTATATTTCTTATCACCAATAACTATATCATCATTTTCGTTTATATCTAACTTTCTATCTCCAATCATTAATCCTTTATCCTCTATTCTAGCTCCATATGTATGATAATTTCGATTAGCATGTGTGCCATGTAACATTTTTAATGTATATTTTCTTCCAAGTGTTCCTTTAAACATAATATCTGTGCCTAATTTGCTTAAGTTGGATGGGTTGATATCCTCTTCTTCTGCTCTTGTATCTTCCGCACTTGTATCTTCTGTACTTGTATCTCCTGCAATGTTCTTTTCCCTTAAATCTCCTATATCTCCGCTTTCTTCATACTCGTCGCTTTCTTCAGATGTTTGTAACTGGTCAGAACTTTCATCATTCTGAAATTCTTCTTCATATTTGGAAATTGGTAGCATTTTGTCTCCTTCGAAGCGAATTGAAGGTCTTTCCATATTTTGTGCTAATCGCTTTAAAGGTTCAGTAACAGGTTTGAATGTTGTTTCTAAAAATTGCTCTCTTTCATTTATACCTGATTTTAAAGCTCGGTTTTTTTGTCTAATCGAATCACTAAGTGATTTTATTTCCTTTAATAGCTTTTCCTGGTTAACCATCTTCACACCTTGACGACTTGTACAGTAATACCGCTAATCAGTGTATTAAAACGAATTTATCAAAACCTATTCTATAACGACCATCTTTTATAGCTTGATCTTTCATAATAACCTTGAAAAAATATATAGGTTACTAAACCTTAATCCCTGCGGATTAGTGATCAAATTAAAGACAACATTGGTCTTTCCACAGTTTGAGGGGCCACTTACTATACATCGAACAGTGTTTGGAAGTAAACTACCGTGTTTACCATTGTTGATTTTAACGTTATCCACAGTTAAATCATCTATGTTATTAATATTGAATCGATCTTTATGGTGAATAATCTCCATCCTGCTCAAAGGTTAACGATGAAATGAGTTGCTTGTATTAAACCAAGTCCTTTATAGGTATCCATGAATCCTCAGTTTTGTTAAACCCTAACCACCGCACTTTAACTGCGTCCTTTTTTCTTTGTAACACTTTTTCAACAAGATATACATCACCTACTGTTGACTTTAACATTTCATGTCCATAAAATGCACCTTGCAACAAATCTCCTTTGTTATCTTTTAGGATATACGTTTCAGGTACAGTCGGTTGCACTTTATACACTGTAAAAACTTCATTCGTCCAATTGGGAAGGTATTTTTTGGTAAACACTCCCTTATATTTACTAATCCGTACTTTATCACTTACATTAAATTTTCTTGGCTGCATTTTTTCTACTTTAGGCTTTGTATTTTTCTTTATGCGTTTTAATACATCTTTTGCATTTCTTCTATTTACTTTGTTAGGTTTCATACCAATAGTTCTATGAAACCTGTTGTTATAATCATTTATTAATTGTGGTAAAACATCATACCATACGTAAGAACCTCTTTTTGAAAATTGTTTATACAGTGCTCCTTTCAAGGTTCTATTGAATCTTTCTACAATAGCTGCTTTTTTCTCTGAATTTGTAGAATAATGATTTATTTTATATTTATTCATTAACTGTGCAAAGTTTGTATTAAAGTATTCTGTTCCATCATCAGTTTGTAAATGTTTAATTTTGTTTTTATCTCTTTTTATGGCTATTTCCATGGCTTCTGTTACGCTTTTACCAGTCTTGTCCTTTAGAGGCAAAGCGTCTGCAACTTTTGTAAAACAATTAATAATTGTGAGTATAAATTTAAATCCTTTGTTTATTCTGCTATGCGGTCGCATTTCAATTAGATCCGCTTGATATAGATCATTTATCCCTTTTATAACAGTATTTCTTCTTGGAAACTTTATTCTTGCAGGTTTGTGTAGTTCATTAATAATCTTCTCCTTCAGGTCTGACATGATGGTTTCACGAAGGCAGCTGATATGGTATTAAATATTCTTTGGTATAAATCTGCTTATATATATATATATATATACATATAGTTCAAGGTCATTTAAAACTTGTGTAAAAAAAGGGGAAACACAGCTTAACATTGCTGTGTTTCCCCTTTTTTTACGGAAAGGAAAAGGATAAAGGATCTAGGACGATGAAAAGGTTACTCGTCAATAGGGTTGAGGGAGTAGTGGCCGAATGGTAATGTGTTGATTTTGTCTGGAAGTGTTTGTCTTTTGTCGTCATTACAGGATAGCGCCTTTTTAACTTCAGTCACGCTGTACAGCTGATGGTTAAAACTTCTGATGGTGTTGAATTTAGCTGTAATGATGTTATCCTCAAATAAGCATTGCTTGTAGTGTTCAAAATGCACTTTCTTCTTTAAATATAAACTCTTTACACCTTTAGCTTTCTTAATATAGCTATTCTTCTTTTCTTCTTCTTCTTCTTTTTCATTATAGAGTTTCAAAGAATATAGTTTAGACATCAATGCAACAATCTCTTCAAGCAGAACACCATTAGCCTCATCCTTGAATTTGCCTAGTACTTTTTTGTGTCTGTCATTGTCGTAGTTTGGATAATCTTTTGGATAATCGGAGAAATCAAAGTCGTTCTTGTAAATAAATGTACGCAAATCTTTATACATGTCCAATGTTACTATGCGATATATGAAAGCGTCAGTGTCCATATATGTAATAGATATATTTTCTCTTCCGTAGAACGCCACCATTTTGTTGTAGTGAAAATCGTACATGTGTGTTTTTGAGATGTCCAAGATTGACATGCCTATATACAAAGGACGATCCATCTTCACACTCGTCTTCTTCATGGACACTGCTACAAGTTTTTCATTAATAATTATAGATGTTCCAAAATTTGGCTGCTGTACTAGTTTCTGTAATTTTTTTGCGTCGGTAACAAGTTTAACATTTTTGTGTCTTCTTTTGTTTTCCAATGTTTTTCCAAATATCGCATTATTCATTAATTTAAAGAAATCTTTTTGAAAGTCTGATGTAGCTGCTGCTCTTCTGATGGTATTTGAATCAATGTAGGGTTTCAACCAGCATGATTGAGAAAATTCCAAAACTCTATTAATTTTTGTTAGACGTAGTCCTAATTCGATAGCTTGTTGAACCACCCAAAAGTGAGCCACGTAGCGTTGTTTATTATTTAATGTCATCATTAATTTGGGGTGTTTTCCAATTGGTGAAATTTCTGTTTTAGCAAGAAGTGGAAGGTCATAATGAAGATCATGTAAATTTTCTGGGTATTCAAAATCGCAATCCAAAATATATCCAGTGTCACCATGTTTCGGAATTTGTAAAATATCGCCAATAGAGTCGGGATTAATCCATTTAAAGTTATCAAAAGGAAGTGGGTTTGACATTGCCCATCCGTACAGGTTATTTGCATCGAAATATCCTAAATAGGTTGACGGTTTGGTTTCATCGTAATCGGGTAGGTATTTGTTGTTGGCTTTGACATGTCTGGTAACACTTTGGGTCAATCCGCCTCTTACTCCAGCTTCAACCATTAAAACCATGTCAATGTCTGTTAAAAGTTGGAGTTTGCATTTTGTTTCTTTTAACATGGCTTGCCAAGCTAATCCTGGTGAAGTATACGAATGTAGAGGGTCCAAACCGTATGCAGCAAAACAGGTGTTTCGGAATTCTTCCATTACATCACAAAGAAGAGTTACATCTAGTTTGACATAAAAGTCCGAGTAATCTCCTAAGGTCTTCATATCTAACTCGTTCCATACTCGACGTGCGTGTTGATAGTCCTCAAGTGATATTTCCGAATCATTAAGTTTGTTTTTGAAGTGTTCTGGTGAAGGTAGTGATGTTTCATCAAATCTATGCAGTCCATCGATGTAATCATAGGGGAAGACTCCTTTTCGAAGAACCAAATCCATTTTACTATTGGGTACAATTTTGCTTGTTTCTATCAAATCTGTTCTTCTTAGATTTTCAGATAATTTCATGAGGCTTGAAGGCATAAATCTAAATGAATCAACAAACCTTAATTTAATTTTACCCACCTTTTTTGAAAAGCTTATAAATTTTTCCATTGTAGTAGCCAAAACGTCTATTGCTCCATTATCTCTTCCTAGTTCGGGGATTATGAAGTGCGAATCATAACCACTCAGATTGTGCAGAACTACGGGGATAAAATATGGTAGTTTGTAGTTCAAGTTGCAAGCGTTACAGGCTGCACCTCTGTACGCTCCCGTAAGATGATCATGGTCACGAACTTTAACGTTATCCAGTGTAAAGGTGTTATTACACAAATAACACGTTGTTGTTGAATCATAATGTTGAAGTTCTTCTTCTTCCATAGGTGACATGGGTACCTTTGTTCCATACAGTTCTTCTACCTTTGCAGCTATGTCATACAAATCATCGACAAAGTATTTGGCTGCTTCTTCACCGCAATAAATCTTTGGAGAAGATGATAGTCCATATTTTTGAAGATGGTCTTCAGTCAACGTGGATTTAATTAGTATGCAATAACTGTTTGGTGAATGAAGTTGGTATTTGCTTCTTCTTGTAACGTCCTCTTCTTGTTGTTCAAGCGGATGTAAAGAAGACTCGAAATCAGCGTAAACAACAACAGGTACACGGTATTGTTGTATTACTTTGTCAAATTTTATCTGCGCTCTGCTAGGATGCGGCAATTTAATTCTTACTTCATAGTTTCCATTACATAACCGCTGGTGTTCTACTAACCAATCAGACCCTCCCCTTCTTAGTTCTTTGTTCACGTGACAAAAACATCTTTTGCAAATTGTCATCTTTCTTTTATGCTTAGATAATTGATTAGAAACAAGACTTTCAAATTTTTTGATATACACAAAGTGTGAAATATCACCTTTAGTAATTAATAACAAATCGGTATGATCTCTGCGCTCATTTGGTGTTATACGCAAGGGGTACAAATTGTTTGTCGAATCCAATCCGAAGAGGTTGACAGAAGCTGAAGGATTTTGTTTTTCAAATTTTGAAACGTCTGTTATAGCAACAGGGTAAGTCATCCCTTGGAAATTATATCTATGTTGTACTTCTTCATAATAGTGACTTGGTCTTTCCGGATGAATTGTTACATATTTGGCCAACATAGCATATTTAAAACACTCAGTATCTTGATTTTGTACGTTGACGCAGGATAAGGTATTTCTAATCTTTGTTGGTAGAGGAATGTAGCTACTTCCTCGAATTCCATAGCCGTGTTTGTGTACTCTTAAGTCTAGCCCTGTGATGCTTAACAAATTCCATCCAGACCCTCTTCCTTCATGTTCTTGTATTTTAGTCATTAGCTCTTCAAAACATTCAGATACGATTGAATCAATATCTGACGAAAACATAATAGTTCGGTTTTTTGTTAAAAACCCTCTCGGTGAAGTTTCATTTTGAATGTTTGTAAATAAAGCATCCATTAATAGTCCAAATTTAATAAAATTTAATCTTTTTAATTCATTTTGCAAAGTGTTGCTTACCAATCCTTTTGCGTTATTTAAAAACTCTTCGAGTTGTAATTTTGCATTGTCAATTTTGAAGTGGGTTACTACATTACCCGGAAGTGCTCGGGCATGTAGTTCTACATTTACTGCTGTTGATGCTGAAGGACGGTGAAGTGTAGACAGAGCATGCGTAGAAGTCGATGCAGCTGATGATGTTGAAGGATGATGAAGTGTAGACAGAACAGGCGTAGAAGTCGATGCAGATGATGATGATGTTGAAGGACGGTGAAGTGTAGACATAGCAGAGGTAGAAGGCGATGTTGATGGTGCATATTGAATAACACTAGGTCTGGAATTTTGGTGTTGAGCTAACATTTGATCTATTTCTTTCAATTCTTCTTCTTCATATTCTTCATTTTGGTTTTTGTTATGTTTCAGTTCTTTATGTATCATTAAAATAAATTCATCCTTAAATGAAGACTTGCAAATATCGCAGCGATGCATAATGTAGGTGCGATCTCCACAAGGGTCAAGGCAATAATGAACAACACTGCAAATACCCCTCTATTTATACCCTAGCAAAAGTAATGGGGGTACGTATTACGTTAAGTTTACTATTTTTTTTTTTTTTTTTTTTTTTTGCATTTTATATTTACTATTGTAGCTGGAGGCTACAAATTTCTGTATTTAGGTCAAGGTCATTGAACAAATTTACCAAAACGGGGAATAGAGCAGTAAATGATTTTATATTAAACCATAAACTGATCTATTCCCCGCTCTGTATTTAACTAAGACAATTTTCTCCAACAGAAACATTTGATAAATTTTAAACTTGGATGTGAAGTTGGATTGTACACATTGCATCTTGATCAACTAAAAATTTCATAAAACAATAGGGATCTTCAGTTGTAGATTCATCTTTAACATATTCAATAGTCAACATTGCCGAACGAAGATCTTGTGGAATTACGTCGACTTTTATGAGATGTAAGTTTTATCACATCATCGATATCGATGAGGGGAAAGCTGTAGCAAACGGAGTTTCCTGGTGGGTTCATCATGTCTATATGATAAATATACACTGTTGCATCGTCTTTAAATAGACGTTCCCCCACCATTAAATGTATAAGTTACCCCACTTTTTTAATCATGTAAATGGGTCAAGGTCATACAACGATATTACCAAAACGGGGAATAGAGCAGTAAGTGATTCTCACTATAACCACAAACTGATCTATTCCCCGCTTTGTATTTAAAGTAAACTATTTGAAGACAACAAAAACTTATTCAGATTCTTCCGATGATAATGATGATGATGAGCTCATATCACTAAATAAGCGACGACGAACACAAAAGTTCCCTGTGACTGGATCTAGAACTACATCATCGATATTAATACTGCTTGGAGGGGTTTCACTATCAACAAGGTCCATTTCCTCCAAGCAAAGCAACTGATGATGAAATTCCGGTTCATTATTATCGACATCTTCGTCGTCAGTCAACAGCTCCAACAGCTCCATCTCTCCAAGATATGGTTCACTGCTAGCAAACTCACTCAGTAGTTCAAAGCCACTAAATAGTTCAAGATCACTAAATAGTTCACCTTCCATCTCTGAATCATCATCGTCTTCATCTTCGTTTAAATTTAATGGAATATTTTCAATCAATTCTAGTATAGTCTTCTTAGAAGGGAAAATGTTATCTCTGGGCGACATGATTCCAAGTAGCAGACTGATTTACCACTAATACGAAACCACCTTTTATACATGATTTCGGTGGTGGTGGGGGTAAGTGTTGAAAGTGCAAGTGGTAGGGAAAAGTGATAGGGAAGAGGTATTATTGTAACACAAATGATTAAGTCCTGTAAGTGGGTCAAGGTCACCTTATCCTATTACCAGAACGGGGAATAGAGCAGTAAGAGATTCTTATTCAAACCTCAAACTGATCTATTCCCCGTTCTGTATTCCCCCCCCCCTTTGGCGTTTTATTTAGTTTATGAGGTTGTGTAATAAAGGCACAGTGTGTAGCCTTCTTGTAATAATTGGACAATTTTTTTCTTCAAAGGGATTGGTTTTACATCTATTTTTACTTCTTCTGTTCCACGAATACCCAATCCTTTGACCTGAACATGTTGGTACTCCGTTAACAGTTGGTAAACACGCTGGATAAAAGTATCCGCTTTAGCAGTAGAGTCAATATAGTGGAGGTATACCATGGTAGGTGCTCTCTTGACGCAATTCAGAACCAAAGTGATAATTGTCTCTGTAACATCGGGCTTATATACCCATCGTTTTTTTTTTTTTTTGTTTTTTTTTTGCTTTAATTACAGGTTTGGAACAATATAAAATGTTATATTAATGTTCCATCCTTTATCGACTAACCTTACCATATTACCAAAGATTTTATATAACTTTCTACTGTAGTTTGTTTCAAATGCTTCATTTTCACTACTATAAACTTCACCTGTTGGTCTCCACATGTACAATTGACAACTAACCTCTATATCAAGATACCGTAGCAGTAATCTCCTTACAGCAAGCACCTGATCAATGTTTTCGACCCGTCTGCTAACTATTATAGTTGCTGCAGAGATAGAAGTAGTGGATGCATTCATTTTCAGCAGAGTACTAATTTTTACCAGCGATGTAGAACCTCCTTTATACTTAGTTTAGGTAGTGGTGGGGGTTAGGAAAAGATATTGTTGTGAGAAATAAGAAGATCTTTCATTATTTTTTATCAAACGAATATTTTCTAAGTCCCAAGGTCATTTACACCAGTTGCCAGAACGGGGAATAGAGCAGTAAGTGGTTCTCACTTGGACCGCAAACTGATCTATTCCCCGCTCTGTATTTTAAAGTAAACAATAACTCTTCTCACTATTGAGCAGCCTTTGTTCTTTGAAGCTCAAGTTCTAAGTCTGCAACCAGGCGAAAGTCTGCATCATGCTCCTCCCATTGTTCAGGAGAACGCGGTTGACCACACCACTTAGTAAAGGCGTACCTCATCGCCTCATTGTACTCCTCCAGGATAACATGATAGGGTCTTGGTTGTTGCGTTGTTGACTGCATCGGTGATGTAGTTTGTTGCGGTTGAGACTGAGCACCATTTTCTGCAACCTTATTAATTTTATAAACCTCAGTCATTTCAGCAGCCTCAACAATCGCGTACAACTCCTCTTCGCTAATTTCCTTTCCCCATGTTTTGCTGTTGACGCTCATGACGATACAACTAATAATTATATTCCGAATCTCTCGCTTAAATACCCGCTTACCCCCTCCCCTCTTTACTGTTGAATAATGTCTTTAATATAATATTTCTCCTTTTTCCATTTAAGTTTTATCTTTGACTTAGTACAATATATCTAAGTCCGTTATTTAGGTCAAGGTCGTTGTAGCATTGTAAAAAAAAGGTGTGGACAACCTATTTACACTCTGCAGCATATGCTACAAATTGTAAATAGGTTGTCCACACTTTTTTTTTTAATTTGGAAAAGACTATTTTTAATTTGGAATACACTTTTTAATCTTTTTTTATTTTAAATGTTTTCCACACACTGAAACCTGTATCATTTCGAATTAAATAGTTCTGTTTGGTAAGTTCTTTGACGTGGAGGTCCATGCCTCTAGGCAACTCTACATAGTACAATTTACCTTCACATTGAACCACCACCTTTGCAAAGCCCTTTGATTTAACAAAAAAGTATCGTTTATTTCTACAAAGCCTATTAATTCGAATTTTGGTTGGTCTCACTGCTGGATGGGGTGTAGAAAGAGAAACGGTGCCCTTGTGATTTTGTTTTAAATGTGATCTGCATACTTCTTCATTTAAAACACAAGACTTAGCACAACGTTCCCCTTTCCTTGCACCTTTTTTAAAACTGTAGCTGCATCTTGGTGCAGGAAGTATAGACTGCCTTCTCAAGGTTTTTAATTGTTGAAATTTCTCTGAAGGAGATTCGTTGTTAATACAGATCACTGAAGGACGGGAAAGGACACTTACAGAAGGTGTAGAAGGTTTGGTAGGAGAAGAAGAATGTAGACTTGCAGATGGTGTTGAAGAGCCTGGTGTAGAAGGTGGAAGAATGCTTGCCAGCGCCTGCTGAAGAAGCGAAGGAGCTGGTGAAGCCAAAGATGGTGCAGTTGTTTGCTCATCCTTCCTCGGTGATGGAGAAGGTGAGCGAGAAGTAGCCGAAGAAGATGAAGACGACGAAGACGATGAAGAAGATGAAGAAGATGAAGAAGCGGACGGGGGAGCAACGAGGTTTTCTTGAAGTGGTTGCGGTCGTGGTGCAGGCTCCTCAGGAACAATGCATGATAATATTAACGCCTGCCGAAGGATGGAAGGAGCTGGCGGAGCAGATGACGGAGCAGGTGAAGAGTGCTCAACCTTCCTCGGCAAAAGTTGCTTCCTACGGTCAGACATCTCGGGAACTGAACTGTACTCGTGATGTGTAAGCAGCAGAATGATTTTACCACTGGTGAAAACCCTCCTTTTATACCCAGTTGTAGAGGGGGGGGGGCTTTAGAGGTTAGGGAAGGAATATTGTTGTAATGTTTTACTAAACGAAAATTTTCTAAGTCCCGAAGTGGGTCAAGGTCATCTGAACATGTTGCCAAAACGGGGAATAGAGCAGTAAGTGATTCTCACTTGGACCACAAACTGCTCTATTCCCCGTTCTGTATTAGGAGAAGAGGACTAGCTTAAAGCTCGCAATTATAGGCAAATAAACCTGATAACGGAACACTAACCTCTCCCCCGAAAAAATTATTCACCCAACACACAAACGATATAGTCAGTTAACAACAGTCGCGCACTCTGAAACCGCAAGGACGTTCATCACTGTGTAGGCGTCAGAATACTACGAACCGAAGTACAATAATACCTGACCAAGGTCCCCTTAAGTTTATTTCCCCGATGATGTATCCTCCAAGATAAGCAAAATGGTCAGTTAACAACAGTCGCGCACTCTGAAACCGCAAGGACGTTCATCACTGTGTAGGCGTCAGAGTTTTACGAACCGAAGTACAATAATTACCTGACCAAGGTCCCCTTAAATTTAACCAAAAATAAGCAAACTGACTGAATCTGTTTCTCGTGAGTAAGGGTTAAGATAGGTAAAGTCATCCGGTTTGCGCGCCGTAATGACTTAAGGTCGGTTTTCGTGCCATACCTTTTTGTAAGGGGTTAGGAAAGGTGTTTATTTGAGAAACATAATCCCCCCTGAGATATTTAAAGACATAAGGTCGGTTTTCGTGCCATACCTTTTTGAATGGGAGCGTGAAAGAAAAGTACATATTTCATTAGTAAATAAAAAACACTTCAAAAACACTTTAAAACCAACACCAAACTAACTACAGTTAAACTAACTACATTTACTAGCAGCAAACTACAAGCGTTATTCTAACATGCTTAATAATACACAGACATGCCTTAAGCTAAGGTAGCATCTCTAATATATAGTGGTACCAACTCTATACTAGAGATACTATTGCGGACAGCGCGGGCAAACAGCTAGCTAGGCTGTCGGCCTGCGACTGCGAACCCTCTGCGGGCTGCTCCCGCTTTTATAGGAATATATCGGGGGAGGGGGGGGGGGCTTCGACAGTAGTTTGTTCTAACGCTGTATAGCACACTTTGAATTGCTCCAAGTCCGGTAACTGGGTCAAGGACACGTTAAAATATTTTGTAAAATAGCAAAGGTGTTACCTTTGCTATTTTACTTTGGAAGAAATCTGTACTACGTTTAAACAAGGGAGACTGTTATCCGTTTTACGCAAAACTCCTTGCACGATCTTTTGATAAAATGGAAAAGATTAATGCCGGAGGGCGATTCCCATTCCACCAAAATACAATGCATATCATTTCTATGCAACGGTCTCAGCTCTATTTTTACTTTTAATTTAATGCCTCGAAACTCATAAGTAAGGATGGACAGAAAGGCTTCTGAAATAGCAAGCTCGGAAGGAACAAGCCAAGTGTTTACACCTACAGCTTCCATAGCGATATGATGATTTTTACCACGCTGTTGCAGTATATATTAAATTTCCCCTTCCATAAATTTTGTGCTAAAACGTGGTTGTGTACATTGAATGTTTCTTGAATATTTTCTAAGTCCTAATCTAGGTCAAGGACACGTTGAAGATAAAAGCATTAAGTGTTAAGCAAACTACAAAACATTAAATGTTAAGGAAACACATTCCATCTACAATGTTATTATAAAGCATCAAAATATGGTCAGTTTACAACAGTCGTGCACTCTGAAACCGCAAGGACGTTCATCACTGTGTAGGCTTCAGAATACTACGAACCGAAGTACAATAATCCCCTGACCAAGATCCCCTTAAATATATTTAACTAGCAGCAAACTACAAGCGTTATCTAACATGCTTAAACAAACTAACTAAACATGCAAGGGCGCGGATCTCTTAATTGCGCGTCGGGCCCAACGCACACTTAACAGACCTACGCTGCAGCAGGCACTGCAACCCAGTGGGACGTTCATCGCAACGGGCGGCAGGCTACTGCGAAGAGACGCTCGAAATCTCGGGTTATATAGACGGAGAATGGGAAATCGGGATATTAAGGGGAAAGCGGGATAAGGGATAACCCTGCTTCGTTGCGGGATTTTATCCCGCACTTCCAAGAACATTTTTCCCTCGACCTTGACCTTGACCTTGAACATGACCCAAAAGGGGGGGGGGTCCGTCAGGGGGGGGGGGTCCGTCGGGGGGGGGGGTCCGTCGCGGGGGGGGGGGTCCGTCGCGGGGGGGGGGTCCGTCGCGGGGGGGGGGGGTTCCGTCCGGGGGGGGGGCGGTTCTAAACCAGTCCTCAGCTTTCTACCCATATATGGATAGGGCAAGGTTTCACTTTACGACCTGCTTCACTCTGCCAGCCGCCTCATTCCGGCTTTGGATTGCAACCAGTACACACGTGCTCTATCCAACTCTATCTTATCCATTTTCTTTTCCATCCTATTTACACCATGTCTTCTCCTCTGACTCCTGAAAAACTCCAGCGCTTAAAGGAATCTTTGAAGAGGTCGACGGAAAGAAGGAGCGGGTTTAAGAGACCTTCAACTTTGAAGTCTCTCAAACGGAATCTCCATGGTCATCCGCTGTATTTTGAACAACGACCCTCGACTCAGCCTCGACCTTCTACATCGGCTCAGCCTCGGCCTTCTACATCGGCGGCTCAACCTTCGTCTCCAACACCGACTGTCGATGAGGTGATGCAACGGACAAGGGTGATGGGGCTGAACGACTTGGTGACGCCGTTTGAAGTCTCCAAGGTCGAGTTTCGAAATCTGAAGCGGATGACGGAGTATAAATATGTGGCAACCAACGGGGACCACGTGTTCCTGTTTCAACACACCATCCACTACATCGAGGTGCGTCTGCCGCAGTCTCTCCCACCGCCACCTCCTCTGATACCTGATACACAGGAGTTATTCTTAACCAGAAAAGATGGGAGGGTAAAGTGGGTTTTGAAGAATAAAGTTTGAACTGATCCTTATCCCGACCAACCTTCAGCACGCAAACGGTCCTTTTCAGGACCACCCTAAGCATTTCAAGTTAGGGACTTGGCCTGTACATAGGCAGGAGAGTTTGTTTGTGCAGCCCACTTTGTGAAATTTTCTAAGTCCCAAAGTCCTTGAACTTGACCTTGACCTTGAACATGACCCATGTTGGGGGGGGGGAGGGGGTACAAAGTTTTTCCAAAGTATGTCATGTGGGTACTCAAATTACGCGAATTGATCAGACGAACAAGGAGGTGCAAACAGAATTTTGATCCGGCCAAGGGTATAGTATCAGAAGCGAAAAAACTACAAAGTTTGTCCAAAGTATGTCATGTGGGTACTCAAATTACGCGAATTGATCAGACGAACAAGATGGTGCAAACAGAATTCAGATCCGACCAACGGTATAGCAGAAATAGCGAAAAAACCAATGTTTTCAAGGTTACATACTAATAGCTTCTTTAATATTGGGTTAAAGTATAGCGAGTGGGTACTCAAATTACGCGGGTTAATCAGACGAACAAGATGGTGCAAACAGAATTAAGATCCCAACGGTATAGCAGAAATAGCGAAAAAACCAATGTTTTCAAGGTTACATACTAATAACTTCTTTATTATTGGGTTAAAGTATAGCGAGTGGGTACTCAAATTACGCGGGTTAATCAGACGAACAAGATGGTGCGAATATAATTCAGATCCGACTGAGATTAGGGAAGAAACAGCGCGAAAACAACACTTTCAAGGCCTGACATTAATAAATACTTTGTTTATGGATTAAACTACGACAAGTTATTTATAGTTTAAAGTATAACGAGGTAACGTTGTTGTGCGGGTAGGTCGGGTGGGTATCATACACGCTAGCGCTATATCATTATACTTTTAGCTCTTGCAGGATTAACATCTACCTATAGAGTTTGTGTTATTCTAAAGATGTCACAGTTTTACAGAAATATGACGAAGGTGTCCTTCAACAGTCCGCCTGCCACCACCTTCTACTTCTCCGACTGTGAAGATAGAAGGTCTACGCTGTTAGTGGATTGTGAGCGATTTCGCCGTAGAATACTCCAGGCTGAAACATTCTTAGCAAGTTGTCTGCTACGCAAGATGCATCATATGACTACATGCAATAAATTAGATCACAGTGACTGTTATGATTGCGTAAAAACAGTGTCGAGCAAGAATTGTTAATGTTTTCAGTTACGGAGCTCCGATCCTCACAGAGTCAGAGCTAGACCCTAACTAATGCATGTCCCGTAGTTATTGTGCGATGTGAAATCTTGGTGGGGGAAACTGGTGTGGTGGGGGGTAAAGGCGAGTGTCTATCCTACATGCTTGTATCACTTCAGTATACCTGCGGCTCTTGCATAGTTCACATGGATTCGCAAATACAAGGCACTACTGTTTCTTCCACATGTTCTTCTTTTAATATTGAGCAAGCTGACAATACAAATGATGAAATACAAGTACATGAAGTTTCTAGCACAATATCTACTGATGCAGAAGCAATAATGTCATCCCTAATAGGGTTTGACTAATGATGGTGGATGTAGTAGCAACCATCTGCCGCGCACTTGCCACCTACCGCCTACCATCTGTCGCCTGCCATCTGCCGTCCGCCATCTGCTCCGCCCCACCACACTTTTACCCCCACCATTTTGTTTGATACCAAAACGCTAGCTAGCGAGTAGTCAGTACACCTCCGGCTCTCGACCGGTGTACATCGAGCTCTCTGTTGAAATGTCCATCAAAATTAGGTGTATTCATTATGACTCTATTCATCTGGCGAGGCCGCAACTCGTCCGGATCAACAACATCGATGACAACCAACAACGGGGAACTATTGTAAACATGAATTATTGTAAATAAAGTAATATTTGTAATATGAATTATTGTAAATAAAATAAAGTAATATTTGTATTAGTACTACCTCGCACTCGTATCATTCGATTGCTTCATTCGATAATTTTCATTCGATATTTTATCGAATTAAAACTATCGAATCACAATCGGATTTTACGCGTGCGAGGTAGTACTTTTTTAAAATTACCTCCCCGTGACCTTGAACTTTGAACTTTAACTCATTTCGTCACAAAACCGCCTACGTCACTGGCTCAGCCCCAGATAACATCTTTCATGACTCAGCACTTCCGGTCACGTGACCGGATGACGTCACTTCCGGCGCAAAACCCGCAAACCCACACTACTGATGTTTATAAAATTCTTAAATCTAGCGTACAGTTTTACTAATTTATTTAACAAATATAAGTTAAAACAATAATTTATATTCTTGGCTATTTAGTACAAAACCTTATAATACTAGATGGTTTTAAAATTCTTAAATCTAGTGTACAATTTTACTATTTTTTAAATTAAGATACATTAAAACCGTATAACACTTTAAATACCAAATAAAGTTTCTATCTTCATTTCGATACATTTTTGAAAAGGATCGAATAATGCTTTCTCTGCTCTTGCTGTACACATGTCCGAGATGTTACCAACGAAATCACAAGTATTTGGTCTCAATTTACCCTAAATTGTATAATTTTGCAGTAAAAACCCTCTTCAACCTTCCCCATAGCCAAGTCACCTGAGTTCCAGTAGTTTTCGTGCAGTGTAGTGTGGCTAATCCGATTCATCAAGTTTTAAACGTGTATTGATTAATTAAAATACAATACCATAGGCTTAATTTTGTTTGAATTGACGAGAAACAACACCAAATTCGCTGCTTAAAAACTGTCGTACATTTTGTGTTTCTGCCGTGGTGTTCGGCCGAATCGCGGAAATTCGGCTGAGAACGTCAGATCAATTCTTGCCGAATTAATTACTAAATTTTGCGAGGTACAACCACCATTAAAGGTGATTGTTTAATTTTAAACCACATCGACACCGATCTAAAGTGAGGCAAATTGGCTCTTTCATAAACAATTCTTCTCAACTAAACCTGATTCGTTATTTATCTATTTGGAAATAAAATCCAGAATATCTGACATAAAAGCTACTTAACCAGTTAAGTAAAAGGGTTTTACATAAATGTTATACACATATTACAGAAACAAATGTATTTAGTAAAATGCACTGTTTAGTTTTCCCTTAATTGAGATAAAACAACTAAACTTTTTAACGTGTGAAGAAATACTAAGATAAAGTCAATTGTAAAATATGCAAGTCTTAGTAAATACCAAATTGTAAACCCCCAGTCGTTTAGTCAGCCCCAGGCGCAACCAATGTATCATAAATCACCAGAAGGCCGGGCTGAAGGTCATTAATCTATCTTCCGGGGACAAGAAGCGCCGCACGCCGCCACCGACTCAGTCGCGGGGTCATTAATAAACTACTACAGGGATGAAAAAAGGTCTACGTGGATTTTGACCGTTTGTTAGTTGCGAACTTTGTTGACTTGTCTGAAACTTTTATAATTTTTAAACCTTCACTAATAATTCTGTAATATTACAACAACAAACATGTGGTGTGTTGAATGTATTGCACAGAATGATATGTTTATAGTGCTTATTGTTAAATCAACTGTCAGCACCAGTATGCTACATAACTTGGAAAATATTTCCTACATTTTAACTACCTATATATAATATTCTGAAGTATAAATTTGAAGAAGTATATTCTAAAGTTTCTGAAGTTTAATGTAATCGCTGGAGTAGTGTTGAAGGCCACGGAATGCGGCACCATGGCAGCAGGCCTGTTGTGGGTTTAGACTATAGAGAAAAAGAGGACAACAATCTATTTAAAAACTTAAGACAAATAATTATAATCTTTATTAAAATAAACGTTTTACATTTATCAACTATTATAACTGCATTACGATTTACATTCATCATGATAATTTATTGCTATAGTTAGTTTTGTAATAGCAGATTAGTGAATTTACATAATCAAAGAGTGACCTAAACTCGTCAATGAATACCACCAGATAATTCAACTACTCCATTTCAGCGGATATGTTCTACCGATTCATAGAATTGGTAAAATAGATTAAATGGGAAATATATTATGTAAACAGCTCACGCTAGCTTCTGTTTTGAATATAAAATACCAATTAGATCTGAACTGAATCGTCGATTGGATATTTAATTCCCTCTGTGCCATTTCAAATGTAACAGATAGATCCATTTGTGCAATAACAAAGTTGTTTTCCAATATTAAGATCTTATTTATAAAAAAAATATTAACAATTTTTTAGGATTACAGATGATTGTTGTACATGTTTATGCAGATAGTACTGTGACAGATTTTTTTTAATCAGACAAGGGTTATAAATACCCCCGTCACAGCAAACCTGCATACTCAGCGAATTTCCAATAAATATATAACAACGCATTAAGCCACTTAACAGGATTCATAAGATATATATTCAAAAACAAGTGATACTTAAAATATTAATTATTCTCCACAAGAATAACAATGGGATGAGTATGCAGGTTTGCTGCAACAAGGAACACAAAATAATAGATTTTTATGCAAATATCAATAGAACTTATCTAAGTGAAGTCACATACCAAGTTACATCCATTTACATTCATAAATAAGCGATATATAACATTTTAATTATTTTCCATAAGAATAACATGGGGACTGAGTACCTAGGTTTGCTGCTACGGGAACCATAGGCGAAAAATTTTTGTTGCCCAAACAACAATAAACCACAACCAGATGAAGCCACATACCAAGTTTCATCAGTTTATGTTCATAAATAAGCGTGATATAAAATTTTTCCTTTTCTCCATAAGAATAACATTAGACAACGTACTGTGTTTAGCACTTTCAATATCTCAGTAACCAATTGACGTAGAGCAATGGTCAAAGTACCAAATTGTTTGTTTTTTAAGCTGAATACAATGGTGAAAATTAAAATTTGATTTAAATAAAAACTACATTTTAAAACCTCAAAAAAAACCTAAAAACCCCAACTATTAATTGGAACTTTTCAAATACTTATTGTACAAAACATCTTTTTGCTCTCTGTAATCTCTTTGTGAAAATATTATTGTCCGATTTTCATAAAGTCATAACATAAACACAGTGTAACTCAATTTACACCTGGTGAAATTTCTTAACTTTATGTTAGCTTCAACAATTATTCAGAATAAATTAGTTTGTATCGTATTTTTCTACAATATATTAAAAATTATCTTCCAAAACGTTTGCATGAAGGTAAAGACTACACCGCTGATTAACAAAATGCATACAGCACTGGCAAACGACTGCAGAGCACGATTCGGTATTTTGGTGCAAAAATAAGAGACAGCGAAGACAGTTGTGGGTGGAAGGGGGGGGGGGGTGATTGAACTATATTAGATCTTTTCAAACCCTTCCTTCCCCGTTGACAGTCCAAAAGACTGATGAACATTGTTCCTCGTCATTTTATGTCGTATTTCAGCCCGAAATCCCTTCTTTCCAACTCTTGAGATATATTTATTGTTGATCCATCTCAAATAAAACATTAAATTCGTATTAATTAACTGTGATATTTAGCTCACGTGGAACACAGTTAAGCAATGGTGACATAATCATGCAATAGATAAACCATAAAACATTAAAGGCCAATGGTGTGAACCCTTAATGTATTCTTGTATAGATTATGGGTTTTGATACATTTTATAATCATTTTCTGTCATCCTTTCAATCTGTGTATGGTGGAGTACTCGTTCGTTTAAAATTATTTTAAAGTGAGCGTTTAAAATATCGATTTCTTAAACAGATGAATAAACTGTATTTTTGAATATCATAATAGCGATAGATTTGAATTTATTTTTTGATTTATTTGGACTTTACCTATCGCTTCTAGTGTTTAAAACCAAACTACGTTTCGGGAGGTAAGGAAACTCCTCCCATTATCAAGTGAACCCTGCTTACATCTAAATATTTAGATCTATAATCTATACATTTAGATGAAAGTAGGGTTCACTTGATAACGGGAGGGGTTTCCTTACCTCCCGAAACGTAATGTAGTTTTAAACACTAAAAGCGATAGGTAAAGTCCAAATAAATCAAAAAATAAAGATGAATAAAACTAATATATTATGAAGTAGTTGATGCTTCCGGGTTGTCACTATAATTATTCGCCGACTTCAACACATCTTACTGAATGTGTTACAGGACACCCTACACATGAAACTTTATATTTATTTAAACAATTAATGCGTAATATGAAGGTAATGCTATAACATTCGCAATAAACATACATCTAAGACCTTGGATTATAAATATAATTTGTAATACTAATACTAAGCGCTCAGATAATTTATGAGTATTGATACCCCTTTAAGAACGATTTGTTGCCGTACATAGTATTGTTATATAACGTAAATTTATTAATGAAATCACAATGGTCAGGTGACCACAGTGGTCTGCGATCTCATCGTTCAACATGTGGGGCCAGAGAGCAACACATGGAACGTGCGCGCGGCCCCAAGTCGCTACATTGACTGAGCAACGCCTGATAAGGGCGAGAGGTCTTGTATATTGTTCAGGAACTCACGTGATCAGCCTTCGTTTACAGACAGTACTGCTTTATTGTGTTATACGAATTCATCTTTTGCATAATATCTATACTTTGTGTAGTCTTATCTGACACAATATGTATATATCTTATTTTATAAGAAAATTGGAATACTTCATATTAAATCAAACTTGTTCAACAATACCAGTCTTATAATACAATACATAACAGTGGTAGCTTGTGTTTAGTTGATCCAACCGAGATATAAATTAATTTTATAAAAGCTTAAAACATAATATTTTGTAATAGGAAGAATTGAATTGCAAAACAATTAAGTATCAAAACTAATATTAATACAATAAAAATATTTTAAAGACTATAATTGTCAGTGTAGCACGAACATTAATTTGGAACCTAAAAATGGGATAAAAATAGTTTTCCAAAAATACTAATAAGCGAGTTTAAACGGGAAGATACTCGAAGGGTTATAAAGACGTAAAGAGCTAAAGTCGTTGTAAACCAGTGGAATTAGGACTTGAAAGTTGTGTTGATTAGTTTCTTAAATCATATTTACAATTTTTTAATTACAGAAAAAATATTCTAGACCAACAATTTATATAATTCTGAAATCAGGGAAGATGAATAAAACTCTACTAAAAAGATGTTCAATTATAAAGATAATACATTTTCGGTGAATTTTTACCAACTTCTACATATATAAAGAAAGAATAAGTTAGTTTAGAAAATCCAAATCCAACTTCTAACAGAAGGTTTAATTCAATTACTACACAGCCGAGAGAACCAAATTGCTTGTCGTCATTCAAAACTTTTCCAATTTCTGGATCTGTTGACAATTAGGATTACACATAGGGATTAGTTTATTTGTAATAGATAATAAACGGTATCAGGAAACTGACACATACTTTCTCCCTTTTCGCCAAACATTAATGACAAAAATAGTTGTTATTTACTAAATATAGAATATGAAGTATAGATAAATGTACAGAAAATTGTCTAAAATAGTTGTTTTCAGAAATATCCACCCAAATTGCTTTTTTGGAAGCACTATAGAGTCCGTTGCTACACACAGTAGTTTTGAGAGGGGAAATTCCCCCTTGCCCCCCCAGGGTTAAATAGCAACAGATTTCGAACATCATCTGTTGGTCAATGCTAACTTGACCTGCATATCAAATTTTAATGAAATTGATCAGTAAATAAGAGAGAAATAGTAATTTTTGTATTCCCCATAAGAATAACGTTGGACAACGTACTGTGTTTACCGCTAAATGAAAATTTCAATTTTCTCCGCAACTAGCAATCGTAGAATAGTAATTTAAAATACTAATTTATTTATTTTTTTGAGCTCTTTTTAATGGTGAATAGTAATCTTTTTTAACATTTATTATTTTTTATGAAAAATCCAAAAAACTGAATTTTTGATGTTTTAAGTCCTGTAATTTCTGAACCCGAATTTTTCCAGAAATGCGGGTGGTGTCATTTTTTTGTAAACCTAAAGTTCTACAAACCACGAAAGTTTAATCAAAATCGTTAGAGCCGTTTTTGAGAAATTTGGATTTTTCATGTTTTTTGGCGGTTTTTGAGGGATAATTACCCTTAAAAATCAAAAATTCAAAAAAATGAAAAAAACGCCTGGAGATATCGTGGATTAGTACCTACATACCAAATTTCATAAAAATCGGCCCATAGGTTAGGGCTCTAGCTCTGTACACATCCACACAGACACACACACACACACACACACACGGACAGACATCACGTAAAAACCACTTTTTTGGGTTCAGGGAGCACCAAAACGAATATTTCCACTAACAACCCAAATTCGAAAATTTTTACGAAAACAATACTTTCTCCATATACTATGTATAGGGGGAGAAAGTAAAAATGTGTTACTGGTATTTCACCATGGGTTATTAAAAGTTTTGTAAGACATTTCTGTATATTTTTCGTTAAGAATTTCAGTTTTTAAATATTATAAGTTACTAACCTACACCTCCTGGTGATTTTTTAGATGGATTTCCGACAGTTTGGTGGTAAACATAATGAATTATCCTACACGTATCATATAAAATAATAATTATTACGTATTACTATCCATGCGAAGGTTAAAGGCAGACGTATAACACACCTGTGTCGTCGATCAACGAATGGCGTTTCATACTTTTAATCAAGCATATTATAGTAATAATTACGTAATTTATTAATGTTATTTTTGCGGTAAATACTATTTATTTATTTAACTAACCGTATACGAATTATATTAAGATAATAATTCAACCTAAACATTTTATATAAGGATCATAATTTAACCTCTATATATTTTTAATATAATATGGTTACATAAAATAAACAATAGCAACCAATGTTATGTTTTTTAGTATAAGATTATTGAACTCGTTTGTTTTATCTTATTTTATAAAAATAGTTATTTACTTCAAAAAGTAAATAAATTGTTTAATAAAATAATATAGATGAATATTATGTCAGATAAATTACACAAAGTATAAACGAGTTCGCACGCAGCACGCTGACGTGAGGGAAGTGAATTTCCACATAAAAACTATAAAAACTCAAAATCAGTTTAAAACATACAATTATTCCAATTTTTATTCAAATCTGAAAATATTGATATTTTGGCTGTTTTGATGCTCCTGGTTCTATTTACCTGCAATGATGGTAATACAATTTTGTGCATTATAAGGTTACGATAAGGTCCAGTCAGGCTTTAAAGTAGGCGTGAGGTTTTTGGGGATGATAAAAGTACACCAACAAATGAATAACAGGCTTTTCTGAAGTAAAATCCCCATAAGACAACGTACTGTGTTTGGTCAATACACATTTTCTTTAATAACTCGGTAAATATCTATGCTAGAATGACGAGAGAGGGCTTAAAACTTTCGCCTCTCTAATTCCCATCTTTTTACATGTATTAATTTTACATCTGGGGCTTTTCTGACCCTTTTTGGGCCCAAAAACTCGAAATTTGAAAGATTAATCCCCAAAAAATGGGTTTAGAGTTTTCCGATTCTTTTGCCCAACGAACTTGTCCAACAGATTATAGAAAGGAACGTCCCTACCAAATTTGATGTAAATCGGACAAAAAATGCGACCGCTAGAGTGCATACACACATATATATATATACATATATATATATATATATATATATATATATATATATATATATATATATATAATTTTGAACGACCCCCCAAAACGTGTTCAGGGGGTCACGTTAGGAACTTCTATGGTGGTCCCGGGCTTAAGTTTCACCGTGCAGGTCATGCTAATAGTTCACTTTCCAAAGGAAATTCACTAATATTATGCAAGGAATGAATTCGTATAATGTAGGACTGTCTGTAAACGAAGGCTGATCACGTGAGTTCCTGAACAATATATAAGACCTCTCGCCCTTATCAGGCGTTGCTCAGTCAATGTAGCGACTTGGGGCCGCGCGCACGTTCCATGTGTTACTCACGGCCGCACATGTTGAACGATGAGATCGCAGACCACTGTGGTCACGTGACCAGAGTGCCTTAATTGATACATGTACAAATGTACGTTAACAAATCCTTCATTAGAACGTAACAATTCTCATAATATGCTGTTTGTAGGAACGCTGCTATTCATTATTTTAGCGTTGAGTGTTAGTATTAAAAAATACCTTTTTAATGTAAGATCTTAGATGTATTCTTACTGCGAATTTTATTGAATTCACTACATATTGTAAAATATAACGTTGTATCTGTAGGGTGTCTACATCATGCACACGATTGTTAAAACTATTATTAAAATCGTTATGTTCTAATACATCTTTTGTAATGCAACATTAGTTAGGTTACTACAAACATATTTTATGTTGGTTGCTAACATTAAAAATTATGAATTGAGAATAATGATAATCTCTCCTTTGGATCTAGAACGATAAGGAGAGGGCTTTAAAAGTCTAAAATGTCTAAAATGCCATAATAGACTTGCCTCCAATAAGCCCTGCTCCTTCCAAAGTTGTTTGCTATTAATGAAGACCGAAGTGTTTTGTCAGTAGCATTAAAATTTATTTCCATTTTTCCTTTCAATAAATAATTCGTACATCATCTTTAGACTGGAAATTTATTCTTGAACTAATTCAATTAATTTGTTTTCTCTTAACTGAAACACATTTCTCGTAATATTTGGAAACCCTAATGCGGCTTGTGCATTATTAAACCTTGATTTAATATAAGTTAAAACTAGGTCTATATTAAAATACAACTGGATTATAACATTAATTTAAAAGTTCAAAAATTCAATTTCATATAGTTAAGAAGACTCTAAAATGCAATGTTAGCTGAGCGGAAATTAAAGCATCCTCAGGAAGATTCTAATTTTAATTTATGTTTTATATAACTAATACATATAACACGGATTGGTACATACATAAGTACCAGATAAAAATAAATGGCGTTATTCAAATCACTACTTGCTCTTAATAAAGCGCAGTGCGACTTCCAAGAGACGCATATCCAACGGTTTAATCTCCCGCTTGGTCGCACATCAACTGGTCGCTAATACTGGGATCCAATAGCCAACTGCTTCCCTTCAGGAGTTTCCTAACTGGAAACCAGCTTCCGCATTTCTTTTCAGATTTGAATCGCATCTGAAATAAGTCCCTCGCTCATATTATTAGAGCTTTTTCAGCAATCTAATACACAGTATCAACGATTCAAGATATGTTTTGAATTTAATTACTGCGTTTTGTAATTATACTAAATAAGTTATAAAACTAACTATATAGTGGTTTGAGTCACATAAAAATTGTTATAATTGTGTACTTCAACTTTAAAATTGTTTTTGTTGAGTTTTTCTTTTGTAAGATAAACATATTTGTCATAATATAAATTAAAATTAATTTCAAAACTTGGTTCTTACAAATTATTGTTTACCTTTCAGAACAACCTTAATTTATGTTTTCATTATTACAAAAGTTTAAAAGGTGGGTTGATTTTTGTAGTCTATAGTTTTACTTTAACCAAATACGAACTGATAAAGGAACGCCGGCAAAAACTTGAACTTCTATGTGTTTAACTTTTTTTATTTTTACTCAGTATAATTACTTTTTACTTTATCCTTTTATAAGCTCAGAATACTATTATAACCCTCGGAGGAGCGACAAGGAGGGGAGAGTTTGTATTGAGTAGAAGCTGTGCTCACTGGGAAGAAACAATTGTTTACCATTACTAGTGAAATAGTTTCAAAACTAATGTTATGAAGTGTAACCATGTCTCTACCCGGCCTAAATCTCACCGATGTTTTTGATAGGATCCCCTCCGCTATAGTTTGAAAACCTAATTTTGTTTGTACTGTGTAAACAACATTAATGATAACCAATTACGTTTAAGATCCAATGAGGTTACAGCTAAAAGTGAACTTGGAACTACAGCCAAAGTTAATTTGTAATTTATTTTATATATACGGTAAATCAAATTTTAAACCAAACAAATATTTAAAGGAGACACAATCGGGAAGACGGAGTTATCAAGTTGGCATCACTGCGGCGACTTCCTGCTGCAAACGACTCCTTCCGGCTTCGTCGTTCCACAAAATATGCAGTTAAAGCAGAAGTTTTATAAAAACTACACAATGAATTACTTTTTACTACTGAGTTTTTAGAACTCCCCATAACAATTGTAAAATATTGTTCTGGAGGTCTGTAATACTTAAGAGTCGTTATGTAACTGCAGATGCAAGATTAGTTTTTTTTTTCTAGGGTTTATTTATTTCACTACTTTTCATTATGTAAGAAAACCTTTCTTGATAGACAATTATAATATTATTCAAATCTGGAAATTAAAAAAAGAATATTAGAGGAAACGAAATACAATTTCTCGGTAAGGTAAATAAAAAGGTTTACCTTCTTTTAAATAACATTCAAAATACAAATCTAACAATCTGGAAACAAAGACAACGCCGGAATATTAAAGAAAAGTGTTCAGTAATTTGACGCCTGCAAATAAACGGTTTGCAATAAACCGAGCGCTAACCACACTGTTAGTTTCTCTGGCTGCGGTACGTGCGTTTGTTTTAAGCAATGAAACTCAACTCTTCAATTTTGATGTATTTTTGAATAGTTTATCTATCCATATTTAAAAAAAACAACTGCAATTACTATTTAACGTAACCCAATATATAAACGCATAGTATATTTATAACAAACCTTCTCATATTATTTTGGTCTATAACTCTACTAATTAACTTCAAATCGACATCCAAAATTGTAGTCTTGTACTACGCCCTCGGAGATGACTCAATCAATGTGTTCGTGTTTCAGGACACTAAACTAAGTCATTGCAGGTTTTACTGTACTGCAACCTGTACCAGGTGATGGCGTCATCTATGGTGCGAAACTAAAGCTTTGGATTGCGTTCTGTCGGTAACCTATATTTGTACGCAATTGAGCAACATAAAAGAATCATAAATATAATCTTGGAAGAGATGCAAAACGTTTCATTATATTCCAATTAAAAAATAATGAAAAAATTATGAACTTAGAGTTTGTAAGCGTTAATAACTGTAACGATTATTTTCAATTTTTCGTTGGTGTTAAATCCCTATAATTATAAAGTGTAAGTACAGTGGTAAAAAAATGTATTATTTTAATTGTTCTACCAAACACCATGTTTATTTCTCTATCCACTCTATACATATTTAAACAAAACAATATTTAGATATTTTCTAAATTAACTCTGTGGTTATTTAATATCTGAACAAACAATGAAAATGTTGAATCAGTTTATTTTTCACTTCACAAAGCGCAGTTCGGTTATCGACGAAGTTGTCCCATTTCTACATCTTGTCCCAGTCGCTCTCGTCGGTTATTAAATTTCCGCACTCGTTGACGGATATTGACAGACACAGGAAACGCTGTCAACATCACAACCTTCTTGTTCTCTGGTTCTCTCTCGGGTCATTTTGTTTTATTTAAGATAACACTATTCTTTCAATATCATTCATGTTTGTTTTTTCAATTTTATTTTGTATTTGATAAAAAAGCTTGACATCTTAACTTTACTTTGTCCAGAGGATCTTAGCGTAAACACGACCTCACCAAAGCAACGAGTGATACGTGTAGAAGGAATAGTTATGTCAGTACATACTGGTTAAAGAATAATCATAATATCATAATATAATACTATACAGGGTGACAATTAAGTCTGGAACCTCTTTTTTAACTTTTAAACCACAACGGAGAAAAATACCAAAGTTCACACATAATTGCTGGTGGCAGAACCTACATACCCGTGCAATTAACGATCGAATGACCCCTTTGGAGGACAGTCCACAAGGAGTCAGAGGAAAATCTTTAATACATAAATTGAAAGGCCTTGTTTTACAGAAAACAATGCCGCAAACTGGACTTCAACAGGTTAATTCCATCAGAGTTATTCCGTTTAAATTTTAATACTATTGAACAATGTAACACCTTAAGTATTAAAGTATTACAAGTAAAAACCAATTTTTAATTACCTGTGGTCAAAGTAAGTGTTCAAAATAATCCCCTCCCATCGTCTGACTAAATGAGAAATGAGACTAACCTTGCATCTGCAGTTACATAACGACTCTGAAATATTACAGACCTCCAGAACAATATTTTACAATTGTTATGGGGAGTTCTAAAAACTCAGTAGTAAAAAGTAATTCACTATGTAGTTTTTATAAAACTTCTGATTTAACTGCCATCTTTTGTGGAACGACGAAGCCGGAAGGAGTCGTTTGCAGCAGGAAGTCGCCGCAGTGATGCCAACTTGATAACTTCGTCTTCGCCGATTGTACCTCCTCTACATATTTTTTTTGTTTAAAACTATGTTTACTGTATATATAAAATAAATTTAGAATGTATTTCAATTAAATTATTTAGTTTTAGTTTAAAATATCGATTTCAGCTGTAACTTAACTGGTGTTAGTTGAACTTATAATTAGCTTTCATTGATATTGTTTATAAACTACAACAAACAAACAAAATCTAATAATAGGGAGAGGATCCGAATAAAAATCGCGGTGAGCTTATGTTGGCACGGGTGCGATGGCGGAAGGGACATTGATCATGAGAATAGAACGTAAAACCATTTCACTAATATTAATAAACAATTGTTTCTTCCCATTGAGCACAGCTTATATTCAATACAAACTCTCCCCTTCTTGTCCTCCTCCGAGGTTTTATAATACTATCCCATCCTTTCACATGATTTATTTTCAGTAATAAAGATAACAATATGGAAAACATTTTATTTATAAAAAGGATAAAATAAAAAAGTATTACATTGAATATAAAAAGTTAAGCACATTGAAAGTGAAATTGTTGCCGGTTTCCCTTTATCAATTTGCATTCTGTTAACGTAAAACTAAAAGACAAATCTCAACTCACCCTTAAACCTTTTGCAATAATGAAGCATAAATTATGATTGTTCTGAAAGTGAATGCATAATTCGTAAATACAGGGTGATTACAAATGAAATAGACGGTTTGGATAGCTTGTAGAAAATTAATTATTTAAAAGTTTAGATCATTACTTACATGATAGAAGAATTCTTTAAGTTTTGATTGATAATATTTACAGATGTTCAATGTGTGCACCATTTGAAACACGACAGATATCAACACGGTGGTCGAATTCTGACCACACACGACTAAGCATCTCACGGTCAACTGTAGCAAGAGCATTTGTGATTCGTTGTTTAAGATCTTCGATATCAACAGGAAGCGGTGGTACGAAAACTCTGTCTTTTACATAGCCCCACAAGAAATAGTCGCAGGGCGTTAGGTCCGGACTACGAGGTGGCCACGGCTGAAACACGTTTTCCTCACTTGCACGGTCGATCCATCGTCTAGGAAGATGTTCATCCAGATACCCTCTGACGTCTGAGTGCCAGTGAGGCGGAGCTCCATCTTGTACAAAAATGAAGTTACAACTATCTTCATGGAGTTGAGGCATTAACCATTCGGTTAACATGTCCAGATAAATTATTCCGGTTACTGATGGTTATTGGAAGAAGAACGACCCGTAAACCTTTTCACAAGATAAAGCGCAAAACACGTTCACTTTAGGAGAATCGCGTATATGCTGTACAGTCTCTCTTGGGTTTTCTGTTCCCCATATTCGAACATTTTGTCTATTAACTTTTCCACTAATGTGAAAAGTGCATTCATCACTGAAAATTAGGCAATTAAACAATGTGTCGTCATTTTCAAGACAATGTTGCATCTCCTGACAAAAATTTGTACGTACAACTTTATCATTGTCATTTAAACTTTGTACTAACTGTAGCAGCCAACAACAATAGCCAGCAACAGTTGTACCAACATAAACTTTAAGAAATTCCCTACAAACCTATATCACTTACTATGTTGAAATACACCAGTTTAATTTTGTAGAGGCTATTGAAGTTGTCTATTTCATTTGTAATCACCCTGTATACAATGTTTTGTAATGATTTTTAATTTTATGTTATGAAAAAATGTTTATCTTGTACAAAATCATACTCAAAATCACCAATTTTAAAGCCAAAGTACAAAATTATAATAAGTTTGATGTGAGTCAAACCGATATACATATAGTTAAGTAAAATTATAACATGCAGAAATATATTGCACTTGGAACGTATCTTGAATCGACGATAATGTTCATTTGAACGCTCATAAAGCTCTAATAATATGAGCGAGGAACTTCTTTCAGATGCATTTCAATTCCTGGCTAAAGAATCAGTCGATACTGGTCAGTAACAAGGCTACACAAGGCGTCTCAGCGATTCTACACTCATCATTCATTCATATTCGCCTAACAATACGGCCTAGTTGTGTGGGCGTCTTACACAGAGAGATAAATACAGGGTGTTTCAAAAAGAATCATCCGATTTTAAAGGTTTATAATTTAAAAACTAATGATCATATGGACATGAGGTTAATTTCATATTAAAGGACAACTAATAAAGTTTTTTTACATACCATTTACAGGTGCTCAATATGGCCCCCTTTAGATGCACAGCATATGTCTATACGATATTCAAATTCGTCCCACACCTTAGCTAGCATATCTTGAGTGATGGATTCGATGGCTGCTCTAATGCGGTTCTTCAGTTCAACCAATGTTGTTGGAAGGGGAGGGATATAAACATTGTCTTTTACAAACCCCCACAAAAAGAAATCACAAACAGTAAGGTCCGGTGACCTTGGAGGCCAGTGACTTAACGCGGAATCATTAGGTCCAGTACGGCCGATCCATCTTTGAGGAAGCCTACCATTTAAAAACTCTCTCACATGAAGATTCCAGTGTGGTGGGGCACCGTCCTGTTGGATTTTTGCGGGCTACAGGTGAAACTCTGGCGGATGCGCTCCACGTCTTCATTGGACACACGGGGACGACCTGATGATTTGCCTTTACAGAGACAGCCTGTATCACTAAATTGCTTATACCATCTTCTTATGCTCTGGGCTGTAGGAGGATCAACACCATATGTGGTACGAAATTCACGTTGCACGGAAATCACAGACTCGCATCTAGCAAACCGTATAACACAAAACGCTTTCTGTTGTGCAGACGCCATTTTGACAACTACTGAGCTGGGCGTTGACAGAAACGCGCTACTGCTACCTGGCGGAAACGACGTTAAACTCCAGAGCTTCCTCTTTCTAACAGTACATTGTTCGAGCACATCGGATTCACAGATGAATAGCTATGATTTTTCTAAATCGGATGATTCTTTTTGAAACACCCTGTATTATGATATTAAGAGTTTGTTTATTTAATGCAAAGTGCTGGCAAATGCACATTGGGTTTCCGAATATTAGAATAATAATTATTTTTTTCCAGTTAAGAGTAAAATAATTAATTTCCAGTCCAAAGATCATGTAAATATAATTTATTGAAAGGAAAAATGGAAATAAATTTAATGCTACTGACAAAACACTTGGATCTTCATTAAGAACAAACAACTTTAGAAGGAGCAGGGCTTATTGGAGGCAAGTCCATTAAGACATATTAGACATATTAAAGCCCCATCCTTATCGTTCTAGATCCAAAGGAGAGATTATCATTATTCTCGATTCAGGTTTTTAAAAGTTAGCAACCAACATAAAATATGTTTCTAGTAACCTAGCTAATGTTTCATTACAAAAGATGTAGCAGAGCATGACGATGGTAAGAATAATTTTATAAATTGTACTTTAATTATTTCCAAACTTCCATTTTGATTGGTGAAAAAGGAGTGGTCACTACGTAACGAGGTCATGCGATATGATTTATTTATGTAAAGTTAGAATCATCGGTTCCCGTGAATTTTAACTTTTCCAATCTCAACTTCTGTTGACATTTTTTGGAAATTCCCTCATCGGGATTATGATGGTTTTGTTTTCACTGTGCGTTTAATTTAATTTAATTCGTTTGATTCTGCATCCATCTTACATGTGATACAAAATAATATTAAAACAAAATCAATTCAGACTGAACTTTCTTATATACAAACATAGGCAATATAACTATAAAGTACCGGGGGACCGAGCCATGCTCGGTGTTTGATTCCGCAGAAGAGGCATTGAATTTGTTTTATTTCAAATACTCGTTCATTTTCAATATAAGCTCGTTCGCTTCGCTCACTCGCCTATCGAAAAAAGAGTTTGAGTTGCCATTCAAGTAGTTTTTATTTCCATTATGAGAGTTGCCATTCAAGTAGGTTTTTTATTTCCATAATGATAAATAGCTGTTTACAATATTTTAATTTATAGAAGCTGATTTAATGGTTTGTTTTTGTTATTCATAGTAATCGGTGTTATGATTTTAAACTTCATAAGCCCAATGTTAAAATTTTCAATTTTCAAATGAGTTGTTTAGAAAAATACGAGTTTTCCTGAGGTAGTGGTTTTCACCAATCGATTTTTTAGACTCAAAAGACCCTAATCCCAAACTTTCAGCAAAATCCTTCCGCTGGAATTCGAGATACATTTTGCAAACAAACAAACAGACACAGCTCGTATAAGAGTATAGGATAATACAAGTGAATAGACAACGTAATATAAATATGATACAAATAATCACAAATAGTATTGTATAAATAAGCAATAACTATGTAATAACTATAGAGAACTGACAATACAATAATAATAATAAAAATAATAATTTGGAAATGCAATAACGATTTGGCTTGATGTATGATGCTGATTATAATAAACAAAGAAAAGTGAGATTACTTAAGTTGCAATTAGTTCGTGTGGATTGTTTTAAGTTGAATATTGGTTTCATTGGTAAACTTATTCTGTAAGCACTGTAACTGATTTCCTTTATTGAATTAGTTTACTGAGGCCGGTATAAAATCAATCCGTGCACCAAAAAGTACCTTGTGTATATATTAGAACATTTATAACTGTTTTTTAACAAAGTTGATTAAATATCACCTTGTATTGTAATGTATTTGATTCGTTGATCAGTAAAGTGTCTTATAACAATTCTACAACATATCCACTTTAACAAAATCACGTTATTCCATTTGTAATTTCTTTTGAACAAGGAGTAACTTTTTGTTGTTTACTATAGACACAGGCCAAAATCCCGATTTTATAAATAGAAAAAAAAATCGTTTCTTTTAATGAACCATTTGAAACGCATTTAAATAGTTGCTATTTACAATAAAGAATATTAAACTAATTTGATAAAGATTATTGTATTCTTAAAATTAGATAAAACGAGTTAAGCCTTTGCATATTTTTCACTGACTGTCGTTCAATTATGCCCTATATTCTTCATAGGATGCGAAAGCAATGAAGTTAACTCTTGAAATATTGAATCTGACAAGTTAAAACATCATATTTTAGATTTGATGAGTAATACAAGAGGAGAACATTTTTGAGCCAAGTTGGAAAACTTGTCGCTCCGAAGAAGCGTCTACGCGGGCGGGAATTTAATAACTCGACGAGACGCCGCGGAGGAAGGGAATAACTGTATTAAATTGGACAAACTTGCTGGATCAAACTATTGTTATATGAATAATTAAAATAGTCAACTATTTACTCCTACATGTTTAAATATCCCCGTAACAGCAAACTTGCGTTCACAGCGAATTTCCAATGCATATGTATGTATTGTAACTTTTGAGCTTTTATTTTCATACCACATAAAGACACATACCAAGTTTCATAAATATACATTCATAGATAAACGATTAATGACATTTTAATTATTCTCAATAAGAATAACATAGCGGCTGAGTATGCAGGTTTGCTGAAGAAAGGAACACAAAAAATGGGGTTTTGTACAAATATCAATATAACTCAAGTAGGTAAAGCCACACACCAAATTTTATTAAGTTATGTTCATAATTAAGGGAGGTTCTGGATTGGGCGGCGTGGGGTTTTAGACTGGCCAGCTCGTTCTCCCGACATGACACCTCCTGACTTTTTCCTCCGGGTATATTTAAAGGGACTTGTTTTTGATGGCACAATAATGTAGAATGTGGATGAACCTAAGCGCAAAATAAAGCATGCATTCACCCTTGTAACGCCAGAGTTGATTCAAAGTGCAAGAACATCATTTTAAAACCGTCTTTACTTTTGTCAAGTGGTGAATGGAGGACATTTTAAGCATCTCATCTCATCTTTAATGAGGCAACAGGTAAGACTTTTTCATCAATTTAATTTCATAAACGGTGTACGACTTAAGCTAAGGACACTGACAATTTGTCCAACAAGGTCACTTAAAGCTTAGTTGTTACATTTATGAGTTTGTTGTTATTTTCAATGGGGTAAGTTCAACAATCTAATTACGATGATACATTTTTTACCATAACTCGAATTGTAGTTTTGAGGGTTTTGCATATTTAATGCGCAAAGATGTTTGCGCTTCAGTAAATAATTAATATTAAATACCTTAGTAATTTAAACGAGTATTTCGCATAAGTAAAAACGAATTAGGTTAGTTTGAGTTGGAATAATCTTTCCAAAAGAGATATTTCACTTAAACCGTTATATACACATACTTTCTGTACGTTTTAAAAGTTTAAATACAAATAATATGTTTAGAAATATTATTTAATTCTCTGTATCATATACTGATAAGAGTTTAAATTTTAGAATAGATAGTATAGTGTATATTAAATAAGCATACTTCCATTCGATGGAGTGCATTGTAAAGTAAATAGTTAAGTAATTTTGTCGTACTCTTTTTGCGTTTTAAAATGTTTTATTAAAGGTTACAAACCCCCAGTTGATAGACGAGATCAACGAGTAACGTTGAGATACGAAGGCAGTAACGAGGGTTTAATATTATGTATAATGCAGGCAAAACATAACTATCTTTTGAATGTAGTGTAATTAAACTGGAGAATCTAGTTGAACTAACCACTTGAACTTGAATAGTTAACAACAATTTAGAAAATGATCATGTAAGTTATTGAACTGTCTGTGCTTTGTATAAACATACTTCTGTCTCAATAAGCTTGATACACAATTAATAAAGTTAATTATTAATATGTGTTTACAGGTGAGTGTTGGAAGCTTTATAACTTCGATTACACACTATGGCTGATGATTACGGTAAACAATATTCATGTCTGTGGTTTTTATACAATTGAAAATAGTAAAACATAGGATTCTGGTAACATTTCTGCATGTTAGGTAAATATTTAGTTAGATAAATAGAATGTTCATAAGAATAACATTGTGAGTCTAATGACCCGTGTCAAAAGCCTTAATTTTCCTATTTTAGACCTTAACAATTAGGTTATCAAATTTCCAATTTCAGCATATCAGAATTTAGGGGAACTATTTCTGAACAACTTAGGGCTTTCGCTTCTATATATTAAGAATAATCAACTAAGAACTTAAACGTCTTTTAGTGTTTTATAGAGTTTGTTATTGTAAGCCGTTATATCTTGTATCTGTAGTAAGCACGAAACATAAAGGAAAATTAAGGTTAAATATCATTTTAGAATTAAAAATATATAAGGAAACTTGAACTAGCAATCTCCAGTTTTTTCCCCGGAGCAATAAAACCAATTTCGTCTATATTAGTCCCCGGCAATTTCCGATCTCTTAAACAATATACATATATTGAATTTCAGCATCTCTCTTGCCCCTTCATTTGGAGTTTTTTTACCTCGAATTTCCTAGAAATTAAGGTTTTGCCAAAACGTAAATTTACAATCAAAATGACGACGTGGTTCAAAAACACTCCTGGGATTTACTCATCACTGGATTTAGTGTGTTATAATATTTTTTTAGGTACCATAAATTAACATTAATTAACAACGAGACATAACAAAATTAAGCAAAGCAACAGTTTACTTTATTATTTTACAATTTTTATATCCGGGTAAAAAAACCGTTAAATTAGTTAGATAAATATAGATAGATTAGTGGCTTGAAGGGGTCAAAGCCCCTAATCTTGCTCCAATAGTCTGCCTCATCTGAATCTTTTACTCTTTACTTGCTGAAGAAAATACAAAATTAAATTAATACACATGTCATCTCAAATACAAAGTATTCACATGTTTCAATGTAAACAAAGCAGGCGTTTTTAAATTCCCATGCTTTTTTTATGGAGGATGTTTTATGCTATTTCTTGTTTACTGGCAAGTTTTTGGAAATACTGCAATTTTTCTCGAGTCCCTGGGATCAAGACCTTTAATTTGAGCCGTCTCCCATCATCCTGCGGTTTGCCAAACTCCAACAAATTTGACTTAAAAATTTCGCTTACAGAATTATATATAAAAATATGTACTTAAAAATACCTTGTTGTTCTAATATTACTGGTAATACAGTAAATATAATATAGATACTGATATAATTGTCACTTTACTTTTTGTTTTAGGAATTTCAGTCAGGTAAACTATAATCATCAGTGCTTTATATGCATATCCCTTGGGATGTGTATATGTTTTAGTACTGGTACATTCTAGAATTTAAAATTATTTAATAAAATGAACTATGTAATTATTTGTTTACTTGTTCAAAACTAGATGAATCTGATTTGAAAGAGCACAGTTCAAAATTAAAATTACGCAGTTTGATACAGGGAAGGTGGCTGCAGGTCAGGTTAAGTTGAAGTTCATGTTCACTGACTTGGAATTACTGAACCACTCAAACTAAGCTTCATCAAACCTGTTGGAATTGAAGCATAAACTCGGCATTAATATAGTAATTTACACTGCAACCTTTCATTAACAGCTGCAGCAACAGAGTTTATATTGACTGACTTATTTATACGATAAAGCAACACGAAATCAATAATGCACATTAGTAACACATTAAATAATACTTTAGAACATATTATTCGGTAAATATTCATATGTAATCGTAATAAATCGATAAAATAAATATTATGTTTCTGTTATACTTTAATGTAGGGAAAATTACAATAATTATCGGGGCAATTTTACTGCACATTGTAATAATTAAATTATTATTAGACGTAATAAATACAACTTTTCACTACTAAATGTATCAATAGTTGTACATTGGCAAGATTTACATACGAATTAACTTTGAATCGAATCGGTTAATAACTTATAAGGCATGGGGAAAATGTGAAACTTCTTGAATTTTCAAGTAGTTTAAAATATTTGTTTATAAACGAAATCCCAATGGATGATGTTTTGTCAACAAAACCAAAGCTAAAATGTCTCGCCGGTTTCCGTTTACAAGAAATCGTTTTGCAGAAACAAACTGAAGCGACATTTGAAAACAGAATACTTTTCAATGTTTTGTTTCCCGGGTATTCGAAAACTAAAACAAAACACGTCTTGTAGATTCGAGACTCAAGCTCAGTCTGAGATTTAAGAACATTCAATGTTACTGACGACTTTCCAGTTTTAACCTCTATTTCTCTAGACATGTTTTTGTTCAAAAAGGAATCATAAGTCAAAGAAGACCTTACTCAATACTTAATATACTATACTTAATTTAAATAGTATAAAATGAATGACCAAACCGTACTCTAAAGAAAATTTAGAAATTAATAACAAAATCTGTAGTTTACTTTTTTGTTTCAAATAAACTAAAATAAGTGGCAGGGCGTTATTCAAGTATTGAAGGTGAATAATAGAAAAATATATACAATTTAAGTTTATATAAGTTTTAAGTGAATAGTTTAACTATTGTGGTAATGTGATATAAAGAAACTGACATATAATATCAAAAAGACTTGAAACAAAATGCCGAAACCCCTGCATAACATGAAAATAGTTTCTAATCACTAGATTTCTTGAAGGTGTTGAATTAAATTTATAATACATTAATTGAAGTGCGGTCCTAGGAATAAAACATATAACACAATTTCCTCCTCTTGAACTATCTCAAAGCGCTGAAATAATATTTAGAACATAAGAAGTTTTCAGAGTAAACATTCTCTCCCGTTCTTTATTTTAAGTGAAATAAAAGAATGTTGTGTGACATTTTGAAAACAAGCGTTTTTCATTGCTTAGCTGTCAAAGCCATATCTTGCTTCGTTTGATTTGTAACGAATTTCTGCCTCAAAATGTATTGAATATTGTTTATGCAAATTTAAATAACCTACATTCTTTCAATCTGTAAAATTATTCAGTTGTTTCATTTTTTAACACTCTCAGACAATTATACTTTTGATATTAACTACTTTCATTTAATGCTACTAATTATTACGTTTTAATATTATTCAGTAATAAAAGTACGTAGTGTTTTGCTAGATTTTAGATTAATGGGAGGCCCCAGCATTAGCAGATTAGACTCGAAGGAAGGGACCTGGATCCTTGGGGAAGGTTGTAGCCCTGTACACAAGTCACCCAAGAGGGAAAGATAAATTACCTCTCAAAGTATCGACCATCTGGGGTCAAGGTGGATGTTAGCCTCCTAGCCTAAAATTCTTCAAGAGTTTGTCGGGTAAGAACCATTCCTCCAAGGCAAACCCCATTATTCCAAGGAATCAATATTGTTCCAAGAAAAGCCATTATCTCCTTCTAGGTAGCTGACTTGACCGGGCTAAGATTCTCAGGTTTTAAGAAATCACCCTCAGGGAGACAAGGAGAGGTACCAAGGTGAAGGCTGGTCACACTGGATTCAAAAATACTTACCGACTGTATGACATAGCTAAGTAGGTTAACAGTATGACTAAACAATTTTGTTGTATTCAATGGAGCAAATCTATCTTACAGCCGGCCAAAAGTATCCTTAAACATGTGGTATCAAAAGTATCCTTAAGTCATGTAACTTATACAGTACAATAAAATACATAATAAAGAAGAAAGTAATATTTCTACATTGTTTGGTAAATTCAGTGCACTAATGTAAACACGAATGCCCTAAAACGATACGAGAGTCATATCATTGGACCATTGCTCACCACCGTTGATTTGATTATTGTTATCCTTTGTTGGAGTAATGATGGCAAATTATATTCACTAATTTGAAATGGAGATTGGAAGTGAATTTAACTTCTCAACTGTAGCGGTCGGTCAATTAATGTATTCCGCTTTAGACATGGTTTGTTATAACGAGTTCACATGCATCATACCTTTGGCACCGCTAACTCCCTTCGTAACAGTATATGGATTGTTTTAAAAATTAGTTACAATCGTATCAATACAACTCTCAATTGTAATATTAAACTTAAATTTGTGTAAAATAAAACAAGTTATTAATTTAAGTAAATAAACTTCAAACGCCCATTGTTTACTTAACTTGGGTTGCATATTTAGTTAATGTAAAACTTGTGAATATTAGGCCCAAATTGATAAAAATGTGTTTTATATTGCCCAATAAAATGAAATAGAAGAGGAAAGAGAGAAGACATCGAGGTTTAAGCCTATAAACCCAGCAGCTTTGGAGGTCATAGTTTATTGAGTATAAACCCGGCAAATTTTATTGTTCGTATCATCAAAGCGACAATCGTGATATTTTATTTTATTCTGAACCTTTGTAAACATCTTAAAACTGAATTCGAATTACGAAGGTACAGTTGTTGAAAACAAAAAAAAGAGATAAATAAATTGGGGTTTGTATAAATTGTCTTCTACCAAAGTTTGCATCTATTATTAAAACATTTTAGATTTGTTTTTCGTATAATATTTATTGTTGCTTGCTTATAACAGGCGTTGCATGTGTAACGATAATTAGTGTTTGCATTTAGAGCATGATTAGCACTTAAAGTAGTAACACATTTACTGTGTTCGTTGTGATGTTTCCTGGAATTAATTTAACACTCTACATATGAACAATGGACACTTTTTGTAACAGTGGTAAAAATCCGGTAAAAAAAACAACCGTAAAAAAATCCGGTAAATACCGGTAAAAATCAACAAAACCATTTTTTGTGCTAATATCAATATTCTACAACTAGTTGAAGCCACATACCAAGTTTCATCAATATAAATACATAAATAATCGAAGTAGGCCTATAACATTTTATTCATTCTCCATAAGAATAACATTGGACAACGTACTATGTTTAGCACTTTGAATATCACTGCAACGGTTGGACGTAAAACAACAATTAAAAAGCCCAAATGATTGTTTTTGTAGAGCTAAACTGATTGGTAGAATGAAATGTGGAGTTTTTAGTGAAATTATCTGAGTAAAATCTAAAAACCATATTCCCATAAGATTAACATAGGAAATTTTATGGACACATATTTTGACTTTTCTCCAAAACCACTAAACTTAGCTTAATTATTCAAAATACTAAATTGTTTGTTTTTTAAGCTCTATAAAATGGCTATAACCAAAATCTAGCGTTTTAAAAATTTTAGGCTAAAAAGTTCAAAAAACTGATTTTTGGAAAAATGTAAGCCCCCATAAAACCCCCTTCCCATAGACCAATCGATCTGGTTTTCGAACTTAAAGTCATAAATATTACTCTCCACATTTGTGCCAAATTTCATAAAAATCGGGCGCTTCTTTCAAAAGTTATCGTGGTAACGGACATATATATATATATATATATATAAACATTCTTTAGAGGAACATATTACGAGTTACCTAATACCTAATTTTATCTTTGAAAACTAACATAATTTATGATAGACAGCATAAATTGATGACAGGCAAAACACAATGCTCCAACGACGCTACTCTGTTAATGGGGCATTTCATTTACAGGCTGTAGTCCATTACCCCGGGTTATTGGCGCAGTTTAACAATGTAATGGCTCATTCTCCTTGGTGCACTTAACCGCCAACAATCCCAACCCTTTACGACGTTAAAACCCAATCTACTCGCTACCCGGGATCTACAAATAAACAGAGTGCAGAAAACTATTAAAATTTTTAACCTAATATGAATAAAAGTAATAAACATACCGCCCACTAAGCATATGACACTTTTGTTTTATTTCATGTTTAAAAGTTTAACGCAGCACGATTCAGATTGGGTCATAAATAAATATAGCAATACTTATCCGACCAACATGACAACAACTACAATCGTATCCTTTAGGTTATACACAAAATATACTTTCCAAAACTGATGAAGCTAAAATGCAGGTTAATAATCCATGACAGGTTTACTACCAGGTTGAACCCAATCAAGACGTTACAAATGCTAATGGAGTAAACTCGTGTAAAATAACAAATAATGTGTTTCAGTGATTTGTTATAGATAGCTTACAGGTTCATAACATTGTGGCCGAATTGTTTCTGAACTACAAAGCCGTGAACTGGAGGAGATAGCAAAAGAACAACATTGTGAAACAAAGTTGGAGTGGATATTCTGATAATATGTCAGGTTGGGTGTTATCAGGGAGGTGCTCTAATCACCTAATGTGAGGATTACTTAATTTAAAAACTTTACAAGTTAATTCTTCATTAGTTATAAAGTTATGCCCTCTCATCGGTTTAAAAATACCAGTTGTAATAATGGAACAGATTCAATTATATAATGCTATTTCAGATCACTTGTTTTATTCCTAAATACAAGATTGAGAATTCAAAGTCTGTATTAGTAATTTTTGGTGGTTTTAGAAGAAACAGGGGATAAGTGGACTACAAACATTAATGTCATGTGCGCAACTCACTTTACCCACAAAGACAGTATTAAAAATACCAATTGTAATAATGGAACAGATTCAATTATATAATGCTATTTCAGATCACTTGTTTTATTCCTAAATACAAGATTGAGAATTCAAAGTCTGTATTAGTAATTTTTTGTGGTTTTAGAAGAAACAGGGCATAAGTGGACTACAAACATTAATGTCATGTGCGCAACTCACTTTACCCACAAAGACAGTATTAAAAATACCAATTGTAATAATGGAACAGATTCAATTATATAATGCTATTTCAGATCACTGGTTTTATTCCTAAATACAAGATTGAGAATTCAAAGTCTGTATTAGTAATTTTTGGTGGTTTTAGAAGAAACAGGGGATAAGTGGACTACAAACATTAATGTCATGTGCGCAACTCACTTTACCCACAAAGACAGTATCTCTCTTGTGTTGTCACCACTGGATTTATATATATATTTGTACATGTATACAAATCATCACTACTAGTTAAGACAACATTTTTTTCTATAATTTTTTTCCTAAATAAACATTAAACAGAGTAATTATTCTTGATTCCATAGTTTGAAATAGTTTATATTTTGTCATAAGCTCTTGGAAACGTACTTTAAACTGTCGATTACCCAGTAATACGTTATCGAATACTAATACTCATGGCTTAAATGAGGAATAATAAACGAGTTTTAGTTACTCATAAACTATATAAATAATTATTTTATAAATTTTATATTAAAATATTAACATTTACATTAATATTAACACCACAAAGTATGTGGTCACTACTACACGAGCTACTGGCTTAAATCTACACTCAAATGGGGTCGTTTAATGTCCGGCAATTATTGGCTTAGTAAATTTACCGTCAATATTCGAAAATTATAAATCCTATAACAAAACCGTAGTTTTAATACAGTGTTTAAAGTATTCGGTAAATCCAGGTATTTCAATAAAGGTAAGATAAAAGGTGGGATGAGTGGAGAAACAAAAGAATGTTCAGTAATTTAATAACTCAAACGCCACTAGAAACAAAGACCTCTTCGAAGACATAAATGCTGTAGATGCTTTTTCTGGAATTCGAGAGAGAATTTCTTAATAAAGAGTATTTCTTTGTACAGCGTCTTGATACTTGACAAAGTTTTACATAGAGTTTCCAGGGCTGGAGGGATATTTTGTGCTCTCTACAATTTATCATCATAAGATTACAACACTGCCGTTTATAAAAGGGTCTCTTTAGAGGTGGGTACGAATACTACGAGCTGAGCTCAATGTGGTTCAAATGTTAATATAACCTTAACCCAGCAAATGATAGACATAGCGAATAGCTCAGGTATAGTTCTGATAAATAACAGGAAATGCAACATTATTTTTATACTTACATTAACGGGAGGAAAATTATTTTTAAACTAGTGATTAAATCAACTTCAATTCCATTTCCCATTCTTTAATTTAATTGACAGTTTTTGTTTTATTAGTCATGTTCGCGGATAATAGAAAATACCGATAGGGACCATAAACATAAACAAATAACGTCAGTGGATCGAATGTAAACACGTTTGTTTTTATTTACACTTGGATATGTCAAAATGTCATCCACTGTGTTCCCTGTTATCCCTGCAGACTATAATATTAGTGCAAATAAATAAACTGAACCATATGTAAAGAAATTTTGTTTACAATCGATCCAAAAACTTAAATTGTTTTGTTTATGGCCCCTACCGTTTTTTTTTTCTATTATCCGTGGTCATGTTCGGTTTTTGATTCGTACAAACTCTAATTTGCTTTTCTAATACTTTTAATCAGGTCAAACGATTTGAATTGGAGATCAGAAAGCTGAGTCCCTGCCCTGAAGTGAGGGCTGTTGATTAATTAATGTATTCAGACCTGAGTTTGTTGAGAACTTTGCTCTTTAAATAAGACGTTCTCTGGGTCGTTGTTACTACTAATTGTATCACGTCTCATCCCAGAGACAGACCAATCACGTAATGCATCCTTACGAGATGTCGGAATGAGTTGGACACTGCGAAAGTATTATGGAAGGAATACAGTGATCATCCTGCCCCGCTCTCCCCCCCTTGCCCTAAAACATCTAAGACACAGACGCACTAATAGCTCCAAAAACGATATAAATATTGAATAGTAATACAGAGTGAATATAATTTAAATATAAGTTGGTTTTCTAATGAGTCCACCTGGAACTAAAATACACGGTTTGAGTTTTTTTTTTGTTTTAATTAATTTACTGTGGTAGTATGGGGTGTAAAACTATTAAAAAATAAAGAAAAATAATGCTTTATTTTCGTACATACACAGATTAAAGAACGATGTCAAAGCATAAATAAACAACAACACACACACATAATAATTGAAAATTATTGGTGTTAATTGGACAAATCAGTATTCTGTCGTGGTTGGCATAATTTAAAAAAACTAAAAACAACGAAAACTCTCTTAAAAGTTGTTAAATAAAGATTTTTTAAATGTTATTATTTAAGCCACCAAACTAGAAAATTCATCACAACACAATATTTATAACCATAAGTAGTTAATTACACATAAAACATACTAAATAAATTAAATATAAACTTGAAATGAAAATAAACTTTATTCACAGATTGTAAATTACAATTCAATGACATCAGTATAAATTGTTACACAGTTCCAAATCAAATATAAATATTGCTAGATAATGTGCTGATATAATTACAGCACTTGTATGGATATTCTTAGAGAACGTATAGTTTAAGTTGGTGTGAATTTAGAACTCCTCCATAATTTAAGGACACTGCATCAGGCAAGAATTTTCACAATTTTAAACCGTATTTAACATATTATAATATTACACGATAATATTTATAATATTCATTACAAATTATTCAATATTAAAGTTGTATTATTTTTATCATTTTAAAATGAGGGATAAAAAGGTCTGTTCCAATAAATATAGTCTTTCAAGTAAAATAATTAAGTCCAACAAAATTGGTTAATAAATCAAAAGGTTTAAAATATTTATTGACAGACCAGAAAAACAATAAATATTTAAGAAAGAATAAAGTTTAATTAATAAAATAATAAGGACATACAAATTTATAAAGAAAATATAAAACTGAAATATCAAAGAAGTCACAGTTAAACCCAATAAGCCGGACCGAATTAAGGGACTGGAGTTTATTGAAGATAAACTGGACAGATTTCATTGCTCGTTGCTCCTCATCTATTTTATTGTTACTCGTCATAAATTCTTAAGCTTGCACTAAACGAATACATCCAAAAAATCTGCCTTTTCTAAAATGCAAAAAATAGGTACATTATTTTCTTACCAACTTATAAAATAACAAGTGATAATTTTACTGTGATTTTTAAATTTAGTTAATTAAAAAAAATATTTTAAAAATGTTGGTTATTTCCATAACAATGTTATTTCAAGAAGAATATCTTTGAAAATGTTGATATATATTAAAATAAATCCTTTGATACTATTTATCTGTTTGTATTTGTTGTTCAGCAATTCCTAACCCTTCGTTACACTTTTAATGGATTTTCTTTCACATACATAACAAAATTTATCACGGTTCATAGTCATCATACATTTCTAAAACAAGAAAGGTGGAATAAATTATTTGAATAGAACTATATTGAGCCAAGGGTATGTATGCGACCCACTATTTTGGTATATTAAATGCATAAGACCAAACATAGTTATTAAAGGGCAACAAAATATTCATGTAAAACTTACAAAAATATGGATGCATCAAATACAGTAGTGATGATAAAAGACCATTTATTCCAATTGACAAGTGATTTAGTCTTACAGTATCAACGTTCTGATGATATTTAATATTATGGCAGCGCAAATTCATTACTTCTTGCTAACTATTTTTAATATTTACCATCTTTCATGAAATTCAAGATTTAAATTTTACAATGTACTGTGTACATTAAATCGTGCAACACATTTTATTATTCAAACAGTTTGTTTAAAATTATTTTAACAGTGAATTATTAACATGACCCGCACGGTGAAACTTAAGAAGTCATAGAGAGGTCTAAATTGTGGTATTCTTTTTCTTTTTTTATCTTCTTTAAAATTACATGCAACTTGCTAGGGGTTGATATTTGAAAATAAAAAACTACCCCCAGCAACCCCTATTTAGGGGATAGGATTAAAACCCTAAACCACATAGAAAAATACTTTGACTTATGGTAGTAAAATTTACCAAAGATTGTTTGAAAATTTACACTAGTTTAAAAATTAAAATAACCTTTATGGTACACCCGCATATATACACATACACATATATAAATATATATACAGTTTTGAACGAATGGTGTTTTTGGCATCTGGGGACCTCAAAACAAAAAGTTATCATGGTCCCTGGCCTAGGTCTTAGCATGCCGACTACGGTAATAGCTTCTTCCCTATAGGGGAAATTCGCCAAAACTGCGGGTACAGAAAATATTCCTTTGTAAATAATAAGATATTCCTATGTAGCTATTGTCCAAATCCAAACAACTATAGTTTTAACATTATTGATGGTGTTTTAAGCACATCTAACATATTATGTAAAGTGCTTGCGCAAATAATTTTGTTTACAAAACGATCATAATCATAAATGCTTGAATATTAAAAATTGTCAAGGCTGGGATCATTAATTAGATCAAATACCTAAAATGCTTGGTTGCGTTAATTAAAAACAGTTGGTAAATGTTTTGAATAAACATAAATTTGTCGTATGTTTGTACACTTTATTTACGATAAACCGTTCGTTCAATATTTTTGAATAATTTTAACGTAAATAAATTAGCCAGCACAGCTTATTATCCCACATCGTTATCTGTTATTTTACTATTGATCTATGTAAATAAATATACGGCCAGGGAACAAATAAGCCTCTAAAATATTGTAACGTAAAGAAAACCCAATTAGAATATTTTATTCAGTCAACTATAAAATATAAAGGTGTCTTAATGGGTTCTATAATCGCTAAACTGGCAGAACTGTTAAGACAGACATTATCATGATAGTTGCTGGAACAATTAGCATAATATCTTTCTAATAACTGGTAAATTTACAGTTTAAATTAAAATTTAAAATTAAAAAGGGTGCTCTATTTGTCTAGATATTCCTAGAGACGGAACAGACTACCTTACTAGTACAAAATGTCACTTGGGCGATCCTAAACCTTAGACCTACTCAAAAGAAAATATTACCAAATGAGTGGTTTGGTTTTCAGCAGACAAACAAAACAAACCTTCCGTTTGTTTTAGCGAATTTCCCCTATAGGGAAGAAGCTATTACCGTAGGTCTCATGGTAAGACTTAAGCCCGAGACCATGATAACTTTTTGTTTTGAGGTCCCCAAATGCCAAAAACACTATTCGTTCAAATTTATATATATATATATATATATATATATATATATATATATATATATATGTGTCCGTTAACACGATAACTTGAGTAAAAAACGTCCGATTTTGATGAAATTTGGCTCAAATGTGTAAAATGACATTCATGACTTTAAGTTCGAAAACCAGAAAAATCGGACCATGGGAAGGGGGGTTTATGGGGGTTTTAAATTTTCCAAAAATCAGTTTTTTGCATTTTTCACCCTACAATTTTTAAAAAACTTAATTTTGGTTTTGACCATGTTATAGAGCTTAAAAAGACAAATAATTTAGTATTTTGAATTATTAACCTAGGTTAAGTGGTTGCGGAGAAAATCCAAAAAAAACCTGCTCATAAAATCTCCCATGTTAATCTTATTGGAAAAAGGTTTTTGGCTTTTCCTCAGTTTATTTTAATGTAAACTTCACATTTGCTTTTACCAATCTGCTCAGTTCCACAAAAGAATCATTTTGGTGTTTAAATTGTGATTCTACGCCTAACCGTTGCAGAGATATTCAAAGTGCTAAACACAGTACGTTGCCCAATGTTATCCTTATGGAGAATAAATAAAATTTGATATCTCGATTATTTATGAATGTATGTTGATGAAACTTGGTATGTGGCTTCACGTAGTACTGGTATATTGATATTTGCACAAAAAATTGATTTTTTGTTGATTATTCCCGTAGCAGCAAACCTGCGAACTCAGCCCCCATGTTATTCTTAAGGAGAATAACTAGAATTTTATATAGCGCTTATTTATGATTGAATATTGATGAAACTTAGTATGTGGCTTCGCCTAGTTAAATTCTATTTATATTTGCATAAAAACCAATTGTTTCTGTTCCTTGTTTCAGCAAACCTACGTACTCATTACCAATGTTATTCTTATGGAGAATAATTAAAATCGCTTATATGTGAATATATTTTTATGAAACTTGGTTTGCGGCTTTATGTTGTATTAAGACATATATTATACATTGGAAATTCGCTGAGTACGCAGGTTTGCTGCGACGGGGATATTTCTTGATTCATAAACAATCTGTTTTTTTTAAATTAAATGCTTTATAAAATTTAAAAAACTGTAATACTTTCTACGTTTATACTTACGAATTCTGGAGTTTCAACTGTCATTAAAGCTTACCTGCAACATAAAAATACAAATCAACCTGAGATCAATCAAAAGTTAACTAAAAATGTTGGATTACATTTTGATAAAAATGCAAAGGTGATAAGAAGTACAGTAATAAATTTCACTATATATATATCCCAATGTTTAGTGGGAACTATATAGTCCAGTCAATAAAGGGGGTGTAGAGGACATGGAGGGGGGGGCAGTTTTTTCTGTGCGGAATGTGTTAGGGGTAGTCATAGAAGAGAATGTTATTTTATTTATTTTGTATAATAACAGTGTTTTCCGTACGATTCACGGTTTTCAGTGCAGAAGGAAAAAAACTAAAAAAGGGTATTTCCCCCCTCCTCCTATTGAAGCAGCTGGGCTAGGGGCAGGGACTTTTGGTATTTTAATCTTCTAACTACCCCCAACACATTCCCGCACAGAAAAAAACACCCCCCGCTCCATGTCCTCTAGATCCCCCCATTTGAGAATTCATTGACTCGACTATTAACATAAATTGTAAAAGATTTGTGAGCGAATTGGATTACTTTAAAAAAATACGAGGCTGGTTAATAATAAGTCTAAAATCTACCAAAGATAAATATTTATGTATCCATTGCTAGTATTGAATTATCTTAGCAGGTTTAACAAGTAAGTAAACGAAAATATATTCGAAAATTAAGGCAACACAGATACACTTGTTGAACTGTCTTTTTTCAGTTTTAACACTTTTTGTGTTAAAAATGGCATTAAAAGATTGTAATTGTCTTTAAAGATTTGATTAGCTTAGTGAAAACTTTAGTGGTATTAGTACTAAATCTTTTAAGATTTTGTTGATTCATTTAAGCCACCGGATCAACCAGTTCAGAGGTTCAGTCGGAAGTTAATATTTAACTTTTACCACTATTCATAGTAGTTGTGTAAGTGTAGTGTTTCATGGTTAGTTGACATGTTAGTTAAAATTTATTTGTAGGTGAAAATTCGTCCTTTTAGTGAACTAGTGTGTGTATGGGTGATTGAACTAGTCAGTGTGAACGGTTCACTGTGATTGAACGAGTCAGTGTGTGTGTATGGGTGTGTGGGGGGTTAGTTAGTGTAAATGATGGGGTAAGGGTAGTGGGATATGATGGGGTATTATAA